>OY776127.1:81246181-82540681 GCA_963675135.1 Galeopsis tetrahit
GACAAGTGTCAGATTCAACTGGCTTGAAAGCCTTTTAAGGTAGTTGGTTCAGGCAAAAGGAAAAGTAAAGAGTGACAAAAGCCTTACCTGGGACCAATTAATCAAACCATCCTTTGTTGTGGGAATGGCCTTCACTGGAGAATCTGTAGTTTCACTAGAGTTTGGAACCTGTGCTATGAACAAATGTTATCAGGCACACATATGGAACATATTCACAATTCCACATTATCAAATTTTTATAAATCATTAAAAGCAGTCCTGCTCAAAACAGCAGAAGAAAATGCAATGCTGCACTTATTCCTCAATAAAATAGATTAAGAAATTGAGCAAATACGGGTATAAGAGATTGTGATTGTTTGGAGGGGACAGATCAAGCACTACACTTTTGTACTTCATGTCCCTTCAAGAATATATGAGCAGAGTTACTGTGACATTCCAACAAGCATGCAGACATACTTGTGTTGTGGAGCTGGTTGAGCTAGTACTACCAAATGGGTCAGATGGGATAAGAGAAATTTGGATCGCTGCATATATATAGGCAGTAATGAAGAAAAAAATTCAAGTCGTATGAGAGGTTGTCAGGTAACTATGAACATCACAAGATGGATATATAACCTATATCAACAATATTGGTTTATTGACATCATGATAAGAATTTCAAACCAAGGAGGGAAAAAAAACAAAGGGATTACAATGTTGAACTTGTGTGTTAAAAGGGTCAGATTTCAAACAATATGCAGGGATGAAATGTAGCCATCATGCAGATTCAGCCATTAATGTGTCTAAATGATCAGAAAGATGGATATGGACAAACTTCCAACACTCATTAAGCCTGATCAATCCCCATCTCTATCCAAACCTGGTCCAACATTTAATTGAAGACAAGAACAAGATAAGTTAAAACAAACTCATCATGGTGCTTAAGCAGGAAGGGAGAGCCAAATTATTTGAAATACAGCACCACAAGATTTGCAGAGATAAGCATCAAATGTAGAAACTTGACCAATCATTTTTCTTGAAAAAGTTAGAAACAGCATACCAAAGTTGTTACACAAAACTGTTCGCCAGCTCCTTCACAATCTGATGCAGTTATGATGGGGCTTGAAAGCCAAACAAAGCCATTTTCTTGGAAAAACTTATGTGTTGCATAGGCCAGAGCATTCCGCACCCTTGAAACCTGGGCCAAATAGGGATAATAATATTTGTTTATTTTCAACCAAATGAAACACCAGCATACATCAATAATAGTGTCCAGAAAAGCACTGAAAGATGAAACTAGTGAAAGACGTTTGATAATTAAGTACACATGGAGGCAAGACAGAATGATAAATAGTTATAGAGGACGTGGATGAAAGACAACAATCCACTTAAATGTAGTCAAAAAACCCAAAATAAAGTTTCATTAACAGCAGAAATTGTAAATTTTAGACTAGGGAAACCATTGCTCTCTCCTCAATTGAGGCAATTGAACCTTTAAAGGAGAAGATGATTCCTACCGCCCCAAAAGTATTTGTCCGCGGACGAAGATGAGCTTTAGTTCTTAGAAACTCTCTGGTGACCCTTTTCTTCTGGATAGGGAAAGAAGGATCACACTTGCCAACCTACAAGAAAGTTAAATGAAAGTATGAAACGAAAAGGTTGTATGATTATTACAGATAATAAAGGGAAACAAAACACAAATAGTAGTATATAACAAAGACTGAGGTAGACAAATGTGTTTACTTCAACCAAGTAGAATTGCACATGAGATCCTCAATTGCAAATAATGTTTCATCTCCTATTCCTACAATATCAATACATCATGCCACATGTATAAGTGACAACACTAATACGCATGCGCCGTAATTGGAAATGTTCAAATAGGAGATGGAACTTAATTTGCAATAGAGAGATCTAATTGGTAATATCGTGTTGTGTCTACTTGTGTTATGCACTTGATATGGCATGCAGTGGAAGATTTTACATCATTTGCGAGGAAAATTTTGAATCTAAGATGCTATTTCAAAATAATTTTGAGAATCGAGGCATACTTTGCACAGAAAATTTTGCAATTTTTATGTATTTATTCATTTAATGCTTGTTTTCCAATTATTTTGTTGTAGCAATTCCTCTATTGAACTTCTATAGGATTTATGCTGAGTCACAACAATTAGTCAAACTAATCAAATTGTAATCAAGAAGACTTAGCATTGAGGTGTAAAGAATAAAAAAGAACTAAATATTTGAAATTGTGATATATTGTGAATTGTGATCACGAAATATTTGATAACTGTCTTATATATTCAGCACATAAAGGTTATTAATGAGTTGAAATTAACCAAGATTAAAAAAGGTGATGTCCACAACCAAATCAGCAAAATATATCAGGCTCGAACCCCATATTCAAGTTGCCATTAGAACATCTTTCCCGAATAATACACTTTCTGAAGCGTTATTTAATCAAAACTTGTAATATCACAATCAAAAAGGTTGACTTTGTATTGTGCATGTCTAGCTATATGCATCTTCTCGGGCATGCAAAGCGGCCAAAGCCACATAAAAACAAGGCTACATAAACAGTAAGACAAAAACGATCATGATTGATCCACTTATTTGCTGCACCAATATGAACAGATTTCTTGATTTGGCGACACTACTATCAACATTCAGCTCAATCAAGAACTAAAGCAGGATAAAGTTGAATCTCAAGATAATTCTTTACCATTACAAGTTTGTCAACCTTCAGTTCTACTTTTTGCTTTGACCCTGGACTAGCTACAATAATACCTTGCATCCAGACTGAAGTGCCAGTTAAAATATCACCATCCACCACCTATTAAGAGGCATTCACAAAAAACTGATCAGATTTCCAACCCATTCCACATCATTTTCTGACAACTAAGAAAACAACAAATTAGTATTTGAAAACATAATAAAAGCAAATCAAGTCTAGAGAATCAGAGATGGTTGATCATAGATGCAAACCACAGAAGCTATAGAGAAATCACAAGAAAATTTGACTTAGAATGTTGCAAAATATAAATCGCTGTATATCAACTAGTCCGACTGTTAACAGCTGAGAGAAACATAGCAGAGAGAGAGAGATTGAAAAGATTTGCATTATATTAACTTGAATGTAGTTACACAGTCGGGATGAAATCTATGAACACCTACTAAATAATCTCTAACTAACTTAGCTGTCATCAGCAGGTTTATAAGAAACTGTGAAAGTTATTTAGAAGGCTAACCAAATTACAACCGGGACAATAATCCTCCACAAAGTTTTTCCTTTCTTGTTAATGTGACTGTTACTCATGCAAGACAGGCATGTAGCACAAATTTCAAAACATAGCAGTAATAATATCAAACTCGTTTCAATTTAACCCGCAAGGCTTCGAATCAAACTCAATCCAAAGACCAAATAATAAATTGGAAGCTTGCAAAAAAAGCAATGAAATAAACTTGTGGAAATGTATGATAGTACCTGATCATAACCTTCAGCATCAGAACTCACTACGCATTGCATATTTGAAAGGCAAGAACCATCATTAACCTAGAATAATCCATTGACCACCAATTCAAAATTCACAAAAATGTATCCTATTTGATAGTGCAGAAACCAGAAACAAGAAACTAAATCGGAATCCTACCTCAATAAACGTAACACTGCTCTGAGCTCTGATTGTTCTAACCCAACCCCTAACCACAAGAGTTTCTCCTAATCTATCCAACCCCTCATCAGCCCCACCTTTAATGTCCGCAATCTTGAGTTTCTTGCGGAATTCGCGGATTTTGGCGCCTTTTTCCAACACAATTGCTTCCGGCTTTGTAGCCTCACCGGAGGAGATGGTGGCAGAGACGCAGAAGCTGCGGCGGTGGAGAGAGACGGCGGGAGTGGAGAAGAGAAGCAATGGATAGGTCGAGTTCTTGAGCCTGGGATTATTGAATAGAGAAAAGAAAGGGGCGGCGGCGGAAAATGGCTTGAGGAGGCGCAGAGTGGTGGCAGCAGCCGCCATTTTTATTGTGTGGAGAGTGGAAAGGTAGGGATATAATCAAAATGAGTCCAATAAAACTCGACCACTCCACGGCCTGCCGTTTACAGTCAATTCAAATGCAAAATTATCGAAAAACTTGTGTCTCCTACAACGTGAATTAAGTTAGGTTATGTTTGGTTGGAAAAAGTTAGCTTTTTTTATTTTTAGCCAACACCCAATCAATTAGAACACGAGCAATAGAGATGGCAAAATGACCTGTCCCGAAGTCAGATATTTTGATCTGATGAAGCAAGTCCCGCCCCGTGCGCAGAGCAGGGTAGACATGCTCTGCCCTGTCCCGAATTATATATATAAATATAAAAAAATAATTTAATTAAGTAAAGTAACTCTAATTTATATCAATATTTATTTTAGTTTAGTTTAATGATGAATTTTAATGTTTAATTTATATCATTTTAAATATTTTAAATAATTTATATACATATAAAATGAGACTTGGGGCAGGGCGGGGCGAGACTTAAAAATGCTGCCCCATATCAAGCGTGGGGCAGGGCGGGGTAGGGCAGGGCATAAAATGTTGTCCCGTAGCAGATCATGGGGTAGGGCAAGGCGGATGCGTATATGCGCGGGGCAGGTTTGAATATTGAAATACCCGCCCTGCTCTGCCCCAATTTCATCCCTAACGAGCAAGACCTATGGGAAGGCTATCCACAAAATACTAATGCTCGACTCAATAATACGGACTTAAAAAACTCAGTTCTTACTACTTTATGTGCTATAGAATTGACATTTTGATTCACCAATCTAACCAAACAAGCCGGGTAGGTCTTCAGGTGCCTCTTGCAACTATCAATAATATCCTCAAACACGGAATTTGCTCGTGAAAAATCGTGCATCACATTAACAACCAATTTTGCATCCATCTCCACAACCACGTGTTCCAAATCCTTAATCCAATAGAAGTGAGTTACGTATGTTGATTTTCAATTTCGTCTTACTTTTAAAAAAATCAAGTCAAAGAAAAGTATTGATAAATTTTTTTTTTTAGAGCCAACAAGTAGTGTTTTTAGGTGTGAAATTTGAATACTAATTAAATCCCCAAAATAAACATAGCCCCAAGTTTTTGGGCATAAGTTTTTTTTTTATTTCATATCCACTCGTTCTTGTGATTGCATTTTATAAATACCCCTTTTTTTTACCTTCCGATGAGTTTATGTCCACATTACATTCATAATATAAATTTTATATTTGACGGTTTTATACTTTTATGTATAAAAATATGATATTTTTGCAACAATAATCAAGAAATACATTATTAGTTATTGGAATACCGAGCAAATGAGCATCTCAAGAACACATCTGCATTCACTTAGAAACACACACAATTGAATTGTCAATAAAAAACACACAAATACAGAGTTCCCTCCATAAAACCATGATTTTTTATACTCTTATTAGTTGGAAAAAAATAAATGCCAAAATCTATAAGAAATTATTTCTCATTTTGACACTCGAAAATCAACAAGGCTTAGGGAGCTAAACTAAATATATGCTATCTAAAACGGCAAACCCTGCTGCAACCCCGCCCTCGTTCGATGAAGACACCTTCGTCCGCATCAAGTAACCAGAATGATCGTTCATGATCACCTTGTCCTTGCTCCTGTGCATTGAATTAAAACCGTCACCAAACTTTTTAAATCATACACGCGCAGCTATATCATGGTAATTTGTATTGGTTTACCTTAAATACGTCGCATATACCCCAAGTTCTGAAATAACATGCTCGTTATGAGAAATGCCTTCTCGCATCAGGATTGCGGGTGATACGGTTGGGAAAATCCTCTGCATAAGAATGTAAGCTGCATCTTCTTCCATCCCTTCCTTTTCCATTCTTTGCAACGCAAGCTTCACATCATCTCCGTATATGTTGTTCCCTAAATAGAAAGTTCACGCTGTCAATGATTATGCAAGTATTGGCACCATCCTCGTAACAATTCAAATATCAGACCTCCTCCTTCTCTTTGGGGCTTCATCACATACAATCCAGGCCTCTCGATTGCATCCTTAATTATGTTTGAATCATCCAAACTCCACAATCCAGCAAAGCATTTTCGTATTTTTGCAATGTCGTCTTTATCTTCAAGAAATCTGTTTATGAAACCAAGGAAAGTTAAAACAAGAGGTAGAGAAAGGGACAATTATAGAAAGTGCCCTTAAGGTATGGCCTATTTGCTGGGGAAAAGAATTTACCTTTCAAGTTGATTCGGTTTTGCAAGCTCTTGTTGAATTTTCTTGGTCCCAGCTAAGTGATACGCAATTGAAGGGCATTTTATTGCACCAGAGCGCTCAATCAATAGCCTGGCATTCCATTCCTACAAGAAGATGAACAAGAAATTGGTGATCGTAGTCTAACTGTCTAAGCATGAGAATTCCCAAGATCCTTTTTCCGTATTTGTTCTTTTTATTTTCCTTTAGGCCCAAAAACTTTTCATTGTAACTTACCAATGAAATGGCGACAATAAAGATGGGCCTGGAGTTAGTTAACACACCTAGTCGTCATTATCACTTTAAAGGAAATAATTTCTCTTCAGATGACTAACAAGGAATATGAAAAAACATTAAAGACACAACAAAAGCTCGCAAGTGGAAGAGCACAATCTGAAGATGATTTTCAACGAAATGAAAAAAAAAAAATGGAGCAGTTTCTCAGTTGTACAAAATGGGGTAATAGTTCCTAAAGTGTGTGCATAATGGAGAAAATACTTTTACAATTACGACATAACAATTGAGTTACCGATTCTGAAGGATAATCAGTAGGTGCATATCCAGCTCTGAAGTAAGTCAACGCAACTGCTTCACCATCCCTGTAATCGTAAAACTTTTAAAGATTAAAACAAAAATACTAGAATGTAGTAAGAATATCAAGAATTCAATTAATCTCAGTCCACATATTCTTACACAACAAGTGTTCCATCCGGAAGAATCTCCCCTTGCGAATCAACCTCTGCCAATGTCTTCCTAATACTTCTAACTTGATACGTATATTTTAGCTAAGGAAAATCTCAGCAACATTCCCGAAAGATGAGTGATATAAAATATGGGTATTATCTAGTATCTACCAATAATAGCATAAAATATTGTACATATCAAATTTTACGAAGAAGGATATTTTTCCTTTAATACTGTAAAAAGCCAATGTTGATCGTACATGTTCCGTTCTTCAGGTTGAACCACAACCATAACTATAGCCCTGCATTAAATTGCATGTCCAATTTAGTTACTGCTTTAATAACCTGTAAAAGACATAAACTCATTAGATAAACCAACCTGGGGTTATTATATTCAGACCAGGCTTTATACAATGCTTCGGCGAACTGACTAACAGAATTGTTTGGTGGAATTCTTTCTGGATCTAAAGCAAGCTGTTGCTTGAATTGATGAAGCAAGCCCCTGAAAATTCAAATGTCCCTCCTTAAAGATGATTAAATTTAGTTGTGAGATTTCAGAAAATTTTAATTATTTATTTTAAACAAAACATTTTTTGTACACAATCATATCAGCAGTAGAATTAAAAAGTAACTTATAAGTATAGTCTGAGCCTAAAAGGCATAATAATATATTCTGAAATAACCTGTGGAGCTCACTAACAAGGCAGCTCAGCCCAGGAAATGAAGAAGAAATTGTATTGAGCTCTATTTGGAGAAGTAAATTAGTTTGCTCGTCCAGCATATAGTCTGAGCGATGGAGTCCTAAGCGTATATCCTACATTAGAACCATGTGGAACATGAGTATCAACAATTGCTCCTGAAATGTAATAAATACAAAGTGACAGATCTAGTGGCATAGTTTCCAAGAATTACCTCATTCTTCTTCATGTCTAAAATCTTGGCGTGAATATCTAGGAGTCTCGAAGTAAAATTGTCAGCTTTTTTTGTTCTGCAAGAAAAGATGGATAACAAAATTATACAAAGTACTCCCCTTTTCCAAGATTTATGACTCGCGTTTTATTTATGAAAGCCTTATAATCACTTAACAAGATGGAAAAATTCATAACGACCATCTCAATTAATCTAATGTTGTGAAACCACTAATCCTCTACCGGTATTTTTAAAGGCATAATGTATAAATACACAAAACTTAGCTATTTCAATTCTGCCTATCGCTCTAAATAAAAACAACGTACAGCATTTAGCATTTTAACAGCCAATTAAAACTAAAGAGGACAACTGAATCAATCAAGATATAAAATCACCTATGGATATTACATCCTTTAGCTATGTACAGTTTCTGACAAAAGTTCCTCACAAAGAACTCTTGATATTAGTGGCTAAATCAGACGATTGGATACAAAAACGAGATATGTTTGGGCAAGTAGATATTCGAGCCATTTAACCTTGAGAGGGACTCTTGTATGAATTTTGCATCCAAGCTCACACGGTCAATCAGTTCATTGAATATAGGAGCTACTTCACAAGCTTGTTTCCAATGACTTTCAGGAAATGGCATAGGCAATAGCGAGACAGGTGCATGCACCAAGCCCACACCTGGAACTCTACCGGAATTCTGCAAGCTCAAACAAATCAGAAATTGAAAACAATAATTAAGCTCATAACCACAAAAAGATATTTGCAATTCCCACATTCAAGTTGAAAGATTTACTATCGAGCTAAATAAAAAGTAACCACATATTTATTCAAGGCTACCAAACTAGATTAGCTTGAGATAGATGAGTAATCGGGTTAAAAGATAGATGTCTAATCAAGCTTAAAATAAAATTTACACTCAAATCACAAAAGCATCTCAGTTGTTTGGATCACACTATTTGCAGTTCAATTTAGGCCAGTTAAGATATACATGGATATATCACTTATAATCAGTCAAAATGCTACATTCACCAAAATCTCACTAGCTGCATAACATGATAATCAATTCAATTCAGGGTTCTATCAACAATAACAAAATTTGAGAATTGAGGTAACTAGAGAAAAAGATCCAAAAAATTGAAGAATTTCAATCTATATAAACCTGAGAAGCCCTGTCTCCAACAACAAGTCCATGAAGAGAACTCCAAACCAAAGCATCATACGCAATTTTCTGAATCAAGTTTGGGTCTATATTGTGAGGATCAAACATGGGTTTCTGGGTTCGCGTTTCGTCTTGAGCTTTGCTGTATTTCAATGGCGAAACAGCTGAAGATGCATTTGTGGCCATGGATATATTGCAGGGTTTTCTATGAAGGGCTTTGAAATTCGAAGAATTTCTTCGGTTTTTTTGGAATTCCTTTGGAATGAAAATCCTCTCCTTCGCCCCAAAATCTTGTTGTAAGGTTTTTAGCATATTTGGTATAATTAGAATAGTTGAGTGGAGACGACCACTTTGGACCAATGCTTTTGAGTTTTAAAGCTAGAACAAAAATTTGTTTACAATTCTTTTCCTAAGCTTAAATATTTGCTAGTATAAATTATCTTAAGATTCTTATTTTAATACTATCTGCCATTACAACATGTGAGCTCTCATAAAATAAAATTCATCCCATTCCAACAAATACTAAATCTCGTTCTGTGATTTTGTAACGACTATTCACGATTAAATCTCGTTCTTTGATTTTATAACGACTATTCACGATTAAATCTCGTCCATTTATAATATAAATAAATAAAAAAAGTAGGTTGGAATAGTCGTTTTCTAAATATGTGCAACCGAAATCGAACTTTAACATACAGTTTCAATTTTGACGGTTATGGTTTAAAACCGATAACCGACATTTTCAGATACTTTTGGGCATGTCTACTGCGACATAGAGGGAAAAAAATGTGTTTCAATCGTCGTACAAGGGTTTCCCCTTTAGTGCTTCATATCCAGTTGAAAGTCCGGTTTTATTGCAAAAAAAAAATCGACGAATGCAACTCTCATTATTTCTCTCTCGACTTTCACATTCATAACTCGTGTGCATCGAATAAATAGGTCTAGAAATTTTCGAGTTTGTTCAACGTGAGGTCGTTGTGCCATGCCTTCATAGATTTTATTTTGGGTACGGTAGTCTCTTTAAGTGGTGGTCCGTCTCAAACATGGAATCGAACCTCAAAACTTATAGTTCCCTAGTGCATAAAACTAGATTTGTTTTGTTTTTTTTCATATGAAGGTCAATAGTTCATTACTGAATTCCTTAGGATGTCATATGAAATTGACACTCCATACATCAAAACTTGTTTAATTTATTCACTTTTGTTTTTCCAAATTCCAATCGGGCTCCTATCCATATATCAAAACTTGATTAATAGAGGCCGTTGCCTTCAAATTATAAATTGATAGCAAAATGTTTTCACTCTATCAAACAAGACAATGCTTCATTCCTTGAGACCAATCTCCCCTTCCAGAATTCCATGTCTGAGTAGAACAATCTCCTTAACAAGATTTCTGTAAGTAAATGGTCTAACAGCTGCCCGTAAGAACACCCCCGGGGGGATCTTGCTCTTCTTCACTTTCTTCCTATACGGACCATACCCGATTCTCTTCCATTCTTCCTTACTCACTTTAGCCCTTCTACCACGCATTTCCAGTTCATCTCCATCGCTTAAACCTTCCTTCTTCTGCTGCATTGCCACCATTCGCTTTTCATACACCTTATCAGCTACGTCTATACTTTTCTCCACCATCTTTTCCATAGCTTCGTTGCTTTTGATCGCTTTCTTGAATTCCTCCTCCCAATACTCAGCATCTTCTTCTGGTTCCGAATTTTCATCATCCAGAATTCCTAATACCTCATCTCCTCCACTTTCTTCATCAAGAATTACATCATCCAAAACACCATCATCATCGTCCTCATCATCATCATCATCATCATCATCATTACCATCATCCTCAATCCAATCAACAATCTCATTCTCGCCCTCGTTTCTACCATCATCATCATCAGGGGCGTCGCAACCAAACTCCATGTCCTCCAACTTCGCCTTCCACTCCTTCGTATACGGATGCAACAACAACACAGGATGATTACTAAACAAGAACCCCAAACACTTGGACTTATTCTCATCACTCAGCTTATCAAACCCTTTAACCACATCATCCACAAATGCCTTTGGATTCACCTTCACAATCTTACACAACCCCCCAAAATAAGTACACATTTCCACACTTCCATCATCTCTCACCAGCTCACACATGAAATCCTGCTCAGTTTCAGGGTCAACCAACGGCGCCAACGCAGCAAAAAACTCGTCTTGAGGCTCAAACCTACACTGATACACAGGCCTCTTCACATATATTATATCAGGCCTCATCCAAGCCGCACATTGCGTAATCATCGCCCTCGTTTTATTCCCGAGCCTTCCCATCAATGTCCACTTATCCAACCACTGTTCTCCAGCTTCAACACCCACCTCACACACAAGAGTCCACTGCTCCCATGGCAGATCAGAAACTCTCCATTTCGGATGCCTCACAAACACCCAGAAAAACCTTGTTCTCTTGTTCTTATCCATGGCTTCGAGCCCTTTCTGAAAATTAGTGGCCATTTCGTGCTGTTCAATCTTCTCCCATTCTTCTTGGTCCTTAACTTCACCCATCATAGTCACACGTTCATCAGAGAAGCTACCGCGAACAGGGTCACCCAACACAATCCCACGCCAAGAGTAGGGTCCGAATTCACCGTACTTGTACCAATCATAAGGGTGCTTTAAATTAGGGTCATCCTTAGGCATAAACCTAACTAACCTATCATAGCCGAGGCCGATCATCTGGAGCTCCCTTTCAGAGAAATTGTCAGGATAATTCTTGTGCGGATTCTTTAATCGGTAAAACAGGCTCTCCGCCATTTTCTTGCTTTGCCGGCGAGCATTCTTCTTAGCGTCGCGGCGGACATCAGCATCACCCTCGATGCGGCCGCCGGATGTGCCCCCAGGTTTTCCTTTACTCCTTCCGGCGAATGACCGAAAATCCGGCCGCTGGTTGACATTTTGGCTGGAGAATTTGAGATTAGGGATTTGGGCGTGGATTTTTAAGGACTTCCGAGTTGCGGAAACAGGGAGATTCTTTGGCAGAGTTATGAGAACAGGGTTGCAGAATTTCGACAAAGAGAAGTGCAAGGGGTTTAGGGTTTTGGATAGAGAGAGGTTTTGGGGCTGCATTTTAGAGGATAAATTATCAGAAATGAAAAAGCCCAAAAATGAATTCTTTACATTTACTTATTTTTAACCCATATTTTTATTTTGTTTCTTTAATTTAACTTCTTGAAATTAAAAAAAATTAAAAATACTCCAGGCAACAGGGGAAGTGCGTGCTAATCAATAAGGCCGATAGTGAACAGCGAAGGTTCAATCTTTGTAAAATCTTTTTCTATTCAGTTTGAAGATACAAATAAACATGAGTAGAAAAGACTGGGAAGCACAAAATTATTATTCCAAAGACTTCGATTGGGACGAATTGAGACAAGAAGTGGAAAACAATCCCTCATTCCAATTCCATTTGCTTCCTTATTCAAACGTTGGTGATCAAATCCACAACGCTCAGCAAGATTCTGAGGCGTGGAATAAATTTCATGCTCGTCATTCTACTGGAAAGTTCTTCAAGGTCAGTTTAATTATGAAAAGTAATTTTTGGGTTTTTTTTTTAATCTTCTTCTGTTCCTTAAGTTTTTCAAGAATCTTGATTTGTACAGGATAAGTTTCAGAATCTTGATTTGTGTCTTAATTTGTGCAGAATAAGAGTAGTTCTGATTAGGGTTTCTGATACAGTGGCGTAATTATACATTGAAAATTTGTATGCATTCAACAAACTAGATACTGATAGTTCTTTGCTTATGCATCTCTGTTTTTCACTAAAAAGGTCTGTTTTTCACTAAATAAGGTTCTGATGGAATTTATCTTGGGTCTGATTACTCATTATCGGGGTCTAATAAGGTTCTAAATTGATTTTTTTCCCTCTAATTTTCTGATGGAACTTATTATTTTTAATTTTCAGTCTAGTTTTAAATCATTACTGTTGAAGCACAAGTATTAGTACTTCATTTCGGTGAAATTTTTTTGAACAGGAGAGGCGATACTTGTTGAAGGAATTTCCAGAACTAGCTTCTTGCAATGATAATTCAAAAGTTTTGGAGGTCGGCTGTGGTAATGGCAGCACAGCTCTACCAATATTGTGGTAATTCTTTTACCATTTCAAGACTTCTGCATCTATTTAGTTGCCTTTTTTTGATGAATTTTGGTTCTTTTCGTGCAGTGCACGAGAGGGAATCGTCTTATATGCCTGTGATTGCAGTAGCAAGGCTCTTGAGAGAACTAAACAGATAATTAGTGATGCTAATTCAATTTCAGCTAAGCATCGATTTCACCCATTTCTATGTGATTTTTCTACGGATGGGTTCCCTTCATGGTTGGCCTGCGATACTTTCTCAACGCAGGAGCATCATTCAGGACTTTCAGGTACCATTTTGTTACTACAATTTTTTTTAATATGGTGGTTGTAAGTGAGTTTGTGTAGATCTTTGTCCTTGAAGCTTATCCAGTCGGTTCGTTGGGTTCTGATGATACTAAATGCTGCATTGGTGGATTGGATTTCATTACGTTGGTATTTTAAAATCTCGTGTTATAAGACGTTTTACTTCACTTAAAGCAACGATGATATATTAAAGAGTTTACTGAAACAACATCATGTATGAAATTGTGACAGATATTCACTTTATCAGCCTTACCAATTGACAGAATGCCCAAGGCCATTACACAGTGCTTTAATGTTCTAAAGCCAGGTGGCCTCCTATTATTTAGAGACTATGGTAATAGCAGCAATATGAATTTATTTCGAAATTCAGAAACCTTGTGTTGTTTTCTGATTCGTCATGGGACAGGTCTTTACGATATGACGATGCTTCGATTTGAGGCTGAACAGAGAAAAGGATATAGAGAATACTTGCGATTAGATGGAACACGATCTTATTTCTTCTGTTTGGACACTATTAGAACCTTAACTTGTGCTGCCGGATTCATTGAGGTACTAGAATCTGCAGATAATCTTGTTTCTTGATAGAATCATGCATAAACAATGGGGTGATCCGTTTTGTTTTGTAGGTTGAACTGGAATATTGCTGTGTGAAGTCGGTGAATCGACGAAATGGGAAGATCATGAAGAGAGTATGGGTTCATGGAAAGTTTCAGAAGCCTGCGTCTACCTAAATCTGCCCAATTTTACCAAAGCTTTTGTTTGAATGCAACAAAGAGGAATTTGATCAAGTAATCTGAAATCAACGACATTCATAGGGGCGTATCTACTAGTATCTACCTTAAGGCTTGCCCCTGTCTCAAGCACAACACAATTTAAGTTCTTTCAAGTTTATGCATTATTTAGGAAAAATACATTTTTTGTCATCAATGTCCAGCTTTGATTTTTTTTCTCTAAATTTTTCTGACTTTAAAATTGGTATTTTACGTTTAGAAAATTTTGTGGTTTAGTCATTTTACCAGTAATTAGAGGTAATTCATATGGTGTGAGAATGATGATATGTTAGGCACATGATTTTTATAGTACTAAAGATTCAAAATAACTTATATTTGTATAGTACTACTAAGTTTGTAAATACTTATAAAATACTTCCTCCGTTCCGGAATAACTTGCATAGTTTGATCGACACGTTGTTTAAAAAAATGGATTTAGTGGTTGATGATGTTGTGAGGTTATTAATTTTGTTGGGTATTTGAGTATTTCCATATTAAGAGGGAGTACTAATTTAAAGTTAAAAAATATAGAGGACAAAAATCAAACTTTATATAACTTTAAGGGGAAAAAATCAAAAAAATGTATTTCCCCCATTATATATAATTAATTTGAATTCTTAAGTTTAAACTAATTTACCCTATCAAATTGGACTAATGATTTTTCATTTTCAATTTATCTTTAGAATTTATTGTGTAAAAATAAATAAATATATATATATATATGCATTTTTTATTATTAGAAAAAATTATAATTCTGAGTTATTCAGTTATCCCACTTGGTTTTTATTATTAATCCGTGTTAACGTAAGAAGACCTGCCAAACACGGCCTTAACCGTACAAAAAGGCTATACTGTCCTGGCGTATAAACATACCGCCGAAAGAGGAAAAACTCCAGTACGGTTTCTCCTGTTTCAGTTCATCACCAATTCGCTTGAATGCCCACGTCTCAGTGCCCTACTATTTACGCCTATTAATCTTCCTGCGAAGGACTTCCCGTCAATTCGGGTTGCAATTTGGTAAATTTACTATTCTTTTAACTGGATTTCGAACTTTAGTTTGCCCTAATTTTAGTATATATTGTTTTCTTGATTGATGTAATTGGATTGGTATGTTTCGTCTGATGTAATATGCTTCTATGCTCTCTTCCTTGGCTCCCTTGCCATCGTTTCTTGTTTTTTTTTATGAACTGTAAAATGCATGACTAGTTGCATTCTCCAGAAGATTATGGGAGTTTGTGTTGTGTAAATTTGTGTATGTTCACTTTCAGTTTTCTTTTTTTGTAAAATTAACTTGTTGCTCTGTAGAAGTTGTTTACCTTATGTATGATATTTCCTATAGATGTAATTCATAACAAGAATCCTTTACTTACTTGCAATATAGATATTTGTTTCACTCATTTTTTGGAGAAGAGTTATACACCTTTCCACTGCATTTGCGATCCCCATTCTTAATTAGTAGGGAGAGAATGTATCACTTATCTAAACTTGATTTGGGTGGAAATTTGCATGATATTTGAAAAGTAAAAGTTTTGGGTATTTTTACCTTTACCCCTTTAGCATAGTTGTTTATAATTGGATGATTCACTTCATTTCTCTAATAGGAGACCTTTTTTTTAGAAATATACTATTATTATTATTATTTTCGATTGGGGTCTTACTTTTGGATTGTCTTGAAGAGGAAATAGGGTCATGAAAAGGAGTACATAAGAGGACATTAAAAATCTTGTCTTGAACCTGTTTCATTCCAAGTTCGTGAATCAAAGCACATATTAATTGTCTTCACAAAAGTAGGAGGTAGAACCAATTAAAATTTGTTATGTGATGATCACAAGCTAATCACATGTTTCCATGTAACATTCTTTAGGTGCATGTTGTGTATCATAGGCAATGCATATACAGGTGGATCTCTACAATTATTTTGATCGACTACTGAATTTTCATTAGCTTATATTTCTGCGACTGCTTTAAAAAAAAAAATTACTTATACCTTTTTGGCAGTGGTGATATTCTTGCACCATTATGGTTTCTATCTTTAGTGCAATGCTGATATTGAATCTTTTCCTCTGGTTTTTCCATTTCTGATTTAAAGTGGTGTTTCACATTGTGTGTCCCCCATCAACTTGCAACTGCTTATATGTTTAATTGGAGTTTGTGTACATGTCTGCAATTTGGAATTATCATGGGTTAATCTTTTCTATGAAGGCACATAAAATGCGTCATTAATCATTATCCTATCCAATTCTATGTGGATCCCGAATGAACTTGAATTAATTTTCCTGTAAACTTTGTGTGAAAGTATCAGTTGATGGTTGAACATATCTTATTGTTGACCAGGCTTAGTGTATCTCAATTCTCAGCCTCACTCATATATGCTTTCAAGTTATATTTTGTCCTTAATTACAGTGTAAGCTCTATTTTTATGATATCATATTATATTATCAAAAACTTAGAATATATTTCATCGTATATTTGATCTCAATAGCTACATTTAAAAGCATGTGAAGAGGGTGGAGTTTTTTAATTTTAGATGTAAGCCCCCCATAGGGATAATTTTATTATAGCCTCATCGGTCACTTGATGTGATAACTGATAACTTCTATTTTCTATTTGATTTGTACGAAACTTGGGAATGGGAGGCCAAGTTGTTATATGTGCTATCTATCTTCATTTGTACTTGATAAAATAATATTTTGATACCTCTTGAACTATTATTATCTGTAAGGATTCTTTTGTTCGGAATGGAGCTGACATCTAAAGGGCATGGTAAGAAAAATGACAAAAGAAGGCGTATTTGGTCAATTAAGGAAGAAGAGGTGTTGATTGCTGCGCTAAAAGATATGATATTAAAAGGCTGGAAATATGAAAATGGTTTTAGAACAGGGTATCTGAAGTTACTTGAACGGGCAATGCAGAAAGTTTTTCCAAGTACAGACCTTAAAGCCGAACCTCACATAAATTCCAAGATTCATGTTTGGAAAAAATATCATAGTTCATTGTCATCCATGTTCGGAACAGATGGCATTAAATGGGATGCATCAGCCAAAATGATCGATGCTCAGGATGAAGCTTGGGAATCATATGTGAAGGTATGTACCTTTTCTGGAAATGGCAGAATGTTGCACATTCTGAATTTATAGTACTTTACTTTCTGCTCTATGTCTTCTCCACATGTTATTCCCATGAAATCTTCGGTTAAATGAATGACCCTTTTAGTACCATTGATTTAGCAAACCTCAAAAAAACCCACAAAAATGAAGTAAATAAAGTGGGAGAATTTATGGGATTATCTCACTTTTAGTCCCTAAAGTTTACATTTTTTCCAGTTTTGGTCCCCCTCTTTCACACTCTCTATCAAACTTGTGTCCTTGAAGTACACTTTTACTCTCACATTTGGTCCCACCGGTAGTTAACAGTTTGTTGACTGATGAAATCAATTATTTGAGAGTGCTAAATGTAATTAATAATTATTGGAGGGTGCTAAGTGAAATTAATAATTTTCAGATAATTACATTTACCACCCCAAAATAGTTGATTATGTCACTTGACCCTAAAAGTACACTTTTAGGGTCAAGTTTTGGTAGTGGGTGAAAGAGTGGGGCCAAAACTGGAAAAATGTATACTTTAAGGACCAAAATGATATCATTACAGATAGGTCTACTATATTATTAACCTTTATCATGATCTTTTTTTTTTACTCTAAAACAAGATAGTTCTATTTCTAAGTTCTAACTGAAGTTTTATTTTTGTCAGGATGATAACAGTGCTCGCACAATGAGATATAAGCAGTGGCCGTACTACCCCGATTGGTGTGAAATATTCGGCAAAGACAGAATAATTAGAGAAAATGCTGAGGACATTGCTGATGCCATCCAAGAAGTGGAAACAAACAAAGGAAAAGAAAGATTAACTGTAACCGTAGCAGCATTTGGTGCAGTCCAAGAAACAGCTGCAGAAATCGGGAAAGAGAAAGAAGGTGCAGCGGAGTTCGGTTGCGTGTTCGAGGGAGTGGGCGATGAAAATGAGATGTCGGTATGCCAACCCGAAAGTGAGGGGATGGGAAAGAAGCAAACACAGAAGAAACGAAAGACATCTGAGTGTAGCTCGGATCCTTTTGTTGCAGCCATCAATGTATTCTGCGATAAATTAGATACGAGATTCGAAGATATTTCGAGGAGAATCGGGTACGAGTATGATGTATCGAATGCTCGGAAAGAAGTGTATGCAGCCCTGAGCAGGATTCCGGGGCTGCAGGTACGGGAAAAGCTGAGTGTGGCCAAGTTTCTTGTTAATAAAACTGGAGATTTGGATCTGTTTTTTAGCCTGCCGGAGCAGGATAGAGCTGAGATGGTTAATATGATATTAGGTGGTGAATACTAATTTGTTGATGTTGGGTTTTAGGATTATTTTTTGTTAGCTATGAAATCACCACACCATACAACTTATGTGTAGTATTTTGAAGCCAAGAACTATCTAACTCTCTGATACGGTATCGGTATCGTTTTTGAAATACCTAAATTTTCGGTGTGATATCGGTATGGTTCGCAACCTCACATTCCTTCTAAATCAAAGAAGAGGATCCTCTCACACAATTTGCCTTTCCCTTGCCCTTTCTGTTCTCCATTTGTTAATGATTTTTTTTTTTTTAATGATGTTTTAAATCAATATATAAATTAAAGCAATATGGTTGGTATAAAAAAAGAAAAATCAGTTGAGAAAATTAACATGGAGACAGCTCATACTGTGGCATAAAAAATTTATACTTGTGATTCAGTATCATTATTTCATTACATCCTTCGAACTGGAGGCTCATGGTTACATCCTGCCCCAAGAAAAAATAAATTACAATTTTTTTGTTAAAAAAGAAGTATATATTTACACATGTGGTAAACAAATTTTGATTAAACTTCCTAATTAAACGTAATCAAAGAATTAACTTGAACCCTGGTTTTTGGGTTCATCCCTTTTGTATAATACTGCACCAAATTGGGCCATGAGTGGAGGAAACGCAGGTGGCGCCGCTGCCGCGGAAAAATCTCCGGCCAAAACGCATCGTCCGCGGGTTGAGCCACCGGGAATGTAGGTACATGGGCTGCTGCCGGAGGGTGGAACAGGGCCTCTTGGCAGAGATTGAATAACAAGATTTTTCTTCATCCATTGCTCTCCATTCAATGTTCTAGCCTTCGTTTCTTCACAACCATATGATACTAAAATCAAGAAAACTAATAGCACAGCTGTATTATACATATTTTGATCGGATGAGAATTAAACAGATTTTTTATATGTGACAAATTTGTGTTTATTTATTTTTTGGGAGGATGATGATATAAAGGTGGTGATATTTGTGTGTGTATATATATGCATAGAAATAGCAGTGTAAATATTTGGGAGTTGACTGAGGAAGCGCGGTTTGACTTTTGACAAGTAGAGTCTAAAATTAGGGACACGGGAGTTTGAAATTATGTAGTAAAAAAATGGGAGTTGATGGAATTATTCTTGTATTTGAAATTAATAATGGGTAAGAATAAGTCTTATTATGATAATCAATATTCATGTGTTTTGACTATTTCAACTTTGGGCTTCTCCTATCCCATTTTTCACAAGTAAAATATTATCATTTTTATTAGTAATTTGTCATGTACGTACTCACATGGACACGTCTTAGTGTACCAACTGATATTCTTCATATATAATTGTTAATTTCAAATCAATTTTTTAAAACTTTGGTAACATCAATCATGGAAATTTTAGGGTAACCGACCCAACCCGCTCAAATCATAATAAGATGGGCTTGAGAAAAAGAAAGATCTTATTATTAGAATTCGAGTAAATATCGCAAATGATAAAAAGAGAAATTCGATTTCAGATATGTATTATTATAAGAACAAATATATATCATTGTAATTTGTAAGAACATACATATGTTATTTGTTCTTTCGAAAATACATAATTGTCTTTACAGGTATATTTTCTTTTATAGTAACAAATTGTCAGTAAATTTTTCTATTTGTAGATCTATTTAATCTAAATTCAACATGTGAATTATTTAAATAGAAGAATATTTCACATTCAAAATAATTATTGAGCATACTTGGTGAACGAAATACTAATTTGATTGACCTCGAAATTTATAACGCGGTCAAGTGAGAAAATAGAAATGAAAGCTAGGTGCCCGTCATTATATTTTTTGTTAGTCAATTTTGAATTTGAACATCCATCATTTTCCTAAAATTTGTAAAAGAAAATATGTTTTTCATTTATGAATGTTAGCTCTTCAAAAATAAAAAAAATAAAAAAAAATCATTTATGAATGTTGCGGAGCAAAGAGGCAACATTTGATCAAAATTTTGACCTCTAATAAAATAAAAGTCTCATTATTTAGAGTGAAAGTCCTTCAACTCAATGGACTCATACATAAAGTCCGGTCCTAATTTATTTATATTCAAGGCCTGCGTCTACATATATGAAAAAATCTGGAATTATCACGTACTATGTATCTATTTGTAATGTGTACAGTATATTTGTAAAAGTTAATATTTATAATATATAATACTTAAATAATTTAAATAGTAGATGTACTGATAAAAATTTATGTATAAAATGATTTTTGATAATTTTAAGATTTTATTATATGGTAATTAATGATTTTAACTAATTTATTGAATTATAATTACCGATAAAAAGAATACGTGAAATGAATTTATTATAATTGATTGATATATATATATATATATATAAATTAAACCATCGATAAATTAAATTAATATATTTTACAGATTGTGTAGATATATTAAAAACAACAACAAAAATGAATTGTCATCCTGAGTTTTGGGTCAACCTGAAAATAATTTTGGAATGTAAATTATGAGAAAGAAACGCTTTCCACTTAGCAACACTAGATTGTGACCGATTTCAAAAGTTGTACTATTTCACAACTTGTCCAATTTAAATACAATACACTAATAAATAAATAAATAAAAGGGCGCGGCTAAAGGCACACACAAATCCTATGAGGACACCCACTCGATGAGGACACCCGCATAATGGATGAGGACACCCACGTGAAAATCCCAAAATTACCCTCCAATCTATTAAAACTTTAAGCCATTCCCATTCTCATTCTAGGACACCCACCTCCCTTCCTCTCCCAACGCTCTCTCATCTCCTCTTTCCCCGTCGCCGCCGCCCTCACAGTGTCGCCGCCCACGTCGCCGCCGCCCACGTCATAGATCGCGCCGGCCGCTTCCCACGTCGCAGATCGCGTCGGCCGTCTCCCTCCTCAGCCGCGCAACATCGAACGCCGACAACACCCCTTCCCCTCTCCACTGTCCTCGTCGGCGGTTCGCGACGCCGACGGCACCCCTTCCCTCTCCACTCTCCTCGCCGGCTGTTCGCGACACCGAGTGCACCCTTTCCACTCTCCCCCCGGCGGTTCGAGACCCAGACTGCACCCTCTCCACTCTTCCCCCGGTGGTTCGCGACCCCGATGCCCTTTGCGGCCGCACCCCTCCCCCTCTTCTTGTCGTCGCCGCCGTCATACAAAAGGTGAGTTGGTTTGAGATTTTTTGTTACAGATCCAAAAAAAAAATTGGGGTTAAGAATTTTTTTTAATTTTTTTTGGATTTTTGGTTTTTGTTCGAATTTTTTTCTCAAACATCTTACCCTTGTTCATGTAAAATTTTCGAACATGTTGAGTTTCTTTTGAATTTTTTTTTCGAACAATCTATGTTTGTTTTGGATAAATTTTCGAACAAGATGTTCGATATTTGTTTTCGGACAAATTTAAGTTGTTTTGAAATTTTTTTCGTACATATTGAGTTTGTTCATTAAAAAATTTCGTACATCTCGTTAAAATTTTCGAACATCGAACATATTAAGATTTTATTTTTTGTTGAAAATTTTGAGTTTTTAGGATTTTATTTGTGGTTGTTTTGATGGTGAATCGGGTGTGAAATAATGACTCGGCAATAATGACTCGGCGTGCAATGGAATGGATGGGTGTACTCATCCGTTCATTTTTTAAAAAAAATTGTAGGAAGGGTACCATCGACATTTCGCATGCCCCTTGTGATAAAAAAAAATATTTGGTGGGTGTCCTCATAGGATCCTTGGGTGCCTTTAGCCGCGCCCTAAATAAAAACCTCTCATATATTTGGAGAAAATTGGGTTTGGACCAATGAGTGAAGCCCATTTATAAATGAGTTAGAATGTGTGTTACTGAGTTTTGTAGTTCACACTGTGGACCTTTTTTTTTTGGTTTATTTGTTTGGCGTGTGGTATATACCCCACCATAAATGATAGATGCACTCCCCCTTCATTTTTATTAATTAAATATTCATATAAAATATTTATTTTACCCTTACAATAAAATACAAAAGAATATGCACTTCTCTAAAATTCAAATTAAATCTTAATTCTAACACTAACCCTAATAAGGGTTAGGATTAAAAAACCCTAATCCAACTGAAAGAATCAGCCGTCGCCGCCCCTCCCCCACTTTCTACGGCCGCCCGCTGCTGCCCCTCCCCCACTTCCGACGGCCGCCGCCCCCAAGTAAATTTAAAAGTTCAAAAACAAACTTTAGATATTTAAAAAAAAATCTCTTGTTTACGACATACCAGAGTTGACCAAAAATTACTACCGTCGACTCTGTTTTGTCGACAAAAAACGCTCTAGTCATCTGTAATTTAAATATTTGTTAGGAGAAAAATATTTAACTTATAAATAATTACAAGTAACACTTGTGTAGAGTCAACAAACTTTATAAAGTTCCATGCACTTATTGTTGTTAATTAGCTGCTTGTAAGCTCAGTTTGGCTCGTTAAGACTTGAACTGGATTATTTTTTATATACAAACGAGCCCGTTGGGCTCAATATATATCTATATAAAAAATAAAATTATTAGGGTCGTTAGACTCGATTTAAGGTTTGTTAGACTCATTTATTAGTCAAGCTTTTTTTTTTTTTGCTCGTCAATGTCATCAATCTGAACTCAAATTTCAAGTACTCGAATCGAGCCTCGAATACAACATAAATCATTAGAAGTATTTGGAAATATAATAACATATATATATATATAGCTAGCTGACAGCATCAATTACTGGGTATATATCATTATACTGTAAGTTGTATAATTCAGAGTAATTATTATTAGCATAATAATACAAGCTAAATCGCTTGAGGATCTTAGTGTCCGAAATTAAATAACATGCTAATAATTAGTACTCCTATCATTCTAGTTGGAAACACACGTACAATATATTATTATGGTTGGATTTTGCTACTTGAGTAGTATTCATTAGCAACCCTACGTCCTAATTCAAAGTTTAAATTGGTTTGATTTGAATTGAGGGGGCCCTGGCCTAATATATATGTTGATGTGAAACATAACTAATTGAATAATATTTAAATAAAAATATCCACTTATACCAAATAATTATGATTATCAAACTAGTGAAATCAACTACCACAAAAAAAATATTTTCTGTTTTCAGACTCGATTAGGTTTAAGCAATGAATGATAATGGTAGTTAGAAATAACCACACATATTTGGCACTTGTTAATTGTTAAGCTGTGTAAGTCAACACTAATTGAGTACTACTAATCAAGACATTAGTAAATGGATATTTGTGGTAAAATCATCAATAAAATGGTCATGGATTAGGAATAATGCAGCTGAAAAATTAATATGCATGATGAACTATATATAATTAATGAGTTAATGATGACTAATTAAATCAACTTAATTAAGTTATTAAAGCGTACTAATAAAAAAACACTTTAATTTTTCCATATTTCTTGGTTTGTTTGATGACAAATTGATTCATTGACACCCACAAAAAAAAAATATAATTCAAAGTACACTTCTCTACAACTTAAAACTTTCAAATGAAACGCAATTTTTTCAAAGTATCACGCTCACACATTTTGGATTCAAACACTCATATTAAATTGTTCACTCAATACTATTCATAGATAATTCAGTCTATGGGTGGAAATGAGTGATAACAAATTAATACTCCATCTGTTCCTGAAAAAATTTCATACTTTCATTTTTAGTTTGTCTTCCAAAAATTTGCATATCCTAAAATAGAAATAATTATCACAATTCTCCCCATCACAATATACACATATTTACCACCCATGTCATTACTTTTGGGGCCCACCAAGGACGGAGCCACATAGGGCCCAGCGGGGGCAGTGGGCCCCCCACCAATTTTTTTTTTATTATGTATATTTCGTCCGTTTTATAATTATTTGTATACTTTTTTTTATTTGAGACGTTTTAAAATTATTTTTACACTCATAATACTGTATGTAAATAATCTATAAAATTAATATTCTCACTACTTCATTTTATTTTTAAAATTGTCACTCATTTTAATATACATTCTTCCCTATATCGATCTCACTAAATTCTTTTTAACACCTCATTAAATTCCTTTTATACCTCACTAAATAACCAAAAATACTCATTTATTTGACCCCACACCTCACTAAATTCACATTTTTTAAAAAGTGAACTTGTCAACGTATTCAAGTCATTACGGGACGGAGGGAATATATTTTAAGTTATACATTTGTCTAATAATTTTAGCACTGTTTCACCTATTAATTATAAGTCGAAACAATTAATCAAAATTTATAATGAATTAAATATAATATTATTTTGTCTTTATAGTAATGTAAATCGGGCCCCCCAATCTAAAATTTCTGGCTCCGTCACTGGGGCCCACCATACACTCAATCCACCTACTTTATTTATTTTATATATAAAAGTTTATAAAATTACCCCTCAACACTCTCATCATTACATTTTTTTTTCTTAAATCATGTGTCCAAAATTTCCCGTAAACTTTTCGGGGACAGAGGGAGTATAAATTACTAATAATTAATTCCAATGCATTGCAATTAGGTTAGAGAGAATAAATTTGGGTGAGTAGTTGATATCATTGAGTTTCATTTATGATTGGCACATGCATGACCCTTTTTATTTAGAATTGCCTGCTATTTCCCAATCAGTGTATGAGCAACAAACATCGCATGAGAAAATACAACTAAGGTATAGTAAATGCCATAAATACATGCATATTATATGTGTGTGTATATATTCAACAATATTATACAAAATTATTTAAACACTGCAGACATAATTATTGTTAATTAAAACAGTAGCACAGTACCCATCATACCGTATATTAATTCATATGTATAGTTACAATTTGTATACCACTTTAATTGCCATAAAGATTTTGTTTGATTATTACATATTCATAATTGTGTAGGGGCTTACTCTGTGTTTGCATTTTGTATACAAAGATATATTTCACGAGTATATATACATATAATTATTATGTGACATGCATGGATATATTTCATCGAATGCATATATATGTGCAATCACATTATACACTATATATATATTGCATAATATGTGTAAACCTTAATTTATATTAATACTCCCTGCATCCCAATGTAATTGACACCCTATTAATCATATGATAATTAAGTACCATGCATATATATATATATATATATAGATACTCCCATAAAAAAAGGGTTCGATTCCGGTTTTTGTTTCATTTTTCGTGTTCTACTGATATTTTATTCTGTTGGATTTTTAACACGTGTCGCTCTCAATATTATAGGACGTTGATTGTTTTTTAATATTACACATGTCAATCATTCATATATAGTGAAATAAGACGTGGAATACCAAAATTGAAACGAGTGATCTCATTTACATGAAAAATTTGTGTCAAATGAATCATACTAGTATACTACTTATTAATTTTGGATGGAAAATGAGTATATTATATTGTGTGAATTTGCCAAAAGCCAGCAAGCATTAATTATAATTTTCTATATATATATATATTGAAATACGATTTTCAAAGATCCAGTTAAACTCAAACGAAATCGATTAATTATCCCAAATTGATATCTTTAAATATATAAATAAACACGTATAGTTGGAATAGGAAAATAAAAACCAACCACTTTTATAAATAGCAAGTTTTTATTACGTATTTGACACTTTCACTTAATTTTAGGTTGCTCATTCTTATGATTATTGCACCATCTGACCTTCCCAGACAACTGTCCAATTGAATGCACTGGAACTACCCTTCCACCACTTGCTATTCCTTTCTCTTTAATGCTTACACTATTTTCTTATCTTTTATATACCCCCAATTCTTTGAGTCATTTTGTGTATTCACAAGTGTGCTGTTTCCTAATCCTAAACAAGGGTTAATTTGTTATAGCCACATTTCTTTGCCCTAGCCATGGCTACTACACATTATAGTCATGTACTCTTGCTCTTGTTTTCCGCCGCATTGCTCGTCTCGACGACACGTGTCGAGGCACGAGCATTTTTCGTGTTCGGAGACTCCCTCGTCGATGTTGGCAACAACAACTACTTGGCCACCACGGCTCGTGCGGATGCTCCGCCATACGGCATTGACTACCCGACCCGTAGGGCAACCGGCCGCTTCTCCAACGGCTACAACATTCCCGATCTTATCAGTTTGTATTTTATTTTTTGTTAATTCATTAATTAATATATGTCGTAAAAATTGGAAATCAGATGTATAATGTGGTTAATTTTGCAGGTCAAAACCTTGGTCAAAGTGAAGCTCCATTGCCATATTTGAGTCCAGCACTTAACGGGCCAAGATTACTTATTGGAGCCAACTTTGCGTCTGCTGGAGTTGGTGTTCTTAACGACACTGGAGTTCAGTTTGTAAGTACATTTAATTTTTTTATATAACGTAACACCAATTTAATGAAATAATATTTTTAATTCGAACTAATTTTAAATGAGACTGCTAAAAAAGTTAAATTACACCAATATTTAAAGTTTGTTTCAGTAAGTAATTTTAAATAGAAAAATATCTAAAAATAACTAAGATCCACGTCCACATGGACCACATCCATCTTTTATTTCTCTCGAGATTTGATTATATATATATGTGGTACGTATGACATAAAGTTGACTCTATATATTGTCTATGTGAACTTACTACATTAGTGATAAACATATTTAATTACCCTAGACCTAAGAAAAAAAAAAAAAAAAGAATTGAAACTATTAACATAACATAAGATAGTGCGTACCCTGGCGAAGACCTCTTATTGGTCATCATTACTAAAAGAGTCAATTACATGATATAATTGGAGCAACTGAATCATAATTTTGACATGATTCTAAGGTTACGTGTCAAAATTTCAATTGATCAGTAAAAAAATATATATAAATAATTTGAAATTCAATTAAATGGTATGAGTCGAAGGAGTTGTTTTAATAAAATAATGAAATTTGCAGGTGAATATAATCAGGATAGGGCAACAACTGCAATATTTTGCGCAATATCAGCAAAGGGTGAGTGGATTGTTAGGAACAGAGGAGACACAGAGGCTGGTGAATGACGCATTGGTTCTCATCACTTTGGGAGGCAACGATTTTGTGAACAACTATTATTTGGTTCCATTTTCTGCCAGATCACGCCAATATAGTATTTATAACTACGTTCCTTATGTCATCTCTGAATACCGTAAAGTTTTGCTGGTACGTCTCTATTTTTTTCACACATACCTACGTATACTGTATTTATTTATTTTTTTAACTGATTTTAAAAAATATTGTTTATTTATAAAGTGTATTGGTTTTTTTTTTTTTTTTTTTTTTTGTAAGTCAAATTTTATGTGGATAACTAAAAAATTAAATAGTAACACATTTTATGTGAACGACTGAACTGCACCAAACCCTCCTCTGATTTGGAAATGTTGCACGAAATATTTTTGTGGTTTAAAGATTACACGAAACTCACAATGTAATTTATTAAAATTAAGTGAATTCTTTAATTTTTTTTTAAAAATGAGTTACTCTTTTTTTTTTTTATATTTCATGTTATGTCCTTAGGAATAATCTACAAACTTCATAATTGAAGAAGAAATAAGTAAAATCATTAGCTCGTTTTTAAAAGAAAAGAGAATTTGTTTACCACATGAAGATTTCGTGTAATTTTTAATCTATAAGCAGATTTCATGCAACATTTTCAAACCACAAATTTTTTTTGTGCAATTAACCAGTTTTAATTGTTTGGGCATAAATCGGAAAATTATTGAGGTGAAACAGTGAAATTACCTAGCAAGGGTAATTTGAAAATGTGTAAAAAAATTAAAACTTGCACATTTATTTAGAACATAAAGAATTGATGAGTGGTAGTTCATGAGAAGTAACTATCACGATACACAAGTGTTGGTGGGTGTCCTTACAAGTAATGAATGTGAAAATAAATGTAAATTTCTACTCCCAGTCAATTAAAAAACAACTCATTATTACATAATAATGATAATGATAATAATCGTATAAATATTTAAACGTCATAACTTATACAACAACCACCACACTACCGACATAAAAGTGGGGCAATACATCCCATTTCATGTTTTTTTAAAATCCCTTTTACAAAATTGTAAAGTCGTAGTTCATATCATAAACCATGTTCATATTAAAAAACTTACTCGACTCAAATAAATATAAACATGTAGAGATTGTATGAGCTCGGAGCAAGAAGAATATTAGTGACAGGAACAGGGCCACTGGGGTGTGTACCAGCAGAATTGGCGCAACGAAGCAGAAACGGCGAATGCGCGCCAGATCTGCAACTAGCTGCAAGCCTTTTCAACCCTCAGCTCAACGACATGCTCATGTCCCTCAATTCTGAACTCGGAGGCAATGTCTTTGTCGCTGTTAATACGCAGCTTTCGCACTACAATTTCATCACCAATCCTCAAGCATTCGGTATATATCTCCCTAGCTCCCATTCACTATAAGTGCATGACTTTTCAAATTATTACTTGTGTGCACCAGTTGCATATATGACAATATTCCCTTAATGATGATATTTGGATAGGATTTGTGACCTCAAAGGTAGCATGTTGCGGACAAGGGCCATACAATGGGCTTGGTCTATGTACACCCCTCTCTAACTTATGCCCAAACAGAGATATCTACGCATTTTGGGATCCATTTCACCCTTCGGAAAGAGCCAACAGACTCATAGTTCAGCAAATCATGACTGGTTCATCTGAGTACATGAATCCTATGAATCTAAGCACCATTTTGGCCTTAGATTCTCAGACATAGCACTCCCTCCCATTATAAGACATTATTTCGAAACGAACAAGAACATATGTTAGTTTGTGCTATCAGTTTATCTTTTATTTATTTGTCCTGATTTATCCTTGAGAGTAATTGTTAAGATTTTGGTTTCCCCTTTGTGTAATTGGAGAACTTTGATATTATTGTCATAATGGTATCTTTAATAGTACTTATCTTTGCATGGCTTAATATTCTGGAAACATTCATTTCTTGGGTAGGTATCCTTCAACCATATAAACTAATATTGTTAGCATACAAAGTATCACGTTCTAAACTGGGATACTTCGTATGCTAAATAGTACTATTATCAAGTTCACCATAAGACTTCTGTGAACCGTGTTCATAGAAGGATTTTTCTCTTTACTTAGATTAGGGATGCACACGATCAGAGGAAGATGTTCAAAATGGTATGAAATATCAAGAATGTTTATTAAAATAAAAGGAAGATGCTTATACAAGTGATTACAAACAGTATACAAACTGATGAAGCCAAAATCTAAAACACATACGGAATCAAAGCTTTGACATTCTTAGGGAAATTATCAAACTTGGAAACATACCAGTTTCTGGTGGCATGGCTCCTTGCAAGCAAGTATAAAGCTACTCCAATGGCAGTCAAGTAGGTAATTATCGTTTGAGAGATAAACGATATACCTATAAACATAGTGATTTCAAAAAGGTAATGGGGGCATATTACCAAACTGAAGAGACCTCCCTGTGGAATCTTGTACACCTTATCGTTCTTCTCCCTGAGTTTGGAAAGAAGGTAATGGTGATAGAAGTTTCCACAGATTCCAACCAGAAACAGCACGAGACCAATGTACTTAAGGTCGATTGTAGGCTCTGGAACGCCTAGCGTTTGGTGGTGAAGATAGAGCATGCTGGCAGCAGCTGAGAAGTAGAAGGATGAAATAATAATCGCACTTTCTAGAGCGACGAAGCCACTGAACTTGTGAAGGAACATAACCTGCAAAACGAGATGACTAAATCAATTGGATTGAAGTTAATAATCAATCAGGATGATCAAAACATTCTAACTAAGATAACACTTGAGATTTTATCCAAGAACTAGTACAAAGATTCATCATAGTGGCTGCTAAATAGACGAAAGCAATACGAAGGCAAGTTATCTGTACATATATAGGAGTGAAAGATATGCAGATAATGCTATCATTTTGCATGATTATGTCAAGTATCTTGTTTATACAAATACTCTGCCTATCTCTCACTTTTGCATCTAACAAAAAGCAAGTTTATATAAGATTTGATGACAGTATAGATGTGTCTGATGCAACCATACATTTCTTGCTGGCTCAACAGACCTTAAGGCTCAAACCCGAAGCATAGGCAGCAATTACGGGACAACAAGATACATACAGGATAGGATACTACCACCAAAAAGGGAATTCTCAACATCAGTGTTTATAAGCTCAGACACACTCTACTGTGAAACTTGTTCACCATATAATACTATAACATTCATTCATGATTCATTAATATCATTACTCTTATAAACTAATACCATAATATTTTACATACACAACTGCATGGATAAATGTTAGAAGTATAATGGTATCCATTGATAAAGGATACAGTATTAGTTTATACATGTAATGGTATCAGTATCAGTTTCATATGGTGAACAAATCTCACCTAGGACTGTAAATTCGTCGAGTAGAGCCAGACGCGATGTAGTTCAAGCTTGTTTGAAATATTATCGAGCTTTAAAATGATTGTTTGAGCTGGTTTGATAATTAAACGAGTCGAGCTCGAACGAGCTTTAATCGAGCCAAACACGAGCATTTTTACACTAATTTTATCTTTTTTTACTTATCGTGCTCGAACTTCAGACTTACTGAACTTAAATATATGTTCATTGTCGAACCGAGCTCAAGCAAGCTTATGAGATCCCACAAGTACAACTCCTTCAAATAAACTTATCAATTAACTTATATCATCATCACTATCACAAAATGACATCTATAATTTCCATTAACACAGATTGTAAAGCAGAAACATGTATAAACAATAAACATCATGTCCAACAACCAAATCTGCTCAAGATAAATATTTAATCAAGCCTGAAAAGAAAATTCTAGCCAACCCCCTAAAAAGATACTCAATTATGTGCATAAGAATATCAAAAAAACACATAATCTTAAGATATCCGAACGGACTATAGATAACTCAACATATCTTCCACCTAATTGATGGAAAATGGAAAAAGATGAAGAATACCTCAAGATCCCTTTTGAGAAAATGAATGGTGAGAGCTGATTTGAGCATCAGAAACCTGATTCCATCATTTGGGAAGATCACAAATGAAAAAAAGGACGCAAATAAGGCTGGGGTGTATAGAAGTAGCATTCCAGTTTTACTTGAAAGCAAAACCTTTTTTTCAGATTTTTTAGAACCCGAATTCCAGAATTTGGAATACTGAAGATGCTTCCCAATAACTTCAAAAAAGGCCAAACAGAGGAGCGACAACAAGATCACTCCATAGAAAGCTTTTTTGTAGATTGATAAGGCTTCTTCAAATACAAACCCTTCCATAATTTCAGCAATCATTTTTTTCTCTTTGACTACTTTATTTTCTGTGAATTTGAAACCCCTTAAAAAGAAGGCAAACTACGTCTGAATGCATAATATGAACAAAACAAGCATGGCAGGCCAGCGGTGGTGGCGTTGACCTATAAACATGCTAAAATTATCAATTTAAAATTTGAAAGACAAAAAATAAACCTATCACGTGTCACGGTGTCAGCTCATTAATAAATTCTAATTTATTACTCCATTATTATCATTATTATTATATATTTCTTCTTCTTTTTCTTTTTTTTTTTTTCTAATATTTTTTCACTTGCATGGAATTAAGTAATTAACCCTTCTTCCCAAATTATGTTTCTTTCATTTTTTTTTTAAAACCAATAAAACAACATTTTGTGTGCTCGGAAGTTTATTTATAAATTTTTAAATATACTCTTATGTATTGAATATTTAAACAATAATCATTTATTAAACATAGTTATTTTAAACATTTTATATATTTTAAAAAATAATGATTATATTTGGGACGGGGGATTTTTTTTTTTTTTTTTTGAAATTGTAATTTATAAAAATATTGCTATTACATAATTTAAGAATTACAGGATGTCAAATTTGAATTTAAAATGTGTATGTACTAAATTAATACAGTAATTTATATCTTTGGATTCTAAATTGAATCTATAAGAAAAATCTTTCAAGCTTTAAATAAGTTAAATTGATCATTTTAATATTTTTCAAGCACTTAATTGATAAAATTTCTATTTTAAAATATTGATCAATTGTTTTTATTTTAAGTTAACTTTTCTTCAAATTTTTTATCTTTAAAAATAAATAAATTTAAACCTGTAGCATTTTCAAATTTAAATACAGCAAAAACTATACTTTGATTTTGTTCACTATTCCAACTCATATACGGAGTAATACTTTTGGCTTTTGGGTTAGGAAGAGTAGGTTTTATTTTTTCATGGATTGTTAGTGGATTTTTAAATATACATATAGTATAACATGTATTATATATATTGAATATTTACTCATTTTTCTATGTAAAACTCTATTTAAAAATAACCTTCTATGAATAGAATAACTTTCTCACAATCTTATCATTCATGATAACCCTAGCACCAGTTAACCACATAAACATGGGTGAGTCTCTTATGTATTTGAGTGAACCTTGATTGTCAACGGTCAAACTTTGACTTTTTTTTTAATTTTTTATTTTATTTATTTACAGAAAATTTACATTTTTCAATAATATTTTCAACTATATTAACATACACTTTTCAGTTATAATATCACACACTTTTCATTAATAGAACATACACTTTTCAGTTATAATAACATACACTTTTAATTAATAAATCATACACTATTTAGTTATAATAACATACATTTTTCATTTATAATAACGTATACACTTTTCATTAACATATAACTTACATTTTTCATTAATAGATCATACATTTTTCAGTTATAATATCATACACTTTTCAATTATAATAACATACACTTTTTAGTTATAATAACATACATTTTTCATTAATATAACAGTCACTTTTCAGTTATAATAACATACACTTTTCATTAAAAACAATGTTGCACTTTTCAATATACTAACATACACTTTTCATTAAAAAACAAAGATACACTTTTCAATATACTAACATACACTTTTTCAAAACAAAAGAAAATTGAAAAAAAAAAACCGAAAAAAAAATAATAATAAAAAAAAAATCAAAGTTTGACCGTTGACCGATCAACAATCAACAGTTGATCAGTCAAAGTCCACTAAAATACACCGTGTACTTGAGTGCACATGAAACTTTGACCATAAACATACATCGTTTGCGATTCAATCGAAGTCCACTGAAATATATGAATCTAACCATAAATATATGAACATATATATCCAGCAGAAGAAGTCTAAAAAATATAAGGAATTATAGCTTTGACATTCTTGGGGAAATCTTCAAACTTAGACTCATACCATTTTCTAGTGGCATAACTCCTACCGACCAAGTAGAATGTCGTTCCAATGGTAAACATGAACGCGTAGAGCGTTTGGGAGATACAAGAAATTCCCCAAAACTCGAGAATTTCGAATAAATAATGAGGACATATGATCAACGAAAAGAAACCTCCTTGTGGAATTTTGTACTGTTTTTCACCACTGCTTCTCAATTTGGAGAGAAGATAATGGTGATAGAAATTACCGGCAATTCCCAGTAAAAATAATGAAATTCCAATGTAGTTTAGATCGATAGCTGGTTCAGAAAGTTGTAGCGTCAATTGTTGATTGTAGATCAAGGTTGTTGTAGAGAGGAAGTAGCTTATGGAGATTGGAACCATGACTTCCACTTCCATATACCCACTAAATTTGTGAACAAACAATACCTATATATATATATATATATATATATTCGAACATGATTTTAGAACCAATCAATCAATTGAATTAAAAGAAGATATTATAAAAATAGGAGGATTATAATTTATATATACCTCAAAAAGTCTCTTGAAAAAATGAAGGGTGAGAGCAGAGCGAATCAAAGTGAATCTGAAATTTCCAAAAGGGAAAATGGAGAGGGACAAAATTCCAGCAAGAAATGCAGGCGTGTACGCTACAATCATCCCTATTTTGCTCCTCACTTTAGCTTTCACATTTTGTGGCCCAACTTTCAACAGCTTTGAATATTGCAGGTTTTCTCCCCTTATTTCCTTCAACCCTCCAATGCTCGTTGCTAAAAAGCTTATCGCCGTCATAGCATTTATCGCCACGCTCGCCGGCGGCGGAAATAGCAGCACCGACAGATCCATCACGGCCGCGGTTGACTAAGGAATAAATCAAAGGGAGTTTTATTTTTATTATGTGGACACTAAGAAAGAATGCATGTATATATATATATATATATGATGAGAATAGCAAAGATTTTTAAAATCAAGATTACGTGTCTTTTTAAAATCAAGTTTTTTAATAAAGTTGTCACACTTTTATAAATAATTCAATATAGGCCTTTACATCTACCCAAAACTCATTATTGGAACTATCATTATCTTAAATTTGATGACCTCAAAGATTTACATATATGTATCATAAAGATTTTTAACACCCTTTTTTTTTCTTTTTTTATTTTTTTTAGTGATGACCGAGGGGTATGCACAAAAAAAATACGAATCGCCAGTTCATCGGTCAAGAAATCGAACAAAAACCTTCATGTATACAATTCGATTTCGATTGAAGGGGTGTGAAAATTGTCGATTAACTGGTGAAATCGACGTTTGAACCGAAAAATTGACAATTTATAGAAAAATCAATTATTAAATTACCAATTTTTTTAAGGAAAAAAAATTGTCGAACGGATAGAGTTCACAAACCAAAAACGATTTTAGACCGGGTTTGATTCGGATGTGCACCTTGGGTTGTTTGAGATTTGTAACTACTTGAAGATATTAAAAAGGGCTGATTATTTACACCTCCATTTGCATTGAGAACACACCCCCGATTGATGCGCGCACACACACCAAATTTGTCAGGATAGATGCACCCTCCCCCTAAATTGTCTTAACTCTTTTATCTAAAAAAAAACTATTTACTAAACACACCCCACCCCAAAACTCTAATTTCTCCCCCCTTCCTCTTCCTCTTCTCCTTCCTTTTCTTCTCCCGCTTCCCCACCCCATATTCTCTTCCATATGTCGTCCCCTGATTAGTGTGAAAATTGCTCGAAATTTATATATTTAATTTGTATAATTTTATAGGATTTCTTGCATTATTTACACTAAATTGACTAATTGCACTTGATTTGAAGAAATAATGTGATTTACTATTTTTATAAAAAAATAGCATTTTTGGAATAAAATATGCCTCAATTATTTTATGAAAGTCAATTGCATGAATAAATTGAGAAGATAATGATTGGACTCAAGGAAAAAAAAAAATATCATGAAGTCCAAATCGTGGTGCACCTACCGCCATGTGATGAATTGATTGGGCAACAAACTTACTAATTGATCTTATTATTTTATTAAGAAAGAGGCCCATTCAGATTCGTGAAATCAAAGAAGCATATTATTATTTTATTGGGCGCGGCTAAAGGCACCCAAGAATCCTATGAGTACACTCACATAAACTTTTTTTTATCACTAAAGGTATGCGAAATATCTTTTGTACCATTTCTGCACATTTTTTAAAAAAGAGGACGGATGAGTACACCCACCCATTTCATTTCACACACGATTCATCATTTCACACCCGATTCATTCGAACACGATTCATCATTTCACACCCGATCACCAAAACAACAAAAATCCTATAGGAAGACATACGGCAGAGGTATGTTCGAAAATTTTATAACAAAAAAAATCCTAAAAATTCAAAATTTCAACAACAAAAATAAAATCTTAGCATGTTCGAAAATTTTACACAAACAAACTCAATATGTTCGAAATTTTTTCCAAAACAATCCTAGATTGTTCGAAATTTTTTCCAAAACAAACATAGATTGTTCGAAAAAAATTCCAAAACAACTTAAATTTGTCCCAAAAAAAAGATCGAACAAAATGTTCGAAATATTTCCCAAAACAAACCCAGATTGTTCGAAAAAATTTACAATACAAACTCAATATGTTCGAAAATAAATCACGAACTTCTAAAAACCCTAAATTTTCCTAAAAATTTCAAAAATACTACCTGGAACGGGCGGCGGTGGCGGAGGAGGGAGGAGGGGTGCGAGCGGCCGCGTCTCTAGGAGGAGGGAGACGGCGACCGCGTCTCTGGGAGGAGGGCGACGGCGGCCGCGTCTTTGGGAGGAGGGCGACGGCGGCCGCGTCCTTGGGAGGAGGGCGACGACGGCCGCGTCTTTGGGAGGAGGGCAACGGCGGCCGCGTCTTTGGGAGGAGGGCGATAGCGGCCGCGGTGGACGAGGGAGGAGAAGAGGGGATGGTCGCGCGAGTTGGGTGGGGAGTGAGGACGGCGCTGTCGCCGCTTGGGGAGGGGAGGCGGAGCTGCTGGCGAAACGAGGACGGTGCTGGCGAAGAGGGGACGACGACGAGAGGAGACATGGAGAGGGAGGGCGGCGCTGGCGAAATTTTTGGAGGTTGTCGTCGCCGTGGGAGAGGGAAGGTGAGGAGACGAAATAGGGTGGGTGTACCAAATAAGTTATGAATTAGGGTTTTAATGGAACAAGGGTATTTTTGAGTTTTCCAGGTGGGTGTCCTCATCGCGTGGGTGTACTCATAGGAAAGCCGTGTGCCTTTAGCCGCGCCCTATTTTATTAAGAAAGAGGCCCATTCAGATTCGTGAAATCAAAGAAGCAACTTAGTTAGGGTTTGACTATTTACACCTCCATTTCGGAGAGATGCACTCCCCCTATGAGTATAATTATAAAATAATAGGGTAAAAACCCAAAAATATCCTTCATTAAAATCCAGTAACCATCTCTACTGAATGCACCCCCTTCCTTTCATTTCTTCCACCTTCCCCTAAACCATTACTTATGACCACCATTGACACCATTTCCGGACCGGTCGGAGACAACATTTCCGGCGAACATTAAACCAAAAAATACTTTAAAAAATCTCAATTTTTTTTTAACATTTCGACAAACCAGTATCGATGAAAGTGTATATAGTCGATACTGGTTGGTCAAAATTTTATTTTATTTTTAAATTCAACAGCTTAATGTCGACCAAACACACACTCGTCGACAACCATTTGTCGACGAGGGAGTATACGGTCGACACTGGTTTGTCGAAACAAAAATCAACTTTTAAAAAAAAAAATTCAACACGCCAATATCGAACATATACATTGTTGTCGACGAGAGTGCATATGATCGGACCATAGTGCATCGAAATTAAAAAATAAAGGAGAGAGAGAAACCTGTAAGTTTTTTTGGGGGTAGGGGAGTCGTGGGTTTTGTTTTGGGAGGGGTAGCAGCGTGAGCGTTTTTTTTTTTGGGTTGGGGGCTTGGTTTGGATGGTGGGCAGCGCGGGGGGGGGGGGGTAAGGGAGAGCCCGGAGAGAGGGGGTGGGGTTTGGTTTCGTGGGGTGGGGGAATGGAGTTTTTTTTGCTGAAAAAAAAATTTAGAAAAGAGAGAGAGAAAGAGGGGGAGCAGGCAGTGGTGGCTGTGGTTGTGGCCGTGGGTGGGTGGGTGGAGGGGGAGAGAAGAAAAAAGGAAAAAAAGTCGCAGAAAGGAGGAGGAAGAGAGAAAAGGGAAAGAGGGTATGGCGGCGGGGCGTTGGCAACGGGGGCGGCTGAAGTGGGGGAGGAAATGAAGATGAAGATGTAGAAATTAGGTTTAGGGAGTGTGGATAGTAATAGGAATATATAGAGGAAATGGCATTTATGACAATTAATGAGAGTGTGTCCAATTTTTGGGAAAGTGTATAAATTGGGGGAGTGCATCTCTCCGAAATGGAGGTGTAAATAGTCAAACCCACTTAGTTAATTAAAGAGGCCCACACCCAATTAAGTTATTGGGGGAGAAAATCTCTTTCTCCTCCACACACTTCACTCAATAGTTAGATTAGTTTAGCTTTTTTATTTAGTGTTTCATTTTATTTTTATTGTAAACTTTGAAAGATTTGAAGATTAGAGATGCTTTCTTTTCTTTATTTCAATATTTAGTTGATAATTTAATTTTAATTCATATTTTATTGTTTATTTTATTTTGTTAATTTAATTATGGACTAAGCTTTTATTGTTTTGAGTGTTGAAATTATGTAGGTGATTAGTGAATTTATGGATGAATTGCATATTTAGTCTATGTCTTGAATTTAATTATTTATATTATTGTGGTTTGTTTGATTGAATTAGTTGATCATTTATAGTAGCTAGCATTAATTGCAACAAGAGTTGGATTTGCATGATTGGGATGTGGATGTGAGTTTTGATTAATTAATTGAATTTTTTTTTAACAGTAACAATTCAATGTTTATATTAATATTGAGTACCAGAACAATACATATTACAACTTATGTTGTTTATCATTGAGTGTGAGCCCCTATCCCTATCTTACAAGCAAAGAGAGGGGTCACAACACCCGGCTACAATTGAGGAATTACCTTTTATGAGCTTCTTCCCTCCTAGACAAGTCCACAGATTCGTTTTGATTCTTTCACCACTTTCTTTTTATCAAAAATTTTGTTTTCGAATATTTCCACAGATTCGTTTTGTTTCTCTCCACCACTTTCTTTTTATCGAAGATTGAAGTTAAATAGTAATTAGCTTAATCGAGAGAGGGTTGATTGCTTAGATCGACAACATTAGACATTAATCGATTAGAGGTCGTCTAAAAGATTAGTGAGAGAGCGAGTCGTAAACATTAGTAACCGTGTGAAAGTGTTTACGGGTCACTATCCTAGGAGCGTATGGTACTAATTAGATCTCATAATTGCTAATTAGTGCACGTGTTCACCTGAGCCTCGCGAGGGATTGGTCTATACACATATGTGATAGTCTTTAGCATAATTCAAGACATTAGGTTTGATTAGTGTGATTAGTTCGTTAATTCATTTGTGATCCCACATAAGGAAGACACCCGAAACAATTCTTCCACTTGCACTTTCATTTGTTAGAATTAGTTTTAGTTGTTTTTAGTGTTTATTGTTCTCATTGTTATTTGATTTATCCTCCAGTTTAGCTTCTATAACACTATTTCAACGTATAGTTTTTGGGGCTCCACACTCTCCTAGGTCTTTGGACGATAACTAATAGGTTGTATACTTACTCATCTATAACGAATTCATACGCTTGTGGGGATTGTTATTGTTGTACTATGTGCAAAATACAAATAAAGTCATCCCCACCCCACCCCTCCCCTCCCCCCCGTCACTTTCTCCATTTTTTTCTTTCTTTTAATGGGTTCTTAGTCGCTGTCCCCCCCAACCCACCCACTCGCCGCCCACCCCGATCGCCGCCCTGTCCCTCCCTCTTTTTCCCCATTTTTTTCTATTTTTTTCTACCTCCACCCCACCCCGATTCACGTTCTTAGTTGTTATTAACTCATTTTTGCTATGTAAAACTCTATTTAAAAATAACCTTCTTATAGTAATATTTTTTTCCAACACATCCATGAATGAATAAAATAACTTTCTCACAATATTATCATTTATGATAATCAGTCTAGGATGATGGAAAATCTGCAGGCTCGTGATAAAATAAAATTTATATCCACCACATAAACATACATTTGATTGTGTGCATACTAAATGATTAAGATATACATTGTTTGCGATTCAATCGAAGTCCATTGAAATATATGAACATATCTACCAAACAAAGTCTAAAAAATATAAGGAATTATAGCCTTGACATCCTTGGGGAAATCATCAAACTTAGACTCGTACCATTTTCTAGTGGCGTAACTCCTACCGACTAAGTAGAATGTCGTTCCAGTGGTAAACATGAACGCGTAGAGCGTTTGGGAGATACAAGAAAATCCCCAAAACTCGAGAATTTCGAATAAATAGTGAGGACAAATAACCAACGAAAATAAACCTCCTTGTGGAATTTTGTACTGTTTTTCACCACTGCATCTCAGTTTGGAAAGAAGATAATGGTGATAGAAATTACCCACAATTCCCAATAAAAATAATGAAATTCCAATGTAGTTTAAATCAATAGTTGGTTCAGGGATTTCTAGCGTCAATTGTTGATTATAGATCAAGGTTGTTGTAGAGATGAAGTAACTTATGGAAATTGGAACCATGGCCTCCACTTCCATACACCCACTAAATTTGTGAACAAACAATACCTATATATTCCAACATGATTTTAGAATCAACCAATTGAATTAAAAGAAGATATTATATACATGTTATGTACCGTGCACATTGAGCAATAGTATTACAGGAAATAATGACATGAGTCACTATACTATTGAGTATTGAGTCAGGCCCAATAAACAACAGAACACGAATAATAGAGGGTGATCAAATTACAAAGTAAGTCACAACATATTTCTATAGCTCAATATATCATATATATGTGTGTCTCACAAACCAAAATTTCAAATTTATCACTGGTTGATGAATTAATAAACTTATAATTTCGAAAAGATGGTTAACGTTAGTATTCCTCATATAGGCATGCATATGTAAAAATATAGTAATCAATTTAGGAGGATTTTAATTTATATATATACCTCAAAAAGTCTCTTGAAAAAATGTATGGTAAGAGCAGAGCGAAGCAAAGTAAATCTGAAATTTTCAACAGGGAAAATGGAGAGGGACAAAATTCCAGCAAGAAATGCAGGCATGTAAGCTACAATCATCCCTATTTTGCTCCTCACTTTAGCTTTCACATTTTGTGGCCCAACCTTCAACATCTTTGAATATTGCATGTTTTCTCCCCTCATTTCCTTCAACCCTCCATTGCTCATTGCTAAAAAGCTTATATGCAAGGAGATAATATGCAGGTACTATAAGAAGAGATGAGATAAAGCACGGAAAGTCGAAAAACATTCAAGACGAGGGATATTTGTGTGGGTTCTTGATGAACCCCACCCCTGAGAAATTTGCGTGGGTTCTTGATATGAACCCCACCCCCTGAGACATTTGCGTGGGTTCTTGATATGAACCCAACTCCTGATATATTTGCGAAAGTCCTTGATATGAACCGGGAAATGGTGTTTGGAATTCTATCACCCAACAGGTGTCCAGTTCCCAAAATGATTAAAAAAGAAGTTCTACCCATTATATCCCTCGAGGCTTGGGGGAATAGATGACATCCTGAGTTAGGGTTGGTCTATTATGCACTCGAGTGCATGTTGTGCACCCTAGTCCATGTTGCACTTTTCAGTTTTACTGACTTACACTTTTTGGTAAATGGTGTTGCACTTTTCAATTATTATACTAAAAATATTACTATACAGTTTAATAATTGAAAAGTACAACACCATTTACCAAAAAGTGTAAGTCAGTAAAACTGAAAAGTGCAACATGGACTAGGGTGCACAACATGCACTCGAGTGCATACTAGACTTTATGCCTGAGTTATAAGAGGTTATCAGAACCAAACCAAGTAAGTGTACAACTCAATACATTGTACATTTCAAATACTTGGTATGTGTTATATCTAGTAATAAAACCTAAATGCCTATATGTGCTAGAGAGATACTAAGACGAATGACAGCATAAACTCATTATCTTAGACATAACATGTAATATGCTGGATAACGAATAGCGACATACATATGAACATACAATGAGATGAAGAGTGCAGGTACCACAGAAGAAGGTAAAATAAAGTGAGGCAGCTAAAACCATTCAAAACTAAGGATATAGGACACTAGCCCTCCACAGAAAAACTTAGAGGTATAAAAGCAGGATCAAAGTTTGATGACATTCGGAGAGTGACCACAAGGCCGAGGGGTATTAGAGTGCCCCTCACAATTCTGAGGTACAATGATGAACTTGACTTGTGGCCACGAGGCCGAGGGGAATTAGAGAGCCCCTCACAATTCTGAGGTTCAATGATGAACTTGACTTGAGGCCGAGGGGAATTAGAGAGCCCCTCACAATTCTGAGGTTCAATGATGAGCTTGATTTGAAGCCATGAGGCCAGATTATTAAGTGAGAAACACTCAAGAGGTTATGAGATTCAAGAGATGAACCATTTCGATTTAAGGTCGTGCGGCTAGACTCATGAGATTGTAAGTGAGAAACACTTATGAAATTTTGAGGTTCAGTGTATGAACCACCTTGATTGGACTAGCCAAGGTATGGCTGGAGATTTTGAGAAGTAAGTGTAAATCATTTAAAGAGTTCGAGAGGCTTAAGATCTAAACCATATTGAGCCAGGATATGGCTGAGAGTTTCTGAGTGATAAGTGCTAGCCACTTAAGAGTCCTAGAGGTTTAGAGTACGAGCCATAACACTTAATATCCCTGAAGTGGAGAAATTCCTAAAGGTTTGAGCACTAGATGCCTAAGAGTTTTTGAGAAGTTCAACCTCTGGACTATATTAATCCATAGCCATGAGATGGCTATAATTTCCCTCTTACCAGGTCCTAATAGCAACTAACACGTTGGAGGTTTGCTAGAATTCATAAGGACTCTGGGGGAATAGTGAATATGCAAGACTGGGAACATAAAGAAGTGAGAGCTCCACTCATGATAGGCTTTAAGGCCTGGGGAGTAGGGGTCGTGCTAAGTCTTTAAAATTATCAGACTCCAAACAAGTACATACATATATGAAAGAAAGGTATATGAAGAGAAAAGAAACAAGAGAAGTTATGGAGAAGGCTATGAAAAGCCTCAAGTAAATGCGCTTGAAGACATACTTTCCAGGGTTATACAACATGCTTCCTGAAATTGAAAAATGATGGTGATTGGTGTGAGGAGATATTCCGGTTAATTCATCTAGTCTTCTTTTCCTACTCTCATAAATTATGAACATTTTACGAGAGTAGGGGGGAGTAGTTGATGCGGCCAAAATATGTCGTCTCCTGAAATAACGACACATGGATATAAGATGAATTAAACTCGTTTGCTATGAGTGATGATTTTGTAGAAGGGATTAATACACTACTGAATATATAGAAAGAGACAGGCCCAAACCTGATCTTCAGCTTATGTCCCTGGCCCAAGTATCCGTGGCCCAAATACCCCTGGCTCAAGTATCCGTGGCCCAAGTATCCTTCGCAAATGAGGCCCGAAAGGAATGAAGAGAGAGGAGATAGGAGAGTGGTAATTGGTACCAGAAATCTCGGAGAAAGAGGTCAGAAGGATGACCGAGTCTTAGGGAGCAGTTGAGAGGTAAGCGGAAGAAATATTCTTCTTTCCTCCCAAGAAAACGGCCAGGTATAAAAGAAGGTTTGATTACTGTTTTGACAACGTTTTTTACACACATACGAACTACACATACTTTCACACGAAATATAGAGAAAACTCTCTGAAATCTGACGATTCTTGCGAGAACTATCCCTCGGATCTTGGAAAAGTTCCTCTTTGATTGTTAAAAGAACCTATTTGATTTGAGCGTCGGAGATTCCCCGCCGGAATCCCTTCCGGCGTGGTTTTGTAGGTCCTTTGGAGCTGTGGAGAGGATTTCTCGTGGAAAAGCTTGTTGAAAGGTGACGATTCCAACTAGAGATAACCTTAATCCGAGCAAGGAGATTCGGTATCCCTCATCGTTACTTTTTGACGCAACAAGAGGGAATTCTAAAGTGAGTGGAAGATGTTGATCTTCTTTTCTTTAGAAATAATGTGAAGAAAAATCAGCACGAACTTGGAAATTTCGATTTTTCAGATTTGTGTTCATTCTCTAGTAACAGACAACTTGACTAGCTAGTACTCCCTCCATCCACAATAAGTAGTCTATTGATCGTGGTCCATAGTAAATAAATTTGATGATAATTTGAGTAATTAAGTGATTGTTGAAAGGCTATAACATAGTGATGGTTACTACATTTTAATTAAACTACATATTGTTGGGGGAAATAAACTACCAACTCAGTTTGGCAAAAGGGTTTAGTAAATAATAAATAGACAGAGGGAAATAAAGGGTATAGTAAATAAGAAATAGACAAAGGGTTTAGTAGAAAACCCCATTTGTAAACGAAAAAGGAAATAAAAATTTCACGTGGAATTGGCCAGCTACGCAACCCTCCATTGTAATGTATTATCAAATTCGAAGTTAATGAACAAAATTCAAAAAACGAAAAAACATTTGAATTAAATTAAAAAAGAGCTAGATAAAACTATTACTAAATCGCAAGAGCTTTAATTAATCCCAAAAAATTATGAGAAAGACTTTCGTAAAATTAAAACCCCTAAAAAGTTTCATTATTTTTTTTAATAAAACCATATTTATAGAGAAACCCATCATCCTCGATCATCAACGGTCAAAAAATTATACACAATACAAATTAAAAACATTCTTCCCGCCACAATTGCAAATTAACGTTGAAGCTGAAACTATATTAAAATCTCAATAAAATTCAGCCCTTTTTGATACTATAATATTTTGATCACTTAGAAACTAAAATCATGACAATAATCATCAATATTAAAATCATCCCATATAGTAGAACTTGAAGAAGGCTGCATCTCATCGGCCTTTTTCGAAACATTTGAGGCCAAAGTCTCCAAAGCTTTCAAATAATCCTCAAGTTCGTGCACTTTTAAACCATCGTGCGGTTCGTTCCACCAAGTTTGGCTCGTCTTCTCCGCGTTAACCTCCTCGTACTGACCACTTCCTACCATAGTCGTTTCCGAAGGAACATCCGCAGCCAAGAAAGAGTCGACGACAGCGTCAACAGAGGGGTGGCCAAATGAGAAAAACTTTCCTGCGGGAGACGTGACGAGAATGGCAACTTTGGCACCACAGAGAAGGGAGAGTTCACTAGCTTTCTTGAATAAACCGGTGCGTCGTTTAGAAAACGTTACCTGTAAACTCGTCTTCTTCTCGATTTTTTTGATTTCGATCTTTCGTCGCCCAAGAGTTTTCTTCATCGCGCGCGCGTTAGCAAGAATAGAGCAAAAGGTTTGTAATAAAAGTATAAAACTAATGATATGTAATTAAGGAAGTGTATTATGTATATATATATATAGGTTAATTATTTCAATTCTTGTTGCCAAAGTATTAATTCAAAAAAAAAGATACTTTCAAGATTTTCTGTTATGATATCTAAGTTGTAAATTTGTAATTAACCAACTGTTTGTGTATTTATTTCAAATTTACATTTAGTTTTAGGATTATTTATTTCCAATGCTGATTCTTTTCGACTAAAATTTATATTTTAGCCACGTGAATAATTGAGACTTCCGGCCAATATTTTTTTATTCAATTTTGATACCGGCCATTATATATATTATTAATTCAATAAAAGTAAATTTGTATTTTTAATGATATTTTCTTAAAATTTTAAACTATGATAATAAATTTGTATTTTTAATGATATTTTCTTAAAGTTTTAAACTATGATAATAAAATTGTATTTTTAATGATATTATCTGATTTTTTTTTTATAATTAAAAAAATCTTCTTATTTTTATAATACTATAAATCAATTTATTTAGGTTGTGTTTTGTCAATAGGGATTTAGTGCGTTAAATGTATAATCTAAATCCACTTGTTTGGATTAAAAAGTAAATGAATGAATTTCAAATACTTAACATTTTTTCTTTTTAGTTAAAATTGAGAGAATTTTAAATTCTCACTAAAAATCATATCATTTGAAATTCATCTACTTTTTTAGTTTTCATAAAAAATAAAATGAATGGTTATAAATGTTACCAGTATTAAATTGTACTCCCTTTATCCTGTGATTATTTACACATTTTTTTTATTAAGACTCTATAAACCCGACCCCAACCTACGAACCTGTCGGTAATTATCATATTCGAAGTTTAGACAAATTAATGTACCAAATTCAAGAAATGTAAAACATTTGAATTAACATGGGATTGGCGAGTGGAGGTCACGCGGGGGTCTAGGCGATTGCACATAGTTATGGTGCGATTTTAGGTGCGATTGTAGGTGCGATTTTACACTCTTCTAGGTGCGATTCCCAATTCAACTTTCAGAATGTTTTCTAGGGCTTCGGCGAGATTATCCAAATTTTAATCCTTCTACTTTTCCCTAATGATTACTCTGGAGGGAGTTAACCAATCCTCAGATTTTAGCGTGTTTATCTCAATTAATGGGTCGGAAAGTTTGATTATTCCAAGAACTCCACAAGGGAGTAGCGTGCTCTGGTGTTCGATTCAGGCCGTCTTTTCCGGTTTCCCGATGAAACGATTCAGTTCCTCTTGGGGTGTTTGTCTGAATGTCATGATTACAATTCTGTGTGCAGAAGGCAATCTTCAGTTATTGGTTGTTTCGAGGAGGCCTTGCACTATATATAGTGGAGTTTTTGGAGCAAAAGATACACACATCCCTAATCTCTTTCTCTTAACCACTTTTTTCATTTCTTTGAGCACCATGGCGGATGATCTGAGGAGCCCTCTTCGTAGATTTTCTCTTTCTGAAACTGAGGAGGTTCCTCTTATGGTTCGAGACCATGAGCTCATCCTCCCCCATTTCGCTCTGCTTGGGAGGTTCAATGTTCGAAGGCCCATAAGCATCAAAGAATTGCTGATAACAATGAGGAAAATATGGAGACCTACTGGTAATGTTAATGCGGTGCATCTGGGAGAGGGATATTTCTTATTTGATTTTGAAGATGAGTTCGACTGGAGCAAAGCATTCCATCGCCTTCTGCACACAGAATTGTAATCATGACATTCAGACAAACACCCCAAGAGGAACTGAATCGTTTCATCGGGAAACCGGAAAAGACGGCCTGAATCGAACACCAGAGCACGCTACTCCCTTGTGGAGTTCTTGGAATAATCAAACTTTCCGACCCATTAATTGAGATAAACACGCTAAAATCTGAGGATTGGTTAACTCCCTCCAGAGTAATCATTAGGGAAAAGTAGCAGGATTAAAATTTGGATAATCTCGCTGAAGCCCTAGAAAACATTCTGAAAGTTGAATTGGGAATCGCACCTAGAAGAGTGTAAAATCGCACCTACAATCGCACCTAAAATCGCACCATAACTATGTGCAATCGCCTAGACCCCCGCGTAACCTCCACTCGCCTAGGGATCTTGTTATTAACATGATCCCAATGTGGATACAGGTCCATGGTCTCCCTCTTTACTCAATGACGAGGCACATTGCTTACAAGTTGGGTGCTCGATTCGGAGATGTTATAGAATTGGACTGTCCCAATGGGGTTACTGCTTGGGGGAGATGTCTAAGGATTAGGGTCTTACTGGACCTTACAAAGCCGATTCACAGGAGTACTCACATCACTGTCCGAGAGGTTACCATTACTCTCCCACTAAGGTATGAGAAACTTGGTGAATACTGTTATTTTTGTGGCTTGTTGACTCATGTAGAAAAAGACTGCCCAGAAAGATACTATGAAAATGGCCATGATTGCTCGGAGGTTAAGCGGTTCCCGGTGTGGCTTCGGGCTGATGGTCAGAAAGGACTGGACCCTAAGGTGTATGCTTTTCTGAGAAGGGAGAATAAGGCAAAGGAGGTGGAACGAGAGACTGCTGAAAACAGAAATGAAGAGGGAGCATCATCTTCTCGTTAGATGCGAAGAAACGAGGAATATTTGGGGATGGAGCTGGCACCCGTGGTCTGGAGAGGTAACACTAACAGGTTTTCTGAGGATGAGAGGTACTTTGTAGATTCAGCACTTTAGGATGAAGACATTCAACTATTGGACAATGAAAATGCTCGCCTGTTTCTGCAAGATACCCAAGTGGTGGACCATGAAAATGAAGCCTTGATGATGAACCGTATCTATGGTCCTCCACGAGCATTGCAAATCCGTGAAGGAGTGGGAGCCGGGAAAGGAGCAATGGTCAGAATTAACAAGAAAGAGACGGAAGGAAAGCTGAAGGGCCCAATGTATCCTGAAAACAATGACCAAGCAAGCATGGTCCAGAAGTTAAAGGGGGCGCCAAAAGGCTCGAGGAAAAGAGGACGACCGATGGAAGAGTGTGGGGATACTGAAGGACAGGACATAACAAGGAATGAAGAGGTATGTACAGGGACGACAAGTGGGAGGAAGCGCAGCAAAAGTGATGATGAAGCAGCTAGTACCAGTAAGGTGGAGTTGGGTGACACCCATCTCCGCCGGTCTGAATGAGGATTTTAACCTGGAATGCTCGTGGTTTAAAGGGCCCACAAGCATTCCATAAATTAAGGCGAGTCATAGCCGTAAATAAGCCCTCGGTGTTGTTTGTGATGGAATCAAAAGTATCCACTAGAGTAGTTGAGGCATGGAATGCCATCTTTAGTTTCAAATTTTGTTTTGTAGTGGATGCTTTAGGCAGGCAAGGTGGCCTTATTATGTTTGCTAATCAAGAAATGGATGTTACTCTTAAATCGTACTCATTTGGCCATACTGACGTACTTATCTCTTGGAATAATTCTCAATGGTTTTTCACAGGGTTTCAAGGAAACCCTAATGAGCAATACAAACATTTGTCCAATGAACTTCTACAAAGAATTAAAGAAACCCATGGAGATATCAAGGAATGGATTGTGGGTGGGGACTTTAATCAGATTCTTTACAATTATGAAAAGGAAGGTGGGATTAAAAATTGGAAAACCACAAGAGACATGAACAATTTCAGAACTACGCTTCAATCTCTTGATCTTTTTGATTTGGGTTATAATGGCCCAAGTTTCACTTGGAATAATAAAAGAAAAGGATCACATAATATCAAAGAACGTTTGGATAGATTTGTTGCTAGTCCGGAATGGAAATTATTGTACAAAGATTCAGAAGTTCATAACTTGCAGTGGTTTGGATCGGATCACAGGGTTATTAGCCTTACTATCAAATGCCAGCAGATACAGTGGAGGAAAAAGCATAAGGGTTCTTTTAGATTTGAGAATGTCTGGTTCCTTGATAAATCTTTTAAGGAGACCTTCTCCGCAATTTGGAATACTTCAGAATATTTGAAGTCATTTCAATCCAGGCTCCATCAGTGTGCAGTCTCCTTGACTCATTGGGCAAAAACAAAATTTGGAGCTGTAGAACAGAATATTAAACGGGTTTCGGATGAACTCTCAAGGTTAGAGTCTGTGAAAGAAGAGGCAGAGATCACTATGGAAATTAGTAGATTGGAACACAAATTGGATCTTCTTTTTTCTCAACAGGAGGAATTTTGGTTTCAAAGAGCAAGAGCCAATTGGATGATAGGAGGAGATCGTAATACGACATATTTCCATCGAAGAGCCACGGAAAGAGCCAAAAAGAATTTGATAAAAGGGCTGTATGATGAGATGAGGAATTGGGTTACTTCAAGCGTAGGCATAGAGAAAGAACTTTCAAGATTCTTTGGAAATCTGTATTCATCTTCAAAACCGACGAGGAGTGAAATTTACAATATCACTCAACATACCAATTCAATGATTTCAAATGATATGAATCGGATCTTGGACTTGGAATTCACGAAACAGGAAATAAAGGAGGCAGTTTTTGGTCTTTCTCCAAACAAAGCCCCAGGTCCGGATGGCTTCAATGCGAAGTTCTATCAAGAAAACTGGGACACAGTTGGGGATTTCACTTCAAAGGCAGTTCTTGAGATTCTAAATGAGCAGAAAGATCTGGAAGAGTGGAACCACACTCTTATTACCCTAATCCCTAAAACTAAAGATCCAAGGAGCTTGAATGATTTTCGTCCGATTAGCCTTAGCAATGTTTGTTATCGGATTGTTGCTAAAACAATTGCTAATCGACTTGCAAAAGTACTTCCAAAGGTTATAGATGAACACCAGAGTGCGTTTGTGAAAGATAGACAAATCTTTGATAATGTGTTGATTAGTTATGAGTGTATGCATTGGCTTAGAAGCAACAGAAGTGCCATGGGATATGCTGCGTTAAAACTCGATATGAGTAAGGCATATGATCGGATTGAATGGCCTTACCTGCATGACCAAATGAAACGGATGGGATTCTCGGATAAGTTAGTGAAACTTATTTTGAAATGTATCACTTCAGTTTCTTATGCCTTCAGGATTAATAATTCGATCATTGGTGATTGTAAACCATCCCGAGGCTTGAGGCAAGGGGACCCTCTCTCCCCTTTTCTCTTTGTGTTATGTGCTCAAGGTCTATCTTCTAAAATTCAGCACTTAGCAGATCAGAATCTCATCGAGGGTATCAAAGTTGCTCGACACTCTCCTATGATTTCACACTTGCTATTTGCAGACGATAGCATCGTGTTCTTTAAAGCTAAACCAGATTATGCTAACCTTCTGAAGTCCACTCTTTTGGATTATGAAAAGGCTTCGGGACAGTTGGTGAATTTTGATAAATCTTCACTTATGTTTAGCCCCAAAACGAGTGATTACAACCAAACACAAGTCATGAATATGCTCCAAGTGAAGCTTACTCATGGACATGCTCTCTATCTGGGACTCCCAACATTCTCCCTTAGAGGTAAAAGAGTTCAATTTGCATATCTTATTGACAGGCTAAAAAGGAAGGTGGATAATTGGAAGAATAAAAACTTCTCGGAAGGAGGGAAAGAAGTTCTTATTAAAGCAGTTCTACAGGCTCTACCCACCTATGCAATGTCATGCTTCAAAATTCCAATACAAATTTGTCATGAGATGGAGAGAATAATCGCTAACTTCTGGTGGGGGATGGATAATGGGCACCCCAAGATGCACTGGATTAATTGGAACAAACTCTGCAAATCGAAGGAAGAAGGTGGGATGGGATTCCGGAAGTTGACAAATTTCAATCAAGCATTACTAGCCAAACAAGCATGGAGAATGTTGGATAAGCCTGATTCTTTAGTTGCAAGAGTCTTTAAAGCAAGGTACTTCAAACACACTGATATTATGGAAGCTCAATTAGGAAGCAATCCTTCCTTTGTTTGGAGATCCATCTTTTCAGGTATTCCAATCTTGAATAATGGAATTAGATGGATTATTGGCAATGGTAATAAGGTTACTCTCTTCAAACATGCATGGGTTCTAGGACTTGAGGAGGGAGTAATTAAGTCAAGAATTGCAGCAGGTAACAACCCAACCTTCTTTCTTACTCAGAATAGATTTTGGAATGAGAGTCTGGTTAGCATGGCTTTTCTGCCTTTTGAGGTGGATGGAATCTTGAGGACTCCGGTGGGCAATCAAGAGGAGGAAGATTATCGATTCTGGAAGCACGACGCCTTTGGCAAATACTCGGTTAAATCCGGGTATAAGGTATCTTGCCGAATATCTTCCAATAACAATCAGGATTCAGGCACTTCGGCTGAGGATTACCAGAAAAATTGGTGGAAGTTTTTGTGGAATCTTCGCATTCCACCTAAGGTACGTATTTTCGGATGGAAAATGTGTTTAGATATTGTTGCTTCAGAAGGAAATTTAGCGGATAGACACATCCCCATTGATCCTAGATGCGGCCTTTGTGGTGGATTTAAACCAAGCACTTCGCATGCCATATTTTTCTGCCCAGGAGTTCGACAGAATTGGAAGGAATGCAAGTGGTGGCATTTTTTCAAACCTTATAAATCAATGAATGCAATGGATATCCTTTGGTCCTTTAAGGAAACTCATTCCGCTGCGGAGATGGAACAAATATTGATGATTGCTTGGGGCATATGGCACGAGAGATGCCGTGTGATCCATGATATTGATACGACGAAATGTCGGGTGAAAGATAATGCCGGAAAACAAGCTTTGATTTATCTTTCGAGTTTTCAGGCAGTGAGAGAAGATAATAATTGCCATAACAATCCAAATGTGAGAAAGATTAAAAATCATATAGCTGAGATTGAGGATTGGGACTTCACGTTTGAAGTAGATGGGGCTCATAATTCTAAGCACCTTAAGTATGGAATTGGAGGGGTCATGTTGGATTCGAAGGGCAGAAGTATTACATCATTTTCAAAAGTGATCCCTCCACAAAGATCCCCACTTGTTGTTGAACTGAGGGCTATCGAAGAGGCTATTCGAGTAGCCAATTCATTGGGGGTGATTAGGATTGAAATCAGATCAGATTCTCTTCAGGCTATTTCTTTATGCAGCAACCAGATGCCTGACAATTCTAGAGGACCTGAAGCTAATCTATCACGAAGTATTATAAATTCAAAAAGTGAATTTGTGGTGTGCAAATTTACGCATATATCTCGTGAGATCAACAAGAAAGCCCATTATTTGGCTCAGAGGGCTACACATTCTACCATTTCTCAGGACAGAGGTGGAGAATTTCATTGAAAAACCTTAGATTGTTGGAAAATTTTAAGATTTTCCCGGACCACAATTTGTATTAGGTCTCTTCTTTTGTTCCAAAAAAAAAAAAAAACATTTGAATTAAAATAAAAAAGAGATAATAACTTATCTTTTAGATTAATTCTTCCCGCCACAATTGTTGATTTCAACGATGGACTAAGCTTTCAGTTCTTAATTTCAATATTTAGTTGGTAATTCGATTTTAATTCATTTTTATTTATTTTGTTAATATAGTTATGCATTAAACTTTTATTGTTTTGGGTGTTAAATTTACGTGGGTGAGTGAATTTATGAATTAATTGCATATTTAGTCAATGTCTTGAATTTAATTGTTTCTATTGTTGTGGTTTGTTTGATTAAATTAGTTGATATTAGCTAGAATTTTCAATTATGTAAATTGCAGCGAGAGTTGGGTTTGCATAATTTTGGGGTGTGGGTGTGAGTCTTGATTAATTAATTGAAGTTAAATAGTAATTAGCTTATCGAGAGAGGGTTGATTGCTTAGATCGACAACATTATACATTAATCGATTAAAGGTCGTCTAAGAGATTAGTGAGAGGGCGAGTCGTAAACATTAGTAACCGTGTTGAAAATGTTTATGGGTCACTATCGTAGGAGCGTATGGTACTCATCAGATCTCATAATTGCTAATTAGTGCACGTGTTCACCTGAACCTCAATATGGGTTGGTCTACACATATATATGATAGTTTTTAGCATAATTCAAGACATTAGGTTTGATTAAAGTGATTAGTTCGTTAATTCATTTGTGATCCCACATAATGAAGACACCCAAAGCAATTCTTCTACTTGCACTTTCATTTTTTAGAATTGGTTTTAGTTGTTTAATTACTTAGGGTGTGTTTGGTTTGGGATTGGCCCATCCGGATTTGGATGGGTCATCCCCAATCCCATCCTTCTCCATCCAAATACCCATCTCAATACCAATCCACCCCTATAATACACTTATATACCTATTTTTATACAATCACATCACCATTTTTTTTATATTAATTACTTATTCTCTCTCATACTTTTCTTCCACACATTTATTCTCTCTCATACTTTTCTTCCACACATTTATTCTCTCTCCTACTTTTCTTCCTTACACTAATTACTTCACTAACTAACAATAATAAAATAATACAACATGATTTGACATAAAGTTCTCCGTCCACACCTATTTTTCAATCTCTATCCAAACACAATTTTTATTCAATTACTATTCATGGATTACCCCCATCCATATTTTTCCAATCCCCATCCCCATCTCATCCACCACAATCCCTAACCAAACAACGTCTTAGTGTTTATTTTTCCTATTGGTATTTGATTTATCTTCCAGTTTAGTTTTTATAACACTATTTCGATGTATAGATTTGGGGCTCCACGCTCTACTAGGTCCTCGAACGATAACTAATAGGTTGTATACTTACTCAACTATAACAAACACATACGCTTGTGGGGATTGTTATTGTTGTACTAAAAAGTGTGCAAAATACGAATAAAGTCATCCCCACCCCGATCCACGCCGGCCACCGCCCCCCTCCCTCGCTTTCTCCATTTTTTCTTTTTTAATGTGTTCTTAGTCATCACCTCCTCCCCCCCACCCCCACACTCGCCGCCCACCCCAATCCACGCCGACTGCTGCCCTCTCCTTCCCTTTCTTTCTCCTTTTTTTTCTATTTTTTTCTGCATCCACCCTATCCCGATCCACGTTCTTAGTCGTTTTTTACTCATTTTTGCTATGTAAAACTCCATTTAAAAATAACCTTCTTATAGTAATATTTTTTTCCAACACATGCATGAATTAATAGAATAACTTTCTCACAATCTTATCATTCATGATAATCAATCTAGGATGATGGAAAATATGCAAGCTCGTGATAAAATAAAATTTATATCCACTACATAAATATACATTCGATTGTGTGCATACTAAATGATCGAGAGATACATCGTTTGTGATTCAATCAAAGTCCATTGAAATATATGAACATATCTACCAAACAAAGTCTAAAAAATATAAGGAATTATAGCCTTGACATCCTTGGGGAAATCTTCAAACTTAGACTCGTACCATTTTCTAGTGGCGTAACTCCTACCGACCAAGTAGAATGTCGTTCCAATGGTAAACATGAACGCGTAGAGTGTTTGGGAGATACAAGAAAATCCCCAAAACTCGAGAATTTCGAATAAATAGTGAGGACAAATAACCAACGAAAATAAACCTCCTTGTGGAATTTTATACTGTTTTTCACCACTGCTTCTCAATTTAGAAAGAAGATAATGGTGATAGAAATTACCCACAATTCCCAATAAAAATAATGAAATTCCAATGTAGTTTAAATCAATAGCTGGTTCAGGGAGTTGTAGCGTCAATTGTTGATTGTAGATCAAGGTTGTTGTAGAGAGAAAGTAACTTAAAGAAATTGGAACCATGGCTTCCACTTCCATACCCCCCACTAAATTTGTGAACAAACAATACCTATATATATTCCAACATGATTTTAGAATCAATCAATTGAATTAAAAGAAGATATTATAAAAATATAGTAATCAAATTAGGAGGATTTTAATTTATATATACCTCAAAAAGTCTCTTGAAAAAATGTAGGGTGAGAACAGAGCGAAGCAAAGTGAATCTGAAATTTCCAAAAGGAAAAATGAAGAGGGACAAAATTCCAGCAAGAAATGCAGGCGTGTAAGCTACAATCATCCCTATTTTGCTCCTCACTTTAGCTTTCACATTTTGTGGCCCAACTTTCAACATCTTTGAATATTGCATGTTTTCTCCCCTCATTTCCTTCAACCCTCCATTGCTCATTGCTAAAAAACTTATCGCCGTCATCGCATTTATCGCCACGCTCGCCGGCGGCGGAAATAGCAGCACCGACAGATCCATCACGATTCACGGCGGCAGTCTAATTAAGGAATAAATCTAAGGGCGTTTTATTATTATTATTATGTGGAGGGTAAGAAAGAAAGAATGTATATATGATGAGAAGAGAGTGGAGGTGGCTGCGGCTGCGCCACTAGAATAGCAGCTACTGGCTTTCTCTTTTTTTCAATTTTATTTTTGTGACAAAGTAGTGAACATCTTAGTAATTACGTGTCATTATAAAATCAAGATTTTTAATAAAGTTGTGACACTTTTATAAATAGCTATACATGTGCTGGAAAATGAGTCACCACATAATTATACAAAAAACGAAATTTTATTAGTACTAAATACTCCCTCCTTTTTTTTTCACTTGTGAATTGACACACAAAATAAGAAAAGTGAATTTAGTGGAGATTTTGAAGGATAATTTTATGTATAATGTAAATAAATTAGTTGAATTTTGTGTATATGTGAAAAAAAGAAATGACATATATATAAAATTGAGGATATTATGAGGATGGAGTTTATAAAAGGTTTTTAAGTGTACGAAAGTTATTGTGGAATATGGGAAACATATTATTTATGAAAGAATACAAAGTTTCTACAAAATGTGTGTTATTTGCTGCAAAAGGAAAAGAAAATAGAATTTAGTCTGGATTGGAGCTGAATATTTCAAACTAGATCGATGAACATATCCACCTATCACGTGGAATAATGATAAAAATAAATATTTATAATATATTATATATTTAAATTATTTTAAAAAATAAAATTTAAATAAAAAATTCTGAGAACAGAATAACACAAATAATTTTTTGAATATAATCCTTAATAAATATGAAAACAATCTTTTAAAAAAAAAAGATCAAATTTAGTAAATAAATGTAGGTGATATTAAAACAACTCTTAATAACTTTTAGTAAATTATTCTTTTTAAATTAAAATTCATTTTAATTTTAAAGATTACTACAACACTTTAAAATTATGACATATCATATTTTATTAAAAAATTTATAATTGAACATTGTCTAAACTTAGACTAAACCACAAGTTAGCATACAAAACTTTTTATTAGTATATAAGGGAATTAGAATACAGGAGAATATATTTAAAAGTGAGGCATAAAATCTATTTAGATTAAAAAAAATATATTGTTGTACATTATATTAATAATTAAAAAAAATAAATTAATAAATTTAATTTAATAACATATTTACTAATTTATTAATATGATTTAATAATTGAGTAATTCTTAAAAAGTATTTTTTCTTTTTAAACTATTAATTTTAAAGATAGTAAATACTTACCATATATTTGATATATTATCATAATTATTTAAAATCAATTCAACATTAATTACAATAATACTTAAATAATACTATCATATACGGAGTACTATATAATAACATTTAAATAGATACTTTATAAAAATATGACACATCATATATAGTTAAAAAGAGAACAATATATCAGTAAAATGAAAGAGAAGACGAGGCAATCAGAAAAAACAGAAAAAAAAAAAAAAGGTAATTGTAATATCGGACAATATTTATAGTGCCCCAATCATACTATTTCCTAAAAAAAAAAATGGGGGTGTGAATAACCTAGGTTATTAATAATGGGCGCGGCTAAAGGCACCCAAGGATCCTATGAGTACACTCACGCGATGAGGATACACACGAAACGGATGAGAACACCCACGTGTAAATGTCAAAAATAACCTTCCCATCTCAAATCATTTATCTTCCTCTCATTCTCTCACATTTTAACACAGAAGGGTGCACCCACCTCCACTCCCCACCCTTCCAATCGACGCCGCCACCACCACCCCTCCCTCCCAATCGACGTCGCCGCCCACCTCCCCTCTCTCCCTAGCGGCGCCGCTTCACACCTCACGTCGCAGCTTCGTCCGCCGCCGCCACTGGAGAAAGGGGTTTATCCCCTGCCCTCGTTCGCCCACCACCCATCCCTCCCTAGCGGCGACGCTCTTCCCCTCCCCACGTCGCCGCTTCGAACGCCGCCGCCCCTGCCCTCGTTCGCCCACCACCCCTCCCTCCCTAGCGGCGCCGCTCCTCCCCTCCCCACGTCGCTGCTTCGAACGCCGCCGCCGCCCCTGCCCTCGTCTGCCGCCGTCCGTTTGAAGGTATGTTTTTGAAAGTTTTTGAAAAATGTAGGAATGGTAGGAAAATTAGGGTTTTTAGGAAAATTAGTGTTTTTAGGAGTTCGTGAATTATTTTCGAACCTATTTGAGTTTGTTTTGGAAATATTTTCGAACAATTTGTGTTTGTTTTGAAATTTTTTTCGAACATTTTGTTTTTGTTTTTGAAAAAATTTCGAACCTCTTGTTCGATTAATTTTTTCAGACAAATTTAAGATGTTTTGAATATTTCTTCGAACATATTGAGTTTGTTGGGTAAAATTTTTCGTACATATTAACTTTATTCGGTTAATATTTTCAAACATCTTAAGAATTTGTTTTTATTGTTTTTATTGATTTTTTGTGTGTTTGATGAAGAATGGTGTTGATTTTTTTTTTGTGTTTTGTTAGTGGGGATATGATTCTATAGTGAAATAGAACAGGTGGGTGTACTCATCCTTCCTTTTTTTTTTTGAAAAAGTGCTAGAGGGGTACACACGTCATTTTATGTAACCCTTGTGTTAAAAAAAATTCCAGTGTGTTAAAAAAAATTCCATTAATAATATGTAAAAAGCCAAATCCAATTTGTTGATTTGGAAGAAAATATTGTGCATTTATTTTGGGGTTTGACTATTTACACCTCCATTTCGAAGAGATGCACTCCCCCGATTAATGCACCCCTCCAAAAATGGATGGCACCCTCCTCGAAATGTCTTAAATACCCCTTCTCTATAATATTCCTACTACTAATCACACAAAAACCCTAATTTCTCACATTTCATCTCCCCCCTTCACACCTTCATCTTTCTCCTAGCCGTCGGCGCCGCCGATCCAGCCACCGCCCCCGCCGCTGCGGCCCCGACCCCGCCGCCCCCTTGCCTCCCCCTCCCTCGGCCGCGAGCGGCCTCCTCTCCATCTCTCCGATTTTCTGGTTTTCCCCCCACCCTCTGCCAGAGCGCCGCCGCCCCAACACCCCTATTCTGTAAAAAAAAAAAAAAAAAATTGCACTTGCGGCCGTCCCCTACCTCTCTCTTCTCTCCCCTCCATTTTCCCCCCTCCACCCCCTGCCATGGCGCCCTCGCCCCACCACCCTTAAAAAAAATGTTCTACAGCGGCCGCTCCCTCCCTCTCTCCCGATTCGTCGCCGACGGCCCCAGCCCACACCCCAGGTTTGTCCGTCCCTTTAGGGCGTTTGTTAGGGTTTTCTGCTTTTGTAGAAACCCTTTTTTTTCGACACTGTAATGTCGACCATGTATCTTCCCGTTGATAAAATGTTGTCGACGAGAGTGTATATGGTCGTCATTACAGTGTCAATCGACCTTTGTTGGCCGACCATATATCCTCCTGTCGACAAAATGTTGTCGACGGGAGTATATATGGTCGGCACTGGTTTGACGATTTTTTTTTTTAATTGTTAGTTTTTCTAAGATTTTAGGCTGAAAAAAAAAAGAGGTTTGATAATGGTGTTTTATGGTTGATTTGTTGAATTTTTTTAATTTTTTTGATTTCTTGTTACCGGAAAAAATGGTGACGTTGGCCGAAAGTTTGGTTTAGGGATAAGGTGAAAGAAACGACGGAGGGTGCATCTAGTAGACTGGATTTTAATGAAGGATATTTTGAAGTTTTTACACTATTATTAAATTAATAAATTGATTGGGGAGTGCATCCCTTCGAAATGGAGGTGCATATAGTCAAACCCTTTATTTTGTGGTCCAAAAGGTTGGCCCAATAAAAAGCCCATACTTTAATTCATCTTGACAGAACGACCCGGAAACCGATCCAGCGCTATGGCTCCGGAATCCGCCTGTTTATGTCCTTTTCAATATATTTACCAAGGGGTTCTCTTTAAGAGGCAATGTAAGCATTTTATAGATGGATCATATTTAATTTAACTCTAAATAATGATTTTGGAAATTTCGTCTCCACAATTACTTTCACACTTTCCTTTTCGTAATGTTTCGCAATAACTTTCACACTTCCTTAAAATGGAAAATACTTTATAAACTACATCCTCACAATATACTCAATTTTACACAAATGTCATTACTTTTTCTCCACACATACACAAAAAGTCAACTCATTTATTTATTTATTTAATTGTATACATACGTATGAAAGTAATCATGGGACCAAAAGAGTATTTGGTATAGTATTTGTGGTGCAATCCCTATGAAAATCATGGCGACAGAAATTTGGACAGTATTCGTTGGTTAGTATAATATTTTTTCAATTATATGAATTTAATTTTTTAATATGTATATGCATATATAGCTATAATAAATTAGAAACGAAATTTAATTCATGTAAGATTAAACCAAAACATGTACTTGTAATTAGTACGTAATTGAAAAGATATACACAGACAATTGTAATCCAATCTATCGAAAATTAATGAGTAAAAAAAGAAACTAGGGCGCGGTGGGCATCTGAAAACGGCAGAGGGGGCAAGAGGGGTTAATGTTGAGCCACTTATGATACAATCCCTATGAAAAATATGGTGACATGGCATGAAAGCGCCTACTTCGCAAAACTCCTCCAAACAAATACTGCAATTCACTGACGTTACTTTGGTCATGCAATTCACTGACGTTACTTTGGTCATCTGGAGGGACTGTATCGACGAATCATAGGTCAGAATCATACCGTCAATGGGTGTCGGTCGGAGAATAGCGTCGTGGTGGACGGTGAGATAGCAATGGATAAAGATGAGGGTATGGGTTGGCGGAATTGATCTAAGAGTTTGGACAGCATAGGTGTGTACCTTTGCGAACAAATTTTCGTAGAATTGAGCATGAACGAGGAAGGATTGGGTCTTTTGTCTGACGAGGGAGAATGTTTGTTGGGCGTCGTGGAACTGTGCCAGGAACTGTGCCAGATTGACGGAGACGGTGGAGGTGGAGTGGCGGTGTTGTTGGGAAAGAAGGATCCTTTGAGGGCGTGATTCCCAGACGGAGAAGTTGATTCTACTGGAGAAAAGGAAGATGAAGATGATTTGGGGTGAGGGTAGGACCGCCCGAATGGCGGAGGATTTAAGGTACCGGATTTCAAAGTTTGAGTTCAAATCCACAGGCCTGCCTCGGCCTCCTTGTGATTCCATGACAGACACAGAAAACTTATGTAGATGGGAAGTTGGAACAATACGAAAAGATATATTGGCTGAAGTTAATTATGTATTCTTTATTTATAAAGATAGATGGAGAGTATTATTAGAGAATATAATAGAATAACATATTATCGGTTATTATTGGAGTTTCACCACCGCCATTGACGTAGTTATCATCATCGGAGCAAAAGCTTTCGCCGCTATTAAAAAAATATATTCTCAACTCTGAGCCCTAGATATTTGGTTTGTGATTGAAGTATTATTAAGCGATGATCAATTTTAATATGATCCAAGAAGATAGAGGCGCAAATGTATGTTAATTTATATTATTAAGCGATGATCGATTTTAATATGATCCAAGAAGATAGAGGCGCAAATGTATGTTAATTTGTAAAGATACGGGAGAGAGATTCTCTTTATTTATTTTAGATAACTTTTTTAAATATGGTATATATTTTTTAAATATGGTATATACGAGAGTTAATCTAACTTTTTTGTGAGCTTGGTGTCGTATAATTAATTATTTGTAATTAAAGATATTGAAATATATGTAAGGTATCAAAATTTTAAATTTATGGAAATATCAATAAATATATTTGTTAATAATTTTTTTAAATTAATAAAATGTTATCTCATATTATATTCAATATTTTACCCATGAGTATCCGCTTTTTAAATCGAATAATGACAACAAATATAAGATACTGCAAATTTAGCCCTGTACTGTTGTACATGTAAGTTCATTTTATTTCTAAGCGCATGGTTCAAATTTTACGGTAAAGGAAGTTGAGACTATATTTTGCCACATTTTTATTTATTTTTTGACAAAGGAAATATAATTCATTTTAAATTTACGCGGAATTTGACACTATTTATATATATATATATATTTTTTTAAATATTTATTCTAGTTCAAATTGTTAATAATTTTTAATTATGTAATATATTAAAGGACAACACACTCATATGAGATATTTTACAAATGAGATATGTAGACAATTTTTAATATAGAAAATTTATTTCGATATTTGAATATTGTATGTAATTTATTTTAGGCAATTGTATGTGGTTTATTTTATGTAGGCTTTAAACGGCCCCGCAATTGGATAATATTATTTGATATTGAGAAATTGTATGTATAGGTCCAGATTTTTTTTTTCTTTCAATTATATATATTTTTTATTTTAGGTAATTTATTTAGATTAAGTAATATACGCAACCAAGTGTTAAACTGTAATTATATTATTATTGATTTTTTGTATCGGTAAAAAGAGATTAGTTCATTAAATAAATTGAGTACAATTGATATACTTCCTCCAATTCTTTTTGTGGTTTGCTTTTGATATTTTGTTACTGTTACGGAATTGTATTCACAAAGCAACTCCTTACAAATGATAAATCAAGACAACTAGAAACGCAATGAATTGAAACGAATAAAGAACTCAAAGAAAGAACACGGGATTTACGTGGTTCGATCAAATGATCTACGTCCACGGAGGATAGAAGACTCTCTTCACTAATCACAAATGAAAGTTACAGATTACAAGTATTCACTAAGCTTGATCTCTCAAAACTCTCAAATTCAGTAACCCACAACCTATGCACTAGATGGTGTATTTATAGATGTACAATGCATTGGATAACCGCCACTAACCAACTAACTAACTAACAGAAAAACCAGAATTAACTAACTCTGAAAATCTAGGCTTCAGCGGAGTTGTCTCAGCAGACTTGTCTCAGCAGACTTGTCTTCAGCAGACTTGTCTCAGCAGACTTGTCTCAGCAGACTTGTCTTCAGCAGACTTGGCCAAACTCAATAATTTCAGATTAGTTGACTCCTAACCAGACCACTAAACCTTATCAGTTGAATTACTCCTTAACTCAACTTTGCTGAACTCCAAGATCAGAACAATAGCAACTCTTCTGATAGATAGAATTAGATGACATCCAATATTGCATTAATCCTAACAATTCTCCACCTTAATGCAAGATTGCCTTCTTCCCAGCCCTCCCCAGGGCTGTTTGTCCATTCTCTTCTTAATGAACATCCCAGGTGCTAAGGTTTACCAACTCCATGCAATGATTGAACTTATTGCTTGGTAATGCCTTAGTTAACATATCAGCTGCATTCTCTTCTGAAGCTACCTTCTGAACTTCAACAATGCTCTTCTCCAAGATGTCTCTAACAAAGTGCAACTTCACATCAATGTGCTTTGACCTCTCATGAAACACTTGATGTTTTGCTAGATGAATTGTACTCTGATTATCACACAGCACAGGAACACTTTTCTGAAATATGCCAAAATCTCTGAGAATGCCCTTCAACCACATTGCTTCCTTCACAGCTTCTGTTAAGGCTATGTATTCATCTTCTGTTGTGGATAAGGTCACCATAGATTGTAAAGCTGCTCTCCAGGTGATAGCAGTGCCATACAATGTAAACACATAACCAGATAAAGACTTCCTTGTATCTATGTTTCCAGCAAAATCAGAATCCACAAATCCAATCAAAGGTCTCTTGGTATCAGCTGATTTTTCAAACAATAATCCTAAGTCTTCTGAACCATTCAGATATCTTAGAATCCACTTTAAAGCTTCCCAATGTAGCTTTCCTGGATTTCCCATGAACCTACTCACCATACTAACAGCATAGGCAAGATTTGGTCTGCTACAAACCATAGCATACATGAGACTTCCAACTCCATTTGCATATGGAACAGTAAGCATATGCTTCTTCTCTTCAGCTGTTTGAGGAGATTGCTTGGCTGACAACTTGAATTGCTGGCCAAATGAAGTACTAACAGGTCTGGACTGGTGCATAAGGAATCTTCTCAACACCTTCTGGATGTAACCTTTCTGGGACAAGAACAGCTTCCCTGCTTTCCTGTTTCTGAGAATATCCATGCCTAATATTCTCTTGGCTTCACCCAAATCCTTCATCTCGAACTTGCTACTCTGCTGCTGCTTCAGCTGGGTAATCTTTCTCATACTCTTGCTAGCAATTAACATATCATCTACATAGATCAGTAGATAGGTGCTCTCTAGATAATCTTGTTTACCAATATATACACATCCATCATATTTGCTTCTTAAGAAACCAATAGAAAGCATGAATGTATCAAACTTTCTATACCATTGTCTAGGACTCTGCTTGAGCCCATACAATGATTTCTTAAGCAAGCATACCTTACTTTGAGTTTCAGGCATGATAAACCCTTCTGGTTGATGCATATATATTGTTTCAGCTAGTTCTCCATGTAGGAATGCAGTTTTAATATCTAGCTGATGTAACTCAAGATCATCTTGAGCAACCTTAGACAAAAGTAATCTTATTGAACAGTGTTTAACAACAGGAGAGAATACCTCATTGAAGTCTATGCCTTCTCTTTGTGTGAATCCTCTTGCCACCAACCTAGCCTTGAATCTGATCTGCTCTCTAGCACCACCAAATCCAACTTCAAGCTTCTTCTTGAACAGCCATCTACAGCTAACCAACTTCTGATTGTCTGGCTTCTCCACAAGGATCCAGGTCTCATTCTTCTCTAAGGATTGCAACTCTTCTGACATGGCTGCTATCCACTGCTCTCTTTCAGGACTGGTGATAGCTTCCTTATAGTTTCTTGGCTCATAATGCTCCACCTATTCTGCTGTGATCAGAGCATATGACACAAGATCAGCCTGACCAAACCTAGATGGGGGGTGAATCTGCCTCCTGAGCCTATCTCTTGCAAGGCTGTAATTTCTCAGATCAGCAGGGTTGTCCTCCATGGCCTCATCTTCTGAATGATCTTCTGGATCATCTTCTGGGACCTGTTCTGGAACAACCTCATCAGGGGTGTTGTCTCCTGTATCAGCAAAGTTGTCCACCTCCTCTGGGGTCAACTCTCCTGATGTGGGAAACTCCACCTCAGCTGAGAAACTCTCTTCTGACTCATTTACAATTCTTCCATCTAGGTCATGGGAGTTTCCATTATGAGGATATCCCATTACCTTCTCATTAAAATCAACATCTCTGCTGATTATCACTTTCTTATGACCAGGTTCAAGGCACCACAGTCTATAGCCCTTGACACCTATTGGATAGCCAATGAATATACATTTCAGAGCCCTAGGCTCAAGCTTATCCTGTCTAATATGTGCATAAGCCTGACATCCAAACACTTTAAGTTTTGAATAATCAGACAACTTGCCATACCAGATCTCATTTGGGGTTTTACCTTCTAAAGCATATGAGGGAGTTTTGTTTATCAAGTAACATGCAGTACATACAGCTTCTCCCCAAAAGCTTTTAGGTAATTTAGCATCAGCTAACATGCATCTGACCCGTTCTTGAATAGTTCTATTCATTCTCCTGCTAATCCATTTTGCTGTGGATTAAGAGGGACAGTTCTATGTCTAGTAATGCCCTTCTCTTTACAAAATTCATTGAATTCAGCTGATAGATACTCAAGGCCATTATCTGTCCTCAAATGTTTTAAGGACTTTCCTTTCTTGTTCTCTATCTCAAGTAGCCATTCTTTGAATTTTGTAAAGGCCTCACTCTTCTGTTTGAGAATGAACACCCAAACTTTTCTAGAATAGTCATCTATAATTGACATGAAATACTTACCTCCACCAATGGTTTCAGTCCTTGATGGCCCCCAGACATCTGAATGAACATAATCCAGCAGCTCCTTTGTAGTGTGCTCACCCTTCTGGAATGACTTCTTCTTGGCCTTGCCAAGAATGCACTGCTCACAGAACTCCAGGCTTTTGAATGTCTTCTGGTGGAATGCCCCCTTCTTGGATAACTCCATCAGACCTTTCTCACCCACATGTGCCAGCCTCTTATGCCAGAGCATAGCATCTTCAGAACTCATGGTAACATCAGCAGCACCTATGATTGTCTCACCAATTAAAGAATATAGACCATTAGACTTCTTCCCTTGCATCACTATTCTATCAGCTTTGGTGACAAACAAACATCCTTTTTCAGTCTTGAATTCATAACCCAAAGCATTTAGTGTGCCAAGAGATATAAGGTTTCTCTTTAAATCTGGAACAAATCTGACATTGGTCAGGATCACATGCTTATCATTAAACATCTTCACCCTCACAGTGCCAATACCCCTCACATTGCAGCTTTCATCATTACCCAACAGAACTGATCCACCATCCATCATTTCCAGGTTTTGAAACCAAGATTTGGTGGGACACATATGGAAAGAACATCCAGAATCCAACACCCATTCATTAACAAGTTTGCTATCTGTTATGCTCATGACTTCTGCACTATCATATCCTTTTGCCTCTGCTACATCAGCTTTGGCAGGATCAGTAGACTTCTTATGCTCAGGACAGTCTTTAATGAAATGTCCTTCTTTATGGCATTTGTAGCAAGCTCTGCTCTTGGCTACAAACTCATTCTTCTTTTGATTTGGCTTGGCATGAAACTTCTTGCCTTGCCCTCCTTTCTTGTCATTCTTGAGTTTGATATTAAGACCCTCAGCTTGGTTCTTGGTCTTCTTGGTTGAGTTTGCTACATGTAAACTCTTAGTTTTCAGAATAGACAAGACTTCTTTGAATTTTGCCTTACCCTCCTTGGTAATCAGCAAAGCATCCTTGAAGCTATCATATGAAGGTGGTAAGGACTCCAAAAGTAGAAAAGACTTCTTGTGATCATCTAAGGTAACTCCAACATTTTCAAGATCATCAACAGCTTGCATGAACTCTAATAACTGCTCATCAAGGGTCTTATCATCAGTCATCTTAAAATTGTTGAGCTTCCTCTCCATAAACATCTGGTTTGACAAAGATTGTGTCAAATACAGATCATCAAGGGTCTCAAATACAGCAGCAACATCCTTCTCCTTCATAACTTCCCTGAACACATTGTCTCCCAAACTTAGAACAACAATGTTGTAAGCTTTTTCCATAAGCTCTTCTTTCTTGGCCTGGTCTGCATCGGATGCAGCAGGATCAAGAGGAGTGAGGGCCTCTTTCAGCCCATGGTGTGACAGCAGAGCCTTCATCTTGGCTTTCCATAAGCCAAAATCTGTCTTACCATTGAATTTCTCTATCTCCAACTTCACAGAGCCCATTTCTGATTCTTGACTTTATCTTCGACTTCCCACAGACGGCGTCAATTGTTACGGAATTGTATTCACAAAGCAACTCCTTACAAATGATAAATCAAGACAACTAGAAACGCAATGAATTGAAACGAATAAAGAACTCAAAGAAAGAACACGGGATTTACGTGGTTCGATCAAATGATCTACGTCCACGGAGGATAGAAGACTCTCTTCACTAATCACAAATGAAAGTTACAGATTACAAGTATTCACTAAGCTTGATCTCTCAAAACTCTCAAATTCAGTAACCCACAACCTATGCACTAGATGGTGTATTTATAGATGTACAATGCATTGGATAACCGCCACTAACCAACTAACTAACTAACAGAAAAACCAGAATTAACTAACTCTGAAAATCTAGGCTTCAGCGGAGTTGTCTCAGCAGACTTGTCTTCAGCAGACTTGTCTTCAGCAGACTTGGCCAAACTCAATAATTTCAGATTAGTTGACTCCTAACCAGACCACTAAACCTTATCAGTTGAATTACTCCTTAACTCAACTTTGCTGAACTCCAAGATCAGAACAATAGCAACTCTTCTGATAGATAGAATTAGATGACATCCAATATTGCATTAATCCTAACAGTTACTACTATACGCGTGCGCAAATATTTTGCAATTTCTTGAGATTTTAACTACCTACCAACCCAATTTTATAATACAAAGTTAAATTTTAATCTACTTAAACTCTAGAAAAAAACATACCATAATTAAGTAACAAATTTTGGACTTACAATAAAACAATATATACCTATGAGAGAAAAAATTGTTTCAATTAAGTTTAATCCGCGTGGATCAAATTAAATTTGATCCACAAAAATTTGTTCCAAATTTACATTATATTTATGAAATATTTCACGTACATAATTTTTTATGATTTTTTTTAAGATAAACATCCGATATAAAAAAATTGAAATATGTAATATAAAATATTATAAACAATTTTATACTTAAAAGTAATATGTCAAACATGCATGCTTGTTCAAAATTTTATAATTAATGCAACTCATTCAATTGCTTAAAATTACTATACTTCTCTTAGAATAAAGGTATTAAATGATACTTCTATCAATTATAAATTGAAACATATTATTTTAATATTTATTTTTTTTAGTAAAAATCCCTTTATTGAAAGAGGAATATATAATTTTAAAGTCGCAAGGAAATACAATTATACAAAGATGAAAAGCCTGAATTAATCCTGACCAAAAAAAACTTCTAACTAAATTGTATTAGTGATTCAAACGAAAATTAATAAATCAGCTGACTGGCATCTCACAACGGCAGTTGGGGCAAAAGTGGCTAATCTTGAGCCACTTGATGATAAGCATGCGAATAGGGTAAGCGAACGCATTCACAGCCTTGAGAAAACTCCACCAAACACACCGAGTAACAATTTCCAGGCTCCATCTCCGTCGTCTCCAACGATTCTATGAACGAATCATTGACTGGAATCATACGAACAAATTCTTGTCCGAACGTCATGACCTCAATACTGTCGCCGCCTAATTCTGGTGGAACCGTTTCCTCGAAGACTTCATTTAGAATGGCGGTCATGTGCATATGGATAGACATTCGGTTGTAACTCGGCTTCATTGATACAACGTGATGGCTTGTTTGAGGATTGCGAAGGATTTAGGGTATGAGCAATAGTCTGCAAGAGTCATGGGGATGGCTTAACCAAGAGGGGTTCTTGGACGACTGAAACAAGGGTTTCTAGTAAGTTTCCGTCTCGAATATTTAGTGGAAGGTAGAGGGGTCACTGGATAAATAGAAGACAACCTTAAACGAAGATTCAACTCGGCAGTGACAATAGCTACGAGTTCAGGGTCACAATGCAAGTAGCTGTGGTAGGGTTCCATGTTATTGGTTTGATCGATCGAGGATTTAATTAATTGGTAGTAGCAGTGGCGGACCTACACAGTGCCCATGGGGGCCCGTGGGCCCCCACTAATTTTATAAATTCGTTAGGAGTATTTTGGTAATTTCACACATATTAAAATTAATACTATGTTATATAATTATTTGCACACTTTTGATATAAAAATAATCCACAAAATTAATATATATTCGAACATCATTTTATTTAAAAATCGTCACTCATTGAGTCTACATTTTACCGTGCGTTTCAATAAATCTATTTTACATCCTACTAAATCCTCCTCACACCTTATCAAATCACTCAAAATAATATGTTTTTTTATTTGACTCTACACCACTAAATTCAATTTTTAAAAAAATTGAATCGGTTAAAATGTGCAAGTTATCACAGAACGGATTGAGTATTAACTTCTACTAAAACATAGCAAAAGTCAACTTATTCGATCAATTTAATTTAATGAAATATGACGTATTGACAATTTTATAATGTGAAATTTTGATGAAAATAATGAGTACGTATTATTTTATTTTTATAATAATGTTAATCGACCCCCCTACCGAAATTTTCTGGGTCCGTCACTGGGTAGTAGTCTTGTGGAGTATAAGGTTATTAATTAATTAATCCGTTATATCATATACTCCATACCAATGCATATCCTGATTGATTAATTGGTTTGGTTGCATAGAAGATATGATTTTCAGTGATTTCCTAAATCCAGAATTAATATATATGGAATAATTTAGTTGAACTACTTTTAAATATAATGATTTATTTATTTAAGATATACTCCTATTAATTATACAGTACTTCGTAGTTGATATTAAATTATAGGAGTACAATTCTTATGGTATTATTACGTTTTAAGAGGACTTAATTATATTTAAAGAAAGTACAATCTAAAATATACGGAGTATTTTTTATTAATATGCACAGTTTTTTTTTTTTTTATCTAACTACTAATTAATTTATTATTAATTGTTTTAAAATACAAAAATATTAAATAATTTTATAAGTATATATATATTTTATTATATAAATAATTATATATATTGTATTGTACATTAACAAATTAATTTATATACATAGTATTATAATGTAAAATTAGTTTTTACAAGTATATGCTAAATACGCGCGGAGGAAGTTGTCAGGTATCACTTTAAAGATTAGTTGGTTTAGAGTTTGTTATACGTTCGATGTGTCTAGCTAATTAAGCCCTATCCCTTTTATTTTTATAGGGATAAATGGATTATATATATATATATATATATATATATATATATATATTTAAGGAGGTATATTTTAAGAATTTATTGTTGGATCACAAAAATCAAAACATAAACCAATAATAAATTACGTTAATACTACATATAGGAGGTGTGAGGTCATTTCTTAAATCTTGTAAGCTAGGAGTATATATATATATTAAACATCAAGTTTTTTTTTATCAACTAATTTTTTATTCTAATGAAACCCAGTGTTTTTTTTTTTTTTTTATCGGTAGAGTATAACTTTTATTGCAGCCACAATATGAGCATAAGGAATACCCTTAATTACAATTACAGATGCACAACAGAATTAAATGAATGCGACGTTAACAAAATCTTAATTAATAATATTAATGTTTAATAAAATCTTAAATTATTATTTTTTTGAGTCTAACAAATTAATTTTTTTTTAAAATTTAATATCAGGTACCTTCTTAGGCTCAATTGGTCACTTAGTACCGGATATGTGCATATCAAGTTGAATAACACAATTTCACTCTATCATCACATGAACCGCGCGCTTTTCGATTGACCCACAAAAATATCCATTATATTATATGTCCAAGTTGAAGCTTCCGATCAATTGAAATATGTCAAACAATATTATATTATACTACTACTTCTTTTAGAATTACTATTGTTAAGGTATTAATTCACATCAAATAAATCGAAAGAAATGGTATTAATTTATCAAAGGACAATAAATTAATAAATGAAGTGCTATATAATAATTCAAATATTCATTTATACATGATACATCTACATGGTTGGCATCTCAAAACGGCAGTTAGGACAAAAGTGGCTAACCCTAAACCACTTCTTGATACAATCTTGATGAAAAACGTGTGAACACGGCAAAAAAACACCTTCACAGCCTTGAGAAGACTCCTCTAAACATACGAAGCAACTTCGTCCCGACTCCTTCTCCATCTCCATCGTGTCCAACGATTCTATCGACGAATCATTGGCTGGGATCATACGAACTTCATCATGACCAGAAACATCAAACACTTGATCTAGTGTGGCCGTCATGTGCATGCTAACACACACGTAGTTATGGGTCGTCTCCATTAACGTAAGGGCCTCCCGACCGTGCTGCAACGTTGAATGGATAAATTGGTCTTGATCCGAATTTGGAATAGGCCAGTTTGTGATGCTTTGTTTGATGATTGCGTAGGCTTTTTTGTAGGCGTGAAAGTGTGCGAGAGACATGGATACGATGGTGTTAATCATGGGTTGTTGATCCACAGAAAGGAGGGTTGTGGGTAATGATATCGAGCGTAAGATAGTGAGTTTGCATGATAATTTGAACACCAAGTTGACTGAAGAAGATGAAGTCAAAAGGGTAATTGGCTGCCGACCGGACTCGGAGGTTAAGAGTTGTGCAAGTTCACAATAAAAGTGAGTGCGGTAGGGTTCCATCGTAGAGAGAGATCAATGTGTACGTACGTATGATTATGAATATAAAAATAATTTTTGGCTTTGTAGAGTACGTATTTATAAGAATGTATGACTTATCCGTGTAAGATTTTGAGTGATCCGTGCAAGATTTTGAGAATGATCTAGAAGTATATATATCTAAAGATTGGTTGTTTGGGACCTAATCTCTTTATAAATTTGATATATTTAAAAAATAAGATTTTAAAATACATATCTGAAAATATTAAATAATTTTATACGTATATATTTTTTATATATAAATAATTATATTATAATACACAATTATTAAATTAACTTATATACACAATCATTTTAATGTACAATTAACATTTCGCGCAATAAGTGGAAAGCTGTCTAGTATCTCTCTAAAGATTGGTTTGATTGGAATTTGTACGGTGTTAATAACTAATTTAGGTTATGGTCAAAACAAAAGCCTTTCATTCTCTTTCCAATCTAACTAAATTTCCATTAAAAAAATAAAAAATAAAATAGAATTCCCAGCAGTTATTTAACAAAAAAAATATTACGTCAATTTTTTTTATACATTAAAGAAAAATATTTTTATATTCAAATTGTTTAAATAATTTTATGTAGAAAAATCTTTAACTATATGAAAAAGATTTCACAATCAGTTTGTTAAAATCGTAAAATATTCGAAGTTGCTTTTTTTAAAAAAATAATTTTGATCATAAAATATTTTATATTCAATATTTTTTAAATACTTTATATTTAAATTTTGTTCATATTTTTTATCACAAATAATTTTGATATTTGTTGTTTCATAATATTTTAATATTTTAATTTCTTTTAATATTCATATTTCAAAAATAAAATTGTCGTAATTTAAAAAAAAATGCTAGAAGGTTTATTTAGATTTATTTATTCTGGAGGAATTTAGAGAATTTATAATAACGGTTGGATCAAAAAATCTACATCGATCAAAGGGAGTGCCTTAATAGTTAATATATATATATATATATAAATAGGAGATGTGATCGTCATTTCTTAAATCTTGAAATTATAATCTCATACGGAGTATTAAAAACCATTACTAAAAGAGTACAAACATCACAATTAAAATTTTAGTCCAAACCGTTATTATGATGGATTGCCCAAGTTGTCGGATAAAACAACTACCATGTGTTTTAATAATTATATTAACAATTAATTAATGTTTAATAATTATTACTCTATATTTTGTTTGGTTTCCCATTAAACGTACTTTTAGATCTGATTAACAACACAATTTCTCCCTATTGTCGCGATCTAACATCATACATGTTATCCATTTATATAATTATATGTCAATTAAGGTAATATATATGTCAAACATGATAAAAATAATCATAACTAAACTCATTCAACTGTTAATTAGAATTCATTAATTGATATCAAATATATAAATCGCTGGAATTGTATTTATTTATCAAAGGACTATTAATGAATACATGAAGCGGTAATTAATTAATTAATTAATTAATAGGGCATCTCAAAACGGCAGTTAGGGCAGAGGTGGCTAATTCTGAGCCACTTCTTGATACAATGTTGATGAAAAATATGTGAACACGGCAAGGAAACACCTTCACTGCAGCCCTGAGAAAACTCATCTAAACACACGGAGCAACTTCCCGACTCCATCTCCATTGTCTCTAACGATTCTATCGAGGAATCATTGGCTGGGATCATACCAGGTTGATCAGTACCGGAAACATGATGAAAGACTTGTTCTTGTGTGGCCGTCATTTGCATGTCAAGATAGAGGTAGTTATGAGTGATGTCCATTGATATAAGGGCATCCCGAGCGTGGTCCCACGTTGCATAGATAAATTGGCCTAGCTCTCGATTCGGAATAGGCCAGTTTCTGATGCTTTGATTGATGAGGTCGTAGGCTGTTGTGTACTTGTGAAAGTCTCCGAGAGTCATGCATACGGTCGTGCTAATCGTGGGGTGTTGATACACTGAAACGACGGTTGTCTGGTCTGTAGGTAATGATATTATCGAACGTAAGGTAGTGAGTTTGCATGACAATCTGAACATAAGTTTCAATGAAGATGAAGTCAACGGTGGTAAAGGCTGCTGACCGCTGACGGAGGTTAAGACTTCAGGTTCCCAATACAAGTGGCTTATGTGGGATTCCATCTTATTCTTAGCTAGCTACACAATAATATTACGAGAGAGAGCTAGAGATGAAAATATGCAATCAAATTGATTTGAGAGAGATCAATTGAAGTAATTTTTTGGTTTTGTAGGGTAGTATTTATAAGGTTATGTGTGATCTATTTAAGGAAGGAATATGATCTGTGTAAGATATGGATATATAATTAATATTATTTAAAATATACTAATGTCTATATTTATAGATATAAAAATTGTATTATTCAAGTATTTATTTTAATAATATATTTTTAAGAATATTTTTTACAATTTTTTATGTTTCATATGGTGTATTAATTTTAAAAAATATAATTGATATTTTTTAAAATCAATAATATTGTTACTTTTGAATGACATGGTTAAATTAATTGAGTGATAAAACACTCCCTATTTTAATTATTAATTTTGAATTCGAGTAATATGATGTAAGAGAAAACTCAAAAAACTATTTATAGATAATAGATATATTTAAGGATGTTTTTTATTAATTGAAAGAAGGAATGAGACAGGTCCAATATAATAATATTTTAATATCTAAGAAATTTAGTCAGGAACTTGTTCGGAAAATCACTATTCAGCTATTATATAGATATATATCATTCATTATTCAAAAATATAGTAGGTATTTACGTTTACCCAAAACTCATTATTGGAACAATGATCATTATCTTAAATTTGATGACCTCAAAGATTTATATATGTATCATAACGTATTTTAACTCCTTTTCTATTTTTGGTGAGGGGTAGGTATGCAAAAAAAAAAAACCGTCGGTTAAGAAATCAAACCAAAACATTCACGTTGCTGCAGGGTACGAAAATTGTTGGTTACGATTAACCAATCAAACTAACGGTTGAAGCGGAAAATTGAATGTTAAAACGTAAAATTAACTGTCAAATTGCCAATTTTTTAAGAAAAAAAGTAAAAAGAAAGTACAAAATATATATATTAGACCGGGTCAGTTTTGGAACCGACCGTTTGATTCAGATGTGCACCTTAGGGCTGTTTGCAAGTCGTAACTACCGTGAAGATATTAAAAAGGGGTCTGATTATATGCACCTCCAACTTATTTAAATGCATTCTCCCGATTAATGCACTCCCCTCAAATTTGATATCAACCATTTTCATTTATTAAATTATACTAGTAATTGATTGTGTGGATATGGCTGTAATTGATTTCTTTTCAAATTTGAAAACTAATTAATAAATCAACCGTTAAAAAAGGAAATTTGGAAAACAATCTTATCCTACTAAGATTCACTTTCTATGATGCTCTCTAATTCTACTTAATGAAAACTCCTCTTAATTTGTTTTTTTGCAGCTCTGATTTTATTTAGAATCGTCCCAGTCCCATTAATACATGCATTATTAATGAATATTCCGACGAATTGCAAAAAATATCAAATATCACCCCTCGAATTGTCATAAATACTTTTTTTATCATTTTAATACATTTTCCAAACACACCCCCTTATTATTAAATGCACCCAAAACTCTAATTTTTTCCTCTCCCTCCTTCCTTCCTTCTTCCCTCCTCCCTTCTAAGGGTGAGAATGGGTCAGAACTAGATAGGCTTTACAAAAAAAAAGTCTGGCCTGTTAGATATTTTTTTAGGTCCAAGCTTGACACATGACCTGTTATAGGTTTTTTCTTTTAAGGTTTGGCCTGACCTTTTTAATAAATAGGTCTGACTCGAAAGTCTTTTTTAGAGGTCTTTTTAGTCCTAAGTACATTTTTTAAAAATATCCTATTTCATCAAATCATAAAAAATTCATGAATTATATGTTTTCTATATTTAAGTATAATACCATATATATTAGATATAATTTTGCTTCAGACAAATTTTTGGGTTCACAAAGTATATGTTTATTCTATTTAAATAGTTAACTTTTGAGTATTTTTTTTACTTTATTAACAAGATTGAGTATCTACCCATCATATTCTTTACTCGTTATTTCACATGTATTTTTTATAATTAAAATATGATTTTTTTAAAAACATGTATAAAAAGAAGTGAGCAAAATTTTACTGGACAGAGGGAGTATATTTTTATATTATATTATATATATATATATATATTAAATTAAATAGGTAGTCTGTTGGACTTGAAAGGTCTACGAAAAAGCTCAAGCCCAGTCTATTTAACTAAATAAACTTTTAAAAAAGTTTGAGTCCGGCTTATTTATTAAACGAGTCGAGCTTTAATATGTCGAGTCGTAGGCCCCTGTCGGCTAGCCTGGCCCATTCCCACCCGTATTCCCTCCCCCTCCCTCGCTGCATAGCAGAAAAAAAATTTGCTCTCTCCACCTATCCCTCCCTCCCCAACTCACTCACCCCCAAGCCTACCCACCCTCCCCACCGCCCCCAGTCCCCCCAACTCACTTTAACTTCCTCCACTTCAAACCAACCGTTGTCGCTCGAAGTCCGCCGCCGCCCTCGTCCTCCCTCTCTCTTCCTTTTTTTTTTTTTTTTTTTTGCGATTTTTGTTGGAATTAATGAGTGAGAAATTAATTTGGATTCTCAGACTTAGTGGCCAAGAACCACATTTCCAGGGTATTCTCAGTCTATAAATACAGACTCTTCCCTCATTAAAATCGCTCATAATTCTCTCCTCTCTCTGCTGCAGTGTATATATCCCATAAGAATACATTGTTCTTGTTGTTGCCGAAATTTTTCCGTGTGTGTTCAGTTCGTACACGTCGTACGTTCGTTGAGGCTTCGTCTACAGTGGTGTTACTGTTTACGAAGTAGAAGTCGTTTTACCTTTTGGAACGCCGAACCAATCGAGCACTACCTGGGCGTATTCTGTTATGCGGGAAAAGGGATTCTCTTGACTCGACTTTCTGATCCTTATATTTCGATATTGCAGTACCATACCAGGCATAATGTTTTGATATTGATTAATTATTTTTTAACGATAATTAATTAATTAAAACTTTGGATAATTATTGCATTAAAGTTTTGGATTATCCACTGCAATATCGAACATTTAATCATCACAACACACATCGAATATTTAATCATCACATGAGAATGGAGAGCAACCTGGTGGCGACGAAATTGGACGCAAGGTGGTCATGGTCATCGGCGCATCTTCCGACGGAATTGGAGCCATGGCTTCGCCTGGATAACAACAAGGTGGTCATGGTCATGGTCATCGGCGGCGCATCTTCCGGCTTGGGCCGAGTATTCTGAGAACAGAATTGACTTTTGTCAATTAATTACATAATAAGATATATTAATTAATTAATTAATTTAACTGATAATTAATTAATTAACTTTTGGAATTAATATATATTACCACCATTATCCAGAGAATCTATCTAGAGAATCGAAAAGGCCCATAACCTGACTATTCTATGCATTTCTTAAACAGTGTCCACACTGATGTTGAGGTGACCAAGTGGTCTAAGGCTCCACATTAAAGTTCTGGGAGTTGATCTAAGGCTTCAGATTAACACTCACCGGTTGATATTGAGGTGGCCGAGTTAGTCTAAGGCTCCAGATTAAATTGATGTTGGATGAATACCACATCAATTAATCAAGAGGATGTGTTGATAATCAAGAGAATTAAATTGGATTGCACACAAATTAAAAGAGAGAAAAATTGGTCCAATATTGGGAAGTTATCACAACTGCAGTATACGAAAGTTTGGATCGAATTTTAGGTCGTAAGTCATCAATTCATGTTTGATTCAAATTGACTGGATCTTAGGTTGTTAACAAAAATTAATGAATTAATTTTTGGGCTCAAAGAAGGAGTATCAAATTATATTTGATATGGAATTAAATATTTGTGCTCGATAGCATAAATTTGTTTTGAATTTAGTTCAAAAGATTTTGACTAGTATAATTTGATCGAAAATTATGCTCGAGTCACGAGTGACAATAAAAGTCACATTTGAAATTGAATTTAATTTTGGTATGTTGACCAAAGATTAAATTAATTTTGAAGTTGGAAATAATTCCAACAAAAGAAAAATCAACGCTAATTTTTTTTTAATGTATCGAGGTTGTGTCCTAATTTGGTGAATATATAAGAGAAATTCACAAATAATGTGGCAACCAACTCGAATGTGGGGAAATGCATCTCCTCACATGGATACATTCGAATGTGAGGGAGAGAGGTCTCCGTCGACATGTTTGAATGAAAAAGGGTTGCTAAGGTGTGACCTTAAAGCTAAATATGGAAAAACCTAAAATGGTTGAATTCAGTGGAATGTTTTCCACAAGTTATGTGGATTTGTTCATCTTGAAAAATCACATTCAAGTAAAAGCTCCACACGAGTAGTGAAAAAGTACTTTATTAATTTTATTGATGATTGTACAAAATTATGTTGCGTCTATCTTTTAAGAAATAAGGACGAAGCTTTAAAAGGTTTTAAACTTTATAAAATTGAAGTAGAGAATCAATTAGACGCTCGAATTAAATCAATTCGTAGTGATAGAGGTGGAGAGTACGTAGCTCTGTTTGAACAATTATGTGTTGAATAAAGAATAATTCATCAAACGACAGCCCATACTCACCTCAGTTTAATGGTGTTGCGGAAAAGAAAAAATCGAACACTGAAAGAGATGATGAACGCTATGTTAATCAGCTCTGGTTTACCTCAGAACTTGTGGGGGGAAGCCATTCTGTCGGCTAACCACATTCTGAATAAGATTCCACATAAAACTAAGGATCAAACTCCTTATGAAGTATGGAGGAAACGAAAACCTTCATACAAATACCTCAAAGTGTGGGGGTGTTTGGCTAAGGTTGAAGTAACACTTCCTAAACAAGTTAAAATCGGTCCTAAAACAGTCGATTGTATCTTTATAGGACATGCTTCAAACAGTAGTGCCTATCGATTTTTGATTCACAAATCTGAAATACCTGATATGACAGAAGGCACTACTATTGAGTCAAGGAACGCAGTGTTCTTTGAAAATATTTTTCCGTTTAAGGAAAAAGAGGAAGTGAGCTCAAATAAGAGAACTCATGAAGCAATAGATGACACTGCAGGTCCTTCCACTCAAGAGAGTGAGGAACCAAGACGCAGTAAGAGAGCTAGAATTGATAAGGACTTTGGTTCAGACTTCATTACTTATGTATTGGAAGAGGATGAACCTAAAACTATCAAAGAAGCTATGACAAGACCAGATGCACCCCTTTGGAAGGAAGCCATAAGAAGTGAATACGATTTAATTTTGTTAAATCATACATGGGAGCTGTTTGATCTCCCTAAAGGTTTCAATCCCTTAGGATGCAAGTGGATCCTTAGAAGAAAGTACAAAGCAGATGGAGTTGTTGACAAATACAAAGCTCGTCTAGTTGCAAAGGGTTTTGAACAAAAGGAAGGGTATGACTCCTTTGTTACATATTCACCAGTGGCAATAATCACCTCCATTCGTGTATTAGTCGCTATTGCAGCATTGCACAATCTCGAAATACATCAAATGGACGTTAAGATTGCGTTTCTTAATAGTGAAATGGATGCTGAAATATACATGCATCAACCTGAAGGTTATGTTGCTCCTGGAAACGAGAAAAAGGTGTGCAAACTCGTTCGACCACTGTATGGACTTAAGCAAGCTCCAAAACAGTGGCATTTGAAATTTGACAATACGATGCTGTCAAATGGGTTTCGAATTAACGAATGTGATAAGTGTGTATATGTGAAAGATACACCAAATGGATTTGTTATCGTACGCTTATATGTCGATGACATGTTAATCATGAGTAACAATCACAATATAATTGTTAATACGAACTGTGATGTACATTACGAACTGTACACGCCCTGATCTTGCATGTTGGGTAAACAAGCTGAGTCAATACACGAACAATCCAAGTTAGGAGCACTGGAAAGCACTGAAAAGGGTCCTAAGATACTTGAAGTACACCCTTGAATATGGGCTTCACTACACGAGACATCCAGCTGTAGTCGAAGGATACAATGATGCAAATTGGATATCAGACACTAAAGACTCGTTATCCATTAGTGGATATGTATTCACTATTGGAGGAGGAGCAGTGTCGTAGAGGTCCAAGAAAGAAACGTGTATTTCCCGTTCCACAATGGAATCAGAATTTATCGCTTTAGACCTAGCCGCTGCAGAGGTTGAATGGCTGCGTAACTTTCTGGAAGACATTCCATGTTGGAACAAACCAGTATCTTCTGTGACGGTACACTGTGATAGTCAAGCTGCATTGGCAGAGCTATGAATGTCATGTACAACGGAAAGTCGAGACACATACGTCGTCGACACAACTCCGTTAGAGAATTGATCTCAACTGGAGTAATGTCCATCGATTATGTGAAATCAAAGGACAATATAGCGGATCCGCTCACGAAGAGTATAAACCGAGATCAATTGAACAAGCTGGTAGAAGGAATGAATCTAAAACCCACAAGAAAAGCCAAAACAGTGGAAACCCAACCATTATGACTGGAGATCCCAAGAACTTGGTTCAATGGGAAAACGAAACTTTGGAAGTTAGTGATACAACACTTGAAAAACATGACTATTCCTGACAGCACTATCTCAAGTGTTAACAACCCGTAAGATGTGGTAAAGGTTGAGTCTTCGACTCTTAATGATTCCTAGAGTATAACGGGGTACTCGAGAGGAGATCACCTATATAAATGAGAAGTGAGGGTCGCTTTGACCAAACATTTATGAACACGAAGGACGTCCATGGCCAAAACGGACAAAAACGTGAGAACGTTACGAAGATGAGATTGAAGTGTGCTGACACTGTTGATTAGGTATACACTATGGAGGATTAGTTCAAGGCACTACGTCCACTAAGCCGTCGGTGTACCCGATAGTGTTTGGCTACGGAAAGTTCAAAGCCAAAAACTACTTTTCCGGATGCACGGAGATCTCAATCGAACTGAACACTGAGCCTAATGTTGTATAGACACGATTTTCACTCATGTGGGGGATTGTTGGAATTAATGAGTGAGAAATTAATTTGGATTCTCAGACTTGTGGCCAAGAACCACCTTTCCACGTTGTGCGTGAATGTAGCGCAATTCTCTCCAACCTCCCTCCAGGGTATTCTCATTCTATAAATACAGACTCTTCCCTCATTAAAAATCGCTCATAATTCTCTCCTCTCTGCTGTAGTGTATATCTCCCATAAGAATACACTGTTCTTGTTGTTGCCGGAATTTTTCCGTGTGTGCAGTTCGTACATGTCATACTTTCGTTGAGGTTTCGTCTATAGTGGTTCTACTGTTTACGAAGTAGAAGTCGTTTTACCTTTGGGAACGGAACGCCGAACCAATCGAGCACTACTTGGGCGTATTCTGTTCTGCGGGAAAAGGATTTCCTTTGACTCAACTTTCTGATCCTTATATTTCAATATTGCAGTACCATACCAGGCGTAATGTTTCCAACTATTTTTTCCTTTTCTTTTTTTCTGCTTTTTTTTCTTCTCTTTTCTCTTCTAGTTTTTTCCTCTTTCTTCTCCACACACACCCCCAACCCAAGCCCACAAATCCCCCCAACTGCGACTGTGTTTGTTTTTTAGTTTTTTTTTTCTTCTCCCCCTTTTTCACACACCTTTTGCCACCACCACCGACAGGCCACAGACCCACCCCAATTCCCAAATCCCCTCTTTATCCAGTATTTCAGGTTTGTAATTTTTTAATTATTTTATTTTTCAACCAACTAGTGTCGACAGTATACACTTTTATCGACAAATCGTTGTCGACGAGAGTGTATATGGTCGACCTAAAATTGTCGAATTTTTTTAAAGAAGTTTTTTATAAATTTCGATCAATCAATGTCGACCGTATACACTTTCGTCGACAAATCGTTGTCGACGGAAGTGTATATGATCGACACTTGTTGATCAAAATTTATTTTTAAAAAATGTGATTTTTATAAGTATTTTTTGGAATTTTTGAATTTTTTTTGATTTGGTGGTCACCGAAAATGGCGTCGACGGCAATCGAAAGTAGTGACTTAGGAATAAGGTGAATGGAATGAAAATAGAGGGTACGTTCATCTAGTATGCTATATTTTAATGAAGAGCATTTTTTATTTTTTGCACAACTATTTTATTAAACTGATTGGGGAAGTGCATCTCTCCAAAATGGAGGTATAAATAGTCAAACCCATTAAAAAGGTTAACTTCATACCCACACATGAGGGCCAAATTCATGATTTGTAGATGGGGATAAATGCCCCCACATATATATTATGACTTCACCTCCACCCCAATTTATATTTTGAATTAATAGGTAAAAAGATTATATTATCTGGTGTGTTGAGTTCACCCCAACTCTAAAAAAAAAAAAAATATATATATATATATATATATATATATATATTTTGCATCCCTTTCTCATCTAAAATATAGTACTCCGTAGGTTTAATTTTATAATTTCCACTTTCTTTTTTTGTCTGTTCAATTTTATATTTATCCTATATATACTTTTTGCATCCCTTTCCCACCTAAAATATAGTACTCCGTATGTTTAATTTTATAATTTCAACTTTCTTTTTTTGTATGTCCAATTTTATATTTCTCCTTTCCTAAAAAAGAAATATTACTCACTTTCTACTTTATCGCCCCACTCGAACTTTCACTTTTTTACATAAATAATCAATTTTTCATAAAACCTGTGTCTAATCCAAATGGGCATTATAAAATTGGACGGAGGCCGGAGGGAGTATTTCTTTGTAATTGATTATTCTTCATATTATTATTGTTTTATTTAATCATATTGTTGCATGATTGTGTTGTTGTAATGAATATATGTGTAGTGTATTTTATTTTCGAGTTTTCTTTTAAAAAAAATTGCGTTTTACAAAAACTCAGCACAAACTTTTTCAAGAGGAACGCATCAAGAAAACGAAAACTGCCCTTTCATAGAGATCGTCGTGGCATGAACTTTGTAAATATATTCCTGGCTTCCTATGTATTTTGATTAGTGTGAAAATTGTTTGAAATTAATGTATTTGATTTGCATAATTTTATAGAATTTCATGCATTATTTATACTAAATTAACTAATTGCACTTGATTTGAAGAAAGTTTGTGATTTGCTATTTTTATAAAAAAAAAAATGAACATTAAGTAAAAACACGCATCAATAATATTGTGGAGTCGATCGATGGATTAAATAAAAAAGAAGAGAAATGAAGAAGAAATAATTTGGGCCAATTTTACAATCAACTTCGAAGGCCCATTAATTGGGCCTAAAAGTGAAGAATCCATTTAGCCCATTTAAATCAAAGTGGCAGGAGACAATTTGAAGCAAGTTGTAAATGGTGAATTTGACCTTGGCCCACATGATTTAAGCACAAAAGTTGCTTTTATTTTGATAAAGTTGGCTGCAGAAGTAACGTTTTCTTCATTGCAGTCAAGGAACCAAGAAGCATGATTTGATTCTCTAAGGGATCCACTCTCTCAAGACAAAATCGTTTTGATATTTGGAGAAGCGGGTCACGATTTTAATTTTTGGAGATTAGAACAAGTAAGACCGATATAACAGAAGGGGACGCATCTTTCATTGAGGGGATGTTTGTTTTAGGATTTTAAGGATTTTGAAATTCGAATTTCAAAATCTGGTGGATTTCAAAATCCTAATGCTTTTTATGTTTTGTATTTGTTTTGAGATGGGAAATCCGGATTTGGGATTTCGAAACTCTACCCCCGTTACCGTTTGAAATTTTGATTCAATATTTCAAAATCTCACTCTATAACCCTATAAAAGTCAACTCTATAAATACCTATAAAACCTATCTCATATACTATAAAGTTAAATTCTACCCTACATAAATTCCAAAACAAACACAAAACATAAAAAGCATTAGGATTTTGAAATCCACTAGATTTTGAAATTCACTAGATTTTGAAATCCGAATTTCAAAATCCTCAAAATCCCAAAACAAACATCCCCTTATAGTTTTGGGGCTTCACACTCATTCAACTAGGTCCTTGGACGATAACTATTGGGTCGTATACATATCATATTATTATCGAACTCATACGCTTGTGGGGATCGTATAATTGTTTGAAAAGTGCAAAATTACGAACCAAGTCAATTAGTTCAAGCCTCGTTCTTCGTTTTTTTCTCTAGAGCTCTATTTCTAGATCGGACCATTTTTCGCCGAGTTTTGTGAGATTTTTTCGGAAAAAGTTCCACGTTTTGAATCAAAACTCGACCAAATATTTGTGTGAAAACTACTTGAAATTCATGTGTTTATTTTGCATCATTTTGAGGATTTTGTTGCATTGTTCACACTAAATGGACTAATTGCACTTGAAATGAGAAAGGTATGTATTTTGCTATTTTTGTATATAAATTGAACTTATTTGGAAGTAAAATATGTGTATGAGAATTCATGAAGTTAAGAAGATAATTGCACCATTGGATGCGTCTCGAAAAAATGAATGGAATGAAAAAAAGAATCAAGTCAATCGGAGGTCGGAAGCTCAAGATATGATCGAAACGAGAAAGGGAAAAATTGCACCAGAATCCACTCGGCCGACCGAGTCAACTCTGCTTCCAGAACAGTTTCTGGCATGTCAAATCACTCGGTTGGCCGAGTCAAACCACCCGATTGACCGAGTCAACCTACTGATGCGCGAAAATTCAAAAAATTTTAAGGATTTTAAGGCTTAAGTGCAAATTTCGTCTCAAACATTCTTCCAAACTATAAATAGCTCCACAAATCACATTATTGGGAGATTTTTACCTCACTTCTACACACTCAAACCCTAGCTTATTTTCCTACAACATGTGATAAATAAATGAGCAATTAGCTTAGGTTTGAGGAGCTTATCTTCTCAAACACACTCTCCATTAGATTATTTTTATGTTTTCTTAGGTTAGAATCATTTGGGTATTTCATTTTCATGAATTACAATACTCTCAAGGTGATATTTTTCTTTTATTTAAGCTTTGCTTGGTAAGTTTCATGTTTATTTCTATTTTTTTTTTTGTTTTAGTCATGGGTGTTTCCTTAAACAGCATGGGTTGAACTTTTTATGCTTTGGGTGTTTGAAACCATGTGAATATTGAGTGTTGAAATTGTTTATGCTTTGATTATTGTTGATATTTGGATTATTGCTTCTCTTATTGTGTTTTATTGGTGCTTTGTGTATTAACTTCTATTAATCCGTATTTTGAGGCATGTTTAGCGTAGACGAGAGTTACATGAACATGTTTAAATTTATGGTGTGAGTTGTTGGTATACAAATTCGTTTATTATACTTTTAATTTGTCGAGAGAGATTTAATCATATTAGAACCCCCATTAGGAGACATTAATTACTTGAATGGTTATTTGAGTAGTTTGTGAAGATTAGGAAGAAGTCTTATTACCGGGTTTGGGATCACTTTAGACGTAAGGCTATAGTACCCGAAGGGAAACGATTTTCATCCTAACATTTTGATGCTCTTAGCAAATCCAAATTGAAGCATAAAAACGGTATAAGAAATCCCACTCAATTTCACTAGGTAGAGAACACCCGAAGCATTCTTCATACTTGCACTTCTTCGAATCTAGTTTGTAGTTGTTACTTGATTTTAATTGTCATTTCCTTGTTTTATTGATTAGTAGTTCATTTACTTATTATGATTGTGTTTAGTTTAATGTATTGTCTTTAGATTATTGTTTAGTTTTAGTTTTTCATCCAACTCTTGAAATTGTAGCTACATTAGTCATGACGATGTACAACTCTAGGGACTCATTGCTCAAACCCACCTCCTAGGTTGATACTACTTAATCGAATACTTTCACTACTACTATGAACCCTTATACTTGAGGGGAAGTAGTTAGTCAAAATATATTGACCTAAAATTCGTTCAAGTCAGCCAACTTTTCTACGTTTTGATTCACCCCCTACCCTAAACAAAAAAAAAATCGTTTGCATCCCTCCCCTATCCAAAACATAATATTTCTTTGTAATGGATTATTTTTCATGTTATTATTGTTTTATTTTATCATATTGTTGCATGATTGTGTAGTTGTAATGAATATATGTGTATTGTATTTCATTTTCGAGTTTATTTTTAAAAAATTGCGTTTTGCAATAACCCAGCACTGGTTCGCCGAGTTTTGTGAGATTTTTCGAAAAAAAGTTCCACGTTTTGAATCAAAACTCGACCGACTTTTCCACGTTTTGATTCAAAACTCGGTCAACCAGTGTTGAATCAGCCAAAACCCCTGTTTCGTCATTTCGTCTCCCTCTGTCTCGTTTTGTGCAAAAATCAAGTTTATTCAACGATTGAAAGTCAAAATCATTCTCAATAACAACTACTCCCTCTGTCCCACAGGAATTTGCACACTTTCCATATATGGATGTCCCATACCAATTTGCACACTCCATAAAAGGAAATATCTTCACAACCCCCACCCTTGAAATATACTCATATTTACCCATATGCCATTACTTTTCCACACTCAATCTACTTTTTACTTTACTTTATTCATAAAAGTTTACAAAACTACCCCTCAAAACATCAATCATTACACCTTTTCTTACACATTTCTTAAAATGTGTGCCGGTCAAAGGGTGCAAATTCCTCCGGGACGGAGGGAGTATTAAACAATAAAAACTAGCCTACAAATGAAAATCAAATTTAAAAATGTAGAAATTTGAAAAAAAAAATCTTAAATTCTAAGTTTTTCATAAACTATTAAGAACACCTAAAGGGAGAGTTGCAGGTGGCGGCGGCCGGTGGCAAAAGGAGGTGAATTGCGTGGAAAATTTACTTCAAAACAAGAAAATGGTATTCGGGTTGGAGGGTGAACTCATATTTGAAGGTGAAATCATCATGTGGGTGAAAACATAATATTTGGGGGCATTTATCCGTGGCCTTCTAGATGACGCCTAAGTTCATAATTGGTACTCCAGATGAAGCCCAAGTGATCCGAGTTCATAATTTGTACATGAGGCCCAAAATAAGGCTCGAGTGCATAGTTTGTACATTGGCCACAGATAAATAGCCTTCCATTTATTATGTCTTCACCTCCCCCAATTTATATTTTGAACTCACAGGCAAAAAGACTAAACTACCCTGGTATGTTGAGTTCATCCCATCCCTAAATAAAAAAATAACATATTTTTTGCATTCCTTTCCCATTCAAAACACAGTATTTATTTGTAATTGATTATTCTTCATGTTATTATTGTTTTATTTGACCATATTGTTGCATGATTGTGTAGTTGTAATGAATATATGTATAGTGTATTTCGTTTTCGAGTTTTTTTTTTTTTTTTAAATCGCGTTTTGCAAAAACTCAGCACTGGTTCGTCGAGTTTTGTGAGATTTTTCGGAAAAAAGTTCCCCATTTTGAATCAAAACTCGGCCAACTTTTCAACATTTTGAATCAAAACTCGGCCAACTTTTCCACGTTTTGATTCAAAACTCGACCAACTTTTTCACGTTTTAATTCAAAATTCGGCCAACTTTTTCCATATTTTGATTTTAGGCCAACTATTCCACGTTTTGATACAAAACTCGACCAACTTTTCCACGTTTTGATAAAAAAATTCGGCCAACTTTTCCACGTTATGATTCAAAACTCGGCCAACCAGTGCCAAATCGGTACAAAACTCAGTTTTTTACTCTTCGTCTCCCTCATGTCCCGTTTTGTGCAAAAATCAAGTTTATTCATGATTGAAAGCCAAAATCATTCTCAATAACATTGAAGCTTTAACATTTAAATAAACAACTAACATTCAAGCTTTAAAATTCAATTTTAAAATCTAAACTACACTTACCCTTATCCACAGTAGACCACAGGAGCAGCATGTAAACGGAGCTTCAAGCGACGACGATCGACGGCAGACGACACGTTAAAGGGGTTTTTTGAAAATGTGGGTGGGGTGAAGTCAAAAAGTATTTCTAATGTGTATTTTAGTATTGATAAGAAAGAAGATTTTTTGTGATATTTTAGGGAGGGGTGAACTCATATGGGGGAAGGACATCCATGGGTGAAGACATAATAAAATGGGGGGCCATTTATCCATGGGCTTGCACATTAGGCCCCAGCTCATTGTTTATACAAATGGCCCAAGTTGATAGATTGCACATGAGGTCCAAGTGCATTATTTGGCGCGGCTAAAGGCACCCCAGTTTCTTATGAGTACACCCAGGGGATGAGAACATACAAATCGGATGAGGACACCCACCTGGAAAACCCAAATTTACCCTCAATCTCAATTAAATCCTCATTCTCTCTTTTCTCAATCCAGACACCCACTTCTTCTTCTCCGTCAAAAAAAAGAATTCAGCCACCCTTTCTTTCAAATCGCCGACGAGGCCCTCCCCGTTCGCGACCGTAGCCACCGCCGCCTCCCTCTTCCCCCTTTTCCCTACCACCCACGCGATGCAGCCCCAGCCGACGCGACCCCACCGCCGCCCTCTCCCAGCCGCAACACCAGCCGCCGCACTCTCCCAGCCGCCGGCCGCCGCTGCCAACGCCCCCTCCCCGCAACCCAGCCGACGCGCCCCCTCCCCGCAACCCCGTTTGGCCGCCCCCTCCCTCTTGTTGGCCCCGCCCTCGCCGCGGCGGCCCAGCCACTGCCTTGGCCCGTCGCGACCGTCTACCTCTCCCCTTCGCGGCGGCAGCATCTCCCCCTCCCCTTCATCGCACCCACGCCCGTCGCCGGCACCCACGCAAACCCACGCAAGGTAAGTTTTTTAAAAAAAATTTTTTTACAGAAATTAGGGTTTTGAAAATTTTGGAAAATTAGGGTTTTTAGTAGTTCGGAAATTATTTTCGAACATATTGTGTTTGTTTTGGAAACAATTTCGAACAACTTGAGTTTGTTTTGGAAAAAATTTCGAACAAGATGTTCGATCTTTTTTTTTGAACAAATATGAGTTGTTTTGGAATTTTTTTCGAACATATTGAGTTTGTTTTGAAAAAAAATTCGAATATGTTAAATTTTAATTTAGGGGTATATTGGACATTTCACAGATTCTGAAAAATTAAAAAAATGTTTGATGGGTGTACTCATAGGAAATCCGGGTGCCTTTAGCTGCGCCCTTATTTGTTACAACTTCCAAGGTATCAGGTTTGGATTTTCGGGGCCATGAAGCTCAAATTAAAAATATGTAAAATATGAGCACGCTTTTGGTTACCTAATTTGTGAGTTTATGGCCTTAACCCAGTTATGTACTTAGAAATACTAAAAAATGAAGTTTTGTTTCATGTATAAAACCATTGAATACAATACTCCTCCATGACCATGAAAAAAAAAATTAAAATTAAAATTCTAGATTTCTAGATTATTGAAAAACGTTAATTATATATATATATATATATATATATTTTTTTTTTTTTTTTTTTTTTTTAATGGAGACACATTTTTCGTGAGTCGTGGCCATCTAATTAGACGCATCTTGAGTGTGTGACTTTTATAATTGGTTTTGGCATGACTTAAAATTAACTCTCTAGAAGGTCACAAAAAAAAAAAAAAAAATAGTACTCCCTCCGTCCCACAATAACTATCATACTTTCCTTTTCGGGACGTTCCACAATAACTTTCACACCCTTACAATGGAAAACCTTTTATAAACTCCACCCTCACAATATCCTCAATTTTATACAAATGTCATTACTTTTTCTCCACACATACACAAAAGTCAACTCATTTATTTACTTTATACATAAAATTTTACAAAATTACCCTTCAAAACTCCACTTATTATTACACTTTCTTAATTTACGTGTCCACCTACCTATGAAAGTTAATCCGGGACGGAGGGAGTAGTATTTTCTACTCCATCATTTACTTGTTAACTTTGAAGCTCACTTTAAACTTCAAACTTCAAACTCGTACTTCATTGAATCATTAGATATGCCACTAGTTCTGCCCCTTCACGTGACCACTAATCTAATTATAATAGTAGTATATCGTTTCTGCTTTTAAGGAGAATAGAATTAATCATAATATTGAACGAAGTAAAAAATAATTGTCACAAATAAAATATTGAACTTTCTCCTTATTGACCGGAACTAGCTAGGGTTGAATCTAAATATTAAAAAAGTGTTCAACATTCAAATTTCAATTATCAATTCTAATTGGTTCCTAAATATATATACTTGACAAATACTTATATGTACTAGTTACACATACATGTTTTTATTTAATTACAATTTTTTAAATAGGTGAATATTACTCATGAGTTATGACAAATACAGTATACTATTAATTTAAATAGAGTATAATATTAATTTAAATATAATATAATATTAACTCACATATTGTATAATATTAGTTCAAATATTGAATATGAAAATTTAGTATTGCCATTCAATAGACCGAAATTATAATTAATTGACTAAACAAGAAAAAATAAAATAACAACAATGTATAATGTGCATTTGGATTAACTTCGATATTAGTGGTTGTAATCTTTCTCTTATATAGAGGAGAAATGAAAATTATTCTTTTATACAATTAATTCAATATCAGTTCTATATTTTTTAACTTTTAAATATACATTTTATTCAATTTCACCTCGTCATAAAATTTCATAAACATACTTTTAATGTACACTTAAATAAGAAAAACGAACACTTTTTTTCTTTTTTTACTGGGAAAGTACTCCCTCCGTCCCACAAAGATAGCTACATATTCCATTTTTGGATGTTTCAAATTATAGCTACATTTCCTCTTTTACTTTAGTATTAAATTCTTTATTGTCAATTTTACTCCTAATTAATAAGAGTAATTAAAGTTTAGGAGATTTTAGAGAATGTGATTCCAAGGGCAAAATTGAGACATTAGCTAAATTTGACAACATTTATTAATTGTTTCTTAATATGTGTGTAAAGTCAAACGTAGTTATTTTTGTGGGACGGAGAGAGTACTTATTTATGCCTCGAGAGGTGACCCCATGATTCACGGAGTTGAAGTTGCGTGTAGCATGGAGGTTTGGACAAGTTATAAGGTTGGGATATGGGCCCACGTTAAAATGAAAATGATATGTAATTCCACAGATCACAGTCAAACAGATTCCGTTCCAAATACGCCGCTTCACTTCTCAACTTAAATCCCGCACATGGTCTGTCTGTCGTGACTTCTGGTTCGCTGTGGAGTCAATTTTTAAATATTAAAATATCAATCTCTTTATCCATACCATGTGAATTGTGAACCACAATTAAATTAAATAAAACACATTATACAGTACTTAATTTTCATGAAAATAAAGACAATTAAAGTATATGTTCCAGCAGCAGTCCCCAATTAGATATTTGGGCCATGTTACCTACAGTGGGTGCGACAAATATATTAATGTCTACCCACTTTTCTTTTCAATATGTTTCTAAATTATTTACACATGTTTAATATGTAAATGATATACAAAATTATTTTATTTTTTAAGTTTACTTTACTTTGGACTTTAATATTCTTAATTTGTATATCATTGCACACTCACATATAATCATCATAGTTAAACATATTAACTCTTTATGTTGTATTTATTTGATTTATAATTCAAATGGAGTAGTAATTATCAGGTAAAGAACAGTGGAACATGCCATGCCTAAATTTGAGCACTTATTTTTAATTGTGTTTAATTGACACGATTAAGGTTCAGTCAAAGTATACGTAGTGGGTTTCTTCACTTCTTTCGAAATCTTAATATTTTATTTTAATGATTTAACTTTATAAGTTTCCGTTAACAGGTTTATAGGAGTACTTTTATTATGAACACTCGAATGTTGATAAAGTTTCCTAACTTTTTATTTTTATAAGACTTCTATAAAAGGGTTGGTCTGATGTGCACTCTAGTTCATGTTGCACTTTTTAATTGTACTGACTTACACTTTTTAGTAAAATGGTATTGCACTTTTCAATTATTAAACTGTAAAATAATATTTTTATTTATAGTGACTTACACTTTTTAGTAATATTCAATTGCACTTTTCAGTTTAATAACTTACACTTTTCATTTAAAATTGTGATATTGACTTGCACTTTTTAATAATATTGTGTTGCACTTTTCAGTAAAAAAAAATTGTTGCACTTTTCAGTTATAGACTCATACACTTTCAGTTATATTGACTTACATTTTTCATTAATATTGTGATGCTCTTTTCAGTAATACCGACTTGCACATTTCAGAAATATCGTATTTCACTTTTAGTTATACTAACTTATACTTTTATGGCTTGTTTGGTTTGTTAGATAGGATAGATATATTAGGATATGATTTAGTGGGACAGTTTAAAAAATTTGATTTAAAATTCATGTTTGGATTGATGGATTAAATTTTAAAGTTTATATGATAATTTATAATTAAGTTGTTTGGATTGTGGGATAAAATTGAAAGATAAAATTGAAAAATATTATTATACAGTTTAAAAATTGAAAAGTGCAATACCATTTTACCAAAAAGTGTAAATCATGAAAAAGTGCAAGTCAATACAACTGAAAAGTGCAACATGGACTAGAGTGCATACAACATGCACTCAAGTGTATACTAGACTAAACCTCTATAAAATTATAAGGGTGTTTAAAAATTATAAGAGATCGTTTGGTTAGATGTTCAAAACATTTTTCAAGAAATTCACCAATTTACAACTATTTTTTGCAAACTATTTTCTTTTGCATTTTATTATATATCTTTCTCTCTAATATTCATATTCACATCATTTTTAATACATTTACTTATTTTATTATATTTTTTAATTAATTGGGACGGAGATAGTATTATTATCTAATCAATAAATAAAGATTTTTAATCTTATTTTAACCGATTCGTTTAAATTTTATATCAATAAAGCAAAATGTGAGTACGGAAAATAAACCGAAAGTGCAAAAGATGGTACGGTACTCTCTGTCGGTACACCTTTTAAGAAAATGAAAAGGTAAAATAAAAATACTAAATGATACGTTGAAGCAATTTTCGCTACTTTAATTGAAATAGTGATAAAATAGGTGTGATCTGTCATGAGTCCACATTTTGAAAAACAGACTAGAAAGCATATTCCCAGTATAATTCCCCCACCAAAGCACATGGGTGATGGGCCCCAATTAAATTTTAGAAGTTGCAATAAACCCTCAACGAAGAAACAATAAATTGTTGACGAAATATTCATTTCTAGTAGTCGTGTCGTGTCATATGTGAATAAGGTGTGACCCATGTCACCAAATCAATATGTACAAGTATTAAATTATCAAACACTTCTAACATACATTATTCAGAATTAAAAATATTTTCAAGAGAAAATACAAATATTAAAATTGATTTATAATTGTGAATATTCTAGAATACATCGTGAGTTATAAATTAAAAAAGAAAAATTAAACAAAGATGATGAATAATTAATTATATGAGCCTGCAGTGGAATAAAGTCTGCTTATCAAGTTAGGTGAGCTGGGTTGTACGAACAACTGTCTAGGTTCAAAGCAATTAAATTGCACGTTAAGTATCAGAGTATTCTAGAAGCACCCAAGGAATAAACTCTTTGGAATGCCTTAGACCACTCATTTCAGGCCACATGTTGTGTATTACCTTAATTTTCTACTTAACCTTTTAATTACCCCAGTTTATTTAAAATAGTGTTTATTTTTAATTATCACTATATACTCATCCCATTTTTTTTTATTTTTTAAAGTGAAAATTTATAGTATCTTACCATATTTTTATGATTGTGTATGAGCTTAATTTTCTATCACATGAAAAAAAAATGTTTCTTCACGTAATTATTGTCTTCTTATTTGTCGATTAATTTATCTTTCTGGCACAATGTTATACTAACAGAAACCAAACAGGAGAAATTAAACAAAACAAGTTCAATACACAAACACCAAAAATTATTTCCAATATCCACCGTAACTTCCGCATCCTCAGATTACAAAAAAATGAACAAAGGCATGGAAAGAGGAAAGATTCTCAACACCTTATTCAATTCTAATGGAGATAAAGATAGATAAATACACTCTATAATTTCGTATAGGAAAATGAACAACTGATCTAAAACGACGTCGTCTCATCACTCCTTTGTTTCTCTCTGCTTTTTTGACCACCGTCTGCCAGGCTGGCCTGCTGGCCGTGCTCTGTCAACAGCGCCGGAGTAGTAATTCAGGATAAATCTGCCGATGATGAAGTCACTCCTCCATTAATAATCCATGGATGTCCTGAAATTAGCATTCAAAACTCACATCAGTATAAACCAAAACAACTAATTAAGAATTATTGTGATTATTTCTTGTAAACGGTAATGTTATGGTAGAGAAAAGGGGATCCTTACTCAGGACTTGCTCTGCAGATAGCCTTCTAGAAGCATCCCTACAAATCATCTTCCTCAGTAGATCCTTCGCCTCCGGCGACACAGATCGGAAAATTTTGGTCGGAAATCTCAAATTAGCGCGCAGCACCGCTTCGAAAGTCTCCGCCGGTCCATCTCCGTAGAAGGGCGGTACTCCGGCTAACATTATGTACAAAATCACACCAGCACTCCACACATCCACCTTTTCATTATAATTTCTCCCCATCAATACCTCTGGCGCCACATAATAGGGGGTTCCAACCACTTCATTCATCTCAGAAATTTCAAACATTTCAGCAGATCCGAAATCGGCGAGTTTCAATTTCCCTCTAGAATCGAATAAAATATTATCCGGCTTGATGTCTCTATGAGCGACGCCCGATCGATGGCAATAGGCTATCGCCATCATTAATTGTTTGAGAATAGCCGCGGCGTCCGGCTCGGACAATCGGACGCCGGAGGAGATGCGATCGAACAAATCGCCGCCGTCGCACAGATCGGTGATTAGGTGGATATAGTCATCGTCTTCGTAGACGTTGTGTAGGCGGAGGATGTTAGGGCAGCCGGAAAGGAGACGGAGAAGTTTGGGTTCGGTGTCGATGCAGCGGCGATCGATGGAATCGGAAAGGGAGTGTTTGTAGATAGATTTACAGGCAAAGGAATCGGCGGCGGCGGCGTCGGAGTAACAGCGATATACGATGCCGAATCGGCCGCGGCCGAGCTCTTCGCACAATTGATAGTCTCGGTTTAGGCTGTCGCACATGATAGTTTGGAGTTAGTTGTTGGGTAGCCAAGAGTGTTGCGAGGGGTGGGGTTTATTTATAGGGAATTTTTAGTTTCGAACGGAATATCCGTTTTACGAGTCAAGAAACCGTAACTCTTTTTTTTTAAAGCATGCTGCTTTTATTTTATTTATTTTTGGTAGCTAGGTGAGGCATGCAATTTGAATTTTGTAAAATGGAATATTCGTGAACTCCGTTTTAATTATTTTATATTAATTAATATTATTCGATTATAGTAGTATTAATTTACTTATTTCAATTAAAGCTATATTTCGATCAAAATTATCATTCCGTTTTAACTATTTGTCAAATTAAACAGTTGAGCTGACATAAAAGATTGACGCTAGTTATTTTACCTTATTCATTGTATTTTTGAATTAGAATACTTTGTCCAGGTTCATTTAAGAACAAACCTTCTTTTTATAAAATATAAAAATTCAATTAATTCTTAATTATGACAACAGTTAAGATAGATGCACGTGTCCTTTCTTGAGAGAGAGCTACAGGTCGATGGTTTGAATCCTTTGAATTTTTTTTTCAACTTCAATAAAAAAATCGTATACTATATTTTTTTAGTAAGTAAAGCCATTTTTTAGTGTAATAGTATTCACTTTCAGTAGAAAATTACAAGCATTTTTTTAAATAAAACTGCATGTAATTTTCACTAAGGTTATGTTTACTTTGAGTTCTAAAACTCATGTTTTAAATTTACCTGTCCAAAAAAAAAACTCATGTTTTAGAATTTGAGATTATACATTTATTTTACTTTAAAAATTCAACAATTGACTAAAAAAATCACAGACATCTGACCTATTGACTTGACGTAAAATTAAAATTTTTATAATCTCATTTAATCGTTATAATCTCTCACAACAATAATATAATAATTTCAATAATTACACAATCATTTAATAATTATAATCATACTCAATAATAATAATATAAGATAGATGCACGTGTCCTTTTTTGAGAGAGAGCTAGAGGTCCACAGTTTGAATTCTTCGATTTTTTTTTTCAATTTCAATAATAAAAATCGTATATGTTTTTTTTAAGTAAGTAAAGCCATTTTTTTAATGCAATAGTATTCACTTTAGTAAAAAATTACAAGCATTTTTTAAATAAAACTACATGTAATTTTCTCTATGATTATGTATAATTTGAGTTTTGGGTGATTTTGTAAAACCTATTTTTTAAATCACTAAGATTGTGTTTACTTTGAGTTCTAAAACTCATGTTTTAAATTTATCTGTCAAAAAAAAAAACCCTCATATTTTAAATTTTGAGATTATGCATTGATTTTACTTTAAAAATTCAAATATTGACTTAAAAAAAATCACACACATCTGAACTATTGAGTTATGTAAAATTAAAAATTTTATAATCTCACACAACAATAATATAATAATTTCAATAATTATACAATCATTTATTAATTATAATCATACTCAATAATAATATAATACAATTTCATTCTTTTACACATTGGTTTCACATAAAATTAAATTATCTTCTACTACAAAACACAATAGAAAAACACACATTACTATTAATCATGATTTAAAAAACCCAATTTTAAAAAATCATTTTCGCAAACACTTCTATGCAAATTTGCACATAAGAAATTAGGTGTAAAATGCTCATTTACACGCTCTAACCCGTTTCAACCGCGCATAAATATCATGAAAAAAAGGCTGAACTTCCTTTCATCTTTCACTGTCTACAAAAAAAAACTATACAATAGGATCTTTCACATCTTCTCTCACCATGATTCAAATGACCTCTACTCCTTCCTTCGCCGCCGAAGGGTGTTCAAACTTATTGAGCCCGCCACCCTCACCAAATCTAGCCCTTCAATTCTATGACCTATACTCCTCCCTTCGCCGCCAAAGGGTGTTCAAACTTATTGAGCCCGCACCCTCGCCAAATCTAGCCCTTCAATTCTATGATTATTTTTTATAAATTTTCTCACCGAATCGACGGTAACACTCAATTGTATGTTGTTGTTTTGGTATCTTGTGTATTTCTTCTTCTCTTAGTATGTTTTAATGTGTGATGTTTTTTTTGTATTTTGTGGGTTACTGTATTTGTATTTTATGTGATACAGTCAAACATTAATGTCGGTTGTTACTGCCTTTATAACCAGCTTTTAGTCCCTTATATTTTTACTTGCTTTTACATAAGCTTAGTTTTTTTTTTATTCTTTTCCAAATATTCAAACAACTTATTCTTTTTTTTAAAATTAATTTAACGAGTCAACATCTGGAAAATCGACTCAAAACTCCAAAGCATATTCCCAGACTCCCAGTACCGTTTCCTTACCAAACAGAGCACATGGCGGCAATTTATGTTGCAAAGATTCTTCTATTTCAATTAGTAAAAGCCAATTAGTCAAATATAAATAATCGCGTTCAACTAGATGCAACTTCTACAGGTATATCTGAAATTGCACGTATCAAACGATGAAATGAAAAACAGCAACCAGCTTTCAAATTTTTGAATCAAAATTTTTGAATCAAGAACAACAAGAGACTTTTATTTTATTTATTTATTACAAAACAAGAGAAAAATTATACGAAGCGGAATAGATTGCTCATACAAAACTAGCAATGAGTTTATCCTCCACTTTCTCAGACCTCGATTACTAAAATATTAGGGTTCCATAGTCGAGCCGGAATATTTCAACTACTAAAATATTAGGGTTCCATAGTCGAGCCGGAATATTTCAACTGATTCAAATTGAATCGTATATGGTGTATCTTTTAATCATTTTCGTGGCCTAATCAATATTTCCTGGAACGATTATCCACCTATTTTGAACTAATCTACTTTACAAAACTCGTTCATAAAGTCATGGAACAAAATCTAATTAAACATACACCGGCTATATTTGATTAGTTCTTCAATTTCTATCGTAAAGTCTAGTATGCACTCGAGTGCATGCTGTGCACCCTAGTCCATCTCCATTTTCCCGACGGTTCTCCCTGGCTGACTTACCGGCCAAGCTATATAGCACAGCGCCAACAGTTGGATTTTTATTGAAAAGGCATTTCAAGTTAAATTCACCATTGATGACGTTACTCCTCCATTAACAATCCATGGATGCCCTGAAATTCGCACACAAAATTGACATCAGGAAAAAAACGAACAAAAAAAATATGTTGATTAATTTAAAGGGGATACTTACGGAGGACTTGCTCTGCTGATAGCCTCCTAGAAACGTCCCTACAAATCATCTTCCTCAATAGATCCTTCGCCTCCAACGACACCGATCGGAAAATCTTCGACGGAAACCTCAAATTCACCCGCAGCACTGCCTCAAATGTCTCCGCCGCTCCTTCTCCGTAAAATGGCAGCACTCCAGCCAACATTATGTACAAAATCACACCAGCACTCCATACATCCACCTTTTCATTATAATTTCTCCCCATCAATACCTCTGGCGCCACATAATAGGGGGTTCCTACCACTTCATTCATCTCAGAAATTTCAAACATCTCAGCAGATCCGAAATCGGCGAGTTTCAATTTCCCTCTCGAATCGAATAAAATATTATCCGGCTTGATGTCTCTATGAGCGACGCCCAATCGATGGCAATAGGCGATCGCCGTCATTAACTGTTTGATAATAGCCGCGGCGTCCTGTTCGGAGAATCGGGAGCCGGAGGAGATGCGATCGAACAAATCGCCGCCGTCGCAGAGATCGGTGATTAGGTGAATGTAATCGTCGTCTTCGTAAACGTTGTGTAGGCGGAGGATGTTAGGGCAGCCGGAAAGAAGACGGAGAATTTTGGGTTCCGTGTCGATGCAACGGCGGTCGGTGGAGTCGGAAAGGGAGCTTTTGTAGATGGATTTACAGGCAAGAGAATCGGCGGTGGCGGAGTAGCACCGATATACGACACCGAATCGGCCGCGGCCGAGCTCTTCGTACAATTGATAATCTCGCTTTAGGCTCTCGCACATGATAGTTTAGAGAGCAAATAGAGTTTGGAAGTGTGGGTTTTATTTATAGAGATTTTGATTAACATCATTAATTAAAATAATGGAATTCATTTTATTTTTATTATTCCCTCATATATTTTAGGTGTTTCGCTAAAAAAATATAAATATATTTTAAGGATAGAGGATATGAATATATATTTTTTTTAATGAAATATGTAAATTCATATTAAATATAAAGTGTGCAAATTTATGCGGAAGAGAGAGTATGTTATTACATTTTATACATAAAATTGTAAAAAAAAAAATGTTCTCTTATTTACTTCAATTTATAATTTTATCATTTTAAATACCAAAATTCGTACAACAGTCAATATCAGCTTCAAATGACACGTATTACTTAAATTTTAAATTGCATCTCACGAATAACGAATCCCAATTGTATATGAGATTTATTGGATCATTATACAAATCTTTTTATTTATGTTTATTTTAGTATTGTTATCCTAATTACACTACCTATACAAGGGTCACACTTATGTACAATATTTCATGTGAAATAGTACAATATTTCACGTGAAATATTAGTATATTTAAGGAAAGATCAAAATTCGCGGATCTGTTGCGGGTTTGACCGGTCAAATGAATACTCCCTCCGTTTTTTTTATAAGATGTTTTAGACTTTTATTCTTGTGCATAAATATAAGATGTTTTAGACTTTTTACAATGTTTATTCCAACTATGCCCTCCCTTAACTTTGGAAATAATTGAAATTTAATGTGTATTATGGAATGAAATTAATGTAATTAAAAACTTTCTTTATTATCTAAGGGTATACTTGTCAAAATATACCCTTTCTTAATTCTAATAAATTTCTCTAAAACATCTTATAAAAAAAAAAAACGGAGGGAGTATTTACTTAAAAATCGCGCGCAGGAAACTAACAGGATAACGGGTTTTAGGTGTGTTACTATAAAGGTAATTATATGTTACTACAAGACCAAATATATGTTACTTTAAGTACAAATAACACATAAATTGACTTTTCACATTAAATATTAATACAAATTAATTTAAGGAAGAATAAAATAGAAAAATTTGCTCTTAATTCGTGTTACTATAAATACAATTATGTGTTACTGTACGGATAAATATGTGTTACTGTAAGGACAAGTAACACACAATTGACTGTAACACAGAAAAATGTGTTACTATATAAATACGAATGTATTACTTTATAGAGAAAAATGTGTTAATGTATAAATAAAACGTCATTATTGAGAGTGAATGATCTCCCACATTAAAAAGACGAAGAACAATAATTGAAAACACGAAAAACACAACCATGCTGAGTAGTTTATCGATCCCTATAATTACAAAGACATAATTATCAATAATTAATTAGAATAAATTTGTGTTGTATTATTGTTGATTTTTTTTATTCAGTAATTCATTCAAAAAAACAAATAATGATTTCTCCCATTGTTTCGAGATTAACAGATCGAAAATCTAAATAGTAAAATTGATAAGATTGAATTTTCAGAGGTTTTTTTTTTTTTTTAAAAAAATTGAAATAGCGTAGCAAAGAATGAGAGAGATGAGAATGAAAAAGAGGCTGAAGAAGAAGAGGGAGACGCGCAAAGACTGAAGAAGAAGAGGGAGACGCGCAGAGACTGAAGAAGAAGAGGGAGACGGCGAAGAGGAAGAGAGAAGAAGTCTCGCTGAAGAAGATGAAATCAGTTACCAATAAAAACATAAGAATTAGTCAAATTGCACCATAAGACTATTGTGAAATATTGTATATAAGTTTTTGGCCATATACAAATATGACAAAAATTTGTGTGAGACTGTTTTATGGATTTTTTTTTATATGAGTCGATCTCTTTTAATCCATATTTCAAAATTTTGGTAGGATAATCCATATTTAAAAAAAAAAATTGATTGGTAAAAAAAGTGATAATGTTTAAATAAAAAGTGATACTCCCTCCGTCCATGAAAAGTAGTCCCATTTGCCTTATATTTCTTGTCCACAAAATGTAGTCCCATTATCCCATACCATTTACGGCATGATTGGTATGCAGGAATGAGGTGTGAATGAAATGACCATTCTTAATTCTATTCCAAATGTCCTGATTGGTATGTTTTTATATTAGGAATGTTCATTCCAAATGGAATGATCATTCCTCAAATTTAGGGAATGATGATTCCTCCCATCCCCATGGTTTTAGCAATTCTTTATATTTAGGAATTAGTTTTTTTTTTTTTAAAAAATTTTTACAAAAATATCATAACTTATTTTTTAATTTTAACAACATTATTTTATACTTCCAAAAAATAACAAACAACAATAATTATAATTGTAAAAATAATAATAACATTATTTAATAAAAAATAAATTATGAATTTAATTGTAATAATAAAAATAATAAAATATTTTAATAATATAAATAATAATTCACAACATATTAATAAAAATAAAATTATTTTATATAATATTAATTATCTTAAATAATTATAAAAAAATAATATTATTATTTAATAAAAATATTATCATTTAAATATAAAAATCAATAATAAAAGTATTATAAAAAAATATTTAAAATTATAGATGTTATTATTAAATACCAATATAAAAATAATAAAAATATATAAAAGTAATAAATATTATTATTATATTAAAATTCTAAAATAATAAAAATATATGTGAGTATTAAAGACCAAATAATTATAATTAATAATAATAATATTATTGTTTGAAATTTATATAATACTCACATTTCATTTATGATCCATACCAATCATAAGAATGACAATTTAGGGGTGAAAACGGATCGGATACGGACGGATAATACTTATACCGTATCCTAAACCATATTTTTTTCTCGAATTCGGAGTCGGATACGGAAAAGCCGGATTCGAATACGAATTCGGAATATTCGGTATACGGATACGGAACAGATATCGGACGAATCCGGGCCAGATTTTAATAACTATAATCGGATAATATATTTCAAATGGAAATCATCAAAATGTGATTGAAACACATAAAAAATCAACAAACATGAAATCATCAAAATATATCCTTCGTAAACATCACCACTCCAGCACAACATAACGAGCGGTCGACGACGGGGGTCGGGGCTGGGGGTGCAGCCGTGTAGGGGCCAAAAAGGGAAGGAAATGAGGAGTGGGCGGCGGACGCTGGGGGTGAGGGTTTAGGCTTTTTAGTTTTTAATAAGGCCCAATAATGTTATAAGTTATAATAGAGCTTTAATAAAATTAATATAAAATATAAAATAAAATATATTAAAAAATCTGGGTATCCGGATAATATTCGATAAAATATGGGAAAACTCGAATACGGTCGGATATTATGTATTTCGAATCCGAATCCGAAGTCAACTATCCGTATCCGAATCCGTATCCGCCCGGATACTAAAATTTTATACCGAATTCGTATCCGACCGGATACGGTTCCGGATCGGTCGAGAAATATTCTATCCGTTTTCACCCCTATTCATATGTCATTCCATTCAGCCCTTCATTCCATTCACGAGTTCATTTCATTCAGCCACAATTTCATTCAATCATATCGTTATGAAAACTATCACCCTTCAACCATCACTTAATTACTCAAATTGCCATCAACTTTATTCACAAACAATCATTTTATTCACAATGGACCCTACAATACCCTTACTTTATCTACATTTTTCTTAAAACATGTGCCCCACTCCCATGGGACTACTTTTCATGGATGGAGGGAGTAATATTTTTAACAAAAGTTACTTAAACACCGTCATATTTTACTCGGTAAAGTCTAGTATGCACTCGAATGCATGCTGTGCACCCTAGTCCATGTGCACTTTTCAGTTTACTGACTTACACTTTTTGGTAAATGGTGTTGCACTTTTCAATTATTACTAAAAATATTATTATACAGTTTAATAAATGAAAAGTGCAACACCATTTACCAAAAAGTGTAAATCACTAAACTGAAAAGTGCAACATGGACTAGGGTGCACAACATGCACTCGAGTCCATAGTAGACCAATTCATTTTACGACAAAGTGGGATAGCTCATGGTTAGAGCACCACTACCTAGGCCTTAGGTCCTAGGTTCGAGTCATAGGGAGGGAAAAATGGAATGGGTATTTAACTTCCATAAAAAAAAAAAAAAAAAAACCAATTCATTTTACTCAAATATTATCACTTTTTATAGGCCAATCTCATTTTATGATACAATCTCACCCAAAATTAGATCTACAATATTCGATTTTAAAAAAAGTGCTATAGTTGTCGAAAAAAAACTATAGTTTTAATAAAACAAAATGGTCAAGTTGAGAGGTTAACATAATAATAAAAAATAAATATTGGTATAATAAAATACATAATTGAGTCGAGAATATAAAACGTCTCGTCGGCTGGCCGACGGACGGCAGGCATGTGAGGTGGCGTATGCACGAATAATAAATAGAGGAGGTGGCAAAATTGGATTTTGTTTCTTGTTGTTTTTAATACTCCTCGGTCTAATTTTATAATGTTCATTTGAATTGAACACGAATTTAAAAAAAAAAAAAAATTATGTAAAAAGTGAAAGTTTAAGGAGAGAGATAAAAAGTGGGTGAGAGTAATATTTTCTTTTTAATAGAACGAAATTATAAAATTGAACAAATAAAAAAAAAGTGAAAATTATAAAATTTAATAAAGGGAGTAGTATTTTTTGGAAGAGAAAATAATTGAAATAAATATAGTACTATTATTTATTTATTTATTTCAACTCTCATTCAAACAAACCCTTGCAAATATTAATACGATGATCTTGGTAATTACTTAATTAATTATTGAGTAATATATTTTCAAATTGTTTATGCAATTATCGAATAGACTTCGAAGTTCGAACTTGGAAATTTTAATTCAATCATGTTTGTTTCCGGTTAAAAGCTCTGAAATGCTCAATTAAAGTATAATTAAGCATGGCAATTTATCAACTCAATAATTGACTCAAAAGTATTCCTTTTGCTATTACTATTATAATTAAGCACGACAATTTATCAAGTCAATGCCACAAACAACCTCAACCCTGATGTGACTATTTTTTAGTCAAGTTCTGGGAAATATAGTATTTTTTAGATGATATTAATTAATTTACTTAAACAAATATTAACTGTTTTTATTAAAATATATGTGTTGTCTTTATTGAAAATATATTAATTATGTTATGTCGCCGCAATTATGCCCACTAAAAGAATAATTATCTATTGTCATTTGTGGAATCTAGTTAACTATATTTAACTATTCCATTATTAAGCTCTTGATTTTTTGTAGCTCTTTATTAGTATTCAATTTTTTTTTTGAAGCACTTTATTAGTATTCAATAATTTCAACTAACATTATATAATTATGAGTGACATTTGTGTAAACTTAATTGTAGACTTGTAATTAATTTATAATCTTGATTTTGTTTTAATGTGGGAGATAAAAATTTAATTGAACAATTAAAAATAGAGTAACGCTACTGTGCACTCGAGTGCATAATGTGCACTCGAGTCCAGCTGGAATCAGGTAGATATATAGTAATTGTCGCAATATTAAACATACTTTCTTGTAGCTCAGTGGTAATACCTTCTTTGTTCTATAAAAAAAGAAAACTAGATACCTTCTTTGTTCTATAAAAAAAAAGAAAACTAACACTTTCTTCTAATATTATCTTGCACTTCTCAGTTATAAGTATTTATACTTTTTAGTCATATAATGTTACACTTTTAAGTTAAAGTGAATTATGTTATATAGTAATAATTTTTTATTGCATTGTTTAGTTATAGTAAGTTGCACGGTTTAGTAATAAAAATGTGTTGCACTTTTTAGTTAAAAATACTTACACTTTTCAGTTATAGTAACTTACACTTTTTAGTAATATTGTGTTGCACTTTTCAGTTATACCGACTTGCACTTTTTTATAATATTGTGTTGCACTTTTCAGTTATATTGACTTACATTTTTTAGTAATATTGTATTGCACTTTTATTTATATTGACTTACACTTTTTATTAATATTGTGTTGCACTTTTTAATTATATTGAATTTTTAAGATTGAGGTACATAATTCAAACTCTCTCTATTCATTTATTTAATTAACAAAAAAAAAATAGGAAAAAAAAATTACAGCAATAAATAGAAGTTTTTAATTAACAAAAAAAACATAGGCAAAAAATAAAAATGTAAGTGATGTAATTAAGATAGAGAAAATAATTTAAAAAAAAATTGTAAGACATTAAAAAAAGGAAATGAAAAACTTATAGTGGGACATAGCGTGAGTAGGTAAGATGGGTGAACTCAATCCTTGGTGGTGAAATCAACAAGAAAGGGGTGCATCTAACCGTTGCCTTGACCGAATTGATCGTTTGGACCTATGGCCCAAGTTAATTATTAATATTGTTGACAAGTAAAAATATTTTGGGCCTGTAGTTAACTTATGTTTATTATTTGTCTCTATTTTTTAATGTTTTTTTCTTTTTTTTTTTTGAATTCTGCTGAAAATATGTAGTCGTGTTTTTTCGTTTGTTTGGGAAATATGTGAATATATATTGCTTTAAAGTTAAAAGTAAAAAACTGAATATGCTGATCTGGCCTTTGGAAAGAACTGCCCCCATTTTCCCCTCACTCTCGGTCATCAGTTTCGACTCTTGAGTGATGACGACGCCTCAAGGCTTTGTTCAGAACTCCGGGCAAGGGGATTTGGCTCAGCTTCAAGCCACCATGCAAACTATTGAGTTTGCCTGCAAATCTATTCAGGTTTTTAATCTATTCAGGTTTTTAATCAGGTTTTTAATCAGTTTGCCTTCAAGCCACCATGCAAACTATTGATCTGGCCTTTGGAAAGAACTCGCAAAACCCTTGCCTAGTGAGTTAATCTCGTATTGGAGTAACGGAGTTTCCGAACCTTTTAATTATTCAACAGAAAGAAGGTGAAACGTATCTATATCTGCTGAACTGAAATTGCATTAGGATTTAGGGGAACTCTGTTTATCTCGCCATTTACATTCTGTAACTGTCCATAGAACATCGACATAAGCAATTGAGTGAAGCCTGTAATAGGAGATTCACTTGTAATGTAATTTCTGTTGCTTCATCTCTGTGAATAAATAATTTGGAATGTAGATATACCAAGTACACAGTACTGCTAGTTTGGCATTTTATGTACTCTATCTTGGTGCTGATTAAAGAATAACTTATAGTTCATGAAGTAATTTTACCGTACTGGTGAGGATCCTGAAGTAATTTTTAACTTAAGTAGATCTTAAATATGACCATAAGTAATTGAGCAACAATTTCACTATTTGATTTGATTACATAATTTTGATGACACTGGTAAGGGTTAGATTATTATTATAAGAGACATTGTATCAGAATAGTGATACAATCTGTTCTCATTTTAGTTAGAGCTTAGTTTAAACCAGTCCTGAACTAGATTGATGAAGTAATATTTTTTATTTCTTTAACAATGTAACAAGTCAATTTTCACATAAGTATGCTACAAAAAAAAAAAAAAAAAGGTATTGGGGAGTCTTAATTTATTTTCCTTTCTCACATCTTGTAAGTTCTCTAGTCCTCTGCCTTGTTTATTTTTACTTGTGGGGTTACATGGATCAACGGCAATGCATTGGCAAAACTTTACAGATAAATGTGAACCCAGCTGCTGCTGAAGCAACCATTTTATCATTAAGCCAATCTCCTCGTCCGTACCAGACATGTCAATTCATTCTAGGTATGTTTGAGCAGTTCTGCACATGCTTGCTGTTTGTAATTTTCCCTCACGGACCAAATTACTAAGTATAACTTGATGTCTATGTGCAGTGATTAATTAGTCTATGGTATTACTCTTAGGTTATTTTATTCTAATGAATTCATTGTTTAGAGTTTTCCATGTACTACAATTATTTTCTAAGTGGGATATGTTGTTACAAGCCTGATGCCCCTCAAGAAAAGTATTGCCATTCTTCGACCTGTATATTTAGCTTTAATGGGACATATGTACACATATACACACGTATATTTATATATGTATCTTTACACTCACACACACTCACTCACACATAATTACATGTTCAATTTTTTTTACCTGTGATAGTCTAGGTTGTTATCTGCATATTCTATGTTGGAGGAGTGTGGTGATGTTTACTTACAATTCTAGCCAGTGATTTCCCTGCTCGTATGAACTGCTGTATATTCTTGAACTTCTTGATAGTTGTAATATAATTGCTGTGTGTCAGATTGTTAATCCATTTCGATGAGCATGCTTCATGTACAAAAAAATAAATTCAAAGTGCACATGTCTAAGATTGTTTCTGCAGAAATCTTCTTTTACAATACTGAAAAAGTGATTAATTATATTTTGGTCTTTGTGAAAAGTTTATCTGATTTCTCTCTGTAGGAATTGTTAAACTCTGATACTCATGGTATCGTTGTTCTAACCAACAAATAGGGAATATTGATGTTTTACTGAAATTAAGTTGGATGTTTCAGAAAATTCTCAGTTGCCAAGTGCAAGGTTTCAGGCTGCTGGAGCAATTAGAGATGCAGCGATACGAGAATGGGGTTTCCTCGAGGCTGATGAAAAGAGGGGATTGATTAGGTAACTTTGAGCAAATTGAGTTGGTTTACTTGCACGAGTAACTTTCTTGTTGTCAGGTGATGTATTTGTTTACAGATATGCTATAGCTGGTTGATCAAACTAAATTTCTCCACTTTCTGTGTGATGTCCATTGTTTTGTTTTACATAAATGTAGAGGGTCATTTGGTATATTGTATCAAGAAATTTATTGAATATATAGTTTCATATTACTATATAAGCTGACTTTTTACGCAGTAATGAGGAAACCTATCTTATGCATGAGCATAGGTAGAAAAACGCAATCAAGTTTCCTGGGGATCTTTCCCCTTCGATGCACAAGGTTTCACTGAAGTGTTTCCCTTTCTGTGTTTTAGGTCTAATAGTTCTAGCTACAGAGTGTAGAAAAACAGTTATTTTAATAAATGTTACATTTCATCCATTTCTATTTAACTGTGGCTGTTGTTTTGCATATTATTGTCCCCAATTCGATGTTATAGATATGTTCTGTTTAAAGATGCAGTTTCAGTGCTTTGCCAAAAAAAAATAAAAAAAATTATCGTGATCTAGTAACCTCTCATTGCTCACTGCCAGCATTGTTGTCTTTACTAGCTTGACAGAATACTGTTCATTTTCTCTGCCATGTCCATATACTACTGGTTTGACCACTACTATTTAATTTTTCTGCCATCTAGCAGTTGTGGTCCATTGAACTTCCCCGTATGGTATTAGAAGTTCAAGTTGTAGCCATTTGTGATAAAAGATTCTTCAGATTTGACCAATTGTTCATTTAGAACCTTCATACTTAACTATAGCGAGTTCTGGTGCTTCAAAATGTTAGTTTGGATGCAGTTTTGCAAGAAATGCTTATGTGATAAACTATCCAGCTTTCAAAAGAATTGTTTGCTGGTATTTTGTATTAAATTCTTCACGGATCATTATTTTATTTTATGCAGTTTCTGCTTATGCTTTATCATGAAACATGCCAATACGGAGGGCTATGTCCTATGGAAGGTTGAATCAGTGGCTGCCCAGTTGCTTAAAAGGGGCTGGTAAGTTTCTGGTTATTTTAAATGGTAAAATGCAGCATACCTGAACTTAATGACATGGAATGATATTGCTAACATAAATGTGGTCGAAGCAAGGATTTAGTCTTTGCATAATCTTTCTAATGATAATAATACTGTAAAAGTGGAGGGCAATTCATGACACACTCAAGTAAGAAAATTTGGAATAGTTTTTGATCTTTCTCTGTCTCTCCAGTCTCCACCTTTTTCACTCTCAAAGTTATTTGCTTCCTTCCGACACATTCTATATTTTCCATGAATTAGTGAATGAGTTTATATTAGGAGATAATCCACAGGTCCCTCAAATATTAATAAATATTTTACAAGGTGCAAAGTTTTATAATGAATAGAAAACCACATAGGTCATGGAAGGGACCTTTCAGCTCAATTATCTACAAAATAATAAAGGGTATTGTTCTGTATCAAAAGGTATGCATATATACACATATGCATATCAGTCCATTGACTTTTTCCAGTTTTCTTAGTGGAGAGTCTTTTTGTTGATCTTGATTTGAAATTGCTTCTTGGCTATAATCAAAGAGAATATCTTCTAACCGTGTTTGTTCCTATGTTCTTCAAATAGGCTAGATTTTACAGCTTCAGAGAAGGATGCATTCTTCCTTGAGGTAATTATGGCCCTTATATTGTTTTCTTATCTTTTTTTGTAATTTTGAAGCATAGACATCTTTGGTCAGTGATCTTATAATCCATGTTTCCTGAGATTTGGACTTTTGGCAGAACCCCCTTCCAGTTAGCTCTATGCTAAAAGGTTCTAAAAAAGTTTGACTAAGAAACAAATATTAAAGAACAATATTTTCATTGAAAAAAAAATGCCTATAGGCGTGGAAAAAGAAACAAATATTAAAGAACAGTATTTTCATTGAACTTACAAATAATGTGAAAATAGGATACTTGAAAACAAAATTTGAAACCCTCATTGATAGGAGAGAAAATGTATTGATCCTCCACATGAAAAAAAGTAATTTAATGTTTTCAAAATGAAGTGAAAAACCAATGGCTGTAATTGAGGCTTTAACCGTATAAACCATACCTCATAGCAGTTAGTGATGAAAATAAAATCTATTTTTACTTGCAACTTTTTGTAATGGTGGGCCCATACAAAGAGTTGCCTCTTCAATAACATACAAAGATATTTTGAATGTTATTTATATGAGATAATTATGTTCCATTGTATAAGCATATATATGTGTTAAAATAAAGGGTTAATTGTATAAAAAATCATGACCTTTTGGGTGTTTATCAATCACAACGTGTTATTTTAATTCGATAACTGAACTAATTATTTGTTGCAATCCCGGTGCATTGAATTGTTTGTTTATCTTTTAGTTTCTACCTCTAAAATGTTAGAAATATCTTCCACATCATCCTTAATTACGCCGGAAATTAGTCTGGTACATCCAATTGCAACAAATAATTAGTTTGTGTTCAAATTGCAAATTTTAAAAAATGTCGTGAATTTTTATGTAGTTAACCCTAAATTAAATGCATAGTTTTGAAACATCAACTGGTAGTATCTTTTAATAGATAATATTTGGAGAAGCTGAGACCAAAATTGATATTATGAGGCCTTGTGATTTCGAATGGGTTATGTATACTCATACTGCTCCATATCTGTCACACATTTCTTTTTGTAGAAAGTAAAAAAATGCCTAACGCCTCTCATAAAACTAAATTCATATCAAGTCCAAATGGTTTCATAATGTTAGCCTGGATGAGGAGGACCATTTATAATTGTTTTTATATTTATATATTTGTTTCCATATGGAAAAATTATTGAATGCCTATGGAATTGAAGAAAACCCTAAGACTCAAATCTGGTCTCACTTATTTTTCCCTGGAGGCCATGCATAATGCCAAATACATTCGGTTTGTGTTTTGGGTGTTCTGCTTTAGTTTTCAGTAACATTTTTAGACAACGTTTCCAGAATCTTTGTCCAAATACGGTTAGATAGATGAGACATATTTTCCGAAATTCTAAACCTCAAGGGAGGTCGATGTCAAAAGTAAAATAAAAAATTAAATAGGGAGGTGGATCTGAACATCTGCAGACATGGTCGGTTTTCTGTATGTCCTCTTAGTTATTTTTGTTTAAGGCAAGACTCACTGGTCCTGGAAATACAATCCTAGAAGTCCAGCTGCTGCCTCTGGACTTGGCTTTTTGGGTTATGTGCGGGCATTCTTTCACGCTTGCAAATCTTATTGTTTTATGTTGCAGGTGAAACAAGCTGTTGATGGGTCCCATGGTTTGGCTGTGCAATTTTCTGGAATCGGTTTTCTGGCATCATTGGTATGCAACTTGTCAATCACGACAAAAGAAACTAGCCATTTGCTTCTATGTTATCATTTTAACGATCTTAAAAATTTCTCATTCATAGTATGCATATGTATATTCCGGTAGGTGTCTGAATTTTCACCCTCTACATCTACTGCTATGGGCCTTCCTAGAGAGTTTCACGAGCAGTGTATAATCTCACTAGAGCAAGACTATCTGAAGGTTAGTCATTTACACGGAAGTAATTCTCTTGTTTAGAGTGTTTTTGTTTTCCTTTTGTCAGTGGCCACATATGGAATTTCCCTATGGAAGGCTAAGTTCATTCTCACTTCCGCTCAAGAAAACTCTTTCCTTGTCACATTCCATAGGCATTCTACTCTTGTGTACAACATGCTGCTTTCAATGCCTCAAGTAGAATTATTGGATCCGATTCTGAAGTTCCTGAAGCTAAAGTTTTTTCTGCTTCTCTATGTCTGATGTTTCAAATCCTGACCTGGGACTTCCGAGGCAATCCTATACAGAATTCGAAGAGGGAGATGGATTTGTTCCGTGATGGAATGAAGCAAGAAAGTCCTAGAAGGTCTGAATGTGTCTTGGTGCAGGTGTGTAATAACCTAACTAGGTCCATAATGTGCTAATCCAGAATAAAATTACCTGAAGGGACCTTAGTGGAAATCTATGGAATGGAACTTAGGGCCTGACTAAATATTCTAGGGCTTGTTTTCAGTTGCACCGAACATTTTGTTTCTCAAGCATGCCTGGTAGAACATGAAACCTCAATTAATGTTATATTTTTCTAAGAGTCATGTAACTATCAAGAAATGAATCTTTTTAAGTACTCCGGAGTACAAAAAAAAAACATGTAGAAACTCCTGGATTATATTTATGTGCCAAAACTGTGGAATTGACCAACAATCTCCATGTTCAAGCTTCCTTGTTTAAACTTTAAACAATAAAAATATGTTCAAGCTTGTTTTTTATGTTTATCAAACTAACCTCAAATGAGCTCTCAGATAATCTTGAGTCAGGTATTGAAAAGTTTTGGATTAGTCTCTGTCCTACCTGGTACCATTGACTATGTATGGGTTTTCTGTTGCTTGCATTTCTTCCACTTTAATGTTCAGTTTGACTACCTTAGGTGAAATTCATGTTCTTATTTTCTAAAGATCACTATTTTTACTGCTTAAAATTCTGCAGGTATAGTACAAATTGGCATTTTCATTCAACATTATTTTTCTAGTCTTTGACTTGTAGGATTTTGATTTTAATGCTTGTTCTCTCTGTGTGATCTTTGAAGCCTGGCCCTGCCTGGTATGATCTGTTGATATCAAGTGGCCATGTTGGATGGCTTTCGAACTTCTATACCGCGCTTAGGCAAAAGTTCCCTTGTGAGGGTTACTGGATTGACTGCCCTCTTGCAGTTGCTTCCCGAAAACTATTGGTACAGTTTTGCTCCTTAACAGGGACTATCTTCCCATCTGGTATGTTTTTTTCCTTTTACTACTTTTTCAGATCATTAATTTTGTATTTGATTCAGTGGAAATATGTTGATGATTTCTTCTTAGTGGTTGATGTTTCATATGTCTATTGTGCAAAGCATCCTGATTTTTCCTCTTTAGAATAACACAGGATGATAGAGAATTCTTAGCCAATGTGTTGGTTGACTTGATAATTTTTTTTGGATTCTTACTATGCTTTATCAACTATCTACTATTAAAAACCCTAAATAATGGCAGTTTTTATGACTGTATCGTTTTAATCTGTCTACCATAGACATGGAAAAATGAATGTGCAAAAAGTTTCCCAAGTTGAGACCATGTCATGCTACTTTTTTTTCGAAGTCTTGGTATCCTGTCCTAGGACCGACTAATCCGGGGGACCAATCCCACCGTCCACTAGCGGGGGCCCGTTTGAAGCCAGAACTAAGCTCTGTATGGACTGGCCCCTTAGGAATTGTTTGCACCGTAGGGGTTTAGAACCTGAGACCTAGAGAGGGGCACACCCCTAAGTCCCAAGCCTACACCACTAGGCCAACTCCTTGGGGTTGACCATGTCATGCTACTAATGCTTGTTTTCAGAAAATTGTGTCATCTCATTTGCTTGTCCATTTTCAGAAAGAAATTTGTGAGATGAGCCGATCCAATGGAATAATGAGGGGATTGTTTGATTATTCAAGTAGTCCATTTTCAGAAAGAAATCAAGAGAGACTGAGAGAGTCGTTCATAGCTTTAATGTTGTGCATGCATTCTCAGAAGAGCTTTTGTCGGAGGACCTTTATAACCATTTATCTTGCAAGGCTTTTGCTGATTGGGAAAAGCTCTTGTAGAGTTTCTTACACTGTTTGTTCTATTAAACCATGTAGTTTCTTCTTGGCAACAATTGTTACTTGTTTCCCATCGCTAAGATGCCATGATTAATTCTCATCCTAGGCAGTTATTCTCCTAGAGTGTTTGAATTTAAGCTGCACTCCAAGCTTAAGCCACGTGCTGTCAATCGTTTTAATTGCCGCAAAGAGGATATGGCTATAACCATATCGATGACAATCAATTCAGTTTTTTCCTTGGGATCTTTGGATCAACTTATGCTCTTCTTGCCTCTTCTTATGTTACTCATTCCTGGTTTTCTCTTGCTTTTCTTTTCCAAAAGTTTCTTTACCATCACTTATTGTTTGTTTATAACTAAAATTATTAATTTTTAGTGTGTACATGTTACTGAAATACCTGGAATTTAGACAGTGGACACACCCAAAAGCAGAACCTTCTGCAATTGCTATCCGGAATTGTTCTGTGGATGGAACCTCCGGACGTTGTTTCACAGGCAATCAAATTGGGAAAAAGTGAAAGGTAAAAATTTCAGTGACTGCATTCTTTTGTTCCATAACAAGTTATTCACTTTTTTGCTTCTTTGATGTTTTCAGTGAACTGCTGGATGGCTGTCGTGCGCTTCTGTCTGTGGCAACTGTGACTAGCCCACTTGTATTTGATGAGCTATTGAAATCTTTGAGGTCAGTTACACCCTATTTAATGCCTAGTCATTAATAATTCTTTAGGTATGCACCTTACTCAAATGCTCTCCCTTTAGTTTGGCTTTTACTGAATGAGCCCCCTGGGGATGGCCATAGCTTTGTATGAGAGGAAGAAATCTGCCAAGCACCGTAGTTTTTCCACTCAGAAAATAATTGTTAGTATTTGGAACTCTCAGCCACATCGCGTGCTTTAACAAGTATATTGATAAATAAATATTTATCTAGGAAACGAGAGATCTTCTTAAAATATCCTACAGATGAAATTAGATTATTTTGAATGCTATTTTGCACGTTCTTTCTACTAAAGTGAGTTGTTGACTTATGCACAGGACATATGGCACTCTTACTCTGCTATCAGCTCTGATGTGTGAAGTCTATAAAGACCTCATGGAAAATCCCACAGAAGAAGAGACGTGGAGCTGGGTTGCACGTGATATTTTACTGGATACATGGACAGCCCTTCTCTTGGTATATGTTGTTGGTGCCTTAGATTGTGTCTCTGTTATTTTCCATAACTGCATGTGCATGTCCGCTGTTTGTTGTATTGCATATTTATCTCTTTCTCGAGTGTGTGGCTATGCAAAACTTCCTTATCTATATTACTTAATTTGACAAGAAACTTGTTCTGGCCATTACTTGTGTAGTAAAGGTGTGAATGTTTGCCATTTCTGATTTTTTAGTGGAATATATGAAAGGTCATAGTGTCTACTGCCTGTATTAGTTCCCACATAACAGAGAAGATATGTTTTTTTGTTTTGTTTTGTTTTGGTGATAAAAGGTATACATAGGAAGTTTGGGTATGGTGCAATTAATTAATCATCATTTTGAAGCAGCGAACCACTAAAAACTATCTTTCCACATAGAGACTGATCAGCTTTAGGCTTTTGATGATTTTTTCTGGTGTCGTCTTGTAAAGTTAAGTTTGCAGCGTAGGCAGATTTTATTCTGTACAGTTCATGGTGGCAGCCTCTGATGCCTTGATGTTTTTATAAATTGGTGGGGAATGGGGAGGCAAGATGATAGCGGTTTCCAATGTCTAGATATCATTTTCGCTCTTTGTGATTACCAGTCTTATGAGAGGCCTAATGATGCATTAATGGATTTGTAATCTGGTGAGATGCAAGATGATAGCGATTTCCAGTGTCTAGACTCTAGATATCATTTTTCACTCTTTTTGATTATTAGTTTTAAAGTCAATAGAGGCCAAATATTCACACTTCTCTGAGGGAACTTGTCACCTACACTTTTGCCAATAGGAGTGGATACAGTTAGCCAGCTAGACTTTCCATGTATTTGTTCATTTAATGACTATCCTTTCTGGCAGAGTGGAATGCATCATCCATGACTTTATAGATATGTAGATTTTTTTTTTTTGTTTAAATATGGATTACATTTTCTACTCTTTGTTTAAACAACTACAGCAGACAGATGGTAGTGGACATAACCATTCTCTTCCAGCTGAAGGTGTTAGTGCTGCAGCCAATCTCTTTGCATTGATTGTAGAATCTGAATTAAAGGGTAACATTATTCAGCAAATTGTATGTTCTACATTGTATTTTTCACTTTGGGCAACAGATTATTCTTATATTTCAACATGGTTTCTGAACAGCTGCTTCTGCGTCAGCCTTCAGTGAGGATGATTTGCCTGATTATGCTCAGGCTTCAATTGCTGGTAATCTGCTATCTGAGATGTTATTATATTTGCCAATTTAGTCATCTCTAGAATCATTATTGACTCATCTTTCTTATGCTTAAATTGTTTTCTCTTTGTAGCTATGGATGAGAGATTGAGCTCTTATGCTCTCATTGCTCGAGCTGCTATAGGCGCCACAATCCCTCTTCTCACTGAACTTTTCACTGGACGTGTTACGAGGCTTCATCAGGTACTTTTTATTAACTTTACACCATACTATAATCTTGTATGTTTCTTCCAATGAAACATTTGTCATACAAACAAGTGCATTGTAAAGTCTTTAGTTTGGAGGCTTCCTATTCCTGCACACTTCCTTAGGCAGACTACCTGCCATCTGTGCGTACTTCTTGTGTTCCTCATCCTCCATCAACGCACATAATTTTGCTTCTTATTCTTAAAATTGTTTGAACTTATAGCACCATTCTTAAAAAATAATTTCTCATCTTTATAAGTTTTCTTTCCTTTTTGCTTTTGTGACTCCTTGAATAAAGTTTAGGTAGATCACTAACTTGTGATTCATATTGCCAGAGCTTTTGTGATTCATAAAGTTCATCAGCACTTTGCATTCTCATATTTTAACAATAAATGTAGGGCAGAGGCTCAAGTGATCCAACTAGAACTTTGGAAGAACTTTATTCCCTCTTACTCATAACTGGGCACGTTTTGGCTGATGAAGGGCAGGGTGAAACTCCCTTGGTAATAATTCTTATTTCTTCTATTTCCTTTTTCTACTGTTGTTTGCCATTATGTTTTATGTTTCTGTTTAATGTCTCCCATGCAAACAACCTGTGACCTGCATCTAATTTGCACAACATCTATGCTTATTTTGTCTTTGAACTTCTGTATGTGAGACCCATCATCTGCAAGGATTTAGTTGGACTTCTTAAAGTTAAGGTGTTTCTCAAATTTTAGTTATTCATCGAATTGATTAGATCTAAGAAAATAACACACCCTTTATATGATCCCAATATAAATATGGATCCACCAACATTACATTCTAGGTATCCAGCAATCCTTATCTATTTGAAACTAGTTAGGATTCTGTTACCCATAGTCATCTTGGCGAGTTAGGAGATGAAAAGGCACTCTGCACATAGTGGTTTGTGGTGTAATGATAAAAATTATGATGCGAGTCCTGATAAATATGGATCCTACAACTGTGGATTTGCTATTCTTTGGAACATGATATATTAGTTAGGGGTGTGCATGGTTCGGTTTGGTTAACCAAACCGCCCGTAAATCGTAAACCAAACAATAAACCGTTCTTTTTTTTTCAAAACCGTAAACCAAACCATATTTATAAAAACCGTTCGGTTTGAAACCATAATATTTCGGGCGGTTCGTTCGGTTTTGACCAAACTGTAGTTTTGCTCATTTTTTCCCTATACACAATAATTAATAAAAATGTAAAACACAATCTCAATAATAGACAAAATATAATTCGAATAGACGAAATGCTATTACAACGTTCACAAACTAGTTGTTAAAAAATAACTAAATAACCCAAAAGAAACAATAAACTTAAGTCTTCTTAAAAATTTCAGATTGAGTGAGACTGTGAGAGGGTGTGAGAGCGCTATGCACGTAGAGACGCTAAATACTAAATAAAATAGAATGTGTAGGGTTTCTGGCTTTGGGCAATTGGACTTGTCGGCTTGAAAAATATTTTGGTTTACTATTTTAGGGATTATATAATATAGAGATTATAAATCTATAATATATACTCCCTCCGTCCACCAAAAGTGTGCTCAGTTCTTTTTTTGAATTCACAAAAAATATTTTATTCTATTTGAATAATTCACTTTTGAATATTTTTTCTACTTTCTAACAAGATTGAGTATCTACCAAATATATTATTTACTCGTTGTCCAAAATATATTCTTTATAAATAAAATATGACTTTTTTAAAATCATGTATAAAAAAAAGTGAACACACTTTTGGTGGACAGGGGGAGTATATTTTTTATATATACTCGTATAAAATAAGTTCGGTTTGGTTCGGTTTTTTGCGGTTTTTCATTAGTGAAAACCGTAAATCAAACCATACCAAAAAAAATTAATTCTAAAAACCATAAACCGAATCGTAAATAAAAAACCGAACCATATTTAATGGTCTGATTTGGTTCGGTCGGTTTGGTTGGTCTGAACCATACTCTGCACACCCCTAATATTAGTCTTCACATGTTTTTACACATGTTTTTCGGATGAATTGTTATACTGTATATTTTCTAATAATTTTAAAAAACTTGAATATCAAATATTTGGTGGCTCAGGCACCTAGGCCTCCACATCTCAGTACATATGCTTCCACTTGGGAAAGGGTGAAAGACCCCTTCATGAACTACACATTATTAAACAAGGGTCTCATAACGCATCTCATGTCTGTTTAATTTCATAGGAAATTATTTTAAACCATTTCTGCTTTCATATTTACAGAACTGTGAAGTTTGATTTTCTTTCACTGGTAAAATTTGAAATTTTCAGGTGCCAAAGGAGATAGAAAGCCAGTTTGCTAACATTTTGGAGGTGGATAAACACCCAGTTGTCATACTTTGTAGGTGGGTTTTCTCACTGTATTTTATTTATGAAATAAGTCTATTGATTGTAGTTTGCCGAATGAATCAGTTCAATTTCTTGTTTATTGAAATATAGTAATCAGTCAACATACATCCTCGTAAATATAAAAACCTTTGACAATTAATCTGGAAAAGTGTTTGGTGTATTATCTCTCTGTTGTACTTCCTTTGTCTTGTTCTTTTAATAAATGAAAAGAATGTGCTATGTCACTCCTTATTTGATACACTATGACATGCAAAAAGAGGAAATCCAGAAAATAGAAGAGAGAGTCCCACACTTGTTTTGGAAGATTTTCTTTCTGAATCTTCCCATAGAAGGCTTTGTATTAGACATTAGGATGACTTCTTTCTGAGTTTCTTAGTTCTTCACTCCTGCTTTCTCAGTTCTCCGTGGACTTTATTAATTTATTATGAAATTTTCTGCAGTTCAATTCTAAGATTTGCTGAGCAAAGCTTAGATCCAGAAACGAGAGCAGCCTTTTTCAGTCCTCGACTTATGGAGGTACTTATTTTTCTATAGAATTACTGATTTTCCCGGCCAGCTTGCTGCATCAATAGGTTTAGCCGGGGCTGCTAATTAAACAGCCCAAATAAGCCTCATTCACTGGTATGTGAGCAACTCTTCCTGTTGCTTCTAAAGAACCTCCCTTTTGTATCATCCGCAACCCTCTCTTAGGTTTGGGCCCTCAAATTGTTTTTATTGAAGTTATTGTTGGGTCCATCATTTATTTGGGTATTGGTCCAAACTTGATAGAAACGTGGATTATTCCAGGGCTTGGGATGAAATTGCATGTTTGCTTGAAACTTGGTTCAGAAGTAGTTAAACTTTTCTGTTTACTTAGTCAATGTCAGGGATTTTCATGTGGAGTAATGTTTTATTTTTACATTTCATGTCTGCTACGAAAGCATCTTACAAGGTAAATATGGCATCACACAGTTCTGTCATGACGACATGGATCATGCCACTTTTCTACTCTTATTTTCCAAAAGAAGATTCTTGCTTCAAGTAGGTTAAAACATGAAATAGCTCAAATTATACAATCCAAATGAAATGGATTTGAAGCTGGTCTGTTCTCGAGCGGATTAAGGCAGCTCACTGTACCAGTTCTTACGTGAGCAAAGGGAAAAAAGAAAAAAAGGGAGAACACGAGTCTAATAGCCTAACTCGTGCAACTATTTATAGGGCTTTCTAAATCAAGGGAAATCTCCAAATGAAGCTTACTCGAATATTAACTGTTTATGGCAATCGAGGTGATTAGAAGCTTTTAGGATTCGAGATCCCAAAAAGGCGGGTCATATGATTCTACCTAAGCACATGGCATTCATACTTTATAGTCACATAGCATTCTTCTACCAATAAGTCTAAGAAAGATGCATAATGCCAGAAAATTAATGATGAACAAAGAATTCAAATGCCTTCCGTTTCAAAAGCTATTACTCTTTTGCATCAGCCACAAATGCACAAATTTGTGATCAAGATTCCAAAGTATCTGCAGTGGGAATCTCCACAGCGACAATATTCTTTGTGTACAACGCATGAAGTTTGATCAGGGGTATTATCCCTTAATAGGAAAGGACCACATCCATAAGTTGCTTAATAATTGCTTCATGCTTAATATTTTATTTGTGCCAAATTGAAGATATGTAATACTCCCTCCATCCCACAATTGTTTGCACACTTGCCTTATTCGTTCGTCCCACAATTGTTTGCACACCTCCAAAAAAGAAACACCTTCATAAACACCATCCTCACAATATTCACATATTTACACAAAATGCCATTACTTTTACACTCAATCCAATTAATTTCTTTACTTTATTCATTAAATTTGACAAAATTACCCCTCAACACTCTACTCATTACAACTTTTTCTTAGTTTGTGTGCCAAAAATATGATGCAAACAATATTGGGACGGAGGGAGTAGTATGCTTGTCTTGTGTTAGAACTATTTTCCACTGGACTTTTTTATTTGGTATGCTCTGTGAGGATTTGGTTTGGTGGATGAAAGTTAAATCTCAAATTTGTGGAAACATCTTGTACGATTTGAACTATTGTTGATGACTCTTAAATTGTATGTCAACTTTGACCGAAACTAGGATGTAGAACCCTTTAACACGCTTCTTGAAACAATGCAATATAGTAGACATGCAATTCGTCCCTTTCCAGGTTTTATTTGTTCAGCTTAATACTTTGATATAAAAGACTGCACAAAATCAGTCCTTGCACAACCTTTTCAAATGATTATTTGGATTGCTTCCTTAAAACATTGTCCTCAGATTTCTCTTTCTATTTTTGTTACAGTTGCATGTATTAACATATTTTAATATTCCAGGCAGTTGTGTGGTTTCTTGCAAGATGGACGTCAACATACCTGATGCCACTTGTAAAAAGTGGAGAGAAAAACCTCTACGAAAATACCCAACTTGTTTCAGAACCCTCAACAAATGCATTGCTTAGTTTCTGTCGGGAGAATGATCAAGGAAGAGCTGTGCTTGATATAATTATTCGCATTTCTTTGAATATATTTGTTTCTTACCCTGGGGAGAAGGACTTGCAGGTAAGTAGTCTTTCAAGTTATATTCTTGTTTTCCCCCTCAGGTCAAAGACTTAATTATTGGGTAACTGAAAGTTGACTGTACTAAGCTGCGTAATGATACTTTTACCTGAAAGTATTCGATGCAGTTCGTTGGCTCTCTTATGCAGAACTAAGAGAGTGTGGCATGTTGAAGAGATAACAACTTTTCTTGATTTCTATCCCATGACAGGAGCTCACATGTTACCAGCTGCTTCATGGACTTGTTAAACGAAAAAATATTATTTCCCACCTTGTTACCTTGGTAAGTAGCATCTCCCTGCGTTTGCAAAACTATCCATCAATTTCCTTGCTGTTACTACTTGAACATGCTTTCTTATCTCCCTCCGTCCCACCAAGATATGCCAGTTACTATTTTCAATATTTAGATTGCCCCTTGCGTTTTGATATCTTCCAATGTGTTTGAAGACGTTCTTTGACTAATGTATTCAAATGGCCCCTGTGTTTTGATATCCTCCAATGTTATTGACTATGTTTACTACAGATTTAATGCTATCAAATCTAATTTTGACTAATGTTGACTATTTTATCCTCTGTGTTGCACATGCAGGAATCATGGAATGACTTAGCAAATGCTTTCTCTAATGAAGGAGTTTTATTCTCATTAAATGCTGCTCACCAGGTACTGAATTCTAATTATGTTAGTTCTTTTTGCAAAATAAAAAAAGTTATTTATCCTCGCTGCTTCTGTCCACTGTGTTACTTGAATATCAGACTAGGATCAACTAAGTAGATGCTTTGGTAATATCATTTCAGCACTTCTCAATGACTACTTTCAGACTATAATACATCTTTCTTTCATTTCAGCGTTCACTGGCTCAGACACTTACTATTTCAGCTTCAGGCATGAAAACGTCAGAGGCATCAAATCAGTGAGTGAAATGTTTTTCATAAGCGTCAGATTTATGTTAGTAAGCGATTTAGAGTATCCTAATACATTTTAGAAACTATTGTAGGTATATAAAAAGCCTGACAAGCCATATGACAGCCTATTTAGTGGAACTGTCGAGCAAGAATGATCTCAAAAGCATTGCTCAACAACCAGATGTCATTTTATTGGTAAACCTTTTCCACTGTTCAATTGACGTGCTTTTATGAATACAATATAATTGATGTCATCATGACTTCCAACAGGTTAGTTGCTTGTTGGAGCGACTTCGTGGAGTTGCCAGAGCCTCGGAACCTCGGACACAGAAGGCAATTTGTGAAATGGGATTCTCAGTTATGAACTCTGTTCTTATCTTTCTTCAAGTATACAAAGATGAGGTAAAATTATGCTTCTTTTGTTTTCCCCAGAATGGAAATCTATTTCCAGTTAGTTAAAACTATGGAAATAATTAAATCAGAATACCAGATTACCAAGACCTTCAAGTTTGTCATTTTGGCTAATCTTATGGTGTTCCATTATCCTTTTCTTGTGAACAATACTGAAAGTTCTCTCCTTTAGCTAATATAACATGTTCATGTAGTAACTCCTTTTCCCTTTCTGGTTTGATTGTTATTATGATTGATCAATTATTAAAAAAAAAATCACTCTTTATATATATATATATATATATTTCAATTCAACTTTTTTGCCTCTTGAATGGCCAATAATTTCTTCGTATTCTTTCCTATCTAGACTGTGATTGTCTATCTTCTACTCAAATTTGTCACTGATTGGGTGGAAGGCCAAATTATCTACTTAGAGGCTAAAGAAACGGCTGCTGTTGTTGACTTTTGTATGCGTTTGCTTCAGCTTTACTCATCTCACAACATCGGCAAGGTAAACATTTTGCCACAAGTCCACTTTTAATGGCTATTTGTATTTATGACCAAAAGAAAAAAGGAACCGGTGAAATTATGAAATATGTATTTAGTGTGAATGGGGTTATGATATATATAAATAATGTGTGTATGTATGTATGCCTGTATCCGTTTATAAGTAGTTGCTTCTGTATGTGTGAGTGTGAGGTTGTTAACATTGGCATGTACCTGCATATGCCTCATATGCAGATATATGTCTGTACCGTAGTTATTGGCCATGCTACTGCTACATAATAGTTATAATTTCCAGAATTGAGCCATATGATTTGACTGCTTCCCCAGATTACAGTTGTCCTTTCAAGCAGCTTACGTAGTGAAGCAGATGTGGAGAAATATAAGGATTTGCGGGCACTTATACAACTTCTCTCAAATCTATGTTCAAAAGATATGGTAACTCTTCTCACCCATTATGCAACTGAAGTTACTTCATTCCTTTTCCTCATCCAGACTCCCTTCAATGTCTTCAGCAATAAAACAATTGATTCCTTATTATATCATCCTGCATTAAAATAATTCAAAATCAGTATTATCAGTCAAGGAAAGTAATTGGGACGCAGAAGTTTCTACCTATTCTTTTACTCCAAATAATGCGTCCATTGTCTACTCTAGGCATAAAAGTCAAATTCAAGATGTAGATCAAAAGATTCCTCTCAAACAAATTAAGGGAATGGAATTCTCTTTGGCAACATAAATTCTTATACATGATCAGGATTCTAAACAAATTAAGGGAATGGAATTCTCTTTGGCAACATAAATTCTTATGTTCATCTCTGAGCCAATTAATCATGATCATATTCCTATTATCTTGATTCTTGAGTAAGGGAATACGATCTTGCGTTACCATTTTCTAATTCCGTATCCTTTTAGGCTTTTGGGGTGGCAGGTGAGAGGGGAAAGATATCAGATGACTCCATATGAAGTGGATTTTATTTCCACCAATATCACTCAAAAAATAAGAGCTATAAATTACCTTTTGCGGCTGCATTACACGGCCACTCGATAATATTGATAGTTTGATAGTGTGGTACCATGCATCCCTGTAATAGTTGTACTTTTTTCTGACTGCTTGCAATTCTGAGATAGAGATGTTTTCACAGATTGATTTCGCATCTGAACCTATCGAGAATTATGGTACAAATATTTCGCAGGTATGTATATGCAAGATCTATTTATAGAGATGGAAAAGAGGCTCCCATACTTGAAACTTATAAATATTGTTTTTTTAGTAGTTCCTTCTGACTGCAGTCTCCTGCAGGTAGTTTATACAGGTTTTCACATAGTCACGCCTCTGATAAGTCTGGACCTGCTTAAGTACCCTAAACTTTGCCATAGTGTAAGGCTCTTTTCTTGCTGGACTAAAGAGGGTGGGATTTAGTAAATTTTATGCGAAGAATACTAAACTAGTCTTGTTCTTGGACAGTATTTTTCGTTGTTATCACATATGCTGGAGGTTTATCCTGAAATAATCGCACAACTAAATATTGAAGCCTTCAGTCACATACTTGGAACACTTGAATTTGGTCTTCGCCATCAGGTAAATTGAAGTTTCATTTTTTTAAGGAAGATGGTTTGGGTTTGGAACTGTCAGTTCCGGTTCCAACAGCTAGTAAATAATATATATATATATATATATATATATATATATATATATATATATATATATTAGAACAGGCAGTTCCGGTTTTGGGAATGGGGGAACCAAAACCAACCTTATAAATTATAATACACGGTTTCGGTTACGGTTTTTCACGGAACCAAACCTTAAAAATCTTCATAATACATGGTCTCAGTTACGGTTTGTCACTAAATCGGTTTTTATATCCCGTTACTTGTGATTAGGATGTTGAAATTGTGGATCTGTGCCTAAGAGCTATTAAAGCACTTGCATCCCACCATTACAAGGAGACAAGTGCTGGTAAAGTCGGTCTAGGGTCACATGCTACCAGTTACAAGGACCCTAATGGGATCTTTCATGAAAGCATTCTCGGTAGATTCCTTCAATCTCTGCTACAACTACTTCTTTTCGAGGATTACAGGTTAGTACAAAAGCAAATTCTAATCCTTTTACAAACTCCGGGGTAGTAAATAAATTTATTAATTTATTGAGTGATCATATGAACATATATTCTATCGTTGGTTGTGGGTTCGAGTCGCCTAAGAAAGGGAAGGGAAGGACTTTTTTCTGTTCTTAGTTTATGAGGATTTTTAAAAACAAAAATAAACCTTTTTCATACTAAGGCATATATCATGAAAACATGATCTGTTATGCAAACAAGTCACTGATGCGGGTCAATAATGTGGGCCTTGGGTCCATGATTCATGGTAAGCTTATGATAAACATAGTCCATACAAAACGTACTCTAAAATAAATATGTGTGTGTTTGTGCGTGAATAAATCAGAGGAGCAATACGCATCATGGACCAATCATTTGGTGTTTGGAAACACCCACCATATTAACACATATCTTGCTTCATGTAACAGCGTTGATCTTGTTGGCCCTGCAGCAGATGCTCTCCTTCCATTATTACTCTGTGAACAGAGTGTTTATCAGGTAGCTCATAACGTAGCATCATGTCATGTGTTTTCTCTACGTATATTTTTATAATAATAAACATTTCTTGCAGAAATTAGTTAATCAGTTGATAGAAAGACAGACGAACCCAACGTTCAGATCACGGTTGACAAATGCTGTCCAGTCTCTCACAACTTCAAACAATCTTTCTTCAACACTGGACCGCATAAATTACCAAAGGTTTAGGAAAAACTTACATAGTTTCCTCTTACAAGTACGTGGATTTCTTCGTACGGTCTAAACTTTGCAAGAAGCAATCATGATATCTACGAATGCTCTGGTTTTTTTCCCAAGTCTGAGTGCCCGTTTACGAACCTCAAACTTGGATGTGAAAATAGTGACACTATTTAATTCCCAATTGTGTTCTGCCAGAATTGCAGTCTTCAATCTGGACTGCTCATATGACTGTACACTAGACATGTTGTATGTTTTTTTAGGACTTAACACTATTTTTATGCATATTTTATAAAAGTAATTTAGTAATTTTTTGTATGTCTATTGTTCAAAAAATATAAGTTGCTTTTTTATAGCAGGTTACCTAGCAGGGAAAAATGATTTGACCTTCATTTTTTTTATTAAATAAATAATGAAAATATTACTCCATAGTCTCCTAAAAGTTTTTTCATACTTTCTTTTTTTATTTGTCTCTTAAAAGTTTGCATACTTCAAAATAGAAATAATCATAACAATTCTACCCTTATAATATATACTCCATCCGCTAAAAATGTGTTCACTTGTTTTTTTAGGTCCACAAAAAATACGTTTATTTTATTTAAATAGTTCACTTTTAAATATTTTTTTTACTTTAATAACCAAATATATTATTTACTCGTTATTCCAACTATGTTCTTTATAAATGAAATATAATTTTTTTAAAAATCAAATATATTCTTTACTCGTTATTTCAAATATATTCTTTATAAATAAAATATAATTTTTTAAAAAATGTGTATAAAAAAAAGTGAGTGCACTTTTGGTGGACAAAGGAAGTACATATTTACCTTTCATATCATTACTTTTGGGGTCCAGATTTACTGTAAACCTTTCGACGGAGGAAGTATATAATAAACTAATAATTAATATATAAATAATTAAAATTTATTAGCATGTATTAATACTTATTAAACAAATTTTAGATAGTTTTTTTTTTAAAAATTGCCATATTGAAGATTTATTTATAATTTTAATTTGGGCAGTTAAAAAAATATTGTGATTTTTTAATATTTTATGATTTAATTAACAATTTAAGATAATTTTTAATTATCTTAATTATTTTATATACTAGTATTAATTGTTAGTTTATAATAATATTTTATTGTTTATTAATATTTTTTTATATTCTTACAAAAATATTTAATTTATATAAAATTGCCAAATTAAATAAAAAAATTATTTTGTATATTAATTATTATTTTACAATAGTTTTTTAATTATTTATTAATGGGCCGCACTTATGTGCAATATTTCACGTGAAATATTAGGATATTTAAGGAAGGGTCAAAATTCGCGGATCTGTAGCGGGTTTGACCGGTCAAACGAATATTTCCTTAAAAATCGCGCAAAAGTCGCGGGCAGGAGGCTAACAGGATAACGAGTTTCAGGTCTGTGTTACTATAAAGATAATTATATGTTACTGTAAGACCAAATATGTGTTACTGTAAGTACAAATAACACATAAATTGACTTTTCACAGGAAATATTAATATAAAATAATTTAAGGAAGGATAAAATAGAAAAATTTGATCTTAATCCGTGTTACTATAAATACAATTATATGTTACTGTACGAACAAATACGTGTTACTGTAAGGACAAGTAACACACAATTGGCTTTTGAGTAACACATATTTGACCTTAAAGTAACACAGAAAAATGTGTTACTATATAAACAAAAGTGTATTACTTTATAGAAAAATATGTGTTACTATATAAACAAAACGTTATTATTGAGAGGGAATGAGATATGCACATTAAAAAGACGAAGAACAATAATTGAAAACACAAAAAACCCAACCAACCATGGTGAGTAGTTTATTAATCCCTACAATTAAAGACATAACTACAAAATAACAAATAATGATTTCTCCCCATGTTTCTAGATTAACAGATCTAAAATCTGAACAGTAGAATTGATAGGATTGAATTTTTTGAGGTTTTTTTTTTAATTGAAGTTGAGCGCTAGGGGAGAGAATGAGAGAGAGGAGAATCAAGAAGAGGCTGAAGAAGAAAGAAGAGAAGGGGAGAGAATGAGAGAGAGGAGAATGAAGAAGAGGCTGAAGAAGAAAGAAGAGGGAGACGCGCAGAGGCTGAAGAAAAAAGAGGGAGACGCGCAGAGGAGGAGAGAAAGAAGTCTCGCTGAAGAAGAAGATGGAGACTGGCTACCGCATAAAAATATAAGAATTAGTCAACTTGATGAAGAAGAAGAGAAAGAAGTCTCGCTGAAGAAGATGGAGACGGGATAAAAATATAAGAATTAGTCGCACCATAAGACTATTGTGAAATATTGTATATAAGTTTTTGTGTTTATTAATATATACTCCCTCCGTCCACCTATAAGTGTTACGTTACTTTTTGGCACATAGATTAAGAAAAGTGATTAAATAATAGATATAGTACAAGTGATGTGATTGAGAGAGGAGAGAGATAGAGAGAAAAAGTAAGATATAAAGTAAAGTGTAAGAAAAAGTACTTACCAAAAAAGGTATGGGAAGCTTATAGGCGGACGGACCAAAATGGTAAAATGGGAAGCTTATAAGCGAACGGAGGGAGTACCTTTTATTTTATTTGACCATTTAATAAAAAAAAAGATATATTTTTATATTTCGTACAAAGATATTTTGTATAATAAAGTTGCTTTCAATAGATATTAAATTAATAATTTAAATAAGTATCTTTCAATAGATATTAAATTAGAATCTTTCTATGACGCGACGCTTTGATACATAAACAGATTTTATATAAATCCTTAATAATCTCCATAAATAATCTTTGGGTAAGTGTAACTCTATCTATATATTATAGACTAATTAATTTTTATTTTTCGTGTTCTCAAAAAAAAAAAAAAAAAAAAAAAAACTTTTACTTTTCGTAAAGGTTGAAAGTTAGAAGAAAGAACAAAAGAACACGATTCGAATTACAAGTAAGAATTATGTAGTAAAATTATTTGATGATAAAAAAAATGCGACCATATGTCAAGTTCATTTGCTGGGTTTTAATTTTTAAACCAATATACCTACTTTTCATATAAATTTACAGCAGAAATAACTTGCCAATAAATTAAAGGGTTTTTAATTAAGATTTTGTTGGTGAATTTTCAATTATGAGTCTTGTATGGTGGTATGTATGGGTGGAATTCCTATTGAAAAATTGATTGATGGGTGCCCATGGTTTCCAGTTTCTTGTTTCTTGTTACATGGGAATTAGGGTTTTGGTATTTTAATTTTATATTAGCTACTCCTGCAATTGGAAGAATGTTTATTCGTGTGTGATTTGGATTCTTGAATGCCTTTGGAGGAATATTTAAGGGTTTTAATCTAAATTGGGGATGGGATTATTATCTGATACAAGACTATAATATCTATGGTTGATTGGTGTTGCTGGGACCAAATAACTTAAATTAGGGTTAGGGTTAGTTCTGCCAAATCAGGTTATACTTGGGGACTTCTTTTGACCGTTAGTGTTTTTACACCTTTTCTTTTAATTTTTCCTTCAAATATTTTTTTTAACATAGCTATGAATTATATATATATATATATATATATATTTTTTGATCAGGCTCTGTTTATGATTGTCTTTTTTCGACGGAAAATTTCGTGCAGGGACTGCACTTGGGTCGATATAGGTGGAAAAGGCGTTTGAATCATTGAATCAGGATATGTAAGTCTAGCGAGTATTGGTTTCGAATGTAGATTTAAATCTTCTGTTGTGATTTAGTAGATTTTTTCTGTACGTCGTCAGATTTTCATCGTGGTTGTAACTTGCAAGAACCTTAATAATTTTTTCCAAACATGGAATCTTATAAGTTGTGGTTCACTTGATAAATTTATTGATTGGTTTCTTGAATTTTTTGTTGTTGCATGCTAATAATGCTATTGAATGTGAGTGATTTTGATTCCTCATCAATCAATTTCTAAAAAAAGCACTGAAGAGATTTGGTGTTAAGTTTGAGCATTTGGCTGTGATAAATCACTTTAAGTGCTTTTGAGAGATGTGAATCGTGGTGTTAAGTGTGAACGTTTGGGTGTGATAAATCACTTTAAATGCTTGTCAATGATGCAAGTGCTTGATATCTTCAAAAGCATTAACAGCCTTTCTAGTATAGATTCCCAATTCATCAAAAATGCACTGAAGAGATTTGATGTTTGATGTTTTTCTTTACGTATTCATTTCAAGCGTACAGAAACTACACTTAATTTTTTTTACAAAATCTTGTAGAAAGTAAACTGTTATCTCTCATCTATTTATGTTGGTACTTTGGTGTCTCAGTGGTAATGGGCACAGAACTTGCTGGACCCTGTGTCAAAGGGGATAACATGGGAATCCCAACCGTTTCTCCTGGTTTTGAATCACTTGTATTCAATCAAAAAAGAAGTGAGGATAATCAAGTTAGTAATAACTCAAGTTCTGCTAGAGCTCCTATTAAGTTAGAAACACCATGCGATTATTCGAAAACCAGAAGTGCAAGGTGTGGGTCAAGGTTAAGGTACAACAAGCCTGATAGAAGTTCAACCAATCAAATTGAGTTTGAGCAGGTTGGTCTAGTTTGGTTCAATATGAAATGTCCATTTGACTCTTTTGTGCATTTACAATCAGAGGTCTATATTTTCTGCCATTTCAGGATATACCGAGGAATTGGCTCCCAAAAGGGATTGTTCGAGGGTGTGAAGGATCTGAGAACTCCCAAAAGGTCAGTCTTTCAGAACTAACTTTAATAGATAGGCAAACATAAGATAACATGTATTGTACGGGCATATGTGTAAATATATAGTCATATATCAGTCTTAAAGCCTCTTGATTTTATAAGTTGTATTATCAAATTTAGTGCATATCTTTCAACCGGTATGCCAAACCTATTCTTACAAAGGACAGTGTTCTGAGCATCATAGGCTGATCACATGCTTGTAAATTAACTAGTTGTGAAGTGGCTGAATTAGTTTGGACATTCAAAACTCTTATTAGTTTTGCAAGCTTCACCCGTAAAAACTTTCATGTCAGGTTATGTTGAAATGGCGACCAGAAGAAGCTCGCAGGCCAGATCTTGAGGAGGCTCCTGTGTTTTGTCCTTCTAAAGAGGTCAGTGTTGTCCCTTGTGTGATGTTCTAGACCTCACTGACTATAGTACACTACCTCTTAATTCTTTTTAATCATTTTGCTTTTGGTTTGAAAATACTTACATTATTGTTATTTTACCAAATGTTTAGGAGTTTGAAGACACCTTAAGTTATATTTCAAGTATACGCCCTAAAGCAGAAAGGTACGGGATCTGTCGCATAGTGCCACCTTCGTCTTGGACTCCTCCTTGTCCTCTGAAGGAAAAGAATGCACGAGAAACGTATACGTTCTCCACTCGAATCCAGCAGGTAGACAAACTTCAAAATCGGGATTCAATGAGAAAGATGATTGAAGTAAAAAATGACAAGCAGAGGAAAAGGAGAAGATGCTTCAGAAGTGGAGTTGATCATACAAACGGTGATCAGGAAGTCAAAATTCCCGATGAAGTTGAATTTGGCTTTGAACCTGGTCAGGATTTTACTCTGGATGCGTTTCAGAAGTATGATTATGATTTCAAGGCTGAGTATTTCAAGAGATATAATAAAAGTTCAAGTTCAGAAGATAACAAAATTACACTAGAGGAGCAGCAACTGCCCACAGTAGAAGACATTGAGGGAGAATATTGGAGGATAGTAGAGAAACCAACAGACAAAATTGAGGTGACTTACTAATACTTCTCATAGAGATATTTGCATTCAAAAAGTTATTGTCCTTAGAGGCTTAACTCTTTGTTTTTAGTACTGACGATTTATTTTTCTTTAAAGGTGCTTTATGGGGCTGATCTGGATACTGGAACATTTGGCAGTGGGTTTCCTAAGAAGTCTGAGCAAGTTGTTTCTGCTTCTGACATCAATTACATTAATTCCGGATGGAACTTGAATAACATTTCCCGACTTCCTGGTTCTGTTCTTTCATTTGAAAGCAGTGATATATCTGGCGTTGTGGTTCCTTGGCTGTACATAGGAATGTGTTTTTCTTCATTTTGTTGGGTAAGGAAAAAAGTCTCTTCAATTGCATGTTATAAAATATATGTGGATTAAAAGAGGACGTGGAGACTGTAAAGCGAGATGTTTCTTTCCAGCATTTGTTGTGATTAAAGCCTCTGGAGCTTCTTTGTCATAAAAAATGATAAGTCAAATCGCATGAAGCATGAATTTAAGCTATATGGGTAGGGCTAGGTAAATTTATGTTATATGTTCCATCATTCTTGTTCTCATGAGCACCGAATCAACATCCTGTCATAATGCCAACAGAGAGAACAAACTAACCTTATATAATTTGCATAGATATATATGTTTTACCATAAGCTTATCCTGACTTCCCTCTTTTTTGGTTATTTCAATAGTGATGATTTTTTTATTACTGGTAGTGCTTCTGATTTTCTCCGTTTTCATTTGCTCATATACCTTTAATTTTTAAACAGCATGTTGAGGACCATCACATGTACTCCTTAAATTACATGCACTGGGGATCTCCGAAAATGTGGTATGGTATTCCAGGATCAGATGCTGTTAAACTGGAGGCAGCTATGAGAAAACATCTGCCTGAGCTCTTTGAAGATCAGCCTGACTTGCTTCATAAGCTGGTAAGCATTAAATATTGCCTTGCTTATTTCTACTGAAAAAAATAAAGTCCGATCGACTTTGCCAACTTCTATGTGATGGAGACTTTGTTTGTCTTGATGGTGTTTACTTGAATGCTCTTGAATTACATTTTAATTTGTATGTTCATGCTTTTGTTTTACTTTGAACAATAAAAAGCTTTTCAACTACTTGAAAATCATACTAATAGGTTATCACTTAGTTAATAACAAAAGATTCACATTATAAAATACAGCTTGACATTCCATGTATCCAGGTTCAAGTCGTATATTTCAGTTTCGTGATGATCACCACGTAGTAAACCTGCTTGTGGATTTAAGTGTTTAATCTAGCAGTCAAAGTTAAGAACTGAGTTGCAGCTGTGTTCCATTTTTATCAATCGAAGCATGAGCCTAACTAATATTCAGTTAATCAATAACATGTTCTTTCAATTATATGCAGCATGTGTATAGCATGTCGCTTTAATAACATCTATCTTCTTCTCTCTTACTTTTGTTGATATTCAGCATATAGCATTCTTGGATTTATGAACCATCTCTAAATGAGAGGATGTGTGGAGATTTGCTATATTTTAGCCTTTTAACTTGTTTGGTGTAGAACTTATATGTTCATCCCATATGTTAAACAATGTGCAGGTCACACAACTTTCACCTTCCATCCTAAGATCCGAAGGAGTACCTGTTTATCGGTGTATCCAAAATGCGGGAGAGTTTGTCCTGACCTTCCCTAGAGCATATCATGCTGGATTCAACTGTGGTTTTAATTGTGCTGAAGCAGTTAATATAGCCCCTGTTGACTGGTTGCCACATGGACAGAATGCTGTGGAACTCTATCGTGAGCAAGGCAGACGAACTTCCATTTCACATGATAAGTTATTGTTTGGTGCTGCTAGAGAAGCTGTGAAAGCGGAGTGGCAATATACTTTTATGATGAAGCACACTTCAAACAATTTGAGATGGAAGGAAGTTTGTGGAAAGAATGGGATCTTATCAAACACACTCAAGGTAATCTAATAACTGAAATTGTTTCTTATATTTTTTAGTGTGTTTCTCTATGATCTTGAGTGGACGGTCAATTTGCTCTTTCTTCTAATAACTGAATTATTATATTTTTTTAATTCTTCTGTATTATTCTTTCTTCTGTGTAATTCATACGAATTGAGACTATTTCTTCGTCTCTCCTAGGCACCTCTCATGCCCACTGTGTTGTACTGCTGGTTTTATTATTAATGAAATGCCTAAATTTTATTTTTATTTAATTATTCTGTATTATTCTGTGATTAGGCTCGTGTTGAAATGGAGTGCATGTGGAGGGAGTTGCTTTGCGAATCATCGCAGGTACTGAAGATGGAGAGCTCTTTCGATGCAAATAGTGAGAGAGAATGCTGTGTCTGCCTCTTTGATCTGCATCTATCTGCTGTAGGTTGCCGCCGTTGTTCGCCAAATGAATATGCATGCTTGAAGCACGCAAAACAGTTATGTTCGTGCTCATGGGATGCTAAGTTTTTCCTTTTTCGTTATGACATCAGCGAGTTGAACATGTTGGTTGAAGCTTTGGAGGGGAAACTAGGTTCAGTATATAGATGGGCAAGGCTTGACATGGGACTTGCTCTAATAAGTTCCTGTGTTCCCACAGATAAAATGCAAATTCATACATGCAAATCAGCTAAAGTCAGTAGTCTCAAAGTAGCTCCTACGGGGTCTTCAGATAAATCTGAAGGGAACCTATCATCATTTTCTGACAAAGATGTAATCGTCCTGAGTGATGATGATGAATCAAATGCAGAGTGTCCCAAAAAACAAAAAGTTGATGTAAAATCAGAAGTTGAAGATGGCCATGAAAAGTCGGAATTGGATGTAGAGTTGAGATCCGTAGATAACATGCTAGCTGTATCAAACCCATCAAGCCACCAAAATAACTTGGACAGACATTGTCGACAGAAGGGTCCTCGCATTGCAAAAATAGTGAAAAGATTTAATTGCAAAGTTGAGCCTTTGGACTTTGGGACAGTGCATTCCGGAAAATTATGGTGTGATAGTCGGGCTATATACCCAAAGGGTACGGTGCATAGTGATCATACATGAAGTTTCTAGCTTCTGTGAAGTTTTTATTGATTGAGAAGAAATGAGTTTTTTATTTTTATTTTCTGTTGAATACAGGATTCAGGAGTCGAGCCAGTTACATAGATATTGTTGATCCAACTAATACGTGTCATTATGTCTCTGAAATTCTGGATGCTGGACTGAACCGGCCTTTATTTATGGTAGTACTTGAGCAAATTTGAATTTTCCTCTCATTCCCTGTTTTTCCTTTACTTTGACTGATATATTGCCTTTGAAGGTGTCTTTGGAACACAATCCAAGCGAAGTATTTGCTCATATGTCAGCTAGCCGTTGTTGGGAACTGGTTAGGAAAAGAGTAAATGAAGAGATTATCAAGCAACATAAGTTAGGAACGGGGAAGCTTCCTCCTTTGCAGCCTCCTGGGAGTTTGGACGGCATGAAAATGTTCGGCTTTTCTTCACCAGCAATTGTACAGGCAAGTTCTGTGAATTGGTACTGGTTTGAGTATACTTAAATTTTGAAAATCCTGGAGGGTTGTGTTAATCATGTAGCATATCGAATGTTTGGTCAGTAGAATGTAGTGAATCATCAACACAAATTAAAATATACTATGTTTTACATAAATATAAGTGAGAACTTGTGTGATAATATATGATATGCATGACACCCACCTAAAGGCTTAGTTTGTTGTGGCTCTGTTGATCCAAATACTTGAACTACGAATGTAAATTATATGTACATTCAGTTGCTATATTATTCTGAACTGAGCGTCTCTCCTCATTGTCGCTCACAGGAAATTCAGTCTATGGACCAGAATCTATACAGAGTACTGGCAATCTATACAGGTTCCCATACAATCTCAATCCAAGCCTTCGACCCAGAACCGCACAAGGGTCGAGAGAATACTTAATGGCCTGTTTGAGAAGGCAAGTCCAGAAGAACTGCATTCACTGTATAGTGTTTTAAAAAACAAGAATTCAACTGAGGAGCAAAGCTTATTGAACCGGCTTCTCGATGAGATTAACAAGCACTCGAGATAAGATTGCTTGATGCAATCACTAACTTATTGACTTAGAAAATTTTGTTTGAAATTCTTTTGTTATCCTAGTTAGCTGAACAGCAGGCAGGAATTTTCCAATAGAATTTACCTTTAAGAGAGAGAGAGATGTAAGAAAAAACAGTTTATTCGATGTAAAAAAAAATTGGTTTTTTGACCCATAACGACGCATTTTTGCTAGATATCAGTGATATTTTTTTAACCAAGTTTCTATTGGTCCATTTATGGATTTCAACGGAAAAAAGATAGAATGATGAAGACAGGTGTTGTAATTATAGGATCGCATTCTTAATATTGTTGTAAAGTGTTACTCCTGTCCATTTTATGTATTTCTATTTTCTTTTTTAGGTTGGACTTTTTTTATTTCAACTTTTCTTGCAATCAGAACAATTTTGGTGGTTCTTGCAAAGTACACCTAATCAGAAACTTGTAGAAAAAACTCGAGAAACTAAAGTATTACTATAAGATTTTAGATGAAATTAACAATAATTTACACCAAAATTGTTATTCCACTGTGTAACTTGTAAAAGGAAATATATAAAAATGCAAGCATGTTACTTTTTAAGTCCCTTGATTAATGAACAAAAAAAGTAAACATTCAACTTAAAACCGTTCATGTTTCAGAACAATTCAGTTCTTTTTTCCTTGTCGCATAAAGAAATAATAGAACAAAAATGTTTCTTTGCTCCCTTACTCTCTCGTAACAGAAACAGATACAACACATCCATCCACATAATGCTCACAACATCTCAAACACTGCATATATCCTAAAATTCCAAATAAATCTATTCTTCCCCAGCAGTAGTTTCAGGAGTTGGCAACTCACCAGAGGCTGATGTTGCATTCTCTTCTGCCCCATTCATCCCCTCCTTCGATATCGGTTGAGCATCCACTTGATCATGACCCACCTCTTGGCTTACAGTATCATCGGTGTTGACAACTCCAATAGATTTTTCCTCAGCTTCGATGACCACAGGCTCAACCACAAGTGGCTCAGCCTCAGGCTCGGGTAACACAAGGTCATTATTGTCCTTTGCCTTGATCCCCTCCTGAGTTTCAAGATTTGACTCAACGAGTTGATTTTCGGGCTCAGCTGCTTTAACCTCATCCATTGTAACATCGTTGTCCTTGGGGCCCACATCCTGAGTGGAAGTTTCAAGATCAGACTCAATGGGTTGATTTTCAGCGGCTTTAACCTCATCCTTTGTAAGATCATTCTCCTTGAGCTGCATTTCCTCTGTGGGAGTTTCGAGATCGGGTGCAACCGATTGATTTTCAGCTGCATCGGCCTCATCCATTGATACGTCGTCATTGTTCTTTGCAGCATTTTCTATTTCTCTTTGTGCTAGCAATCTATGAGTATCTATCACATGCTCAAGTGTTCCTAATTCGGTTGATAGGTCACCATATCGTTTCTGTAAAGTGCGCTCGAGGTCCTTCTGCTTCTGAACCTCCTCCCAGAGGTTGCTGATCCTATGTGTCGCTGCTACTTGCTCTTGCTGCTTTAAAGCTTGGAAGCACTCGAGCTCTGTTCCTGCAGTATCCATTTGCTTGAAGGTTGCCTCGATTTGTGTCCAAAGTTTATTAGCTCGCATCTGATAATTCATAAAATCACCTGATTTAGAACTTAAGTATGAATATCAACAAAACTGAAAAACACACAACAAGTACCAATCTGAACGAGTGATTCTTATGAAAGGTGATCAGAAATGCTAGAAACAAAATATCCACCACAACTCATTACAAAATCATTCAAGAGGATCATGTACGTGAACAAGACCATGGAGCTTATATCCAGACAAAAACTATTGAGCTCTCATCTCCATTAACTGTAGCATATTCATTACATGCAAAGTATTAAAAACCCAAATATTTTGAAATGTTTTAACACCCACAAAGAAATCCATCACCCAAATCCCTTATCAAAGTTCAGTCATGGCTTGATGCTTTTCAACTACTACAAGCACCGAAGAGAAAATGTACACAATAAATATTATATTCAGATTAATTAACTACAGAAGAAAAGCATACCTGATAGCCATTAGTAAGAAGTTTTATCTTCTGCTCTAGGCGTTGCGCTTTTTTAGTCTCGTCATCCATCTTCTTCTTCACATTTTCAAATTCATTTTGCAAGGCAGCAAGCTTCTCCATATTGTTGGCAACACTTGACAGACCATATCCATTACGAGTGGGGAAGTACATAATATCATTTAAGCATGTTTTATGTGCTTCCACATAACCATCAAGAGATTCATTCTCATGGCCCATTGCAATTCGAAGATATTGGGCCTCTTCTTTTATAAATTCCTCAGCCTGCATGCATAGTAAGAGGTTATTTGTCAATGCACTGTGACTAGTTGGGATAATACTCAATGAGGTGAATGACAATGAGGAGACAGTCATACAAGTCACTTCTAAGTAAATCTAAATTCATGATGCTGACTATAAAAGATAAGAGACACTTGCTAAAAACTAATAAAATCATATTTTATATGTCCAAAGAAACATCCAAAAAATTTGAATCCATTTTACGAACTTCTAATTCCTAAAAACTTCATCACGTCAGTTTTACACTGCAGTTACTAAGATTTTAAAATTTGAAGATGCATGATATTCAATGGTAACAAATGAGATGGAATTGGTTTTTACCTCTTTCAGCTCAATTTCTTCAAAATCGTCAATTGAAGGCACAGGTAGAGGTTTTCCATTTGCAGAACGTTTTCCACCTACCTTCTTCTCCTTGGTTGCTTTTTCATCCAGGGGATATTTAACATTATCATGCTCTAGCAAAGATACAAGCTCCTTCCTTATTAATTCATCAGCCTGCTCAACTGATGTTGGAGGAACAAACGAGCTCTTGTCTTCATCAGCTCTCATCAAAGAGTTCTTAATAAGGTCCAATGATGCAGGAGGAGGTCTTGGTAGCTCCCTCTGCAATACTTTTGATCTTTTCTTGAGTAATGCTTGCAGCCTCGCTTCTTCCTCGGCCTTCTCTCTAGCAATTCTGTCTGACATATCTTCTTCCATCTTTTCCTCTGGTTCTTCATCCTCTTCAGGGACAGGTTGGATAAGTATTTGGTAATCATTTTTGGGTTGTGGAAGGTTTTTCAATCCAGAAAGCAATTCTTTTCTTAAATCGGACTGCCTTAATTTGCCACCATCGTGCATATCCAAATCTTCATTAATATGCAGCTCGTCCCTCATTGGAGTTCCTTTCGGAGTCATGCCTAGAGAAAATGCATCACGTGAAGGCGTCATGCCAATCCTAGGAGTGAGACCAGTGCCTCCAGGAGTTGCTGAAGGAGTCAATAGAGGGTTTGGTGTCATAATATCTTTTTTCTTGGGAGTCACTCCAGAAAAGTCTGAAGGGTGCAACATTGGATTATCTCCACCCAGCAAGGGCGTCTGAGATTGATTTAGCCTCCGCTGGTTCTCTGCTTCCATCATAATGGCATCCTGCTTGCCTACAGGAGTTCTTTGTGGTGTTCTCATTGGAGTCATGCCCTGTCGAGGAGTCTGTGCATAGCTTGCAAGAAGAGCACGTGTTGCAGCATTTCCTTCCGAAAGTTCTTCATTTCCAAGAAGATCACTAGCAATACCTATCTTGGCAATTGCCTCCAGTTCGTGGTCTGGAATTTGTGGAGCAGGGAGATTTAGTCTAGACCTTTTTCGAACTGCTTCAGGATCATTAAGCTTGTTAGCTTGCAAGACTGCTGATGGAGCATCCTGCCTCTCTGCTATTTTGTTTTTAGCAACGTCCTGCTTTCTAAGGCGTGCTTCTTTATCAACTCTTCTTTCACCTTCAAGTTCTTCAATAGTTGTAGGGAACTTGACTAGTTCTGCAGGCTGATCTTCATCAGCAATATCGTAGAAGCCAGGAGGAGGCCTCTTTTCAAAAGGGATTTCGGCATTATAATCAATTCCCCTTCTTTTTCTCTTCTTATGGCGAACATCAATTCCAGCAGCTTTTAGTTCTCTTCTTTTCTGCAACGAAGCAAGCCTCCGAGCCTCTTCAAGCTGCTTCTCTCTGGCTTTCCTTTTTGCCTTCTTGCCTCTAGTGTTGGCTAACCGTGCCCTCGCTTCAGAAAGCATCTCTTTTTCATCTTCATCCATATCTACAGGATCAGGACGTGCTGGTTTGGATTCCGGATTGGGGTCGATCTCTCCAGGACGCAATTTTCGTGGGTCATCACCAGGTTCATAGTTCTCATCCTTAGCACATGCTGCATCGAGGAGCTTCTCATACCTTTCTAGGCACTGAGATGGGGTACGACCAACAATAGGGGCAATAGTCCTCCATTGTGTGGGCATAAGTTTAGCGAGATGCAGTAATTTCTCATCTTCCTCTCGGGTCCACTCAGTCTGCAATGCAAGAAAGATCGTCAACTATGAATCATGTACAAATAGCTTAGATGCATGTGAAAATTCACATTAATCTCGCAACCTTCAACAAATTAAGAAATTCTGATATGGTCAAGTATTGAGAAGCAGAAGAAACTGAGGAGCATGCCCGAAAACATACTATCATTCTATATTTCTCTAGCTGTAAATAATGTACATTTAGTGGGAATAGCCATAATGAGCTTTTTTTAGTTTGCAGAGTAGATTTATCCAAAACAAACTCATGCAGACATTTGATATAAAACTAGTTAATTCAGCATACAAAAAATCCTCAGTACGTACATAATCAAGTAAAGCAGTAAGTCACTTTAAGGCTGTGTCAGGATACAAACTTCAGAAACTCAAATAAGAGTTCTTATTATTACGACTTACAAACAAAATGGATTTCCTCAAACTCTCCAGAATGGCAGAATCGATACTATCTGAAAGCTTCTGCAGATCTTCCCAAATCATCCTTAGTCGGGCTACTACATAATTTTAGTAGTTCACTTTCATCAGAATAACCTCTATTATCTCCATTCATTCTATCAACGCCCCCCACCCCGCCCGCCACAATTTCCCAGTCTTCCCGTTCTATTCATCTTTCTAACTACTCACTTGCCAAACTCAGCATTAGTTGTGTATCTATTTTTATGCCCACCTTCAGAAACAGAATAACAAATAGAAATACCAGATAAATCGAGGGAAAAAAATTGAAAGCCACATCGAGCAATATACCTTTTTGATGGAGGGATCTAGCCACTCGTACCAGCGCGCCTTGCATTGCTTTGCCGATTTCCGAACCAGGAGCGACGAAATTCTAGCCCATTGATTCTTCCCATACTTCATAACCGCCGCCTTCAAGATCTCATCCTCCGTGTTCTTCCACACCCCACCCTTGATCATAATCCTCATTGTGCCGGCTTAATTTCTGCAGAACAATAATAATAAATCAAAGCAAAGGAAAATTGATAACTGGGAGTGATCTATCCGGGGTTCTAGTTTTAGGGTTTTGGAGCTTTTCCCCTCTTCGGTCGCGATATCTGAGACTCTGAACTGAGCTACTACGGCAATGGATGTATAGGGTAAGGGTTGTAGTATAATGCACAAAAAAAAAAAAAAAAAGGACAATTTTTCTGAAAATAATTAAAAAAAATTCTAAAATAATCTCTCTACATATATTATTACGTATATTGAAACACAAACTTTAAAAAAAAAAAAATGCTTAATTATTAATTTTTTTACCTATTTAGGAAAGTTTGAAAATGGTTAATTGTACCAAACTGTCGTGTGGTTTAATATGTTACATGAAATCTCTTTTTAATTTGAAATTGTACGATTTTTATTGTAATTTATTAAATTAATAGAATTTTCTCATTTAAAAAAAGTTTACAATTTTACATAATTCTTCTATTTTTTGTAGTACCATTTTATTTTAAGTATTGAATCTATAATATGATGGATATAACATGAAAATGAAAAAATAGATAAAATTGATAGGTTATGTAAACAATTGGAAAGATTTTTTATGGGTTGCTTGACTATATAGTAAAACTAAGAATTGAATTAAGGTAAATGTTTAGAATTATAGAATAGGGTAAGGGCTTTGTTGGTTAAGTGAATTTAGAGGTAAGTTAGATATGTAAACCTGGTGTTACAGTATATTTGTTTTTTGAATTGTGGATGTGGATGAAACAAACGCAAACTTCTAAAATATTGTGAGATTTCGAAATAATAATTCTTCGCCTCCGCTTAAATTCATAGTGCAAATTTATATGAACACGAGTTTTATTAGTTTGTTTATAAAGTAGATAAATTAAAGATATAACTATGTGTTGTGAGGTTCATTTATTAATAAAGTAATTGATTATTTATGAATAAAAATTTAAGTAAATAAATAATGGACTTAGGTGAAGATAAATTATTTTGTAAATAATATTATTTCTAAAAATAAACTGAGAAGATAGTGAACAAATAAAGTAAAAATAGTGAAATTAAATACATGGTGCTTTGTTAGTTTTGATAAATAAAAAGAATTTTCCAAATAAATTAAGAACCTTACTTTGAAAAGCACACATTGCAAAATGTACATAAATATATTGTGTCTTAGTGTCGGAGTACTATTTTATACTACCATGTTTCTCTCAAAGGTTTACTTTTGCCTTTGTGTGAAAAGTTGTGTGGGACATTCCGGCTACGGAAGAGAAATTATCATCTTACCATGTTCCGATTAGCCTCAACTACCTTTTGTGTGGTTCATGGTGAACGTAAACGGTGCACACTTTATTTATATGCTCGTTAGTGTTAAACCTATTTAGAAAATGCATGGATATTAGGAGTCCATTGAGAAGGGTTTTCAACTTGATACCGACTCCTTTCTCCAGTGGATTACGATATGGAAGGACGCGATAAATCCTTGGAGGTATTGGTAATTGCATGGGACATATGGAAGGAACAATGCAAATTGATCCACGACAAACGTGGTGGGAAGGAAAATCCCATACCTCAACTTTTTCGAATATCGACTGTGCACTCACATTCTCAAACGACTACCCAAAAGTCCAACGAGTTACTAATTGTGGAAGCAAGTCTCAACTATGTGCTATGGGGAATAGTCATGGCACACCAAGGTTCGACAATGCAAACGTTCTTAGGGTGGACGCCAAGTACAACAAATGTGATCACTGGTTTGAAGTGGGCGCTGCTCTTTTCTCCTAGGAAAACATCTTGGTGGTGGCGTACGGATAAAAAATTCCACACTCGGGGTCAGTCTTGGGGGCCGAACTTAAAGTGGTTCTGATGGGGATGGAGTGGTGTAGGGGTCAATGATGTGACTATCTTATTATCCAATTTGATTCCTTATAGGCTGTTTCGACAACTAGAAATAAAACGTCTTTCTTCGACCCTGAAGGGATGACAATTGATAAGATTGACAAACTGATAAACAATTGCTTGTATGTGAGTTCCAACATATCAAAAGAGATCTCAACAACATTGCTCACGATCTTACATAGGTTGTGGTGTACGTTCCAGTTTTCTATCAATTGAAATGGAGTAGGGTGTAGTGTGAGGGGAGGCAATGTTTGTCGCTTCAAGATGGGCTACGACCTGTATTTTCTTCTTTGCGTTGTGTCATTATCTCTCAAAATAAAAATAAACATATAATATAAAATGTGTAGTGAATAGTTAAAACATGTTAACAATTAACATACATTAATACCCTGAAAGTAAATGTAGCTTATTAGTGTTTGTTGTTGTAATGAAATCAAACTTTATATGTAATTGTAGAAGGGGGTGATGACAACAACTAATTGAATAAGGAAAATAAACATTTGATTTAAACAAAACAAAAGATGAAAGTGAAAACCTTAGTATATTTATTTTGAAATCTGAGAGAGTTCTAACTTTGAGATTCTAAAATCTGAATTTTAGAATCTTAATTTTTTTTTTTTTTTTTTTTTTTGAAGGTAGAATTACAAGATAGGAATATTGAAATTGCATCTCACGCTCACCTATCTATTACATATAAACTCTACTAAAGACTCATATTCCAAACTCAATCTGGAGAGAGTGGAGAGTCACACAAGCAATCCATCGGATTCTTCGATCAAGAAAGATAGCAAATCTGCTTCGACAGAGAAACAAATTGTCGCCCACTACGACTCGCGCTACAAACTCCCCAAATCATAGAAGATGACCCATGGACAACCAGTGTCAAAGGAGAAACCTCATCAACCAAACGCAACTTTCAAACAACAAGAACCCACAACAGGGGAGGAAGACCCACAACAGGGGAGGAGAACCCCAAAAAAGGGAAGATAAAAAAACAACCGTAAATAAAACAGGAAATAAAGCATTAAAGAAAACAACAACAATAAAAACAAAAATGTAAAATGGGATCAACGGAAGAAACTCAACCATACGGTCACCGTGGCTCCGTCGAAGAGGATCTACACATTGATCCCAACAGGGGAACGACTCTTCTACAGGTCGGCGATTTTCCAACAGTGATGGGCGACGGTCTAACGAGCCGATGAAGAAGGAAGAAGATGAGCGGTGTGGGCGGTGGAGATTTTTGGGCGGTGCTTATTTCCTAAGCAACCCCGAGAGAGAGATGTTTTAGAGAGAGTTTTTGATTCCAATCCATGAGGTGATTAGAATCTTAACTTATGAATATGTATAAATCATATAAATGTCAACCAAAAAATATATACATATGATACATATAAATCCTATATAAATGTTTATAAATATATGCTTAAATTTTAAAACAAAAAAACTTATGGAGTATGAAATATTTCATATATGAAATATAGACAATTAAGGTAAATTTAAAGCAAAGGTTTATGGTCAAACCCAAGTCAACACGAGTCTAACACAAATCAAACTTAATTAAAATATACTTTTTCGCTTTTAAGTATTAGTCTACTGCATGATCAAAACCATGTTACTACAGGTTAAAAAAATATTATAGACACTTAATTTTTTGAGCGAATTTTTCACAATATTTTTTGACACGTAGTATTACACTTTTGGTCTTGTAGTGATAGTAATTTGACCTTGGACCGCAATTTTTTTGAACAACTCATATCCAGATTTTTGACCCGCAACTTTTTTAAAAATATCTTAATTAAATATATTTTATGTATGAAATATTTCACACAAGTGTTTTGCTCATTTTAAAATAAACACATACCATTACAAGTATTATAATTTAAAATTCACTAAACTTTAAAATTCTCAAAATCTCAAATGATAATTTTAAAACTCTTGAAATCTCATAAGAACATCATCTCTAATTGTAATAAAAGTCAAATTCGTCGCCTAAGTTTGTAATAGAGTTCCATAATTGGTCAAGGTCAACTATTTTGTACTCTCCAAACCACCCACCCCTCCCCCAACAATTTTATCCATGTTTTGATTCTACACTTTATTTGTAATTTAATGATTTTTGACAAAATAATTTAGTCAATAATAGCTCTCAAAAGTTACATATAAAATTAAAGTAATTAACTTAACATCTAGTAGGATTTTTTTTTAAATATGTGTACACTAATTTATATTTATAATGACATATATTTTTAATAGATTTTTTTTTAGTATTTTAATAATAAAACTACAAATTTTGAAAAAATGAATATAATCATAAGTATAAGACGTGTCAATAAAGCATAAGCTACCTATAAATATTTTTTTCCCGAAAAGAAACATAAGCTATAAATTAGAGTTCCAATATCTAAAATAGCTAAAAAAATATATTAGAAAATAAAATTTAAATAATACTTAATATTTGTTGACGCGATTTATTCATATATTATTTTAATTTAAATTTCATTTAAGTCTTCGTGCATCCCTAAGTTGGGAGATTCGATAAGCAAAGTTTTATTTATGACGTTTGATTGAATTTTATTATATCCACTATATGTATGCAACACACTCTCGCACACACGCACAAACAATAGGAGGAGATATATGCTGCTTTTCTGCCAAGGGTTTGCAAATCTCTCTGTAAATTCCGTCTCTCCGATCTCAGTTGAAATCAATTTCTAGGGTTTGTTCGATTAATATTACGCATCTGGAATTTCCGACCTGTCGCCGATTCGGAATCTATAAAGATCCGTGGATGAAAAGGCGCTTTCTGCTTGGAATTGGGTCATTCTAGCCTACCGTTTGATGGTTGAAGTAGCGTTTAAAGATCTAAGGATTGTGAGTTGTATTATAATCTAAGGAGCTTTGAGAAACGGAGATGGATTTGGATTTCAATGGCGATGTCACGTGCCTCGATGCTGAACTGTTGCAGCTTTCGGAGGTGTCTCCGTTGGCCATTAAAGCCAACCCCTATGTTGCTGAAAAGCTCTTTGATCAATGGCTTTCGCTTCCCGAAACTAATTCGTTGGTAATTTCTTTTTCTGCCCCTTTTTTTGTTAGTTTTTGCGTCAATGATGCTTGATTGGCTACATGGTCTGTGCTTAATACGGTGAGTGGGTAAGATATGGGATATGAGTAAGTTACTTGTGTAAAAGAGGAGGACTGTTTCACATCTCATAAGAGGTTGCGGGAATGAGGAAATAAACTACTGGACTTTAGGATGTTGCCAATTATTGCTAAAGTTCACTGTGAATCAGGTAGTAACATTATATACTGGGTTTCTTGCCTCCATGGGGCATTGACAACTTGATGTGATGACAATTCCTGTTGTTTATTACACATACATTCCTCTGGTAATTAGTAATGGTTGGGTAGATAATTATTTTATTGGCAAGATATATTTATGGCCTTGGAATGCATTCCTCACACTCTACTGTATAATATGAAGTGAAACCTCGCTATCTATTGGGTTTTTAGCTGAAGAAGTTATGCCTCATCAACTTGTTTCAATCTCGACAGTTGTAGCATTATGTCAAGTGAACCATAAAATACTAGTCTAATTTAAATATTTCCGCTTCTTACCACAACTTTATTATTATTCACTCAGCTGAATGCCCATATGTCATGTTCAGTTTAACGTTAAGATCAGTTGACGATTCACAGTTAAAGAATATCAAAATTTGGGGGTTGCCACATTGTTATTGGAATCCTTGCACTTAAAATAAACCCTTTACATTTCAGTATTAAGATTTAGATTTTGAATATTGATTAATCATGTCACCAGTTATATATCACTAAAATCTAAATTTACTCAAACATGTATGAAAATACGAGAATAGATTCCTTTTGCAGATTAGTTGTTTTAATATTATTTGTTATGGATTCCGAGTAGTCTTTTGATTTGGAATGCTGGTAGAATTAAAATTCCACTGTTTAAAAATTACTGGAGATATTAATTGTATTACCTTCCATTTTTATGGGCTCAACTGTATTTGGTAGAATATGTTTCATGAGATTCTTGAAGCTATTGATATTTAGCTTGAGATAAATGAGGGTAAATAAAGGCCGACTCTTTTTTTTCTTTTTTGTTGTTGCTGTAAATGAGAGTATCTTATGTAGGTGCTCCTGTGATCCCGATACCCTACTGGATGGTCTATTCATTTTTCTGCTTTAGCCCCAAATTATGCACCTTCCAGATCCTTGATGAACACATTTGGTCATTGTTGGAATGCTCATTTTAGAAGGGTAGTATTTACTATTTAGAAACGACATCTCTAGAAGACAGTGATATCCTTGAAAAACTGGGCAATGTGTGGTGTTCTCATTCTTCTAAGACAGATAAAGCATACTATACATCACCCTGCATAATTCACTCCGAAACAATAATCTTCCCGAATATTTTGTGGACAGTACTCAAACATATTGGTACAATGCCTCAGATTAATTCATGCACGCGACCCAACATGATTCTATTATTGGTTCATGTAGTCTACCCCATCATTTGGGATTAAAGACTCGGTTTGTTTGTTTTACCATGGTTTAAATGCATGTGAACATGTAATTAGTTGAAAGCAATTTAGTTTTTTTTTTTGGGTGGTGGTGGTGGGAGGCGGGGGAATATTATCACGGATATTTTATGTTTGGTTCAGTATAGTTGAATTGGAAATTCGATATGTCCATGAAGATCACATATTATTGCAGGTAAAATCCTTGCTTAATAATGCCAAAGGAGGTGGTCCACTGAATGCTGCTGGAGCATCAGGTAGCACAAATGCTGCAGCTACCAATTCGTTGCCTTCAATGTTTCCTGCTGGCAGTACGCCACCACTTTCACCAAGGAGTTCATCAGGTTCTCCTCGGATCATGAAACAGAGGGCAGGCCCTTCTGCTTTAGGCTCTCCCTTGAAGTTAGTGAATGAGCCTGTGAAGGAGCTTATACCCCAGGTTGAATTAGCCGATGTGTTATTTTTTGTAGAAGCTGATTTTTTAAGTTTTTCTCTTGGTCTACTTACCTCCTGTTGTTTAGACAATAATATAGTTTTCTTGATAATAATCGTGAGTGGTGCAGTTCTACTTCCATGAAGGTCGTCCACCACCTAATGAATTGAGAGAGCGGTGCTTGTTCAGAATAAACCAATTTTTTTATGGTCACATGGATGGACTCCAAATGCATGGTGAGATTGGCTAGATATACATATAGTAGGTAGCCGTACTGTGTGGTATATTCCAACTGTTTAATATACTAATGCATACGGAGATTTATTTATTGAAATATCAGATCATCTACCTGCTATCAGTATTTATATACTAAACTTTTTCATGGGTTTTCAGAATTTAAACCAGTAACAAAGGAAATATGCAAGCTCCCTTCTTTCTTCTCTACTGTTCTGTTTAGAAAGATTGATGCTGAGGGCACCGGAATTGTGACCAGGTAATTTTTTAAGGAAAATCTCCCCCGTTGTGCAGCTTCAATTGATCTTCGGATATGCCCTTTTTTTGTTAAAAAAATCTGTTGAACTTCTCCCACTCATTCCCAAAGGTGGGAATTGAGTGGCTCAAATCAAATGAAAAGTATGATATTATAATGGACCAGTGTTGGTCATATCACATGTACCTCTTCTAATGCTCAAGTTTGTAGTGGAGATTCTAGGGAATGTAAATACCACTGTGTGCAAACTTTTATGTTCTCAACTTCATAGTAGACCAAAAATTGTCATGTAATTCACTTAGCTTTAAATTCTGTTCTACTACATAACATGTGTGCGACAGTGTGACTAACATTAGTCTTGATAATGTATAACTGTCCATGTATCGGATTTAGTTAGGGTTTGTGCTTCGCTCTTAAGTGATACTGTAATCTGTTGTGCCTTCTCTTCGAATGAATCAAATTGTAAGCTATAAAAAGGATCTCTCATCCCCTTATGGCTTATACCTTCCCTATCTAAATAAAACAAAATGGTTTTCTATATAAATATATATAAAAAAAACATGTCTTGATAATGGACTAATGGTAGCAATATAAAAGTTGTATCCAAGTACTTAGATTTTGTAAGGATTTACAGCTAATGTACTGATATACTTATTCTATATTGATCGGCAACCAACATTCTCTATTATAAGTATTACAAGCAGTTCTGATTGACTTTCTTTCCGGTTCATGTTTTAAGGGTCTTGTTTAGTTAATGTATTTATGCCCACTTTGACTGTTGATTTGAAACAGAGATGCGTTTGTTGATTATTGGATCAATGGGAACATGTTGACGAAAGATATAGCAGCACAACTATTCACAATCTTGAAGCAACCAGATCTCAAATACTTGGTCCAGGTTAAGCAAATTCTTTGATACTTTAATTATGGCAAGTTTAGTTGAGGTAGTTATTAATAGCTTCCCCTTATATGAACATGACATAGGATGACTTCAAACCTGTGCTTCGAGAACTTTTGGCAACTCATCCAGGGTTAGAGTTCTTACAAAGTACACCTGAATTTCAAGAAAGATATGGTATGTAGGTTCTTGTACACACATTTATTAGTTGTGTAACTGATTTATATTGGTCTGAGTTTTCTTTGTGCTAAATGCCAGGATAAATTTTGTCATTTATTGATGTTACTCAAATATGTTGAATATCACACTGCTATTGCCATACGTGTTACCAACTTCTGCTATGACCCTTCATGAGTTCTCCCATGCCTACAGTCAATTTTATTTTTTCAAAAACAGTGTTGGTTTGCTGGTCGAAAGGCATGTATTGGTGGTTGGCTGGACTGTTTAATAACTATCTGTAATCTCCTGATAATTAAGTTAACCTTACTTTTCCTATCTACTTGTTGGAAATATTCAAATCCTTGATTGAATTAACAGTTCAATTGGTTGCTATGTTCAGCGGAAACTGTAATATTCAGAATATTTTACTACGTGAATAGATCGGGTAATGGTCGTCTTGCACTAAAGGAGCTGAGACGTTCAAACTTGATTGCTGCGATGCAGCATGCAGATGAAGAAGAGGATATTAACAAAGTCTTAAGGTGATTGATGTAGAATCTTTATTTGTGTCATTTGAAGATATTATTTAGTTGTTATTAAATGATACTGTGCTTAGTCATCAACAAAGTATAGAGCCAGGCCAGATGACAGGTCGGGTGTTTGAATTTCACCACCCAATTTTAAAAATTCCACGTGGAAAGCTTTAATACAAAAAGTAACTAACCTGCACATGAGGGAGCATGTTGAATATTATTTTAATTTAAAATGGTACTCCTCTATCAACTTAAGCTTTTAAATGTGGCGGTATTTCAACAGTTTATTTTTGTAAGTGCTTTTGTAGTTGTTGATGTTACTAAATTGTACAGTAAATATGTCAGGCTTATAACCTGGTTTAGCATGAGACAGCATAATTGATGATATTCTGCAGAAAAAAAATATGTTCTTGGTTCTTGGTTCTTGGAAAAGCTTGATGAATATTTTCTAGCTTTCCATCAGACATAACTTTTTTCTCTTGATATCAGATATTTTTTGTATGTAACATATATTTTTTCAGGTATAAAAGTATCAAGAAGTAATTGTGGATTAGGACTGTTTATATTTCTATTCATATTTGGTTTATTTTGCATTTTAGTTTATTTGTCTATTACTTCATTAACGTCTCTATTAATCCTCATAATTGATCCCCCCCCCCCCCAACCCTCCTGATTCCTATTTGCTTTTGCTTCAGGTACTTCTCATATGAGCATTTTTATGTGATATATTGCAAGTTCTGGGAGCTGGACACGGATCATGATTTTTTGATTGACAAAGAGAACCTCATCAGATATGGTAATCATGCACTTACTTACCGGATTGTTGATAGAATATTTTCTCAGGTATGTCATTTCTCCATTTTTTTTCCTACTTAGGAAATTTACCTCCTCTGTAATATTGATTTATTTCTCGGGTTGCTTCACCCATCATTCTAAGTTTTGTTACTTGAAATTGCCCAAGGTTCCGAGAAAGTTCACCAGTAAGGTTGAAGGAAAGATGGGGTATGAAGACTTTGTGTACTTCATATTGTCAGAGGAGGATAAATCATCTGAGCCTAGTCTTGAGTACTGGTATGTGCACATCACTGCATCTACATTGTCAATTAAAAAACAACACCTAAACTCGTGCAATCTGGATTGTGTGTTGGGGGTTCTTTTCTATCATGTCAATCCCGATTGTTATGCGATATCATTTGTTAAAGATATGATCATCGTTTGGTAATGGATAGATAAACATAAATGTAATGGAGCTGATTCCTTTCAGAGTCCTTTATACATGTGGTTTGCAGGGTTTGTAGTATGCTGCAGAATGTGTACCACTGAGCCAGTTAAGATTGTCTAATGTATTTGGATTCTTGTGTTTCCATTTTTACTTTAAATATTTAGTGAATTGATGAAAGTTGAGTAGATTTTTTTGCATTTTCTTTATTATTCATTTTATCTGTTACATGTATGTTAACTTTTTTTTTTTTTTTGTCAGGTTCAAGTGCATTGATTTAGATGGAAATGCAATTATTACAAGGAATGAAATGCAATTCTTTTACGAGGAACAATTGCATAGAATGGAATGCATGGCTCAAGAGCCTGTGCTTTTTGAGGATATTTTGTGTCAAATAGTTGACATGGTTAGCCCTGAGGTGAGCTTCCAGTAGATTATATTTGATTAATTCCATTTTTTATGCATCTGTGGTGCGCTTTATGTGTCTAAAGTAGCTGTAAGGAGCAGTCCTAGCATTTGCTTAATCATCTCTTATTCTGAATAATAAAATTAGCCGCTCAAGTCCTTGTAATTCATAGGTACCCCTCAGGCTATACTATTAAAGAATTAAATTTATAATTCCAATGAGTTCCTACATCTTTGTGGTTTCCTCCCTTTTTTCATGTTCCACAAATGTTTGATTTGATGCATCCATGCAATCTCGGTGTCAACCCACTATATTATCCCCTGACATTAAAATTGTTCTGTATGCAGGATGAGAGCTATTTTACACTGCGTGATATAAAAGGAAGCAAACTTTCTGGCAGTGTTTTCAATATCCTTTTTAACCTTAACAAGTTCATGGCATTTGAAACTCGTGATCCATTTCTGATTCGCCAGGTAAAATTGATGCATTTTTAAGAAGTTATCTGTTATGGATATTTTATCATGCTGCAATTTAGAATGTACAGCATAGAGTTGCGAGGTTTGTTCTCTTTTTGACATTGATTACTGGACAGGAGCGTGAGAATCCAAATTTGACGGAGTGGGATCGCTTTGCGCACAGAGAATACATTAGGCTTTCAATGGAGGAAGATGCGGAAGATGCCTCTAATGGAAGTGCAGATGTCTGGGATGAATCACTTGAGGCTCCTTTTTGACTTCTATCTGGTTAGTGATCCACTGAATTCCTTTTAGGCTCACTTGGTTGTCCTCAGTTCTTACCCTCATTTGTCAAAATTTCTTATTCTCAAAATGTGACTCGCTGCAGTCCCTTAACACACATTTTGATAACTTATGTTATTTGGACTCAATTTAAAAGGTCAAATCCTGTGAAAGTTGAAACCGACAATCTAGTATCTCCATCTCCATATCTCACCACTCTTTCCTTTGCTAATGTCACCAGATTTTCTCATCCATCTCCCATCTCACCTCTATGCCGTTCCGTTTTTCTCATATCTTTTCCTTGTTATGTTCTCATCATGTCTTCACTCTCTTTTTTTTCTTTGCTTGTTCCCCTCCCTCCCCCCTGCTTTCGCTTTCTCCTCACTGTTGTATCTTTCCTCCCATCGTCCTCCTTCCTCTTTTGCTGTCTTTCACTCCTCATCACGCCTTTCCCTCTGCTACACGTGTCATTTTTTTTTCTTCTTATTCAACCCATCAACCCAACCCCCTGCATTTCCTTCATATGGAATGGAAAACAAGGATTAAAGAAAAAAAGGAGTTTCCAAAAGAATTGATTGGAGTAAAATATGAAAGAGGTGGGGGGATGAGGTAAAACAAAACTGATAAATAAGTTTTACACTAGAAGTGGTACATGAGCACATCTTTTTTCTTTCAAAAATATGAAATCCATTATAAATCTAATGCATTAGTAAGAAGAAATAAATTCACTGCAAGCTAATCATTTGTTCTCAAATACTTTCCGTTGTATGTTTGTATTTTGGTTTTTGGGATCAATGTTTAATTACTTTTTTCCACTTCATGCATCTAATTATTACATTTATCACCCCTTGTGAATTTCACATCCTAATGCTTAGAGTTATACTGCAATTAGCAGTATATAAATACAACTCTCCTTGGTGAAAGTTTGGAAGCCCACTGAAACTCTGCTAAAAATCATGAAAACGTGGAAAATCTGGTGAAAGTGGTAGATTTACAAGCGGATAATTGTAATTATGAAAGGATAGGAGATCATGGTATTTTGTAGTTCAGTTATTATAGAAGGGAAGAAATGTTACCTAACCTTTTAATTCACCAATCAAAGAAATGTTACCAAACCTTAATGCCAAAACTTGTATCTGTCTTGCAGTAATGACAACATGCCTTTGTTTATTTAGATTAATTCTAATATGGTTTATCAGAATTAGAAATAAATGCATTAGAAAGTTAGTAGGGTAGCACAAATAGATGATAAAAATTAAAGGATCACACTTAATATGTTTTGGACAGGTGCTTAAACTTTAGGTGCCCAGAAAATAATCTTTTACTCAAGTTTTGGAAATAAACCATTTCAAATAACACAGCATTATAATTAAATATGAACGAGGACGTGTCTAGACTGAAAATGATGGATACGAATCATACCTACCCCAAATAGTTGGGTAAAGTTACGTTTGTTCTTATTTAAATAAAGATTTGGAGTTGATAGAATTTGTGTTTGCATGTCTGTTGTTTTAAAATTGTATTCTGTGTTTCCATATTCAGGTGTGTACAATGAATTCTTTTTATGGAGCTGGCTACAGAGCATTACGAGCCCTCACATGGGGTTAAGTAGTCCATTCACTTGCAATTGCTGGTATGTTTGCACTTATCTGCAGGTAGCAAGCTTGCCCCATTGAAATGTTAACTTGCGAACTGTGGGGCATTTGGAGAAGGCTTGGCGAGCTTGCGCCATTTGTTGATTGGAGATTAACAGGCATAGGTTATGTTAGTTCACAACTTTTAGCCCTTTTTCTTTGTCTAGCTGTAAGAAATTGTTTTTCTATTAATTATTTCTTTTGGAGGCAACATCAATTGCTTCCTAGTACATTTTTAGCACTGTTATTGCATTTTTGCTTTGTTTTCTTTCTTTCTTGACTTTCTGACTGTGTAGTTGTCTGTGAGCTATTTGTTTTGTTTTTGTTTTTTATATTTAGAAACAGTTTTCTAGACTTTTATGTAAACAGCAGCTGGGATGTAAAGATATAATGAATTAATGATCCATATCCAACCAGATTTTCTTATACATTCTGCCAATAGATCATTTTTTAGGTCTCCTATGAACCACGGGAACACCTTTTATTTTTACCTTTTAAGGGTCATTGTAGTGGATACAAATTGTCGCTTTTTTATGAATCTGGTTGTGTTTGCATCGAGAGGATTTTGAAAATGTCTCGGTTCTCAAATTCATAACATTAAATTTGTGGATGTTTGAATAGGTTTAATCTAAAATGGATTCGAAATTTATGACCTTTTGTAATGCTTTGGAGCAAAGTCTTCCATTCTATTACAATAACTGGAGTAATTTCGTTCATTTTTTCTTCAAATATTTATGATCCTTCGACAATCATCTTCTCTTTCAAATTATTCCAGATCGTAAAACCTCCATAGTGAATCAATGTGCCACAATATCAGTATTACGTCGAATAAGTCCGATAGAAGTACAGCTAGGCTATAGATTTTTTTAAACTCACAATTGTCACCCCTCCAGAAAGAAATAGCATCAAATCAAATCATATATGGATACTAAGTAGTATAAAAATATATACAAAATTCAGAACTAGTGTATTCAGTGTTAGTAAAGCATGGATATCCCAATCACCTTGTGTCAACTATTAGTATATACCTTCAAAATGATAGTCTATCTCCCTACCAAAACCTGTCCTTGTTGACACTTAAGTAACCGGACATGACTTTCCCTCCAGTATTTCTCATGCCGTCTATGAGATAGCACCACGTAGAACCCAATGCCCCAATGAAGAAATCAGCTTCTGTGGCCATCAGGAAGTTTACCAGAGGATAATTGCTGCTTGTTTCCCTACCAAGACTTGCCTCGTATACTGCCATGGTCATGTTCCCCTTTTGTCGTGTCGCATTAGAGTAGTAAAACTTCCAATGCTCGTACGATTTTGATCTATCGATCACATCCTGAATGCAAACACTTCTACATTAATTTTTTATGAATTCTTGTACTTTCATCTTGTCATTTAAAATACACGACTACTCTCACTACTGCACGTATGAGTTGCATTTGTTGACGGACTATCAAAAGGGTCTTTTGAAATAACCGTTAATAGTTTGAGGGCTTTTAAATGCATTATGCCTAAACTTATTTGAGGTTCCAAACACTGAAAGATGAAGTTACCTGCATTTCAGTAGAAAGCCAGATGCGATCGAGATGTGGGAAACGCTTTCTAACTTTGTCAGCTAGATGCATGTAATCCTCGAACCCGACCACCTTCATTTCACACGCCTTATCTCCCATTCTGACGTGCATGCTTAACATGGGGCGAGGAACCCATGGTTTGTGGTTTGACCACACAAATCTTTCTATATCATTCATCTTCTCTTGTATATTCTGCAGAAATTGAGATGCTACATAAAATTTATATAGAGACATCTTATGAAAAACCCCATTTTCATTATTAGTACCTCCACAAGTTAATTGATTTGGATCAAAATAGCATACCTCATCAAGATCATCAGAGGAAGATGCAAGAACCATTTTAGCAGCCTCCAATCCGAATGCTTGATGTCGTGCAACGTTCATTAAGTTGCACGTGTACTCGGACTGAAACCTCATGAGGTAGCGAATTGCCTAAAAAACAGATACGGTTAAGTGTTAAAATTTTTATGAAGCCGATAAATTTCATAATGCCGATTTTGATACTCAACCTGAGCTCGCCACCATCTAAGGTCCATTTTCCTATGATGAAATAACAAGCTCCCGTTTATCTCTGTCGTTGGCTGCATAATATTCCAAGGATTTCCCCATGCCCTGAAGTATAAGAGACTTGATCAAAATGGCAGTTTAAAGATGACTCAATTTCTTTTTCATACTTATATAACATATTACCTAGGTATCTGCCCGGACCAAATTTGTCTGGAAGTATAATTTTCTCTCCCAGATATAATACCCTTTTCCCATGCTGATTTGTCATGCATAAGTTCAAATGCTCGTTTCTTGCATTCGAGGGAGGTCTCTGGAAAGAAATAGCACGACCAACTAGAGCGTGATGAACCTACAGAAAACAAGTCAAAACATTTTATCAGATAACTAACAATCTCATGTGATCTACCCTTTTATCCATTTAATAATTTGATTGAATAACACCTTGTACCTCTACAACCATCATGATCAGCTCTGTTGTAGTAGTTCGTAACTAGAACTCTCTTCTCGTTAATTGCAATAGCAAATAAACCACACATTCCTGCAAATTGTGCTCCAATACCAAATCCAGGTAATATCTCCCAATCGGCTACTAGAAATTTTACATTAGGATCGTTGCAGTTCTCAGGATGCTGATGACGCCACAAGTCCCTCTGCACTTTCCTCGTTAGAGGATAATTTTCCTCGTCTGACCCTGCAAGCTGGCATACCTCAATCGTAAGATCTACACGACTAAATGAAGCGTTCTACAGAAAACTAGAAATTACTAAACTTAACTTTGCCAACCTAATTAATTTAAAATGGAAATAGGTTGGCAAATTTAGATGATGTTTTAGTACTAAACATTATCAAAAATCAAAATGCAGGTAATTTCTAAAGAGAGAACCATACCCAGGGAGGATAAGCTCCATTAGATATTATTTGATCTCTATATTTCATATGCTCGTCAGTGTACGAAAATGGAAGGTTGTCCAACTTTCCTTTCCAAATCGTCCAGGGGGGGAAGCTCCCATTTGGAAGGCGTGTATCAAGACGTTGATTTATTTTGGCACTCAACATGCAATTCTCCAAATGAGGGGCCTTGCGAGCATTAACTTTGCTCAATTTGATTTTCCGGGAGGACTGATCTTCTTCATTTACCAATTTATGAAGTACATCACCCCATTCTTTATACAACTCGAAAACTTTCTCATAAGTTTCCTCAGAATACATTATACTTTCTTTTTCCTTGGGTATGCTCTTGTAATCTCCACCTACACCATCTGTAATGTAAGATGCATAAACATGAGTTATGAGCTTTATGACTTGCACTTTAATATAATTAAAATTACGATTTTCATTGCAAAATAACAAACTTTATGTTTGTAGAAATCAGATTCAGGTAAGAGGGATAGAGGATACCCCACAGTTCAGGGAGCAAAAACACAATTAGCACTAATTCGCTTGGTTCGAAAGCGAAATGATGCATAAAATCCATGATTAATATTTATGCAGTTCTGATCTTGTTGTACCTTTTATTCTAAGGTGTCACATAATTGAACTAATGCACATTTAAAAAAAAAATCTTAAAGTCCATTTATGTAACATATGAATAAAAAACACATACAGTAAATTCTCTAATTTTTGGGTCCATATGCCATTAGCAAAAGTGAGTCTTGGTTTCTTGCTCAGGAATAAAGGAAAAGGTATTAGTTGCTTCCAAAGAAATCATCCAATTTGAGTTTTATATTATCTTAATAATCATTAGTCTCTCCCCCTCCCCCCTCAAATATCAGGATCATAACAAGAACAAATACTCTTTATATCCTATAAAAGTTTTAATGCTTTTCTTTTTAATTTGTCCAACAAAAGTTTACGCACCCCAAAATAGAAACCATCTCCACAATCTTCACTCGCACAATATACACGTATTTACCCTTCGTGTCATTACTTCTAAAGTCCACCGTAGACTCAATACAACCAATTTATTTACTTTATACTCCTTCCGTCCCAAAACATAGTTTATATTATGAATTTTACCTATACACTTCAAAAGATTTGCCCTTATTTTTAGATTATCTTGAAATTGAAAAACTCTCCTTTCGGTTTTCTCTCACACATTACAATAATTTAAATATTCATTAAATAAGAAATATACATACCCTCGTTAATATAAAAGTTTACAAAACTAACACTAGTCACCCTAATTATTACACTTAAGTGTGGGGAAGGGGGAGTAATAAACACAGCAAAAACATAAAGCACAACCTGGAAAAGAGTGAAGTAAACAAAAGAAACGGAACCTTGAAAAAAAGAATTTATCACACATAAATAGACAGAATTGAAACGGAAAACGTACTTATGGCGATTGATGAGGTGGAATTTGAATTGGAAATTCCGGCAAGAAACGGAGAAAAGGAAATAACACCAATGGAAGAAGTAACAGCAGCAAGAAACAGAGAGGTTAAGCAAACCCCACACAGAAACCCCACAACACAAATTTGGCATGGAAATGAATTCCCCATTTGAAATGCTTTCTGTGAAACAACCCTCTCAAGAGACTTCTGACTCAACGCCTCCATTTCTTTTTTTTCTATTCCAAGAAAACAACTGCTGAATTTATTTAGTAGTATTTTTTGTCAAAAGGAATTAGTCATGCGCTCCCAACAAACTCTCACAACTGCAAATCACATGAATTACGGCAGTAGTACCTGAAATCAATAAAAGATGAATTTTTTCAAAAGCCCAAAAAGAAGGAGTCAAGAAAAGAATCCATGCATGAAAATTGGTGAAAAAGGGTTTAAATTTATGGTGTTTTGACAGAAGTGAGGAAGGTGACACCTGAAAAATCTGCAAATTGGTGAAAAGAAGGGAGGAGGAGAAGTGACAAATGGGCAATGGAAAAGATTAAAAAGGCATGCAAGTGTGACACATGGGCTACCTACAATTTTATATGAATTAAATAATGATGATAATTACAACTCAATCAAGAAAATAAAGAAAAGCAAAAGGCTTGAAAATTAATCTTGTACAGAGGGAAAAAGACAGACAAACTTTGTTTCAGAGGAATAAAAAGAGAACAAAATAAAGAAATAAATGATCATTTATGGAGAGAGGAAAAAAACTAGAGAGAGGGAGATGGGGCTTTGGGAACATACCCGTGAATCTTTGTTTAGTGGAAAAAGAGGAATAAACACAAAAGGGATATTAAAATCCATGATGAATATTCAGTTTTTAGTGGGGACTTGGATTCTTGAAACACTCCCACCGTGTGTTTTACCATGTGTGATATGTTCATCTTTAGAAAAAGTTTTTCATAAATTTATGGGTTTAAGACTAAGTTTTGATTAAAATATTATACAGTACTCACCAGTAATCCATTTACAGGTTACAATACTTACTTTGACTAAATCTAGTCAAATTTTTATATGTAATTAGATTCATAATATCTGATTGAATTTAACCCATTAAAACTGTGGTTCAATTCTACCATTGCACACTTGTAACTCATAAAACTATCCTAGGTATGAATTGATTAATTTTTCATTTACTAAAAGTTCTTGCTATGGTTCACTAGTACGACAGCGTTTCTCAATTTTCTTATTGAAATGAATGCAATACATGATCTACCGAAAAAACACAAAAAGAATTTAGAAATTTAATACTCCCTCCGTCTTGGTATAAGTTTCCCTTCTTTTTTTAGTGTTTTGATTAAGGAATATGAGTATAAGTGATATGATGGTGAGGAAAATAATAGATTAATATGAGATTAAATATAATAAAATACTCCCTCCGTCCAATTTCATTATGTCCACTTTCCTTTTTTTGGTTGTCCAATTTTATTATGCACATACCCTTTTTGGAAACAATACTATTTATATTACTTTATCTCTACCCTCCTACCATCACTTATTTACCTACTTTGTCATTCACTTTATTCATAAACAACCATTTATTTATAAATGGACCCCACAATACCCTATCATACCCTCAACTTATCTACTTTATGAATAAACTAATCAATATTCATTAAAACCCGTGCCCGAAGAAGTGAGCATAATAAAATTGGACGGAGGGAGTAATAGATAAAGTATAAGTGATGTGATTGGGAGAAAGAAAATGATTTATCAAAAATTGAATGAGAAATTTATAGTGGGAACTTATAGTGGGACGGAAGGAGTATATTAATAAAAAGCACATAATAATTATAATGCTATATAGTACTCTATTCCTCTCGCAATTATTTTCACACTATTTTTTTTTTGGCACGTTCAACAATAACTGCTTTCACACCCTTTAAATTTTTATTTATTTTTATATAATTACCTTAATTTTACACCAATGTCATTATTTTTTCTCCACTTCACACATACATAAAAGTAACTAATTTCTTTACTTTTTACATTAAAATTTACAAAATTACTCCTCAAAATTTCCACTAAATTTACTATTTTTATTTTGTGTGTCACTTCACGTATGAAAGAAATTATGCCGGAGGAAGTAAAGGCAAAGTGTTGTAGATTTGACGTAATTTTTTTTTTATATATAATTATTATTATACTGTGAGTGAAATTGTTTTTCCATTAGTTATTTCTTTTGGAGGCAGCAGCAATTGCTTGCAATACATTTTGATACAGTTAATGCATTTTTGCTGTGTATTTGTGAAGAATCTGATTGTGTAGTTGGCAGCTGGTACCTATTTTTGTTTTTTTATAATTAGAAACAGATTTGGTAGGTGGTGAACGAGGAGCAATTCCAATGTGGTGGAGGCAAACATAAATGACATTTTATAATTATTTTGAATTAAAAAAAATTCATAAGAATGGTATATCTAACAAAGTTGGAGGTGCAAATAACCGTACCCACCAACTAAGATAAACACAAAATGTATCTGCCGATCTCATAACCCCAAAAGTATAAATTCCAATGAAAATTAAGAAACTTTGATAATAAATAATCTCCTTCCTATTCTTAATAAAATTTATTTGTAAATTAAATGATGTTTTACACTTTTTAACACTAATGTTTTACTGAAACTTTGGATGAGATAATTAGCTAATGGTTGACACTTGCTTTTTAACGATGTTTTAAGGATGTACAATGTGGAATAAGGTGAGATCAACAATGTGGGAGCTCTTGGCAATCGAAATAAACTCGAGTGGAAATTAAAAGTGATTCTAAACAAGCTATTTCCTTGTGCTCCAAACACTTTTTGTTTGAAGGTGGGGGGCCTGAAGTTGGTATTACTCGACGGATTGCATCAAATACTAAAGAATTTATAGTGTGCAAATTCACATATATACCCCAAGCCAATAACAAGAAAGCTCACGACCTGACCCAGAATGCAGCTCACTCTTCCATTTCTCAAGACAGACATGGAGTAGTCAACTTAGAATCATAATTTGTTTTGAATTTGAGTCCACCTGTTTTTCACGATTATATGGTTCTATCTAAAAAAAAAAAAAATATGATGTGGGAGACGTTATCATAGTTGGGTGAACCCGAAATGATCCACCGGGATCAATTTTGGGAGCTGAAGCACATGTAGCTTGTATGGACCTCAGATTCTTTGCGTCACTATGGTGGGGGCGTTGAGAGTGTTCACTGACTCCAATGACCCAGTGGCAACAACTAGGAGTGGAACAAATTAATATTATGGGCAAGAGCGTGTGATAAAGGATATGCATAAGGAGTTTAGAAGATTTCATGATTGTAGTATCTTTTACCTCCCACGACGTTATACGTTGATCGCGCACGACTTAGTCAAGTTTGCGAAGAACTCTCCACTTCCTCATGCTTGAGTTGTAGTAGAGGTCCCTTCATGGGTTACAAAATCGACTCAAATCTTACATTTGTAATTTTATGAAGTTTATTTTCTCTTTTTAAAAAAAATATTATTACATTTTTTATTTTCTTTAAAATTATTTAAATACTCAAATACATATGTGCTTATAATAAAATAGACCAACATTTATTAATTGTAAAATAAGAAATCAATTATATTGATTTTTTTTTTGAAGTCAATTATATTGATTTAAAATCACATTATTATTTTTTTTAATAGAAGGGAGTATAAAAAAGGTTCAGACATGTGATGAATGACGATACGTTGCTGATTCAAAGGCCTATTAAAATGAGGCCCAATATTGAGTCCAGTCCTTAAAACCCAAGTTCAAGAAGGGTGTACAGCTATTTGAACCTTCATCTGTGATAAGGACACTCCCTTCAGTTTATTAATTTAACAGTAATGTATAAAACCGACGCTAGTGGTTGGGGTGGGGGAGGAGATGAGTTGTAGGGTTTATATATATATACTACTGTATAGTTTCTTTTTTTTTTTTGAATTTTAAAATAGATAAATTAGAATTTGTGGGAGTGTGTAGTAAATGAATTTTATAAAGAAAAGAGTAGTTTGAACAATTTATGTGGAGTGCATCTAACATTTCAATACTGGGAAGATTGCATCAATAGGGGGAGTAAGGTTAACAAAGCTGGAGGTGCAAATAGCCGTATCCGTTCAAAAATTTAAATGTATTTAGGCCCAAATAATTTTGGGTCCAAGGGTTTGACTATATGCACCTCCATTTCGGAGAGATGCACTCCCCCGATTGATGCACACCCCCTAAAATCGATTTAAAATAAATGCACCCACCCTCAATTGTCTTAAATGCCCCTGTCTCCATAAAATTTCTATTACTATTTACACACCCCCAAAAACCTAATTTCATCTTTCATCCTCTTCATTTCTCCCACCACCCACACCATCCCTTCGTCCGGCCGCCGCGTCCAACAACCCCCTCCCCTTCGTCCGACCGCTTCCGTGACCGCCCACCATCGGCCGCGGCCAGAAAAAGAAAAAAAAAAAAAAACCCCTCCTTCATCCACGTCCGTCAGGGGCCACCTCCCCACCACCGGCCACCCCTCTCCCTCTTTCCCTCTTTCCCTCCCCCACCACCGGCAGTCCGCCCTCTCGCCGTCGCCATTGACGAGCAAAGGTAGGTGTAAACACAAATTCGTGAATTAAATATAAAAACGCGAAAATGCAAAACAATTTTATTTAGTTTCGGATTAAACCGATGAATATTGCGGGTTACAATCTCTAATTTGCTCCTCTGATTCTCTCTTCTTGAACTTCACTTGATTTTCTTGAGCTTTTGGGTCGAATCTGCTCCGATCTTGGATTTGGGGCTTTATAACGTTAATCCAAAGGCTTAGCACCGTATTTTGGATTAAACGTTGAATTTAGGGACTTTTGGGATGAACGTCGTTGAAGACCGTTCTTAAACTTGGGACTTTGTAACGTTAATCCAAGGGCTTGGCGCCGTATTTTGGATTAAACGTTGAATTTAGGGACTTTTGGGACGAACGTCGTTGAAGATCGTTCTTGAACTTGGGATTTTGTAACGTTAATCCAAGGGCTTGACGCCGTATTTTGGATTAGACGTTGATTTACGGGACTTATCGCCTATCGGGACTTTCGGGACTTATCGGGACTTTTTCGGGACTTTTCTGGGACTTATCGGGACTTATCCGGGACAAACGCCGTTGAAGATCCACGAAGCACCTCCTCCTTGAAGAAACGACGAATCGAGGGGGCTTAGAACCTTGATCTCCTCCTTGAAGAAACGCCGAATTGAGGGGGCTTAGCACCTTGATCTCCACCCGAACGCTGCTTCTCGCCGCTTTGCACGAAGAACGTCTTAAAGAAACGCCGAATTGAAGGGGCTTAGCACCTTGATCTCCACTCGAACGCTGCTTCTCGCCGCTTTGCACGAAGAACGCTTTGAAGAAACGCCGAATTGAAGGGGCTTAGCACCTTGATCTCCACTCGAACGCTGCTTCTCGCCGCTTTGCACGAAGAACGCTTTGAAGAAAAGCCGAATTGAAGGGGCTTAGCACCTTGATCTCCACTCGAACGCTGCTTCTCGCCGCTTTGCACGAAGAATGCCTTTGAAGCTCCTCCGCTTGCTGAAGAACACTCTAAAATCTCTACAGAGAATTTTAGAGCCTTGAATGCTTCTGATTTGTTGATGATGAAATGAATGGAATGAGGCCCTTATTTTTAGAGCCTTGAATGCTTCTGATTTGTTGATGATGAAATGAATGGAATGAGGCCCTTATTTATAGGTGTAGAACCTAGGGTTTTTGTGGGCCAAATTTGATGGGCTGGAGATATTTGTGCAAGTGGTTAGGGCTTAATTCAAATTTTGAATTACTTGATGGGCTAAGAATACAATATCTGGGCTTGATTTGGTTTGTTGGACTTTAGGGGCCCATTTTCATTTATGGGACTTTAGAGGCCCGTCTTGCTTTATTGGACTTTAGAGGTCCGTCTTGAATTTAAGGGACTTTAGAGGCCCGTCTTGATTTACTGGACTTTAGAGGCCCGTCTTGATTTACTGGACTTTAGAGGCCCAAAGGAATTTAAAATTTAGGTGTCTACAGTAGGTCTTTTTTTTTTCTGTTCTAATGGTGGAGGTCGCCTCCCCCACCACCGGTCAGGCCCCCCAATCTGACGGCCGCCGCATTTTTCAAGCGGCCAAGGCCACCCATCTCTCTGCCCCCTGCCGTCGCCATTGACGGGGAAATGTAGGTTTTTTTTTTTTTTTTTTTTTCTGTTCTAACGGTGCACATGGAGGTCGCCTCCCCCACCACCGGCCACGCCCACCCCCTCCATCTCACGGCCGCCGCGTTTGTCGGACGGCCAAGGCCCTATCTCACGGCCGCCGCGCTTTTATTTTTTTTGGATTAATTAGGGTTTCTGCAGAAAAGTTGCAGTATTTTTTTTTTTACTTTCAATCATGTAATGTCGACTAAATACACACTCGTCGACAACAATTCGTCGACGAAAGGATATTTGGTCGACATTACATGGTCGATTTAAAAAATAAAAAATAATTTTCGACCATATACACTCTAGTCGACAACTATGTGTCGACGCGAGTGAATATGGTCGACACTGGTTGGTCGACTTTTTTTTTAGTTTGATAGTCGTCGGAAATGGTGTCGACGGTGGTCGGAAGTAGTGTTTTAAGTGGAAGGTGAAAGAAGTGACAGACGGGGTGCGTACAATAGAGGGGGTGCATCTAGTATGCTGAATTTTAATGAAGGACATTTTTGGTCTTTTGCTTTATTATTTTATTAATATATTGAAAGGGGGAGTGCATCTCTCCGAAATGGAGGTGCAATCAGTGACTCTTAATTAAGAGTAAGTTCATGAAAGTCCAATTACTTTAATTCTATGTAAAACAGTAAAACTACAGTACAAATAGTTTGCAATTATCATTTTAAATAAAGTAATTACTAGTAAAATAATTTATGCTATATAAAAATACACATAAAATATAAACTAATTGCTTTTTTTTTTTTTTTGAGAGGAGGAGGAATTGCATGGTGCAATTGATTTATTTATTGGTAAAGCGCTGTTATCAAATATTGCTTAAAATAAGACGACAACATTAAATATCTTGTTTAAAACTAAGATTGGTGTTTGATATTAATAAAGTAACGTTTATTCCAACACAAATAACGCGGTTAATTAGCAATAAGCCGTCACAATAAATGTGATAAAAATGGATTCCAGCCCATCTTTTTTCTACAAAAACAGATAAATATAAATTCTAGATTTTTTATTCAACTTTTGGGTGGCTAGGCAACTAGGCGTTTCTAGAATTGTTTAACAAACATGAAACAAATATATTAATGTGTTTTTTTCTTTTCTTTTAAAGGTAAGTTGATATTTTTTTTTAAAAAAATCTGGATAAGTTTTAGATATAAAAGGGGAGGGAGAAAAAATGTAAAAGAAAAAGTGAGGGCAGAAAAAAAAAATACAGTGGAGAGAGAAATATTAATGAAGGGTAACTTGTTAATAAAATACTCCTATGGTTTTTAATTTTATACAAAACAACCAAAACGACAATTTTTTTTAAATGGAGAGAGTATATTGTAACGGTTAGAACCTTGTTACAGTTTTTTAAAAGTTGAAATTGAACTCGGGGTTCTATTAGTTTTGGTTATGATTTTTGAAGCGTCAGTTCAAATTAATTTTTTTCAAACTGAAAATCAAACTGCCCTGTATAAGATGTACTCCCTCCATTCAAATTCACAATTTATATTTTCTTCAGGTACAAGTTTTAATGAATATTGATTAATTTACGTATAAAGTAGATAAATTGGAATATGATGAAATATTTTGAAGTCTACTTATAAATAAATGATTATTTATGAATAAAGTTAATGACATTTTAAGTAAATAAATGATGATTAAACGATGTAAATAAAATAATGTAAATAATATTATTCCTAAAAAAAATGAAAATAATAAAATTTAACAGCCAAAAAAATAAAAATAATAAAATTGGGGTAGAGTAAGATTTGGGTGTGCATGTCTAAGTAACACATGGAAGACATATTATAGGGGATAGATTGATTTGTATTGATAAGTGATATAGTGTGTGAGAGCTAGTGGACACTTTTTACTCTAGCACACTACCGACATATCTAAATCATTTATATTATTGGGGGTTTATTATTTGGTTATCATCAACAAAATAAAAGATTTATTAATTTAATTTGGTTTTAAATCTTCTAGAAGTCTCAATTGTAAACTAGGCCCTGTACACAGGAGTGCATAAAAAAATGGGAATCGGACTGATCGGTTAGTTTTCGGTCCGGTCTGGTCTATGACCGAAATTTTCCGAATCGAACTGGTTTGGACCGATTTTTTTTTTTTTTTTACTAATGCACCCTCACTTATTTTTTAAAACCAAGTAATTGGTGAGGATGTAAGGTAAAATTGTTGAGATCTATTACATTTTTTAAATATACATCTAACAAACATATTTAATTTACTTTTAGGGTCAAAAGATCATTAATAATAATGTAAATAAAATTCACATTGACATAAATTGATTTCAAATGAAGAACCAACACTTTAATTTTCATACACAAATTCATCAATATTGTTCTTGCTTTCATAAACTTTAAAAAGTATTTAAAAAAAAAAAAAATTCGGTCTGGTCCGAGTTTGGACCAGATTAATTACGATTTGGTCTACAATCCATTCATTAGGACAGATTTCGATCCCAGTCCAAACCGATCCCAATCCAATTTCGAACCGTTGCACACCCCTACCTGTACATTAGAAGAACAAAACATGTAAACTTTCTCAAAAAATAAAATATGTGAACTAATAAAATTAAATTCTGAAGAACAAAAAAATTGAATTTTGATTTTCAGTTTAAATTGTGTGGAAAGTGGTAATAAATGAGAGTTGGTGATTAGGAGTAGTAAATTTCCAACAAAACATTACTACATAAGACAAGTTCAAAGTTCAAGCGTGCCAGTTGTGTACAATTTAATATTCAAAATATCTTATTTTATTTTCTATTTTTATTATAATCTGTGGGTGACAGAATTGAAGAATAAGTCCTCATCATCATTATTAAAATAGAAAATATATTAAAAATATTCATCATTCTCATTTATAAGTACAATGCTTAAAACCACATTTAAGAAAATATTTCAATTATTATTTTGGTTAAGTGGGATAATAACAAATTTAATGCAACATAATCATTTTGTTCCATTTTATTTAATCGACTTTTCTGAACTTAAAAATGAAAAATTCTGTTCAAAGTTAATGCAATATAATAAGGCGCTGACTCTCTCTGTGCGTCTGTAATGTATTCTTCTCTCTCACACTGAACGTATGCGTATCTTTTATGAGGCTATTAAATTACACTTGATTTTGACGTTCGACGCAAGCTTTGTTATCCATCATAAATTTTATAATTTGACTAAAACCCTTTTCTGAATTTTCAAATCTCAAACACCCTACTGCGAAACTTACAAAGCCGTTCACATTCAATCAGCTCGAAGGAGGAGAGGATATTTAATTTATTATTCCAGTTTTTGTCTGGAGAGTCGCTGTCAACACTTGGATTTTTCCCTTTTTTACAGTTTTTAATAGACCCCATTTTCCGTGTTTTGGGTTTTAGCTTCTGTATGGACTGAGATAAATCTTCTTTTTTATTTTTAGAAAAATTTTGTGGGTGCGCTCATCAAATTCTGGATGTGACCTATATTTCGAATTTGCTGATAAAATCTTGACGATGATTGGAAAGGAGAAGCGATAAATGTTGTGTGATGCCTGGTGTGTATGAAAAACCACTCGAGAAAAGTGATTTATGTGTTGAAGTGATTAATCAGCCCACGTAAAATCTTGCTGTTCATTGTGTTTAGTTATCTGGAGCTTGTTCTTGTTTAAAGATTTGATACGAATTCATAACGAGGATTGAGATTTGTTTTTTATGGAAGTTGAGATCACTCCATGATTTGAATTTGGGGGAGGTATGTCGATTTTTATTAGTAACTTATTAAAGCTGCAATTCTTATGTTGTTTTTGTTCTTGTAAGTGTACAAATAAGTTGTTGATGAGCTGCCTTTTATGGAGTATTTGATTTTTTTAATGAAGTTGAGAGAAATTTCACTTGTTTAGAACTCAATTTATTTACTTGTGGATTTTGGTTGAATGAATGTGAAGTAGATATGGTTGTGTTGTTTTGGTAGGAATGATAGAGGTTGATTGATTTAGAAAGAGGCCATTCTCATTGTGATGTCCGCTACACCTTCACCCTTAGATTCCCCTGTTGCTGCACCTCCACCCTTGGATACCCCTGTTGCACCATCTACCTCCAATTCTCCACCCTTGGATACCCCTGTTGCTGCACCCCCACCCTTGGATACCCCTGTTGCTGCACCCCCACCATCTATCTCCAATTCTCCACCCCCGAATTCTCCTGTCGTTGCAACCCCACCATCGACCTCCGACTCTCCACCACCACAGTCTCCTCCTACTCAGTTGAATTCACCACCACCACCACAGTCTCCTCCTACTCAATTGAATTCACCACCACCAGATCCTCCTATTGCTCTGCTACCACCACCACAATCTCCTTCTGCACCACCACCTCAGATCAATTCACCTCCACCTACAATCACACCACGGCCCCCTCCTCCCATCAGTGTAACACCGCCTCTTCCAATGGCTTCCCCTCCTCCTATACCCAATGCCCCGCCTCCTCAAGTGAATACTCCGCCACCCACACCTATTATAGTCGATGCCTCGCCTCCTATACCCAATGCCCCACCTCCTCAAGTGAATACTCCACCACCCACACCTATTATACCCAGTGCCCCGCCTCCTGTACCCAATGCCCCACCTCCTCAATTGAATACTCCACCACCTACACCTCCTCCTGTGAATACTCCACCACCTACACCTCCTGTGGCTCCACCACCACCTACACCTCCTATAACCAATGCTCCTCCTCCTCCTCCTCCTACTCGACTGAATGCACCACTGCCTCTGCCACCAAGCCCTCCTCCACCATCAGCTCCACCACCAGCTACCTCTACACCATCTGTTCCTCCCACTTCACCTCCTCAACCATCAGCTCCACCACCAGCTACCTCTACACCATCTGTTCCTCCTACTTCACCTCCTCCCCCTGTAATCAATCCACGTCCACCACCACCAAGGCCGCCAAATAATTCCCCACCTCCACCACCAACAACTTCTCCACGCCAGCCTCCTAATAATTCACCACCACCGCCACCACCAACTGCTACACCACCTAGAACTTCTCCACGCCAGCCTCCTATTCATTCACCACCACCACCACCATCACCACCAAATCCTCCTGAAAATTCCCCTCCACCACCAACTGAAGTCCCCCAAAGTCCACCACCACCACTTGCGCCATCCCCTAGACCTACAATACCATCTCGTCCATCATCTCCACCATCTTCGAATTCCCCTCCCTCTACTGTCCCATCGCCTCCCCTTTATCCACCTTCACCATCCCTTGATCCACCAGGTAATACCAACACCAAAACTTCCGGTGGTAATGGACCTGGAATTTCACAATCTTCAAGTGGAGGAGGAGGCATTGGTACTGGCGCCACAGTGGGAATCGCGGTGGCACTTAGTCTCCTCTTGCTTGGTGTATTCGGAATTGTGGCCTGCTTCGTCTGCAAACGAAAGAAAAAGGCTTCTGGACACAATGATGGTCACATTATGCCAACCTCTATTAGTTCTTCTCCAGCATCAGGTGCACATCTTAGTCCTCGCTTGTTACCCATACATGAAAGCAACTTAACATGCATTCTGATTTTTCCCAGATTCTGGCCTACTTAAAGTGAAAATATCAACACCCAGCAATAGAAGTGGTTCTGATGGTTTGGGTAACTCAAGGTCATGGTTCAGCTATGACGAATTAGATAAAGCCACTGATGGTTTTTCTGCACAGAAACTGTTAGGTGAAGGTGGGTTTGGTTCTGTGTATAAAGGGAGTCTTGCAGATGGTAGAGAGGTTGCAATTAAGCTGTTAAAGAGAGGTGGAGGACAGGGGGAGCGGGAATTCAGATCAGAAGCAGAGATTATTAGTCGTGTACACCACCGCCATTTGGTTTCACTTGTAGGCTATTGCATCTCTGGCGAGAGAAGGCTGCTTGTATTTGATTATCTCCCTAATAATACCCTCTACTTCCATCTTCATGGTAAATAATAGTGTTTTATTTGGAAAGATGAGTCTTTGTGGGAATAATAATTGATATTTTGTTGGTCATGCTCAGGTGAAGGTCAGCCGGTTATGGATTGGGCTACACGTGTCAAAATTGCTGTTGGTGCAGCTCGTGGAATATCTTACCTTCACGAAGATTGTAAGCTGTTTTAACTTACTTCCATCTGATTTCATTTATATGATAGATGTATATTTTATGAATGTGTGTATTTAAATTATGTATTCTGCACCAGATATGTGATGGTAATGGCGAATGAGATAGAAGCTTTTGTTAGTGTGGCATATCGTGTATTCTATCTTGGTATCTCCATTGTTTATCAATCTTCCTATATTAATAAGTCCTGCTGACCTCATAAAAGAATCACTAGGATTAAAGGAACCTCCTGCTTTGAAAACAAGACTGATCAAGATGTAGACAGATATCTTCTCGGAAGTTTCCATTTTTGAAGTTTGGATTGTAGAGTGATGATAGCAATTAAAGTAATTCAGTAGTAGCTGGCTAATTTACCTATAGAAATAATGTGTTAATAACTGCAGACTGTTTAATTTGTTTATAATTGGCTGCCTAATGAAGCAATTTCAGGAATGAATAATTGAAGATATTGATAACGATTTAATAGATGAGAAGTTAAAGTATAGTATGCAGCATGACTCTTTACTTTATTCTGTTTTTATAATTTTCTGTTGTTGATACCATATTCAATGTTATATGTTGTTGAAGAAGCATATAAGCATGTGTTTAAAGCTGAGTTTGTTAAATTTTTAGGCCATCCTCGTATAATCCACAGAGATATCAAGTCCTCGAACATTCTTCTAGACAGTAACTTTGAAGCTCGGGTACAATGACTTTCATCTGAACTATATCGTTTTCCCTTTCTTTAAGAACTTCTCTGTAACAATTACTTTCACAGGTATCCGATTTTGGTCTCGCTAAACTAGCTATGGATGCAAATACGCATATCTCCACACGTGTGATGGGAACCTTCGGGTAAGTGGCCAATCAAGAACTATGTTTTAGGTCCAGTGAAATTTAACAGAGAGCATGAAGAAGTCACTTCTTTAGCCTTATTCATATTCTAATAATTAATTGTTTTGGTCAGATATATGGCTCCTGAGTATGCATCGACTGGCAAGTTGACTGAAAAGTCTGATGTGTATTCGTTTGGAGTTGTGCTCTTGGAGTTAATTACGGGAAGAAAGCCCGTAGATACATCTCAGCCGTTGGGGGATGAGAGTTTAGTCGAGTGGGTAAGTTCATTAAGCACAAATTCACTTTATTATTGTGTCATTTCATTTGTACTCAAATATTAGCATGATATATATAATTACCATCGATATTTGAAGTATGTCTTTCAATATATAATGCTATATCTCTTTCAGGCTCGACATTTATTAAACGATGCACTTGAGACTCAACAATTCGAGGTATTAGCAGATCCAAGACTCGACGGGAATTTTGTTGCTGTCGAGATGTTCCGGTTGATTGAAGCTGCAGCAGTTTGTGTGCGACATTCGTCAGGAAAGAGGCCCACAATGGGACAGGTAGAGGATCTTTTAGTGACAAGTGAAATTCCCGTTTACTTTATGAGTTGGTCTTATGTATGTGAAACAATTTTATCATACAATTGATTTACAACGATCACTTTACAGACTTATAGTATAACAAGTAATATTGTTTAAAACGGTGAAACTGGTTTACATAAGACTCTGTCTTAATTTATTTGATAGGTGATTGAGTTTTTCTAATATGATGGTTTTCCAGGTTGTGAGGGCTTTTGACAGCATGGCTACCTCCGATTTAACAAACGGAATGAAAGTGGGGGAAAGTGAAATATTCAACTCTGCTCAACAATCTGAAGAAATAAGATTGTTTCAGAGGATGGCATTTGGTAGTCAAGATTTTAGTACTGATTTTTTCAGTCAAAACAGCAGGGGTAGTGAAGGTAATCGGCAAAGTAGTCGGAGAAGTTGATGTACAGAGATTCAAACGGAGGGTGTTTTGATCAACAGGTATTGCTGCAGCTCGTTCCGATGCTGCTGCACCGCGTTTACCTCATGAACTACAGCTTTTGCTTAATATTTATTTGAAGATTAGGTCGTTTTTGGTCTCTTATATATTTTGGAGTATTATCTACCTACTCTCTGGGTCAATTTTTTGTTGTACATAGAAGCAATTTTTGAAATTTCATTTAGAACTAGTTCTAATAAAGCTATGCAAATTTTCTCTTCATGAACTAGTTCTAATAAAGAGATGCAATTCTGGTTGAAAAGTGATTTAATTTAGTGATTGTGATTAATAGTAAAAGTGGTTAGTGTTTGTGGAAAGTTGGTGTACAGTAAAATGTTTGTAAAAGGAGAATCAGAAGCATATCTTTATGCAATTTTTAGATTTTAAATGATTAATTAAAGTAAAAGTATTCAATATTTTAAACACTTTGCAGAAGCTAATTAAATCACCTTAAAGTTTTTTAAAACACCCACAATATCGTTTGTTCTTGATGTAATAAAGGACAATATTTCGTTAGGTCAATTTTTTTTTTCTTCATATTTTTAAAGTATGGGAATCTGTTGACACTATTTTCAAAAATGTATATTAGATAAATTTCGTACAGCTAGTTTGATTTGCATGATGGGATTAATAGACAAATAGGGACTAATATAGTTAGTTAGGATTGTATTAGTCAAAATTGTTATTTTTATTTTTGGATTGATGGATTATAATTTTTATGGCTTGTATGATAAATTATTGTTGAGGGTTTGAATTGATGGATTAATGATAAAAATAGATTGATTTACAATAATCTCCTCCATTCTCATAAAAATAAAATAATATGGTTGGTTAATGGTGTTGATTTTTCTGGTTATCTAACTAGTAGAGGGCATTTTTGGTATGTTATTTTCTCTGATTATTGTCACACCAATCTCCCATGATAAATATTCTAAATCTCACGGGATAAATAGAGTTTTTCGGGCCCCTAATCCAACTTGAGCATGTGTCCATCGAACCAAACGTGGATACAGTGACAGAGCTACGTAGTGCCCAGAAGGGGCAGTGGGTCCCCCACTAATTTTGTAAATTTATCAAGGGTATTTTAGTAATTTTACACATATTAAAATTAATATTCCAATTCATGATTACTTGCACACTCTTAATATGAAAATAATCCACAAAATTAATATATATCACAACATTACTTTATTTTCAATATCGTTATTCATTTTGCATTTCACCAAATTCATTTTACATCTTAATTCTTACACCTCACCAAATTATCCAAAATGCCTATTTATTTGGCCCACACCACTAAATTCATCTTTCTTAGAAAGTGAGTCAGTCAAAATGTGCAAGTTATCACGGGACAGAGGAAGTATTAATTTCTACCAAAACATAAAGAAAGTCAACTTGTTCAATCAATTTAATTTAATGGAATGAGATGTATTGATAATTTTATCATGTAAAAATTAGTATAATGAGTACGTATTGTTTTATCTTTACAATAATGTTAATCAGGCCTCTCTACCAAAAATTTCTGGCTCCGTCACTGCGTGAAAATATATCGAACTATATTTTCTATCCTGTATAATCGTGCGAACCAAACTAGCCCGTAGTAGTATAATAGTCTGTAAACAAGGAAGTCGTGTGGTTTGAACTCGTGATCTCATTCCCTTATCTCACAAGCTTCATTAGATCAATCATGATTACACAAAAATGAAAAGATACTCGTATTATTGCCTCGAAATAGTGAAGCAAAAAATGATTTAAAATTTTCTATATTTGCAAGACAAGTTAGTGATTCAGGCTTTTTAGAAGTAAGAGGTGTCTATATTCCTAGAATCAATCTGAAATGTGGAATGCAAGTTACCAATTTTGAGATTATGTAATATATTTTCCCTTAAAAATCCTCCAAAAATCCCTTTTTTGAGGCCAATGCAACAATGTGAAGTCATTGACTATGACTCATAACAAATTGATTTTTTTCATTAGCTTCTCAGCATTCCATTTTCATTGCTTCACACATCATAATACCCTTCCAATATCACAAGCAACTCATTGTTTCTTGTAAACAAATGACACCTCCCCTCCCCTAATCGAAAAATCGACGAAAAATGGAAGATGGAAACATGCTTGCTGCAGATTGCATTGTCATATCCTGTTGCTGCCAATGCATGATCCTGCAAATCCTCATCTTCGTATTGCTGAAAATTCCGCGTAAAATGTTCAAAAAGACGAAAGAACTTTACGCGAAAAAATTCAGAGCCCGAAAGATAGTAGCAGCCAAGATTGAGCTTGCAAGATATGGGGAAGATAGCTTCAGATGTGAAGGAAACTCTTTTAGGATTGATGTTAAAGACTATTGTGCAGTTGAATCACTTCGGTTCGGGTGTTGCATGGACGAAATTGAGTGCGTTTTCGACGATTTTTCGAGCAGGGGTGAGTTTGCTTTTGGAAGCTTTTGGGGTGGAGGGAGTGGGTTGTCATCTTCTAGAAGTTTTCGTTCTTGCCTCAAGGAAGAACATATTGATTATGATGATGTTGGATGTCGTTTGATGGAGCTGTTTGGAGCTACCAATTTCTCTTGTCATTAGTTCTCTTTTAATGTTTTTTGCATTTAATTCATGTACAAGTATGGAATATTGACTGAAATAATGCCCAAACGTCAAACTTAGTGTTTGACTACTCTGGTCGAACATACAAAGTGGATGTATGTTTAACATCCCCTTTAGTCTAAGTGACTAACTACTACATGATCGAAAATGATCGTACATCAGTTATATAGGAATAAGAAAGAAGTTACTAAAAGTAGTAGTATGTTTTTATTTCTTTGTTCCCTTTTTTAAATAATTCATGAGAATTATTTTCCAGCCATTCTCAATGTCACAAATAAGCACAGCCCCACAATGTTAACCAAACCAAAGAAAACTAAGTTACAACAAAACAATCAATCAAGAAAAAACACAACAATACAATACCAACACAATCCTCTTTCTTCTTTTTACCTACCATATTGATGATTATGGCCTCAATGCACACGGAGCAATTAAACCAGCTGAAGGAGATCTTCAACCGGTTCGACATCGACAAAGACGGAAGCATTACGTTGCTCGAACTGGCCGCCCTCCTGCGGTCCCTCGGGCTTCGTCCAACGGGCGATCAAATCCACACAATGTCGGCCAACATGGACGCCAACGGCAACGGGTCAATTGAATTTGATGAATTGGTTGAGACATTATTACCGGACATGAATGAAGAGGTGATCATCAACCAAGACCAGCTGATGCAGATTTTCCAGACGTTCGATCGCGACGGAAACGGCTACATATCGGCTGCCGAGCTGGCCGGGAAGATGGCCAAGATGGGCCAACCCCTCACCTACAACGAGTTGACTCAGATGATCAATGAAGCCGATGTGAACGGTGATGGTGTCATCAGTTTCAATGAGTTTGCAACCATCATGGCTAAATCAGCCGTTGATTTCCTTAACCTCCCCCCCTCTTGGTCATGTCCTAGTCCTAGGTGATCAATATTTAATTTAGTCATTTTTTATTAGGCTAATTCTTCATGTACATTGATAGAAAATTGGTAATTTAGAATAAAAAGAGACATGAATATGAATGCATGCTACAATTCTCTTTCTCATTTCCAATATTATTTCAAGAAATTGAAAGAATGACTAATTTCAAAATTAATGTACAAAATAATGGGCCGGTAGCATGTTATGTACACTAGCAAAACTTACAACATAGGAAGATGCTGCTATATATGTTATAATGTGTAGCTCTCATGGCGTTCGTCGTGGAGAGGGTTCGTTCGTGCCAACGAACGAGCAGTGAATCCGACGGTTGTAGGTCGAATAGACCGTTGTCTCACCATATTACAATACTCGGGATCCTCGCACCACCCCTCGTGCCTTATCCACTGCACTCGTCCATGGTACATTGGGAAGAATCTCATTTGGATTGAGTTGTACACGAAGTAGGGCGTGAGGGCCGATACAACTACGAAGATTGTGACAATGTAGAACGCGGGTGTTGGGGCGAGAGACTCGACGAAAACTTTGTAGGCAGTCGAGGATAAAGTGGGAGGCAGAGCTCCATAAGCCAACATGAAAATGTACCATAAGGCAATGCTGCCCCATATGAAGATGTGTTGTATCAGTGTGAAGTAGCTGATCGCGAGCGCCAGCTGGCAGTTGACGACCCAGACGACGCAGGTGTACATTGTCGCTCCGACTATTTGGTAATCGGCTATCTTTCCATCTTTTTTGAAGCCTGGATTTAGTGCCTTCATGGTGAAGAAGAAGATTATAACAGCACTGATAACTCCGTTTACCATCCAACCAATTATGCGTCGCCAGCTGAAGAGAACGTTCTGGATTCCTTCTTGGTAGAGCAACGGAAACTGCAACGCGCAATCATACCAGAAATTGTTAGAAACAATGGATCCATACATGAACTCTCGAGTAATACTGTTTAGTATACGAAGTATTACTTCATATGCTAAATAGTATTATTGTGTTCCTAAAAAACTTATGTGAACAGAGTCAATAGAAGTTTTTGTCATAACTCTGTACCTTTAGACAGAATCGAGCAGATACGTCCTGGTCGAAGACACCAAGAGCAATTACAGGCAACGATGTGAAGAACACGTTGTAAAGAGACAAAAACCAATCGTTGTACGCAGGTTGTCCAGAAAAAGACGTATACGCCTCGTATAGGAAGACAGTGATACCGAAGGTGACATTCTTATAGAAAAAGTAGCAAATCTGCATACAAGAGAAGTTGAAGGAAATTAAAGATGACATATAATAATGTTTAAATGTGTACATATAAGAAAGAAAATGAAAATTGCATACCATTGTGGAAATCCTTCTGTAGCACCAATGTCCATGCACCAGAAGTAAGCGTTCCAAGAATCGGAATTGAGCAATTGCAATGTCGCTCGACATAACAGCCTGCATTCCTTCGACCCCACTGATTCCAATTCCGATGTCTGCTTCTTGAAGCATTCCTACATCATTGGCTCCATCACCAATTGCCAATGTTGTCCTGGTAGATCCTTCTTTGACAAGCCTCGTCACCAGTGCCTTCTGCTTTGGAGACGAGCGACAGCATATTACAGACGCACACCCGACTGCCAGTTCAAGAAACAGTTTCTTCACATCATCCTCTAATGCATATGCTAAAGATTTCCCATCAATCACCAAAGCAAAAGCCTCAGTCTTTAGTTTAGAAACCTCAGCCTGCCCTTCAGTAATCTGTCTAACTACGCTCTTCTTCGAAGCCTAATTAAATAAATAACATCACAGTTAGGTAAATAACAAAATTTTAATGACTCAAAATCTTACAAGAAACCCAAAAAAAATATTACCTTGGCAATTGCATCCTTATCTCCCAATTTTTCAAGAGCTTTGATCTCTGAACTCTCCAAAGTGACAGTGATATGCTTCATTCCTTGTCTGAGCAAGCTACAAGCATATCTGCACGATCGATATTTGAAATCATAAATCTGTTTAAAACTCATTAGTTTCTAGAATCATCATACTATATATCCTAAAAACATACCCAATATTGATAGCAGTTTCCATCTTATCCCCAGTCAAGACCCATATTTTAATTCCTGCTTGTGCAAGTTTGTCAATGCATTCTGGAACCTGAGACGAAAAATAAACTCAGCATCCATGTAATAATTATCGGGAAGCAATGCTCGAAAGTTGTCTTAAAACTCAAACTCACCCCTTGTTGAAGCTTGTCCTCAACAGCTGTTGCACCCAAAAGAATCAAATCTTTTTCTATATCTTCAGTTGCCTCATCAATCAATTCCTCGCGATCAGCACTAACTGAGTTTTTGGCCTCGGAAAAGTTCTTGTCGAACACTTCATATTCATCTTCACTGAGTTCCCGATAAGCAAGTATCAAGGTCCTCAAGCCAGCATCTGCATACTCATTCACATGCTCTCGGGTCTTCTCTTCGTACTCACTTCCACTTTTGGTAAGTCTCTCGAACATGACACTGTATTCGGGCCAAAACAAATATTAAAATTAACACAAATATGATTAAGTAAGAGCAAATAAAACAAGATTCTAAGAGAGGGAAACCAACCTGTCAGCACCTTTGCAGAGTAGAAGTAATTTCCCCTCTTCATCTCTTACTATAACAGACATTCGCTTTCTTGTACTGTTAAATTCTAAAACATTTAACAGCTTATACGATCTGCATCACAAGAAATTTGTTCAGAATAAAGTCACATTTATGTAGCCACACAACAACATTTATGTATATACTGACCTTTCTTCTAGTCTCCCAGAGACGGGGTTCAGCTCGTTGAAAGAAACGGTATTTTGAGTTCGTTTAAAGAATTCAAAGCCAAGTTCTCTTGCAGCAATAACAAATGCAGCCTCATCAGGCGATTCAGCTTCATACGTCACCTTCCCTGTCTTTTCGTTAACATCAGGTATCGCCGTATGACAAACTGCCAATAACCGAAAGAACTTCTGAATGACATCAGCGTGCACTTCGTTCACCCAATTTCCCTTAACAATTCTCTCATCATCGAAATTGAAACCTTTGACAGATGGTCTTTCAGGGCTATCAACATGAGGCTCAACAAATACCTTCCCTTTTACTATCAATGGAGACCCTTTTCGTTTCGCCACAGCCTTTTCAACCTCCGTGACACCATATCCATAAGCAGTTCCAGCTACCGAACACTTGATGAACTCCATGGAATTGCAAGTCAAAGTGCCCGTTTTATCTGAAAGAATCGTCTCAACTTGTCCAAGTTCCTCATTTAGATTTGAGGTACGCGCATGAGCTGGCTTGTCAGCTTCTTCATAGTACATATGAGCATCTTGATTTATAAAAATGCTCTGTAGAACTTTAACAATTTCAATAGAGACATACAGAGAAATTGGGATCAAGTAGCTGTACAGCAACAATGCTGTCAAAAAATGGTACACTGCAGCAGCTGGAGCACGATCTGGATCGAAGAAAATATCAGCACTTTCGGGTCTAAGATACCACCTCTTGTGCCCACCTTCCTGATCATCTTTCGTTTTCACACCAAAGTAAATTGATCCAATAAAAGCCAACAAGAACAGAAAACCAAATAAAAGGTAAATGATTTTATCCATTTGCTTCTCAATCTTGCTTCTTTTGGAGGGAGGATCTGTCGAGTTCTGAATAACCTTCGTATCATGCCCCGTGAAAATAACAGCCCCGTATATGTGATCTGTGTTTCGCAGCTTAGAGTCTCGAAGAAGAAGCTGCTGAGGAGACAGAGGATACTGCTGTTCTTCAAAATCCATAGTTCCTATGAAACTGTACAAATTAGCATTAGGATCTTCACATTTAACAATTGCACTGAAATCCTTAACGTCGTGCTCCCCGTTCATTGATGAAGTTACTTCTAACGCTTGCTTGAGCTTTAGATTTGTTTCGCCATCGAGGTTCATCGTCTCAACGTAGCAAACAGCATCTTCGTAACTAGACGAAAGCAAGACTAAATCTGCTGGAAAGAATTGGTCTTTCTCCACCTTTACTATATCACCTACTCTCAGATTTTTCCATTCAGTTTGCCTAAAAACTCCCTCACCTTCATGTACTTTCACCTTTCTATTATTCATCTCAATATCCTAAAAATTCCCAAATTAATCCATCATCAGCACAAAATCGAAACAAAAACATAGAACTTATTATGCATCTGAAAAAATCACTTTTCTCCCAAATGTGAAAAGATAAACATAGTCCATACATACAAAGATAAGTAATCTACATCTACAATTGCACAACAACATTCATTAATCAAGAAAAACAATCAAAGTACCTGTTTCTTTCTTTGCCAATCTTCGATCCCTTCTTTAACCATGGTTGCTCCAATAACTATAATTAAGGGAATGATGGAACTGACAGCAGAATAAGGAGCAAGTGATGTAAAAGACAAGCAACCAATGATAAGGAAGTAGAAATTAGCCACTCTTCTAAACTGCTCAAACAGAGACTTTGGCAAGAAAGTTGCAGCAGTATACTTAGTACTTTTCACATAATTTGTAGCATAATTCCTTAAACTAGCCCTCGAACCCTCTGGGTCGTTGCAGTAAACCACTCTTGAAAAACCCGGCCCACCAATCTGTGAATGGTCATCTTCAAATGTGTTTTTACCACATTTGAATGAGTAGATCGAGCTAAAATGCATCTTCTTTTTTCTACCTGTTTTCATTTTAGTACAAACTTTGTAAATCCAATAAAAGAATAATCTTGGCCTTTTTTAACCCCAGAAAATCAGAACTTGATGAGAATTTCAGCAAGAAATAAAAATCAAGAAAATCTCAGAAAGCTTAAAAAATGGCTGGTTTCAGGAGATACAAATTAAAGAGAGAATATACAAAGTTTGTTGAAGTGATGATTATGGGGATATTTATTATGTGCATAGCGTGTATTTAGTGTGATTATTCAGGTATTTGATTTTTCTGGTGGCTCGAAAGCTTTGAACATTGACTTGGATCTCGAAGTTTGACTTCTGAGCCCTATGCTTCCAAGAACCTTACGAAATCAATTATTCATAAATTATAAAAAAACAAAAACAGATAATAAAGAAAATTAAACCCCTTAAATAAATTTCAACATGGAATTAAAGAAGACAGTGATTTTTTTTTTTCTTTTTTCAACAGAGGTCTAGAAGGAGATGCTTCAGCGGCGAAAATTATTTTCTATTACGGACAGTAGACAAAATTGTGGAAAGATAAAAATGTGATTTTTACGTAATTTTGAAAAGAAAAAAAAGGTTCTTTAATGCTGTGAATAGGGCCTTAATGCCTTGCGACACGTGGGGAGTGTTATAATTAATCGATATTAATTGCCAATTTATCTATGATAATAGACGATAATAACAATTATATATGTGTCTTAATATTATTGATTGATTTATTTTTTTAAATCAATATTATTGATGACAAAGTTGGATAGCTCAAGTGGTTCAATATTATTGATTGATTTAAAATTAAAGAATAAATGTGATAAAAAAGAGGTGTTGACTAAATTAACTTTGTAGAGTTGCTTCTAGAATATTCATACCCGACTATAAATGAGATTTGTAAATTCATAAAATTGTAAAGTATTTTTCTGTCCCACTATTTTATTAACATTTATTAAAAATATATGTCTCATTATTAATTAAACATTTATTATTTAAAAAAGTAACTTTTTACTATTTTAATAAGACTTTCTCAAACATTTCTTATTTTAAAATTAAATTATTCATTATATCTCTTTAAAAGTCACTTTATCACCTTTAATATTAATAAACAATTCTTACAACAATATTGATTCAATTAATAACATAACTAAGGGAATATATTTTTTTTTCATCAAAATTAATTGTGTAATTTCAAAAGCCCTTTAAGATTATGCTTGCTTAAGTTTATTTCATACCTTCTTCTAAATTATAGTAACATCTTTTAAATTGTTTTAAATTTTATAAAATATAATTTCACAAGATTTTATAATTTATTAAATTGCTCAGAAAAATGTACTATTATAAGAACAAATATGATAATATATATTTGATCTTATATTAACACAATTTTGAGAATATTTTTTTATGTTTGTCTTGCACTATATATATATATATATATTTTTTTTTTTTTTTGAGTAAATTCGTTTAACCTGATTTTACTATGTAATTTTTTTACTTCTTTTCTAATGTGCGCTAATATTTAGGGGTGTGCAAAGTATGGTTGAGACCGACCAAATCGACCGAACCAAACCAGATCATTAAATATGGTTCAATTTTTAATTTACGGTTCAATTTACGTTTTTTAGAATTAATTTTTTTTAGTATGGTTTGGTTTACGGTTTTCACTAATGAAAAACCGCAAAAAATCGAACCAAACCGAACTTATTTTTTATATATAAAAAATATATATATTATATATAGTACTGTATTATAATTATATAAAAATATACTCTTATAAATTATAGATTTATAGTCTCTATATTATATAATCCCTAAACTAGTAAGCTCAAGACATTTTTCAAGCCGACAAGCCCAATTGTCCAAAGCCAGAAACCCTACCCTGGCTACCCATTCTCTTCTATTTAGTATTTAGCGCCTCTACGTGCATGACGAGAGTCTCTCACAGTCTCACTCAATCTGAAATCTTGAAGAAGACAAAAGTTTATTGTTTCTTTTTGTGCTTATTTAGTTATTTTTTAACAACTAGTTTGTGAACGTTGTAATAGTATTTCGTCTATTCAAATTATATTTTGTCTATTGTTGAGATTGTGTTTTACATTTTTATTAATTATTGTGTATAGGGAAAAAATGAGTAAAACTACGGTTCGGTCAAAACTGATCGAACCGCCCGAAATATTATGGTTTCAAACCGAACGGTTTTTATAAATATGGTTTGGTTTACAATTTTGAAAAAAAAAAAACGGTTTATAGTTTGGTTTATACATTACGGGCGATTTGGTTAACCAAACCGAACCATGCACACCCCTACTAATATTACACACAATATGGTATATAATTTTTTTCATTCTTTAATACTCCGTACTTTTTTTTTAAGCTATAGTCAATTCTTTAATACTTCTTCTAGAAAAAATTGCTGATTGTGGCCAGTTAGACAATATTCCATTAATTCTATCTTGAAGCGTCATCAAGAAAGTAATATATAATCCATATGTTTCATTATCACATTTGAATTTAATTTTTTTAAAAAAATATTCGTTATTTTAATTGTTTCCTCATATTTTCCCTAAAATTTCTATATATATAATTATAATATTCTTAAAACATCTCAATTTATACTCATTTTTTATGATAATTGAGATAAATTATTCTTCATATTCTTTTATTTTCATTTAATTCTATATTTTTCCTTATAAAATGAAACAATATGTAAGGTAAAAATATAAAATACTTATATTATCCATTCTCATTTTTTTCTTTCTTTCTTCGTCATTACCGTTGAGGAAGAATATTCGTATTCTAACCTATAATCTCATGGATACATTTGATAAAGTCGTTAACGCCTCTTCGATAATTCCATTTATACCTACAAAAAAAAAACTTTAGTCTACACGGTGATTGGTACTTTTCCAAGAAATTTGGGATGTATTTTAAATTGTGAGAAAAATGTGACTTTTAAGCTCTATTGGAGAACAAACTCGCTAGGCGCTGACAAACAATAACCTTTAAATAAAGAGATCTTCATCTTCCACACCTTAAAAACAATGTCTTTTGATAACTAATAAAAAACTTAATCGCATAATAAATCATCCCCTGTTGATTAATTGTAAAATAATCTAAAATTTCAAATAATTATAAATAAATCACTAACTTTAAAAATTGTTGTAATTAATTTTTTAAACGATTAATTTTTTATTAGTGTGTATTGTGTAACATGGTACTTTTGCCAACATGTCAATCTCTTAATAAAAATAACATTGTTTTTGAAGTTGTTGGGTGCCACGTTGACAAGACACGTTAACAAGAATATAGATAGAGATAAGGACTAGTTCAAATATCATTTGAATCTTGTAACTACTTCCATGTATTTTTCCATTCTCTCTTGTAATCTTTATCTATATATACTATACTCAATCAACACCAACACTTACGGTGATTGATTACCAATTCTCACATGGTATCAGCCTCCGAAATCTAAAAACCCTAGTTTCTCCTTCTACCGCCCTCACGGCACACTTCTCCCTCTCCAATATGTCTAGACTCATGGCTGATCAATCTAAGGATTCGATACCAGTGGCGCAACTCAGCCACATGCTGACAATCAAACTTTCCTCCTCCAACTTCCTCTTATGGCGTAACTAAGTAGTACCCATGCTTGCTAGCCATGACCTCTTCGGCTATGTTGACGGATCTGTTCCTGCTCCCTCTCGCACCATTACAGATGAGAAGGACGCCAAAATCCCTAATCCTGAGTACGCGAAGTGGTTCAGTAAGGATCAGAGAATACTGAGTCTCATCCTTTCTTCCTTAACGGAGGAATCCATGGCCGAAGTTATCGGCTGCTCTTCGTCCCGTGATGCGTGGAAAGCACTCGATGCCGCTTTCAGTTACCCTTCGGCGTCCCGTGCGCATCACCTGAAGAGCGAATTGCTCTCTCTCCGTAAAGCTTCTCTCTCTGTCGATGAATATGGCAGAAAATTCAAGTCCATCTGCGACCACCTCTCCGCCATCGGAAAACCTGTCGATGAGGTAGATAAAAGTCATTACTTCCTCCGCGGCCTTGGGCCCCAATTCACTAACTTCTGCGATGTGCGCATGGCCATGGATCCGATCCCTATGTTTCGTGAATTGGTTCATCAGGCCAAAGCATATGACTCTCTCCAATCTGCCATGAACGACACCCCTCCAGCCGCGTTTCACGTTCCGCGACGTGATGGCGGTTCTCGTTCAAATAGCCGCGCCCACTTTTCTGCGAAGGGTGGAAACCCTAATTCGCGTGCCCCCACTCCTCGGGGCCCCTCCTCCGGTGACCGCCGTCCCTCTGACCGGAGAAATTCTGACCGCCCTCCATTTGTACCAAAATGCCAGATTTGCAGGGAAAAGGGTCACTGTGCAAGCCGCTGCCCGGACCGCTTCAACAACTCTGTTAACTCCGATACAACCAATTTAGCCCACGCCTTTGGTGCTGCTTGCAGCGTCTCGGACAATCCAGATTGGTGTATTGACACGGGCGCCTCTGCCCATATGACAGCCGATCCCCACAGTCTTGATTCTTGTGCACCGTACACTGGCAATGGTAATGTTGTTGTGGGTAATGGGGCTTCTCTTCATATATCTCATACTGGCACTTGTTCTTTGGATCCTAATATTAAACTGCTTGATGTATTAGTTGTCCCACATATCACAAGAAATCTTTTGTCGATAAGTAAACTTACCTCGGATTTTCCAGTTGAAGTTGTTTTTTCTGATAAGTTGTTCACTATTCAGAATCGGGACACAAAGATACCTCTCGCTCGGGGTAGATGTGAGAACGGGCTCTATATTTTGGATCATGGCCATCCTGCTTTGGTGGCTGCTATCAAATCTAGAAAATTGAAGGCTTCTTTTAATTTATGGCATTTGCGTTTGGGGCATGTCCCGTTTTCAATTATCAAACTGTTGAACAAATTGGGCCACTTGTCGGTCACTTATATTTTACCGGATCCTAGTCATTGCTCTCCTTGTCAATTGGCAAAGAGCAAGCGTTTATCATTTAATTTAAATTCCAAACGTGCTTCCAATGTGCTCGATTTAATTCACTGTGATTTATGGGGCCCTGCTCCTATTACTTCTCCGGACGGCTATCGCTTTTATGTCGTATTTGTTGATGATTTTTCGAGATTCTCCTGGATGTATCCCTTATGTGTTAAATCTGATTTTTATGACGTCCTTGTGCGATTTCACAAATTTGTTTGCACTCAATTCTCTAGCACTGTTAAGGAATTCCAAAGCGACGGTGGAACCGAGTTCATTAACACCCGTGTACGACAATTCTTCACTCAGCACGACATTCATCATCGAGTATCATGCCCCTATACTCCACAGCAAAATGGACGATCTGAGAGAAAACATCGTTACATTGTTGAAACTGGTCTTTCTATGATATTTCATGCTCATGCCTCTGCTCATTTCTGGATTGATGCTTTTTCCACTGCGACTTATGTGATCAATCGTTTGCCAACTCCTGTTCTGGACAACAAGTCTCCATTTGAGATCTTATTTGCTGCTCCACCAAATTATGACAATTTGAAGCCGTTTGGTTGTAGAGTTTATCCCTATCTTCGGGATTATGCACCACATAAATTATCTCCAAGAAGTCGACCTTGCATATTTATGGGTTATAGTGGAAGCCATAAAGGCTATCGGTGTTACGATCCTATTTCCTCACGAGTTTTCATCACTCGCCATGCTACTTTTGATGAATCTTTATTTCCATTTTCTGGTGATTTATCTTCTGCATCCTCTTCTAATGATATTACTACCTTCAATGACTCTCCCAGGTCTTCGGCACCTTGCACAGTCTGCTCTATTGATGACGATCCCATCTTACCTCCTACACAATCTGCTCCTCCTCGGCCGGTCGAGCAGCGCGCCCAGCCTGCCCCTCATCGCCCAGACGAGCAGCTCGCTCAGTCCACTTCTCCTCGGCCAATCGAGCACCCTGATCCGATTGTGCAGCCTGCTACTGCCCCACCTGCTGAACGATCTGCACCACTGCACCCGATGATCACTTGCAGTAAAGCTGGAATTTACAAACCCAAATACCCCCTACACCTAGCCACAACAGACCTGCTTTCTGCCTTGATCTCGACTGCAGTCCCCAAGGGGTTCAAATCCGCTGCTAAATCTCCCCAATGGCTTGCGGCCATGCAAGAGGAAATCGATGCTCTCCATAACAATGAAACTTGGGATCTGGTACCTTGCCCCCTGATGCTAATATTATTGGATCCAAATGGGTATTTCAGACAAAATTTCATGCTGATGGCACCATCGAACGTCATAAAGCCCGTCTTGTAGCTCAGGGTTTTACCCAAATTCCTGGACTGGATTTTTCTCATACATTCAGCCCTGTTGTCAAGGCTGCCACAGTTCGAATTATTCTAGCCCTAGCCGTACATCACCGTTGGCCACTTCATCAGTTGGACGTCAAGAATGTTTTTCTTAACGGTTTCTTGCCTAAACTGTTTTCATGCGACAACCCCCGGGTTTTGTGGATTCCAGATTTCCTACTCATGTGTGTAGTCTAAAGAAGGCATTATATGGTTTACGTCAAGCCCCATTAGCTTGGTTCCAACGTTTCAACAATTTTCTAATCTCCATTGGCTTTGTCGCAAGTCGTGCGGACTCCTCCCTATTTGTACTTCATTCCGGAACATTTATTTTATATCTCTTATTATATGTGGATGATATAATTATCACAGGCAACAACTCCATCTTTCTCCATCGTTTCATCGCTCGGGTTCACAAGGAGTTTGCCATCAAAGATCTTGGCAAGTTGAACTATTTTTTGGGGCTTGAAATCACAAACACACCTGAAGGTCTTTTCTTAGGCCAAGCAAAATATGCTAAGGATATTCTCGATAGGGCTTCTCTCACTGATGCACAACCTGTTTCGACGCCCTTAGCAGCAGGCTTCACCCTCACCTCTATACTCAATCAACACCAACACTTACGGTGATTGATTACCAATTCTCACACACGTCACACACGAGCAAAAGGAGTACTATTCAAAAAATTAATTTACAACAATATGTAAAGTTGATGATTTGTTTGTAATTATCCAAAGTTCAAGATTTAGATTGCAATATAATTATATAATGAAAGATTGTGATTTAAATTGCAATTAAGTCTTAATAAAACGATTTTACCGCCCCATAGTAGCTATAAAATTTCCCTGTTTTAATTTGTATGTTTTCTGAATGTATATTTATAATCGAGGCATAACTTGATTTGAACTATTCACAAACATTACAAGCTATGTTAGCATTATGTTTTTTTTTTAAAAATTTTATGAAATTGCAAGTAATTAAAATAACTGAAATTAAATTGATAAGTAATCAATTGGAAAATACCAACCAATTAAGTTAAGTTGAACTGGAATTAGGACTCAAATGTATATTACCTAATTTTTTTCGTGCTACAAATTGCAATATAAAGTTAAATGTAATTACAATTGCATGCGCTAAAGTTGACTTTACTAAATTAATTGCCCTTGTTTGACCAGATTTCATCATTTAGTTGGCAATTAATAATAAAATAAAACTATGAGTTGAAGGTGCCTCTTGTCGTACGTCATTGCTTCCTTCATTTAAATTCAAATAATGGCACTAATGTACTTCGAATTAGGCGCAGTTCGGTGAAATTCCGTTAAGTCAATTAATAAGATAATGCAATTAATGTAATAAAATAAAATGTAGCAGGGATAATTTCTTGTTGAACACTCTCGAGTCACGAGTTGTCTGATTCTTTTGCCGATATCAATCTGCACGACACAGATATACATAGTTGTTTTATACGGAGTAGTAAAATCAGGTTAAAATGATATTTAAACTTTTTAAAATTTAAAATATAATCTATCTTTATTTTAAGTTATCATACATGATCATATGTTAAAGTATTTTCTCACTTGTTATATACTCAATCTTCATAAATAAAATCTAGGTTTTTTATCTCGTACTAATCACATGGACGATCGGCAAATATGCGATATCTCAGAGTCAACCGTCAATAGTTCGAAAGTTATTTGTTAATGTCACACAGTGACGGAGCCAGAAAATCTCGATAGGGGGCCCCGACTAACATTACTTTAAAGATAAAATAATATGTACTTATTATACTCATTGAAATTTTACATGATAAAATTGTCAATACATTTCATTAAATTAAATTGAACAAGATGTTTTTCATTTTATTTTGAAGTTTTGATAGTTTGATTCAAAATGAAGCTAAACAATTTAAAAATTGCTAAAATATTTTGCAATTCTTAGTAAAAACTTAGACAATAATTCTCAAATACACCATTAATCTATATTATTATATTATTGACTCTATTGAAGAAATAATTTATTTTTGGAGTATTAAGAAATAATTTTAAGTAAAAAACACATGAAAAAATATATTACTCCTTTCAAACTTCGTATGCAAGCATTTGTTTTTTATTCGTCTATACTTAATATGTATGTGTCAAAAAAAATTCATTTAAATTTTAATATTCAAAAGATAATATTAAAAAATAGTCACGGTTACGATTAATGATTAATAAAAAATTAATAAAGGTGAAATTAATAAGAAAAAAGAGATTTAGAAATGATTTGAGAAAAAATAGACTAGATCAATCATTTTGTGACATGTGACACCTAAAATGTTTGTAAATATATGATAATTAAGATAAGATTAAGATATATATGATGAGAATAACTATTATCACATAATATACTGAGTATATAATTATTATAAAATATTTATCATATATATATATAAAAAAAAAAAAACTGGTGGGGGCCAGTGACCCCCTGGCCCCAACGTGGCACCGCCCCTGATGTCACATCAACAACTCTGTTCACCAACTTTAAAGGTCAACCTAGTTATGATTGACCATTTTTTTTCGTTCAGAATCTTAATTCTCCCTGAGGACGAACGATTTTCCGCATAAGTCGACCAATCCTATATGTAGATAGGATAAATATAATCATGCTTGTCCACCAGGTTTAAAATACTTAATTACCATGTCTAAAAAGAATAAGTTGCTTAAAAAAAAAGAAAAGAAGATTAAATGTCACATAAATGTACACGTGTCATTTTTTTTAAAGATACTAACAAATTAAGTAGACAGTTCATGTTTGCATGTAGTAATTTGAGTTGATTAATTCACAATCTGCATACTAAAGCAAAAACAACTCTCTCTAATTGGCCTTAAACTATCACTTGTTCGCATTAAAGAACAATCAAGTAACATATACTAATATAAATCTTATTTATTTGTTAGTATATATCATAAACAGACATTGACCAGCAACCTCACCATGCATCTTTACAAGTCCCATATCTGTATTCGGGGTTTTGACAGGTTCTCGTGTTAATTTGGGAGACATATTTTTCGATTTATTTAAGTACATTAAAAAAAGAGGTATTTTATAAAGTTGATTGAATTGCTTTCTCATTTCAATTTAAACTGACTTCCGGAGCCAGAAATAAGCATATCGTTTGTCACTATTCCCAAATTAATATATTACTCGAGTTTTAGACATTTTCTCCTACTGTTTATTCCAATTATATTTTCACTCTAAATTTAGAAAATCTCATAATTTCTAACTTACTTTTATTATTTAAGGGAATTAATATGCATTATGGAAAATATGCATTTAAAAATTAATGTAATTAAAAATATTTATTTTAGTATTTTTTAAAGGTATACTTATCAATACATAAAACATAATTTAAAAAAAAAAAAAAACAGAGAGATATTTATAATTAAAGAAGGACAAAAAAAAGTTTATTTTTGAGAAGTCAACTGGATTTAATTAAGGAAGCAAATATGATAATATCCAATTAATTAATTGATTAATTTGTATTTCAAATTAGGAGTCAAAAGGAAAAAGTTAAAAGTAAGATCTAGCTCACTGGACAGTAGAATGACTTAATTATTAATGTGATTAGAACAAACTAAAGCAATGATTTTCTTATGTATTATATACGTACACCTCACTTTGTGACAAATATTATATAACCAAAAAAATTCTTAAACGGCACCGGCGGCAGTCTACAATTTTAATTAGCAAATTAAATTTCAACATATATAATATTTCAAAAAAAATTGGAATGCAAGTAGGTATAGAGAATTAGGTAATATTCAGCATAAAATGATATTTTCAACCTAATAACTATAGCTAATATCTAACCTATAAATTAGGTTTTCATGCATTAATTGCGCGAGAAAATGTGTATTGAAGTATTGGACAGAGCGTAACGGGGCCCTCGTGTTATGTGTTTGGTAATTCTACAATTTGGTATATATATATTTTTGATAATTTGTATAGTTTGATTAGATGACTTTTTAAAAGAAGAGAATTTAGTGTTGTGTGTAAAATAAATTTAATGAAATGTACAGTAGAATGTGAGCTCAAAATGAGTGTTAATTTTAAGTGTGTACAAGTAATTCTATAAGTTTTATACGAAAAATGTGTAAATAATACCTCATTTTTCAGTCTCATATTTATACTGTAATATATATATTTTTTTATTGACAGGTAATAGATATTCTTTCTGACAAACAACTACATGTGAGAATCCTCAAATGAATGAAATTATGCCTGCCTACGTGGAAAACAAACAACTGGACTTTCTTTTCAATTAAATATCTTAGAGTGGACACAATTTTTTTTTTTTGGTTTATTAGTGGGAAAAAGAGAATATCCAAGTAAATAAAACACCCAAAATCTGAAAGTAGCAAACACCACCAAAAAAGAAAGAAATAAGGAATTACACCTTAAAAGAAAGAAATAAGGAATTACACCTTATTTTGGAGCAGAGTAGTAGACTGACAAGTGACAAGTATTGAGCTTATGAAAGCAAAAGTGAATTCAATGAATACATTCTTTCTCAAAGTGAAAATGAATGGAAGAATCCAATTAAGTCTTTTACAAGGGTAGAATACCCTTTATATACTAATTACAAAATAACCACCTAAAGTAACTAATAAGTGGTTAGTTAAGATAACTATTAAAACTAAGCTAACTAACTCTTAGCTTGAGACCCCCCCTCAAATTGAGCATGAATGTTGAGAAGGTGCAATTTGGTTTTGAATAAGTTGAAGGTGGTGGTTGGTAAAGGTTTAGTCATGATATCCGCCAAGTTGTCTTGAGAAGAAATGTGGATCAATTTGACCACTCCTTGTTGTATCTTTTCTCTTGTGAAATGTGTGTCTATGGAGATGTGCTTGGTCTTGTCATGGAAACAAGGGTTGTGTGCCATGGCATGGGCTGACTTACTGTCAGTGTACAAGGCAGCTGGTTGTGGATGAGGGATGTGGAGGTCCTTCAATATGTAAAGTATCCACTGCACTTCACAAGTTGGGGTGGCAAGTGCTCTATATTCAGCCTCAGCTGAAGACCTTGCTACTGTGGGTTGCTTTTTGGACTTCCAGGAAATGAGAGAGTCTCCCAAGTAGAGGGCATAGCCTGTGATGCTTTTCCTTGTCACTTGACACCTCGCCCAATCTGAATCTGAAAAGGCATGAAGTTTAAAAGTATTAGTGGAGGAATAGAAAATGCCTTGACCCGGATTACTCTTAAGGTATCTCAATAGATGGTGCACAGCAGCCATGTGTGCTGTGTTAGGATTACTCATAAATTGGGTCAAGACATGAACAGAATAAGATATGTCAGGTCTTGTGATTGTTAGATACAATAGCTTTCCCACAATGCTCCTGTAAAGAGAAGGGTCAGTAAGTGAAGGGGCATTATTATCAAGGAAAGCTTGCTTTGGATCCATTGGTGTGGAGAATGGTTTGCTATCAAGATAGCCAAATTCATTCAAAAGATCCAAAGTATACTTCCTTTGACATAAGTGTAGACCTTTTGGACTCTTGGCTACCTCAATGCCCAAAATGTATCTTAAGGTGCCAAGGTCCTTAATAGTAAACTGTTTGTGCAAGTATTCCTTAATGGATGTAATATCTTGTATGGAATTCCCTGTCACAATAAGATCATCCACATAGCAAAGTATGACAGTGAAAGAAGAAGCAGTAGTCTTAGTAAACAAAGAATTATCTGCCACAGACTGTACATATCCAACAGAAACAAGAGAAGCAGATAACTTGTGAAACCATTGTTTAGAAGCTTGTTTTAGGCCATATAAGTTTTTATTTAATTTGCAGACCTTATCTTTAGTATGATACCCTGGAGGGGGTGACATATAAACCTCCTCTACTAAATCACCATGTAAGAAAGCATTGTTAACATCAAGTTGGTGTATGTGCCAATTTTTTGCAACAGCTATAGCAAGTAAAATTCTAACAGTAGTGATTTTGGCTACAGGAGAAAATGTGTCAAAATAGTCAATACCTTCTTGTTGAGTGTACCCTTTGGCTACTAATCTAGCCTTGTATCTTTCTATAGTTCCATCAGAGTTCACCACAAAATATTGCCCAAAAGGCATCGGCAAATGGCATCGGCAGGCCGGCCGATGCGAAAAGGGGACGGCATTTAATGCCCGATGCAAAATGGCATCGGCAGTGGGCCCCGATGCCATTTGGCATCGGCATTTAATGCCCGATGCAAAATGGCATCGGCAGTGGGCCCCGATGCCATTTGGTAACGGCCCCCCGATGCAAAATGGCATCGGCAGTGGGCCCGATGCCTTCCCCGATGCCCTAATTAAATATAAAACCCCCCTCTTCCCTCTTCCAGAACGTTACAGCCGTGCCCTCCTCCCCCAAATTGAAGGTTCGCGTTTTTTGGCCATCCCCACTCAAAAATCACCTTCGTTTGCGGATCGAACTCGATTTTTGGCCATTTGTGTTCTACATTTCGACGGGAGCATTTCTACGGTAATTTTTTTCGTTTTCATTGGTTAAATTTGAAGTTATATGTGTATATATAGTTTTAGTATATATATGTATATATATGCATATATGTTGTATGTATATATAAAATTGTTAGAATTGTTAATTTTTATGCATGCATGTGTTAATTGTAAGAATTTATAAATTGTTAATTAATTATGTTGTGTTTATAAGCATGTATTTATATGTACGTATGTTTTATTTGTTATATGAATTTATTTGTTAATTAGAGTGTTAGAATTATATTTGTGTTATATGTCTATATATATGAATTTATTTGTTAATTAGGGTGTTAGAATAATTATTAGAATATAATTAGAATTATATTAATTGATTTTAATAGAGTTGGAAATGAGACGTTGGTTGTTTGTGTGTTTGTAGACGTCGATTGACATGGATTATTCAATTGTTAGACAATGTTATCTAAATATTAATTGTTAGACGACAATGTTATCTAAATATTAATTCCTTAATTATATTCCTTATTTATATTTTAGTGTTAATCGTTACAGTGATGTTCATATATAATGTTTTTTAATTGTTACAATGTTCAATGTTAATAATGTTTTAATGTTCATTTTGACAGATGAGTGGTCGTCGACATGGTTCTGGACATGGCTCTGGTCAGGGTTCTTCTGGACAGGGTTCTTCTGGACATGGGCGAGGTAGAGGTAGAGGTAGAGGCAGAGGAGAGCCGGTGGATGAGACACCGACTGTGCAGACACCACATGGTTTGTATATGCCCGATATGACTGGGATAATGTTGCCCCAAATGCCCGGAATGAACCCTAATTCCTATTACACTCAGGTGCCTCAGTTGCCTCATATGGTTCCACATCCACAGGAACAATCCCCTCCACCGATACATTCGCCAGTTAGACATCCGTCTGTCGGGACACAGGCCAGCATGTCGACTGATGCACCCGACAGTCGCATCCGACTGTTTATCTACATGGATACGTAAGTATATTATATTTAAATTTCATTAGACGTATGTATAACATGTTTATTAATAAAATACGTGTAACAGGTTGATGCCTTCAAATTTAATTTCGAGGACGATCAGATCGATAATGTACCGGAATATGGAGCTTGGAGCACACACCTGGGCTATGGTATCACCCGGCACGGTACAGCGGTGGTGGGATACATTCCAGGTATAAAATAACTTTACATTTAGTTATTTTGTTATATTACTTCGTTAATTAATTTTTTTTTGCAGACCGAGGTCAGGTGGGACCCTGAAGCCACATCTTCTACAGAGGTGTACAGACTCTTTCTTCAAAGAGCTGCAACTCGGTACACTAACATGTTATCAAAAATCAAGAAAGCGTGGGTGAAGGATAACAAGAGGCCGTTGTGGGATGTGAATGTTTGGAACTCCTTAGTTCGTCACTGGAACAATCCCGACACAATTAAGAAGAGCGAGCAGGCTCGTAAGAACCGCTTATCCGAGCCTGGAGGTCCGGGTACTGGCCATGGTACTCATAAAGGCGGAGCTCGTGGAGCAGCAGAGGTCGCACGACGCATTGTAAGTATTTGTGGTCAATTATATATAATTAATTTTAGTTAATTATTTAGTTTATTTATTCGTATATGTCTTCGATTCAAAATACAGGAGGAGAGGACGGGACGCCCTGCATACGACTGGGAGATAGTTGAATATTACCACCGTTACGAAAACGGGACATACACTTGTGGCTATATGGGTGATATACTTGTAAGTTATATATATATACATTACATTATATAACAAATATATATTTAATTGTACTTAAAATGTATTAACCCACTTTTAAATGTGCACGTATAGGACCAGATACATGACGAGCTCACCAATAATACTACAAGAGATCCGTCAGATGAACCTAGTTCAGAGGATGGTTCCCAGGCCCCACCTTTACCCGATATGTCTGCACTGTACGTGAAGAAGGTCGGCAGGTCTCATGGACGTGTTAGGGGCCTTGGACAAGTAGGCAAGAACAGACGGGTCTCCTCCGGTCCTGGCGAGACGTCAAGTGGTACGGCTTATGGACGATTCACCCAGGAAGACATGAACAATGCTATTGCTGAAGAACGGAGAGTCAATGAAGATAGAGAGCAGCGCTTAGTGGAACAAATGCGGCAGCAGGAGGAGCGCTTACGCAAGGAGTTTCAGGACCAGCTTGCATTGATGATGGGACAGATGGGTCGGATAGGTGGGGAGCCGAGGCCGCCGAGGCCGTCGCACAACGTTCATTATAGTAGCCAGGTTCAGGATCGGGATGATACTGAGGATGATGGTGGTGGTGATGAGGAGTGATACATTTTTATATTACTTTGTTACGTGTGATGTTATTATATTACATTGACGTTGAGGATTAATTTTTATTTTAATTGACGTGAACATGCTAATTATGATTATAATTAATGTTGTTTGTGATATGATGTTATTTTAATTGAAAATGAACTAGAGAATAATTTTATAATAGATGAATTTTTTTTTAATTATATGTATAAGTGAATTCATATTTTTAAATGGATAAGTGAAAATAATTATATATATTTAATGTTGTGAATTGAAAACTAGAATGAATTTAAATGATGTGATTAGAATAAATTTAAATGTATAAGTGAAAATAATTATATTCAATGTTGTATGTAATTATAATGTTGTGAAATAAAAAATTAGAATGAATTTAAATGTTGTAAATTGAAGATTAGAATAAATTTAAATTGTGTGAATAATTGATACCGTAAATAAATTATTTAATTTGAAAAACATAATTTAGTTAAGGGTTTAGGGTTTAGGGTTTAGGGTTTAGGGTCCATTGAAGGATAAGTGAATTCATATTTTTAAATGGATAAGTGAAAATAATTATATATATTTAATGTTGTGAATTGAAAACTAAAATGAATTTAAATGATGTGATTAGAATAAATTTAAATGTATAAGTGAAAATAATTATATTCAATGTTGTATGTAATTATAATGTTGTGAAATAAAAAATTAGAATGAATTTAAATGTTGTAAATTGAAGATTAGAATAAATTTAAATAGTGTGAATAATTGATACCGTAAATAAATTATTTAATTTGAAAAACATAATTTAGTTAAGGGTTAAGGGTTTAGGGTTTAGGGTTTAGGGTCCATTGAAGGATAAGTGAATTCATATTTTTAAATGGATAAGTGAAAATAATTATATATATTTAATGTTGTGAATTGAAAACTAAAATGAATTTAAATGATGTGATTAGAATAAATTTAAATGTATAAGTGAAAATAATTATATTCAATGTTGTATGTAATTATAATGTTGTGAAATAAAAAATTAGAATGAATTTAAATGTTGTAAATTGAAGATTAGAATAAATTTAAATTGTGTGAATAATTGATACCGTAAATAAATTATTTAATTTGAAAAACATAATTTAGTTAAGGGTTTAGGGTTTAGGGTTTAGGGTTTAGGGTCCATTGAAGGATAAGTGAATTCATATTTTTAAATGGATAAGTGAAAATAATTATATATATTTAATGTTGTGAATTGAAAACTAAAATGAATTTAAATGATGTGATTAGAATAAATTTAAATGTATAAGTGAAAATAATTATATTCAATGTTGTATGTAATTATAATGTTGTGAAATAAAAAATTAGAATGAATTTAAATGTTGTAAATTGAAGATTAGAATAAATTTAAATAGTGTGAATAATTGATACCGTAAATAAATTATTTAATTTGAAAAACATAATTTAGTTAAGGGTTTAGGGTTTAGGGTTTAGGGTTTAGGGTCCATTGAAGGATAAGTGAATTCATATTTTTAAATGGATAAGTGAAAATAATTATATATATTTAATGTTGTGAATTGAAAACTAAAATGAATTTAAATGATGTGATTAGAATAAATTTAAATGTATAAGTGAAAATAATTATATTCAATGTTGTATGTAATTATAATGTTGTGAAATAAAAAATTAGAATGAATTTAAATGTTGTAAATTGAAGATTAGAATAAATTTAAATAGTGTGAATAATTGATACCGTAAATAAATTATTTAATTTGAAAAACATAATTTAGTTAATTTGAAAAACATAATTTAGAAATAATATGATATGTTTTGATAAATAATTTAATAAACAACAATTAAAGTTAGAATGAATTGAATTAATTAAAGAATTAAAAACGCAAATTAAATTGAATATATATTAATTGCATTCAAAACATGTCGACTAAAAGCTCCTAGCCTAAACGGCACACAGGGGGCACTTAAAAGCCTTCGAGACCGCGAGGTCACGAGTTCGAACCCTTGAAATCGCGAAAATGGGCTGAATATGCGAAAATGGGGTGGCCCAGCGGTGGGGGGTGGGTGTTGGTGGCCTATCGACCTGGGTTCGAAACCCAGATTCGTCTTTTTTAAATTCTAATAAAAAGGCATCGGCAAAATGGCATCGGCAGTGTGCCCGATGCCATTTGGTAACGGCAGTGCCCCGATGCCATTTAGTAACGGCGCTTTCCCCGATGCGAAATGGCATCGGCTGTCCCCGATGCAAAATGGCATCGGCAGTGGGCCCCGATGCCATTTGGTAACGGCGACCTGCCGATGCCATTTCGCATCGGTTTTCCCCAAATCCGATGCCATTTAAATGGCATCGAGCATATTGGCATCGGCACACTGCCGATGCCTTTGCCGTTGCCTTCATCTTTGGGGACGGCAGATCCGATGCCTTCCCCGATGCCATTTATCAATTTTTTTGTAGTGGTTGTACTTCACCTTATAGATCCATCTGCATCCAATTGTGTGTTTATTGGGAGGAAGAGAGACAAGAGTCCATGTATTTGCCTTTTCAAGGGCCTGGAGCTCTATGTCCATGGCTTTTTGCCAATTAGGATCAGACATAGTTTGTTTATAAGTGGATGGTTCTGTAATCTGAGAAATATTGGCTGTGTAGTTTAAGAAAGATGTGGAAAGATTTTGGGTGGACAAATAATCAGAAATAGGATAGAGTTTGCCTTTCTTAATCAAAGCATTAGCATTGGGATTGATGGCTTGACTAGAAGAAGGTAAATTGGTGAGATAAACATCAAGATAGGCAGGGGGATGTCTATGTCTTTCAGATTTTCTGATAGGGTGATCAACAATAGGTGTATCACAAATAGGAGAAGTAGCAGTGTCAATGTGATCCTGAGAATCATGCAATTGTGGGTGATCCAAGCAAATAGGAGTATCACATGTTTCAGAGCACTGATCATCATCAACAAACAAAGAAATGGGAGAATGCAGAGTAGAATTAGAACCATGCAGAATATGAGGGGAGGGATCAGTGGAAAAGGGGAACACATTTTCAACAAATTTGACATTTCTGGAGATAAAAATCTTGCCAGTGTTAAGTTCTAAAAGTTTGTATCCCTTTGTGCCAAAGGGATATCCCAAAAATACACACTTAGTGGCTCTAGGTTGAAACTTATGCCTATGAGCATTCAAGGTGTTAGCATAACAAAGACATCCAAAAACTCTCATGTAAGAATAATCCACAGCCTTATTATGTAATAATTGAAAAGGGGATTTTTGAGAAATGATAGGCATGGGTGTTCTGTTTATCAAATGAACAGCAGTAAGGATACACTCACTCCAATATTTAAGGGGAAGGCTGGATTGAAAGAGGAGAGACCTAGCCACTTGGAGTAAGTGTTGGTGTTTTCTTTCCACCAAACCATTTTGTTGAGGGGTTTCCACACAAGATGTTTGGTGAATAATGCCCAGGTTGTGATAAAAATCATGAAGCAGAAACTCAGTGCCATTATCACTTCTCAAAATTTTAATTCTAGCATCAAATTGAGTGTGGATCATATTGGAGAAATTAAGTAAAGAGATCTTAACATCAGATTTGTGTTTCAATAGATAAATCCAAGTACATCTAGTGAAATCATCAACTATAGTTAAGAAAAACTTGTGTCCTAAATGAGAAGCAGTAGAGAAGGGGCCCCAAACATCACAATGTATTAAATGAAAAGCACAAAAAGAAACAGAAGTACTAATAGGAAATGATTTCTTCTTTTGTTTAGCCAAAGGACATATAGGGCAAACATGTTTCTTGCTACTGTCTTTTACATTCAACTGCTCAATGTTGGACAAGTATTTATCAGAAATATGACCTAGTCTAAGATGCCACAAATCATAAGTGCTAGAAAAGGAAGCAGAGTGTACAGGGAAAGTTGCAATCTTCAAAATATAGAGCCCTCCAATTTGTTCAGCAGTACCAATCACTCTCTTGGTGGTGATGTCCTGCAAAACACAGTGTGAGGCCAAAAAATTGACAGAGCAACTAGAGTACCTTGTTAGATGATAAATGGAAAGCAAATTATGTGTGAAATCAGGGACATATAGAACATTGTACAGGGTTAAAGAATCACTTAAGATAATGTTCCCTATATAAGTTGCTGTGGAAATAGCATTATTAGGGAGGCTGATTTTTATGTTAGACTTAGAAGGGGGAGAGGAAAACAAGTTGAAATTGGAGGTCATATGATCTGTGGCCCCTGTATCCAAAATCCAGTTAGAAAGAATAGGATTATTACTGGAAGAGTTAGAACAAAGGGATATACCTGTGTCCTGAAGATGGTCAGTTTGATGAGCAAAGGCCCCAGCAGCAGCATGAGGAGAGGATGGAGCCTGTTGGCTCTGCTGTGTCTTGTTGTAAGTCAAGAATTGCTCAAATAAATCTTGATTAACAAGAGGGTTAGAGGGAACAGGGGCTTCCTTAATTGGAGGATGAAAAGCCAGATTAGCAGTAGAAGAGCTCTCACTCTTAGACTTAGTGCCTCTAGGTTGTTTCCAGCCAGGGGGAAAACCAATTAGGTGAAAACATCTATCAACAGTGTGTGTGGTGCCACCACAGTGACTACATAGAAGAGGCTTTTTCTTATCTTTAAAAAACTTTGAATTAGGGTGCCTAGAGAGCATAGCCACAGAATCAATGGTGATGGGATGAGAAGTGATCAAGGCTCTTTGAGATTCTTCTTGCAGTAACAAAGAAAAAACTTTGGCTAAAGGGGGCAAGGGTGATGATAAAAGCAATTGACTGCGAAGAGTGGAATAGGAATCATCAAGGCCTATCAAAAATTTCAAAACAGCATCCTGTTCTTGAGTAGTCGAAATTTTCTTGGGGAGATCACATTCACAAAGTTTTAAAGCATCACAAGAACAAGACAATACAGGCCTAAAACTAAGGTATTCATCCCACAAACTCTTAAACTGATTATAGTAAACTACCAAAGATTGACTACCCTGGGCTATGGTGCTAAGGCTCTTCTCAAGATGATACACCCTAGTGCCATCAGAACTAGTGTATCGAACTTTTAATTCATCCCATACCTGTTGTGCTGAAGAGAAGTATTCAAGGGTATGCTTGATGTCAGGAGAGATGGAGTTGAGGATCCACATGAGAACCAAATCATTAGCGCGAACCCAGGCTGCAAAGATGGCCGGATCGTCTTCTTCAATGGGTTGAGACAAGGAACCGTCAATTAAGGGCAGCTTGTTCTTGACACTGAGGCCGCGTTTAATAGCGTGACTCCAGGAGACGAAATTCGATCCAACAAGGGGATCAAGAGCGATCGCAGCCGCGGGATTATCGTTGTGATGCAAGGCGAGGGGCGAAAGGGGGTTCTTGGCTGGGTCCAAGGAAGTTGAATCAATAGCCATTGAAAATTACAGACGGTGGAGAAGAGGGGAAATCAAAACCCTATGAAGAATCAGTGTCGCCGGAGAGAATAAAACGGTCGCCGGAGAAGATGAAGGCAACCAGAAATTGAGAAATGAGCGGAAACGGTGAATCGATCGAACCGTTTATACTGATACCATATTGAGCTTATGAAAGCAAAAGTGAATTCAATGAATACATTCTTTGTCAAAGTGAAAATGAATTGAAGAATCCAATTAAGTCTTTTACAAGGGTAGAATACCCTTTATATACTAATTACAAAATAACCACCTAAAGTAACTACTAAGTGGTTAGTTAAGATAACTATTAAAACTAAGCTAACTAACTCTTAGCTTGAGAACAAGTTTGTTTTTTTTTTTTTTGATGGAAGTTAAATACCCATCCCTTTTTTCTCCTTCCCATGACTCGTTTTCCCCTCCCCATGACTCGAATCCAGGACCTAAGGCCTAGGTAGTGGTGCTCTAACCACTTGAGCTATACCACTTTGTCAGTGACAAGTTTGTTTGATTAGTACTTTTAGTCTGTATTAATACTTACGCATTTGTAAAAATTTAAGAGAACTGTATAAATAAAAAATCTAAATAAATAAATTCTTAGATATACATAATAGAAAGTTTAAAAAATATAAATCCATCCTGCTTATGCCAATTTGGCCCAATTATGATTTATGAATAGATTATACGATTTTCTAATTAGTGGTTCTTCGTGCGTCGTCTCTGGCGTCTGTGAATGAGTACGGATTCTTTTAATTAATTAAAAATACTGCTCTTTTAGATTATTATATTTAATTAATTAAAAATGCATTATTAATGCAGTGTAGGAACTTAATGCCATCACCATTCACCAATCAGTTTGATTCCATTTTCAGAGCACGGCCAACATTGACCAGCTAAGGTGTTTTTTTGCATGTTTTTTTTTTAAATATTTAATTATTATCTGATTTTTTTTTTCGTATCAAAGCTCAAAAGCATATTCTATCCCAACTAATCTATTAAATTTGAATACTAAATTTTCTATTAATATGCACATGATATAAATTAGTACATCTTGATTATATTAATGTAACATATAGTATACTTTTGTTAGTTTGACTGGTCAGAGCTTTTGCTCTATAGATACTCAATAATTCATTTTGCACAAAATTGCAAAGTAAATTTTCAATAGTTTGATGGGTGAATGCTAGTTTTACCAATCTACCCTCAATTTTTTTCCCTTTTGCAAAGTACATAAAATTAGTTCCATTGTTAAAAGGTATTAGTCAGAATGCTAAAATGTATCACTTAAATTACCGGAAGGTTAGAAATGTATCACTTAAATTACTGAAAGGTACTAGAAGATATTAATAGCATGAATTCAATTTCATAACAAAACTTGTCATAGACATGACAAAGGAAATTAAATGGTGCATACGTTAAAGTTTGAAACAATCAATAGCGTAGGGGGGCTGCAAGACTAGGTCTATAATACCAAGTACTATACTTGAAGTTTCAACTAGAAAAAATATTACACTTTGGAGTTTTGTACAAGAAAGTGTGAATACGTTTAATGCAGTGTGGTCCTCGAACATAACATTTCAACAGCTTATAATGACGCATTTAGACACCAAAATAAGATTTATCAATTCATGAACAATGCTGTATATTGACTTTAAAAAGTCAGTCATGGTTTGCTTTTTTCTATCTATAATCTCACTGTATGAAACTGTTTCATCCTAAATATGCACAAAAGAATGGGTTGGTTTGCCTACTAGAGATTGATGTTAAATCTCCTCAAGTGATGCTGATCAGAAGGGGCTGACACTGCGGGCTAATTTTAACATGAACTCAGGAACCAATCGTCGTCGTCTCAGATGCTCCTTAGCATCTTCATCTTTAGCAACAACTTGTGAGTTACCAGCATGAATCATGCCAACCAAATCTTCAAACATCTCATCTCTGCCTCCTCTCATGGGATCCTATGTATTAATAGTTAGGAAACATTACGAATACTTGCATAGAAAAAAGACAGTTTTGTAGACGATTTAGCTAAGTACCTGAAGAAAGAGGTCCGTGTGTGTCTTTCCTGCGTACATTATGGATTCAGCTTGAACGCCTGATTTTCCAAGAGTCTCAGCAAAACTTTTACTATAGAAACAACAATGTTTCAACATTAGGTGTATAATAATAACCAAGCAAAAGAGAGCTGGAATCAAGGAAAGTTGACAGAATTGGTGGCATGCACTTCCAACTGTTCATATCTGGATATTTTCCCTAATTTCTCGTTCATTACCTTTCGATGTTATCAAATATCTAGGGCACAAAAATAGAAATAATGCAATCTCCTAATTACTAGATGAGATTCAAACCTGGCATCTGAGGGGATTGAGTAATCAGCAGTTCCATGAAAGAGAACTGTAGGGGGCAGGAGAGAAACTGCATTCTTTGTCATCGGGTCCTGCACCATTACTTCTGGAGAGTATTTCTGTAAAGATTCTTCCCCCTCCATTATGCTGTGTAAGTAAGATGAACAACAATTGAGATGATATAGATAGGACTAGATGAAAGGCAGTAACAACAGCATCTAATATGTCTATCACAAGGCAAAGTTCATACCTTAGAAATATAGAGCGGTATAAGCCTCGATTATCAAAGTGATCTACCAGGTTGAAAAGATTGTACCTGTTCATAAATGTTATAAAATCAAGCTTACGCTTTAAGTATCTACATGGTTTCAAATTAAAGAGGAAAACTTTCCTTAGTGTATATTTTCCAATTAAAAATCTGGAGACCATTTAGTTGTTAACCATGGCATTTGGCATAATGAATGGGAAACAAAATACAGTGTTACAGAAGTTTGTCTTTATAATTTGTTCAATTTCTTGAACTATAAATTGTTAGAACATATCTAAGTTCCATTACCTGTAAATTTCATCCTGCTTTGACATAAAGGTTTGGACGTGTTGATAAAACTTGATAATGAAAGAATTTTTATATATGGGTTAAGTAAGGTACACAAGTATTGCAGGAGTATTATATGGAATAAAAGCTTACCCTCCAGATAAACCAAAATAAGCTTTTATTTGAGACACGCTCCAAGTAGTCCTCTCTTCCCCAGCCTCTTTGATTGCCTGTTGTAATAGAGCACAAGCAGCAATATGTGCACCAGCTGATTGCCCCATAAGATAGATCCTAAGACGATAAGGGTGTTAATTGCCCATATATAAATAGTATTTTAATGGGAATAAAGAATCAATAACCAACCTTTTAGGATCGCCTCCATATGCAGCAATATTATTGCACACAAATGAGATACCTTCAGAAGCATCTTGAATCATATCACCAATCGTTCCTTGAGGAAAGTTCCTGCAAACAGAGTAGCACTAGGAATGAGCTTACTTTGCGTGGTGGCTACTAAGGACATAGTTTCTTGCAAGTAGATTGACACAAGAACCAGAACATCTGATTCTTTTGATGTTGCAAAAAATGTGTTTTAATGTTACATGCACCATTGTATATAGGACAGTCAAATTTGCTAGATCGGTGTGTGGATTCTGAAGAATTATTAAAATATTTTTTTATCTCAGAGCATCAAAGAACGGAATTTCTAAATAAAATTGAAATGTGAAGCATCATGCTCTATCTATTGCAGTGTTTTCCAGATAGCATCCATAAAAAAAAAGGCAAATTGTATGCATCGTTGTTACCTGTAATCTATGCAAGCGACTATAATTCCTCTTTCCGATAGCTGCTGTCCTAGAAGACAACCCCATGCTTTATAACTGTATCAGCAGAAGAGCTGTAAGACAATGAAAATAAGAAAGATCATAGTGTGTGTGTGTATCAGTTGCATTTTTGAGCTAATATGTTCAGTAAGTTTATAATTTAGAAGCTATCCTAGACCCAGGAAAAACAAAGAAAGAAAGTATACCCAATAATCCATGCACCACCTGTTACAAATGCAACAACCGGCATTTCTCCATTTATTTTTTCTGGTAAATAAAGATCAAGCCTGCACTAGAAGATTCAGGTATCAGTCAGACCATGAAATTGGAAGAAATATATAAATAAACTTGCTGGTTGGAACTAGTTTTAAAGCAGTTTGCTAAACCTTACCTATTCCTTGGTTCATCCCCATAAACTATACTTCTACGTATTTGACTAGAGTAGAAGTAATAATATCCAACTGTAACACAGAAGTAAATAAATTTAATCATGTTTCCATAAGCAAAGGAGAACAAAATGATACGGACAGAACACATAATAGAGCAAAAATCAAAATAGCAAATTAAAAGAGATTTCTGAAACAGAGATTGTCGTGTGTGTAAACCTTGGATAAATCCAGGCATAAGAAGGAACGCATAACATCCAAGTGCCATAAATCTCAAGATCCATTTGTAACCTACCCTGAATAAAGAAAAACCTTTAGAATTTTTTTAGAACTAGCCTCCAGTAAATAATACTAGTAGTATTTCTGAGTGCATTAAAGTTATTGTATGCAAGAGGAAACAAGGATGTTAAAATGTATCCATTGGTTCGACAAAAAAATTGAACACGAGGCTCACATTTCATCCAGTAGCAGAATTAGAAAATGAACAAAAGGCCAAGTAGCATACTTACTACATCTACAACATTTCATATAGCATTCTCCGGTGTGCATATAGGTCAAGACATCCAATGTTATTATTAAAAATACCTTAGCCATTGTTTCAAAACAACAGAGTATTGAAGATAATGCTAGTTATCTATCTCCACAACATATGAAAAGAAAACATTGACACAGATAGTATCCATAAAAGGTGAGAGAGTTCAGAGCTTTCTGTTATTATCACGCATATGAGTAAATTAGGTGAAAATGTGGTTATCACACATCATGACTCATGAGTGTAAAATTTAGATGCCGGTTTCTAATTCGTTTAAACAGATTATCAAATGCAATTCAAACTATAATTCGTCCCTAAAGTTCAATTAGAAAATACGCCCAACCCATAAACAGTAACGAGAATCGCGAGAATTTTTTTTAAAAAAAGGGGGAAATGATATACCCGAGATAGCGCAACAACTTGAAGGTGAGGCGTGTAATGAGAAAAGTATCGGAGGCAGCGGTGCTCATTTGGCGGAATGAGTGGGCAGTATCTGCGGATAGGGTGAGAATGGAGGTCTCACTAACGACGCGGCGGCGCCTCTGCTTCCGATTGGGATTTGTGTGAGTTGAGGTTGTGGAAATGAAGGGTTTGGTTTCATCGTTAGGCTGAGGCATGAGGATTGTAGTGGTATCAATGTCCAAATCGTCTTTGGATTTGAATAGCATGGCGGCTGACGCATTTTTCATTATTGAAGAAGATGAAGACGAAGAGATGAGGTGGTGGGATTCGATTCCAATAATTGATTAAATTAAATTTGTTTATGGAAGGAAATATGTGAGTTGGAAATGGAATATCAAGTGGTTAAGTTAGTTGAAAATTTAAATTATGGCGCGGCTAAAGGCACCCGGCGATCCTATGAGTACACCCAGGAGATGAGGACAAACGCCAATCGGATGAGGACACCCACGTGGAAAAACCAAAAATACCCTTCTCCCATTAAAATTATTAAAACCCTAATCTATCACCTCATTTGGTACACCCACCCCATTTTTGCCTCCTCACCTTCCCTCCCACGTTTCGCCATCGCCGCTCTCTTCGCCGGCAGCAGCGCCGCCCTCCCTCTCCACGTCTCCTCTCGTCGTCGTCCCCGTTTTGCCAGCGCCGTCCCCGTCTCCCCACCCAACACGCGCGACAACGCAGCGACGCAGCTCCGCCTCCCCTCCCCACGCGGCGACAGCGCTGCCCTCGCTCCCCACGTCGCCGCCTCACTCCCCACCCAACTCGTGCGACCAACCCCTCTTCTACCTCGTCCGCCGCGGCCGCTCGCACCCATCCTCCCTCCTCCGCCACCGCCGCGGCCGCTCACACCCAGTTCCAGGTAGGTTTTTTAATTTTTTTTTTGCCTGTTTTAATAAATTTAGGGTTTTTAGAAAAATTAGGTTTTTTATAAATCGTGATTTATTTTCGAACATATTTAGTTTGTTTTGGAATTTTTTTCGAACAATATGTGTTTGTTTTGGAAAAAATTTCGAACATTTTGTTGATCGTTTTTTTCGTACAAATTTAAGTTGTTTTGGAATTTTTTTCGAACAATCTTGGTTTGTTTTGGAATTTTTTTCGAACAATCTTGGTTTGTTTTGGAAATTTTTTCGAACAATCAGTGTTTGTCTTGGGAAAAATTTCGAACATTTTGTTCGATCTTTTTTTTCGGACAAATTTAATTTGTTTTGGAATGTTTTTCGAACATACTGAGTTTGTTCATAAAAAAATTTCGAACATTTCAACTTTGTTTGGGTAAAATTTTCGAACATACTAAGAATTTTTTGTTGTTGAAATTTTGGATTTTTTTGTTGTTGAAATTTTGAATTTTTTTTTTGTTGAAATTTTGGATTTTGTTGTTGTTTATGTGGTGATTGTAGGGATCCTAATGATTCGGGTGTAAAATGAAATGGGTGGGTGTACTCATCCGTCCTTTATTTTAAAAATGTGCTGAAGGGTATAAAAGACATTTCACATACTTCCAATGATAAAAAAAAGTTTTCGTGGGTGTACTCATAGGATCCTTTGGGTGCCTTTAGCCGCGCCCTTGAAATTAACGCGAGTGTTTGGCGGTTCTCTTCAGTAGGGGTGGGAATGGGCTAGGCCCAGGTAGGCTTTACGAAAAAAAGCCTGGCCTGTTAAATATTTTTTAGGCCCGAGCCTGGCCCATGGCCTATTATAGGCTTTTTTTTTAAGGCTTGGCCTGACCTTTTTAATAAATAGGCTTGGCTCGAAAGCCTTTTAAAAGCCTTTTTAGTTCTATTAGTGCATTTAAAAAAAAAAAATCCTCGAATACTTGTATTTCATCAAATCATAAAAAACCCACAAATTGTACTAACTTAATGCTTACTAGTTAGAAATTATATATATTAGACACTCTTATTTAAAATGTTTTCTATATTTGAGTATAAGAATTATGTATTTATTATATTTTTATATTATATATATATATATTTTTTTTATATATTAAATTAATTAAATAGGCCGGTCTGTTGGGCTTGAAAGGCCTACGGAAAAGCTCAAGCCCGGCCTATTTAACTAAATAGGCTTTCAAAAAAGCTTGAGCCCGACTTGTTTATTAAACGAGCCAAGCCGAGCCGAGCTTTAATAGGCCGAGCCGTATGCCCCTGTCGGGTAGCCTGGCCCATTCCCACCCCTACTCTTCAGCAACTCTTTTTGTAACTCTATTCAATGGCCCAACCCAGTAAGTTCAATTTGGGCCTAGCCTTTGTTCTATAAAAATTCAAGCCCAATTTAAAAGTGACATAAAATATTCAAATTATCTGGTCAATGGCTTTTTAAATAATCATTTATATTAAAAAAAAATGCTTTTGAAACAACTCAATTAAACCCATAATATAGTTTTTCAGTTTGTCCTAGACAATCTTATATATGAAGGGCATGTTTTGAAACTCTACAAACTGCTTTTATAATCACTTATTTTTAAAGCTCCCTCTCACAAGCTTTTGAAAAAAAGTGATTATGGAAGCAGTTTGTAGAGTTTCAAAACAGGCCCGAAACAGATGTCCATTATCTATATTATATGACCTATAAATTTATGATCTTACTCAAATTTGCAGGTTTGTTTTGGGATTTTGAGGATTTTAAAATTTGGATTTCAAAATCTAGTAGATTTCAAAATTCTAATTCTTTTTATGTTTTGTATTTGTTTTGAGATTTATGTAGGGTAGGATTTAACTTTATAGTATAGGATTATAGGTTTTATAGGTACTTATATAGGGTTTATAGGTATTTATAGAGTTGACTTTTATAGTTTTATAGGGTGAGATTTTGAAATCCTAAATCAAAATCCCAAACTGTAACGGGGTGGAGTTTCGAAATCCTAAATCCGGATTTCCCATCCCAAAACAAACATGCCCTTAAAGAGATGTAAAGCTCCACCCCATACAAAAACTCCATCTTTTCTTTTAATTGTAATCATATTACCTATAGTTTTCTTTCTACATTTTCTATCCGGTGTTCATTGCCGGATATTCTAAACCGTTAAAATATAGATAAAAATTGTATGGATCTAGTTCATATAAATTTTATGGTGAACATAGCATATTGTTAACTGATTTTTTTTTTTTTTTAATAACAATACGTAGAATCAATTTCTTTTAAAGAAGACTGTTCATGTGGACATGGTTCATTGGAGACAACATACTTTAATTTATAATATGATTTTTTTGCCTTTTAATTCCCTTTAACAATGACATTCTTAGCATTTTTCAAGTAATAGTCCCTTTTTCCTTTTCTTTTAAAAAAAAGCAATGTATTACCTAATACTCTTTGTCTCACTTGTGGAATGTGGGCGTGAGCACGTGGCTTTGATATTATAAAAGAATTTCTTCTGATTTTAAAGTTTAAAATTGTAGAAAAATTGAAAATTAATCCATTTATATTAATTCCTAATAGTAAATTAGTATTGTAATGAACAAAATTAGTAAAAATGCGTAAAATAACAAAATACATATTCAACTTTGATCCATCACATTAAAACGTAATTCAACAAATAAAATTAATAGATCTATTGAATATTTCATTGAACGAGAAGAATCTGTCATAAAAAAAAGGAAAGAAACAGCAACAATCTTTCAATGTGTTAAAGACATATTGCACAGTTCAAGAACAGTGCAGTATTGCATATAAATTTTTGTCTTTATTTTACAACACATCCCATCAAATTAAATTTAAAAAAAAAAACGTAAAAAACGTACATAAGCCGTAAGTTGAAAAACTTAACATCAATAGATTATAGAAATCATGAGCATGTCATGCGTATCAACATGATGACTATCATCATATTCATATTTCCATTTATGAGCTGAGAGATATTGCAATCATACAACTTAGACGCCGTGGAGATACGTGCATGTGTAAATTTCATGTGCGTATAATGTCAAAACTAAATTCACTTTATTTTCTAACACATGTGACGCTTTTGTTTTTATATTAACTTTCCCCCCATATTACGTTTTCTGTTAATTTCTTAAAATCTGAATATATCTAATTTCTTTTCATCAAATCGAGGGCAACGTTAATTGATTGGATATTAAAGCACGATTGAGTTGCGTTTAACAAACAATTAACCAGCTGATAACTAGTGGCTGATAACATTTTTCAACTCCTTTAAGTGCGTTTTTTAAAGTCGTATGGATACGCCGTATGGATAACTAAGTACGCATCTACCTATACGCGCTTTTTGTTTAGCAATCTGCCTAATTATCGCATTCTTCTTACTAGCTAGTCCCCTCCACGTGCAATGCATATACAATATGTAGAATTAGATTTAGTGATTTAGTTATAATTAAAACAACAATCAAATTATTACAAATTTTTTTTGTTTGTCATAATTAGGCGCGGATCTAATGTAGAACATACAGCTACACCCCAATTTTTATTTTTTTGTTAATCTTAGGTGAAAAAATAATAATTAATTAATTGTGCCCAAATTTTGTTAACTGCATCTCTATTATAAAGAAACAATGAATAGGGAAATTATGATTTCATTGAATGAATGTAAAGTGTTTACAAGAGAGGTATTTATAGATACAAAATGTATCTATATTTACAAGATATGAATAAATATTTACATCAAAGATAAGGATAAATCATAATATTAAAAGATACAAATCTTTATAATATTATATTCCTAATACGCCCCCTCAAGATGGAGCACCGTAGGAGAGTCCAATCTTGGTCATAAGTAGTTGTAGTCGAGTACGAGGTAATGGCTTGGTGAGAGCATCAGCAAGTTGGTCTGCGGACGAAACATGTGAGACTCTAAGCTGAGATGTCTTGATCAAGTCTCGAACAAAATGAAAATCAATTGCAATATGCTTCATTCGAGAGTGAAAGACAGGATTTGAACAGAGATAAGTGGCCCCAATATTATCACAGTAGATAACAGGAAGAGTCGGAACTGAGAAACACAATTCATGAAATAAGGACTTTAACCATTGAACTTCAGAGGCAGCGGAGGCAATGGTACGATACTCGGCTTCCGTGGAAGAACGAGCAACTGATTTTTGTTTCTTTGAAGACCATGAAATAGGATTAGCCCCAAGAAATACAATGTAAGCACTTGTAGAAGTACGATCATCACTGTTGCCAGCCCAATCAGCATCAGTGAAACAATGTAGAGATGAGGAAGGTTCAGGTTTCAAGGTTATTCCTACATCTCGAGTCCCATTTAAATAACGAAGAAGACGTTTAACTGCACCCCAATGAGTAGTGGTTGGAGCATGCATAAACTGAGATAACTTGTGAACAGCAAATGCAATATCAGGTCTGGCGAGTTGGAGATATTGAAGACTACCAAGTACCTGACGAAATTGAGTGGCATCAGCAGGAGGTGTCCCATCCGAAAGAGAGAGACGAGCTGAGGTGGATAGTGGAGTCTGAACTGGTTTCGAGGTGATCATGTTATACCGAGTAAGGAGATCAACCATATACTTTCGTTGGGAAAGAAAGCATGATTTCTTGGTACGAAGAACTTCCACACCTAGGAAGTAGGAAAGGGGGCCCAAATCTTTCACTGAAAATTTTGTACCAAGGTCCGTAGCCACTCGAGTGAGGAAGGGAATGTTATTTCCTGTGAGAATCAGATCATCAACATACACAAGGAAATATGCAATAACACCAGATTTATTGTACACAAAAAGAGACTCATCAGACTTTGTGTGAATAAATCCAATCCCTTCCAAGAACGTCCTAAGAGCATAATACCAAGTACGAGGTGCCTGTTTTAAACCATAAATGGACTTATGCAGTTTACAAACATAGGATGGAAAAGTTTTATCAACAAAACCAGGGGGTTGTGCCATGTAGACTGTGTCAGACAGGGTACCGTGAAGAAAAGCATTATTCACATCAAACTGTTGAAGGGGCCAATTTCGAGTAACTGCAATACTGAGAACAGCTCGAACAGTTGAAGGTTTGACAACAGGACTGAAGGTTTCAAAGAAATCAACACCCGGACGCTGATGAAAACCTTTGGCCACAAGGCGTGCTTTAAATTTTTCTAGGGACCCATCAGGCTTGCGTTTGATGCGAAAGACCCACTTGGAGCCAACTATATTTTGAGACTCATCAGGGGGAACCAAATCCCAAGTTCCATTCCTGAGAAGAGCATCAAACTCGGAGGACATGGCTTCCCTCCACCGTTCATCTTTCAAGGCTTGAGAAACACAACTTGGTTCAGTATCAGAAGGTAAAGCCGATGTAAGACAATACCTTGAATTGGGCTTGAAGATCTTGTTTTGAGACCGAGTGACCATACTGGATCTGTGCAAGGCCGGAGGTGGTGAAGGTGGTGCGGGGGGTCGCGGAGGAGCGTTTGGCGGCACAAGAGCAGCTAGAGGCTGGATAGGGTGGGCGAGAGGTGGGTTTTCGGTATTTGGGGTGATGGGGGGTGTATTTATCATTTCGGGGGGTGCATTGGGATTTTGGGTCGGAGCAGTGGGTGTATTTATCGAAACAGGAGGTGTGTTCAGCGGAACAGTGGGTGTAACAGGGGGAGGGGGTGCATTTATCAATTCAGTGGGTGTAGCAGGAGTGGGGGGTGTATATATCAGTTCTGGGGGTGTAACTGTCAGATCAGTGGGTACAGGAGGTGTATCTACCAGAACAGTGGGTGTGTCAGAAACTGAATTGATTTTGGCAAAGGGAAAGGTGTGTTCAACAAATTGAACATGGCGAGAGGTATATATTTTGTGGGTGGTAAGATCTAGGCATAGATAGGCACTTTGAGTGATGGAATATCCAATGAAAACACATGGCATGGAACGAGGGTCTAATTTGTGAGCAGTGTAGGGGCGGAGCCAAGGGTAGCATAAGCACCCCAAAACTCGAAGTTTGGATAGGTTAGGTGGTTGTTTTAAAAGGCATTGGAAGGAAGAAAACATGTTTAGGTTGACTTTAGGAAGGCGATTTATGATGTAGGTAACGGCACAAACCGCATAAGGCCAGTATGTGAGGGGCATGGAGGCGTGGTGTAGTAGGGCTAAGGCTGTATCAACAACATGTCTGTGACGACGTTCAGACATGCCGTTGTGCTCGGGAGTATGGGGTGGGGTGGTGAGGTGGGATATGCCATGGTTTTGGAGAAACGAGCGAAGAGCAATAAACTCTCCCCCATTATCTGTGTAAAGAGTTTTAATTTTGGTGTTGTAGTAATTTTCAACAATGGATTTAAAGGTCGAGAAGGTGGATAGGACATCCGATTTGCGTTTTAGGGGGTAGATCCACATGTATTTACTGAAATGGTCAACAAATATGACATAATACTTAAAACCATCATGAGATATGACCGGAGATGACCATACATCGGAAAAGATAATTTCAAGGGGTGTATGTGAAACAATACTAGATTCATTAAATGGTAGTTTGTGACTCTTAATACAATGACAAGAATCACAACTAAACAAATTTGCAGGATTACTAGGTAAACGAAATTTAGACAAAGTATGGGATAAAATTTTGAGAGATGGGTGACCTAAACGGGAATGCCAAATCGGAAGAGGAAGACGGTCGGAAATGAATGTGGTAGGTGAGGGTTTGGATGCTCGTGTCGGCCATACGTAAAGATTATCAATGCGACTCCCCACGAGGAGAACGCTCCCCGTACGACCATCTCGCACCTGAAAAGAAGTCGAACCAAAAATGACATCAACATTATTCTCTCGGCATAAGGTTGAAACAGAAATTAAATTCTTTGCCATTTGTGGAACAACTAATACATTCGAGAATTTCAACATATCAAAATTGTGAAAAGATAAAGAATCGATATGAGAAATATGTAATCCGTTACCGTCACCAATAACTATGGTGTCACAACCGAAATAGGGTGAATGTAGAGATAAATTTTGTAGATCAGCTGTGACATGATGGGATGCACCGGAGTCCAGGATCCAAGGGATGGAGTGTGTATGTGATATAGCCGAGTGGACGGAGGAGGTGTATGTACCAGTAGGGTGGGTGTGTATACTGGGTGGGGTGTATGTAGTAGTGGAGTGGTCAGAGGTGGTGTATGTACTAGCAGGGTAGGTGTATGTAGAAGAGGAGTGGGTGCGTAGATGCGGGGGTGTGTACGTACCGGAGTTGGGGGTGTACGCTGTTTTCTGGGAATTCTGCAAACTGGAGTGAATATAACCGAGTTGACCCATCGAGTTAGGGATGGGTCGACTCGCTGGGTTGCCGGAGTGAGCGGGCGGCGGCGGGAGGTTGGGGCAGTAGCGCGCCGTGTGGCCTGGGGTGCGGCAGTATTGACAAGTCCCTAGATAGGGCTTGTGGGGCGTTGATCGCGCGCGGGTGTCGCCAGATCTGGGACGCGCATCTGGTCGCGCCGATTGAGGAGGGTGTCTGCCGACGACCATTGCCGACGCCGGTGCCAGAGGGGAGGGAGACTGAGTCGCGATCTGAAGTTTGTTTGCAGGAGCAGCCATTGTTGAAGAGGAGCAGCGGAGGTGAAATTTGTGGAATATGTGGAGAGGCAAAGGCTTCTGGTATTTTGGGGGAATACGGCTTCTGGTATTTTGGGGGAATAAGGAGAGGCTGTAACAATCGGGTTAAGAAGTGGAATTAATTAAGGATTCATTAATTAATTGATATTGATGGGGTAGAAGACTTGTAGAGTAGTAGGCCTGCAATTTGGAAGAAAAGTTGATTCTTCTTGGGCGGTGGTTATGCCGTGAAGAACTTCTTGGACGGTGGTTATGCCGTGAAGAAAGGTGTGGGTAATCGTGTGTTTTGAACGACGAAGAACGCCGAACAACGATTACGGGGCTGTGTGTGGGTCCCTGGACAAATTTAAAGCACGCCTTGTGGCCAAAGGTTTTCATCAGCGTCCGGGTGTTGATTTCTCTGAAACCTTCAGTCCTGTTGTCAAACCTTCAACTGTTCGAGTTGTTCTCAGTATTGCAGTTACTCGAAATTGGCCCCTTCAACAGTTTGATGTGAATAATGCTTTTCTTCATGGTACCCTGTCTGACACAGTCTACATGGCACAACCCCCTGGTTTTGTTGATAAAACTTTTCCGTCCTTTGTTTGCAAACTGCATAAGTCCATTTATGGTTTAAAACAAGCACCTCGTACTTGGTATTATGCTCTTAGGACGTTCTTGGAAGGGATTGGATTTATTCACACAAAGTCTGATGAGTCTCTTTTTGTGTACAATAAATCTGGTGTTATTGCATATTTCCTTGTGTATGTTGATGATCTGATTCTCACAGGAAATAATATTCCCTTCCTCACTCGAGTGGCTACGGACCTTGGTACAAAATTTTCAGTGAAAGATTTGGGGCCCCTTTCCTACTTCCTAGGTGTGGAAGTTCTTCGTACCAAGAAATCATGCTTTCTTTCCCAACGAAAGTATGTGGTTGATCTCCTTACTCGGTATAACATGATCACCTCCAAACCAGTTCAGACTCCACTATCCACCTCAGCTCGTCTCACTCTTTCGGATGGGACACCTCCTGCTGATGCCACTCAATTTCGTCAAGTACTCGGTAGTCTTCAATATCTCCAACTCACCAGACCTGATATTGCATTTGCTGTTCACAAGTTATCTCAGTTTATGCATGCTCCAACCACTACCCATTGGGGTGCAGTTAAACGTCTTCTTCGTTATTTAAATGGGACTCGAGATGTAGGCATAACCTTGAAACCTGAACCTTCCTCATCTCTACATTGTTTTACTGATGCTGATTGGCCGGCAACAGTGATGATCGTACTTCTACAAGTGCTTACATTGTATTTCTTGGGGCTAATCCTATTTCATGGTCTTCAAAGAAACAAAAATCAGTTGCTCGTTCTTCCACGGAAGCCGAGTATCGTGCCATTGCCTCCGCTGCCTCTGAAGTTCAATGGTTAAAGTCCTTATTTCATGAATTGTGTTTCTCAGTTCCGACTCTTCCTGTTATCTACTGTGATAATATTGGGGCCACTTATCTCTGTTCAAATCCTGTCTTTCACTCTCGAATGAAGCATATTGCAATTGATTTTCATTTTGTTCGAGATTTGATCAAGACATCTCAGCTTAGAGTCTCACATGTTTCGTCTGCAGACCAACTTGCTGATGCTCTCACCAAGCCATTACCTCGTGCTCGACTGCAACTACTTATGACCAAGATTGGACTCTCCTACGGTGCTCCATCTTGAGGGGGCGTATTAGGAATATAATATTATAAAGATTTGTATCTTTTAATATTATGATTCATTCTTATCTCTTAGAATATTTAATGTAAATATTTATCCATATCTAGTGAAAGCTAATCAAATTTTCTTTTTTTATTTGTCCCAACGAAAACTATTCACTCATTTTTTGGCAAACAACTTTCTCTCACATTTTAATATATTTTTCTCACTCTCAACAACGACTAAAGATAAAGATGGACAAACAACTTTCGTCAAAATGGAAGGAGTAGTGTTTTACTTAATATTTTTCGTGCATAACACATCACGATATGTTTACACGAATCATGTTATTAGTTTTTTTTTGAATTACATTAAATACCCATCCCTTTTTTCCCCTCCCCATGACTCGAACCCAGGATCTAAGACCTAGGTAGTGGTGCTCTAACCACTTGAGCTATCCCACTTTGTCAAATCGTGTTATTAGTAGTAACAATTTTTATATCTACATGCATTTTTCAGATCTCTATCATATCATTTTCGAAATTAATGCACCTAAATGAGGGATTCTCTTTGTCTGTTATTAGGATGACTCATAAAATGCTTATCCATTAACGAATCTTACGAGAAAATTTAAAATTTTAGTTTGGAATAAAATTTATCTTGTTGATCAATATATTTTATGCTGCTAACGCATTACTTGTGAAGTGAAAGACAGCTAGATTAATTAGATTGCATGGAAAGGAGCTTAATGATTGTTCCACGTACGTTTTTTGTCTGATTATTCGTCTTCAAGAAAATCCAGACAATATGATCAGTTATATAATTAAGAATCTGCCTAGACAAATGGTATTAATTCACTGAATGAAATTCGATTCCATATATAATTAAGTGAAATTGCTTAGTATTCAATTTTGTCTCACTCTTTAGTCTGAATATATCTCTTAACTTGTTTATAACACTAAATTAAAAAAAATATATGTAAATGTAATGAAATATTGAATTTTTTCATTCTCATGTATTGTCTTATTAGTACAAGATTAAAATATGCTACTACAAGAGCAGTTTGTGCTACTTTTAAGAACACAAAAAATATCGTGAATCTCAAGCAAGTTCAAGAATATTTTAGCATTGTGCATAGTAGCACAAATATCTCTTGTAATAACATATTTTAATTTTATAATAGCGTGTTTTAGTCTTATACTCTAGTAACATAATATTTTGGTCTTACACCTTGCCAATTCGCCCAAAAAATATAAGGTAGTTTTTTGATGAACTATTGTATTTATATATTTATAGATGTATATTATATATAATCACACAATTATGAAAAAGGGAATTTTTTTTTTTTGAGGGTGGGGGGTATTTGGAGGGATATATTTTTTTTAGAGAGGAAATTTGTGTTAGTATGTACATGCATATACCATAATTTCCAATTCATATATATGCTGGGATGAATAGCTTTTCAATATGTAATCTAGTGTCAATATGTATTATTGTAGTCGTTTTGTTTGAATAATGTACAAAATCTCTTCTACTGTTCGTGAACATATCACGTTGTTAATTATTAATGAATCACATAAATTATGTATGGTCATTGGCATGGATTTCAAAGTCAAACCCCTGATACAAAATGTGAGTTTCTACTACAAAATCAGGTATATTCTGTCCATGCTTTTATTTGAAGTGGTTCAAGCTCAATACTATATATAGCTAACTAAAAACGAAAGCTAACAAACTCATTAATTGAACTAACCCTAACCGAAAGTTAACACATTAATAATGTTGGCTGTTACAATTAACTAACCATAACAAACTAGCTAACTTGCTTCTTCATTCTGATAAACTCTATTCTAATAATTAACTTGAGGTTCAAATCACTTTAAGAAATTATGTAATACCATTGTACAATTTAAACACATAATAATAATAATAATAATATCAACTTCTTATATATACTCATTTGATTTTGGCCAAACAACTTATATTTTATTACAATTGAACTAAAACCACGTATTATGATTATTATGTACCGTTTTATGCATACTTTCTCATATTTCATTAGGCTTAAAAAATGTATAATTTCATCTGAATTTGTGATTCCGACTCAATAGATATAGTCCACGTTAGAAACTCCTTATTCGTATAAAAAAAGGCCTCACGGTTTGATGATGTCAAATTTTATTACCCTAATAAAGCAAATAGGTCTACGTTCCAAAATAACTAAAAAAAACCATGTCTATGGAGACCAACATTTATAATTTATCCTTGATCTTTACCTTTAACACAAAAAATGTACGTCATTATAAAACGTGATACTTTTACATATTTTTCCCTAACGAAGTTTAAAAGGGGGGCTTCATTTTGAACTGGTTTGTAGTCTTGTGACTTTAGGTATATATATATATACTTTTTTTTTTTCATTTTGAAAATAAGAACTACTAAGAACAAATTAAATAGCCATAATTTCCAGAATCTATATATATAGTGGGATAAGCAAAGAGAAAAGAATTAGGCAGGGTGCCATGTTGGCCACTATTAATTTGATTATGATATCCTGTTTGTTATGAGTCGAAAAAAGAATCATAGGAAGAATTTTCATAGTACTTGTTAGCAGGATATGCCTGAATAAATTATCATTTTCCAAGCCTAACCAAGAATTTAGGATGCGAAAATATGACATAATTCTGCGACTAAAGTGGGATATTCTTAATTTTATATCAATAATACAAGGGCATTTGCATATAGAATCTTAATCCAGAATCATATGCTTCTAATTATTATACACTAGACTAGAAGCTTACAATTACAAAATAAAATTATTCATTTGCATAGAATCTCAGAAAAGGGGATTAATCTTAGAGGCCTAGTTTGGTTTGCTAAGTAGACGTGATAAAAATATAGTCCGACATATTCTCACATTCGATTTGTTAGTCACAGACCCAAGTTGGAATAGGGGCCCAATAAATTTTCTTATTTTATCCCGTAAGATCTGAAATATTTATCTTTCATGAACTTGCAAAAAACACAATTTTCTAGCCGAATAATAAAAAAAAATTCTACGCATTAACCAACCATATTGTTTCGATTATGCGATGGGGGAACATTATTGTAAATCATCTACTTTTATCTCTAATCCATCCATCCAAATTCTCAACAATAATTAATGTAATATTGTTGTTGATGTTTTTCTTTCTTATAGGTAGAAGAGTTTCAAAAAAAATGCACAAAATATGAAATATGGGAGGGCAAAAAGGTAATTAGGTAGGAGGTGAAAGGGGAGAATATATTTGTGGGGTAAGCTTACGAGGCCGCACCCATCAAAAATGACTTCCTACTCAGACCATGATTCTTGTAGCTTGTCATTGCTTCCTTGGACTGAAAAAGACAAAAGCCTTAAATATCGGGGTCTTTTGGTAATTTAGCCCTTTTTCCCTTTTTCTCGTAAATGGAATTGTACCAAATTTAAAGCACACAACTTTTTTTCCAATTTTCAAAATGTTTATCAAAATCTTGCGTTTAATCCATAAAAACTAGTAACTTCAAAACAACCAAAAAAAATTTGGTGGGTAGATTTGAGACGTAAGAATAAATTTGTTTCGATTTCAATAGAGTTTTTTTGTCAATGGACGATGAGATTGGTCTTAAATTAATTGGCAAAAGTATGCTATTAAATGGATTTTGATTCTAATTACTAGTACTCTCTCCTTTCATTATATGGAGTATTACTTATCCATCTTTTTTATTTTGGATTATCCTACAATATATTACTAATTATACTTTTGACAAATACTTTATTCATTATTTTATTATATTTTATTTACTTTTATTTTTTCTATCAATCACTTGTACTATATTTACTATTTTATCATACTTCTTAATTTGTTTGCTCAAAAGCTATATGATAGAATATGATACACATTCTAGAAAAGAAAATTCAATAAATTATTTATATGATTTTTAGTTGGTCTTTTTATATATGTTACATACTATTGTATGTAATTTATCCCCTAAATAATTTAGACCTGTAATCAAATTACACCTATAGATAGACTTATACTAATAATATGATTTATATTTTTAAATAAATATAATTACACAATGTAACATTACACAAGAGTTTTTTTTGTCTATTTAAATTTAGTACTTTATGAATTATTAACCATTTTTCTCCATCCGCGTTCTTACATTGACATACTCGAAGATTTTATTCTCAATAATTTTCAGATAGAGATCAAGACATATTCCCCCTATTTGAATGCATAGGGAATAAAAATATATACGTACGCGTATCTCACGACACATGCAAAAAGTGAAAAAAAAAAATAAAAAAAATAAAAAATTGTGGAATGATCTCATGTATAAAAAGTAAAAGTTAAAACATGAATGAGGTAGGATTATAAGTTCATATGTCGTACAATATGTGTCATGAAATTCGTTTCATGTAAATTTTTATCTAAAATAATACTCCATACTAAACTAGCTCTCTTCCTCCATTCTACAAAAATTAATCAGCAGCCTAACAATACATACATATTTATCCTTCATATCATTACGTTTTATGAAGCTCATCATACACTCAATTCAACTAATACATTTTCGTGCTCAGAACACTTTAATCATTACATTTTTTTCTTAAACTGTATACACAAGAATCATTGCAAACTTTTACGAAACGGGGCACGAGTACAAGAGAATAAATTGGGCGTATCTTTGGGTCGGCCCTCAAAGATGGCGCTTTCAATTCTCCACATCTGTAACATCATTGATATTTGATATTGCTATCCTTCTCAACATTGAGAAGTTATGCAAAAAACAAGTAGACAATTTGGGGTGGGGGAAGTATTACCATAGGAGGGAATACAACTATTTTGATCTACTTATATAGCATCTTATTCTTTTCAATTTAATTTAATTTATGCAGCTAATTAAAGTTTATCATAAACTGATAAACAACACATGCAAATAATCTTGCTTAAATAATAGTAATTGGCTTTTGGCTCTTGCAACAGCAACCTTTGACTCACAATTGTCCCCAAAGTTAGAATTAGGACAATAATATGTGATATTTTTTTGTTATCTTTTCCAGCAATATTGAAAGTGGGAGAAGAGAAATTATTGCTAACCTTTTTGTTATCTTCAATCTAGTGGATTTCATGGTGGTCTAATTACAGACATGATTTGTGTGGTTACAAATGATTGAGCCAATAATCTTTGATTATCAGATCAAGATTAATTAATTAACTACAAAATCCCCATCTTGCCCTCCATTGCATACATATAAACAAGGCTATCTTTGGTATACCTTTACAAAAAAAGCAGCTTAATTTCATGCAGCATAGCAGAAGTTGATTTTGTGTAACACTTCAACTGCATATGTTTGTTAGTGGAATAAGCATAGGATAAAGATACAGAGGATATAAACAGAATGTGCTCTCTCATCACCATCACTACACTACCAAAAATTCCTTTCCCTCTCCATAAATAATGTGATTCAACGACTTACAAGAAACGCTCACGACTCATACAACTAGACGAGCCTTAAGAAGTCGTCTCACGAAGCAACAAAAAAAAAATGGTGAAATTCACCAAGCAGTTTGAGGGGCAATTAGTTCCGGAATGGAAAGAGGCATTCGTCGACTATTGGAAACTGAAAAAGGACCTCAAGAAAATCCGTCTCCTCAACCTCAACAACAATCATGACACGACTAACAACAAGCAATCCAAGAATTCCTTTTCCTCCACACTCGTCTCGTCTTTGAGAAAATACGCGTTTCTTAAACATAAGCAACGCGAACAAGGGGTCATTCAAGTACTTCCCCTCACATTTTGCACAATTTATAAGTTTGATTTCATTGCATGGACTAATTTTCTGTCTCATGTGAATTAGGTTCATCGGAAGCTTGCAGCCTCAGCTAGCAAAGGGGACTTATACGAAACAGAATTGCTACAACAGTTTGCTGATACAGATGCTGCAAGAGACTTCTTTGCATGTTTAGATCTTCAGCTTAACAAAGTGAACCAATTCTTCAGAGCAAAAGAAAAAGAGTTTCTTGAAAGAGGGGACTCTTTGAAGAAACAAATGGAGTTTCTCATTGAGCTTAAAAGCGCGTTAAAGCAAAAACGCGCTAAAAGCCCTGAATCAAAGGAGGAGGATTCAGTATCAGGCACTTTATCATGTGGTAATATATATAAATCAGACCAAAAATCCTCTGCTTTGTTTGTTATTTTTGATAAAGCACTATTTCTGATATTACATACACATTCTTACAATAGATGAAGAGTTCATCAGAGATGTAGAGCAGGGTTTGGAGAGCTCAACTGATGAACTAGAGAAACATGACATAGAATTATCCGACTCCCCAAAGAAGGAAGACAGGAAACTGAGGCCTCTTTCAGGCAGGATTGTTAACTGCCAAGGAAAGAACCTAAGAATTCACATTCCTCTAACGAATCCAACGCGAACATTCTCGTCCCTCTCGAATTTGCTATGGGATGATTTGGTAAATCAATCATCCAAGAAATGTGGTCCAGAGGGGAATAAGTTGCATATTAACAAGAAAAAGTTGCACCATGCAGAAAAAATGATCAGGGGAGCCTTTGTTGAGCTCTACAAAGGTCTAGGGTACCTCAAAACTTATAGGTATATCATTACTTTTAAAGATTTAAAAAAGTTTATGATGAATGATGATTGATTCTTTTTTACTATTTCAGGAACTTGAACATGCTTGCTTTTGTAAAGATTTTGAAGAAATTCGACAAAGTAAGCACACGCGAGCAACGAATCATGAATTTAATTGCATCATTCATGTCCTTGTTTCTTTTACAAACTTTATGTAACATTTTTCAGGTGACTAATAAACAAGTTCTTCCCATTTACTTAAGAGTAGTGGAGAGCTCCTACTTTAATAGTTCAGACAAGGTTTTAAAGTTAGCAGATGAAGTTGAGGATCTTTTTGTGAAGCATTTTGCTGAGGATGACAAAAGAAAGGCCATGAAATACCTCAAACCAACTCTGAGAAAAGAGGAGTCACATTCTGTCACATTTTTTATTGGTAAGCCTCTTGCAAAAAATTTAAGGTTTTTTTTTTTATATATGCAAGATAATGTTCAAAATTTGTTACTTTTTTTGAGTGCTTTGTCTAGTGGGGTTCTTTAATAATCATGTAGTTATGATTCCTTTTAAAAAAAAAGTTTAGTGGACTGTAAAGACTAAAGAGGCCATTTGTAGCCAAACTAAAATCAAGAATACAATAATGTCCTTTCCTTATTCTTCAACTTTGTGTTCATTTCAAGAATCTGTATCTAACTTGTTCCTAAATAATCAGGCCTATTCACCGGCTGTTTCCTAGCGCTTTTCATCGGGTACACTATCATGGCACATATTACAGGAATGTATAGAACTAAATCCGATACAATGTACATGCAAACGGTGTATCCAGTCCTCAGGCAAGCACACGTAGCCTTAGCAAAACAAACTTATATCGAGCATTCGTGTATCTAAACACTAATATAAGGTCCAATTCTGCAGCATGTTTAGCCTACTCTTCCTGCATTTCTTCCTGTACGGATGCAACATAGTGATGTGGCGAAAGACGCGAATCAACTATAGCTTCATCTTTGAACTCTCACAAACAAAAGAAGTAAAGTCCAATGATGTCTTCTTGATTTGTGCCACTTCATTGACTGCTGTCATAGGAATCTTGTTCGTTCATCTCTCGCTCGTTGCAAAAGGGTATTCGTACGCCCAAGTTCAAGCCATTCCCGGCCTTCTCCTCCTGGTAAACTTCATCATTACACAACAAGAAACAATACTACATACACATTCATATGCTATAAAAAAACATCAATTCTTCTGCAGGCTTTCATTTCAGTCCTGGTGTGCCCTCTAAATATCATCTACAAATCAACTCGCTGTCGATTCCTTTCTGTAATTAGAAACATCGCCTTATCGCCTCTGTACAAAGTTGTAATGCTCGATTTTTTTATGGCTGATCAACTTTGTAGCCAGGTAACTGAATTTCTACACAATGTAGTACTATAACTCATTTTTCTACACTACTTACCTACACTACTAACATTGCTTTAAATTTAAATCAGGTGCCGATGCTTAGAGACCTAGAATACGTCGCGTGCTACTACATAACCGGAAGCTACAAAACTCAGGATTACGGATACTGCATGAGAAACACTTATTACAGAGACCTTGCTTATGCAGTTTCCTTTCTACCATATTACTGGAGAGCAATGCAGTGTGCTAGAAGATGGTTTGATGAAGGGCACACAAGCCACTTAGTAAACCTCGGAAAATATGTGTCTGCAATGCTTGCAGCCGGTTCTAAAGTTGCATACGAGAAGCAAGGGAGCACCGGATGGCTCTGCCTCGTCGTGATCATGTCTAGTGGCGCGACGTTGTACCAATTGTACTGGGATTTTGTAAAGGATTGGGGATTGCTGCAGTTCAATTCCAAGAATCCATGGCTAAGAGATGAACTAATGCTCAAGAAAAAGTTCATTTACTTCATCTCAATGGTACTAATGCATACATACTTATAAGACCACCAATAAATATAATGAAAATGAAATATCATAATCTAGATTTATGTTTCATTGCAGGGATTAAACCTTGTATTGAGACTAGCTTGGTTGCAAACAGTGTTCCATTATAAATTTGGGAAAGTTGACTACAGAGTAACCATGCTGTTTTTAGCAGCACTTGAGGTTGTTAGAAGAGGCCAGTGGAATTTTTACAGGTAAAAATGCAAACTTGAAATCATTTGTTCTAATTTGGTCGTTCCATATTGTGGATTGTTGACATGCGTCGCCCAATAATAATGAGGACGACACGTGTTAATAATTCAGCAGGGTGAAATACGAAAAGTAGTCTGATATGTACATATTGTGTGATGTTGAACAGATTGGAGAATGAGCATCTGAATAATGTAGGCAAGTTTAGAGCTGTAAAGACAGTGCCACTTCCATTTCACGAAGTGAATGACCAAGATTGAGTGCAATTTGCTACAGTTGCTCCTCCTACAATTCTTCCAACTTGATTGACCCTAAATAACGTGTCAATTAACCTTTTTTTTTTTTTTTCCATGTCGGCTACTATTCAACTAAATAAATTTACAAATGTATACAGAGAATTTCGGGCATGTTAATGACAATGGAATTCTTTTTCTTTCATTTAATTTTTATTCTAAAAATAACTTTATTTTGATAAATTTAGTGATGTTGCGAGGTAAAATGAAGGGGTATTTTTGGTGATTTAGTAAGGTGTAATAAAAATGTGGGTAAAAAAATGAGTGACAATTTTAAAATAAAATAATGTTGTAAGAGTGTTAATTTTTAAATTATTTTCATATTAAAAGTGTACAAGTAATTTTGTGACTTTTCAATAAAAAAAAAGTGCAAGAAACCAGTGGAATATTATTTTTTCCTTTTTTTATTATTTCAACTAAATTGAAGAACATTTGTAAAAAAGAATTCGTCTCTGACTTAATTGAATATTTTTTAAAATGAAAATAAAACAATTTTTTATCCTTTAATTTTCACCCTCAAACATCTTAATATTACATTCCAACACCCACTACAAAAAACCATCCATATGGAGAGGGTTTTGGCGAGGGTAAAGCCCTCGCTAAGCAATTTGGCGACAGCATAGGCGAGGGGCAGTCGCCGTCGCCTAATTGCTCCTCGCTAATTTATTGGCGAGGGTGCCCTCGCCAAATCCCGAGGGCAAATTGGCGAGGGCCAAACACACTCGCGAATTGGCGAGGGCCAAACACACTCGCGAATTGGCGAGGGCCATACCCACTCGCGAATTGGCGAGGGCGCGTGCCGTCGCCAAATAGCGAGAGTGAATCCCGTCGCCCAGTCGCGAGAGTCATAACCCTCGCCAATTCCCGAGGGCAAATCCCGTCGCCTTTTTCCGAGCGCGACGCCCCTCGCCAATACGCTGGATTTAAAAAAAAAACAGACCTGGGTTTCGAACCCAGGTCTCTAAGGCCACTACCCTTACCCCTCACCACCAGGCCACCCTTTATTCCTATTTTTCGCACCTGGGCGTGCGCATGGGGGGTCGAACTCGCGACCTCCCGGATTCTGAAGAGTTTATGCGCCCCCGTGTGCCAATTAGGCTAGGAGCTTTAGTCGTAATATTTCAAATGCATTATATATTTATCCCTTTTAATTTCTGTTTTTATTCTTTAACTCAATTAATTTAATAAATTACCAACTATATGTTATTCTTTTACAAACCCCTCATTACTAAATTTAATAACTTACACTTATATATATATATATATATATTAATTAACTCAATTTATTTAACAAATCCCTTCATTAATACTAAATTTAATAATTTATACTTATGTATGTATTAACTCAAATTTATTCTTTTATTATTAATTAAGTCAATTAATTGAATAGATTACTAATTCAATTAATTTATATATTAACTCAATACTTAATTAATTTAACAAAAGCCCTTCATTACTAAATTTAATTTAACAACTATATGCTATTAACTCAATTCATTTATATATTAGATCAATACTTAATTATTAATCACACACAAGCAATATATATGAATTAAAACCATATAAAATAAAACACATTGTCTCGTACGTTCACTTCAATTCAAGTACACAACATAACAAAAAAAAAATCCCAAACAACTTCATCAATTTTTTAAAATCCAACAAGACAACATAACTTAAAATGTATCAATCATCGACCATCCTCATCAGCGTCATCATCACCATCATCATCATCATCCCCGTTCCCGTTACCCGACCCCCTTCTGAACTGTCTCATCATTGATGCCATCTGTGATGCCATCTGAGCAGCAAACTCTTGACGTAAGCGCTCCTCCGTTTGAGTGACTGATTGCTGCAGTTCTTCACGTATGAGACGCTCTCTCTCTTCACTAGCCCTCCGCTCTTCCAAAAGAGCATTGTCGATGTCGGCCTGACTAAATCGTCCAAACGTCGTACCGGAAGATGTCTCACCAGGACCAGAAGTGACACGTCTGTTCTTTCCTAGTTGCCCAAGACCCTTCACGCGACCGTGAGATCTTCCAACTTTCTTCACGTACAACTCAGACATTTCCGGTAAGGGTGGGGTCTGGCTACTGGAACCATCATCTGAAGGATCATGATCAGATGACAAACATATATATTCTTAATTAATCCTAATAAACATTATACATATTTTTCTAACATAATTACAATCCTAACATTACACAACAAAACTATATACATTCATATATATATATATATATATACATATATAATATAATACAAACATATATATATATATACAACTTTTAATTTAATCAATAAAAACGCATAAATTTACCGTAGAAATGAACCCCTCGAAGTGTAGAACAGAAATATCCAAAAATTTGTCTCGATCGGTAGCTCCGGCAGCGGCGGTGGCGCGGTGGAAGGAAGGTCCGCGACTGTTTTCTTTTTTTGGGGGTGAAGGAGGCTGTACGAATTTGGGGAAGAAGGAGAGGGTTTTAATTGGGAAATAGGCGAGGGCAATTACGAGGGCCCCACCCCCCTCGCCAATTAGCGAGTGGGGAACCGTCGCCATTTTTCGAGGGCCACAATGCACTCGCCAATGAGCGAGTGCACAACACGCCGTCGCCAAATCCCTCGCCAATTGGCGAGGGCATCTTTTTCCACTCGCTAAATAGCGAGTGTGATTCCGCCCCTCGCCAAATCCCTCGTTATTTATTCCCCTCTTTAAATCCCTCGCCAAATAGCAAGGGTGAAATACCCCTCGCCAATTCCCCTCGTTATTTGAGCAATATTTTGTAGTGACCGTACTTTTTCTACATTTGTTTTTTTAATATTTATTTCAGTTAACCACCCTGCTCTTATTAAAAAAATAATTTATTTTTATTCAATATTAATAAATATTTTTTACATTAAAATTTCTATATAAAAAAAAAAGCAAATGTTTGAATTGAGTTAGGAGATTTCACGTTTGAGGTCTTTCCACCTAGTGTTTTTTTAAATAAGGACCTGGTTTAAAATAGTTTCAAATTAAGGACAAAATGTAACATAAATGTACCATCATGCCCTTACTAACTAATTTCGAAATTAATATGGAGAAAGTCAATACATTTTTTGAAATTTAAAGTCGTGGCTATCAGCTCCTCGTTAATTACACACATAATTAACATCTTCCAAAATTAAAACCTCTCAACAGCTCCGGTCAATCAATTAAATGATTTGCAGAATTTTGGGGAAGAAATCTTTGTATGATTATTCTACATCCCCAATTTTAGGACTTTCCCAAAGATATGGTATTCAATTCTTCCCTAAATCTCTGATATTCAAGTCTTTTACAAATATCGCATTTTCCCAAAGCTCTGATATTCAATTTCATTGTCAGACTTGAAGATCTGCACAAAAATCGTCAAATCAAATTAGATATTTTCTCCAGAAAAATCTCTGACTTGATTATGCAGAAACATCTGCAGGAAAATCGTACAATGCAGAAAAAAATAATTAAAATTGCATGAGCATATAAATAATGCAGAATTAAAGTTGCATCAACATATAAATAATGCAGAAGTGTGCAGTACATTATGTGCATATACAAATATCATTATGCAGAAAAATGGATTTAATGCAGAAAAAAGAATTAGTATAATTAGAGAATTTTTAGGGCAAAACTCTTCATCTCACCGGATTAAGACGCCTTTTCGGCAGAGAAGAGCGTGAGAACCTCCGCAATTGGAAACGACGATCTGATGAGGTGAAACCACCGCCACGACGGCGGCGGATCCGGCAAATTTACACTCTGGAGATACCATCTCGCATCGGCATTTGGCGGCGGCGCTACTTGACCACTCTGTGTTATCATGATCAATTTTTAAGAAACTTTTACGCATTATATGCTCCCACGAAGAATCAGCGCCGTTTTCCACTTCGTTTTTCATGATTTCGTGCATTCGACCTTTGCATCTGGATGCAACCTGCACTACAAAAAAACTGCGAAATACCGACGGAATTTTACCGACGGATTGAAATCCGTCGGGATTACTGACGGATTACCGACGGTTTACAAAAGTCAACCGATTTACCGACGGAAATTGTTTTCCGTTGGTATTACCGACGAAATTTATTTTCCGTCGGTAATTACCGACGGATATTCCGTCGGCAATCACAAAAAAAAAAAAAAAAAAAAAAGATTACCGACGGAAATTTCCGTCTCTAACCACAAAATTAAAAAAAATATATTAAAAATATTTAAAAAATTAAAAAAAAATTAAAAAATTATGATTACCGACGGAAATTTCCGTCTCTAACCACAAAATTAAAAAAAATATATTAAAAATATTAAAAAAATATTAAAAATATTAAAAATATATTAAAAAATTTGTGCAAAAATTAAATTATTAATTAAAGAAGAAAATGTTTTAGTTAGAAATATATATGATTGATTAAAATATAAAATTTGTTGATTAAATTTGAAACATGTCTATTAAATTATAAAATTGTTGATTAAGTTAATTAGAAAATTATTGATTAAATTATAAAATTTTATATTAAATTAAGAAAATTATTGATTAAATTAGGAAATTTTATATTAAATTAGAAAATTATTGATCAAATTAGAAAATTTTATATTAAATTAGAAAATTATTGATTAAATTAGAAATTTTTATGTTATATTGTTTGGACATAATTTCTTTAGTGTTTATATCCATTTAGTTTATATGATAATTAAGTCTTTGTGTGAATTAATAAATAAACTAATTATAAAAAATAAAAAAATAAAACTACATTTACAATTTATAAATTAAAAAAAAATTACAATAATTACAAGCCACAAATTTAGTAATTAATATAAGTGTAATCATATTTAATCAAAACAAAAACAAAAAAAATTATACATGTGAATTTTAGAATTTTAATTAAAACCAAAAAATTACATTTATAATTTATAAATTAAAAAGTTAATATTACAATAATTATAAGTCACAAATTTAGTGATTAATATAAGCGAAAGAATGTTAATTATTAAAGGAATTTGTTGTTTAACTTGTTTTGAATAAAAATATGATGCATGCATACATTGAATTATTAATATACTATTTGAAAATAAGATTCACACATATACAATAGTTATATAGTTATAAGTCACAAATATAGTGATTAATATAAGTAAAAGAATGTTCAATTATTAAATGAATTTGTTTAAAAAAAAGAGTAAAACATGTATAATAATATGAACTATTTAGAATTTTAATCAAAACACAAAAAATAAACAAATTAGATTTACTATATATAAATTAAAAAAATTAAATTTAAATTAGTTATAAATCACAAATTTAGTTATAGTAATATAGAAAGAAATTAATTTTGTGAATTGTTTAAAAAAAATTGGGTCGAAAATGAGTACATATACAATTAATATTACAATTATTAACGAAAAACAGACTTGTCCGAGTGGCGGGCGCTCCTCACTATGCGCCCACACACCCGGGTTCGAGTCCCATGCATGCCGCTTGAAATCTGCAATTAAATTCGGGCCTCACGGGCCTTATTGGGTGTGGGCCGGGCTGGGCCAGCCCGTTGGCCTGGGCCCAGGTTAAATTTTTTTTTTTAAATTTTGTTTTACCGACAGAATATTCCGTCGGTAATTAAAAAATAAAAAAAAAATTTCGTCGATAATTTCGTCGGTAATTAAAAAAAATTAAAAAAAAAGAAAAAAAAATTCCGTCGGTAGTATCCGTCGGTAAGACTTACCGACGAGGTTGGCGCCGACGGAATTTTTCCGTCGGTATTTCCGTCGGAAAACACTGTTACCGACCGAATTTCCGTCTCTATTTCCGTCGGTAAAACAGTTCTTTTTTGTAGTGCTGCAATAGATCGCCAAAATCAATAAGAAAAAAACATCAAAATACTACTACTAATTTAATGGTGAGATGCTTACATGAGAGCAGCCATGGCCGTCGAAAACTCCGAAGTAGTCAGAAAAATTAGAAAAAGAAAGGTGAATCGCAATCTCGTCTTCCATATCTTTTCTTAGTCCGCAAACAGTCGTTATCCCGAACTACGGGCCTTGCTGAGAAGTTTCTGGCGCCGTCGACGGCTTTTTTCCGGCGATTATTTGATTCACAACATCTGCATACAGTGAAGATCGACTAACACGAACCAACTTAGTCTTCCCATTGAATTCGATTTTCAGAATCACCACACAGTCCATCGATTCAAATTCTGCAGCTTAAATGAGAAAAAAAAAAGCAAAACACGATCAACAAACGACAGGGACGAGGAAGGTAAGATTCTTATTTCCATATGAGTGATATTAAACGGAATGAGTTTTGGGAAATGGTATGTTGTTGAATACATTGAGAAAAATAAGGAAGGTAAGACTTGTTCCTTTATTAAATAAATTAATAAGTTAATCTGCATATTTAAATGGAAGGGCATAAATGGTTATTAACATATGTTTTTATCCTTTTTTAAAAAGATTATATTAGTTGTCCTTTATTAAGAAGGTAAGTGTATGAATGGTCTTTTTTATAAAAATTCTCTAAAAAAATACGCTAATAAGATTAAGAGGCCTTTAAAAGGCTTTCGGGCCAGACCTATTTATTAAAAAGACCAGGCTTGAGCCTTTAAGAAAAGTCTATGACAGGCCATGGGCCAGGCTCGGGCCTAAGAAATATATAACAGACCCCATTCCCACCCCTAATAGTTGGTTTATTTTCCTAATTTTCTTGCGAATAATGTATTGATATATATAGTATGTCGGGAATGTTATAATGCCCACCGGTGGGCACTATTTTTTGTGCCCATCGTTTACGTGGCATGCCACATCATATTATTGTATTATGCAATTTTAAATTATTTATTTATTTTATATATTTTCCATAAATAAAATCTTTCCTTATCTTTTATCCTATATTAAATTATATTTCCATGTAAAATAGGAATAAAATATTTCCATTTACAAATTAAAAAATACGCATATTCTTCTAGTTTTAATATTTTAATATTTTGGTCCGATTTTTCAATTTTGACTTCTTTTGTTTATTGTATTTGTATTTTTATAATTTTAAAATCAATTAACGTCACACACACATATGTGTCTTGTGGATTTTTGTGCTTGCTAATTGTTAAAATGCAGATTTTTTATACGGTGTTGATATATAATAATAATAAAATATTTCCATTTACAAATTAAAAAATATGCATATTCTTCTAGCTTTAATATTTTAATATTTCTATTTAGGTCCCAGCCTGATTTTTCAATTTTGGCTTCTTTTGTTTATTTAATTATTGTTTTAAAAATGATAAATTTATTAACTCTACGTACATATCCCATATTTATACTCTCTCCATTTTTTTTAATTTTTTTTAATTTTTTCTAGCACAAAAATCTACGTAAAATTATTAACAAATTTTTGTTTCCTTGGGAGTGATACTTGTACATATTCCATTGGAATTGAGTGTACTTGAGTCGGCTTATTCATTTTTTACTTTGCTTTCATTGGGATTTTCATACTTTTTTTTTTTTGACGGGTCATACTTTCATTTCTATTGTTATGTAATTTTTTTTTTTTTTTTTTGCGAAAACTTTACTTATGCATATGTTTTACAGACGTAGAATGAATGTGTATGGTATCTTCAATTATTTACAAGCTCTGCTGCAATGGATATGATTACAGAGTTGATACTATGACATGATAAAATTCTGAATACTTTGATTTATAGAGAAACAAAAAAACTCAATTTAATACGCAACATTCAAAGAAACACCGAATAAATGTTGACATGTGTGTGAAAGAAATATAGAGCAACTACAAAACTCAATTTAATACGCAACATTCAAAGAAACATAAATAAGATACAAATTGACAGTAACATGCTCCGTAAAGTTGATACTCATCCAGCTGTTCCCTACGTACTGCCGTTCTGACATGAATGATTCATGTAACTGTGACCTATTACAAATCATGATAGTTGCGTTAACTTAAAAAATAAACAAAGAACAATAAAAAATATAAATAAATAACGCACGTAGTGTGTAGATCGGGGCATGTTGGTTTATTTTAGTCGAGATCAGGACAATGGAAATATTAAAATATTAAAATATTAAAATATTAAAATAAACAAAGAACAATAAAAAAATAAACAAAGGAACTCTGAAATATCAAAATATTAAAACTAGAAGAATATACGTATTTTTTAATTTGTAAATGGAAATATTTTATTCCTATTTTACATGGAAATATAATTTAATATAGGATAAAAGATAAGGAAAGATTTTATTTATGGAAAATATACAAAATAAATAAATAATCTAAAATTGCATAATACAATGATATGATGTGGCATGCCACGTAAGCGGTGGGCACAAAAAATAGTGCCCACCGATGGACATTATAACATTCCCGTATAATATGTATTCAACTAAACTGAATTAAGCAACAGATTGCAAATATATGTACAAGGCTAACTAGATTATATTAGGAAACTGATATATTATTCATTTGAGAGCTAGCTCAACTCATGAACTCGTTCATATTGATAAACATTTCATTGGCTCGTTAGACTAGTTTGTGAATCGAATCAAACTCTATTTTTAATTTATTAAGTAATGTTAGGGAAAAAAAATCAATCTAGTCTCGTAACTTTTTACTTTTTTTAAAATGATTAAAAAAAAGTTAAATATATCAATTTAGTCACATTTTTTTAAATTTTATTTTATTTTGGTCCCATTTTCATTGGAAAGATGACGTCGAAAAGTGTTGAATGTATAAATAAAAAATAATTTTAAAGTTCCATAGAATAAAATAAAATCCATGTGACCATGTCATTATTTTATAAAAATAAAATTATTATAGTATTAAACTAAAATTAATTGTTCCAAAAATATAAAATAATAATTAATTTTATTGTTCCAGAAACATAATAGTTTAATTAATTTTCATTAAAAATAATAGTTTAATTAAACTAATAAAATTAATAATATAATAATTTTCTGTTTAACTCTATTAATTGAAATATAAAATAATAGTAATTAATTTTTTATTGTTCTAGAAACATGATATAATAATTAATTTTATTATTTCAGAAACATAATAGTTTAATTAATTATCATTAAAAATAATAGTTTAATTAAACTAATAAAATTAATAATATAATAACAGAAAATAATACTACGTAGTTTAATTAATTAACATTAAAAATAATAGTTTAATTAAACTAACAAAATTAATAATATAATAATTTTATGTTAACTCTATTAATTATTATAATACCGCTACAATTTGGAGAACATTACTTTACGTTACTTGTATTAATTTTAATTTTATATTTCTGGAATAATAGTTTAATTAATTATTATTTTATAAAAATAAAACCCATGCGACCTGGGTAAATAACTGCTATAGTTTAGCATATTAATAATATAATAATTTTATTTTTATAAAATAATGACATGGATTTTATTTTATTGTATTGGACTTTAAAATAATTCAAAATATTTTTTATTTATACACTCAGCACTTTTCGGCCGTCCAATCATCTTTGTGGCGAAAATAGGATCAAAACAAAATAAAATTAAAAAAATTGGAACTAAAATTATTTTCAAAATAATAAAAAAATAAAAATATGAGAACTTTAGGAAATAAATAAAATATTAGCAAATTTGGAGAACATTAATTATGTAACGGTTATGTATATGAGATTACAGTAAAACCTCTATAAATTAATAAACTCTTTAAAATAATAAAATTTTTCTGTCCCGACTTGGACCTTTGTAAAAAATCATCAAATTCGATAAGATAATAAGATAATATTTTTTTAAAAATCCCTTTATAAATATTAGGTCCCATTAAAACTCTAAATTAATAATTCATAAACATTACAATTATAAATATTATGGTAATTTGCTAAAATATGAATCTGTTGTACCTTGACTAACTTTCAAATGATATTTTTCATCAATCCACTATTTTAAATCTTTTTGAGTGCATGTTAGATGGTCTCTCTTATACTCACATAATGCTTTACGCATTTAATCATTCATGGATGATTTTGCGATGCCTTTTAGATGAGAAGACAGACTGGGTGTTATGAATTATTTTATTTCCATATTGAGATTTATACAGTGGAATATATGTTTCATTCACCATGCATTAATATATCTAAGTGCAACGAATTAATGTAAACATGTATACGATGAATATACTCACTCCGTCCGCCTATAAGCTTCCCATTTTACCATTTTGGTTCCGTCCGCTTTTGGTAAGTATTTTTTCTTATGCTTCACTTTATATCTTACTTTTTCTCTCTATCTCTCTCCTCTCTCAATCACATCACTTGTACTATATCTAATATTTAATCACTTTTCTTAATCTCTGTGTCAAAAAGTAACGTGAAACTTATAGGCGGATGGAGGGAGTATTTAATTAGTTACAAATAGTTGATTGATGCATGAATATAATCAATGAAATATACCCCCTCCGTCCCACTATAAGTTTCCCACTTTCCTTTTTTTGATGTCCCACAATAAGTTTCTCATTCCATTTTTAGCAAATTATTTTCTCTCTCCCAATCACATAATTTACACTTTATCTATTATTTTATCATATTTCATCTTATACTAATCTATTACTCCGTATTTTCTACCATCACATTATTTGTACTACATCTATTATTATATCATATTCCTTAATCTAAACACCCAAAAGAAGTGAGAAACTTATTGCGGGACGGAGGGAGTATATGAATTCATTTATTTTCAATACATATGAACTAAATTTGCTGAATTTAAAAAGTCTCTATTTTAATTAATAAATATTAATTTATCGATAAATTAATACCTCTTTAAATTAATAAAATTTCATGGTCCCAAGATTATTAATTTATAGAAGTTTTACTGTACTCCGTAATATTATTTGACTTTATTAAATGTATGCATATCTCATATTACCATATTAAAATTAAGTTACCATATGTAAGGATCATTAATTCCTTAATTATCAAGGTATGGGCATGTACACGCCAATAAAAGTAGTCATATTTTAGATTTTAGAAGCAATTCAAAATCTAATTAAATCCCCTCACAAATACTACTTTTTTTCAATTCATTAATGGGAACAAGAAGCGAGTTGAAAGTATCCGAATTACAAAGACAAGTGCAAGAAACACGACAAGCAATATTTGATAGCATACTGTAGGAAAGCCAACATTGTGGTCACCCATCTCTCAAAGTATAGATAATCTAGCTTCTTTTAATTTAACAAATTTTGTAGTAGTGTTATGATATATAATAATTAAATATTTGTGTTGATTAATTAGGTGTGTACCGCATCTTGGAGGGAGGCGATTAATATAAATGAGATAAGCAAATTCATGGATATATTAGGTATCCAATAAAACACAATAAACAGTGGTCTAGTAGTGTATTTTAATAAAAAAAGAAGTCAACGCTATCAAGTTGACTCGGAATCACAAGCCCCAATGCAAAGTGTGCAAAGCAAAGCTTTGTGTGGAATTTCATAACGAGAAGAAATGTAATAGAAGACATATTGAAATAATCACATTGAATAGAGAATTCATGATCAAATTGAATTATCACCCCTCTTCTTATAGAAGGGAGATTTACAAAAAAGGAGTTACAACTAAAAAATGAACTACTCCACTAATTACCCTAACTAATAATCTTGCTTGACTTGCTTTTATTCTTCACACCCTCCCACAAGATGAGCATGGATGGTAATCAAGCACATCTTGAACTTGTTGTAAAAAAAAAGCTCCAAACCATTACGAGTAGCACGATGTGGGTGCAATGATATCAACAATGAAGAGGTGGCCTTCGAGAATAGAATCCCACACCAAATTGAATATTTGAACGTTGATGTAGAGAGTAGACAAACGATGCAACCCATGCATATATCTAATCAATGGTGAAATTCAATATTTCAAAAAAAAAGTAGAATAGTGATATACACGAAGAGAAAAGATTAGATTGAGTATAGAACTCTAGAGAATTCGATTCCGAATCAACATGAAATCGAATATCGCAAGCATAAAACTCGCAAAGAAATGAGTATAAAACTCAAGAAACTAAAAAAAATGAGTATAGAACTCCAAGAATTCGAATCAAGATAAAATCGAATCCAAAAATTCACGAGCATAAAACCCGTAAAGAAGAAATTTCGAAAAGAGAAAAAATAGGATATAAATCTAAATCCATCAAAGATTTGGCAGAAATGAGTATACAACTCATGAGATTCATTCAAATCGAATTGCGTAAACATACCTAGATCGACGAACATGTTTAATCGATTATAAATTAATCGATACACAACTCTGATACCATGTGGAATTTCATAACGAGAAGAAATGTAATAGAAGACATATTGAAATAATCACATTGAATAGAGAATTCATGATCAAATTGAATTATCACCCCTCTTCTTATAGAAGGGAGATTTACAAAAAAAGAGTTACAACTAAAAAATGAACTACTCCACTAACTATCCTAACTAATAATCTTGCTTGACTTGCTTTTATTCTTCACACTTTGTGATCCCGCCTATGATTTTTGTTCAATTGCTTGCAAAGTACTTTCATTTTTTCAATTACGATTTAGGGTTAATTTTTATTTTTTGTTTTTATTAATATTATTAAAGAATTTAACTATTTTTTTTTTACAGATTACAACGAACACAAATGTGGCCGTAGAGGAGGAAAGTACTATAAAGGAGAAGGTGGTTGAAGAGGAGAATAATCATGAAAAAAAGAGAAGGAGAAAAGGAATTCCACGTAAATCCCCACTATTTTAAATTTGACAAAAAAATTAGGAAAATATTCATTAATTTGTTGATTAGGGGTTATTAAGGCCTTTGATCATTGTAATACATTTGATCCTTTTCAAATTTACCAATTATTTTGCCCTGTTAATTTTTTTTTTCCCTTTTTTTTATAACACGCTGAGATAAGGACACCCACTGTGAAAACCCCAAAATACCCTTAAGCTTCATAAAACCCTAATTCTTCTATTCATTCCATTTCAATTCAGTACACCCATCTACCTCCCTCTCGCACACTCTCCCGTCTCCTCTTCGTTTCCTCCGTCGCCACCTAGCCCACGTCGCAGCGCCGCCCAAGAGCCTCCCTCTCCAGCCGCATCGACCGTCGCCTCCCCTCCCCTGTAAAAAAAAAAAAAAAAAGTTTTCTCCTGTGTCGGCCGCCGCTTCCTCAGGCCTCCAAGCCATCGTCGACCGCTTCCTCAAAAGTTTTGGAATTTTTTTCGAACATATTGAGTTTGTTCATTAAAAAAATTCGGACATCTCAACTTTGTTTGGGTAAAATTTTCGAATATATTAAGATTTTTTTTTTGTTGAAATTTTGTGTTTTTATTAGCTTTTTCATCAAAAGTATGTTGGTTGTTTTGGTGGGATGATTCTGACGTGAAATGGAATGGGGGTGTACTCATCTTCATTTTTTAAAAATAAATTCACAAGAGGGGTATATGAGACATTTCACATGCTCGGTAGGATGAAAAAAATGTTTGGTGGATGTACTCAACAGATCCGTGTGTGCATAGGGTCAGTCCTACAGGGTCGCAGGCTAAACGAGTTAGAGCCTTTTCCGATTCATTCTTAACGGTTCTACAATTGTTCGGACCTAACCCTAGCAGGCCACGGGCTAAACGAGCCACGAACAGACTACAATAATTTTTTTTTAAAATAAATTCTTTTAAAATTAAAGGTTACAAATGACACGTTCAACAGGAAAATAAAATAGAAAAATAAATAATTAGTTAATAATCTATAAATGAGGAAAAAACGTACGATTTAAACAGAATTTTAGAACTTATTGGTCCTTAATATGGCCAAATAATGACTAATAGACTACTGCTTATGGGTTCGACTTAGACAAATGGGCAATAAAATTAGTTCGCTTAGTAGGATTATACTCCATTATTTAATGGTCAGGGCCAAATGACCCAAAATCTAAGGGGATGTTTCTTTTTGGTTTTAAAAACCAGGTTTTGGATTTCAAGATCCAAAACCCGTTTTACTTCGGGATTTAAAAACCGGTTTTCAAAATCCACTCAAAACCACCCTTATCAAACATATTGATTTGACATAAAGTTATATCTATATAATATTACTCCAATCATTATATTCTTTTTCAACAATAATATAATAATACTATAATAATATAATAATACAATAATATAATACATTTAATCAACTAATCATTATAATCTTACTCAACAATAATATAATAATACAAACTTATTCAATCTTACAACTTGATTTGACATAAAGTTAAATCCTTCACTATTCCAAAACCCAAAAGAAACACCCATATTACTATTCATCGGGATTTCAAAAACCAGGATTTCAAAAATCTGGTTTTTAAAACCACCCAAAGCCCAAAAGAAACATCCCCTAAGGGTATGTTTACTTTTGGTTTTAAAAACCAGGTTTTGGATTTCAAGATCCAAAACCCGTTTTACTTCGGGATTTAAAAATTATTTTTCAAAATCCACTCAAAACCACCTCTATCAAATATATTGATTTGACATAAAGTTATATCTATATAATATTACTCCAATCATTATATTCTTTCTCAACAATAATATAATAATACTATAATAATATAATAATACAATAATATAATACATTTAATCATTACACACTTAACTAATCATTATAATCCCATCAAACAATAATATAATAATACAAACTCATTCAATCTTACAACTTGATTTAACATAAAGTTAAATCCTTCACTATTCCAAAACCCAAAAGAAACACCCATATTACTACTATTCATAGGGATTTCAAAAACCAGGATTTCAAAAATCTGGTTTTTAAAACCACCCAAAGCCCAAAAGAAACACCCCCTAAATAAAGAGTTTGCTTATAATAAATTAATAAACAAAAAATTGGTAACATGACAACTCGGACTGGCCCGTTTAACCCGCGGGCTAACCAGCTCGGGTAAAAAAAGTTCAAATTTAAATGGGTCTACAATTTATGAACTATAACCCTACATTTTTAGGATTAAACGAGTCAACCCGTTTAGCCCGGCCCGAATAAACATATATATCTACTCATAAGGCCTAGGTTACTTGCCCCTATATGAATGTTTGAATATTGTAAGGGTGGGTGTATTTACTAGAGGCATTTTACTAGAAGAACAGTTTGGACATTTTACATGTTAATCACTTGTTTTAGCTTCTTACTTTGGTGATGGGACCTAGTTAAAAGTAAAGCTTAACAATTGAAAAAAGTGACTCTAATTTGGTCAAAAGCCACTCCCATAAAAAGATTCATGGAACATTTAATTGTGGCCATTTTTTATTAGACTCCAACATATAATCTCACTCAAATATAACATATACATTAGTCACGATTTAATAGTTGAGGAAACACAATTTAATATGCAAATATAAGCACGATCAATTAATTATAAGATAACTATTAAAAATATATAGGATTGCAGGATTAAAATATTAAATTATGGGGAATATATATTTGATGTCAAATCAAGAATTTCTATAAATTTAGGTATAGAATCCAAATAAAGGTTGTCCTTGCCTCCACAACAATATAGGAAAAATAATAGTGGCAAGCGGTAACTGGTTAGTTTCTATTTGCTGTTTTAGGATTAGAACATAATATCTCCCACATCGAAAGAAAAACAAAATTCACAGCCGATTTATGATACTGACAAAGCAATAGTCAACGCCGGGCTTGGTAGTGTAAGCCTGTAACCCAAGTGGGGGCATTAAGGTGATTGGACGTTGTTTCGGCTTGCACGGTTGGCATGTATAAGGTCAGGTAGCTTGCCAAGATTTGACAATCAACCTTCCTTTTTAACATTAAATTACCGTAATTTTTAATTTTATTTTCAAAAAACATGATTTTAAAAAGAAAAAATCTGAAAACATAGCAGCAAATTCGTTTTTCCAAACAAATCAAATCCAAAGTCCGGAAAACAACATAAATCTTAAAAAAAAAAATTTGAAACCAAATACAAAATCCTAAGACATGTTTGTTTTAGGACTCACACGTTCGGACGTGGGACGTTGTTCAAGTTCGGGATATCTATATCCAGTGAAACCTATATAAATTAATATTTTATTAATTAAAAGAGAGATATTTTAAATTCAACAAATTTTACAAAGGCACAAGTCGGGATCGGAAGATTTTATTATTTTAAATTCAACAAATTTTACAAAGGCACAAGTCGGGATCGGAAGATTTTATTATTTTGGAGAGTTTATTAATTTATAGAGTATTAATTTATAGAGGTTTAACTGTATTCTACTATTATAATACTCCCTCCGTCCCCCAATAACTTTCACACTTTTCTTTTAAGGACGTCACAATAACTTTCACACCCTTTAAATGGAAAATTATTTATAAACTCCACCCTCACAATAACTTTCACACTTTTCTTTTAAGGACGTCACAATAACTTTCACACCCTTTAAATGGAAAATTATTTATAAACTCCACCCTCACAATATCCTCAATTTTACACAAATGCCATTACTTTTTCTCCACACATACACAAAAGTCAGCTCATTTATTTACTTTATACATAAAGTTTTACAAAATTACCCCTCAAAACTCCACTCATTATTACACTTTCTTAATATGCGTGCCCATCTACCTATGAAAATTAATATGGGACGGAGGGAGTAATACAATATCACACACTCTTACTAATTGATTTGACATAAAGTTATATAAAATAATGCAACATCACACACTCTTACACAATTGATTTGACATAAAGTTACATCCCATCCTTCTCAACATTCTAAAACAAACATACACAATCACTATTTATCAGAATTTCTCCATCCAAGATTTCCTCACAAATACAAAACTAAATGAAAAAATAATCCCAAAACAAACATGTACTAAATGAAAAACAAAACAAATACAAAACTAAATGAAAATTGATGCGTACAAAATATGTCATCTCGTAAGAAGATGACGGGTGCAGCTGAGATAACGATAATATCATTTAATTTCTATAAAGGAGTAATATTATATTTATTTATTCTTCCACATATTGTTATTTTATTTACCCATGTTGTACATGGGCTGCGACGGACATGAAAGCCTAGGCCCCACCTCAGAATGAGCTCATGCGAACTTGGGCTAGAAAGTCCATCAACGAAAAGGTCATGAATGTCGTTTATGCACAACAAACTTGTCCATTCCCCCCCCCCCCCCATTTTTTGGACTGGACTAGTGGATTAAGTTCGAATAAGAAGATAAACCAAATAATTGAGTTGTCCGAATTTTTGGGAGTAAGTTACATTCAGTTCCCGAAAATGCGAGACACGATGAAGGAGTTCAAGTCGAAGTCAACTTCGAGATTTGCGGAACAAGATAGATGAGGTTTGAGTCAGGTCCGAGAAAAGGGGGAGTCGTGACTTCCTCCCCCGTGTACGTTTTACCATAATTATCACATACACATTCTGAGATATGAACACACATACACACACGAAGGTTCGAGTCACACATATTAGCTACCTGAAATAATCATTTTCAGACATACATATCACAATTGATATTGCACTAAAGGAGACATTCTCATTCGTGATTGAGTGTTTTCAAAACTTCTTTGCGATCACCGATTTTTTGACTTTAGCGTCAGAGCCGACGCCCTTTACAAGTTTCGGAGCACAGTCCAGTTTCGTGGCAGCTTCGGACGGTACCGTTTTGTGGCATATCTCTACCAATTGATCGAGGCTAATTTAGTCATATTGTTGTGCGTTTATATTGGACGCATAAAAAACCAGAATAAAAATATCATTTCATTGATTCCCGTTTTTCGCCATCTCCTTCAAGAGAACATACCCTTCCTCCATCGTCTTACCCAATAACGATCCTCCACCCGCCGAAGCATCCACCATTTCTCTCGTTCGGTGGTCCATATGTAGAAGTGACATATGATTTGGTCTCGTGAGAAATCATGTTGTGGGCAACTTCTAATCAAGTCCTTGAAACGCTCCCATGCTTCGGCTAGGGACTCATCATCATCTTACCTAAATGAAGATATTTCCTCTCGAATTTGGATGGTCTTTCTCGGAGGGAAATACTTCATAAAAAATGCATCGACAAGATCATTCCAATTTCCAATGGTCCTCAAATCAAGGGAGAGGTACCATTGCTTAACTCGGTCTCGGAGGGAGAAGGGGAATAGTTACAATCGAATGTAATCTTGGGGAACCCGATTGATCTTAACTGTCAAACTTATCTCGAGGAATTGAGACAAGTGGAGGTTAGGATCCTCCTTGGAAAGTCCTCAAAATTGATTGTTTTGCACCATAACAATCAAAGCTGGCTTGAGCTCGAAATTGTGAGCATCCACGGGTTCTCGACCCACTCCTCCATATGGCTTTGGAATCGGGCGGAAATGATCCATCAAAACTCGGTGTGGGCCATTCTCCTCATTCTCAATCGGATTTTCTCTAACCCTCCGGTGAAGGTTATCTCCCACGGCCCTTTGTTGTCGGTTTCCACCATTTCCATTCGACTCCTCAAATCCGTCTACCCCTTGATTCCCTACTTCCTCCTCGACCTCCTCTACAATCGGGTTCTCTCTTCTATTCATCTCTTCTAACTCCACTCTTCTTCTTTCAGTGTTTCTTCTTCGACAACTAGCTTCAATCTCCAGGTCTAGAGGCAACAATTCTTGATGGTTCCTCCTAGATCGCGTGATCATAAGTCATGTCTATAAAATGTTCAAAAGAGAGTGGGAATTGCAAGTAAGATGAGAAATAATAAACACAAATATTTTTGGGGTTTTTGAAGAATAAAGAAAGCAAATAACGTGTCTAGACTAAAACTTTATCAACTTACACTCTAAAACTACAAAACCTCCCCGACAACGGCACCATAAACTTGATACATGTATTATGTAACACCAAAATACACAACCGCAAGTATACGGTGTATATCGTAGCGTGGCAAATACAAGGTCGATCCCACACGGAGGTGTAGTGTAAAAGCGTATTTTATTGATCTAGTTCTAAATAGACGATGATCGAAAGTTTTAAAGTGTTTATTACCCCTAATTATCTACCAAAGTGTCACAAGTAAACAATAGAGAGTAATAAAGGAAATTCGATCAACTATGCTCATGCAATTCTCGAAAAAAAAAGAAATACGAGTAAAACTCAAAGAAGAAAAGGGAGGTTCCAAGGCATATGTCACGCTAAGGGGTCAATTTATGATCAAAATCCTATTTAAGTGGTGTAGGTCCCAAAGTTGAGTTAATAACGAGTAAGCTAGTGAAAATGTCTAGAGGGGGGTGAATAGACTTTTCAAAATTCTTTCGAAATATCAAAGTACAATATGCGGAATACGAAATTATCAATGAGCCCAATTCAAGATTATACTCAACTTATTTTCGAGAACTCTGTTCTATACTCAACTAGTCTAGATCAGTTAAGTAATTCAACCAATTAAGCAATTTAAACAATCAAAACTGTAAAGTAAATCAAACACGAGATTTTATAGTGGTTCGACAACTTGTCTACATCCACTCTCACAAACCCAGTTGTGATGTTTCCACTAAACTCTTCCAATCGAGTACAAGTGTGTGTTCCTGTCTTTAAAGTCCCAAGAAGAAGACTTAGATCTTCAACAGACTATACCTCCAGATATGTCTACGATCTTACTAGAAATTTTACAAGTATCTAACACCTTGAAAATAACAAAACAAAAACTAAAAACTTCTCTGATCTTCAGTAGTAGCCTTCTTGATTCTTCACTTGTCTTCTGGCTAACTTTCTGAACTTCAATCAATTCTGAGAGTAAACTTCGATTGAATCTTCAATAACGTTTGTAAGTAGTAATTCTCAATATCTTCAGTAATCAGTAGTCTTCAACCAATGAATACCTTGGGGTATTTATAGACTTCAATTTCCAAGAACTTTCAGTTGTGTAACAACCTTTCTTGAAAACTAACTTGTAACTGATTCTTTTATTCTTCCACGCGTTTCTTCAGTTAATTAGTTATTCCATAACTAACTTCTTCAATTTCAACTTTAATACGCGTTTCTGTAACTAACTCCAAATTAACTTGTCTTGTGTAGTCTAGTAGATGCACTTGTCTTGTAGTCCACCTGTCTTGAGTAGTAGACTAGTCTTCTCTTCTTGTGCAGTACACTTCTAATAGAACTAATCTAGTCCTATCATCTAACCTAACAAGACTATTACATTACATTAAGCTTTTATAATACAAGCTTAGTCAACTTATAAACTATACAATGAATCTATCTATTACAAAGAAATATCATAAGCTCTATACAACATTTAAATAGCTCAGTAACAATCTAACATATATGAAGTACTTATAAATCGTACTTATCTTTTAATGAATACTTTTCTTTTAAACTGTACTTGTCTTTTGAATTCTACTGATCTGTACAAGATGACTTCAACTCAACTAGACTAGATCAGTCAACACTTAGAAAATATTCAAGTCTTCTTTTGGCTTATCAAAACTTCATCTTTTATCTTTTATTCATCATTTAGGACTTGTTCTAGGATTCATATCCCAACAATTTCCCCCTTTTTGATGAAGCCAAAACTACTTGAATCTTTTCTCATTAATAGACTAGTTAAGTAGTTACCTTGTCTTTTAACATCAAATAGTACTTTATCTTTTCATTCATTCAGAAATAGATCAGTAGAGATTACAAATACTTCCAAAATAACAAAATATCAGAGCAAAAACAACTAAAACAAACAACTAATCTGAAAGAGTACCTCCTTCCGGGTTTGGAACGCAGAATGCATCAAGGAGTCTCTTGTGAATTAGAAATATATGGTCTTCATCTTCAATCTTCTCTTTATCCAGCAGCTCTTCTTCAAACTTCTTGATTTGATTAACATCAACCCTTTTTCCTGAGCTTGTCATGGGACATTTCCATTTTGGAAATTCAGGAACAAGAATATTGAAATTAGCACCAGCAGAAATCCTTAGGATTAAATGCCATAACTTCCTGTATTGTCCTTCCATGAACCTGTCAAATAAAGAGTATAATTCATCTTGGCTTTCAGCATCACCATACTTCCTGATGATCCAATGATCAAGTTCCCATTGACTCTTCACTTCAATCCATTCAGCTCTATGCTCATTATCTATGAAGTGATCAATGAACTTGTCTTCCATCTTGTCTTCATCAGCTTTCAACTTTTGTAGTCTTTCAATATGTTTCGTAATTTTCTTCTTGCTTGCATAATGAATCTCGTCATCTGCAATTCTTTGTTTCTTCTCAACTACAGCAGCAGCAGTATGTTCTTCAATACTCAACTTCCTCTTAACTCGTCTAGTCTGAATCTCTGCTTCAGGAGACGATGCAACACCTTTACCTTTCTCTAATCTCATCTGCTTTTCAGTTTCAGCATGCTCTAGATCTGCCTTCTTCACTAATCTGCCTCTTTTAGGCCTTCTTAGTTCTTCAATTGCAGTAGCAGCATCTTTCATCTCCGGTTCAGCACTAGCAGACTTCGTAATTTTAACTAGACTGGTCTCTTCCCCCTTTTTGGCTTCATCACTTGCCTTAAGAGTAAAAAGAGAAGTAAAGCGAGTCATTTCTTCTTTCAAAGCTTCCGTCATAGCTTCAGCAGCTGACTCAATGTGCTTCTGATGCGATTCCGCATTGCTCATCTTGTCTAAGCGTTCAGTAACCAGTTCCAACTTCTGTGTACAGGAAACTAGTTCATCCTTCAGTTGAGTAGCCGTCTGTCTAAGAAGAGCATTCTGTGCAGTCAGCTCATGTAGAACAGCCCGAGAACGCACCAACTGATCTTGTGCTTCCCTTCTCTGTTCATCAGCAATGGAAACTTTAACACTGTAGAGTCTTTCCATTTTACTTGATTCTTCAGCTAACGATCGAGCAAACAAGATTGATCTCTTTTCTGAACTATCAATTTGTTTCTTCAGAAAATCTTCAACTTGAGCAAACATCTCTTCTCGGAAAGTCAAGTCCATCTTGTTGATTTCACCAATAAACAAGTCTCTGGATTGGTCAACAAGTGACTGATTTTGTGTAATTAGCACATCCTTCATTTTCAAGTTCAAGAATTCATCTATAGCAGTGTGAACAACACTTCTCAGATCAGTCTTTAAGTCACCCAGAAATCTGTCTGGCATAGCTTGAGTCGAACTGGAAGTTCCAACAACATTATCAACTGCCTTGAGTTCTTCTTCATCAAACATCTCAGCATCCAAAAACTCATCATCTTCTTTTCCAATCATGAGTGAGTCGACTTCATCTTCATCACTATGAACAATTTCTTCCAACTGTTCTGAAGTCTGGACTGCTATCTCAGCTACTTCTGGCTTGATCTCTTCTTCAACTAGATCAGTCTGAGTTCCAACGTCAAAAGCAAACACATCCTCAATAACACCATCTGGAATGTTCAAAAGCTTCTTGACTAGATCAACCAAGGCTTTGCGTGGGAATAGTTCGGAGTGATCCTTAACTCCACTATTTTCTTTCTGTTCCATCTCCCAATCCATAAAATTGGAGATTCCGCCTTTGCCTTGAATGACTTCAAACAAATCATCTGTAGACGACTTCTTCAATGCGAACCATGTACAAATCCGGACTAACTTTTCAAACTGTTCGGATTCATAGTCTACTTCTATAGTCGAGAGCGTCCTTCTCAAATTCTTGGTCATTCGGGCACGAATTCTCTTCTCTCGTAGACACATCGGATAATACACTAGGGATTCAAATCTAACAACAGACGGGTCCTGAGTAGATGGGGTCTCCAACTCAGCTGTTGCAGTGGCAACTGGCGTTTTGTCTGAAGTAGATGGGTTGGGGGGTTCACCATATTCTGGTGAGGGAGAGGGAGTGAAGGCACTGGTTTCAATGGGCTTTAATGTGGTTTGGTCAGGTATGACAACTGTAGGAGTATCAGTTGTATCTTGTTTAGAAGTGATTTGGGGATGACTGGCTCTAAGCGGTAATGCCGCCAGTACATGTGACGTTGGGGGTAAAGGACGAGGCCTAGATCGATGTGATCTAGCCTTGGTTCGAACAGTAGAGAGAGAGAGAGAGAGAAGGAATTGACAAGGCTTGTGAAGAGGTACCAACCTGGTGACTCGACTCTTCTGGTGGAGGTGGAGTTCCAACTCTCACAAGAGTATACATCTCAGGTACTTGGTCACTCGACTCCTCCTCTTGAGTCGTCTCTTCATCCGATTGAGTCTTCTCTGAGTCGTCTGCACTAGACTCAGCTTCCTTAGACCCGGCTTGTGAAGAACTATCCGAATCCGCATACGGCAACACTTCAGATTCATCAAATTGAACCTGCCTAGTAGCAGCCGGCCTTCCAGCAACCTGCTTCTTCAGAGCCTCTTTCTTTAGATAGAACTTCAACGGATGAAATGGCTTTCCTTTGCTCCAATTAGTCTTGTTGGGCATCAACAGTGGGAGTAATATACTCAGCTTGTTTCCATATCCAACTGCTTGAGAGACCACCCAATTTCGGGTATCAATATCCACCCTAACACTTCTTTCAAAGTGCATCATCCTGTCAGCTATTAACTTAAACCAATTACCCTCGGTAATTCCATCGTAGATAGCTGCCATAATTCTTGTTTTTACTTGTGTGACTGAGTCAAAAGATCCAGTGGCACATAGAAGCATCTTGCTAGCTATGTCCAGTAGAGTGCGATATTTTTCTAGGAGCTCACCCTTCTTGGCTGTAATAGCTTTACCATCTGGTTTCAGCTTCATCTTCCTTCCACAGAAAATGCTTAAATATCTCATCTCTTGCCCTTCCGCATACTTCTCCACATCAATAGTCCCGATGGGCAACCTCAGTCTTTCAAAAAGAGCTTCACGAGTGATTTCCACTCGATTTGAACCGATAAACGATTCGATGACATCTCCTCTTCTGTTGGCATTAGCATAGAATTCTAGAACCTCCTCTTCCAGAACAACTTTAGGAAACGCCTCCAAATAAGGTTTTAGCCCGCATCTTGTGCATTTGGTCAGAATTTCTTCATTTCCAACTGTGTGATTTCCACCAAAAAATAGGGACGGTTCAACATGCACCTTGTTGTCATTAATGTATCTGCCTAGATCAAACGGTGCCTGTATGTTGGTACTAACATCGAAAATCGATCGAATCGACATGTTAAGAGATTTGTAATGAACACAAACAAATGGATTATGCAGTAAATTACTGTTAGACGAGTAGAAGAGTTATGAAAAACGTGAGGCAAGACGTGTGCAAGTATTGGGTTTTGTTTAAAACTGAGTTTTTGATCCAACGGTCAAGATTGAAGGATTAGATCCAACGGTGAAGACCTTTGGCATTCAGTTACGGAACCGAGAAAAAAATGTGAATTGATTTTGTACAAATTGAAATCCGCCTTTCTTATGTGCAAACTTAAAGAGTGTATTCATCTGACCTATTTAGGTCGTGTTTTTGGCATGAATTGAATATGTACACCTCATTAACTAGTGGTGTATAAATCCAATTCTAGGATTTTCAAATTTGAACACAATCTTATTACTTTAACATTGTTAATTTGTTTTGAGTAAACATTTTAACACATATTCAATGAAAATCAATGAAAACTTAGCTTGTCTGTTCGAGTCCATCCAGAACAGATGAGTAGGACTAAGCTTCATAAGGCGAGTAGGTTAAATGGCACAAGACGAGTAATCTTATGTCCACCAGATGAGTTCCCCCTTCGACTATGCATATCTGTCTGAATGTCGAACAGCTTTATGTACCTGTCTTCTTTAGTACGACAGATAGTCGAGTAGAATTTATATGCCGAATATTAATTTAAATCAATGATCAAGGTTCAAACAAGATGACTGTTACCAAACTAAAGAGTCAACACAAGGATTTTTAAGAGATCAAAGATTCCCCCTTAAATGTTTATTCCCTTAGTATTACCCTCAGCTTTACCAGCTTCCTCATCGGGTTGTTTGGTCAACTTGTCTGACCTTGTATACCTGTCTGTTGCGTGAGTAGACGAGTGCTCTGTTCTTTTGTGGTAACCTGTATATTTCTCCTTTCTTCTTAGGACTGTACCTGTCTCGTTAGTGCATTGCTATATACTAGTAGGATCAAGATCAATAAGTCCTAGACTAATGCATAATTCATGAAATCGAGCCTCAGCTAATGGTTTTGTGAAAATATCAGCTCTTTGAAAATCAGTATGAATCTTTTCCATGCGAATATCCTTCTTTTCTACATGATCACGTATGAAATGGTGTTTCACATCAACATGTTTACAACGTGTGTGCAGAACAGGATTTTGTGTAATGGCAATGGCACTATTACTATCACAGAATATAGGAACATTTGATTCACAAATATTATAATCTCTAAGCTGTTGAATAAGCCATAATAATTGACTACAACAACTACCTGCAGCCATGTACTCGGCTTCAGTAGTAGAGGTAGCAACACTTGTCTGCTTTTTCGAAAACCATGAAATGAGTTTTGTGCCTAAGAATTGACAAGAACCAGATGTAGATTTTCTATCTATTCTACAACCACCAAAATCAGAATCAGAGTAGCCACTTAGAGATAAATCATCATTTGAAGGATACCATATACCACGATTGATGGTTCCTTTCAAATATTTCAGAATCCTTTTAGTGGTTTCCATATGACTCTCTTTTGGATTAGCTTGAAAGCGAGCACATACTCCAACAGAAAATGCAATATCAGGTCTACTAGCAGTCAAGTATAGTAATGAACCAATTAGACCACGGTAATGAGTTTGATCAGTACACTTACCTTGTTCATCTGGGTCCATTCTGTATGTAGGTAGCATAGGTACGCCAGCGGACTTGCATGTCTTAATACCATACTTGTCTAGAAGATTTCTAGTATACTTTGCTTGATTTATGAAAATCCCTTCAGGGGTCTGTTTTACTTGAAGTCCAAGAAAGTAGTTCATTTCACCCATCATAGACATCTCAAATTTACTTTGCATGAGTGTTGAGAAACTTTCACTCAGCTCTTTGTTAGGTGACCCAAAAATGATGTCATCTACGTAAATTTGGACGAGTAAAATGTCTTTCCCTTCTTGTCTTCTAAACAAGGTTCTGTCTACCTTGCCTTTAGTAAAACCATTTTCTAATAGAAATTGAGAAAGAGTATCGTACCAGGCTCTTGGAGCTTGTTTTAGTCCATATAAAGCCTTCTTTAATTTGTATACCTGATTACCTTTGACTTCGAAACCTGGGGGTTGTTCAACATATACTTCTTCCACAAGAATACCGTTAAGAAATGCACTTTTAACATCCATTTGATATACAGTAAATTTCATGTAAGCAGCATATGCAAGAAACAATCGAATGGCTTCTAGTCTAGCAACAGGAGCATATGTTTCATCATAGTCTATGCCTTCAGCTTGTGAATAGCCTTGGGCGACTAGTCTAGCCTTATTACGAACAACTACATCATTCTCATCTTTCTTATTCTTGAAAATCCATCGAGTTCCAACTACATTATGATGTTTTGGTCTATCGACAAGTTCCCAGACGTCGTTTCGAACAAACTGATTCAACTCGTCTTGCATAGCAATGATCCAATTACTATCAGCCAATGCCTCATTAATGGTTTTTGGCTCGATAGATGAGAGGAAGCAACACCAGCAAAACAGAGATGGACTAGATTGTTCTTGCGACTCAAAGAGTTGTCGTCTAGTCTTAACACCAACAGTAGAGTCACCAATAATATTTTCAGTATTATGCGCTGATTTCCATGTATTTCTATTCTTAACAAAAATACTATCATCTATATCATGTACAGCATCATGCATGTCAACATCATTATCACCAGAAGATTTAATGGGAGTAGACGAGTCGACTAGTTTAGGTATGTCAACTGGTCTAGTAGAGTTACCTTGAGCACTCACCTTCTTCTGGTCATCTGACTCGAGAGCTTTTATAAATGGATTGTATGCTTGAACGGATTCATATACCTCTGAGTCTTTGTCTGATTCGACAGTTAGCTCAGTAGCTTTCTCACTGATCTTGTTGGTAGACGGGTCCTGTTGAGATTCTTCGAAAACCACATGTGGTGTTTCTTCCACACAAAGGGTTGAGTAGTTGAATACTCTAAATGCTTTGCTAGTCGAGGAGTATCCTAAGAATATCCCCTCGTCTGCTTTAGCATCGAATGCATTCAACTTGCTTTTCCCATTGTTATGGATGAAACACTTGCATCCAAATATATGAAAATATGAAACTCTGGGTTTTCTACCTTTCCATACCTCATAGGGCGTCTTACCTAGTGCTTTATTGATTGCACTTCTATTTTGTGAGTGGCATGCAGTGTTGATAGCTTCTGCCCAAAATTTTTTAGGCGTATTATACTCTGTCAGCATGGTCCTGCAGGCCTCCTTAAGAGTTCTGTTCCTTCGTTCTGCTACTCCATTTTGCTGTGGTGTCCTAGCTGCACTAGTAAGGTGCTGGATGCCACGCTTAGAACAAAATTCTTTAATATAGCAGTTAATGAATTCAGTGCCCTTGTCACTACGGATCTTGACAATTGACTGATTCTTCTCAACCTGTAACTTCTTCAATAGATCAGGCAAAAGTGTTTGTGTATCACTCTTCTTGTGTAAGAAGACTACCCAAGTGAACTTAGAATAGTCGTCTACCACAACAAGTGTGTACCTTCTACCGTTCAAAGTTGGAGGAGTTATTGGGCCATGTAAGTCCATATGTAGAAGTTCAAGAACTCTACTGGTTGAGAGGGATGTAATAGATTTAAAAGAACCCTTTACCTGTTTACCTTTTTGGCAGGACGTGCATACATGTGACTTATAGTAGACTTCATTGGGAATACCCTCCACAAGGTAGTCTCTGGCTATCTTATTAAGAACCTTAAAGTTTAGATGACAAAGGCGTCTATGCCAGAGCCAGCCAAGTTCTTTAGGATTCTTAGTAAGTAGACAGGTGTCCCTCGGACAACTGTTCCAGTTTACTATGTACACACTTCCTTGTCTAATGCCGACCAGTAAGACTGTGTGAGTTCTTTTGTCAATGATTTCACATTTCTGACTCTTGAACTGCACCTTGTATCCACGATCACAAAATTGTGAAACAGAGAGTAAATTGTATTTCAAGCCTTCAACATACGAAACATCTTGAATCTCTATGTCACCATTCCGAATGTAACCAAATCCTTTAGTAACAGCAATGGAGCTATCACCAAAAATCACTTTTGGTCCTTCTTGCTCATGGTAGCTTGACAAGAGAGTCTTGGTACCAGTCATGTGGTGCGAACAGCCACTGTCTATGTACCAAGTTTCTCCTGTTGAGCCACCTTTCTTGTATAGATCGAGTCGACCCTGCAATAGATGATAATACATAATTTAGGTACCCTCCTTGTTTATTGGGGTCCTTGGGGGTTAGTCGAGTTCAATGGAATCCAAATGTACATTGGAGTCCTGAACAAGTTTGACCTTCTAAGCTTTCGACCATATTTGTTGCAAAATAAGACCTTGTTGTCCTTATCTGGCCTATCAGTTGAGTTCGAGTCTACTCTTTGGAGATAGCCTTTTGACTTAATCTCTACTTGAGCAGGCACTTGTCTATGATAGTCAGAGTAAGGTTTATATGCATTAGGTCCATACGGTTTATAGACATGTTTAAGTCTTTCTTCTCCTTTGATATCATATGACAAAGGTGGAGGATATAGAACAGCTTGTGTACGATATTTTGGACCTTCCTGTCTAGGTCTAGACGAGTAGAGTTGAGACTGCCTTATGAAAGGAGGTCTAGACTCTTGTCGTCTAGTCTGTACTTGTCTAGTACTAGTCTCCTCAGGATACCAGTCCTCGTATCTGACCTGATTTGGTCGTCCACGATTCCTATTCCTTTGTTGACTTGTCTTAAACGGAACAGGCTTGTTGTTAACTTTCTTTTTACCACCTTTGGTAATTGGAATGTTAACTCGAGCTTGTTTTGGTACAGTACCTTTTAATGGAGTGTCAATATCGTATATCAATGGTTCTTTTCCTTTATCATTAGTCAAAGAGCTTGAGATGAAAATAGTAGGGTTCTTAGGAACTTGAGTAGACGAGCTGGGTGTCTCAGCACCTATGCATGTCTTGTCAGCAGGAGCCCTATACCTATCTGACAATTCAAGGTTAACCTTAGATGAGTTAACCAGGTCAGTAAGTTTAAGGTCTAATGTGACAACCTCGGTTTCTAAGAACTTATTACGTTCTTCAAGCTTTTTGAGCTTGCTTTGTAAGACATTGAATTCATGTTTCTCAGTCGCATGTGTCTTAAGTAGGTCTTGATACAACTTGTCTGTCAATGCACACTTGTCTTTGAGTTGTCTCAACTCTTCTTGCAAGCGTTCATTTAGGACTGTTATATTAGGATCTACTTTAGACTGAGCTTCCTTAAGATCAATGATTTCTTGTCTTAAGGTGATGTTTTCGTCGCTGACTTCAATGAATGCCTTGTTGGCAAGTAGGAGGTCGTCTTCAACTGCACTAGTAGAGTGCTGAAGACTGCTCCCTACTTGGCTACTGGCAGTGTCACTTTCATCAGAATCTGATTCATCACATGATTGAAAGGAAGTGACAGATGATACCTCTTGGTCGATTTTAGCCATGAAGCATAGACCATCATCAACTATGAATGCTTCATCGTGATCTGGTTCAGACGGGTAGCTAGATGAGGATGATGGCAACTCGTCTGAGTCAGAGTCAGAGTCATTATTGGCCATCATTGCCTTCTTACCACGGTTGTATCGTCTTTCCCTTCGTGCTTTGCGTTCTTCTCGATCATCAGTACTCAGGTCTGGACATTCATATATGTAGTGACCTGGTTTCTCACAGTTATAGCACACAAGATCATTAGTAGCCTTTTTAATAGGAGAGTTGTTCCTTCGTTTATCACGTCTATCAGAACGAGTAATCTTCCTACCATCAGACTCTCTATCTTGTCTGTTACCTTTCGAGACTTCGTCTCTCCTTTCGGACGAGTTTCGGTCTCGTCTGGTTTCAGACGAGTTCTTAGAAGCAGACCCTCTATGCTCTCTATAGAACTTCTTATATCTCCCGAAACGTTTATTCAGCCTATCAAACTTTCTAACCATGAGGCTTACCTGATCCTTCAGGCTAAGATCAGTATCTATCTCGTCTTTAACAGAAGCAGACCTAGTCTTAGTCTTAGACCTGTCTATCTTAGACGAACTAGCCTTAAAAGCAACGTTCTTAGATACAGCATGTTCTCTGTCACTACTTACTATGGGTTCATCTTCGTCTAAATCAAACTCATGAGCCTTTAGAGTTTGAAACATAGTCTCTGCTGTCCATACGTCTATGTCTTGGGTATTCTTAACAAGCATTTTTACCATCTTCCAACGACTATCAAGGCTTTTGAGAATCCTAAGATTGATTTCACGTGGAGTATAAGATTTACCAAGGACTTCCAAGTCATTCATGATTTTAGTAAAACGAGTATCCAACTGGTCTATTGTTTCACCAGCTTTCATATGAAATGATTCGAATCTTTGGACTGCAGTGGAAAGCTTGCTTTCTTTGATTAGGGATGTCCCTTCACAAATGATAGCTAAGCGATCCCACATTTCTTTGGCAGTTTTACATTTTAACACTTTTCCCAGATACTCGTTAGGAAGAGTGTGTAAGATGTAATTCTTGGCCAAGCTATCCAAATTATTCTGTCTCATTTCTTCAGAGGTTAGTTCTGACCTTGGTTTCTTGACGAGAGTACCCACTGGTTGATTTGGATCAAGGGCAGCAGTATTGGGGATCATGGTCACAATTGGACCTTCAGTGACGACGGAGATCATTAAGTCGTGAGTGGAGCTGAAGATGGCTTCCATCCTTAGCTTCCAGTAATCGTAGTCCTGTACCTGGAACTTAGGTAGTTTGTTGGCGCTGATCTCAAGAGACATGATTTCAAGAAATAAGTGCTAAGTAGAGTTATGATCAAGAACAACAGATAAGTCAAGAACAGGGAGCACGAAACACAGATGATACAAGAATATGATCAAGAACACGTATACAAGAACAGTCAAGGACCAAGACTTCACCCTAAGTCTTGAGTCGGTTATCAAGAAACAGCAGTTCGTAAACTACTGCTCTGATACCACTTGTAGGTCCCAAAGTTGAGTTAATAACGAGTAAGCTAGTGAAAATGTCTAGAGGGGGGTGAATAGACTTTTCAAAATTCTTTCGAAATATCAAAGTACAATATGCGGAATACGAAATTATCAATGAGCCCAATTCAAGATTATACTCAACTTATTTTCGAGAACTCTGTTCTATACTCAACTAGTCTAGATCAGTTAAGTAATTCAACCAATTAAGCAATTTAAACAATCAAAACTGTAAAGTAAATCAAACACGAGATTTTATAGTGGTTCGACAACTTGTCTACATCCACTCTCACAAACCCAGTTGTGATGTTTCCACTAAACTCTTCCAATCGAGTACAAGTGTGTGTTCCTGTCTTTAAATTCCCAAGAAGAAGACTTAGATCTTCAACAGACTATACCTCCAGATATGTCTACGATCTTACTAGAAATTTTACAAGTATCTAGCACCTTGAAAATAACAAAACAAAAACTAAAAACTTCTCTGATCTTCAGTAGTAGCCTTCTTGATTCTTCACTTGTCTTCTGGCTAACTTTCTGAACTTCAATCAATTCTGAGAGTAAACTTCGATTGAATCTTCAATAACGTTTGTAAGTAGTAATTCTCAATATCTTCAGTAATCAGTAGTCTTCAACCAATGAATACCTTGGGGTATTTATAGACTTCAATTTCCAAGAACTTTCAGTTGTGTAACAACCTTTCTTGAAAACTAACTTGTAACTGATTCTTTTATTCTTCCACGCGTTTCTTCAGTTAATTAGTTATTCCATAACTAACTTCTTCAATTTCAACTTTAATACGCGTTTCTGTAACTAACTCCAAATTAACTTGTCTTGTGTAGTCTAGTAGATGCACTTGTCTTGTAGTCCACCTGTCTTGAGTAGTAGACTAGTCTTCTCTTCTTGTGCAGTACACTTCTAATAGAACTAATCTAGTCCTATCATCTAACCTAACAAGACTATTACATTACATTAAGCTTTTATAATACAAGCTTAGTCAACTTATAAACTATACAATGAATCTATCTATTACAAAGAAATATCATAAGCTCTATACAACATTTAAATAGCTCAGTAACAATCTAACATATATGAAGTACTTATAAATCGTACTTATCTTTTAATGAATACTTTTCTTTTAAACTGTACTTGTCTTTTGAATTCTACTGATCTGTACAAGATGACTTCAACTCAACTAGACTAGATCAGTCAACACTTAGAAAATATTCAAGTCTTCTTTTGGCTTATCAAAACTTCATCTTTTATCTTTTATTCATCATTTAGGACTTGTTCTAGGATTCATATCCCAACAAGTGGTGTAGTGATTATTACTATAAGGTTGATCACGAAATAATGAATTAAAAGTTCTTTCGATCCAATTAATTCAAGAGAAATATCACCCAAACATGTATTTCTACCAAGCATGCATAATAAATACCAAAAAGGTTCCTAAGATCATCTAATACCCTCCCAACAATTGATCCTCTCTCGAGCTCACAATAAATTGGGTCGAATGCTTAAATACGATTAATGAAAAAAAATTCTCAATCCAATTTCAATTAACAATAAATAAAACATATTATCATGGCCATTGACAACATGTCTTGCAATGAAAGTTAAGCATTCAAATAGAAATAAACACCACAACCACCAAATAAATAAGAAATTAATTCATAAACATCATCCAAAGTGTAAACATAGCCCTAGAACCAAAAGTGTTCTAGCCAAAAACCAACATAATCCAATTAACACAAACTAATGAAATAACTAAATAAAAAGAGAGAGAATGAGAAAGTTTAGTCTAATGGATGATGGGTAATTGAATTCCAACGCTTTTGACTCATTCCTTGCTTGATTTGGTGGAGAAATGAAGAAATGGATGATAAATACCTCCAAATGTGTGTTTGTAGGTGAAGAATTCTTGTGAAATGATCAGTTTGGTACTCTTTGATTTCAAGAATTGGAGTATATATAGTGTTGGGGTAGGGTTTGGGTGCAAGAATTGCAAGTAAATCCCTAAAAAACGGAGAAAATACACTATTGGCACCGAGAATGGGATGACTCGACCGAACAAGGAGCTCGGCCGAGCAGGCAACTCGGCCGTGCAATGCAAAATGTGTGCCCTGAGAGAGCTCGGCCGTGCTCGGCAGATTGGACATTGGGACAACTCGGTCGTGCTTCTTTCTCGGCCTAGGCATTGGTTGACCTCTATTTTTGGTATCGAGCTCGGCCATGTCGTGCACCCATCTCAGCTGTGCTCTATGGATTGGGCGTGGGACGTAGCTCGGCCGTGGCGTTGCTTGGCCTCGAACTTACGGTGTCGAGCACGCCTTGCTCGATCCGCGTGCTCACTCATTCCTCTCCTCGACCCTTTTTTTGTTTTGTGCATATCTTTTGCTCCCGACCTCCAATCGACTCGATTCATTTTGCTATTCCACTCTATTTTTCGAGACGAACCCAATGGTGCGTTTCTCTCTTTGGTCCAGTGAAGTGGGGTAGGTGTTTTGCTCCCAAATTCCATCGTTTTTCCTACAAAATCGACAAAACACCACATTTCTCTTATTTTGACCAAAATCATCATATTCAACCCATAAATCAATGAAATCAATATCAAAATGAGCTCACATGTGCATCAAAAATTGTGTAAATTCCACCCGAATCAGGCGTATGGAGGAAGCGGCGACGCGATGGTGAAAAGGAGGAAAGGTGAAGAAAATGAGGAGATGAGAGAAGGGAGGAGGAAAAAATAATGTAGAGGAAGGAAAATTAGAATTTTTGTGAAAGGGATTGTTTTGTAAAATAAGTGAAGGGTGAACTCAAACCTGGAGGTGAGTTCAACCGGAAGTTTGTTTTGTATACAAGTTACTGTATAAACCAAAATAAGTGGATAAAGGGGACTTGATTAGATATTTCAAATAAAATGATTTAAAAATTACTATAAAAAGTTGTTGTTTACAGACGAAAATATCGACGGATTTTCGGTCGAAAACCATGGTTGCCAACGAAAATATCGATCGGAAAATTCAGTCGGGTCAATCTCGTTGGGAATTATTACCGACCGAAAAACAGATAGTTGGTTCTATATCATTACTTTATATGCATAATGATTTGACGTTACGAATTTGGTCTCATTTGTCTTATTCATAAAATTACGCGGAGTGTTCATAAAATTAATATTTATAGTATATACTTTATGCTTCCCTAATTCATAAAATTTGGTCTCATTTGTCTTATTTGTTCGTCTACAAAATCTAGTCTCATACATTTTATGGTAAAGGTAAATTTATCCTCACCACCATTTAATTACGCAAATTGCAATTCAATTTTATTTACAAACAATCATTTTATTCACAATAAACCTCACAATACCCTACAAATTCTACAATACCGTCAATACTCTTACTTTATCTTTTTTTTTTAATATGTATCTATTTTAATGAGACTACGTTTTGTAGAAGGATCAGAGGAAATATAAAGAGTATAATTCGTATTTTAAAACAATTATAAATAATTGGATTAATTTATATAAACTTTATTTTTTTTGTAATTTCAATACTTATAATATAAGTATAATAATTTATTGAATTAACATATAATAATAGAAATTAGATACTCCTAATTTTATTTTATTAAGATAGATATTGAGTATATTTTAGGTAAAAATAAAATAAAAATGGAATCTCCTTTTAGGCAATTAGTATAATAACATAATTAATAATTTGCTTATAATTAATTAGTATTGTGATAGTCCAACTTACCAAATTAATTTTTTTTTAAGGAAATATGCAATTCATTGTAATATTGACACGTAGGATGAATGAGGAGATGACACATACGTAAAATGAATGATAAGATTACACATAAGTCAAATGAACGAGGAGATGACACCTAAGCAATTTAAACTTCATATTAATATATAGGTGGATATCCCACACAAAAAGAAAAGACACTTCGTAGCTGCCTAGCCTGCCTTACAGTTTTGACAAAAGCACAATTCATCGTGTTTTCCATTTTGGTTACTCATATAAAATGTGTATATTTTTTTTTTTTGGATCGGACTATTTACACCTCCATTTGGGAGGGATGCACTCTCCCTTTAATTTATTAATTAAATAATAGCGTAAAAAACCTAATATACCCTTTAAGTAAAATGCACCCTTACTACTATCTACACCCCTTTCAACATTTAAGCACTAAGTTTTGCAGCCACCATCACTTCCGATCTATGTCGCCGCCGGCACCACTACCACCAACTAAGAATTTTTTTAAAAAAAACTTTGAAATCTCATAATTTTTTTTATAATTTTCGACAGACCAGGGTCGACCATATACACTCTCGTCGACAAATGATTGTCAACTAAAGCGTATATGGTCGATCAACTATTGTCAAAAAAAATAATTTTTTTTTAAAAAAAAATTCGACATACCAGGGTCGACCATATACACTTTCGTCGACAACAATTTATCGACAAGAATGTATAGGGGCGACCCTGGTGTGTCGATATTAAAAAAAAAAAAAAATTAAGAGAGAGAACCTGTTGCGTGCGGCTGGATTTTTTTTGCACCCTTACTACTATCTACACCCCTTTCAACATTTAAGCACTAAGTTTTGCAGACACCATCACTTCCGATCTACGTCGCCGCCGGCACCACTACCACCAACTAAGAATTTTTTAAAAAAAAACTTTGAAATCTCATAACTTTTTTTTTTTATAATTTTCGACAGACCAGGATCGACCAATACACTCTCGTCGACAAATGATTGTCAACTAGAGCGTATATGGTCGATCAACTATTGTCAAAAAAATTAATTTTTCACTACAAAAAATGCCTCGATTAGAGACCGTAAAAGCGACCGTGGTGGCTGGAGGAGGAGAAGTGGAATGGGGAAGAAGAAATAGTGTGGGAAAGGAGAAAGAGAGGAATAATTGAAATTTGGGTTTTAAAGTGGGGTTTGTTTAGTAAATAGCTTTTTTGAGACAAAGGGGTATTTCAGACAATTCGAGGGAGGGTGCATCTATGCTGACAAATTTTAAAGAGGGTGCATCAATCGGGGGTGTGTTCTCAACACAAATGGAGATGTAAATAGTCAAACCCCTTTATTTTTAAAATAAATATGTGTACACAAAAACTATACGCCCAAATTAATTAAAGGCGTTGGCTATATACCCTCCATCTTTTTTTTTAAGTATACTCCCCCTCCTCATTTATTAATTTAATAATAATGTAAAATATCTAAACTACCCCTTACACTAAAATGTTCATGATAAATACACTCCCCTCTACTTTTAAACTCTAAACCTAATCCTAATTTAAAGAGTAGCCGCCATCGCAATTCCGGTCATCGCCGCCACCGGTGCACCCTACAAAGTAAAAAAAAAAAAAAAACTTAGAATTTAAAAAAAAAACATTTTCAACACTGGTTTATCGATTTGTCGAAGAGAGTGTTTCTTGTCGATAAACCTATGTCGAAAATGTATTTCTTTCGACAACTCTTGATTGATAATATACACTCTCGTCGACAAATCGTTGTCGACGAGAGTGTATATTATTAACCAAAAGTTATCGAAAATTGAAAAAAAAAAAGTAACTTGACAAATAGCAGAAATGGAAAAAAAAAAGTGGAACGGCCGTGCGGCCGCCCTGAAAGTGGGGGAGGAAGGTTTAGGGAGGAGGTTGCCATGGGAGGGAGGCGGCGTCGCTGGGCGAGGGGGCGGCGGCGGCGCCGCACACAACATAAATTAAAAAAAAAACCCTAACCTTACCTGCTCGACGTGCGCGGGAGGAAGGCAGCGAGCGGCGAGCGACGCGCAGGGTGAAGAGAGAGCGACGGGCGGCGCTGGGCAAGGGGTGCCGCTGCGTCGCCTGAATAGAAAATAAGAAAAAAAATATACCTTCGACCTTCGGCGACGCGCGGCGAGGAATGGGGCGACGGCGAGAGAGGCAGACAGCACTGTAGGCGACGACGGCAATTTGGGGAGGAAGAAGAAGAGGTATGGAGTGTTGGGAGGAGGAAGAAGAAAGAATTAGGGTTTATGATTTAATAAGGGGAGTGTATTTATAAGGGTAGATTAGGTATTTTGTAGGCAGGACAACTAACATTATGACATTTTATGCATGGGGATACAAAAATCGGGCTATATTTAACAAGGCTGGAGGAGTATATAGCCAACGCCTTAATTAAAACTATGTAAAATAGCATAGCCCAAATTAATTAAATATAGGCCCAAAAGTAAAGCTCAAAAGCAGTCAAATCAGATTATCACTCATAAGGCCTAGGTTATTTGCCCCTCTATGAATGTTTGAATATTGGAAGGGGGGTGTATTTATTAGAGGCATTTTACTAAAAGAACCGTTTGGACATTTTACATGTTAATCACTTGTTTTAGCTTCTTACTTTGGTGATGGGACCTAGTTAAAAGTAAAGCTTAACAATTGAAAAAAGTGACTCTAATTTGGTCAAAAGCCACTCCCATAAAAAGATTCATGGAACATTTAATTGTGGCCATTTTTTATTAGACTCCAACATATAATCTCACTCAAATATAACATATACATTAGTCACGATTTAATAGTTGAGGAAACACAATTTAATATGCAAATATAAGCACGATTGTTATAAAATAATATATAAAATGGATGTCCTTACAAATACTTTTAGATGATTCTAGTATAAGCACTTATAATGATCTTTATGTGATCTTTATGTTAGAATTCTAGGAGCTTCTCTTGCTCCCTATAAAAGGGTGGTATGCCACTCCATTTTGTACACTCGATGAAAAAGGAATAAAAGTATTAGTTTCACAACACGTTATCAGCACGAGTCTCTACGTTGAGCCAAAATAATATTTTCAAGTATTATATACTTGAACCTCTTCAAGGTAGATTAAGGTAGTGTTTTTTTTTCTCCTTCCTCATTTCATTCTTCATTATGGCTACTTTCACAAAACTTGAATTTGCACCACTTGATATCACCGGAAAAAATTATTTGTCATGAATTTTAGATGTTGAAATTCATCTTGAGGCTATGGGTCTTGGTGATGCTATTGTTGAAAATAATAGTGCATCAAATCAAGACCGTGCCAAAACAATGATTTTCCTTCGTCATCATTTGGATGAAGGATTGAAAACTGAATATTTAACAGTGAAAGATCCACTAGTTTTGTGGAGAAATTTAAAGGAAAGATACGACCACCTGAAGATGGTCGTCCTTCCAAAAGCCCGGTATGATTGGCTTCATCTACGTCTGCAAGATTTCAAAACTGTCAATGAATATAATTCGGCTATGTTCAGAATTACTTCACAATTAAAGTTATGTGGTGAAACCATAACTGATGATGATATGCTTGAGAAGACATTCTCTACTTTTCATGTCTCGAATATGCTCCTGCAGCAACAATATCGAGAAAAAGGTTTTAAGAAATATTCTGAACTAATTGCATGCCTTCTCTTAGCCGAGCAAAATAATGAATTATTGTTGAAAAATCATGAGTCCCGACCCACCGGTTCCAGTCCATTCCCTGAAGCGAATGCGACTCAATCTCAAAATTCTGATCGTGGTCGTGGACGTGGTGGTAGCCGAGGACGTGGTAATAATCGTGGTCGCGGTCGTGGTAGATTTACTCCATATAATAACAACAACCATGATCGTGACAAGAAACAAGCTGTCTCCCAGAAGAGAGACAATGGAGAAAAGAACGGAGAAAAGAAGAAATATGAGGAACATTGTTACCGGTGTGGAATGGAAGGTCATTGGTCCCGCGTGTGTCGAACAGCGGATCATCTTGTTGAGCTTTATCAAGCTTCTTTGAAAAATAAGGCAAAAAATGTTGAGACAAATTTTATTGATAACAATATTGCTCTTGATGGTGATGATGTGGTTATGACCCATCTTGATGTAGCCGATTTCTTTAACGATGTTAACTAAGCATATGATGAATACCCTATAAGTATTTCATGATGAATAAAATATTTATATATTTTGCATCTTTTATTAATATTAATTTCTAATTTATGTTTTATTTTTTTTATGAAGAAGCAATGGATGCCAAACATTTGGGAATGAATAGTGATGGTGATATTTGTCTAATTGATAGTGCTACTACACACACTATACTTAAAAATGAAAAATATTTTTCTCATTTGCAAAAGGGGGAGACAAATTTCAACACTATAAGTGGTAGTGCAAATTTGATTGATGGCTCCGGAAGAGCCACAATATTTCTCCCTGAAGGAACTAAACTAGTTATAAATAATGCACTACTGTCTCCCAAGTCTCAAAGAAATTTGTTAAGTTTTAAAGATATCCGCAAAAATGGGTATCATATCGAGACTCTAAATGAGAAAAACAGTGAATGTCTATTGATTACACAAGTTGTCTCTGGAAAGAAACGTGTGTTAGAAAAGCTGTATTCACTCTCTTCTGGCCTATATTACACGAATATAAATACAGCTGAAACATATCACCTAATAGACCAGAAGTCTATTACTCCCAATGATTTTATGGTTTGGCATGATCGTCTTGGACATCCTGGTTCCACCATGATGAGGCGCATAATTGAAAATTCACATGGCCATTCATTAGAAAATAAAAAGGTGTTAAATTCTAATGAATTCTCATGTGTTGCATGCTCTCAAGGGAAGTTAATTGTTAGACCTTCACCAACTAAAGTGGGGATTGAATCCCCTGCATTTCTAGAACGAATTCATGGTGATATTTGTGGGCCTGTAGATCCACCATGTGGACCATTTCGATATTTTATGGTGCTAGTTGATGCATCAACGAGATGGTCACATGTATGTCTCTTATCCTCTCGCAACTTGGCATTCGCAAGATTACTTGCCCAAATAATAAAGTTGCGAGCACAATTTCCAAATCACCCAATAAAGAAAATTCGTTTAGATAATGCTGGTGAATATTCATCACATGCTTTTTATGATTATTGCATGTCGATTGGAATAAGTGTTGAACATCCTGTAGCTCATGTTCACACACAAAATGGTCTAGCCGAATCATTTATCAAACGATTGCAATTAATTGCTAAACCATTGTTAATGAAATCAAAACTCCCTTTATCTAGTTGGGGACATGCTATACTATATGCAGCAACACTTGTGAGAATTCGGCCGACAAGTTATAATAACCTTTCTCCCCTTCAATTAACATTTGGTTATGAGCCCAATATCTCCCATTTAAGAATTTTCGGGTGTGCGGTTTATGTTCCAATTGCACCGCCTCACCGAACTAAATTGGGCCCCCAACGAAGGTTGGGAATATATGTCGGGTATGAATCACCTTCTATAATTAAATATATTGAACCATTAACAGGTGATTTATTTACTGCTAGATTTGCAGATTGTCATTTTGATGAATCTCATTTCCCGACATTAGGGGGAGGTAAGGATCAACCGAAAAAAGAAATCTATTGGAAAATTGCATTAGATTTCCTTGATCCTCGTACAAAAGAATGTGAACTAGAAGTTCAAAGGATCATACATTTGCAACAAATTGCAAATCAATTACCGGATGCATTTAGTGACTCCAGAAGAGTTACTAAATCACATATTCCTGCATTTAAGATTGATGTCCCTGAAGGAAAAATAACAAGTGCTAATGAATCTAAAGCACGCCTGAAGCGTGGTAGACCTCTTGGTTCCAAAGATAAAAACCCTCGAAAGAAAAGAGGAATAATTAAGATCGACGAGTCAAATGAAGATGAACAACTCGCACGTAGTGAGAAAATTCAGCTTCCTGAAGAAGTTGTATCAGAAGATGTTGCTCCTGAAGAGCATGAGGTTGTAGAAACTTCAATAAATTATATCACTACGGGAAAAAGTTGGAACCGAAGAGAAACAGTCATTGACAATGTTTTTGCATATAATGTAGCACTTGATTTTTTGGAAGAATTTGAGGATCATGAACCCAGATCGGTTGATGAATGTCGGCGTAGAAATGACTGGCCAAAATGGAAAGATGCAATTCAATCCGAGTTGGATTCACTGGCAAAACGAAAAGCATTTGGACATGTAGTCCAAACACCTGAAGGTGTAAAGCCAGTGGGATACAAATGGGTATTCGTGCGAAAAAGAAATGAGAAAAATGAAGTTGTGAGATATAAAGCACGATTGGTAGCCCAAGGTTTTTCACAAAGACCTGGATTTGATTATGATGAAACATACTCTCCTGTGATGGATGCAATTACATTTAGATATCTTGTAAGTTTTACCGTGCATGAAAAACTTGAGATGCGTCTAATGGACGTAGTCACTGCATACTTATACGGTAATCTTGAAAAAGATATCTACATGAAAGTCCCTGAAGGATTCAACATGCCTGAAGCATGTAAATCAAATCCAAGAGAAATTTATTCTATTAAATTGCAAAGGTCTTTGTATGGGCTCAAACAATCTGGACGTATGTGGTATAATCGTCTTACCGAATGTCTAGTCAAGGAAGGTTATACCAATGATCCAATATGTCCATGCATTTTTATAAAGAAAAATGGATCACGTTTTGTGATAATTGCAGTGTATGTTGATGATCTCAATTTAATCGGGACTCCTGAAGAGCTCGAAGAGGCAGTTGCATATTTAAAGAAAGAATTTGAGATCAAGGATTTTGGAAAGACAAAATTTTGCCTTGGTTTGCAAATTGAACACCTCGAAGGTGGAATTTTTGTCCACCAAACTGCTTACACCCAGAAGGTTTTAAAGAGGTTCTATATGGAAAAGGCACATCCACTAAGTACCCCAATGGTCGTCCGGTCACTCGATCCTAATAAAGACCCTTTCAGACCGCGAGATGAAAATGAAGAGATACTTGGTCCTGAAGTACCATATCTCAGTGCAATTGGTGCACTTATGTACCTTGCTAACTGCACAAGGCCAGATATATCATTTGCAGTTAATTTACTAGCAAGATTTAGTTCATCTCCCACAAGGCGACATTGGAATGGTATAAAACACATTTTTCGCTATCTCCAAGGAACAGTTGATCTTGGCCTATTTTATTCAAATAAATCTCGACCTGAATTGCTTGGTTATGCTGATGCTGGGTATTTATTTGACCCACATAAAGCAAGGTCTCAAACTGGATATGTATTCACATGTGGTGGTACAGCCATTTCATGGCGATCTACAAAACAGTCACTTGCTGCCACTTCTTCAAATCATGCTGAAATTATAGCAATTCATGAGGCCAGTCGGGAATGTGTTTGGTTAAGGTCAATGATTAATTATATTCGAAAGAATTGTGGATTGTCTCATGACAATAAAAATCCTCCAACTTTATTATATGAAGATAATGCAGCTTGTATAGCTCAATTAAAAGGAGGATACATTAAAGGAGATAGAACTAAACATATTTCACCAAAATTCTTCTTTACTCATGAGTTGCAAAAGAATGGTGAGATCGATGTGCAACAAATCCGCTCAAGTGACAATTTAGCAGATTTATTTACCAAGGCACTACCTACTGCAACATTTGAGAAGCTGGTGAAGCGTATCGGAATGCGTCGATTAAAGGATTCCGCATGATGCTTGGATCAGGGGGAGATTGAATACACTAAGTAATATGTACTCTTTTTCCCTTACTAGGTTTTTGTCCCACTGAGTTTTTCCCTAGTAAGGTTTTTAACGAGGCATATTCTTTGTGTAATGACGGACATCCAAGGGGGAGTGTTATAAAATAATATATAAAATGGATGTCCTTTCAAATACTTTTAGATGATTCTAGTATAAGCACTTATGATGATCTTTATGTGATCTTTATGTTAGAATTCTAGGAGCTTCTCTTGCTCCCTATAAAAGGGTGGTATGCCACTCCATTTTGTACACTCGATGAAAAAGGAATAAAAGTATTAGTTTCACAACAAACGATCAATTAATTATAATTTATAAGATAACTATTAAAAATATATAGGATTGCATGATTAAAATATTAAATTATGGGGAATATATATTTGATGTCAAATCAAGAATTTCTATAAATTTAGGTATAGAATCCAAATAAAGGTTGTCCTTGCCTCCACAACAATATAGGAAAAATAATAGTGGCAAGCGGTAACTGGTTAGTTTCTATTTGCTGTTTTAGGATTAGAACATAATATCTCCCACATGGAAAGAAAAACAAAATACGCAGCCGATTTATGATACTGACAAAGCGATAGTCAACGCCGGGCTTGGTAGTGTAAGCCTGTAACCCAAGTGGGGGCATGTTTGTTTTAGGACTCACACGTTCGGACGTTGTTCGGCTTGCACGGTTGGCATGTATAAGGTCAGGTAGCTTGCCAAGATTTGACAATCAACCTTCCTTTTTAACATTAAATTACCGTACTTTTTAATTTTATTTTCAAAAAACATGATTTTAAAAAGAAAAAATCTGAAAACATAGCAGCAAATTCGTTTTTCCAAACAAATCAAATCCAAAGTCCGGAAAACAACATAAATCTGAAAAAAAAAATTTGAAACCAAATACAAAATCCCAAGACATGTTTGTTTTAGGACTCACACGTTCGGACGTGGGACGTTGTTTTCAAATACAAAATCCCAAGACATGTTTGTTTTAGGACTCACACGTTCGGACGTGGGACGTTGTTCAAGTTCGGGATATCTATATCCAGTGAAACCTATATAAATTAATACATTGGAAGTTTGGAACTATAGAATTTTATTAATTTAGAGAGGTATTAATTTATCGATAAATTAATATTTTATTAATTAAAAGAGAGATATTTTAAATTCAACAAATTTTACAAAGGCACAAGTCGGGATCGAAAGATTTTATTATTTTGGAGAGTTTATTAATTTATAGAGTATTAATTTATAGAGGTTTGACTGTATTCTACTATTATAATACTCCCTCCGTCCCCCAATAACTTTCACACTTTTCTTTTAAGGACGTCCCACAATAACTTTCACACCCTTTAAATGGAAAATTATTTATAAACTCCACCCTCACAATATCCTCAATTTTACACAAATGCCATTACTTTTTCTCCACACATACACAAAAGTCAGCTCATTTATTATATTTATTTATTACCACTCTGTCACATCCTGATTTTAGGGCCTAGATGAAAACACCATACTTCTACTTTGAATGCTAATGTAACTCGAGTTTAATAAAGCTCAAATTTCTTAAAGAAGATCATTACCAAATTTAATTCAAAAGACAAGACTCTAACATTTGTTTCAAACGAAATTAAAGTAGGGCATCATTTAAGAATGTGTTTAACTCAAGATGCGACTAATTAATTAAAAGGAAAACTAATAAAGAGAAAAGCATTTGCATGGCAAGACATCCACATCCACCGACCCTCCACCGCAACTCCATCAATCTGAAAAAATGTTAAATAGTTTGGGGTGAGCAAAACAACTAGCTCAGTGGGGTCCCCTTTGTCACAGTTAAATATAAATGCAAATAAAATCATAAACTCACAAACATGCATAAATAAGTCTTCCATATATTGATCAATTAAATTGGCCAATCTGTATACGGTGGAGTTGCCCCCAAGGATCTTACCATCCCGTACCGTATAGTTTGGGGTGAGCAAAACAACTAGCTCAGTGGGGTCCCCTTTGTCACAGTTAAATATAAATGCAAATAAAATCATAAACTCACAAACATGCATAAATAAGTCTTCCATATATTGACCAATTAAATTGGCCAATCTGTATACGGTGGAGTTGCCCCCAAGGATCTTACCATCCCGGACCGTAGTCCCCGCTAGTTACAACGACCTTTCCGTCGAAATAACCCATAATAAGCATAAGCATAAACATAACATATGATCATGTAGTTAAGCAACAATTTAAATTCACATAACATTTAAAAGTGACAAAGTGAATACATAGTAAGAAAACCCCACCTTAAATCTTTAGTAGTCTCGTAAATACGTGGGTTGGTTTAACGCAAGAGAGTCTCGCCACCTAAAGTAAAATAATAATATAACTTAGAATTATTACTATTAATAAATTAATACAGTATATATCTAATATATCATTATCCATTAATATTTAATAATATATACTCGGATGGACTTGAGTAAAATAAATGAAACTAACATTTAGTGATTAAGAATTAACCTACTATAACCACTAAACAAAATAAAATTAGACATAAATATATATATTAAATAATGGTAGTTATAATAATTATATGAGAATGAGTAAATTGTTTTGGTAACAGTTAGTTGACCGAGAATGACGGCTTATGCATCATACCAAGGTATTACCCAATAAAATAATATAAACTCGATAACACTTCCATTAATATATATATATATATCTATACATAACTAGTTAACATGAAATAGTAAAACAGGGGAAAACAATCCAGGCGCTAAAACTGGTTTTAGGAAATATTAAAAGAAATGCAGTTTTAAGAAAAAGGATTTTCCAAAACATATAGCCTTAACTCACTAATACACTAGCCTATACAATGCATAAAAAAAACATTAAGAGAGGCATAAATATGAGAAAGAGAGAAGAAAATATTTACAGTGCTTCTAAGAAAGGAGAGCAGTAGAGGGCTACTACTGGCTGCTGCTAAGAAAAGAGGCTGTGACTATGAAATTCTATCCAAGGAGGACACAACGCACTGCCGGATTTGGTGTCTCAAGGGTAGAGAGGAGGATAGATGTTGGCTGCCATATTCACTGATAGGGTTTTGACTCACACTAAAATGGTTGAAAGAGGAGAAATAAGAATACATATATATAGAATTTGATACCCAATAATATGGGGACACATATCACTCACAAACAAAATGTCCTCTCCTTCAAATAACAAACCTGTACAAGATGTTGCAGGCATTTCTGGCTTTGCAATTTGAATTAAGGGAATCAAAAGGGAATATTATTTGATTCCATATTGCTATTTTTGTATATGGGAGCATCAACCGAGAGTGAAGGGAAAGAGTAGATATAAATCTGGAATTTTATAATAATGAGTAAACCGAGAGTGAGCAAGAGAGTGATAAAATTTGGGATTTTAAAATGATGAGTAGACCTAGTAATATCACAAATTATGGAGATTGAAATCTTAAAATAAATAAAAGAAAAACTCACGCTATAAAATATCATGAAACAATTAATTTAAAATAAATATATTATATATACGTATCTTATGTTAATTTATTTATTTATTATTAAAAAATATATATATACATATATATATATATATGAACATATGTATACCTTAAATTATTTATATTGAAATATTATCTTATGCATTTCAATAATTTATGGTGATTGAAAATCACGGATGTTACATCCTATTCCCCTTAAAATAAATTTCGTCCTCGAAATTGGTTATGTACCTTGATCATGTTGTCCCATAGCAAAAGTTCGAGCTCCGCCACCAGTTCCCGTATTTGGTCCTTTTGTTCCAGCTCCACGCTTCGTCTTTGGACATTCACCAATCATATGACCCCTTTCCTTGCACCAATAACACCGATTTTGACCCATCAAACATTCACCATTGTGATTCTTTCCACATTGCGGGCAAGTAGGTCTGTCTGTTCTTTCTTTACCTCTCCCGTCACCATTGACATTTACTTGCTTGTTACCTACATCTTCCTTTTCACTCGATCCTTCCCTCTTTCTTTTTCCACGATCCCCTTCAATCCTTGATTTTGGTGCATCCATAGCAATGCTAGCAGCGATTTCCTCCGCACGTTCAAACGTTTCAGCTAAAGTTGTAATGCCTTGACCCGAAACAACATTTCTAATTTCCGAACGGAGGCCATACCTAAAACGTTGAGCCTTCTTAGCCTCTGTGTCCACCAGATGTGGAGCAAAACGACTCATCTGACTGAATTTCCGCTCATATTCTGCCACTGTCATGTTTCCTTGTTTAAGGTTGAAAAATTCTGATTCCATCTTCACCTGGTACGACGGGGGATAGTACTTCACCTTGATGATACGTTTAAACTCCTCCCATGATAGTGTTGCACGCTCATCAGCTGGTCGCATGCCCCAATATGAGTTCCACCATATTCTTGCGTCTTCCCGAAGTTGAAAGGATGCACATGCCACTCTTTGTGCATCAGTGCACATTATAAGTCCAAGGATGCCCTCGATGGTCTCTAACCATTCTTCAAGTGCAGCCGGTCCATCCCGACCGTTAAAAGTAGGAGGTTTGAATCTGTTGAACTGTTCAACAACTTGAAGTTGACGTGGGGGTTGTTGAGGAAGATTTTGTGCATTCAGAGTCTGAATTAGGTTGGCCAAATTTTCCAACAGAACATTTCCACCTTGAGGTTGATTCTGGTTTCCAGCAGCTTGGCCCGGATTAGCAGCATTTTGGGCTCCAAACAAATCTGCTAATGAAATATCTTCCTCGTTTTGCTGATTTTGATTTCTGTTATTAGCAACTCGTGCACGGTTACCTTGACCCTCACGTCGATTAGCCATCTCCTAGAAAAGAACTCGATTATTTTAGCTTTAATGGTATTATTATTATTATTTTCGAGTATAAAAAGTAAAAATCAATTCAATTATAGTACTTAATCATCCATACTAGTTTATACCATTCGTAATACCATCCGTAATTTTAAAATAAACAGAAAATTACAGCTACCGAAAATATAAGAAGATAATTCTCTAAACTACTCAGTAAGATCCCTCATCATCGCTCTCATCGTCCACAGGATCTGGGCTAGATTCCTTCATTCCTACTGGCTTGCCGTTCTCGTGCGTAGTGTGGATTACCGTTTCTTCTTCCGGAATAGGTTCCTCCTCTGGGAGTGGTAGTATTTCCTCCGGATCCTCTACTGCATTCCCAGTTTGTGCCCATCTATACAAACACTCGGCTACCACGTTCTCTAATATCATTTAATTTCTATAAAGGAGTAATATTATATTTATTTATTCTTCCACATATTGTTATTTTATTTACCCATGTTGTACATGGGCTGCGACGGACATGAAAGCCTAGGCCCCACCTCAGAATGAGCTCATGCGAACTTGGGCTAGAAAGTCCATCAACGAAAAGGTCATGAATGTCGTTTATGCACAACAAACTTGTCCATTCCCCCCCCCCCCATTTTTTGGACTGGACTAGTGGATTAAGTTCGAATAAGAAGATAAACCAAATAATGGAGTTGTCCGAATTTTTGGGAGTAAGTTACATTCAGTTCCCGAAAATGCGAGACACGATGAAGGAGTTCAAGTCGAAGTCAACTTCGAGATTTGCGGAACAAGATAGATGAGGTTTGAGTCAGGTCCGAGAAAAGGGGGAGTCGTGACTTCCTCCCCCGTGTACGTTTTACCATAATTATCACATACACATTCTGAGATATGAACACACATACACACACGAAGGTTCGAGTCACACATATTAGCTACCTGAAATAATCATTTTCATACACACATATCACAATTGATATTGCACTAAAGGAGACATTCTCATTCGTGATTGAGTGTTCTTCAAAACTTCTTTGCGATCACCGATTTTTTTACTTTAGCGTCAGAGCCGACGCCCTTTACAAGTTTCGGAGCACAGTCCAGTTTCGTGGCAGCTTCGGACGGTACCGTTTTGTGGCATATCTCTAGCAATTGATCGAGGCTAATTTAGTCATATTGTTGTGCGTTTATATTGGACGCATAAAAAACCAGAATAAAAATATCATTTCATTGATTCCCGTTTTTCGCCATCTCCTTCAAGAGAACATACCCTTCCTCCATCGTCTTACCCAATAACGATCCTCCACCCGTCGAAGCATCCACCATTCCTCTCGTTCGGTGGTCCATATGTAGAAGCGACAAATGATTTGGTCTCGTGAGAAATCATGTTGTGGGCAAGTTCTAATCAAGTCCTTGAAACGCTCCCATGCTTCGGCTAGGGACTCATCATCATCTTACCTAAATGAAGATATTTCCCCTCGAATTTGGATGGTCTTGCTCGGAGGGAAATACTTCATAAAAAATGCATCGACAAGATCATTCCAATTTCCAATGGTCCTCAAATCAAGGGAGAGGTACCATTGCTTAGCTCGGTCTCGGAGGGAGAAGGGGAATAGTTACAATCAGATGTAATCTTGGGGAACCCGATTGATCTTAACTGTCAAACTTATATCGAGGAATTGAGACAAGTGGAGGTTAGGATCCTCCTTGGAAAGTCCTCAAAATTGATTGTTTTGCACCTTAACAATCAAAGCTGGCTTGAGCTCGAAATTGTGAGCATCCACGGGTTCTCGACCCACTCCTCCATATGGCTTTGGAATCGGGCGGAAATGATCCATCAAAACTCGGTGTGGGCCATTCTCCTCATTCTCAATCGGATTTTCTCTAACCCTCCGGTGAAGGTTATCTCCCACGGCCCTTTGTTATCGGTTTCCACCATTTCCATTCGACTCCTCAAATCCGTCTACCCCTTGATTCCCTACTTCCTCCTCGACCTCCTCTACAATCGGGTTCTCTCTTCTATTCATCTCTTCTAACTCCACTCTTCTTCTTTCAGTGTTTCTTCTTCGACAACTAGCTTCAATCTCCAGGTCTAGAGGCAACAATTCTTGATGGTTCCTCCTAGATCGCGTGATCATAAGTCATGTCTATAAAATGTTCAAAAGAGAGTGGGAATTGCAAGTAAGATGAGAAATAATAAACACAAATATTTTTGGGGTTTTTGAAGAATAAAGAAAGCAAATAACGTGTCTAGACTAAAACTTTATCAACTTACACTCTAAAACTACAAAACCTCCCCGACAACGGCACCATAAACTTGATACATGTATTATGTAACACCAAAATACACAACCGCAAGTATACGGTGTATATCGTAGCGTGGCAAATACAAGGTCGATCCCACAAGGAGGTGTAGTGTAAAAGCGTATTTTATTGATCTAGTTCTAAATAGACGATGATCGAAAGTTTTAAAGTGTTTATTACCCCTAATTATCTACCAAAGTGTCACAAGTAAACAATAGAGAGTAATAAAGGAAATTCGATCAACTATGCTCATGCAATTCTCGAAAACAAAAGAAATACGAGTAAAACTCAAAGAAGAAAAGGGAGGTTCCAAGGCATATGTCACGCTAAGGGGTCAATTTATGATCAAAAGCCTATTTAAGTGGTGTAGTGATTATTACTATAAGGTTGATCACGAAATAATGAATTAAAAGTTCTTTCGATCCAATTAATTCAAGAGAAATATCACCCAAACATGTATTTCTACCAAGCATGCATAATAAATCCCAAAAAGGTTCCTAAGACCATCTAATACCCTCCCAACAATTGATCCTCTCTCGATCTCACAATAAATTGGGTCGAATGCTTAAATACGATTAATGAAAAAAAATTCTCAATCCAATTTCAATTAACAATAAATAAAACATATTATCATGGCCATTGACAACATGTCTTGCAATGAAAGTTAAGCATTCAAATAGAAATAAACACCACAACCACCAAATAAATAAGAAATTAATTCATAAACATCATCCAAAGTGTAAACATAGCCCTAGAACCAAAAGTGTTCTTGCCAAAAACCAACATAATCCAATTAACACAAACTAATGAAATAACTAAATAAAAAGAGAGAGAATGAGAAAATTTAGTCTAATGGATGATGGGTAATTGAATTCCAACGCTTTTGACTCCTTCCTTGCTTGATTTGGTGGAGAAATGAAGAAATGGATGATAAATACCTCCAAATGTGTGTTTGTAGGTGAAGAATTCTTGTGAAATGAGTTTGGTACTCTTTGATTTCAAGAATTGGAGTATATATAGTGTTGGGGTAGGGTTTGGGTGCAAGAATTGCAAGTAAATCCCTAAAAAACGGAGAAAATACATTATTGGCACCGAGAATGGGATGACTCGACCGAACAAGGAGCTCGGCCGAGCAGGCAACTCGGCCGTGCAATGCAAAATGTGTGCCCTGAGAGAGCTCGGCCGTGCTCGGCAAATTGGACATTGGGACAACTCGGTCGTGCTTCTTTCTCGATCGGCCTAGGCATTGCTTGACCTCTATTTTCGGTATCGAGCTCGGCCATGTCGTGCACCCATCTCAACTGTGCTCTGTGGATTGGGCGTGGGACGTAGCTCGGCCGTGGCGTTACTTGGCCTCGAACTTACGGTGTCGAGCACGCCTTGCTCGATCCGCGTGCTCACTCATTCCTCTCCTCGACCCTTTTTTTTGTTTTGTGCATATCTTTTGCTCCCGACCTCCAATCGACTCGATTCATTTTGCTATTCCACTCTATTTTTCGAGACGAACCCAATGGTGCGTTTCTCTCTTTGGTCCAGTGAAGTGGGGTAGGTGTTTTGCTCCCAAATTCCATCGTTTTTCCTACAAAATCGACAAAACACCACATTTCTCTTATTTTGACCAAAATCATCATATTCAACCCATAAATCAATGAAATCAATATCAAAATGAGCTCACATGTGTATCAAAAATTGTGTAAATTCCACCCGAATCAGGCGTATGGAGGAAGCGGCGACGCGATGGTGAAAAGGAGGAAAGGTGAAGAAAATGAGGAGATGAGAGAAGGGAGGAGGAAAAAATAATGTAGAGGAAGGAAAAGTAGAATTTTTGTGAAAGGGATTGTTTTGTAAAATAAGTGAAGGGTGAACTCAAACCTGGAGGTGAGTTCAACCGAAAGTTTGTTTTGTATACAAATTACTGTATAAACCAAAATAAGTGGATAAAGGGGACTTGATTAGATATTTCAAATAAAATGATTTAAAAATTACTATAAAAAAGGTGTTGTTTACAGACGAAAATATCGACGGATTTTCGGTCGAAAACCATGGTTGCCAACGAAAATATCGACCGGAAAATTCAGTCGGGTCAATCTCGTTGGAAATTATTACCGACCGAAAAACAAATAGTTGGTTCTATATCATTACTTTATATGCATAATGATTTGACGTTACGAATTTGGTCTCATTTGTCTTATTCATAAAATTATGCGGAGTGTTCATAAAATTAATATTTATAGTATATACTTTATGCTTCCCTAATTCATAAAATTTGGTCTCATTTGTCTTATTTGTTCGTCTACAAAATCTAGTCTCATACATTTTATGGTAAAGGTAAATTTATCCTCACCACCATTTAATTACGCAAATTGCAATTCAATTTTATTTACAAACAATCATTTTATTCACAATAAACCTCACAATACCGTCAATACTCTTACTTTATCTTTTTTTTTTTAATATGTATCTATTTTAATGAGACTACGTTTTGTAGAAGGATCGGAGGAAATATAAAGAGTATAATTCGTATTTTAAAACAATTATAAATAATTTATATAAACTTTATTTTTTTTGTAATTTCAATACTTATAATATAAGTATAATAATTTATTGAATTAACATATAATAATAGAAATTAGATACTCCTAATTTTATTTTATTAAGATAGATATTGAGTATATTTTAGGTAAAAATAAAATAAAAATGGAATCTCATTTTAGGCAATTAGTATAATAACATAATTAATAATTTGCTTATAATTAATTAGTATTGTGATAGTCCAACTTACCAAAATAATTTTCTTTAAGTAAATATGCAATTCATTGTAATATTGACACGTAGGATGAATGAGGAGATGACACATACGTAAAATGAATGATAAGATTACACATAAGTCAAATGAACGAGGAGATGACACCTAAGCAATTTAAACTTCATATTAATATATAGGTGGATATCCCACACAAAAAGAAAAGACACTTCGTAGCTGCATAGCCTGCCTTACAGTTTTGACAAAAGCACAATTCATCGTGTTTTCCGTTTTGGTTATTCATATAAAATGTGTATATTTTTTTTTTGGATCGGACTATTTACACCTCCATTTGGGAGGGATGCACTCTCTCTTTAATTTATTAATTAAATAATAGCGTAAAAAACCTAATATACCCTTTAAGTAAAATGCACCCTTACTACTATCTACACCCCTTTCAACATTTAAGCACTAAGTTTTGCAGCCACCATCACTTCCGATCTATGTCGCCGCCGGTACCACTACCACCAACTAAGAATTTTTTTTTAAAAAAACTTTGAAATCTCATAATTTTTTTTATAATTTTCGACAGACCAGGGGACCATATACACTCTCGTCGACAAATGATTGTCAACTAAAGCGTATATGGTCGATCAACTATTGTCAAAAAAAATAATTTTTTTTTAAAAAAAAATTCGACATACCAAGGTCGACCATATACACTTTCGTCGACAACAATTTATCGACAAGAATGTATAGGGGCGACCCTGGTGTGTCGATATTAAAAAAAAAAAAAAATTAAGAGAGAGAACCTGTTGCGTGCGGCTGGATTTTTTTTTGCACCCTTACTACTATCTACACCCCTTTCAACATTTAAGCACTAAGTTTTGCAGACACCATCACTTCCGATCTACGTCACCGCCGGCACCACTACCACCAACTAAGAATTTTTTTTAAAAAAAATTTGAAATCTCATAACTTTTTTTTTTATAATTTTCGACAGACCAGGATCGACCATATACACTCTCGTCGACAAATGATTGTCAACTAGAGCGTATATGGTCGATCAACTATTGTCAAAAAAATTAATTTTTCACTACAAAAAATGCCTCGATTAGAGACCGTAAAAGCGACCGTGGTGGCTGGAGGAGGAGAAGTGGAAAGGGGAAGAAGAAATAGTGTGGGAAAGGAGAAAGAGAGGAATAAGAGAAATTTGGGTTTTAAAGTGGGGTTTGTTTAGTAAATAGCTTTTTTGAGACAAAGGGGTATTTCAGACAATTCGAGGGAGGGTGTATCTATGCTGACAAAGTTTAAAGAGGGTGCATCAATCGGGGGTGTGTTCTCAACACAAATGGAGATGTAAATAGTCAAACCCCTTTATTTTTAAAAAAAATATGTGTACACAAAAACTATACGCCCAAATTAATTAAAGGCGTTGGCTATATACCCTCCAGCTTTTTTTAAGTATACTCCCTCTCCCCATTTATTAATTTAATAATAATGTAAAATATCTAAACTACCCCTTACACTAAAATGTTCATGATAAATACACTCCCCTCTACTTTTAAACTCTAAACCTAATCCTAATTTAAAGAGTAGCCGCCATCGCAATTCCGGTCATCGCCGCCACCGGTGCACCCTACAAAGTAAAAAAAAAAAAAACTTAGAATTAAAAAAAAAAAAAAACATTTTCAACACTGGTTTATCGATTTGTCGAAGAGAGTGTTTCTTGTCGATAAACCTATGTCGAAAATGTATTTCTTTCGACAACTCTTGGTTGATAATATACACTCTCGTCGACAAATCATTGTCGACGAGAGTGTATATTATCAACCAAAAGTTATCGAAAATTGAAAAAAAAAAGTAACTTGACAAATAGCAGAAATGGAAAAAAAAAAGTGGAACGGCCGTGCAGCCGCCCTGAAAGTGGGGGAGGAAGGTTTAGGGAGGAGGTTGCCATGGGAGGGAGGGAGGCGGCGGCGTCGGCGCCGCGCACAACATAAATTTAAAAAAAAAACCCTAACCTTACCTGCTCGACGTGCGCGGGAGGAAGGCAGCGAGCGGCGAGCGACGCGCAGGCTGAAGAGAGAGCGACGGGCGGCGCTGGGCAAGGGGTGCCGCTGCGTCGCCTGAATAGAAAATAAGAAAAAAAATATACCTTCGACCTTCGGCGATGCGCGGCGAGGAATGGGGCGACGGCGAGGGAGGCAGACAGCACTGGAGGCGACGACGGCAATTTGGGGAGGAAGAAGAAGAGGTATGGAGTGTTGGGAGGAGGAAGAAGAAAGAATTAGGGTTTATGATTTAATAAGGGGAGTGTATTTATAAGGGTAGATTAGGCAGTACATCTAACATTATGACATTTTATGCATGGGGATACAAAAATCGGGCTATATTTAACAAGGCTGGAGGAGTATATAGCCAACGCCTTAATTAAAACTATGTAAAATAGCATAGCCCAAATTAATTAAATATAGGCCCAAAAGTAAAGCTCAAAAGCAGTCAAATCAGATTATCACTCATAAAGCCTAGGTTATTTGCCCCGAATATTGGAAGGGGGGTGTATTTATTAGAGGCATTTTACTAAAAGAACCGTTTGGACATTTTACATGTTAATCACTTGTTTTAGCTTCTTACTTTGGTGATGGGACCTAGTTAAAAGTAAAGCTTAACAATTGAAAAAAGTGACTCTAATTTGGTCAAAAGCCACTCCCATAAAAAGATTCATGGAACATTTAATTGTGGCCATTTTTTATTAGACTCCAACATATAATCTCACTCAAATATAACATATACATTAGTCACGATTTAATAGTTGAGGAAACACAATTTAATATGCAAATATAAGCACGATCAATTAATTATAAGATAACTATTAAAAATATATAGGATTGCAGGATTAAAATATTAAATTATGGGGAATATATATTTGATGTCAAATCAAGAATTTCTATAAATTTAGGTATAGAATCCAAATAAAGGTTGTCCTTGCCTCCACAACAATATAGGAAAAATAATAGTGGCAAGCGGTAACTGGTTAGTTTCTATTTGCTGTTTTAGGATTAGAACATAATATCTCCCACATGGAAAGAAAAACAAAATTCGCAGCCGATTTATCATACTAACAAAGCAATAGTCAACGCCGGGCTTGGTAGTGTAAGCCTGTAACCCAAGTGGGGGCATTAAGGTGATTGGACGTTGTTCGGCTTGCACGGTTGGCATGTATAAGGTCAGGTAGCTTGCCAATTTGACAATCAACCTTCCTTTTTAACATTAAATTACCGTACTTTTTAATTTTATTTTCAAAAAACATGATTTTAAAAAGAAAAAATTTGAAAACATAGCAGCAAATTCGTTTTTCCAAACAAATCAAATCCAAAGTCCGGAAAACAACATAAATCTGAAAAAAAAAATTTGAAACCAAATACAAAATCCCAAGACATGTTTGTTTTAGGACTCACACGTTCGGACGTGGGACGTTGTTTTCAAATACAAAATCCCAAGACATGTTTGTTTTAGAACTCACACGTTCGGACGTGGGACGTTGTTCAAGTTCGGGATATCTATATCCAGTGAAACCTATATAAATTAATACATTGGAAGTTTGGAACTATAGAATTTTATTAATTTAGAGAGGTATTAATTTATCGATAAATTAATATTTTATTAATTAAAAGAGAGATATTTTAAATTCAACAAATTTTACAAAGGCACAAGTCGGGATCGAAAGATTTTATTATTTTGGAGAGTTTATTAATTTATAGAGTATTAATTTATAGAGGTTTGACTGTATTCTACTATTATAATACTCCCTCCGTCCCCCAATAACTTTCACACTTTTCTTTTAAGGACGTCCCACAATAACTTTCACACTTTTCTTTTAAGGACGTCCCACAATAACTTTCACACCCTTTAAATGGAAAATTATTTATAAACTCCACCCTCACAATATCCTCAATTTTACACAAATGCCATTACTTTTTCTCCACACATACACAAAAGTCAGCTCATTTATTATATTTATTTATTACCACTCTGTCACATCCTGATTTTAGGGCCTAGATGAAAACACCATACTTCTACTTTGAATGCTAATGTAACTCGAGTTTAATAAAGCTCAAATTTCTTAAAGAAGATCATTACCAAATTTAATTCAAAAGACAAGACTCTAACATTTGTTTCAAACGAAATTAAAGTAGGGCATCATTTAAGAATGTGTTTAACTCAAGATGCGACTAATTAATTAAAAGGAAAACTAATAAAGAGAAAAGCATTTGCATGGCAAGACATCCACATCCACCGACCCTCCACCGCAACTCCATCAATCTGAAAAAATGTTAAATAGTTTGGGGTGAGCAAAACAACTAGCTCAGTGGGGTCCCCTTTGTCACAGTTAAATATAAATGCAAATAAAATCATAAACTCACAAACATGCATAAATAAGTCTTCCATATATTGATCAATTAAATTGGCCAATCTGTATACGGTGGAGTTGCCCCCAAGGATCTTACCATCCCGTACCGTATAGTTTGGGGTGAGCAAAACAACTAGCTCAGTGGGGTCCCCTTTGTCACAGTTAAATATAAATGCAAATAAAATCATAAACTCACAAACATGCATAAATAAGTCTTCCATATATTGACCAATTAAATTGGCCAATCTGTATACGGTGGAGTTGCCCCCAAGGATCTTACCATCCCGGACCGTAGTCCCCGCTAGTTACAACGACCTTTCCGTCGAAATAACCCATAATAAGCATAAGCATAAACATAACATATGATCATGTAGTTAAGCAACAATTTAAATTCACATAACATTTAAAAGTGACAAAGTGAATACATAGTAAGAAAACCCCACCTTAAATCTTTAGTAGTCTCGTAAATACGTGGGTTGGTTTAACGCAAGAGAGTCTCGCCACCTAAAGTAAAATAATAATATAACTTAGAATTATTACTATTAATAAATTAATACAGTATATATCTAATATATCATTATCCATTAATATTTAATAATATATACTCGGATGGACTTGAGTAAAATAAATGAAACTAACATTTAGTGATTAAGAATTAACCTACTATAACCACTAAACAAAATAAAATTAGACATAAATATATATATTAAATAATGGTAGTTATAATAATTATATGAGAATGAGTAAATTGTTTTGGTAACAGTTAGTTGACCGAGAATGACGGCTTATGCATCATACCAAGGTATTACCCAATAAAATAATATAAACTCGATAACACTTCCATTAATATATATATATATATCTATACATAACTAGTTAACATGAAATAGTAAAACAGGGGAAAACAATCCAGGCGCTAAAACTGGTTTTAGGAAATATTAAAAGAAATGCAGTTTTAAGAAAAAGGATTTTCCAAAACATATAGCCTTAACTCACTAATACACTAGCCTATACAATGCATAAAAAAAACATTAAGAGAGGCATAAATATGAGAAAGAGAGAAGAAAATATTTACAGTGCTTCTAAGAAAGGAGAGCAGTAGAGGGCTACTACTGGCTGCTGCTAAGAAAAGAGGCTGTGACTATGAAATTCTATCCAAGGAGGACACAACGCACTGCCGGATTTGGTGTCTCAAGGGTAGAGAGGAGGATAGATGTTGGCTGCCATATTCACTGATAGGGTTTTGACTCACACTAAAATGGTTGAAAGAGGAGAAATAAGAATACATATATATAGAATTTGATACCCAATAATATGGGGACACATATCACTCACAAACAAAATGTCCTCTCCTTCAAATAACAAACCTGTACAAGATGTTGCAGGCATTTCTGGCTTTGCAATTTGAATTAAGGGAATCAACAGGGAATATTATTTGATTCCATATTGCTATTTTTGTATATGGGAGCATCAACCGAGAGTGAAGGGAAAGAGTAGATATAAATCTGGAATTTTATAATAATGAGTAAACCGAGAGTGAGCAAGAGAGTGATAAAATTTGGGATTTTAAAATGATGAGTAGACCTAGTAATATCACAAATTATGGAGATTGAAATCTTAAAATAAATAAAAGAAAAACTCACGCTATAAAATATCATGAAACAATTAATTTAAAATAAATATATTATATATACGTATCTTATGTTAATTTATTTATTTATTATTAAAAAATATATATATACATATATATATATATGAACATATGTATACCTTAAATTATTTATATTGAAATATTATCTTATGCATTTCAATAATTTATGGTGATTGAAAATCACGGATGTTACATCCTATTCCCCTTAAAATAAATTTCGTCCTCGAAATTGGTTATGTACCTTGATCATGTTGTCCCATAGCAAAAGTTCGAGCTCCGCCACCAGTTCCCGTATTTGGTCCTTTTGTTCCAGCTCCACGCTTCGTCTTTGGACATTCACCAATCATATGACCCCTTTCCTTGCACCAATAACACCGATTTTGACCCATCAAACATTCACCATTGTGATTCTTTCCACATTGCGGGCAAGTAGGTCTGTCTGTTCTTTCTTTACCTCTCCCGTCACCATTGACATTTACTTGCTTGTTACCTACATCTTCCTTTTCACTCGATCCTTCCCTCTTTCTTTTTCCACGATCCCCTTCAATCCTTGATTTTGGTGCATCCATAGCAATGCTAGCAGCGATTTCCTCCGCACGTTCAAACGTTTCAGCTAAAGTTGTAATGCCTTGACCCGAAACAACATTTCTAATTTCCGAACGGAGGCCATACCTAAAACGTTGAGCCTTCTTAGCCTCTGTGTCCACCAGATGTGGAGCAAAACGACTCATCTGACTGAATTTCCGCTCATATTCTGCCACTGTCATGTTTCCTTGTTTAAGGTTGAAAAATTCTGATTCCATCTTCACCTGGTACGACGGGGGATAGTACTTCACCTTGATGATACGTTTAAACTCCTCCCATGATAGTGTTGCACGCTCATCAGCTGGTCGCATGCCCCAATATGAGTTCCACCATATTCTTGCGTCTTCCCGAAGTTGAAAGGATGCACATGCCACTCTTTGTGCATCAGTGCACATTATAAGTCCAAGGATGCCCTCGATGGTCTCTAACCATTCTTCAAGTGCAGCCGGTCCATCCCGACCGTTAAAAGTAGGAGGTTTGAATCTGTTGAACTGTTCAACAACTTGAAGTTGACGTGGGGGTTGTTGAGGAAGATTTTGTGCATTCAGAGTCTGAATTAGGTTGGCCAAATTTTCCAACAGAACATTTCCACCTTGAGGTTGATTCTGGTTTCCAGCAGCTTGGCCCGGATTAGCAGCATTTTGGGCTCCAAACAAATCTGCTAATGAAATATCTTCCTCGTTTTGCTGATTTTGATTTCTGTTATTAGCAACTCGTGCACGGTTACCTTGACCCTCACGTCGATTAGCCATCTCCTAGAAAAGAACTCGATTATTTTAGCTTTAATGGTATTATTATTATTATTTTCGAGTATAAAAAGTAAAAATCAATTCAATTATAGTACTTAATCATCCATACTAGTTTATACCATTCGTAATACCATCCGTAATTTTAAAATAAACAGAAAATTACAGCTACCGAAAATATAAGAAGATAATTCTCTAAACTACTCAGTAAGATCCCTCATCATCGCTCTCATCGTCCACAGGATCTGGGCTAGATTCCTTCATTCCTACTGGCTTGCCGTTCTCGTGCGTAGTGTGGATTACCGTTTCTTCTTCCGGAATAGGTTCCTCCTCTGGGAGTGGTAGTATTTCCTCCGGATCCTCTACTGCATTCCCAGTTTGTGCCCATCTATACAAACACTCGGCTACCACGTTCTCTAATATCATTTAATTTCTATAAAGGAGTAATATTATATTTATTTATTCTTCCACATATTGTTATTTTATTTACCCATGTTGTACATGGGCTGCGACGGACATGAAAGCCTAGGCCCCACCACAGAATGAGCTCATGCGAACTTGGGCTAGAAAGTCCATCAACGAAAAGGTCATGAATGTCGTTTATGCACAACAAACTTGTCCATTCCCCCCCCCCCATTTTTTGGACTGGACTAGTGGATTAAGTTCGAATAAGAAGATAAACCAAATAATGGAGTTGTCCGAATTTTTGGGAGTAAGTTACATTCAGTTCCCGAAAATGCGAGACACGATGAAGGAGTTCAAGTCGAAGTCAACTTCGAGATTTGCGGAACAAGATAGATGAGGTTTGAGTCAGGTCCGAGAAAAGGGGGAGTCGTGACTTCCTCCCCCGTGTACGTTTTACCATAATTATCACATACACATTCTGAGATATGAACACACATACACACACGAAGGTTCGAGTCACACATATTAGCTACCTGAAATAATCATTTTCATACACACATATCACAATTGATATTGCACTAAAGGAGACATTCTCATTCGTGATTGAGTGTTCTTCAAAACTTCTTTGCGATCACCGATTTTTTTACTTTAGCGTCAGAGCCGACGCCCTTTACAAGTTTCGGAGCACAGTCCAGTTTCGTGGCAGCTTCGGACGGTACCGTTTTGTGGCATATCTCTAGCAATTGATCGAGGCTAATTTAGTCATATTGTTGTGCGTTTATATTGGACGCATAAAAAACCAGAATAAAAATATCATTTCATTGATTCCCGTTTTTCGCCATCTCCTTCAAGAGAACATACCCTTCCTCCATCGTCTTACCCAATAACGATCCTCCACCCGTCGAAGCATCCACCATTCCTCTCGTTCGGTGGTCCATATGTAGAAGTGACAAATGATTTGGTCTCGTGAGAAATCATGTTGTGGGCAAGTTCTAATCAAGTCCTTGAAACGCTCCCATGCTTCGGCTAGGGACTCATCATCATCTTACCTAAATGAAGATATTTCCCCTCGAATTTGGATGGTCTTGCTCGGAGGGAAATACTTCATCAAAAATGCATCGACAAGATCATTCCAATTTCCAATGGTCCTCAAATCAAGGGAGAGGTACCATTGCTTAGCTCGGTCTCGGAGGGAGAAGGGGAATAGTTACAATCAGATGTAATCTTGGTGAACCCGATTGATCTTAACTGTCAAACTTATATCGAGGAATTGAGACAAGTGGAGGTTAGGATCCTCCTTGGAAAGTCCTCAAAATTGATTGTTTTGCACCTTAACAATCAAAGCTGGCTTGAGCTCGAAATTGTGAGCATCCACGGGTTCTCGACCCACTCCTCCATATGGCTTTGGAATCGGGCGGAAATGATCCATCAAAACTCGGTGTGGGCCATTCTCCTCATTCTCAATCGGATTTTCTCTAACCCTCCGGTGAAGGTTATCTCCCACGGCCCTTTGTTATCGGTTTCCACCATTTCCATTCGACTCCTCAAATCCGTCTACCCCTTGATTCCCTACTTCCTCCTCGACCTCCTCTACAATCGGGTTCTCTCTTCTATTCATCTCTTCTAACTCCACTCTTCTTCTTTCAGTGTTTCTTCTTCGACAACTAGCTTCAATCTCCAGGTCTAGAGGCAACAATTCTTGATGGTTCCTCCTAGATCGCGTGATCATAAGTCATGTCTATAAAATGTTCAAAAGAGAGTGGGAATTGCAAGTAAGATGAGAAATAATAAACACAAATATTTTTGGGGTTTTTGAAGAATAAAGAAAGCAAATAACGTGTCTAGACTAAAACTTTATCAACTTACACTCTAAAACTACAAAACCTCCCCGACAACGGCACCATAAACTTGATACATGTATTATGTAACACCAAAATACACAACCGCAAGTATACGGTGTATATCGTAGCGTGGCAAATACAAGGTCGATCCCACAAGGAGGTGTAGTGTAAAAGCGTATTTTATTGATCTAGTTCTAAATAGACGATGATCGAAAGTTTTAAAGTGTTTATTACCCCTAATTATCTACCAAAGTGTCACAAGTAAACAATAGAGAGTAATAAAGGAAATTCGATCAACTATGCTCATGCAATTCTCGAAAACAAAAGAAATACGAGTAAAACTCAAAGAAGAAAAGGGAGGTTCCAAGGCATATGTCACGCTAAGGGGTCAATTTATGATCAAAAGCCTATTTAAGTGGTGTAGTGATTATTACTATAAGGTTGATCACGAAATAATGAATTAAAAGTTCTTTCGATCCAATTAATTCAAGAGAAATATCACCCAAACATGTATTTCTACCAAGCATGCATAATAAATCCCAAAAAGGTTCCTAAGACCATCTAATACCCTCCCAACAATTGATCCTCTCTCGATCTCACAATAAATTGGGTCGAATGCTTAAATACGATTAATGAAAAAAAATTCTCAATCCAATTTCAATTAACAATAAATAAAACATATTATCATGGCCATTGACAACATGTCTTGCAATGAAAGTTAAGCATTCAAATAGAAATAAACACCACAACCACCAAATAAATAAGAAATTAATTCATAAACATCATCCAAAGTGTAAACATAGCCCTAGAACCAAAAGTGTTCTTGCCAAAAACCAACATAATCCAATTAACACAAACTAATGAAATAACTAAATAAAAAGAGAGAGAATGAGAAAATTTAGTCTAATGGATGATGGGTAATTGAATTCCAACGCTTTTGACTCCTTCCTTGCTTGATTTGGTGGAGAAATGAAGAAATGGATGATAAATACCTCCAAATGTGTGTTTGTAGGTGAAGAATTCTTGTGAAATGAGTTTGGTACTCTTTGATTTCAAGAATTGGAGTATATATAGTGTTGGGGTAGGGTTTGGGTGCAAGAATTGCAAGTAAATCCCTAAAAAACGGAGAAAATACATTATTGGCACCGAGAATGGGATGACTCGACCGAACAAGGAGCTCGGCCGAGCAGGCAACTCGGCCGTGCAATGCAAAATGTGTGCCCTGAGAGAGCTCGGCCGTGCTCGGCAAATTGGACATTGGGACAACTCGGTCGTGCTTCTTTCTCGATCGGCCTAGGCATTGCTTGACCTCTATTTTCGGTATCGAGCTCGGCCATGTCGTGCACCCATCTCAACTGTGCTCTATGGATTGGGCGTGGGACGTAGCTCGGCCGTGGCGTTACTTGGCCTCGAACTTACGGTGTCGAGCACGCCTTGCTCGATCCGCGTGCTCACTCATTCCTCTCCTCGACCCTTTTTTTTGTTTTGTGCATATCTTTTGCTCCCGACCTCCAATCGACTCGATTCATTTTGCTATTCCACTCTATTTTTCGAGACGAACCCAATGGTGCGTTTCTCTCTTTGGTCCAGTGAAGTGGGGTAGGTGTTTTGCTCCCAAATTCCATCGTTTTTCCTACAAAATCGACAAAACACCACATTTCTCTTATTTTGACCAAAATCATCATATTCAACCCATAAATCAATGAAATCAATATCAAAATGAGCTCACATGTGTATCAAAAATTGTGTAAATTCCACCCGAATCAGGCGTATGGAGGAAGCGGCGACGCGATGGTGAAAAGGAGGAAAGGTGAAGAAAATGAGGAGATGAGAGAAGGGAGGAGGAAAAAATAATGTAGAGGAAGGAAAAGTAGAATTTTTGTGAAAGGGATTGTTTTGTAAAATAAGTGAAGGGTGAACTCAAACCTGGAGGTGAGTTCAACCGGAAGTTTGTTTTGTATACAAGTTACTGTATAAACCAAAATAAGTGGATAAAGGGGACTTGATTAGATATTTCAAATAAAATGATTTAAAAATTACTATAAAAAAGGTGTTGTTTACAGACGAAAATATCGACGGATTTTCGGTCGAAAACCATGGTTGCCAACGAAAATATCGACCGGAAAATTCAGTCGGGTCAATCTCGTTGGAAATTATTACCGACCGAAAAACAAATAGTTGGTTCTATATCATTACTTTATATGCATAATGATTTGACGTTACGAATTTGGTCTCATTTGTCTTATTCATAAAATTATGCGGAGTGTTCATAAAATTAATATTTATAGTATATACTTTATGCTTCCCTAATTCATAAAATTTGGTCTCATTTGTCTTATTTGTTCGTCTACAAAATCTAGTCTCATATATTTTATGGTAAAGGTAAATTTATCCTCACCACCATTTAATTACGCAAATTGCAATTCAATTTTATTTACAAACAATCATTTTATTCACAATAAACCTCACAATACCGTCAATACTCTTACTTTATCTTTTTTTTTAATATGTATCTATTTTATTGAGACTACGTTTTGTAGAAGGATCGGAGGAAATATAAAGAGTATAATTCGTATTTTAAAACAATTATAAATAATTGGATTAATTTATATAAACTTTATTTTTTTTGTAATTTCAATACTTATAATATAAGTATAATAATTTATTGAATTAACATATAATAATAGAAATTAGATACTCCTAATTTTATTTTATTAAGATAGATATTGAGTATATTTTAGGTAAAAATAAAATAAAAATGGAATCTCATTTTAGGCAATTAGTATAATAACATAATTAATAATTTGCTTATAATTAATTAGTATTGTGATAGTCCAACTTACCAAAATAATTTTTTTAAAGTAAATATGCAATTCATTGTAATATTGACACGTAGGATGAATGAGGAGATGACACATACGTAAAATGAATGATAAGATTACACATAAGTCAAATGAACGAGGAGATGACACCTAAGCAATTTAAACTTCATATTAATATATAGGTGGATATCCCACACAAAAAGAAAAGACACTTCGTAGCTGCCTAGCCTGCCTTACAGTTTTGACAAAAGCACAATTCATCGTGTTTTCCATTTTGGTTATTCATATAAAATGTGTATATTTTTTTTTTTTGGATCGGACTATTTACACCTCCATTTGGGAGGGATGCACTCTCCCTTTAATTTATTAATTAAATAATAGCGTAAAAAACCTAATATACCCTTTAAGTAAAATGCACCCTTACTACTATCTACACCCCTTTCAACATTTAAGCACTAAGTTTTGCAGCCACCATTACTTCCGATCTATGTCGCCGCCGGCACCACTACCACCAACTAAGAATTTTTTTAAAAAAAACTTTGAAATCTCATAATTTTTTTTATAATTTTTGACAGACCAGGGTCGACAATATACACTCTCGTCGACAAATGATTGTCAACTAAAGCGTATATGGTCGATCAACTATTGTCAAAAAAATTAATTTTTTTTTTAAAAAAAATTCGACATACCAAGGTCGACCATATACACTTTCGTCGACAACAATTTATCGACAAGAATGTATAGGGGCGACCCTGGTGTGTCGATATTTAAAAAAAAAAAAATTAAGAGAGAGAACCTGTTGCGTGCGGCTGGATTTTTTTTGCACCCTTACTACTATCTACACCCCTTTCAACATTTAAGCACTAAGTTTTGCAGACACCATCACTTCCGATCTACGTCACCGCCGGCACCACTACCACCAACTAAGAATTTTTTTTAAAAAAACTTTGAAATCTCATAACTTTTTTTTTTATAATTTTCGACAGACCAGGATCGACCATATACACTCTCGTCGACAAATGATTGTCAACTAGAGCGTATATGGTCGATCAACTATTGTCAAAAAAATTAATTTTTCACTACAAAAAATGCCTCGATTAGAGACCGTAAAAGCGACCGTGGTGGCTGGAGGAGGAGAAGTGGAATGGGGAAGAAGAAATAGTGTGGGAAAGGAGAAAGAGAGGAATAAGAGAAATTTGGATTTTAAAGTGGGGTTTGTTTAGTAAATAGCTTTTTTGAGACAAAGGGGTATTTCAGACAATTCGAGGGAGGGTGTATCTATGCTGACAAATTTTAAAGAGGGTGCATCAATCGGGGGTGTGTTCTCAACACAAATGGAGATGTAAATAGTCAAACCCCTTTATTTTTTAAAAAAATATGTGTACACAAAAACTATACGCCCAAATTAATTAAAGGCGTTGGCTATATACCCTCCAGCTTTTTTTAAGTATACTCCTCCTCCTCATTTATTAATTTAATAATAATGTAAAATATCTAAACTACCCCTTACACTAAAATGTTCATGATAAATACACTCCCCTCTACTTTTAATCTCTAAACCTAATACTAATTTAAAGAGTAGCCGCCATCGCAATTCCGGTCATCGCCGCCACCGGTGCACCCTACAAAGTAAAAAAAAAAAAAAAAACTTAGAATTAAAAAAAAAAAAACATTTTCAACACTGGTTTATCGATTTGTCGAAGAGAGTGTTTCTTGTCGATAAACCTATGTCGAAAATGTATTTCTTTCGACAACTCTTGGTTGATAATATACACTCTCGTCGACAAATCGTTGTCGACGAGAGTGTATATTATCAACCAAAAGTTATCGAAAATTGAAATAAAAAAGTAACTTGACAAATAGCAGAAATGGAAAAAAAAAAGTGGAACGGCCGTGCAGCTGCCCTGAAAGTGGGGGAGGAAGGTTTAGGGAGGAGGTTGCCATGGGAGGGAGGGAGGCGGCGGCGGCGGCGCCGCGCACAACATAAATTTAAAAAAAAACCCTAACCTTACCTGCTCGACGTGCGCGGGAGGAAGGCAGCGAGCGGCGAGCGACGCGCAGGGTGAAGAGAGAGCGACGGGCGGCGCTGGGCAAGGGGTGCCGCTGCGTCGTCTGAATAGAAAATAAGAAAAAAAATATACCTTCGACCTTCGGCGACGCGCGGTGAGGAATGGGGCGACGGCGAGGGAGGCAGACAGCACTGGAGGCGACGGCGGCAATTTGGGAAGGAAGAAGAAGAGGTATGGAGTATTGGGAGGAGGAAGAAGAAAGAATTAGGGTTTATGATTTAATAAGGGGAGTGTATTTATAAGGGTATTTTGTAGGCAGGACAACTAACATTATGACATTTTATGCATGGGGATACAAAAATCGGGCTATATTTAACAAGGCTGGAGGAGTATATAGCCAACGCCTTAATTAAAACTATGTAAAATAGCATAGCCCAAATTAATTAAATATAGGCCCAAAAGTAAAGCTCAAAAGCAGTCAAATCAGATTATCACTCATAAGGCCTAGGTTATTTGCCCCTCTATGAATGTTTGAATATTGGAAGGGGGGTGTATTTATTAGAGGCATTTTACTAAAAGAATCGTTTGGACATTTTACATGTTAATCACTTGTTTTAGCTTCTTACTTTGGTGATGGGACCTAGTTAAAAGTAAAGCTTAACAATTGAAAAAAGTGACTCTAATTTGGTCAAAAGCCACTCCCATAAAAAGATTCATGGAACATTTAATTGTGGCCATTTTTTATTAGACTCCACTATATAATCTCACTCAAATATAACATATACATTAGAAAGGCGACACCCTCAAGCAAAGCCTCCAAATCATCCTTGTCGGCGACTTGATACAGCTCTGGATCGACTAGGCCGTACTCATTCCTTATCTCGTATGCAAACATTGATTATGTCAAATCAACCATTTTCATTTATTAAATTATACTAGTAATTGATTGTGTGGAACACCGACTAATCCAGCGATGGCGACACCCTCAAGCAAAGCCTCCGAATCATCCTTGTCGGCGACTTGATACAGCTCTGGATCGACTAGGCCGTACTCATTCCTTATCTCGTATGCAAACATTGATTATGTCAAATCAACCATTTTCATTTATTAAATTATACTAGTAATTGATTGTGTGGATATGGCTGTAATTCATAGGAGGAGAGCATATTCAAATCTGGTGATCAACAAAAATAACGTAATACTTGTAACCATCAATAAGATATGAGGGGACGGGTGACCAAGACGAGCATGCCAGGTCGGGGTAGATTGTCTAACCAAGGAGAGAGCTGAAGGAGAGCTAAGAGAGCGCACACCAACAGGCCACACGTACAGCCCATTAACGCGTGGTCCTCGGAGAAGAACACCCCCCGAACGACTGTCCATCACCTGAAAATCAGAAGCAGAAAAAATCACATTAACACTACAAAATAATGGCCAGAAGGCAACGGCAATTGGCAACGGCATTGATAACGGGAAGGAAAAAGGCGACGGGGGCGGGTGCCGTTGCCTTAAGGCAACAGATAAGGCAACGGGAGTGGGCCCCGTTGCAAAAAGGCGACGACATATAAGGCCCGTTGCCAAAAGGCGACGGCAGTGGGCCCCGTTGCCATTTGGTAACGGGCCCCCAGTCGCTAAAAGGCAACGGCAGTGGGCCCGTTGCCTTTGCCGTCGCCCTAATTCAATTAAATTCAATTAAACCCTAAACCCTAATTATAATGTTGTGAATTGAAAATTAGAATGAATTTAAATGAAGTGATTAGAATAAATTTACATGTATAATCGAAAATAATTATACTCAATGTTGTATGTAATTATAATGTTGTGAATTGAAAATTAGAATGAATTTAAATGAAGTGATTAGAATAAATTTACATGTATAATCGAAAATAATTATACTCAATGTTGTATGTAATTATAATGTTGTGAATTGAAAATTAGAATGAATTTAAATGAAGTGACTAGAATAAATTTACATGTATAATCGAAAATAATTATACTCAATGTTGTATGTAATTATAATGTTGTGAATTGAAAATTTAGAATGAATTTAAATGATGTGATTAGAATAAATTTACATGTATAATCGAAAATAATTATACTCAATGTTGTATGTAATTATAATGTTGTGAATTGAAAATTAGAATGAATTTAAATAGTGTAAATTAATTAATGATACCGTAATTAAATTATTTAATTTGAAACACATTATAATTTAGTTAATTCTCATTTAGAAATAAATATGATATGCTTTGACAATTTAAATTTAATAAGCAACAATTAAACTTAAAATGGATTGAAATAAAGAATTGAAACTAAAATTAAATTGAATATATATTAATTGTGTTCACAACATGACGACTAAAGCTCCTAGCCTAAACGGCACACAGGGGGCGCCCAAAACTCTACAGGACCGAGAGGTCCCGTGTTCGAAACCCAGCTGGAGCGAAAATAGCAACGACCATATTGGCAACGGCGGAGTGCCGTTGCCTTTGCCGTCGCCTTCTTGATTAGTGAGGGGGAATCCGTTGCCTTCCCCGTCACCATTTTGAAAGTTTTTTGTAGTGTAACATCATTCTGCTGACAGAGTTGAGAGACGGAAAGTAGGTTTTTCGACATAGAAGGAACAAATAATGCATCTTTAAAGATAAGAGAGTTTGGATGATCAAAGTGTAGGGCACCCGTGTGAGAAATAGATAATGTGTTACCGTCACCGACGACAACATCATCATGCCCGGTGTAGGGGGCATGCAGTGAGAGGTTGGCTAGGTCGGTCGTGATGTGATGGGAAGCACCCGAGTCAAGTATCCATCCCGAAGAGGCAGGGCCGGAGGCATACGTGTGGGCAGATGGTGTGGAGAAACTGGGCTGAGGAGGCTGACGAGGAGGGTGAGCGTACGCCTGAATCTGGGGGCAGCGGCGAGCCGAGTGGCCAGGTTCGCCACAAAGATGGCATTTGCCAAAGTATGGCCTGCAGGAGGAGGGCCCGATCGAATACTGATTGGACTGCTGCTATGGGCGGCCGAGCGAGTAGGCTGGTGTTGGGCACTAAACTGGCGCTGGTGGCGTGGCCGTGCAGGGGCAGAAATGCTGTAACAGGAGCGGCCGAAGGGGCAGGGGTGAGGGCAGCAAGTTGTGATTCAGCACTGAGGAGTTTTTCATGTAATTCTAAAGTATCGAGACCGAGCTATCCCTAGTATATTTTATTGATATTGACTAAAGTATTATATACAAGGTACATGTAAGAGATATGAATAGAGTTTTCGATGTGGGATACAAGAGCAATAATATATACAAGACTACTAATACTCTAATACATTCTACAACATCTTTTTTCTGCGGCTAACAATTAAGAAGCCGAATGGGAGTTTATTTTTTTATTTAGTATCTGGTTAAGAGATCCTATCCTGTGTATGAGTTATAATGTGCTTAGCTATAGGTGGTCATGTTTTTTGTCTATTAATTTAATTTTGTGGTGCCTAGTTCTGATTTTAATGTTTCCAATCATTATTTTGACGCTTTATGATTTCATCCTTATATATGGTAATGCGTTTATTATGAAGAAATAAAGACCTTAAATGTCTATTGTTTATGGATATGATAGGATTGTTCTTTGCTTGTTTGATTTGTGCTCATGGTTTGACAAGTTATGTGATTAATTATATTGAAAATTCCAGCTTCTTTAATATTTGGAATGAATAGTTTTGGACGTAGTAGTAGTAGTATACTAGTGTGGCAGTAAGTAGATTGCCAATTCAATGCACTCTCCAATTTTTGTGGTTCTTGATCAAAAGTAAAGTAGATTGATAGGGCATTTGTTTTCATAAATCTGCTAGGGTCGTCGACCGTATCTTAGTCTCCCATCCTTTAGGGCAGAGCCTTATTCATTGTCTCACAAATCCTTCTTGCCTGACTTGCTTATGCTAATTTCGCCTCCTAACTATTGTGGATTTCAATATTCATATCTTAAGCAAACCAATTTCCATGCTACTTGTAATGATTGACTGTTCTTTCTCTTTAGATGTCAACTCTTGATGATAGTTTGTCAAAGAAACAGCAGCAGGAGAAATGCCAGACAACACTAATGAAGGCTGCAGCTAACGCAGGGTCTTCTAGACCGGCTTCTTCTAAACAAGTGCCCCCAAGCAATTCAAGTTTGGCCAATGCAAAGTCTCCTGCAGCCTCTGCTAAATTCTCTAATAATACTGAACGGCTTGAACAAATAAATAGCACAAGGAAAGCACCGGCAGGGGCTCAAATCAAATGTGTTATTGATTTGCTCTTTGAGGTATGATATTTTTGCCTCACTTCTGGCATTTGGTTTGGAGGGATGTAACCTTGTTTATTTTTTCTCCTAAATGCTGTCCTTTTAACAATGACATAGCCATTCTGAAATATCTACTATTAAATTCATTACTTCTTATGTACAACTGTTGGCTTGGAATTGGATATGTTTAATGTTGCCATAACAGCTGAATCTTGTATGGGTCGATCCACAATTTCATGACTGTAAGTATGTTGTGTTTTTGTTCCCAATAGGAGCTAATGGAGGATTTTAGCTTTTCCAATTAACTGCTGCTGCATATTACATCCTGATCACAAGAATGGAGAGACAAATTTATGTAGTTTGGTGTGACTTGTTGGATAAAATCTCTTCAGCAAAATCTATCTTAGATTAAGACATACCTTGTCATATAAAAAAAATTCACAGTATTTTTGTTGGGCACTGTTGTATGCACTATTATCGGGTTGACTCGGATGTGGACTGTTTTTAGTACGATACAAACATATATAATTAAACGGGGGTTTATTACGTGTTTAAAGGAGTATTTATGATGATCTTGATGATCTAATGAAGAACAAAGAAGAAAACAAGATGTAGCTTCTTAGAGAAGCTAAAAAGCTTGAGAGCTTTTGGGAGTGTATTGCTTTAGGTTGGGAAGATTGGGTGGAATCAGTAACCTTTTTTTACAAATGAGCCCATTTGGGCATTATATACTGTTTTCTAGGGGCTGCCCGTCCTTTACACGTGGAGCCTCCGGATTGGACCTTTATTCTGCCCGAAAAGGTGATGGGATGGTGCATTTAATGCAAAACCGCCTCTGGTGGTCGTCCTCGGCGAGATGCCGAGCAACTGGAAAAACCCACTCGTCACTCGCCGTCGTGGTCGCCGGAGAACCTGGTTGCCACGTCTTCTTATCTCCCAAAGCTTCAACTCTTGCCTTCTCTGGCTTAGATATATATCTGCTCGCCAACATCTTTGGGCGAGCAGTTTACTAGAATGTGCTCGCCAACATATTTGGGCGAACACTCAACTATATTAAATACAATAATTATCTTACATTTTCTTCTTGTTGACCAGTCGTCGCTTGACTTTGTTGACTGGTCGTCGCCACATAAGCCGGTGATTAGGATAGACTTGTCAAAGATTGACCTCTTTGACTAGGTATAACAGGCACCTAATGCGTCTTGATATCTTACGCTCACCACGCTTGCTAAATCTGTGTGCATGTTAGTGGCTCACTTTAGCTTGTTTGTGGATATTTAGTGTGAAATAGTGTTGTATAGCCTAACTTACTGAAACATAAATCATTTCACAGACAAGACAGGCCTTTACTCCTGATCAAATCAAATAAATGCAGAGTTATGACTGGAGAACATTCTCCTACAAGGTGAGTTTTGGTCATTTGCATAGACCACCAACCAGAAAAACGGAATGAAACATGCTACAAACACTGCTCTAAGACGGGCCAAGGCAGAGGTTCACGGCCTTGCTCCGAAGCCCAAGACCAAGAAGAAGAAGCACGAAATCAGCAAGAGGACCAAGCTTACGAATGCTCATCTTCCAGAACTCTTCAAAAATCTCAAATAACAGTTTTGTGGTTGCAGGATATCTTCAAATATGCCTATTGGGGGGGAGTTCTTGGTGCCATTTTTGTTTTCTTGAGAATATACAAAACAGAAAAATACCTTAGGGCTGCAATACCAAATTATTAGTTAATACTTCTAAGAAATTTTATACATGTGTGGAGATTGAAGAAGGGAATGTCAATCATTCCGTAAGAGCATTGAAGGATTAGAAAGAAAAAAATAAAATGAGAGAAAAAATAATGTCAGTATATGATCAGATTTCCAAATATCAATATATTTGCAAATATATTTATTTGAGTCTAATATATGTATGGCATCTGAAACTACACATATTCAATCCCTTTGAAGTGGGATTTGTATTTCATATAAGGGAAAATAATTTTTTTTGTCCCTTAAAGGATACTCAAAATTCGGGGCTCAAAGAGTTTTAGAAAACGTTCTTGGTGGAAAAAAGTTAAGTTGGTTGAATTTTGATTTTTGTCCTCTGAGTTTCTCCACTTTGAAAATAGTTTCTAATTTTAAGATTTTTATCCTCTAAATTTTTTGATTTTGAAATTAGTCCCTTATGTTTACAAATTTTAAGATTTTAGTCTTTATTACCTACAATCACAATCAAAGATAAACATCATGCAAATTTTGGATTTGTCGTTTATTTGTAGATACGTGATTTGAGGATGAATGTGCATGTAAACGACAAAACCAACGATTTGCAAATAATTACATGATGAGGGACTAATTTCAAAGTCGAAAAATTTAGAGGACAAAAATCTTAAAATTGTAAATATAAGTGACTAATTTCAAAGTCGAAAAACTTAGAGGACAAAAATCAAAATTGACATAACTTAAAGGACAAAAAAATGTATTTTCCCTTTATATAAATCTCCCTTGAATCATCTATTTCTGAATCTACTAGTATACCTAGATATAGGTGTACGGTGTACCTCAATCCTTGTAATAAAAAAGAGGAGATACAGACTAGTTCAATGCATGCAAGGTACTTTTATTGTTTGTAATTAATTTGTTGAATTCAATTTGATATAATTCACTTTTTAAATAATTAAGACAACTTTTTAATATTAAAGAATTTTATTAATTTTTTTGACAGATTACAATGAACTCGATAAATGTGGCTGAAGAGGAGAATAAGATTAGAAAGAAGAGAGGGAGAAAAGGGCTTCACATAATTAAATCGCCATTCTTTTGACAAAACTTTTTTTTTTTTTATTAGGAGATTAATTTGTTTATTCGTTCGAAATTAATGTCACATGTTGTTAATTTTATCCTTCAAGGTTGAAGTAAATAATAAACTAAGTAGGATTTTCTCTTTTATTATTGGGTTTTAACTGTTGAAGTTGGTTTCATTTCCTAATTTTCTTGTGAATAATGTTTTATTCAACGAAGCAACAAATTGAAATAAAAAATAAAAAATAAAAAAAGAACCAATAGCTAATTGTTTACACATAGAATATACTTAAAATATTTTTAAAAATTTACATGTGAATTTTTATTTTAATTTACCCCTTTTAAATGAGGGGAAAAAGTGTATCAAAATTCAAACTTTAATTGAAAAGGATTGAATTTTACACTAAAAAAATCTAAAATTGAGATGAAAATGATAAAATTGAAAATGAAAAAAGTTAAGAGCTATCTTGGTGAGAGTCTCACGACAAATCTTTCTTCCAAAAAATAATAATCACTTTTATTAAAAACATTATCACATTTTTCCATCCGAAGAAATATTAGAAATTAATCTATACTCTAATAAAAAAAAGATCTTTAGGAGATCTATGTACAAGGAAACTAATTATTCGTAGGGTTGTCAATGGGGCGGGTAAAAACCCGGACCCGCATAAATCCGGCCCGTATGGGGCGGGTAAATACCCGGTCAAATGGGTTTCGGAGCGGATAAATACCCGGTCAACGAATACCCGCCGGGTATGGGACGGGTAATGGGATTACATATACCCGACCCGACCCCGACCCGTATATATATATATATATATATATATATATATAATATTAATTTATTAATTCTCCCCTCTCCATTGGTAACAATTCTAACTAATTAGATTATATAGAGTGGTTGTAGGATTTATTGTACTTTTCTGCGGATTTAGGATGACTTCTAAAATTGCAGTCGATTTACTCTATTTTCAAAAAAGACTTAGACCTTAGATTATTTATTTTGTGATTAGTTGTTTATAACTTTATGTTATATTTAAAATTTTATGTTTTATTTGATGTTGGAATTAATATTTTATTGTAGTTTTAAGAGTTGATTTTAATGTGCTATTTTTTTTTAAATAAATAGATTTTAAAAAAAAAGTGATGGCGGGGCGGGTTTTACCCGCCGGGTTCACTGGGCAAAACGGGGCGGGTTTTGGCGGGTATTGAAGCGGGGCGGGACGGATAACAGGTCTAAAAAAGTTTGGCGGGGCGGGTCCTGGAAAAGGCCAAACCCGTCCCATACCCGCCCCGTTGCCAACCCTAATTATTCGTTTGGACTTTGGAGTTCAACTCCCCTTCTTTGGATTTTGACCCGTTGATCCGGCTAATTCGCAATACAAACAGTTACGTGGATCATTTAAAAAAAGGCAAATAGAGCAAAATAGGGTAAAATGCAAGTTTGATCCCAAGAGATTTTCTTAAAAGCAATTTTAGTCCCACGTTCTTTTTTGGTTCCATTTTTTTGCAAAAAAGGTCCCAACCGTTAAATACTTAATGGTTCCGTTAAGTGATATAATATAAAAATTAAAAAAATCATTTATACAATTTGAATTTATTTTAACCCCAAAATCTGATTATAATTTAAAAATTAAAAAAAAATTGAAAATTCTGATATTTAAATAAATAAATTTAAATAATTTTTTTAACAAAAAAAAACTGAAATTAAAAAAAACAATTTAAAGATACAAAATATAATTCATATAAAATCTGAATATTGAATTATTATCAAATTGAGTTAAAAAAAATATTTATTACAATTATTTAAATATTGAATTATTATCAAATTGAGTTAAAAAAATATTAATTACAATTATTTAAAATATAAATTCAGAAAAAATCAAATTAAAAACTAAAGATAATAAGTACAGTATATCAAATAAAAAATCTGCTCCATATGCATCTCCCAGTCCTCTGCTTTTCTTCTTCCCGGCGAACATCCCCGTCACCACCCCGATCGCCGCCACTCTGCCCCCATTCTCGTCACCACCCTGCCAAGCCGCCACCTGATACCACACCTCAACACCCCGCCATCGCCACCACTTATAACCCGTTCTTCCAAAATCTCATGAAAAATCTGCAAATCCGAATTCGGTAACGAAATTCATAGAGGCTACCTACTCTAGCCTCGTCTCAGTGCTAGGAATCAAAGCCCCATGTCGATTTCATATTTCAATCTCTCCTTCATCTCTAATTTGCGAATTTTCATAGCGATTTTTGGCGATTTTTTTACTGTTTTCTCAACTTTCTTTTTTCTGATTGTGGGATTTGGGAATAATTACAATGAGTGTTTTGCGGTTTGGGGGATTTGAGTGAATGTTTTTTTGGAATGATTATTATTTAGGGCGACTGTTATGCAATTTTTTTTTAGGGGTTTACAGAATTGATGGATTGATTTTGGAGTGGTGGACAAAAGATGAATTTGTTAACGGGAGCGTGTGACACACGTCCAGAATTCCGTTAGTTCTAAACGGGAAAATTACTTGGTACCATTTTCGCTCAAAATGGAACCATTTTCGTGAGAACTAATTCACCTGGGACTAAATCTGCATTTTACCCGAGCAAAATATATGCGGTTTTATTTCTAAAATTTAAAAATTATTAAAAAAAGTGAAAAAATTATTATGAAAAAATAAAAAATATTAACAGATTTGTTTAAAAGATATATACAAATCAATCTAACAATATATATTCGCAAATATATTTATTAATGTAATACTCCATCGTATCTGAAATTACCATATATATGAACGATCATTTCCTATAAATAAGTCCCAACTTAAACTCTAAAGCTCACAAATATTTTTCGTAGAAAATTTTGAATTTAAGAATGGTGGCTACAAGAGATTTGAAGTGGTTGAAGCCATGGCTAAAACTTTCGTTTTTCGACAAGAAGAAGCTAGAAGTGCAAGAAACATGTAAAACAATACGCGATCAAGTATTGTACGGTGTGCATGGAACCACCCGTATGCAAAATGTGTTGGTCGAAAAAGGCAAGCCAACACCTCCATCACCCTATCGTCAAGGTATCTATCATTTTCTTTTAACAAATTAATTTTGTATTCGATAAATATATGTTATAATTAATAGGATTGAGGAATAAGTCATTATCTATGTAAATATCTTTTGTGATAAGATTAGTTTGTTAAATATTCCTTGTATATCTCATGTAATCTCAGTATATAAATTAATACAAGTTTCTCTCATCACCAATTCAACGGTGATCACATATTCACTCTTTATATGGACAAGTTTCTCTCATCACCAATTCAACGGTGATCACATATTCACTCTTTATATGGTATCAGTCATATTCACCAAAACCCTATTCTCCCACTAAAAAGCCTCACGCTAAATATTTATGTTCTCCGCTAAAAATTTATGTAAATTTATGTTCTGCCTTCTCCGCTAAAAATTTCTAATCTGCCTTCTCATTTTTTTCTCACCATGGCCGACACATCATCCTCCTCTTCTCTCCCCCTCAATACTCTTGTTCACATGTTGACGATAAAACTCACATCGTCTAACTATCTCATCTGGAAGAATCAGATTACTCCCGTTCTTACCAGTCATGACCTAATTTCCTATGTCGACGGCACCGTCTCGTAGGGGTGGCAATTTTCGACACGACACGATAGCACGATACGAATCCGACATGAAAATTGCGGGTTAGTGTTTGGCCTTATTGGGTTCGTGTCGTTATTGGGTCGACCTAATAACGACACGAAAATTTCGGGTCGGGTTCGTGTCGGGTTCGTGTCAACCCGTTAAGCACGATAAAATTAACAGGTAACCCATTAACCTGTTAACAACCCGTTAACCTGATATGACACGACACGATAATGACACGTATCTGATAATAACACGATAATTTTTTATATTTATATAAATATATTATTTTTTTATATATTTAATACAATTTTAAATTGATTTATTTTCTTATCGTGTCGTTATCGTGTTGTTATCGTGTTACGTGTCGTGTCACGTCGACACGAAAATTATCGTGTTGTTATCGTGTCGTGTCGTGTCGACACGAAAATTATCGGGTTCGTGTCGTGTCGACACAAATTCTTATCGTGTCGTGTTCGTGTTTGGGCTTATCGTGTCGTGTCACTATCGTGTCGACACGAAACACGACACGATAGCACGATTTGCCAGCTCTACCGTCTCGGCCCCGGCTAAATCCATCACAGAAAACGGTTCAACATCTGCTAACCCTGAATATGCGACTTGGTTTGCTATGGACCAAAAAGTTCTAAGCCTCATCCTTTCTTCCCTCACTAAAGAAACAATGGCGGAAGTTATCGGCCTTACTTCCTCCCGGGCTGTCTGGTCGGCTATTGAAGAGGATTTTAGTCACTCCTCCGTTTCCCGCATCAACCAGCTTCGCGGTGAACTATTTAATCTTCGTCGCGGATCCTCATCAGTCGAGGACTACAGTCGCAAATTCCGCTTGTTGTGCGACCAATTGGCCTCCATTGGTCGTCCCGTAGACACACCGGATCAAAGCCATTGGTTTCTCAATGGTCTTGGCTCTCAATTTCTCAGCTTCTCGGATACCCGCATGAATATGTCTCCAATGCCTTCTTTCCGTGATTTGGTACACCAAGCCATCAGTTTTGACTTGCTGCAGCGCTAGATGAATCCCCCATCTACCGCTGTTCCGGCCTTCACTGCAGATCGTCGCTCAGACTCCTCTAAGCGCCGGAACCAGCCGCGATCCTGTGATCCCTCTCAAGCTCCTCGGCACCCATCCCACCCTTCTGGTTCGCCTGCCTTCAGGAATAAGAGGTCGTATGTTCCAATTGCCAAATATGTCGTCAACCAGACCATTACGCAGACCGTTGCTCCGATCGGTATGCTCGATCCACCAAGCAATCGGTAAATTTGGCCCAGGCCTTCCAATCTCAGTGTTCTGTTTCGCCTACAACAACCTCAGATTGGTTTCTCGACACGGGCGCTTCTGCTCACATGACTCCTAGTGCCTCAGATATGGATGCCCTTGCTCCTTACAATGGTAACGATAGTGTTGTTATTGCAAACGGTACATGTATCCCTATTACTCATGTTGGCTCTTATCGTCTTAATGATAATGTTCGGTTATTGGATGTTTTAGTTGTGCCTCATATAACAAAGAATATACTCTCAATCAGCAAATTGACCTCAGATTTTCCTGTTGATATGCTATTTACTGATCAGTCGTTTGTGATTCAGAATCGGCTAACCAAGGAGCCACTGGCCCGAGGCAGACGTAGTCAGGGTCTCTACGTTTTGGAACATGGAAACCAGGCTTTAGTTGCTGCTTTGCATTCGGCTTCGTTGAAGGCATCTTTTGAAATTTGGCATAATAGATTAGGCCACGTCTCAATTTCCGTTATTAATTCTTTAAAGAAACTTGGACATTTATCCGTTACGTCTATTTTGCCTAAACCAACTTTATGTACACCTTGTCAGTTAGCCAAAAGTAAACATCTTCCTTTTCGGTTAAATGATAAACGTGCCTCTTGTGTTTTGGAATTAATTTACTGTGATTTGTGGGGACCTGCTCCAATTTGTTCTAATGATGGTTATCGTTACTATGTCGTATTTATTGATGATTTCTCTCGGTTTACGTGGCTCTACCCTATGCATGCAAAGTCTGAATTCTTTGATGTCCTAGTTCGGTTTCATGCTTTTGTTTCAAATCAGTTCAACAGTAATATTAAGGTGTTTCAAAGTGATGGTGGCACTAAATTTGTAAACACTCGTGTGCATGATTTTTTTACTACTAAGGGTATTCATCATCGTTTGTCGTGTCCTTACACTCCTCAGCAAAATGGGCGTGTTGAGCGTAAACATAGACATATTACTGAGACGGGCTTGTCACTTATGTTTCTTGCCAGTGTTCCAGCAAAATTTTGGGTTGATGCTTTTGCTTCGGCTGTTTATATCATAAATCGTTTGCCTTCGTCTGTCTTGGATGATAAGTCTCCTTTTGAGTTATTATTTCATCAACCACCGTCTTATGCAAATTTCAAGACTTTTGGTTGTCGGGTATTTCCGTATCTCAGAAATTATGCTCCACATAAACTTGCTCCTCGCAGTATTCCATGTATTTTTTTGGGTTACAGCTCATCTCACAAAGGGTTTCGGTGTTACGATCCTGTCGCTTCCCGATTTTATATTACCCGTCATGCGCAATTTGATGAATCATCGTTTCCTTTTTCAGATAAACCTGCTTCTATTAATTCCAGCACTCTGGAATTCAGCTCATTTCTTGAGCCTGGCCCAATTGCAGCAGCACTGCCTTCCTCCGCTCTCTTGTTGGGGCTCTCCAATATCTCACTATCACGCGTCCTGACTTATGTTATGCAATTAACCATGTGAGTCAGTTTCTTCAGTCTCCTACTGTGGATCATTTTTTAGCTGTTAAGCGTATATTGCGTTATGTCGCTGGCACTATCAAGTTCGGCTTATCATTCACACGTGGCACTGATTACTCTATTATTGGTTACTCGGATGCCGATTGGGCTCGATGTGTAGAGACACGTCGATCCACCTACGGTTATTCTATCTACTTAGGAAGAAATTTGATTTCTTGGAGTGCTAAGAAACAACCTACTGTGGCCCGTTCCAGTTGTGAAACAGAATATCGGGCCTTAGCAAACACGGCCCAAGAAATCGTTTGGGTCACTCACTTACTTCGGGAATTGGGTGCCCTGCCAACTCGTCGTCCCTTGCTTCTATGTGACAATAAGAGTGCTCTGTTTCTTTCTCAAAATCCAGTTGCTCACAAGCGAGCAAAACACATCGATATCGACTGTCATTTTGTAAGGGAACTGGTCTCTTCCGGACGATTGGATACTCAATTCGTGCCCACGACTCTTCAGATTGCTGACATTTTTACCAAGAGTCTTCCTCGTCCAAGCTTTGAGTTACTTCGTTCCAAGCTTTGTGTTTCCTTACATCCACAACATTGCTTGAAGGGGGTAATAGGATTGAGGAATAAGTCATTGACTTATTCCATCATATCTCTGTAAATATCTTTTGTGATAAGATTAATTTGTTAAATATTCCTTGTATATCTCATGTAATCTCAGTACATAAATACAAGTGTTTCTCTCATCACCAATTCAACGGTGATCACATATTCACTCTTTATAATAATAATTAATTAAATATTTGTAAATTTGGTAATTAGGTGTGCATTGCTTCCGAGAGGGCATGTATTAAAATTAAAGAAATAAGCAAATTTCTGGATCCAACTATACAAGATAAAGGGAAAATACATTTTTTTGTCCTTTAAGTTATGCCAATTTTGATTTTTGTCCTCTACATTTTTTGACTTTGAAATTAGTCCCTTGTATTTATAAATTTTAAGATTTTTATCCTCTAAGTTTTTCGACTTTGAAATTAGTCTCTTATGTTTACAATTTTTAAGATTTTAGTCCTTATTACCTACAATCGAAGGTATACATCATGCAATTATTTGCATATCGTTGATTTTGTCGTTTACATGCACATTCAGCCTCAATCGGGTATCTACAAATAAACGACAAAAAGTCAACGATTCGCATGATGTTTACATTCGATTGTAGGTAATAAGGACTAAAATCTTAAAATTTGTAAACATAAGAGACTAATTTCAAAATCGAAAAATTTAAAGGACGAAAATTTTAAAATTTGTAAACATTAGGGACTAGTTTCAAAGTTGAGAAACTTAGAGGACAAAAATCAAAATTCAAACAACTTGAGGGACAGAAAAATATATTTTCCCCAAGATAAACAAAGGTATAGTAGTGTACCTTAATCCAGACGAAAAAGAGGGCAAAAAAAAAATTGTCTCCAAATCACTGTCAAGTGTGCAAAAGAAAGATTAAGGATCCCATCAATGATTTCTGTTCGATTGCATGCAAGGTACTTTTTTTTTTAATTAGCGTTTTAATATTAAAGAATTTAATTTTTTTTTTTTTTTTTTGACAGATTTCAATGAACACGAATGTGGATGTAAAGGAGAAAATTAATATAGAGAAGGTGGCTGAAGAGGAGAATAATGATACAAAGAAGAGAAGGAGAAAAGGGATTCAAATTAGGTCCCCATTATTTTGACAACAAGTTTAGGAGATTAATTTTGTTTATTTGTTGTGAATTGTGATGACATTCGAAATTGTAGTAGTTTGAGTGTCTTGTTAATTGGGTTGATACATTTCGGTTTTATCCCTACGAAGGGTGTTCATTTTAATGAGGCCAGCCTTGTACGATGTTGTTTAGGTTTTTTTATTAAGGCTTTTGATCGTAATAAATTTCGTACTTTTCAAATTGTATTAAGATTGATATTGGAGTAAATATGATAATAATTTTGGATAAAATTTAATTTAAGAAAATGGATATGGATATATAGTTGGTTTATTTTCCTAATTTTCTTGCGAATAATGTATTGATATACTCCGTATATAATATGTATTCATGAACTAAACTGAATTAAGCAACAGATTGCAAATATATGTACAAGGAAACTATTTTATTAACTAACTAGATTATATTAGGAAACTGATATATTATTTATTTGAGAGCTAGCTCAACTCATGAACTCGTTCATATTGATAAACATTTCATTGGCTCGTTAGACTAGTTTGTGAATCGAATCAAACTCTATTTTTAATTTATTAAGTAATGTTAGGGAAAAAAAATCAATTTAGTCTCGTAACTTTTTACTTTTCTTAAAATGGTCCAAAAAAAATTTAATATACCAATTTAGTCACATTTTTTTTAAATTTTATTTTATTTTGGTCCCATTTTCATTGGAAAGATGACGTCGAAAAGTGTTGAATGTATAAATAAAAAATAATTTTAAAGTCCCATAGAATAAAATAAAATCCATGTGACCATGTCATTATTTTATAAAAATAAAATTATTATAGTATTAAACTAAAATTAATTGTTCCAAAAATATAAAATAATAATTAATTTTATTGTTCCAGAAACATAATAGTTTAATTAATTTTTATTAAAAATAATAGTTTAATTAAACTAATAAAATTAATAATATAATAATTTTCTGTTTAACTCTATTAATTGAAATATAAAATAATAGTAATTGATTTTTTATTGTTCTAGAAACATGATATAATAATTAATTTTATTATTTCAGAAACATAATAGTTTAATTAATTATCATTAAAAATAATAGTTTAATTAAACTAATAAAATTAATAATATAATAACAGAAAATAATACTACGTAGTTTAATTAATTAACATTAAAAATAATAGTTTAATTAAACTAATAAAATTAATAATATAATAATTTTATGTTAACTCTATTAATTATTATAATACCGCTACAATTTGGAGAACATTACTTTACTTTACTTGTATTAATTTTAATTTTATATTTCTGGAATAATAGTTTAATTAATTATTATTTTATAAAAATAAAACCCATGCGACCTGGGTAAATAACTGCTATAGTTTAGCATATTAATAATATAATAATTTTATTTTTATAAAATAATGACATGGATTTTATTTTATTGTATTAGACTTTAAAATAATTCAAAATGATTTTTTAATTATACACTCAGCACTTTTCGGCCGTCCAATCATCTTTCTGGCGAAAATAGGATCAAAACAAAATAAAATTAAAAAAATTGGAACTAAAATTATTTTCAAAATAATAAAAAAATAAAAATATGAGAACTTTAGGAAATAAATAAAATATTAGCAAATTTGGAGAACATTAATTATGTAACGGTTATGTATATGAGATTATCAAATACAGTAAAAACTTGGAACTTTTGTAAAAAATCATCAAATTCGATAAGATAATAAGATAATATTTTTTTGAAAATCCCTTTATAAATATTAGGTACCATTAAAACTCTAAATTAATAATTCATAAACATTACAATTATAAATATTATGGTAATTTGCTAAAATATGAATCTATTGTACCTTGACTAACTTTCAAATGATATTTTTCATCAATCCACTATTTTAAATCTTTTTGAGTGCATGTGAGATGGTCTCTCTTATACTCACATAATGCTTTACACATTTAATCATTCATGGATGATTTTGCGATGCCTTTTAGATGAGAAGACAGACTGGGTGTTATGAATTATTTTATTTCCATATTGAGATTTATACAGTGGAATATATGTTTCATTCACCATGCATTAATATATCTAAGTGCAACGAATTAATGTAAACATGTATACGATGAATATACTCACTCCGTCCGCCTATAAGCTTCCCATTTTACCATTTTGGTTCCGTCCGCTTTTGGTAAGTATTTTTTCTTATACTTCACTTTATATCTTGCTTTTTCTCTCTATCTCTCTCCTCTCTCAATCACATCACTTGTACTATATCTAATATTTAATCACTTTTCTTAATCTCTGTGTCAAAAAGTAACGTGAAACTTATAGGCGGACGGAGGGAGTATTTAATTAGTTACAAATAGTTGATTGATGCATGAATATAATCAATGAAATATACTCCCTCCGTCCCACTATAAGTTTCCCACTTTCCTTTTTTGGATGTCCCACAATAAGTTTTTCATTCCATTTTTAGCAAATTATTTTCTCTCTCCCAATCACATCATTTACACTTTATCTATTATTTTATCATATTTCATCTTATACTAATCTATTACTCCGTATTTTCTACCATCACATTATTTGTAATACATCTATTATTATATCATATTCCTTAATCTAAACACCCAAAAGAAGTGAGAAACTTATTGCGGGACGGAGTGAGTATATGAAATCACACTACAAAAAACGCGCGTCATAGGGACGGACACATGCCGACGGATAATATTCCGTCGGCATTTCCGACGGAAATGCCGACGGAATGCCGACGGAATGCCGACGGATTACTGTTGTTTGAAAAGTCAACAGGCTTGCCGACGGATTTCCGTTCCGTCAGCATTTACCGAGGGAAAATGTTAACGGATCTTTTGAAATATTTATGCCGACGGAAATGTCGACGGATAATCCGTCGGCTTCAGACACGTTAATTTTGCACCGCCTCGTTTTCCAAAAAGGTAACGGTTACCATTAAAAGTGGGCGGTTACCGAGGGAAATGCCGACGGAATATCCGTCGGTATTTTTTTTTTTTTATATATAAGGGCCTCACAGAATGCGTTTTAGAAAAAAAAAAGGCGTGCGTGAGTGAGTCGATTCGGGGGGGAAGACGAAGACGAGGACGAGGCTATTGAAGCAAATTTCTCCGATTACATTGATACGGTACGTTTTCTTAATTAGTTTTAATACTTATATATGTTTATGCATGGATATATGTAAATATGAATAATTTAATGTTGATTTGCATGTTATTGATTTGGTTAGTTGTTAAAATATTATGATCATGTTAATTAGTACGTATATTATTTAATTTATTGATTAAGCTAGAATAATTTTGATAGAGTAGTTTTTTAAGGTTAATTAATTAATTGTTATATGCATGTATAGTTAATTACTAGTTTAATTTAATGGTGTAATTTTGATATAGAATATTTTTAATGTAGGTAGTGCATGTTTCAATCAATTGTTTAAATTAGTTTAGATATAGTGGTTCGACCGTTGGATCACGTTGTAATTAGGAATATGTTGATTAAATTAGGAATACGCTATATTAGTAAAAATTTTAAATTAATTAGGAATATGTTCATTAAATTTATAATTATTGACCCAATTAGAAAATTATTATTTTAATTAGTTTTAGGTTTGTTAATTTAGGAATATGTTCAATTTTTTATTATTGATTAAGTTAGGTAGAAAAATAATAATTAAATTAGGTTATTGTTGATTAAATTAGGAATATGTTGATTAATTAAATTAGGAATATGTTATATTAGTAAAAAATTTAAATTAGGAATATGTTCATTTAATTGATAATTAGAAAACTCCAATTAGAAAACTATTATTTTAATTATGTTTAGATTTGTTAATTTAGGAATATGTTAATTTAGAAATATTTTTAATGTAGGTGATGCATGTTTCAATCAATTGTTTAAATTATTAGTTAATTAGATGGTTCGACGGTGGTATCACGTTGTAATTAGGTTATATATATATTATTTTGATTTAAATTAGGAATATGTTGATTAAATTAGGAATTGATTAAATTAGGAATATGCTATATTAGTAAAAAATTTAAATTAGCAATATGTTCATTAAATTGATAATTAGTAAAATTAGGAGTATTTTTTATTGATTGAAACAGATGAGTGAACATGTACCGAACCAGGGTTCTGGTTCACGTAGGCCATCTGGGTCACGTGCAAGGAGGGCTCGGGGTCAATCAGTACCTGTGATGGCTCCTCCTCCTCCTGTGGCAGTGTCGCCGCCGCCGACTACGATGTCGTCTAGTTCATCGACAGCCGTTGGATCCTCTTCTCGTCAGCATCCCGTTCGAGACAAAAGGAAACCCGTTGAAATCGTTCAAGAAGCGTAAGTCAATAATTATAATGTTTAACAGTATTCAATAACGATTAACTTTATTTAATTTATTTATAATGTGTTAGTTTATAAATTTGTTAATAATTTTATAGGTTGTTGCCCGGTAATGAGGTGTCCAGGATCTGCACACAAGCCTTTAAGAAGTGCAAGATTTCTAAGGGTGCTATCACTTGGTTGGCGGTGCCGCAAACTAAAAAGGATGAATACTTCGAGGAGTTCCAGGTATATAATTACAATAATTAAAGTTTATTAAATAACTAATTATACATATTATTTGATAAATATGTTGAATATTTGTATAGAAAAAGGCCCGTTGGGATACGACGATCAACTCGGACGACGCTATTTACCAGAAGTGGTACGGTGTTTGTTCTACTCGGTACACGAACATGATGTACGACTGGAGAATGGTCCTTGGCCTTGGTGGGATGAGCAACGCCGTGAGGACACCAAGTGGTCGGTCGGCCCGGAGTGCATCGCAGGCGTCCGTATCCTCCACTGTCGTCCCGGATCCGAACGTCATGGCAACGTTTGAGAACTACTTCCGCCTCTGGAGTGCCAACGCGGGTCGGACGTTGGGGATGTCTGCTGAGCAGATCGAGGCCATCTATCAACAGACGATGGGGCAAGCCCCGCCAGCTCCAGCTCCAGATCAAGCTCAGGCCGACGATGACGACGTCAACTTGAGTACTGACGATGTGGTTAATCAGTTTTTTAACTATCGTGATTGAACAATTTAATTTTGTGTTGAACTAATTTATTTTTCTGTTGAACTTATTTACTTTTCTGTTGAACTTATTTATCTTTATGTTGATCTATATATTTATCTTTATGTTGAACTATATGTTGAACTATATATTGCAGTTTATTTGTGTAGTTTATTGGAGGAATAATGCATTTGGTGTATAGATGAAAATAAGGTGCATTCATTTGTTTCATTGAGTACAAATAACAGTGCATTCTAGTACAAAATAACCTCATATAGAGTGCATTATACATATATTTAACCAAACCACTTGAAGGTGGTAGATGCAACCATGACAACTAGCACAATCAAAATGATTTTGTTCACTTTGATTAAATCCTTGATTTCTTCAGCCAAATTCTTGATCTCTATAACCAATTTCTTCATCTCTTGAGTCATTTTCTTCATGTCTTCAGTTTCTTGGTCACTTTGATTAGATCCTTGATTCTTGTCAACAACACAGTTTTCTAGAGTATCAGCCCATACAAAGAAACCACATCCACCACCACAACCATCACTTAGGGAGTCAGGACAATTATGAAATATCCTCCCTTTACTTCTAGGTTGTTTAGAAGCATATGTACGACATGCCTTTCCACAATAACAAACAAGGCCTTGCTGAAATCGAATAGAAGATGAAGAAGACATGATATTTCTTTGCAAAATAGAAAAAATCAAATATGGTGTGAGCTTTGTGTGTGCTATATATACAAAAAATTGAATTAATTAAAAAAAAAAACCGCCAAATGCCGACGGAATATATTTTCCGTCGGAATTCACAATTTGATAAATACCGACGGATAATCCGTCGGTATTTATTTATGCCGACGGAATATTGGGCGGGTGAAATGCCGACGGAATTAACTTTCCGTCGGAATTCACCATTTGATAAATGCCGACGGATAATCCGTCGGCATTTATCTTTGCCGACGGAAATTTGGGCGGGTGAAATGCCGACGAAAAGATAAGTCCGTCGGCATTTCCGTCGGGAAATCTACCCCAAAAATTTCTACTGTCTAATTTTACTCCCACTTCACTTTCGTATTGCAAATTTACACGACTAATGAACATTAAGACCGAGAACAAGCTTTCTAACAGGGCATATGAGCAAGTGACACAGTTATGCAGTGAAATTTGTCCTCAAAATAATAAGGTGCCTACGACGTTTCATCAAAGCAAACAAATGTTGAAGAATGTTGGTTTGCCGGTTGAGAAGATTGATTGTTGTGTGAAGGGTTGCATGTTATATTGGGGTGACGAAGATAGCAGTCTGAATATGTGTAGATTGTGTGGCCATCCCCGGTACAAAGAGGCACGTCGAAAGGGACCTGGTGGTCAATCGAAGAAGAAGAAAGAGTCATATAAGAAGATGTACTACCTTCCTATCATTCCTCGTTTGATGAGATTATATCAATCAAGTGCCACTGCACAACACATGACGTGGCATGCTACAGATTCCTCTTCGGCTGAGTCGAGGGAGATGCGACATCCGGCAGACTCAGAGGCCTGGAAACATCTTGACAACGTGTTTCCAGATTTTGCTTGTGAACCGAGGAATGTGAGATTAGGTTTGTGTACTGATGGTTTTGCACCGTTTGGGATGCATGGGAAGCAGTATTCTTTGTGGCCGGTGATACTGACTCCGTATAATCTTCCTCCGTGGATGTGCATGAAACCTCAAACAATATTTTTGACTGTATTGGTGCCTGGACCAACGAATCCAAAGGACAAACTGGATGTTTATCTCCAACCTCTTATAAAAGACTTGATCTTCTTTTGGGAGAATGGAGTCCAAACGTACGATGTTTTTAGAAAGCAGAACTTCACGATGCGTGCTGCTCTTTTATGGACCATTAGCGACTTTCCTGCATATGGTATGTTGTCCGGGTGGAGTACGGCCGGAAAGAAAGCATGTCCGTATTGTATGGAGAATTCTGAAGCTTTCAGTCTCCCGGTGAGTAGAAAAGTTTCATGGTTCGATAATCACCGTAGGTTCTTACCTCAAGGTCACCCGTTTCGAAGAAATAAGAAGAACTTCGTAAAGAACAGAGCAGTCACAAACAATCGACCTCCACTTCGAGATGGTATTTTATACATTTATTTAATGATCGAGTACTAAACGTATATTTATCTATTGCTTTTAGTGTCACTTATAATTTACTCTCCGTACAGGACGTAGGTTGTTATATGAGGTTCAGTGGACGGGGTTGAAAAAAAGTACTGAGAAAAATGCAGCGGAACACTACAGAGGAATTGAGGGTGGTTGGAACAAAAGGAGTATTTTTTGGGACTTACCATACTGGAGTTCACTATTGATACGACACAATTTGGATGTGATGCACATTGAAAAGAATGTGTTTGACAATGTGTTCCACACAATCATGAACACGGAAGGCAAGACGAAAGACACTCCAAAGTCTCGGGAGGATTTGGACACTCTTTGTCGCCGTCCAGAGTTGAAAAAGGATGAGCGTACAGGTAAATTTCCAAAGGCTAGCTACACACTGGATAAGCCACAAAAACAAAGATTGTGTAGGTGGATAAAGGAGTTGAACTTTCCGAACGGCTACGTGTCGAACTTGAGTCGATGCGTAGACACAACAACGGGTAAGGTTACAAGGATGAAGAGTCATGATTGTCATGTATTTATGCAACGCTTGATACCGATTGCGTTCCGAGAACTTCTTCCTCACAATGTGTGGAGGGCTATCACTGAATTAAGTCTATTTTTTAGAGATTTAACGGCTACAACGATCAAGATCGATGATATGATTCGTTTAGATGAAGACATTCCAGTGATTTTGTGTAAGTTGGAACAAATTTTTCCACCTAGCTTCTTTAACTCGATGGAACACTTACCCGTTCACTTAGCGTATGAAGCGAGAATTTGTGGTCCGGTGCAATACAGGTGGATGTACCCATTTGAAAGGTAAAATCTTACTTATTTTATTTCATTACAATTACACATGCATGCATTCTTATAAGTTTTATATATATATATATATATATGTGTGTGTGTATATCAGGTATCTCCACAACTTGAAACGCAATGCTAAACAAAAGGCAAACGTTGAAGCATCGATTGTGAATGCATATTTGAATGAAGAGGTTGGCATGTTTTGTTCTTATTACTTTGAAGATCACGTCAACACAAAGTTAAGAAGTGCTCCACGTAACTTCGGTGGTACATCAGCTGACGATATCAATGAAGAGGTCGATGGAATGCTCTCCATATTCAAGTCTAAGGGACGCCCAATAGGAAAACCCACTGAACGATATTGGGAGACGAACTCGGAGGCGAAAATAGCACAAAAGTATGTGTTATTGAATTGTGATGAAGTTCAGCCATACATTGAGTAAGTATTTCATATATAAATCGTCTATTTAAATACCACTTCATTTATGTCATTTAATATTAACCAAGTTTTTGAATGTTGTGAATTAGGATGTACACTCAAGAAATACGACGAGCAGAACCAAACACCTCAGATGCATATATAGATGCTCGTATTCAACGTGAATTTTCCCGATGGTTCGAACGTTATGTGAGTACCATTTAATTATGTTTTACGTAAATAAATTAATATTTATTTTAATTAATTTTAAATTGAGCCGTATAGGGACGGGATAACGCTCTTGACAGTCGATTCTTACGAGATCTCAGCAAGGGACCACTACGTCGTGTAAAGACTTACAACGGTTATGTTGTGAAGGGCTACAGATTTCATACGTCTGGGTATGCATCGACAAAGGCAACTACCAACAGTGGCGTCTGCGTTAGCAGTGCGAATTACAATGCAGATGCAAGTGATTACTTTAGGGTGTTACGGGAAGTCGTCGAAGTAGAATATCCAGGATATCCAACAAAGACTGTAGTGTTGTTCAAGTGTCATTGGTTTGATTCAGGCCATCTAGGAACAAGAATTCACCCGGAGTACAAGCTCGTTGATGTTAGTTCGAAAAGGACGTATGTTGGGGATGATCCATTTGTATTTGCCTATCAAGTATCTCAAGTATACTACTGCACATATCCGGGAGCTCCACGTGGTTATGAATGGCACGTTGTTTGCAAAGTAAAGGCAAGGTCAATGGTAGAAGTCCCTAAAAAGGACAAAAATACTGAAGATGAATCTCCATTTCAAACAGAACAAATAGAGACTCCAACTGAAGTCTTTACGGGAGATTTCAATCTTTCTGTACCCTTGACGGCTGCAAATCCCCAATTAATCGAAATTGAAGGTGAAGAGGAGGGGATGAAGAAGAGGATGAAGAGGAGAATGAAGATGGGGATGAAGAGGAGAATGAAGAAGATGAGGATGAAGAGGAGAATGAGGAGGAGGATGATGATGAGGAGGATGAGGAAGATGATGAAGAGGAGGATGAAGACGATGAAGATGAAAATTAATTCAATTAATGTAATGTATTTATTTTTATTTTATAAAAGTTAATTAATTATTTATCATTTAGGTACAAATTATAAAAATTAAATTTACTATAAATATAAGCCACAACCAATATATTTATTAATATATGTGGAAGAAATGAATTTCGTGATTTTTTTTAAAAATATTTTGGTAATATATTTATTAATATATATAGAAAAAATTGAATTAATTAAAAATAAAAAAAAAAAATCGCCAATTTGCCGACGGAATTAACTTTCCGTCGGCATTTACCATTTGATAAATGCCGACGGATTATCCGTCGGTATTTATAAATACCGCCGTCGGAATTCACAATTTGATAAATACCGACGGATTATCCGTCGATATTTATATATGCCGACGGAATATTGGGCCTTATATAAAGCCTCAACCTAGGATTTCTTTCACTCTTCTCTCTCTATTTCCGTCTCTCTCGCTCCATCTTCTTCCTTCATCTTCCCATCTTCTCCGTTAATCACCACCATGGCCGCCGAGACGGAGCTTCGAAGCAGCCTGCCCCCATCGCTTTGAACGTTGGCGGCGAACCTTCGCCATGGCCATCGAGGCTCCATAGCCGCCGCCGCTGTAATTTTTCTCCGACGAAGATGGTGGCCTTCGCCATGGCCGCCGAGCTTCCATCGCCTTGAACGAAGATGCCATGAAGACGAAGAGGTTTTTGGCCGCGTGTTTCTTCTTCCGGGCGCAAGAGAAACGATCTTGTTCTCGTTGATGAGTTTGTTGCAAGTGAAAGTAATTGGTAAAGTCTGTAGTTTTTAATTAAATTTGATGCATCTTATAAGTAGGTTGAAGATATTATGCAAACTATTGATTAGTGAGGGAAACTATGTTATATGTCTTACTTTTGATGCATATTTTGTGTTATTTCACTTTCGATAAATTTAAAATATGATTTTTTCGTAGATTTAGCATTTGATGAAGTTGCTATTACTGGTTTTTTAATGTATTTGACTGTCTTTGTTCTTTTGGATTCGTCATGACCGTGTGATTCAATTTTTCTTGATATATTTTTCAAACTTAGTACTAATAAGAATTGTGTATATTAATGCACAACACAATTACGAGTTTGATGTGTTTTGTTTAATAGAATTACTTATATTACTTGGAAAGTAAATTTTAATTGACCAATTTATTACAAAATGTGCTACAGTGTGGGTCGGGTTTAGGTCGGGTCGGGGCAGTGTCGGGTCGGGGTCTCCCCGGTCCCACCCATATTTTTTTTAATTTGAATTTGCGTTAGTGACGGATATTCCGTCGGTATTCTAATATATGAATTTGCGAAAATAATTTATTGAAAATTAATATTACCGACGAAAATTCTGACGGGAAATCCGACGGTAGTGCCGACGGAAATGGTGACCGATTATCCGACGGCATTTCCGACGGATTTTCCGACGACATTGCTGACGGAAGAGACGACGGAATATCCGTCGGAAATACCGACGGAATTTAATTTCTTTTATAATTATTTTAATTAATTAATTTCCGACGGAATTCCGTCGGAATTACCGACGGAATGTTGACCCGGATTGTTAAACGGGTTATCCGGATTACCGACGGACATTCCGTCGAAAATAATGACTGAAATATTCCGTCGGTATTTCCGACGGAATTCAAAAATCCGTTGGCAAAAAATGGCGACGCCGACAAAGGAGACGGACAACTTTCCGTCGGTAACCTCGGCGGGCGACGGATATTCCGTCGGTAATCCGTCTCTAAAACGCGTTTTTTTTGTAGTGTCATTTATTTTCAATACATATGAACTAAATTTGCTGAATTTAAAAAAATCTCTCTTTTAATTAATAAATATTAATTTATCGATAAATTAATACCTCTTTAAATTAATAAAATTTCATGGTCCCAAGATTATTAATTTATACTCCCTCCGTTTTTTATTAAATGTCACTTTGCCTTTTTTAATATTTTCAAAATAAGTGTCATTCTACACTTTTTTTCTTTAATTTTGACAATTTTACCCGTATACATTATACTCCCTCCATTTTCTTTACCTTGATTTAAGCTTTTTCCCTTTTGAATATAGTAATATACTAATATAGCATAAATCATGAATAAATCTTAATTATTGTATACATGAATATCACCTACAATATTTGTCACATTCAATTTCTAAACCTAAATTTAATATTAAAATTAGTTATCATTAATGAAGGGTAAAATGGTGTATGATTATATATCTTAATTTGTTGAAAATTGTTAAAATGACACTTAATTAAAAGTGGAGGGAGTAGAAGTTTTACTGTACTCCGTAATATTATTTGACTTTATTAAATGTATGCATATCTCATATTACCATATTAAAATTAAGTTACCATATGTAAGGATCATTAATTCCTTAATTATCAAGGTATGGGCATGTACACGCCAATAAAAGTAGTCATATTTTAGATTTCAGAAGCAATTCAAAATCTAATTAAATCCCCTCACAAATACTACTTTTTTTCAATTCAGTAATGGGAACAAGAAGCGAGTTGAAAGTATCCGTATTACAAAGACAAGTGCAAGAAATACGACAAGCAATTAATATTTGATAGCATACTGTACGATCTGCATGGAACCACCTCTATGCAATATGTGTTGGTCTGAAAAGGAAAGCCAACACTGTGGTCACCCATCTCTCAAGGTATAGATAATCTAGCTTCTTTTAATTTAACAAATTTTGTAGTAGTGTTATGATATATAATAATTAAATATTTGTGTTGATTAATTAGGTGTGTACCGCATCTTGGAGGGAGGCGATTAATATAAATGAGATAAGCAAATTCATGGATATATTAGGTATCCAATAAAACACAATAAACAGTGGTCTAGTAGTGTATTTTAATAAAAAAAGAAGTCAACGCTATCAAGTTGACTCGGAATCACAAGCCCCAATGCAAAGTGTGCAAAGCAAAGCTTTGTGATCCCGCCTATGATTTTTGTTCAATTGCTTGCAAAGTACTTTCATTTTTTCAATTACGATTTAGGGTTAATTTTTATTTTTTGTTTTTATTAATATTATTAAAGAATTTAACTATTTTTTTTTTTACAGATTACAACGAACAAAAATGTGGCCGTAGAGGAGGAAAGTACTACAAAGGAGAAGGTGGTTGAAGAGGAGAATAATCATGCAAAAAAGAGAAGGAGAAAAGGAATTCCACGTAAATCCCCACTATTTTAAATTTGACAAAAAAATTAGGAAAATATTCATTAATTTGTTGATTAGGGGTTATTAAGGCCTTTGATCATTGTAATACATTTGATCCTTTTCAAATTTACCAATTATTTTGCCCTGTTATTTTTTTTTTTCCTTTTTTTTATAACACGCTGAGATAAGGACACCCACTGTGAAAACCCCAAAATACCCTTAAGCTTCATAAAACCCTAATTCTTCTATTCATTCCATTTCAATTCAGTACACCCATCTAACTCCCTCTTCCACACTCTCCCGTCTCCTCTTCGTTTCCTCCGTCGCCACCTAGCCCACGTCGCAGCGCCGCCTGATTAGTGTGATAATATTAGCTTGAAATTCACATACTTATTGAGTTTAATTTTATAGGATTTCATGCATTATTTACATTAAATTGACTAATTGCACTTGATTTGGAGAAAGTGTGTGATTTGCTATTTTTGTAGAAAATGAGCATTTTTAGAGCAAAACACGTCTCGATTATTTTATGACGTCAATTGAAGGAATGAAACGAGAATGAAGTCGAGAAAAAATGGAAGGTGAAGATTATTTGGGCCAACAATTTAATTGATGGACCATTTAATTAATTGGGACCAAGAATTGCAAGGCCATTTGTCAACCAAGGAGCAGTCGTGAGCTAAAGTTGGGCGCAACACAGCAGCCAAATGAGAGTATGCGTAATAAACTAATGGGTCCGACTATTTACACCTCCATTTGCGTTGAGAACACTCCCCCTATGAATTTAATAATAAAATAATGAAGTAAAAAACCAAAAATACCCTTTAAGTCATATTAAACTACTAAATGCACCCCCACCTTTAAACCTAAGTTTTATCCATCCTCCGCCGCCGCCGCCGCCGCCGCCACCACCAAACACCAAAACACCAAAATTTCTCCCCAAACAACAAAATTTCTCCCCAAACAAAAAAAATTCAACTTAAAAAATTTCAACTTTTTTTTTAAGATTTCGACAAACCAGTGTCGCCATATTCACTCCCGTCGACACTGGTTTGTCGACAAGATTGTATATGCTCGACATTTGTTGATCGAAAAAAAAAAAATTTAAAAACTCGTCGACCACTTTAGGTCGACCAAAAATACACTCGTCGACACCCTGTTGTCGACGGAGTGTATTTGGATCGACCTAAAGTGGTCGAAAGGTAAGAAAAAGAAGGAAAAAAAAAAACAAACCTGGATTTGGCCGATGGACGGGAGCGGGGGCGGCGGCCGTTGGGCGGGGTCGGGGGAGGCGGCGGCCGTTGGGCGGGGTCGAGGGCGGCGGCGGCCGATTACTGTAATATTTTTTTTTTATAAATCGAGATGGGAGAAGGATGGGGGAGGGAGGGGACTGTCTCGGCGAGGGAGGGAGGGAGGAGGAGGGAGGGGACGGCCGCGATCTGTTTAATTTAGTATTTCATTTTATTGTAAGCTTGGGAGGATTTGAAAGAAACAAAGGTGACTTCAAACCATTCTCTCATTTTTTACATAATTTCGTATTTAATGTTTATCTCGATTTCTTTTGATGTTTTAGTCATGGGTGTTTCTCAAAACACCATGGGCTAAGTTTATTTATGCTTTGGGTGTTCTAAAACAATGTGAATATTAAGTTTGGAATTGTTTGAGCTTTGTTATGGTTGATATTAGGTTTATTGCTTCTTTTATTGGGTATTGTTGGTACTTTGTATGTTAACTTCTATTAATCCATATTTAGATGCATGTTTAGCGTAGACGAGAGTTACATGGACATATTTATATTTATGGTGTGAGTTGTTGGTATGCAAATGCGTTTATTATACTTTTAATTCGTCGAGAGAGAGTTAATCGTATTAGAACTCCCATTAGGAGACATTAATTACTTAAATGGTTATTTGGGTAGTTGGTGAGGATTAGGAAGATGTCTTATTACCGGGTTTGGGAACACCTTAGACGTAAGGCTATAGTACCCGAAGGGAAACGATTTTCATCCTAGCATCTTGATGCTCTTAGCAAATCCAAATTGAAGCATAAAAATGGTATAAGCAATCCCGCTCGATTTCACTAGGTAGAGAACACCCGAAGCATTCCCACTCTTGCACTTCTTCGAATTTCATTCGTAGTTGTTATTTGTTTTGAATTGTCATTTCCTTGTTTTCGTGATTAGTAGTTTATTTACTCACTAGAATTGCGTTTAACTTTATTTATTATCTTTCGATAGTCTCTTAGTTTTAGTTCAAATTGCTCCCGAAACCGTAGTTACATTAGTATGACGACATACAACTCTAGGGATCCATTGCACTAGCCCACCTCCCATGGTTCGATACTACTTGGTCGAATACTTCCATTACTACTACGAACCCTTATGCTTGAGGGGAAGTAGTTAGTCAATATAATGACTAAAAATTTCGTTCAAGTCACCGCCCAAGAGCCTCCCTCTCCAGCCGCATCGACCGTCGCCTCCCCTCCCCTGTAAAAAAAAAAAAGTTTTCTCCTGTGTCGGCCGCCGCTTCCTCAGGCCTCCAAGCCATCGTCGACCGCTTCCTCAAAAATTTTGGAATTTTTTTCGAATATATTGAGTTTGTTCATTAAAAAAATTCGGACATCTCAACTTTGTTTGGGTAAAATTTTCGAAAATATTAAGATTTTTTTTTTTGTTGAAATTTTGTGTTTTTATTAGCTTTTTCATCAAAAGTATGTTGGTTGTTTTGGTGGGATGATTCTGACGTGAAATGGAATGGGGGTGTACTCATCTTCATTTTTTAAAAATAAATTCACAAGAGGGGTATATGAGACATTTCACATGCCCGGTAGGATGAAAAAAATGTTTGGTGGGTGTACTCAACAGATTCGTGTGTGCATAGGGTCAGTCCTACAGGGTCGCGGGCTAAACGAGTTAGAGCCTTTTCCGATTCATTCTTAACGGTTCTACAATTGTTCGGACCTAACCCTAACCCTAGCAGGCCACGGGCTAAACGAGCCACGAACAGACTACAATAATTTTTTAAAAAAATAAATTATTTTAAAATTAAAGGTTACAAATGACACGTTCAACAGGAAAATAAAATAGAAAAATAAATAATTAGTTAATAATCTATAAATGAGGAAAAAACGTACGATTTAAACACAATGTTAGAACTTATTGGTCCTTAATATGGCCAAATAATGACTAATAGACTACTGCTTATGGGTTCGACCACTACAAAAAAGAGGTGTTTTACCGACGGTTATACCGACGGATATTCAGTCGGTATTGGCTCTTACCGACGGATATACCGACGGATTTTATCCGTCGTCGATGAATTGGTCGGTAGTGGTTACCGACGGAAAATATGCGTCCGTCGGTATATACCGACAGATTCCCGACGGATTCAAACCAACCCGTTTTCAAACCGGGTCGCCTGTACCGACGGAATAAATTCCGTCGGCATTCAAGCCAACCCGTTTTCAAACCAAGTTTTCAAACCGGGTCGCCTTTACCGACGGATCCCAAATCAATATTCCGTCGGTAGATCCGTCGGTATATGTTGGACTTAAATTTTATTATTTTAATTTACCGACGGAATTTTCCGTCGGTACGTATTAAATGTTTTTAAAAAAAACGGAATTCCGTCGGCTCGCCCGTCGGTATTACCGACGCTACACCGACGGAATAGTCCGTCGGTAAGTACCAACAATTTTTAAAAAAAAATTTATTTGCGATCGGGATCCGACCCGATCCCGATTGCTTACATAATTGATTAAAATTCAATACATGATCAAAATTCAATACACGATCAAAATTGCTTAAATAGTTCAATACACAAATCTACATTACATCTACATTACATTCAATAGAATAAACAAAATCGTGCTAAGGCATCGAATGGTGTTCCGGAATTGGCAGCGGATCGATCAAGTAAGAAGCAAATAGAATTTTGCTACTTATTATGACAACTATACCCCTCACTAGAATGCTTGAAAAAGCTCTGTGAAATATTAAAACAATATATTAAAAATTAACAAAAACTTATATGAGAAATAATTTAACAAGAATGTGAGTATATTAATACGTACCGTGGAGTATATTAAATTGTCCTTCGCTGACTCGACTCCATCCCTGCCATTTCAAAATCAATTCCAAAGAATCAAGATTCAATTGTCATTTTATAGATTTAAACATAAATTAAATTATCATAAAAATTGAACATACCTCAACAGAAATCAAGTAACTTCATTAGGCTCGCATAGTTTCGGTCATGCTGGTAGTTCAAAGATAAGAGATTTAGAGTACAATAAATAAATCAATAATTCAAGGAATAATTATTAATAAAATCTGATAAACTGATTTTTTTATCAAGTGATTAGGCCTTCAACAATGCATCATCGATCCAAATCAAAAGGAAAACATAATCATAAGAAAATCAAATTCGGTGAAATGATTTTTAAGATACAAAGCACAAAGCATATATAGATACAAAGCACAAAGCACATGTCATAATATTAATTTACATGAAAAGAGAAAATATTAAAATCAAACAAAAAATAACAAGTACCGTTCGTCCAGTAGAAGACGTTGACGTCGGAGGGCAAAAAAAACGTACCTTTTATATGAAGACGGCGACGGCAGAGGAGGCGGTGGGCGACGACAGAGGAGGCGGTGGGCGACGGCATTCTTGGAGACGACTGCAGGTAGGGAGGATGGGCGGCGGCCGCGACCACGGCAAGGAGGCTTTACATTCGGAAAGGAGGTGGAGGTGGAGTGGGGGAGGGGAAGAGGGAGAGGGAGAGGGAGAGGGAGAGACATAGAGAGTTTGAGGGAAAATACGCGTGAAATGAGAGAAAGTTGCATTTATATTCGGAAATGCCGACGGAAATGGCGACGGATATTTCGGTCGGCTTTGGCTCGTTGCCGTTAGCGACGGAAATGGCGACGGATTTTTCGGTCGGTTTTGACTCGTTGCCGTTAGCGACGGAAATGGCGACGGATATATCGGTCGGCTTTGGCTCGTTGTCGTTAGCGACGGAAATGGCGACGGATATTTCTGTCGGCTTTGGCTCGTTGCCGTTAGCGACGGAAATGGCGACGGATATTTCGGTCGGCTTTGGCTCGTTGTCGTTAGCGACGGAAATGGCGACGGATATTTCTGTCGCCATTGGATTTTTATAACCAAATGATAAATAATTAAATTAAATTATAAGTTAATTAATAAAATAACCAAATGATAAATAATTAAATTATAAGTTATAACCAAATGATAAATAATGAAATCTTATAAATTGTACAAAATAAAATAGCTAGGTTACATTAATTTAATATTCATCTTCGTCTTCATTTTCATTATTTGACACATCTTCCTCTTCCTCCTCATCTTCTTCATCCTCATCTTCTTCATCCTCCCCCTCGTCATGTTCATCCTCCTCCTCATGTCCACTATCGTTTTCAATAACAATCAATTGTGGATTTGCAGCCGTCAAGTCTACCGAAAGATTAAAATCTCCCGCAAACACTTCAGTTTGATTCTCTATTTGTTCCATTTGAAACGGAGGTTCATCTTCATCGTTGTTTTCCTTTTGGGGGACCTCCACCATTGACCTTGCCTTCACTTTGCAAACAGCGTGCCATTCTGATCTATTACGTTTTCCAGCTCCTGGATACGTGCAGTAGTAGACTTGAGATACCTGAGAGGCAAATACAAACGGATCATCCCCGCTATACTTCCTTTTCGAATTAACATCCACAAGCTTGTACTCCGGATGAATTTTGGTTCCTAAAGGGGATGTGTCAAACCAATGGCACTTGAACAACATTACGGTTTTCACTGGATATCCCGGATATTCAATTTCAACGACTTCGTGCAACACCCCAAAGTAATCACTTGCATCTGCATTATAATTCGCACCCCTAAGACAAACACCACTGTTGTTAGTCGTTCTTGTTGATGCATACTCTGATGTATGAAACCTGTAGCCTTTCACAATATAGCCGTTGTAAGTCCTCACACGCCGTAGTGGTCCTTTGCTGAGATCCTGTAAGAACCGGCTCTGAAAATCGTGCGATTGTCCCTATACGTACAGTTAAAATTAACATTAATCAAAACAATTATTTGTTCACGTAAAATTCAATTAATGATACTCACATAACGTTGGAACCATCGGGCAAATTGACGTTGAAGACTAGTATCTATGTCTCTATCTGAGATGTTTTGATCTGCATGTCGTAGTTCTTGTGTATACATCCTAATAATTCACAACACAATTAGATGATAAATGACGCACATTTAGTGCTATTTAATTAGATGATAAATATATGAAATACTTACTCAATGTAAGGCTGAACTTCATCACAATTCAATAACACGTACGTTTGTGCTATTTCAGCCTCTGTGTGTGTTGACCAATATCGTTCAGTGGCTTTTCCTATAGGTCGCCCCTTAGACTTGAATACAGAGAGCATGCCATCGACTTCTTGTTGCATACCTCTACCATCGAAGTTACGTGGTTCATTCCTGATCCTCGTGTTGACATGGTCTTCAAAATAATATGAACAAAACATGCCAACCTCTTCATTCAAATACGCATTAACAATCGATGCTTCGACGTTTGCCTTCTGTTTAGCATTGCGCTTCAAGTTGTGGAGATACCTAAAATTATAATAGTTAACAAATTAAAATAAGTCTCCATATACTAAAAACTAATTAAATGAGAGAAATAGAATTGTTCACCTCTCAAATGGGTACATCCACCTGTACTGCACTGGACCACAAATCCTAGCTTCATACGCTAAGTGAACAGGTAAGTGTTCCATCGAGTCAAAGAAGCTAGGTGGGAAAAAACGTTCCAACTTACACAAAATAACTGGAATGTCTCGTTCCAAACGATTCATATCATCAACCTTGATTGTTGTAGACGTTAAATCTCTAAAAAAAAGACTTAATTCAGTGACAGCCCTCCACACATTCAGAGGAAGAAATTCTCGAAACGCAATAGGTATCAAGCGCTGCATAAAAACATGACAATCATGACTCTTCATCCCTGCAACTTTACCTTTTGTTGTGTCTACGCATCGACTCATGTTTGACACGTAGCCGTCTGGAAATCTTAACTCTTTAATCCACCTACACAATTCCTGTTTTTGTGCCTTATCTAGTGTGTAGCAAGCCTTTGGATATTTACCTGTACGGGTATCCTGTTCTAACTCATCACGGCGACAGATAGTGTTCAACTCTTCCCTGGACTTTGGAGTATCTTTCGTCTTGCCTTCTGTGTTCATGATTGTGTGAAACACGTTGTCAAACACATTCTTCTCAATGTGCATGACATCCAAATTGTGTCGGAGCAATAGTGAACTCCAATATGGCAAGTCCCAAAAAATACTCTTTTTCTTCCAGTTACCTGGGATTCCTTTGTTGTGTTCTTCTGCATTTTCCTCCGTAGTTTTTTTCAAACCCGTCCACTCAATCTCATGTAACAGACTTTGTCCTGTACGATTAATAAATGTTAGAATAAATGTAACCCAAAAAAACATGTTAAAATAAATGTATAAAATACCATTTCGAAGGGGCGGTCGATTGTTTGTGACTGTTCTATTCTTCGTGAAGTCCACCTTATTCCTTCGAAATGGATGATCTAGAGGTAAAAACCTTCGGTGATTATCGAACCATGAAACTTTTCTACTCTTCAGGAGACTGAAAGCTTCAGAATATTCCATACAATACGGACAAGCTTGCTTTCCGGCTGTACTCCACCCGGACAACATAGCATATGCAGGAAAGTCGCTAATGGTCCACAATAAAGCAGCACGCATCGTGAAGTTCTGTTTCCTAGAAACATCATACGTTTGGACTCCGTTATCCCATAGGAAGATCAAGTCTTTAATAAGAGGCTGGAGATAAACATCAAGTTTATGCTTTGGATTCGACGGACCAGGCACCAATACAGTCAGAAACATTGTTTGAGGTTTCATGCACATCCATGGAGGTAGATTATACGGAGTCAGTATCACCGGCCACAAAGAATACTTCTTTCCATAACTCCCAAACGGTGCAAAACCATCAGTACTCAAGCCTAATCTCACATTCCTCGGTTCACAAGCAAATCCTGGAAACACATTATTAAGGTGTTTCCAGGCTTCAGAGTCGGACGGATGTCTCATATCCCCAGCCTCAGTATCTTCAGAATTTCTTGCATGCCACGTCATGTGTTGAGCTGTAGCACTAGATTGAAACAATCTCATTAAACGAGGAATGATAGGAAGATAATACATCCTCTTGTGTGGCACTTTCTTTTTTGTCTTGCTCGATTGACCACCTGGTCCCTTCCGTCGTGGCTCTTTGTACCGGGGATGGCCACACATTCTACACATAAGAAGATCGCTATCGTCATCACCCCAGTATAACATGCAACCATTCACACAACAATCAATTTTCTCAACCGACAAACCCATATTCTTCATCAGTTGTTTGCTCTGATGAAACGTCGTAGGTACTTTATTATCGACAGGACAAATCTCACTGCATAATTGTGTCATTTGCTCATATGCTCTGTTAGATAGCTTGTTCTCCGTCTTGATAGCCATAAGTCGAGCATTAAATGACAACTGAGAATGAGAATCACACCCTGGGTACAAATCTTGATCGACTAATTTGAGCATCTCATAAAACTGAAATGCTTCATCCGTTGGTTCCTCCTCTATATTTGACATACCGGCTTCCATCACCATTGTTTGATACATATCGGGTTCTTCCACCCCAAACTCTTGATCGTTACTGGTGCCGACATGCTCAACGTGTACGGGTTGTTCATAAATTGCAGTAGTGTAATAGTACAAGACTTGATCAAAATTATAAGGCCACCGTTGTTCGCCATGACTTGTCCAATTATAGTAATTATCAACGAACCCATTCATAATAACGTGGCATAAGACTTCATCAATGCTTTTAAATGATCTATTCCTACATTTCTTAGCATTACACGGACACCTAATACAATCCTCAGACATGTAATGTGGGTGTAGCTTTGCAAATTCAACAAATGACACGAGTTTATCATAAAATTCAACATTCACATTTCCTAAAACGAGCCTAGGAGTACAATACATCCACCGACGATCCGGCAATTCCATCTGTTAAACAATTTGACCAAAATAAAATTACACACTAAAAATTAAACACTAAAAGTAAAAATTATGTAGTAAAATTACACACTAAAAAACTAAACACCAAATTAAAATTACACACTAAAAAACATACCTTAAATTTTCGCTCCAATCCAAATTTTTTGCTCCACACTAAAAAATTTCGCGTGTTGTGAGGTTCTGGAATGTTTTTCAATACTACATGCCGACGGAAATGTCATTCCGTCGGTATATCACGCGCCGAAATTCCGTCGGTATTGCCAATACCGACGGCTAATTTCAGTCGGTAACACATATTTGAAATGTATGTCAAATCAGTCAGATTCCGTTGACCAATTTTCAGTCGGTATTTACATTACCGACGGGAATTCCGTCGGTATTGACACATGTTCAATACCGACGGAATCACTTTCCGTCGGTAAAAACGCGTATAAAAAAAATTTAACTACGTATTCTTAACACTCCAACCACACTCAAAACAACCTACTTCTTCACAAACATCAAAATTTAAAAAAATACAGAAACTCATGTCTTCATCTTCGACATCCATGAAAATTGTGGTATGCCATTGTGGAAAAGAAGCTCGTGTGTGCATGTCGAAGCAAGAAAGAAGCAGAGGTAGACTATTTTATACTTGCCCAGATTCACTAAATGGTAATGGATGCTCCTTTTTTGTTTGGGCCGATGAACACGAAATTCACGGACAAGGAACGAGTTCACACGGAATGTTTCCGGGCATGGTGAGGAGAATTGACTCACTTTTGCTTGAAAATCAAGAGCTCAACAACAAGTTGAATCATGCGCAACTAGTTGGGGATATGTATAAGGATACATCTGACCAACTAACCTCAGAATTAGGATTTGAAGCTGGAAAAGTTGAAGAGCTAAAGAAGCAGAGGAACTTTCTTGTTGTGGCCATAATATTCTGTGTTCTACCCTATGTGTTCAAGTTTATAGGTTGGATGTAATCCTAAGTTTATGTCTCTAATATGTATTGCTAAGTTTATGTAATGTTAAGTGTATGCATGTAATGTAACCACAACAACAGCCTTTCTTCAAGGCAATTTTCAATGAAAATGTTGTTTATCTATCACATAAAACATCCAAATTTAAATATACACATTCTTAACACATAAAACACACATAACTAAAATTAAACAACTGATACTTAAACATAAAAGTAAATAGTTCAACAAAAATGCAGATAAAAAATAAATAGTTCTACGAGACATAAAAGTAAATAGTTCTACGAGACATAAAAATAAAATTGTTAAACAGATAAAAAAAAATTATTCAAAGTCACTCATTGACCATAGTAGAATATATCAATGTCGTCATCGTTGCCAACGAACTGACCAATGATGTCATCATCGTGCTGCATGGTCGGGACATAGGGGGAGGGGGCTGCGGGGGCTGGGGGAACAGAAACGTTCACGTTGGCCGTCGGTGGAGGAGCTTGCATGGTTCTCCGATAAACCTCCTCGATCCTCTCGTCCGACCACCCCATCTCTCGACCCATATTCACATGCATCACATGCATGTAATGGTTGAATTGTGCCATCGTCACATCAGGAGTTGGGGTGGAAGATACGGAACCCTGCGATGCCGTCTGGGACGGACCAGCGCCGGAAATGACATCAGCGCTCATACGACCAAGGCCCAGAACTCGTCCGCGGGTGGTGGGGGCAACTTCCAAATAAGCCCGGTCCACCTCCTCGACTGTAGGGGCACTGCTGGTTCCGGGTTGAGTAGGGTCGACTTGAGTTCCGATCTCGGCAATCCTCCGGTTCATCTCCAACTACATAATTAATAATTTTAAATTAATAGAATAAATTATAAAAAATGTATTTAATTAAACAATTTTATTACTTACGTGGAGGTTAGTTGTGCGCCCGTATGTGGATAGCTGTGTTTCAGCATTAAACGGATGAGCAATGCTCATCCGGTCCAAGTGAGTGGGTACACGCCCCGTATCCCGTTCCTAATAATTTAATTTATGTATTATATATATTAAATATATAATTAAATTTATTGAAATTAATTAAAAAATTAATAAACACTTACAATGACCATCGACTGCTCAAGGATGGACCGGGCTCCAGTCCGATGCCTGGACATCCCACCCCCATCGTCGGATCTCCGGTTGGCCTTAGCAATCTCACACTTCCTGATGTAGTCCGGATCCAGCCACTCCCTCGTCAATGAATCCCACAACACAACATCATTATCATCCTTACCCAAGCTCTGCGTCGTCCCATCGCGCCGCCATGCCATTCTCCATTCGTACATTAAATCCTTATACCGCTGTTGCGCCGATTTACAGAAATACCTGAACATAGCCTGGTCTGAGTACATATTCCGATCCCAAGTGGTTTGTTTCTGCACATATAATAAATTGTTTATTATTGAACAAATTAACAAACATTAATTAAATAATTAAGTAATTAATTACTACCTGAAATTCCTCGAAGTACGCCAACTTTTTTGGTTTTGGGACCTTCGACCAGGTATATGCACCCGCAGAGATCGGTAAAGAGCCAAAAGCAATCGTGCATGCCCTGGAGACCTCGTTACCAGGTAACAATCTGTGACATTAATTAACAAACAAAACACATTATAAATTAAAACGAATGTGAAATTAATTAATTATTAATTATTAAACAATAAAAGTATTTAATTACTTACACTCCTCCACTTGTAGCCCAAACGCGCTCCCGACCATCCTGAGCAGGAACAGCAGGATGGTCCCGGACAGACGAATGAGACGACGACTGATCAGGCGACGGGTGTGGAATGGGTGGCGGAGGCGACGATAATGGTGTTCGTGACAGTGTAGGCGCCGGCGCCTCGGGTCTAAGTTTGGATCGACTCTTCCTCGATCGGCTACGTGACCCGGAGGCCCCGTGAGATCCCGAGCCACCAGAGGCACCAGCACCATTTCCAGTCATCTATTTAATTTAAACATTTAAATTAATAAATTATATATATAATACTAATTAATTAATAATAAATTTCTTAATTTAATAAAAAACAATAATCTAATAAATTAAAATTTAATAAAAACCTAATTTAATCAATAATAACCTATTTTAATAAATAATTTCCTATTTTATTCAACAATAACTAATTTCCTATTTTATTCAACAATAACTAATTTATTCAATAATTTTCAACTTTAATTAACAATTTTCTATTTTAATTAACAATCTATAACCTAATAAATTTAGTAACAATTTTTTCTAACTTTAAAATAACAATTTCCTAATATAATTAACAAAGCCCCTAATTTAATCAATAATTTCATAATTAGTAAATCAACAATATTAATCTAGCTAATTATAACGTACAATATCATAATTTAATTATGTAATTAACTCCACTCCAACGTATATACAAATTCAACAATAATATCAATTATATATATAACATCAATTATGCAAAACATGCAATATCGATCTTAACAAATCACATCAATTTATTATAAATAACTATATACATCAACTAGCTAGCTATACATATAGGCAATTATCCACTTACAATATCAACTAATTAATTAGATATATCAACTACATACATTCAAAATAATTAACTATATACATCAACTACAAACAATTAATTTCATATTAATCTATATAACAATTTAAATTAACACATGCAATTTAATTCATAATTATAGGCAATACATATATAACTTAAAAATTAATTACTAACAAATTAAGAAAGCGTACCGTATAGATTTTCTAATCGAGTCGAGAGATCACCTCGGCCGAGCCTCTTCTTCGCGCGATGAAGATGAAGAAGGAAAGAGTGGGGAGGGAGGAGGGAGGAGGGAGGGTTTCTGTAATCTGTTCTTCAGTTTATATACAAAAAAAAAAATTGCCTTTACCGACGGATATTTCCGTCGGTAATGACCAGATTAATTATGGTAGTTATTGCGGGTCGGTTACCGACGGAAATTTCCGTCGGTAATGACCACATTTAATTTTGGGAGTCGATCAAGAAGGCGGTTAGTTAATGCGGGTCGGTTACCGACGGAATATTTACAATACCGACGGAACGATCCGTCGGCCGGTGACCCAAAAACGACACCGTGTAGAGAGTTCTGAGTGTCCGTCGGCATATCCGTCGGTATCCCGTCGGGAAAGCCGACGGAAATTGAATTCCGTCGGCAGAGTCTTCTGACTTTGAATTCCGTCGGTAATCCGTCGGTACAGCCGTCGGAAAGGAAATCCGTCGGTATACATCCGTCGGCAAAAACAAGCGTTTTTGTAGTGGACTTAGACAAATGGGCAATAAAATTAGTTGGCTTAGTAGGATTATACTCCATTATTTAATGGTCAGGGCCAAATGACCCAAAATCTAAATAAAGAGTTTGCTTATAATAAATTAATAAATAAAAAATTGGTAACAACTCGGACTGGCCCGTTTAACCCGCGGGCTAACCAGCTCGGGTCAAAAAAGTTCAAATTTAAATGGATCTACAATTTATGAACTATAACCCTACATTTTTAGGATTAAACGAGCCAACCCGTTTAGCCCGGCCCGAATAAACATATATATCTACTCATAAGGCCTAGGTTTTTTTTTTTTTTTGACGGAGATAAGGCCTAGGTTACTTGCCCCTCTATGAATGTTTGAATATTGTAAGGGTGGGTGTATTTACTAGAGGCATTTTACTAAAAGAACAGTTTGGACATTTTACATGTTAATTACTTGTTTTAGCTTCTTACTTTGGTGATGGGACCTAGTTAAAAGTAAAGCTTAACAATTGAAAAAAGTGACTCTAATTTGGTCAAAAGCCACTCCCATAAAAAGATTCATGGAACATTTAATTGTGGCCATTTTTTATTAGACTCCAACATATAATCTCACTCAAATATAACATATACATTAGTCACGATTTAATAGTTGAGGAAACACAATTTAATATGCAAATATAAGCACGATCAATTAATTATAAGATAACTATTAAAAATATATAGGATTGCAGGATTAAAATATTAAATTATGGGGAATATATATTTGATGTCAAATCAAGAATTTCTATAAATTTAGGTATAGAATCCAAATAAAGGTTGTCCTTGCCTCCACAACAATATAGGAAAAATAATAGTGGCAAGCGGTAACTGGTTAGTTTCTATTTGCTGTTTTAGGATTAGAACATAATATCTCCCACATGGAAAGAAAAACAAAATTCGCAGCCGATTTATGATACTGACAAAGCAATAGTCAACGCCGGGCTTGGTAGTGTAAGCCTGTAACCCAAGTGGGGGCATTAAGGTGATTGGACGTTGTTCGGCTTGCACGGTTGGCATGTATAAGGTCAGGTAGCTTGCCAAGATTTGACAATCAACCTTCCTTTTTAACATTAAATTACCGTACTTTTTAATTTTATTTTCAAAAAACATGATTTTAAAAAGAAAAAATCTGAAAACATAGCAGCAAATTCGTTTTTCCAAACAAATCAAATCCAAAGTCTGGAAAACAACATAAATCTGAAAAAAAAAAAATTGAAACCAAATACAAAATCCTAAGGGCATGTTTGTTTTAGGACTCACACGTTCGGACGTGGGACGTTGTTCAAGTTCGGAATTTCATATTCGAATTTCAACATTTAATTACATTAACCCCTAAAAATATCTATATCCAGTGAAACCTATATAAATTAATACATTGGAACTATGGAACCAAATACAAAATCCTAAGGGCATGATATAAATTAATACATTGGAACTATGGAACCAAATATAAAATCCTAAGGGCATGTTTGTTTTAGGACTCACACGTTCGGACGTGGGACGTTGTTCAAGTTCGGAATTTCATATTCGAATTTTAACATTTAATTACATTCACCCCTAAAAATATCTATATCTAGTGAAACCTATATAAATTAATACATTGGAACTATGGAACCAAATACAAAATCCTAAGGGCATGTTTGTTTTAGGACTCACACGTTCGGACGTGGGACGTTGTTCAAGTTCGAAATTTCATATTCGAATTTCAACATTTAATTACATTCACCCCTAAAAATATCTATATCCAGTGAAACCTATATAAATTAATACATTGGAACTATGTAATTTTATTAATTTAGAGAGGTATTAATTTATCGATAAATTAATATTTTATTAATTAAAAGAGAGATATTTTAAATTCAACAAATTTAGTATATATGTATTAAAAATAAATGAGTTTATATATGTTTCATTGATTATATTCATGTATCAACCAATTTTTTTGTAACTAATTCATGTATAATATCAATTCATTGTATACAATTAACTATTATATTCATAGAAGCATGCATCAATTCATTGGAATTACTTAAATATACATGTTTACATTAATTCGTTGCACTTAAATTACTATTATAGTCAATTAAGTATATTCATGCATGATGAATGAAACATATACTATATAAATCTCAATATGGAAATAAAATAATTTATAACACTCAGTCATGTCTTCTCATCTAAAAGACATCGTAAAATCATACATGAATAATGAAATGCGTAAAACATTATGTGAGTATAAGAGATCGAGACCATTCAACATGCACTCAAAAAGATTTACAAGAGTGTGGGTTGGTGAAAAATATTTATAAGAGAGACGTCCATGACATAATATTTATAATTGTACTAATATTTATGAGTTATTAATTTAGAGTTTTAATGAGACCTAATATTTATAAAGGATTTTTCAAAAAAATATTATCTTATCGAATTTGATGATTTTTTACAAAGGCACAAGTCGGGACCAGAAGATTTTATTATTTTAGAGAGTTTATTAATTTATAGAGTATTAATTTATAGAGGTTTGACTGTATTCTACTATTATAATACTCCCTCCGTCCCACAATAACTTTCACACTTTTCTTTTAAGGACGTCCCACAATAACTTTCACACCCTTTAAATGGAAAATTATTTATAAACTCCACCCTCACAATATCCTCAATTTTACACAAATGTCATTACTTTTTCTCCACACATACACAAAAGTCAGCTCATTTATTTACTTTATACATAAAGTTTTACAAAATTACCCCTCAAAACTCCACTCATTATTACACTTTCTTAATATGCGTGCCCATCTACCTATGAAAATTAATATGGGACGGAGGGAGTAATACAATATCACACACTCTTACTAATTGATTTGACATAAAGTTATATAAAATAATGCAACATCACACACTCTTACACAATTGATTTGACATAAAGTTACATCACATCCTTCTCAACATTCTAAAACAAACATACACAATCACTATTTATCAGAATTTCTCCATCCAAGATTTCCTCATCCCCATCCTACATAATCCCAAAACAAACATGTACTAAAGGAAAAACAAAACAAATACAAAACTAAATGAAAATTGATGCGTACAAAATATGTAATCTCGTAAGAAGATGACGGGTGCAGCTGAGATACCGATAATATCATTTAATTTCTATAAAGGAGTAATATTATATTTATTTATTCTTCCACATATTGTTATTTTATTTACCCATGTTGTACATGGGCTGCGACGGACATGAAAGCCTAGGCCCCACCTCAAAATGAGCTCATGCGGACTTGGGCTAGAAAGTCCATCAACGAAAAGGTCATGAATGTCGTTTATGCACAACAAACTTGTCCATTCCCCCCCCCCCCATTTTTTGGACTGGACTAGTGGATTAAGTTCGAATAAGAAGATGAACCAAATAATGGAGTTGTCCAAATTTTTGGGAGTAAGTTACATTTAGTTCCCGAAAATGCAAGACACGATGAAGGAGTTCAAGTAGAAGTCAACTTCGAGATTTGCGGAACAAGATAGATGAGGTTTGAGTCAGGTCCGAGAAAGGGAGAGTCGTGACTTCCTCCCCCGTGTACGTTTTACCATAATTATCACATACACATTCTGAGATACGAACACACATACACACACGAAGGTTCGACTCACACATATTAGCTACCTGCAATAATCATTTTCATACATACATATCACAATTGATATTGCACTAAAGGAGACATTCTCATTCGTGATTGAGTGTTCTTCAAAACATCTTTGCGATCACCGATTTTTTTACTTTAGCGTCAGAGCCGACGCCCTTTACAAGTTTCGGAGCACAGACCGAGCTTCGGACGGTACCGTTTTGTGGCATATCTCTACCAATTGATCGAGGCTAATTTAGTCATATTGTTGTGCGTTTATATTGGACGCATAAAAAACCAGAATAAAAATATCATTTCATTGATTCCCGTTTTTCGCCATCTCCTTCAAGAGAACATACCCTTCCTCCATCGTCTTACCCAATAACGATCCTCCACCCGCCGAAGCATCCACCATTCCTCTCGTTCGGTGGTCCATTCCAATGTAGAAGTGACATATGATTTGGTCTCGTGAGAAATCATGTTGTGGGCAACTTCTAATCAAGTCCTTGAAACGCTCCCATGCTTCGGCTAGGGACTCATCATCATCTTACCTAAATGAAGATATTTCCCCTCGAATTTGGATGGTCTTGCTCGGAGGGAAATACTTCATAAAAAATGCATCGACAAGATCATTCCAATTTCCAATGGTCCTCAAATCAAGGGAGAGGTACCATTGCTTAGCTCGGTCTCGGAGGGAGAAGGGGAATAGTTACAATCGGATGTAATCTTGGGGAACCCGATTGATCTTAACTGTCAAACTTATCTCGAGGAATTGAGACAAGTGGAGGTTAGGATCCTCCTTGGAAACTCCTCCAAATTGATTATTTTGCACCATAACAATCAAAGTCGCCTTGAGCTCGAAATTGTGAGCATCCACGGGTTCTCGACCCGCTCCTCCATATGGCTTTGGAATCGGGCGGAAATGATCCATCAAAACTCGGTGTGGGCCATTCTCCTCATTCTCAATCGGATTTTCTCTAACCCTCCGGTGAAGGTTATCTCCCACGGCCCTTTGTTGTCGGTTTCCACCATTTCCATTCGGCTCCTCAAATCCGTCTACCCCTTGATTCCCTACTTCCTCCTCGACCTCCTCTACAATCGGGTTCTCTCTTCTATTCATCTCTTCTAACTCCACTCTTCTTCTTTCAGTGTTTCTTCTTCGACAACTAGCTTCAATCTCCAGATCTAGAGGCAACAATTCTTGATGGTTCCTCCTAGATCGCGTGATCATAAGTCATGTCTATAAAATGTTCAAAAGAGAGTGGGAATTGCAAGTAAGATGAGAAATAACAAACACAAATATTTTTGGGGTTTTTGAAGAATAAAGAAAGCAAATAACGTGTCTAGACTAAAACTTTATCAACTTACACTCTAAAACTACAAAACATCCCCGACAATGGCACCATAAACTTGATACACGTATTATGTAACACCAAAATACACAACCGCAAGTATACGGTGTATATCGTAGCGTGGCAAATACAAGGTCAATCCCACGAGGAGGTGTAGTGTAAAAGCGTATTTTATTGATCTAGTTCTAAATAGACGATGATCGAAAGTTTTAAAGTGTTTATTACCCCTAATTATCTACCAAAGTGTCACAAGTAAACAATAGAGAGTAATAAAGGAAATTCGATCAACTATGCTCATGCAATTCTCGAAAACAAAAGAAATACGAGTAATACTCAAAGAAGAAAAGGGAGGTTCCAAGGCATATGTCACGCTAAGGGGTCAATTTATGATCAAAAGCCTATTTAAGTGGTGTAGTGATTATTACTATAAGGCTGATCACGAAATAATGAATTAAAAGTTCTTTCGATCCAATTAATTCAAGAGAAATATCACCCAAACATGTATTTCTACCAAGCATGCATAATAAATCCCAAAAAGGTTCCTAAGATCATCTAATACCCTCCCAACAATTGATCCTCTCTCGAGCTCACAATAAATTGGGTCGAATGCTTAAATACGATTAATGAAAAAAAATTCTCAATCCAATTTCAATTAACAATAAATAAAACATATTATCATGGCCATTGACAACATGTCTTGCAATGAAAGTTAAGCATTCAAATAGAAATAAACACCACAACCACCAAATAAACAAGAAATTAATTCATAAACATCATCCAAAGTGTAAACATAGCCCTAGAACCAAAAGTGTTCTAGCCAAAAACCAACATAATCCAATTAACACAAACTAATGAAATAACTAAATAAAAAGAGAGAGAATGAGAAAGTTTAGTCTAATGGATGATGGGTAATTGAATTCCAACGCTTTTGACTCCTTCCTTGCTTGATTTGGTGGAGAAATGAAGAAATGGATGATAAATACCTCCAAATGTGTGTTTGTAGGTGAAGAATTCTTGTGAAATGAGTTTGGTACTCTTTGATTTCAAGAATGGGAGTATATATAGTGTTGGGGTAGGGTTTGGGTGCAAGAATTGCAAGTAAATCCCTAAAAAACGGAGAAAATACACTATTGGCACCGAGAATGGGATGACTCGACCGAACAAGGAGCTCGGCCGAGCAGGCAACTCGGCCGTGCAATGCAAAATGTGTGCCCTGAGAGAGCTCGGCCGTGCTCGGCAGATTGGACATTGGGACAGCTCGGTCGTGCTTCTTTCTCGGCCTAGGCATTGCTTGACCTCTATTTTCGGTATCGAGCTCGGCCATGTCGTGCACCCATCTCGGCTGTGCTCTGTGGATTGGGCGTGGGACGTAGCTCGGCCGTGGCGTTGCTTGGCCTCGAACTTACGGTGTCGAGCACGCCTTGCTCGATCCGCGTGCTCACTCATTCCTCTCCTCGGCCCTTTTTTTGTTTTGTGCATATCTTTTGCTCCCGACCTCCAATCGACTCGATTCATTTTGCTATTCCACTCTGTTTTTCGAGACGAACCCAATGGTGCGCTTCTCTCTTTGGTCCAGTGAAGTGGGGTAGGTGTTTTGCTCCCAAATTCCATTGTTTTTCCTACAAAATCGACAAAACACCACATTTCTCTTATTTTGACCAAAATCATCATATTCAACCCATAAATCAATGAAATCAATATCAAAATGAGCTTACATGTGCATCAAAAATTGTGTAAATTCCACCTGAATCAGGCGTATGGAAGAAGCGGCGACGCGATGGTGAAAAGGAGGAAAGGTGAAGAAAATGAGGAGATGAGAGAAGGGAGGAGGAAAAAATAATGTAGAGGAAGGAAAATTAGAATTTTTGTGAAAGGGATTGTTTTGTAAAATAAGTGAAGGGTGAACTCAAACCTGGAGGTGAGTTCAACCGGAAGTTTGTTTTGTATACAAGTTACTGTATAAACCAAAATAAGTGGATAAAGGGGATTTGATTAGATATTTCAAATAAAATGATTTAAAAATTACTATAAAAAAGGTGTTGTTTACAGACGAAAATATCGACGGTTTTTCGGTCGAAAACCATGGTTGCCAACGAAAATATCGACTGAATTTAGGTAGTGAAATACGAAAATGGAATAGATTAATCAAACCGAATTAATTAAAGTGAATATGGTGTGATGTTGAACAGATTGGAGAATGAGCATCTGAATAATGTAGGCAAGTTTAGAGCTGTAAAGACAGTGCCACTTCCATTTCACGAAGTGAATGACCAAGATTGAGTGCAATTTGCTACAGTTGCTCCTCGTACAATTCTTCCAACTTGATTGACCCTAAATAACGTGTCAATTAACCTTTTTTTTTTTTTTTCCATGTCGGCTACTTTTCAACTAAATAAATTTACAAATGTATACAGAGAATTTCGGGCATGTTAATGACAATGGAATTCTTTTTATTCATTTAATTTTTATTCTAAAAATAACTTTATTTTGATAAATTTAGTGATGTTGCGAGGTAAAATGAAGGGGTATCTTTGGTAATTTAGTAAGGTATAATAAAAATGTGGGTAAAAAAATGAATGACAATTTTAAAATAAAATAATGTTGTAAGAGTGTTAATTTTTAAATTATTTTCATATTAAAAGTGTACAAGTAATTTTGTGACTTTTCAATAAAAAAAAAAGTGCAAGTAACCAGTGGAATATTATTTTTTCCTTTTTTTATTATTTCTACTAAATTGAAGAACATTTGTAAAAAAGAATTCGTCTCTGACTTAATTGAATATTTTTTAAAATGAAAATAAAACAATTTTTTATCCTTTAATTTTCACCCTCAAACATCTTAATATTACATTCCAACACCGTACTTTTTCTACATTTGTTTTTTTAATATTTATTTCAGTTAACCACCCTGCTCTTATTAAAAAAATAATTTATTTTTATTCAATATTAATAAATATTTTTTACATTAAAATTTCTATATATAAAAAAAAAGCAAATGTTTGAATTGAGTTGGAGATACGAAATTTGTAAGTTTAATTTGTGCAGAAATTTCACACATAATAATAGTGGCAATTTTTTTTTTTTTTTTTTGCTTTGTTAGGATTAGAACACAACTAGATAATCTCTTGTGTATTAAGCGCGGTGTTCATAAAATTAATATTTATAGTACGTATATACTTTATGCTTCCCTAATTCATAAAATTTGGTCTCATTTGTTTTTATTTGTTCGTCTACAAAATCTAGTCTCATACATTTTATGGTAAAGATAAATTTATCCTCACCACCATTTAATTACGCAAATTGCAATTCAATTTTATTTACAAACAATCATTTTATTCACAATAAACCTCACAATACCCTACAAATTCTACAATACCGTCAATACTCTTACTTTATCTTTTTTTTTTTTTAAATATGTATCTATTTTAATGAGACTACGTTTTGTAGAAGGATCGGAGGAAATATAAAGAGTATAATTCGTATTTTAAAACAATTATAAATAATTGGATTAATTTATATAAACTTTATTTTTTTTGTAATTTCAATACTTATAATATAAGTATAATAATTTATTGAATTAACATATAATAATAGAAATTAGATACTCCTAATTTTATTTTATTAAGATAGATATTGAGTATATTTTAGGTAAAAATAAAATAAAAATGGAATCTCATTTTAGCCAATTAGTATAATAACATAATTAATAATTTGCTTATAATTAATTAGTATTGTGATAGTCCAACTTACCAAATTAATTTATTTTTTAAGTAAATATGCAATTCATTGTAATATTGACACGTAGGATGAATGAGGAGATGACACATACGTAAAATGAATGATAAGATTACACATAAGTCAAATGAATGAGGAGATGACACCTAAGCAATTTAAACTCCATATTAATATATAGGTGGATATCCCACACAAAAAGAAAAGACACTTCGTAGCTGCCTAGCCTGCCTTACAGTTTTGACAAAAGCACAATTCATCGTGTTTTCCGTTTTGGTTATTCATATAAAATGTGTATATATTTTTTTTTTGGATCGGACTATTTACACCTCCATTTGGGAGGGATGCACTATCCCTTTAATTTATTAATTAAATAATAGCGTAAAAAACCTAATATACCCTTTAAGTAAAATGCACCCGTACTACTATCTACACCCTTTTCAACCTTTAAGCACTAATTAAGTTTTGAAGCCACCATCACTTCCGATCTATGTCGCCGCCGGCACCACTACCACCAACTAAGAATTTTTTTTAAAAAAACTTTGAAATCTCACAATTTTTTTTATAATTTTCGACAGACCAGGGTCGACCATATACACTCTCGTCGACAAATGATTGTCAACTAAAGCGTATATGGTCGATCAACTATTGTCAAAAAAAATAATTTTTTTTTTAAAAAAAATTCGACATACCAGGGTCGACCATATACACTTTCGTCGACAACAATTTATCGACAAGAATGTATAGGGGCGACTCTGGTGTGTCGATATTTAAAAAAAAAAAAAATTAAGAGAGAGAACCTGTTGCGTGCGGCTGGATTTTTTTTGCACCCTTACTACTATCTACACCCCTTTCAACATTTAAACGCTAAGTTTTGCAGACACCATCACTTCCGATCTACGTCGCCGTCGGAACCACTACCACCAACTAAAAAAACTTTGAAATCTCATAACTTTTTTTTTATAATTTTCGATAAACCAGGGTCGACCATATACACTCTCGTTGACAAATGATTGTCAACTAGAGCGTATATGGTCGATCAACTATTGTCAAAAAAATTAAATTTTCACTACAAAAAATGCCTCGATTAGAGACCGTAAAAGCGACCGTGGTGGCTGGAGGAGGAGAAGTGGAATGGGAAAGAAGAAATAGTGTGGGAAAGGAGAAAGAGAGGAATAAGAGAAATTTGAGTTTTAAAGTGGGGTTTGTTTAGTAAATAGCTTTTTTGAGACAAAGGGGTATTTCAGACAATTCGAGGGAAGGTGCATCTATGCTGACAAATTTTAAAGAGGGTGCATCAATCGGGGGTGTGTTCTCAACACAAATGGACATGTAAATAGTCAAACCCCTTTATTTTTAAAAAAAATATGTGTACACAAAAACTATACGCCCAAATTAATTAAAGGCGTTGGCTATATACCCTCCAGCTTTTTTTAAGTATACTCCCCCTCCTCATTTATTAATTTAATAATAATGTAAAATATCTAAACTAAATGATAAATACACTCCCCTCTACTTTTAAACTCTAAACCTAATCCTAATTTAAAGAGTAGCCGCCATCGCAATTCCGGTCATCGCCGCCACCGGTGCACCCTACAAAGTAAAAAAAAAAAACTTAGAATTAAAAAAAAAAAAAAACATTTTCAACACTGATTTATCGATTTGTCGAAGAGAGTGTTTCTTGTCGATAAACCTATGTCGAAAATGTATTTCTTTCGACAACTCTTGGTTGATAATATACACTGTCGTCGACAAATCGTTGTCGACGAGAGTGTATATTATCAACCAAAAGTTATCGAAAATTGAAAAAAAAAAGTAACTTGACAAATAGCAGAAATGGAAAAAAAAAAGTGGAACGGCCGTGCGGCCGCCCTGAAAGTGGGGGAGGAAGGTTTAGGGAGGAGGTTGCCATGGGAGGGAGGGAGGCGGCGGCAGCGTCGCTGGACGAGGGGGCGGCGGCGGCGCCGCGCACAACATAAATTAAAAAAAAAACCCTAACCTTACCTGCTCGACGTGCGCGGGAGGAAGGCAGCGAGCGGCGAGCGACGCGCAGGGTGAAGAGAGAGCGACGGGCGGCGCTGGGCAAGGGGTGCCGCTGCGTCGCCTGAATAGAAAATAAGAAAAAAAATATACCTTCGACCTTCGGCGACGCGCGGCGAGGAATGGGGCGACGGCGAGGGAGGCAGACAACACTGGAGGCGACGGCGGCAATTTGGGGAGGAAGAAGAAGAGGTATGGAGTGTTGGGAGGAGGAAGAAGAAAGAATTAGGGTTTATGATTTAATAAGGGGAGTGTATTTATAAGGGTATTTTGTAGGCAGGACAACTAACATTATGACATTTTATGCATGGGGATACAAAAATCGGGCTATATTTAACAAGGCTGGAGGAGTATATAGCCAACGCCTTAAGTTTGGGAATTATTTTCGAACACAGTGCGTTTGTTTTGGAAAAAATTTCGAACAACTTGAGTTTGTTTTGGAAAAAATTTCGAACAAGATGTTCGATTTTTTTTTCCGGACAAATTTAAGTTGTTTTGAATTTTTTTTCGAACATATTGTGTTTGTTTTGAAAACAATTTCGAACAACTTGAGTTTGTTTTGGAAAATTTTTCGAATATATTGAGTTTGTTTTGAAATTTTTTTCGAACATGTTGACTTTGTTTTGTAAAAAATTTCGAACACGTTTGTTTTAGAATTTTTTTCGAACAGTTGTTGTTTTGGATTAATTTTTGTTGCAATTTTGGAGTTTTTTTTGTTGAACGATGGTGGAGGTGGTGGTGGTGGAGGAGAGGTGATGGTGGTGGTGAAATAGAATGGGTGGGTGTACTCATCTTAGTTTTTTTCATAAATTTTACTCTAGGGGTATATTGGACATTTCACATGTTCTAAAAAATTAAAAAAATGTTTGGTGGGTGTACTCATAGGAAACCCGGGTGCCTTTAGCCGCGCCCAACATTTAATTGTGGCCATTTTTTATTAGACTCCAACATATAATCTCACTCAAATATAACATAGTCACGATTTAATAGTTGAGGAAACACAATTTAATATGCAAATATAAGCACGATCAATTAATTATAATTTATAAGATAACTATTAAAAATATATAGGATTGCAGGATTAAAATATTAAATTATGGGGAATATATATTTGATGTCAAATCAAGAATTTCTATAAATTTAGGTATAGAATCCAAATAAAGGTTGTCCTTGCCTCCACAACAATATAGGAAAAATAATAGTGGCAAGCGGTAACTGGTTAGTTTCTATTTGCTGTTTTAGGATTAGAACATAATATCTCCCACATCGAAAGAAAAACAAAATTCACAGCCGATTTATGATACTGACAAAGCAATAGTCAACGCCGGGCTTGGTAGTGTAAGCCTGTAACCCAAGTGGGGGCATTAAGGTGATTGGACGTTGTTCGGCTTGCACGGTTGGCATGTATAAGGTCAGGTAGCTTGCCAAGATTTGACAATCAACCTTCCTTTTTAACATTAAATTACGTACTTTTTAATTTTATTTTCAAAAAACATGATTTTAAAAAGAAAAAATCTGAAAACATAGCAGCAAATTCGTTTTTCCAAACAAATCAAATCCAAAGTCTGGAAAACAACATAAATCTGAAAAAATAAATTGAGACCAAATACAAAATCCTAAGGGCATGTTTGTTTTAGGACTCACACATTCGGACGTGGGACGTTGTTCAAATGTTTGTTTTAACAACATAAATGTGAAAAAATAAATTGAAACCAAATACAAAATCCTAAGGGCATGTTTGTTTTAGGACTCACACGTTCGGACGTGGGACGTTGTTCAAATGTTTGTTTTAGGACTCACACGTTCGGACGTCGGACGTTGTTCAAGTTCGGGAATTCATATTCGAATTTCAACATTTAATTACATTCACCCCTAAAAATATATATATTATTAATTTAAAGAGGTATTAATTTATCGATAAATTAATATTTTATTAATTAAAAGTTTCATTGATTATATTCATGTATCAATTGTATACAATTAACTATTATATTCATAGAAGCATGCATCAATTCATTGGAATTACTTAAATATACATGTTTACATTAATTCGTTGCACTTAAATTACTATTATAGTCAATTAAGTATATTCATGCATGATGAATGAAATATATACTCCCTCCGTCCCGCTATAAACTTCCCCTTTCTTTTGGGTGTTTTAATTAAGAAATATGATAAAATAATAGATAAAGTATAAGTGATGTGATGGTGAGAGAGAAAATAATAGATGTGTATTAGATAAAGTATGATAAAATAATAGATAAAGTAAAAGTGATGTGTGATTGTGAGAGAGAAAATAATGAGGAGGATGAAGAGGAGAATGAAGATGAGGATGAAGAGGAGAATGATGAGGAGGAGGATGATGAAGAGGATGAGGAAGATGATGAAGAGGAGGATGAAGACGATGAAGATGAAAATTAATTCAATTAATGTAATGTATTTATTTTTATTTTATAAAAGTTAATTAATTATTTATCATTTAGGTACAAATTATAAAAATTAAATTTACTATAAATATAAGCCACAACCAATATATTTATTAATATATGTGGAAGAAATGAATTTCGTGATTTTTTTTAAAAATATTTTGGTAATATATTTATTAATATATATAGAAAAAATTGAATTAATTAAAAATAAAAAAAAAAAATCGCCAATATGCCGACGGAATTAACTTTCCGTCGGCATTTACCATTTGATAAATGCCGACGGATTATCCGTCGGTATTTATAAATACCGCCGTCGGAATTCACAATTTGATAAATACCGACGGATTATCCGTCGATATTTATATATGCCGACGGAATATTGGGCCTTATATAAAGCCTCAACCTAGGATTTCTTTCACTCTTCTCTCTCTATTTCCGTCTCTCTCGCTCCATCTTCTTCCTTCATCTTCCCATCTTCTCCGTTAATCACCACCATGGCCGCCGAGACGGAGCTTCGAAGCAGCCTGCCCCCATCGCTTTGAACGTTGGCGGCGAACCTTCGCCATGGCCATCAAGGCTCCATAGCCGCCGCCACTGTAATTTTTCTCCGACGAAGATGGTGGCCTTCGCCATGGCCGCCGAGCTTCCATCGCCTTGAACGAAGATGCCGTGAAGACGAAGAGGTTTTTGGCCGCGTGTTTCTTCTTCCGGGCGCAAGAGAAACGATCTTGTTCTCGTTGATGAGTTTGTTGCAAGTGAAAGTAATTGGTAAAGTCTGTAGTTTTTAATTAAATTTGATGCATCTTATAAGTAGGTTGAAGATATTATGCAAACTATTGATTAGTGAGGGAAACTATGTTATATGTCTTACTTTTGATGCATATTTTGTGTTATTTCACTACAACAAAATGCACTTTTCGTAACGAAAATATTGGTTACAAAAAATCTTATTTTGGTTACGAAAAACTTTTGTAACGAAACATTTTGTTACAAAAGTTGGTCTTGTAAAGCTCGTTGCAAAAAGTTTTTGTAACAAAAAAAAATCAATTTCGTTACCAATACAATTGTAACGGCACCTTGTTTAGTTACAAAAATCTTAGTAGTGGTAACAAAAGTTTTGTTACAAATTGTTGTAAATTTTAGTAAAAATATCAATTTCGTTACAAATAAGTTGTTACATAAAATTATATATTTTGTACTAAATTATTGATTTGTGACTAATATTTTATAGCATTTACCAGCCCATTTAATTTTAAAAATAAATAATTACTAGAAATAACTCATAAAATTTATATACATATTATACTATACAAAGATTTGAAAAATCTTAAAAACATAGGATCGTAATACAATAATATTATTTTAAAAAAAATAGTAATTCTTTAAATGGACTAAATCAACATTAATGTCAACATACTAATAAAAATAAAAAAACCCTATCAAAACCGTTCTAAACAATGATACGAAAATGTATATGGACATTTCAATGTATCTAATAACTTGCATTAACAATTATATACTTGATTGAAGTCCCGATAAGTCTTCTTGTCTACGATCAAAGTGAAACTTCATTATCCTACAAAAGATAAAACAATAAAAGTTAGCCTTAATAAGACATCTAAAGGGAAAAGTGAAAAATAGTAAAAGTGTGAAAAGTAATGCCAAATATGTACCTGACAACATCTAAGATAACTTTTGTGTGAACAATCCTAATAGCATTTGCTTCATTTCATTTTGACTTTCTTTCAGACTTTTTATTTCAGAATTTTGTTTGGCTATCTCTTCATCTTGCTTTTGGCACTGCTCTTCATTGTGCTTGATTTGTTCTTGTTGAGAGTTAATAAGAGAAATAACATCTTGTAACTCCTTTTGTGCCCTGGATAATCTCTCTTGAGTTTCCTGCAGTTGTGGTGGGCCACATTTTATCCTCTTACTTTTTCTAGATGGCACTACTCCATATCCCATGCCTCGCTCATACCCACTACATGTACCAAGAACCTCCGTCATAATTTATCTTTCAGGTGTATTTTCTTCATTTTCGTCAACTTGATTTAATTTTTGCTTCATTTCATTCTATAATTCATAAACAAATATAGTTTACCAATACATTGTCATTTAACTGTACCCCAAATTTTTAAAACGATAAATAATAGCAAATCTACTAACTTACATGCTTTTGTGCTGCTTCATCATTTACATATTCTCCATTCTTTCTCAAATGAGTGTTCCCAAAGTTATCCACTTCACTTCTGTTTTCCTATAAAAGAAAAGGATGATGTAATTTGAAAAAATGAGTGGGAAAAAAAGGTTTCAAATAAAAAAACCTACCATTTCCATCAATCGTGTAACAAAGGCTTTTGAGCCTAAGGTATGAGGATATGGCACATGTGACCTATTATCTCTATTTTTCTTCGACTTTTTCTACAATAAAAATTAAGGGTGAAAAGTTATCACTAAAGAAAAAATATGAGATTAAGTAAAGTATGTGTAAGTACGCAACAAAAAAACCTGGAAATCTGAATGTGAGAAGTAATCACACTGAATATGTCATTTGTTAAGGTCAATCCAATCATACGGGGGTTTGGTTTTTGGATTTTCCCCAGCTTCCATAACATTCTTATAGTAACTACTTAGTGTTCCTTTCCAATGCTTATATGCATTATAAAAAGTTGCATCTACACACTCTTTCACAAAAGGATCTTTTGGCCATCCCTTGACATGAAACCATTGCTATAACAATAAAAAAATAAAGTCAACAATCACATATTTATTTATATGCACATTGTAATACAATATAGCTTAGGATGGTGCTTAATATATAATTTTAAGGGAAAATTTAACTAAAGATTCAATGCAAACCTGTGTAAATTGCTTCACTAGATGACATATTTCCATTGTGGGAAGGACTTGAAGATGTTGATCAAAAAGTTTAAGTTTCTTAATAAGAAAAACAAGTATATTTCACTTGTTTGGGTATCAGCCTAACAAATAAAAAACCAAAAACAAAATCATTTACCCCTAAACCGTGATTATAAATATTCAGCATCTTAGTTGGATGTATATGAAAGTATTTTTCAGTTAACTTTGAACCATATAATCCTAAAATAATGTTGAACACAAAGATAATTACCTATTGTTCTAACCGACGTTCTAGGCGGTGAGGTTGAAGTTGAGATAGGCAGCTCTATGATCAAATTTGAACTGTGTTCAGTTGGTTGTTGAGTTATACTACTATTGCTTCGGCTCCTCGTGGTAGGACGACGTAGTATTATTCCTTGTGGTGGCATGTTTCGACTACGCACTAACACAAAAATTCAAAACAAGTAAATTTAACCAAATCGCATCAATTAAAAACTCATAAAATTTATAAAGAAGAACAAGGACAAGAATCAATTTAAACACACTTTTTATAAAATAATCAGGGAAAAATTATATGTATATTATAAGGTATTCACGTGCATATATATATATACCCACGCTGTCACACACATATATAACGCATAAACTTCTATGTACAGTATGTGTATATATATAATATCCACACTTGCAGATTTATAACACGCACACATCACATTTATAACACGCACACATCACATATATATATGATATCTCCACCCCCCACACACACATACATGATACCCACACACACATATATATATTAGGCACACACTTCACTGCAGTATATAATATATATATATATCCACACATATATATATATATATTATATGATCACGCACACACATATATAATTATGTATATACCTAAGCGGTCACTGTACAAGATATGCAATTCTCGACAATTCTTACCCGCAAGCACCTAAAAGCAAAAATTCTTCATGTTTACATAACACAAATTTGGTACCACACTCAATTATTATAATATCCATTTATAATAATTTATAAATCAGAATTACTCTGTCCACATAAACCTAAATACAACATGATTTAAAATTTGGATCAGCAATAAAATTCAATTAACTCAGCGATTTAGAGTTGACAGAAGTGAAGAAAAGATTTACCTGAAATAGCGACAATGTGGGTGGTGGCAGACGACAACGTAAATCAATTTCAACAGGGCTCCATGTGATGATACAAATTGAAATAATAGGGAGGGCTTTGCAACAGGGGTCACCAGTGGCGGATCCAGCATACAATTTGGGGTACACCTGTACTCCCAAATTGATTATTTTTTAATTTTTTCTTATGTAAAAAAAAAAAAAATTTAATAATGCCTCAAAAAAAAAATTTGATAATCAAAATTGTACCCCCAATTCTAAATTTAATAACTTTTGTACCCCCATATTCTAAATCCTGGATCCGCCACTGGGGGTCACCGACAGAGGGCCGCCGGCAGAGGGGTGGGCGTAGGTAGAAAAAGGTTGTGGTAGCGGGCCCGCGGTAAAAACTTGTGTGAAGATTTTACGAAGTGAAAGCCGCAAGTTTTATAGCTTTAGCCTGTAGGTTGAGGATGCGTAAGTTTAGGGATTTAGGAATTGTCAATCAGGAATTGTCAATCTGGAATTGTCGATCAAGTCAGATTGGGGAAGAAGAGAAGCATTGGGTTTTTCTTTTCGAGGAGGTGAAATTTGAGTATTGAATTACAATTATGAAGGAATGACATTTGGATTTTTGTGAAAAAGAGAATTTCATATTTGAAATTTAGAGCTCTAGGATTTTTCTTTCTTTTCTGCTGGTGAGCGGCGGGAGATAAGAACTAACCACCCTTTTTTTCCCAAATTAAAAAGACTAGGAGATAAGAACCGCCACTCTTTACACTTATTTTTCAAAATTTTAAAGAAATTAATAAATATTTTCTTTGAAAACTATTTTCTCTTATCATAATTTATATATAGTTATAATATATGATATGATTTTATTTAATAAGAAGATGCTTATATCTTTTTTTAATTTTATATTTTCATTTATAGTTATATTTAAAGTGATATTATACTTTCACTATATATATATATATATATATATATATATATATATATATATATATTAATTTTACATATTTTTTGAATTCTCGATATTCGATTCAAAAATCGACTAATTTGGGGGATCAATCAAATTGTTCACTTGTGGGGATCCCGTTTAAAATCAAAGTTTTGCGTTATGTATGGTTAATTATGTGATTGACTATGAAAAATTTAACCATAATTTGTGACTATCACTTTATAGTACGTGACAAGGTACTTGTGGGGACCTTTTTCCTTCGCTTGGGTTTTGTCCCTAAGGAGGGTTTTCCCAGGCAAGGTTTTAACGGCACTCCGGCCTCTGGCTCGACTTGTGAGCTTATGGTTTTAGGTTTTCTTTTTTCTTTTGTATTTCATACCTTTTTATTGACTTTATAGTACGTGACAACCTAAAAAGTTTCACCTTCGTAAAGGCCTATCTCATTCTAGTGCTCCCTTCGTAAAGGCCTAGTGCTCCCCTTCAACTTGTGTTTATATTTGACATTGGTCATTTCTACATTTATAATGGTAGAGTTAAAGGGTTGCTAGGCTACAAGAGTGTTTGGTCGTATGTAAATGTATGCTAAGATATATATTTTATTCATACTTTTAATTATAGTTCTTGACTTTTTTTTCACTTTAGCCCCTCTTGTCGTTCATTCTAACCCGAACGTGTTGCATTTGTACTTAATAAAAGTATTTTTTAAAACAATTAGAAATAACGATGTTACATTTTATTTTTTCGTTTGTACTTAATAAAAGTATTTTTTAAAACAATTAGAAATAACAATGTTACATTTTATTTTTCGGTAACTGTAAGTTATTTGTCATTTAATAGTAACATTTGTGTAAACCATTTCACGCATCAAATATGCACAATTAAGATCATTTTCATAATTGCCCTTATAGTAACACACACTTACGCACATAGTAACAAAAAAACATAAGAGAGTTTTTTGTTTTGCTTATACAAGATTTTTTTTTTTTGACGTCAAACTCATTTGACCCAGTAATGATTTACGAGTTTTTTCTTTAAATGGATATATTTCATGTATGAAATGGTTTATGGTTTATACACGTTTTTTTATTTTTGCTAATTTAATATTAGCTAATCTTATTTTGTTATAAATACAGGAATATAAAGATGTAACTAACTTGTTATATTTTAATTTGGATACAAATTATATAAATAACCTTTTGAAAATAGAAAAATACAAACATTTTTGAATTAATTGTAATGCTTATAACATATATCTACCCACAAAATATATTTAAAGAGATCTTCTATAATCTTTATAATTCCATTTGACTTGGATCATATTTTTATTTGTGGACCATTTAACATGTTTCTAGAATTTAGAGTAACCACACTTTTTATTAGATACTCGGTAAATATCAATCAAGTTGAACATAAAACTTTAAAATTATATGTAAATAAATAAAAGGTTCAACAAATAACAAATAAAACTTATTTTGAGTATTATATATATATAACATCTAATAGTCTTCATTTCCATCACGAGGGAGGTAAGGATTGTCTTCATCATCATCGCGATATTGCATTAGTGTTTCATCGACCTCTTCTTCAGAAGAATAATTTTCAACACGATTTTCAACTCGCCTTAGTTCTCTTATAGCCTCTTGCCTTAGTTCTCTTATAGTCTCTTCATCTACAATATCCGGATCAATATTTTTTCTTGCTAAATAATTCAAACTATCATCATCTTCTTCTACTACTATTGTTCTTGCATTTGATTCATGTCGCTGGAATGCATCAACTTGACAACTCTGTTCTACATCAACTATGTCTTCCGATTCTGTATCTTCCACTTCTTCAAGTTTCCAAAGGTGTCTATGGTGTATACGTTGTACAATTCTCCAATTATCACCAAGTTTAGTATCCTTAATGTAGAACACTTGTTGAACTTGATTTGGTAATACAAAATGATCATTGTTGTACCAACGAGATCTTACGTCAATGCTCAGAAAGTGTTTGTCTTTTTGCATAGTTTTTGTGTTGCCCGTATTGAACCATTCACATTGCAAAAACACTACCTTATATCCACGAAGGAATGTCAACTCTACCACATTCGTTAAGAAGCCATATATAAAAATCAATTGAGTCATCTCCATGATTTCAAAGGAAAGTACCACAATACTTTTTGTGGAATCTTTTTTCCTTTTCCTTCATTGTCTTTCCAACGAGGTTCTTACAAATAGGACAAAAAATCTCATTTTTATTTTCTTTCCAAAACAAAGCGCAATCAAACTTGCAAACATCTATTTTTTCGTAACCAAGCCCAATTCCAGAAAGATGTTTTTTTGCCAAATAAAGAGATTTCAAAACTACATTACCTTTGGGAACAAATCTTTAAACAACAAAAGTATCAAGTCAATTGCTTTGTTAGATATTTTTGTTCATTACTTTAATATTAAGCAACTTCACTAAAAACTCCAGTAGAGTATGATTCTTCATTTCAGGTAGTTCATTACCTATGCTAATATCATCATTCTCTTCATCTATTAAGTCTAACTCATCATCTTCAATATGAAGATTATTGGAAGTATTCTGATCAAAGGAAAAGGTTTGCGAGCCTTTAGGTTCCCCATGATATATCCACTCTCGATAATACACATAAAATCCTTTCAACACCAAGTCCCTTTTGACTTCAATAACATTTTTTTTCTTTCTGTTTCGACAACTATTGCACGGGCAAAGAATTCCAGTACTAGACTCAACAACATTTTGTCTTGAAAAATTAATAAAAGATTCAACACCTAAAATGTATTTACTACTAAACCTATCTCTTTCACCAATCCAACTCCTATCCATGGCTGTAACATTTAATTAAGAAGAAGTCAGTTATTATGATCAAGTAGTCAATACTTTCTAATAATATTAATTAAATAAATAACTATTATATCACAAAAGAACAAGAAATTACCAGAGTCTTTTTCTCTTTTTATTTGTTTAATATTGAGGTTAAATATTAAATATATAGTTAATTATTTCAAATAATAAGAAAACCTGAATAGTAATTAACAACCTAATTTCTCAAGACCCTCATCAACATCTTTGAAACTAAATTTATATGTATTGTACACAACCTACTGACTAATTGTTTAAAATCATAAGAGATTAGTTAACTCTTGTGCAATTAGCAAGGATGATAGCTTAAAATATTAATCAATAATATAGGAGAAGCTTTCTTCTGCTGCATTATTTCAACCTAATTGTTTTTTTTTTTATTACGGCCAGACAATAGTTTTGAACCATGCTTTCATTTTTACTACTGTTACACAGTTTACAATTATGAACATTAATCTAATATTCAACATGTAGCACCACATACAACTCTTTTATGAAAGAAAGAGATACAAGCAGCACACACTATGCAACAAAATAGTATTTACATTTGATTTAAACAAACTAATATTATAAGGATTTGCATTTTCATAAGCTATTTCAATCTGGTTGCAGTACATTACACACTTATAAGTACATTTTTACAATGATTTCAGGCATATATCAACATTTACTCATACCACTATTTTGCTTTACTATAGCAATCAATCACGATATCATGTAATACACAATCTTGCATTAATATAAACATATTACACACACTTTTTTTTTTTTGTTGCAAATTGCACAATATATTAGCAATGCTAGCTTCTGTCTTTGTTTTTGACAAAAAAAAAAAAAAAAAGACAGAAGCTAGCATTGCAATGGTAAATTTGTAGGATAATAAATATCAAAATTATTCATTCTTTTTGGTGGGATGGTGACAAGTTCTTTATATTTCTCTTTTCTTAATTGTTGAGACCATATTAATTCTTCCCTTCCTTTCTTTTGTTTTAATGCATCAGCCCTCATCCCTGTTTAATTCTACTTCATTTAATCATCTTTTTCTCAATTCATTTCTCAACTAAACAATTTTCAACTAATGTTTTAGTTCTCCACATCAACATAACAAAAAGAGAAACTAAAAGTAAAAAATAATGAAAAACTTATTGAATGTTCCCATCAACACAACAAAAAGGAAACCATCTTAGATATGAATAATGACATCTGCTTTTTTCAGAAAGAATCCTCCAAAATACTAGACTATATAAAATTCATTATATTTCAATACACTTAGGCAGATTCTCAGAGAAAAGGAATTTCAGGATATGCTTTTTGAATATACAAGCAGACACATGAATATAAATGGAAAAATTCCCCTACAAAAACTTCTAAGAGAGCAATTCTCAACATTCTTACCAGCAGGAGCCTAACAGCAATTAACAAGAGAGAAGATTCTGCATGTTTACACAACACAAACTTGGTATCACACTCAATAAAAAAGAAAGGAAAAAGGATCGCACTTTGCTTTTAACTTGATTCTTAATTTATTGGGGCACATGATTATTTGGTGAGATAAGTTTGGATATGGTATGATTTGTTTTGATTAGTTTAGTTGGTTAGGAATACATAAATCAAGGAAGAAAATTGTAAAATGGCACCGTGTTCACCCATATCTCCAACTACATGCGTGAAATTAAATTCTAAAAAATAAATAAATAAACATCTAAAAACCCCAAACAATCCAAGTAACACAGCAGACAACCCCACGGCCACACAGTACTAGTCCCATAAATCCTCTAACTTTGTGTATACTAGATTTCACATAATTTCCCTAAACAAGGTCTGTGGAATTTTTAACATTCATATATAACTCACAAATCATAATTACTCTGTCCGCATAAACATAAATACAACAGGATTTAAAATTTGGATCAGCAACAAAATTCAATTTATATACTCAGTGATTTAGAGTCGACAAAAGTGAAGAAAATATTTACCTGAGATAGCGGGGTGGTGGCAGGCGGCAACGTAAACAGGGCTTCATGTGATGATGCGAATTGAAATAACAGGGAGGACTATGCAACAGGGGCCGCCGACAGAGGGGGTAGGCGTAGGTAGAATTTAGAAAAGGGTTGTGGTAGCGGGCCAGAAGAAAAAACGAATTGTGAAGATTTTACGAAGTGAAAACCATAAGTTTTATAGCTTTAGCCTATAGATTGAGGCTGCGTTAGTTTAGGGATTTGGGATTTGGGATTTAGCCTCTAGATTGAGGCTGATATATTTTTTTGCGTAAGTTTAGGGATTTAGGATTAGAAATTTATATTCCCTCCAAACTTACCCGCCTTTCTCAAAGAATATTTCTATGAAAAAATAACTTAACGTACTATTCTCAAATCATGATCTTGAAATAACTTTTAGGGGAAATTATTGTTAAGGTCATTTCACTAAGAGATTTATGCATAGGTTTTTTTTTTAAATCTATTAAGGTGAAAATGACACCTAATAAGACGTTGTTGCCCTTTACCCATTTAAATAATTCGAAATTAATAAATATTAATAATTTGAAATTAATAATTTTGAATTAATGCAGTTCCTAATTATATGCACCTAGCAATTATTAAAAAAATCCTAAAATTAAGCAATTCGAATTAATTGTTAATTATTCAAACAAATAAAGTTAAAAAATCTGTAGACATCGTCGGAGAGATTTCAAGGAAAGAAAACCCATTGTTTCCGGCAAAAAGTTCATTCAACAAAATCAACACTGTGAGAAAAGGAAAGAAAACCCATTGTTTGAATATGCATACATATATGAAGATAGATTATGAAGTTTAATATGCACTGAATGAAAACGGGGTACATGCATTTTATATATGTGCATATGTGAAATGCACTATACGATATGCATATATACATGCATACGGTAATGTGCATATCTATAGTTACAGGGAAATATGCACAATTAAACTACTCCAAAACGCAACCAGAAAATTAGAATTAAATTTAAAAAAAAAAATCAATTATTAGGGATGGAAATGAATGAAGACTGAATTTCAATCTTCAAAACACAGTAGTGACTCTAATCTACAGTTTACATTCGTAAAAAAGAAACAGAAACTGCAATTTCATAAGTAATCAACAACAAAAATCAGAGAAATTAATTATGATCCTAAAAATTATTTGATTTCATATCATATGGTCTTACAGGCGTAAATCATGAGCGAAAACTCATCTTTCTGCACCAGTTTCTCCTCCAGCCACAGCCTGCTATCCATCCCGCTTCTTGTCCTGAACATAAAGACCGCATATCCCGGGCCCGGCGGATTATGAAATCAGCCATGAACATCCCACATTAGATCAACCAGCAATCCGTCGAGAAAAATCGTCTGATTCCCCCTGAAATTCCACTGCAGCCTCTTCACACGAATCACAGTCTTCTTGTCGATGCAAACGGACAACATCGGATGCTTTAATCCCTCGTTTTCCCCGCTGCAATGGATCAGGATATCATGCGGGAGGCCCGCATCGCAGAATCGGGCCCTCGTTGAATACACTGTATTTCCCGAAAAGTGCTCTTGCCGCGAAATCAGCCACGATTTAGGCGTTTTTGCCCCAAATTTCAGCCTCCTCTCTTGGCCCATATCCCCCACGACAAGCCCGAGCTCTGAATCGACGGTGATGATGACGTAGAAGCCGTCGAGGGGTTCGGGCCCTGTTTCGTAACGGGCCGTTGAGAGATCCCAGTATATTTCAATGGTGCTGGTGTGGAATTCGATGGTTTTTGTCCCTTTCAGCTTGCGGAAAATCCGAGGGTTGGTGTTTAATTTGAAGGAGGTGGATGGATCTTGGCCGATGATTATGTTGAGGCCATTGGAGAGATTGGTTTTGGTCCATGAGAGAGAAATTAGAAAGTGCTTGTGGGAGGAGAGATTGATTTTGTATAAACATGTAACTACATTCTGAATTGAAGAAATTAAATGGTAATCGCGTATTTTGGAAGATTTTAAGAAGGTCAAGATTTTTTTTTAATATGCGCTATAATTGGGGAATTGATGTTTGAATTTAAATTTCGAATTAAGATTTAAAATCTATTAATTTAAAGGTTATATTAATATAAAGGGCAAATACGGTTTTTTGACACAGAAATGACCTTATTAGGAAATTATTTAAAGTTGTATGCTTTAGTTGTTTAAGAGTCTATAAAAGTGACCTTATTAGGTAATATTCTCTAACTTTTAAGCTACTAAAATATATAAACCCCAAATAATTAAATAAAGAAATTTTTTAAATTAAGCCTTAATTAATAGTTAAAAAATACTCCTAATTATATATTATAAATCTCAAATAATAAAAAAATATTTACATATATATAGTAGATAAACAAGATATAATTTTTATGCAGGTCATATTTTTTTATCAAATATATATATATATATATATATATATATATATAAAAGCGCAATGATAAATTGATAATTAAGGTTGGATAAAGAAGTTTATCTTTGATTTATTCCCATACTTGGGTGGAAGATGTAGCTTGGCGCTAATTCACGTAGAGCTGGAGTGTCGAGCGACTCTTCAAAAAAAAATTGTAAGTCTTGATTGGTTATCTATATAATCCTTCTCTACTTTTACACTTGATAGATCATGAAACAAATTGCAGTAGTATGTCAAAAGAAAATCAGGGAACCAAATGGAATTAAAGTGTTATTTGCTTAAGCATTATTTGTAATGGTAAAAAATACGAATTAAGGTTTTTTAAGACTACTATGTTGTTTGATTCATGGTAGTGTTTGAGTTAATGAAACTGAAATTCGTTTTGAAGTCATTTACAATTCGTAACCAATTTTAATTATTTGTAACGACAATAATTATTGTTATTTAAAATATAACATTTTGTAACGAAAATATAATTTCGTTAGAAATAAGTCAACTTTTTGTAACCATTTTAGCGTTGGTTACAGATAAATTCGTTACAAGAAATGCATTTTGTTGTAGTGTTTCACTTTCGATAAATTTAAAATATGATTTTTTCGTAGATTTAGCATTTGATGAAGTTGCTATTACTGGTTTTTTAATGTATTTGACTGTCTTTGTTCTTTTGGATTCGTCATGACCGTGTGATTCAATTTTTCTTGATATATTTTTTAAACTTAGTACTAATAAGAATTGTGTATATTAATGCACAACACAATTACGAGTTTGATGTGTTTTGTTTAATAGAATTACTTATATTACTTGGAAAGTAAATTTTAATTGACCAATTTATTACAAAATGTGCTACAGTGCGGGTCGGGTTTAGGTCGGGTCGGGGCAGTGTCGGGTCGGGGTCTCCCCGGTCCCACCCATATTTTTTTTAATTTGAATTTGCGTTAGTGACGGATATTCCGTCGGTATTCTAATATATGAATTTGCGAAAATAATTTATTGGAAATTAATATTACCGACGAAAATTCTGACGGGAAATCCGACGGTAGTGCCGACGGAAATGGTGACCGATTATCCGACGGCATTTCCGACGGATTTTCCGACGACATTGCTGACGGAAGAGACGACGGAATATCCGTCGGAAATACCGACGGAATTTAATTTCTTTTATAATTATTTTAATTAATTAATTTCCGACGGAATTCCGTCGGAATTACCGACGGAATGTTGACCCGGATTGTTAAACGGGTTATCCGGATTACCGACGGACATTCCGTCGAAAATAATGACTGAAATATTCCGTCGGTATTTCCGACGGAATTCAAAAATCCGTTGGCAAAAAATGGCGACGCCGACAAAGGAGACGGACAACTTTCCGTCGGTAACCTCGGCGGGCGACGGATATTCCGTCGGTAATCCGTCTCTAAAACGCGTTTTTTTTGTAGTGTCATTTATTTTCAATACATATGAACTAAATTTGCTGAATTTAAAAAAATCTCTCTTTTAATTAATAAATATTAATTTATCGATAAATTAATACCTCTTTAAATTAATAAAATTTCATGGTCCCAAGATTATTAATTTATACTCCCTCCGTTTTTTATTAAATGTCACTTTGCCTTTTTTAATATTTTCAAAATAAGTGTCATTCTACACTTTTTTTCTTTAATTTTGACAATTTTACCCGTATACATTATACTCCCTCCATTTTCTTTACCTTGATTTAAGCTTTTTCCCTTTTGAATATAGTAATATACTAATATAGCATAAATCATGAATAAATCTTAATTATTGTATACATGAATATCACCTACAATATTTGTCACATTCAATTTCTAAACCTAAATTTAATATTAAAATTAGTTATCATTAATGAAGGGTAAAATGGTGTATGATTATATATCTTAATTTGTTGAAAATTGTTAAAATGACACTTAATTAAAAGTGGAGGGAGTAGAAGTTTTACTGTACTCCGTAATATTATTTGACTTTATTAAATGTATGCATATCTCATATTACCATATTAAAATTAAGTTACCATATGTAAGGATCATTAATTCCTTAATTATCAAGGTATGGGCATGTACACGCCAATAAAAGTAGTCATATTTTAGATTTCAGAAGCAATTCAAAATCTAATTAAATCCCCTCACAAATACTACTTTTTTTCAATTCAGTAATGGGAACAAGAAGCGAGTTGAAAGTATCCGTATTACAAAGACAAGTGCAAGAAATACGACAAGCAATTAATATTTGATAGCATACTGTACGATCTGCATGGAACCACCTCTATGCAATATGTGTTGGTCTGAAAAGGAAAGCCAACACTGTGGTCACCCATCTCTCAAGGTATAGATAATCTAGCTTCTTTTAATTTAACAAATTTTGTAGTAGTGTTATGATATATAATAATTAAATATTTGTGTTGATTAATTAGGTGTGTACCGCATCTTGGAGGGAGGCGATTAATATAAATGAGATAAGCAAATTCATGGATATATTAGGTATCCAATAAAACACAATAAACAGTGGTCTAGTAGTGTATTTTAATAAAAAAAGAAGTCAACGCTATCAAGTTGACTCGGAATCACAAGCCCCAATGCAAAGTGTGCAAAGCAAAGCTTTGTGATCCCGCCTATGATTTTTGTTCAATTGCTTGCAAAGTACTTTCATTTTTTCAATTACGATTTAGGGTTAATTTTTATTTTTTGTTTTTATTAATATTATTAAAGAATTTAACTATTTTTTTTTTTACAGATTACAACGAACAAAAATGTGGCCGTAGAGGAGGAAAGTACTACAAAGGAGAAGGTGGTTGAAGAGGAGAATAATCATGCAAAAAAGAGAAGGAGAAAAGGAATTCCACGTAAATCCCCACTATTTTAAATTTGACAAAAAAATTAGGAAAATATTCATTAATTTGTTGATTAGGGGTTATTAAGGCCTTTGATCATTGTAATACATTTGATCCTTTTCAAATTTACCAATTATTTTGCCCTGTTAATTTTTTTTTTCCTTTTTTTTATAACACGCTGAGATAAGGACACCCACTGTGAAAACCCCAAAATACCCTTAAGCTTCATAAAACCCTAATTCTTCTATTCATTCCATTTCAATTCAGTACACCCATCTAACTCCCTCTTCCACACTCTCCCGTCTCCTCTTCGTTTCCTCCGTCGCCACCTAGCCCACGTCGCAGCGCCGCCTGATTAGTGTGATAATATTAGCTTGAAATTCACATACTTATTGAGTTTAATTTTATAGGATTTCATGCATTATTTACATTAAATTGACTAATTGCACTTGATTTGGAGAAAGTGTGTGATTTGCTATTTTTGTAGAAAATGAGCATTTTTAGAGCAAAACACGTCTCGATTATTTTATGACGTCAATTGAAGGAATGAAACGAGAATGAAGTCGAGAAAAAATGGAAGGTGAAGATTATTTGGGCCAACAATTTAATTGATGGACCATTTAATTAATTGGGACCAAGAATTGCAAGGCCATTTGTCAACCAAGGAGCAGTCGTGAGCTAAAGTTGGGCGCAACACAGCAGCCAAATGAGAGTATGCGTAATAAACTAATGGGTCCGACTATTTACACCTCCATTTGCGTTGAGAACACTCCCCCTATGAATTTAATAATAAAATAATGAAGTAAAAAACCAAAAATACCCTTTAAGTCATATTAAACTACTAAATGCACCCCCCACCTTTAAACCTAAGTTTTATCCATCCTCCGCCGCCGTCGCCGCCACCACCCCACCACCACCAAACACCAAAACACCAAAATTTCTCCCCAAACAACAAAATTTCTCCCCAAACAAAAAAAATTCAACTTAAAAAATTTCAACTTTTTTTTTAAGATTTCGACAAACCAGTGTCGCCATATTCACTCCCGTCGACATTGGTTTGTCGACAAGATTGTATATGCTCGACATTTGTTGATCGAAAAAAAAAAAATTTAAAAACTCGTCGACCACTTTAGGTCGACCAAAAATACACTCGTCGACACCCTGTTGTCGACGGAGTGTATTTGGATCGACCTAAAGTGGTCGAAAGGTAAGAAAAAGAAGGAAAAAAAAAACAAAAAAAACAAACCTGGATTTGGCCGATGGACGGGAGCGGGGGCGGCGGCCGTTGGGCGGGGTCGGGGGAGGCGGCGGCCGATTACTGTAATATTTTTTTTTTATAAATCGAGATGGGAGAAGGATGGGGGAGGGAGGGGACTGTCTCGGCGAGGGAGGGAGGGAGGGGACGGCCGCGGCGGCCGATGGACGGGGCGGCCGCGCGCGGCCGCGATCTGTTTAATTTAGTATTTCATTTTATTGTAAGCTTGGGAGGATTTGAAGAAACAAAGGTGACTTCAAACCATTCTCTCATTTTTTACATAATTTCGTATTTAATGTTTATCTCGATTTCTTTTGATGTTTTAGTCATGGGTGTTTCTCAAAACACCATGGGCTAAGTTTATTTATGCTTTGGGTGTTCTAAAACAATGTGAATATTAAGTTTGGAATTGTTTGAGCTTTGTTATGGTTGATATTAGGTTTATTGCTTCTTTTATTGGGTATTGTTGGTACTTTGTATGTTAACTTCTATTAATCCATATTTAGATGCATGTTTAGCGTAGACGAGAGTTACATGGACATATTTATATTTATGGTGTGAGTTGTTGGTATGCAAATGCGTTTATTATACTTTTAATTCGTCGAGAGAGAGTTAATCGTATTAGAACTCCCATTAGGAGACATTAATTACTTAAATGGTTATTTGGGTAGTTGGTGAGGATTAGGAAGATGTCTTATTACCGGGTTTGGGAACACCTTAGACGTAAGGCTATAGTACCCGAAGGGAAACGATTTTCATCCTAGCATCTTGATGCTCTTAGCAAATCCAAATTGAAGCATAAAAATGGTATAAGCAATCCCGCTCGATTTCACTAGGTAGAGAACACCCGAAGCATTCCCACTCTTGCACTTCTTCGAATTTCATTCGTAGTTGTTATTTGTTTTGAATTGTCATTTCCTTGTTTTCGTGATTAGTAGTTTATTTACTTACTAGAATTGCGTTTAGCTTTATTTATTATCTTTCGATAGTCTCTTAGTTTTAGTTCAAATTGCTCCCGAAACCGTAGTTACATTAGTATGACGACATACAACTCTAGGGATCCATTGCACTAGCCCACCTCCCATGGTTCGATACTACTTGGTCGAATACTTCCATTACTACTACGAACCCTTATGCTTGAGGGGAAGTAGTTAGTCAATATAATGACTAAAAATTTCGTTCAAGTCACCGCCCAAGAGCCTCCCTCTCCAGCCGCATCGACCGTCGCCTCCCCTCCCCTGTAAAAAAAAAAAAGTTTTCTCCTGTGTCGGCCGCCGCTTCCTCAGGCCTCCAAGCCATCGTCGACCGCTTCCTCAAAAATTTTGGAATTTTTTTCGAATATATTGAGTTTGTTCATTAAAAAAATTCGGACATCTCAACTTTGTTTGGGTAAAATTTTCGAAAATATTAAGATTTTTTTTTTGTTGAAATTTTGTGTTTTTATTAGCTTTTTCATCAAAAGTATGTTGGTTGTTTTGGTGGGATGATTCTGACGTGAAATGGAATGGGGGTGTACTCATCTTCATTTTTTAAAAATAAATTCACAAGAGGGGTATATGAGACATTTCACATGCCCGGTAGGATGAAAAAAATGTTTGGTGGGTGTACTCAACAGATTCGTGTGTGCATAGGGTCAGTCCTACAGGGCCGCGGGCTAAACGAGTTAGAGCCTTTTCCGATTCATTCTTAACGGTTCTACAATTGTTCGGACCTAACCCTAACCCTAGCAGGCCACGGGCTAAACGAGCCACGAACAGACTACAATAATTTTTTTAAAAAATAAATTATTTTAAAATTAAAGGTTACAAATGACACGTTCAACAGAAAAATAAATAATTAGTTAATAATCTATAAATGAGGAAAAAACGTACGATTTAAACACAATTTTAGAACTTATTGGTCCTTAATATGGTCAAATAATGACTAATAGACTACTGCTTATGGGTTCGACTTAGACAAATGGGCAATAAAATTAGTTGGCTTAGTAGGATTATACTCCATTATTTAATGGTCAGGGCCAAATGACCCTAAATAAAGAGTTTGCTTATAATAAATTAATAAATAAAAAATTGGTAACAGCTCGAACTGGCCCGTTTAACCCGCGGGCTAACCAACTCGGGTAAAAAAAGTTCAAATTTAAATGGATCTACAATTTATGAACTATAACCCTACATTTTTAGGATTAAACGAGCCAACCCGTTTAGCCCGGCCCGAATAAACATATATATCTACTCATAAGGCCTAGGTTACTTGCCCCTCTATGAATGTTTGAATATTGTAAGGGTGGGTGTATTTACTAGAGGCATTTTACTAAAAGACAGTTTGGACATTTTACATGTTAATTACTCCCTCCGTCCCGGTATAAGTTTTCCATTTCTTTTGGTTGTTTTGATTAAGAAATATGATTAAATAATAGATGTAGTACAAGTGATGTGATGGTGTGAGAGAAAATAATAGATGAGTGTGAGATGAAGTATAATAAAATAATAGATAAAGTGTAAGTGATGTGATTGGGAGAGAGAAAACCATATGCCAAAAATGGAAAAATATGAAATGGGAAACTTATTGTGGGACATCCATAAAAGGAAAGTGGGAAACTTATAGGGGGACGGAGGGAGTACTTGTTTTAGCTTCTTACTTTGGTGATGGGACCTAGTTAAAAGTAAAGCTTAACAATTGAAAAAAGTGACTCTAATTTGGTCAAAACCACTCCCATAAAAAGATTCATGGAACATTTAATTGTGGCCATTTTTTATTAGACTCCAACATATAATCTCACTCAAATATAACATATACATTAGTCACGATTTAATAGTTGAGGAAACACAATTTAATATGCAAATATAAGCACGATCAATTAATTATAATTTATAAGATAACTATTAAAAATATATAGGATTGCAGGATTAAAATATTAAATTATGGGGAATATATATTTGATGTCAAATCAAGAATTTCTATAAATTTAGGTATAGAATCCAAATAAAGGTTGTCCTTGCCTCCACAACAATATAGGAAAAATAATAGTGGCAAGCGGTAACTGGTTAGTTTCTATTTGCTGTTTTAGGATTAGAACATAATATCTCCCACATCGAAAGAAAAACAAAATTTGCAGCCGATTTATGATACTGACAAAGCAATAGTCAACGCCGGGCTTGGTAGTGTAAGCCTGTAACCCAAGTGGGGGCATTAAGGTGATTGGACGTTGTTCGGCTTGCACGGTTGGCATGTATAAGGTCAGGTAGCTTGCCAAGATTTGACAATCAACCTTCCTTTTTAACATTAAATTACGTACTTTTTAATTTTATTTTCAAAAAACATGATTTTAAAAAGAAAAAATCTGAAAACATAGCAGCAAATTCGTTTTTCCAAACAAATCAAATCCAAAGTCTGGAAAACAAAATAAATCTGAAAAAAAAAATTGAAACCAAATACAAAATCCTAACATTAAATTACGTACTTTTTAATTTTATTTTCAAAAAACATGATTTTAAAAAGAAAAAATCTGAAAACATAGCAGCAAATTCGTTTTTCCAAACAAATCAAATCCAAAGTCTGGAAAACAACATAAATCTGAAAAAAAAAAATTGAAACCAAATACAAAATCCTAAGGGCATGTTTATTTTAGAACTCACACGTTCGGACGTGGGACGTTGTTCAAGTTCGGAATTTCATATTCGAATTTCAACATTTAATTACATTCACCCCTAAAAATATCTATATCCAGTGAAACCTATATAAATTAATACATTGGAACTATAGAACCAAATACAAAATCCTAAGGGCATGATATAAATTAATACATTGGAACTATGGAACCAAATACAAAATCCTAAGGGCATGTTTGTTTTAGGACTCACACGTTCGGACGTGGGACTTTGTTCAAGTTCGGAATTTCATATTCGAATTTTAACATTTAATTACATTCACCCCTAAAAATATATATATTATTAATTTAAAGAGGTATTAATTTATCGATAAATTAATATTTTATTAATTAAAAGTTTCATTGATTATATTCATGTATCAATCAATTTTTTGTAACTAATTCATGTATAATATCAATTCATTGTATACAATTAACTATTATATTCATAGAAGCATGCATCAATTCATTGGAATTACTTAAATATACATGTTTACATTAATTCGTTGCACTTAAATTACTATTATAGTCAATTAAGTATATTCATGCATGATGAATGAAACATATACTATATAAATCTCAATATGGAAATAAAATAATATAACACTCAGTCATGTCTTCTCATCTAAAAGACATCGTAAAATCATACATGAATAATGAAATGCGTAAAACATTATGTGAGTATAAGAGATCGAGACCATTCAACATGCACTCAAAAAGATTTATAAGAGAGACGTCCATGACATAATATTTATAATTGTACTAATATTTATGAGTTATTAATTTAGAGTTTTAATGGGACCTAATATTTATAAAGGATTTTTCAAAAAAATATTATCTTATCGAATTTGATGATTTTTTACAAAGGCACAAGTCGGGACCGAAAGATTTTATTATTTTAGAGAGTTTATTAATTTATAGAGTATTAATTTATAGAGGTTTTAGAGAGTTTATTAATTTATAGAGTATTAATTTATAGAGGTTTGACTGTATTCTACTATTATAATACTCCCCCCGTCCCACAATAACTTTCACACTTTTCTTTTAAGGACGTCTCACAATAACTTTCACACCCTTTAAATGGAAAATTATTTATAAACTCCACCCTCACAATATCCTCAATTTTACACAAATGCCATTACTTTTTCTCCACACATACACAAAAGTCAGCTCATTTATTTATTTTATACATAAAGTTTTACAAAATTACCCCTCAAAACTCCACTCATTATTACACTTTCTTAATATGCGTGCCCATCTACCTATGAAAATTAATATACAAAATTACCCCTCAAAACTCCACTCATTATTACACTTTCTTAATATGCGTGCCCATCTACCTATGAAAATTAATATGGGACGGAGGGAGTAATACAATATCACACACTCTTACTAATTGATTTGACATAAAGTTATATAAAATAATGCAACATCACACACTCTTACACAATTGATTTGACATAAAGTTACATCTCATCCTTCTCAACATTCTAAAACAAACATACACAATCACTATTTATCAGAATTTCTCCATCTAAGATTTCCTCATCCCCATCCTACATAATCCCAAAACAAACATGTACTAAAGGAAAAACAAAACAAATACAAAACTAAATGAAAATTGATGCGTACAAAATATGTCATCTCGTAAGAAGATGACGGGTGCAGCTGAGATAACGATAATATCATTTAATTTCTATAAAGGAGTAATATTATATTTATTTATTCTTCCACATATTGTTATTACATGAAAGCCTAGGCCCCACCTCAGAATGAGCTCATGCGGACTTGGGCTAGAAAGTCCATCAACGAAAATGTCATGAATGTCGTTTATGCACAACAAACTTGTCCATTCCCCCCTCCCCCCATTTTTTGGACTGGACTAGTGGATTAAGTTCGAATAAGAAGATAAACCAAATAATGGAGTTGTCCGAATTTTTGGGAGTAAGTTACATTCAGTTCCCGAAAATGCGAGACACGATGAAGGAGTTCAAGTCAAAGTCAACTTCGAGATTTGCGGAACAAGATAGATGAGGTTTGAGTCAGGTCCGAGAAAAGGGGGAGTCGTGACTTCCTCCCCCGTGTACGTTTTACCATAATTATCACATACACATTCTGAGATACGAACACACATACACACACGAAGGTTCGACTCACACATATTAGCTACCTAAAATAATCATTTTCATACATACATATCACAATTGATATTGCACTAAAGGAGACATTCTCATTCGTGATTGAGTGTTCTTCAAAACTTCTTTGCGATCACCGATTTTTTGACTTTAGCGTCAGAGCCGACGCCCTTTACAAGTTTCGGAGCACAATCCAGTTTCGTGGCAGCTTCGGACGGTACCGTTTTGTGGCATATCTCTACCAATTGATCGAGGCTAATTTAGTCATATTGTTGTGCGTTTATATTGGACGCATAAAAAACCAGAATAAAAATATCATTTCATTGATTCCCGTTTTTCGCCATCTCCTTCAAGAGAACATACCCTTCCTCCATCGTCTTACCCAATAACGATCCTCCACCCGCCGAAGCATCCACCATTCCTCTCGTTCGGTGGTCCATTCCAATGTAGAAGTGACATATGATTTGGTCTCGTGAGAAATCATGTTGTGGGCAACTTCTAATCAAGTCCTTGAAACGCTCTCATGCTTCAGCTAGGGACTCATCATCATCTTACCTAAATGAAGATATTTCCCCTCGAATTTGGATGGTCTTGCTCGGAGGGAAATACTTCATAAAAAATGCATCGACAAGATCATTCCAATTTCCAATGGTCCTCAAATCAAGGGAAAGGTACCATTGCTTAGCTCGGTCTCGGAGGGAGAAGGGGAATAGTTACAATCGGATGTAATCTTGGGGAACCCGATTGATCTTAACTGTCAAACTTATCTCGAGGAATTGAGACAAGTGGAGGTTAGGATCCTCCTTGGAAAGTCCTCCAAATTGATTGTTTTGCACCATAACAATCAAAGCCGGCTTGAGCTCGAAATTGTGAACATCCACGGGTTCTCGACCCGCTCCTCCATATGGCTTTGGAATCGGGCGGAAATGATCCATCAAAACTCGGTGTGGGCCATTCTCCTCATTCTCAATCGGATTTTCTCTAACCCTCCGGTGAAGGTTATTTCCCACGGCCCTTTGTTGTCGGTTTCCACCATTTCCATTCGGCTCCTCAAATCCGTCTACCCCTTGATTCCCTACTTCCTCCTCGACCTCCTCTACAATCGGGTTCTCTCTTCTATTCATCTCTTCTAACTCCACTCTTCTTCTTTCAGTGTTTCTTCTTCGACAACTAGCTTCAATCTCCAGGTCTAGAGGCAACAATTCTTGATGGTTCCTCCTAGATCGCGTGATCATAAGTCATGTCTATAAAATGTTCAAAAGAGAGTGGGAATTGCAAGTAAGATGAGAAATAACAAACACAAATATTTTTGGGGTTTTTGAAGAATAAAGAAAGCAAATAACGTGTCTAGACTAAAACTTTATCAGCTTACACTCTAAAACTACAAAATCTCCCCGACAATGGCACCATAAACTTGATACACGTATTATGTAACACCAAAATACACAACCGCAAGTATACGGTGTATATCGTAGCGTGGCAAATACAAGGTCGATCCCACGAGGAGGTGTAGTGTAAAAGCGTATTTTATTGATCTAGTTCTAAATAGACGATGATCGAAAGTTTTAAAGTGTTTATTACCCCTAATTATCTACCAAAGTGTCACAAGTAAACAATAGAGAGTAATAAAGGAAATTCGATCAACTATGCTCATGCAATTCTCGAAAACAAAAGAAATACGAGTAAAACTCAAAGAAGAAAAGGGAGGTTCCAAGGCATATGTCACGCTAAGGGGTCAATTTATGATCAAAAGCCTATTTAAGTGGTGTAGTGATTATTATTATAAGGTTGATCACGAAATAATGAATTAAAAGTTCTTTCGATCCAATTAATTCAAGAGAAATATCACCCAAACATGTATTTCTACCAAGCATGCATAATAAATCCCAAAAAGGTTCCTAAGATCATCTAATACCCTCCCAACAATTGATCCTCTCTCGAGCTCACAATAAATTGGGTCGAATGCTTAAATACGATTAATGAAAAAAAATTCTCAATCCAATTTCAATTAACAATAAATAAAACATATTATCATGGCCATTGACAACATGTCTTGCAATGAAAGTTAAGCATTCAAATAGAAATAAACACCACAACCACCAAATAAACAAGAAATTAATTCATAAACATCATCCAAAGTGTAAACATAGCCCTAGAACCAAAAGTGTTCTAGCCAAAAACCAACATAATCCAATTAACACAAACTAATGAAATAACTAAATAAAAAGAGAGAGAATGAGAAAGTTTAGTCTAATGGATGATGGGTAGTTGAATTCCAACGCTTTTGACTCCTTCCTTACTTGATTTGGTGGAGAAATGAAGAAATGGATGATAAATACCTCCAAATGTGTGTTTGTAGGTGAAGAATTCTTGTGAAATGAGTTTGGTACTCTTTGATTTCAAGAATGGGAGTATATATAGTGTTGGGGTAGGGTTTGGGTGCAAGAATTGCAAGTAAATCCCTAAAAAACGGAGAAAATACACTATTGGCACCGAGAATGGGATAACTCGACCGAACAAGGAGCTCGGCCGAGCAGGCAACTCGGCCGTGCAATGCAAAATGTGTGCCCTGAGAGAGCTCGGCCGTGCTCGGCAGATTGGACATTGGGACAGCTCGGTCGTGCTTCTTTCTCGGCCTAGGCATTGCTTGACCTCTATTTTCGGTATCGAGCTCGGCCATGTCGTGCACCCATCTCGGCTGTGCTCTGTGGATTGGGCGTGGGACGTAGCTCGGCCGTGGCGTTGCTTGGCCTCGAACTTACGGTGTCGAGCACGCCTTGCTCGATCCGCGTGCTCACTCATTCCTCTCCTCGACCCTTTTTTTGTTTTGTGCATATCTTTTGCTCCCGACCTCCAATCGACTCGATTCATTTTGCTATTCCACTCTGTTTTTCGAGACGAACCCAATGGTGCGCTTCTCTCTTTGGTCCAGTGAAGTGGGGTAGGTGTTTTGCTCCCAAATTCCATCGTTTTTCCTACAAAATCGACAAAACACCACATTTCTCTTATTTTGACCAAAATCATCATATTCAACCCATAAATCAATGAAATCAATATCAAAATGAGCTCACATGTGCATCAAAAATTGTGTAAATTCCACCCGAATCAGGCGTATGGAAGAAGCGGCGACGCGATGGTGAAAAGGAGGAAAGGTGAAGAAAATGAGGAGATGAGAGAAGGGAGAAGGAAAAAATAATGTAGAGGAAGGAAAATTAGAATTTTTGTGAAAGGGATTGTTTTGTAAAATAAGTGAAGGGTGAACTCAAACCTGGAGGTGAGTTCAACCGGAAGTTTGTTTTGTATACAAGTTACTGTATAAACCAAAATAAGTGGATAAAGGGGATTTGATTAGATATTTCAAATAAAATGATTTTAAAATTACTATAAAAAGGTGTTGTTTACAGACGAAAATATCGACGGATTTTCGGTCGAAAACCATGGTTGCCAACGAAAATATCGACCGAAAAATTCAGTCGGGTCAATCTCGTTGGGAATTAATACCGACGGAAAAAAAGAGTCGACAGTTCCGACAGAATCGTATTAATAACTCAGCAGGTAGTGAAATACGAAAATGGAATAGATTAATCAAACCGAATTAATTAAAGTGAATATGGTGTGATGTTGAACAGATTGGAGAATGAGCATCTGAATAATGTAGGCAAGTTTAGAGCTGTAAAGACAGTGCCACTTCCATTTCACGAAGTGAATGACCAAGATTGAGTGCAATTTGCTACAGTTGCTCCTCGTACAATTCTTCCAACTTGATTGACCCTAAATAACGTGTCAATTAACCTTTTTTTTTTTTTTCCATGTCGGCTACTTTTCAACTAAATAAATTTACAAATGTATACAGAGAATTTCGGGCATGTTAATGACAATGGAATTCTTTTTATTCATTTAATTTTTATTCTAAAAATAACTTTATTTTGATAAATTTAGTGATGTTGCGAGGTAAAATGAAGGGGTATCTTTGGTGATTTAGTAAGGTATAATAAAAATGTGGGTAAAAAAATGAGTGACAATTTTAAAATAAAATAATGTTGTAAGAGTGTTAATTTTTAAATTATTTTCATATTAAAAGTGTACAAGTAATTTTGTGACTTTTCAATAAAAAAAAAGTGCAAGTAACCAGTGGAATATTATTTTTTCCTTTTTTTATTATTTCTACTAAATTGAAGAACATTTGTAAAAAAGAATTCGTCTCTGACTTAATTGAATATTTTTTAAAATGAAAATAAAACAATTTTTTATCCTTTAATTTTCACCCTCAAACATCTTAATATTACATTCCAACACCGTACTTTTTCTACATTTGTTTTTTTAATATTTATTTCAGTTAACCACCCTGCTCTTATTAAAAAAATAATTTATTTTTATTCAATATTAATAAATATTTTTTACATTAAAATTTCTATATATAAAAAAAAAGCAAATGTTTGAATTGAGTTGGAGATACGAAATTTGTAAGTTTAATTTGTGCAGAAATTTCACACATAATAATAGTGGCAATTTTTTTTTTTTTTTTTGCTTTGTTAGGATTAGAACACAACTAGCTAGATAATCTCTTGTGTATTACGCGGAGTGTTCATAAAATTAATATTTATAGTACGTATATACTTTATGCTTCCCTAATTCATAAAATTTGGTCTCATTTGTTTTTATTTGTTCGTCTACAAAATCTAGTCTCATACATTTTATGGTAAAGATAAATTTATCCTCACCACCATTTAATTACGCAAATTGCAATTCAATTTTATTTACAAACAATCATTTTATTCACAATAAACCTCACAATACCCTACAAATTCTACAATACCGTCAATACTCTTACTTTATCTTTTTTTTTTTTTTAAATATGTATCTATTTTAATGAGACTACGTTTTGTAGAAGGATCGGAGGAAATATAAAGAGTATAATTCGTATTTGAAAACAATTATAAATAATTGGATTAATTTATATAAACTTTATTTTTTTTGTAATTTCAATACTTATAATATAAGTATAATAATTTATTGAATTAACATATAATAATAGAAATTAGATACTCCTAATTTTATTTTATTAAGATAGATATTGAATATATTTTAGGTAAAAATAAAATAAAAATGGAATCTCATTTTAGCCAATTAGTATAATAACATAATTAATAATTTGCTTATAATTAATTAGTATTGTGATAGTCCAACTTACCAAATTAATTTTTTTTTAAGTAAATATGCAATTCATTGTAATATTGACACGTAGGATGAATGAGTAGATGACACATACGTAAAATGAATGATAAGATTACACATAAATCAAATGAATGAGGAGATGACACCTAAGCAATTTAAACTCCATATTAATATATAGGTGGATATCCCACACAAAAAGAAAAGACACTTCGTAGCTGCCTAGCCTGCCTTACAGTTTTGACAAAAGCACAATTCATCGTGTTTTCCGTTTTGGTTATTCATATAAAATGTGTATATTTTTTTTTTGGATCGGACTATTTACACCTCCATTTGGGAGGGATGCACTATCCCTTTAATTTATTAATTAAATAATAGCGTAAAAAACCTAAAATACCCTTTAAGTAAAATGCACCCTTACTACTATCTACCCCCTTTTCAACCTTTAAGCACTAATTAAGTTTTGAAGCCACCATCACTTCCGATCTATGTCGCCGCCGGCACCACTACCACCAACTAAGAATTTTTTTAAAAAAAACTTTGAAATCTCACAATTTTTTTTATAATTTTCGACAGACCAGGGTCGACCATATACACTCTCGTCGACAAATGATTGTCAACGACCATATACACTCTCGTCGACAAATGATTGTCAACTAAAGCGTATATGGTCGATCAACTATTGTCAAAAAAAATAATTTTTTTTTTAAAAAAAAATTCGACATACCAGGGTCGACCATATACACTTTCGTCGACAACAATTTATCGACAAGAATGTATAGGGGCGACTCTGGTGTGTCGATATTTAAAAAAAAATAAAAAATTAAGAGAGAGAACCTGTTGCGTGCGGCTGGATTTTTTTTGCACCCTTACTACTATCTACACCCCTTTCAACATTTAAGCGCTAAGTTTTGCAGACACCATCACTTCCGATCTACGTCGCCGCCGGCACCACTACCACCAACTAAAAAAACTTTGAAATCTCATAACTTTTTTTTTATAATTTTCGATAAACCAGGGTCGACCATATACACTCTCGTTGACAAATGATTGTCAACTAGAGCGTATATGGTCGATCAACTATTGTCAAAAAAATTAAATTTTCACTACAAAAAATGCCTCGATTAGAGACCGTAAAAGCGACCGTGGTGGCTGGAGGAGGAGAAGTGGAATGGGGAAGAAGAAATAGTGTGGGAAAGGAGAAAGAGAGGAATAAGAGAAATTTGGGTTTTAAAGTGGGGTTTGTTTAGTAAATAGCTTTTTTGAGACAAAGGGGTATTTCAGACAATTCGAGGGAAGGTGCATCTATGCTGACAAATTTTAAAGAGGGTGCATCAATCGGGGGTGTGTTCTCAACACAAATGGACATGTAAATAGTCAAACCCCTTTATTTTTTAAAAAAATATGTGTACACAAAAACTATACGCCCAAATTAATTAAAGGCGTTGGCTATATACCCTCCAGCTTTTTTTAAGTATACTCCCCCTCCTCATTTATTAATTTAATAATAATGTAAAATATCTAAACTACCCCTTACACTAAAATGTTAATGATAAATACACTCCCCTCTACTTTTAAACTCTAAACCTAATCCTAATTTAAAGAGTAGCCGCCATCGCAATTCCGGTCATCGCCGCCACCGGTGCACCCTACAAAGTAAAAAAAAAACTTAGAATTAAAAAAAAAAAAAAACATTTTCAACACTGGTTTATCGATTTGTCGAAGAGAGTGTTTCTTGTCGATAAACCTATGTCGAAAATGTATTTCTTTCGACAACTCTTGGTTGATAATATACACTGTCGTCGACAAATCGTTGTCGACGAGAGTGTATATTATCAACCAAAAGTTATCGAAAATTGAAAAAAAAAAGTAACTTGACAAATAGCAGAAATGGAAAAAAAAAAGTGGAACGGCCGTGCGGCCGCCCTGAAAGTGGGGGAGGAAGGTTTAGGGAGGAGGTTGCCATGGGAGGGAGGGAGGCGGCGGCGGCGTCGCTGGGCGAGAGGGGCGGCGGCGGCGTCGCTGGGCGAGGGGGCGGCGGCGGCGGCGCGCACAACATAAATTTAAAAAAAAACCCTAACCTTACCTGCTCGACGTGCGCGGGAGGAAGGCAGCGAGCGGCGAGCGACGCGCAGGGTGAAGAGAGAGCGACGGGCGGCGCTGGGCAAGGGGTGCCGCTGCGTCGCCTGAATAGAAAATAAGAAAAAAAAAATACCTTCGACCTTCGGCGACGCGCGGCGAGGAATGGGGCGACGGCGAGGGAGGCAGACAGCACTGGAGGCGACGGCGGCAATTTGGGGAGGAAGAAGAAGAGGTATTGAGTGTTGGGAGGAGGAAGAAGAAAGAATTAGGGTTTATGATTTAATAAGGGGAGTGTATTTATAAGGGTAGATTAGGCAGTACATCTAACATTATGACATTTTATGCATGGGGATACAAAAATCGGGCTATATTTAACAAGGCTGGAGGAGTATATAGCCAACGCCTTAATTAAAACAATGTAAAATAGCATAGCCCAAATTAATTAAATATAGGCCCAAAAGTAAAGCTCAAAAGCAGTCAAATCAGATTATCACTCATAAGGCCTAGGTTATTTGCCCCGAATATTGGAAGGGGGGTGTATTTATTAGAGGCATTTTACTAAAAGAACCGTTTGGACATTTTACATGTTAATCACTTGTTTTAGCTTCTTACTTTGGTGATGGGACCTAGTTAAAAGTAAAGCTTAACAATTGAAAAAAGTGACTCTAATTTGGTCAAAAGCCACTCCCATAAAAAGATTCATGGAACATTTAATTGTGGCCATTTTTTATTAGACTCCAACATATAATCTCACTCAAATATAACATAGTCACGATTTAATAGTTGAGGAAACACAATTTAATATGCAAATATAAGCACGATCAATTAATTATAATTTATAAGATAACTATTAAAAATATATAGGATTGCAGGATTAAAATATTAAATTATGGGGAATATATATTTGATGTCAAATCAAGAATTTCTATAAATTTAGGTATAGAATCCAAATAAAGGTTGTCCTTGCCTCCACAACAATATAGGAAAAATAATAGTGGCAAGCGGTAACTGGTTAGTTTCTATTTGCTGTTTTAGGATTAGAACATAATATCTCCCACATGGAAAGAAAAACAAAATTCGCAGCCGATTTATGATACTGACAAAGCAATAGTCGACGCCGGGCTTGGTAGTGTAAGCCTGTAACCCAAGTGGGGGCATTAAGGTGATTGGACGTTGTTCGGCTTGCACGGTTGGCATGTATAAGGTCAGGTAGCTTGCCAAGATTTGACAATCAACCTTCCTTTTTAACATTAAATTACCGTACTTTTTAATTTTATTTTCAAAAAACATGATTTTAAAAAGAAAAAATCTGAAAACATAGCAGCAAATTCGTTTTTCCAAACAAATCAAATCCAAAGTCTGGAAAACAACATAAATGTGAAAAAATAAATTGAAACCAAATACAAAATCCTAAGGGCATGTTTGTTTTAGTACTCACACGTTCGGACGTGGGACGTTGTTCAAATGTTTGTTTTAACAACATAAATGTGAAAAAATAAATTGAAACCAAATACAAAATCCTAAGGGCATGTTTGTTTTAGGACTCACACGTTTGGACGTGGGACGTTGTTCAAATGTTTGTTTTAGGACTCACACGTTCGGACGTGGGACGTTGTTCAAGTTCGGGATTTCATATTCGAATTTCAACATTTAATTACATTCACCCCTAAAAATATATATATTATTAATTTAAAGAGGTATTAATTTATCGATAAATTAATATTTTATTAATTAAAAGTTTCATTGATTATATTCATGTATTAATCAATTTTTTGTAACTAATTCATGTATAATATCAATTCATTGTATACAATTAACTATTATATTCATAGAAGCATGCATCAATTCATTGGAATTACTTAAATATACATGTTTACATTAATTCGTTGCACTTAAATTACTATTATAGTCAATTAAGTATATTCATGCATGATGAATGAAACATATACTATATAAATCTCAATATGGAAATAAAATAATATAACACTCAGTCATGTCTTCTCATCTAAAAGACATCGTAAAATCATACATGAATAATGAAATGCGTAAAACATTATGTGAGTATAAGAGATCGAGACCATTCAACATGCACTCAAAAAGATTTATAAGAGAGACGTCCATGACATAATATTTATAATTGTACTAATATTTATGAGTTATTAATTTAGAGTTTTAATGGGACCTAATATTTATAAAGGATTTTTCAAAAAAATATTATCTTATCGAATTTGATGATTTTTTACAAAGGCACAAGTCGGGACCGAAAGATTTTATTATTTTAGAGAGTTTATTAATTTATAGAGTATTAATTTATAGAGGTTTTAGAGAGTTTATTAATTTATAGAGTATTAATTTATAGAGGTTTGACTGTATTCTACTATTATAATACTCCCCCCGTCCCACAATAACTTTCACACTTTTCTTTTAAGGACGTCTCACAATAACTTTCACACCCTTTAAATGGAAAATTATTTATAAACTCCACCCTCACAATATCCTCAATTTTACACAAATGCCATTACTTTTTCTCCACACATACACAAAAGTCAGCTCATTTATTTATTTTATACATAAAGTTTTACAAAATTACCCCTCAAAACTCCACTCATTATTACACTTTCTTAATATGCGTGCCCATCTACCTATGAAAATTAATATACAAAATTACCCCTCAAAACTCCACTCATTATTACACTTTCTTAATATGCGTGCCCATCTACCTATGAAAATTAATATGGGACGGAGGGAGTAATACAATATCACACACTCTTACTAATTGATTTGACATAAAGTTATATAAAATAATGCAACATCACACACTCTTACACAATTGATTTGACATAAAGTTACATCTCATCCTTCTCAACATTCTAAAACAAACATACACAATCACTATTTATCAGAATTTCTCCATCTAAGATTTCCTCATCCCCATCCTACATAATCCCAAAACAAACATGTACTAAAGGAAAAACAAAACAAATACAAAACTAAATGAAAATTGATGCGTACAAAATATGTCATCTCGTAAGAAGATGACGGGTGCAGCTGAGATAACGATAATATCATTTAATTTCTATAAAGGAGTAATATTATATTTATTTATTCTTCCACATATTGTTATTACATGAAAGCCTAGGCCCCACCTCAGAATGAGCTCATGCGGACTTGGGCTAGAAAGTCCATCAACGAAAATGTCATGAATGTCGTTTATGCACAACAAACTTGTCCATTCCCCCCTCCCCCCATTTTTTGGACTGGACTAGTGGATTAAGTTCGAATAAGAAGATAAACCAAATAATGGAGTTGTCCGAATTTTTGGGAGTAAGTTACATTCAGTTCCCGAAAATGCGAGACACGATGAAGGAGTTCAAGTCGAAGTCAACTTCGAGATTTGCGGAACAAGATAGATAAGGTTTGAGTCAGGTCCGAGAAAAGGGGGAGTCGTGACTTCCTCCCCCGTGTACGTTTTACCATAATTATCACATACACATTCTGAGATACGAACACACATACACACACGAAGGTTCGACTCACACATATTAGCTACCTAAAATAATCATTTTCATACATACATATCACAATTGATATTGCACTAAAGGAGACATTCTCATTCGTGATTGAGTGTTCTTCAAAACTTCTTTGCGATCACCGATTTTTTGACTTTAGCGTCAGAGCCGACGCCCTTTACAAGTTTCGGAGCACAATCCAGTTTCGTGGCAGCTTCGGACGGTACCGTTTTGTGGCATATCTCTACCAATTGATCGAGGCTAATTTAGTCATATTGTTGTGCGTTTATATTGGACGCATAAAAAACCAGAATAAAAATATCATTTCATTGATTCCCGTTTTTCGCCATCTCCTTCAAGAGAACATACCCTTCCTCCATCGTCATACCCAATAACGATCCTCCACCCGCCGAAGCATCCACCATTCCTCTCGTTCGGTGGTCCATTCCAATGTAGAAGTGACATATGATTTGGTCTCGTGAGAAATCATGTTGTGGGCAACTTCTAATCAAGTCCTTGAAACGCTCTCATGCTTCGGCTAGGGACTCATCATCATCTTACCTAAATGAAGATATTTCCCCTCGAATTTGGATGGTCTTGCTCGGAGGGAAATACTTCATAAAAAATGCATCGACAAGATCATTCCAATTTCCAATGGTCCTCAAATCAAGGGAGAGGTACCATTGCTTAGCTCGGTCTCGGAGGGAGAAGGGGAATAGTTACAATCGGATGTAATCTTGGGGAACCCGATTGATCTTAACTGTCAAACTTATCTCGAGGAATTGAGACAAGTGGAGGTTAGGATCCTCCTTGGAAAGTCCTCCAAATTGATTGTTTTGCACCATAACAATCAAAGCCGGCTTGAGCTCGAAATTGTGAACATCCACGGGTTCTCGACCCGCTCCTCCATATGGCTTTGGAATCGGGCGGAAATGATCCATCAAAACTCGGTGTGGGCCATTCTCCTCATTCTCAATCGGATTTTCTCTAACCCTCCGGTGAAGGTTATTTCCCACGGCCCTTTGTTGTCGGTTTCCACCATTTCCATTCGGCTCCTCAAATCCGTCTACCCCTTGATTCCCTACTTCCTCCTCGACCTCCTCTACAATCGGGTTCTCTCTTCTATTCATCTCTTCTAACTCCACTCTTCTTCTTTCAGTGTTTCTTCTTCGACAACTAGCTTCAATCTCCAGGTCTAGAGGCAACAATTCTTGATGGTTCCTCCTAGATCGCGTGATCATAAGTCATGTCTATAAAATGTTCAAAAGAGAGTGGGAATTGCAAGTAAGATGAGAAATAACAAACACAAATATTTTTGGGGTTTTTGAAGAATAAAGAAAGCAAATAACGTGTCTAGACTAAAACTTTATCAACTTACACTCTAAAACTACAAAATCTCCCCGACAATGGCACCATAAACTTGATACACGTATTATGTAACACCAAAATACACAACCGCAAGTATACGGTGTATATCGTAGCGTGGCAAATACAAGGTCGATCCCACGAGGAGGTGTAGTGTAAAAGCGTATTTTATTGATCTAGTTCTAAATAGACGATGATCGAAAGTTTTAAAGTGTTTATTACCCCTAATTATCTACCAAAGTGTCACAAGTAAACAATAGAGAGTAATAAAGGAAATTCGATCAACTATGCTCATGCAATTCTCGAAAACAAAAGAAATACGAGTAAAACTCAAAGAAGAAAAGGGAGGTTCCAAGGCATATGTCACGCTAAGGGGTCAATTTATGATCAAAAGCCTATTTAAGTGGTGTAGTGATTATTATTATAAGGTTGATCACGAAATAATGAATTAAAAGTTCTTTCGATCCAATTAATTCAAGAGAAATATCACCCAAACATGTATTTCTACCAAGCATGCATAATAAATCCCAAAAAGGTTCCTAAGATCATCTAATACCCTCCCAAGAATTGATCCTCTCTCGAGCTCACAATAAATTGGGTCGAATGCTTAAATACGATTAATGAAAAAAAATTCTCAATCCAATTTCAATTAACAATAAATAAAACATATTATCATGGCCATTGACAACATGTCTTGCAATGAAAGTTAAGCATTCAAATAGAAATAAACACCACAACCACCAAATAAACAAGAAATTAATTCATAAACATCATCCAAAGTGTAAACATAGCCTAGAACCAAAAGTGTTCTAGCCAAAAACCAACATAATCCAATTAACACAAACTAAAGAAATAACTAAATAAAAAGAGAGAGAATGAGAAAGTTTAGTCTAATGGATGATGGGTAATTGAATTCCAACGCTTTTGACTCCTTCCTTGCTTGATTTGGTGGAGAAATGGATGATAAATACCTCCAAATGTGTGTTTGTATATGAAGAATTCTTGTGAAATGAGTTTGGTACTCTTTGATTTCAAGAATGGGAGTATATATAGTGTTGGGGTAGGGTTTGGGTGCAAGAATTGCAAGTAAATCCCTAAAAACCGGAGAAAATACACTATTGGCATCGAGAATGGGATGACTCGACCGAACAAGGACCTCGGCCGAGCAGGCAACTCGGCCGTGCAATGCAAAATGTGTGCCCTGAGAGAGCTCGGGCGTGCTCGGCAGATTGGACATTGGGACAGCTCGGTCGTGCTTCTTTCTCGGCCTAGGCATTGCTTGACCTCTATTTTCGGTATCGAGCTCGGCCATGTCGTGTACCCATCTCGGCTGTGCTCTGTGGATTGGGCGTGGGACGTAGCTCGGCCGTGGCGTTGCTTGGGCTCGAACTTACGGTGTCGAGCACGCCTTGCTCGATCCGCGTGCTCACTCATTCCTCTCCTCGACCCTTTTTTTGATTTGTGCATATCTGTTGCTCCCGACCTCCAATCGACTCGATTCATTTTGCTATTCCACTCTGTTTTTCGAGACGAACCCAATGGTGCGCTTCTCTCTTTGGTCCAGTGAAGTGGGGTAGGTGTTTTGCTCCCAAATTCCATCGTTTTTCCTACAAAATCGACAAAACACCACATTTCTCTTATTTTGACCAAAATCATCATATTCAACCCATAAATCAATGAAATCAATATCAAAATGAGCTCACATGTGCATCAAAAATTGTGTAAATTCCACCCGAATCAGACGTATGGAGGAAGCGGCGACGCGATGGTGAAAAGGAGGAAAGGTGAAGAAAATGAGGAGATGAGAGAAGGGAGGAGGAAAAAATCATGTAGAGGAAGGAAAATTAGAATTTTTGTGAAAGGGGTTATTTTGTAAAATAAGTGAAGGGTGAACTCAAACCTGGAGGTGAGTTCAACCGGAAGTTTGTTTTGTATACAAGTTACTGTATAAACCAAAATAAGTGGATAAAGGGGATTTGATTAGATATTTCAAATAAAATGATTTAAAAATTACTATAAAAAAGGTGTTGTTTACAGACGAAAATATCGACGGATTTTCGGTCGAAAACCATGGTTGCCAACGAAAATATCGACCGAAAAATTCAGTCGGGTCAATCTCGTTGGGAATTATTACCAACGGAAAAAAAGAGTCGACAGTTCCGACAGAATCGTATTAATAATTCAGCAGGTAGTGAAATACGAAAATGGAATAGATGAATCAAACCGAATTAATTAAAGTGAATATGGTGTGATGTTGAACAGATTGGAGAATGAGCATCTGAATAATGTAGGCAAGTTTAGAGCTGTAAAGACAGTGCCACTTCCATTTCACGAAGTGAATGACCAAGATTGAGTGCAATTTGCTACAGTTGCTCCTCGTACAATTCTTCCAACTTGATTGACCCTAAATAACGTGTCAATTAACCTTTTTTTTTTTTTTCCATGTCGGCTACTTTTCAACTAAATAAATTTACAAATGTATACAGAGAATTTCGGGCATGTTAATGACAATGGAATTCTTTTTCTTCATTTAATTTTTATTCTAAAAATAACTTTATTTTGATAAATTTAATTAGTGATGTTGCGAGGTAAAATGAAGGGGTATTTTTGGTGATTTAGCAAGGTGTAATAAAAATGTGGGTAAAAAAATGAGTGACAATTTTAAAATAAAATAATGTTGTAAGAGTGTTAATTTTTAAATTATTTTCATATTAAAAGTGTACAAGTAATTTTGTGACTTTTCAATAAAAAAAAAGTGCAAGTAATCAGTGGAATATTTTTTTTTCCTTTTTTTTATTATTTCTACTAAATTGAAGAACATTTGTAAAAAAGAATTCGTCTCTGACTTAATTGAATATTTTTTAAAATGAAAATAAAACAATTTTTTATCCTTTAATTTTCACCCTCAAACATCTTAATATTACATTCCAACACCGTACTTTTTCTACATTTGTTTTTTTAATATTTATTTCAGTTAACCACCCTGCTCTTATTAAAAAAATAATTTATTTTTATTCAATATTAATAAATATTTTTTACATTAAAATTTCTATATAAAAAAAAAAAAAAAAAGCAAATGTTTGAATTGAGTTAGGAGATTTCACGTTTGAGGTCTTTCCACCTAGTGTTTTTTTAAATAAGGACCTGGTTTAAAATAGTTTTAAATTAAGGACAAAATGTAACATAAATGTACCATCATGCCCTTACTAACTAATTTCGAAATTAATATGGAGAAAGTCAATACATTTTTTGAAATTTAAAGTCGTGGCTATCAGCTCCTCGTTAATTACACACATAATTAACACCTTCCAAAATTAAAACCTCTCAACAGCTCCGGTCAATCAATTAAATGATTTGCAGAATTTTGGGGAAGAAATCTTTGTATGATTATTCTACATCCCCAATTTTAGGACTTTCCCAAATATATGGTATTCAATTCTTCCCTAAATCTCTGATATTCAAGTCTTTTACAAATATCGCATTTTCCCAAAGCTCTGATATTCAATTTCATTATCAGACTTGAAGATCTGCACAAAAATCGTCAAATCAAATTAGATATTTTCTCCAGAAAAATCTCTGACTTGATTATGCAGAAACATCTGCAGGAAAATCGTACAATGCAGAAAAAAATAATTAAAATTGTATGAGCATATAAATAATGCAGAATTAAAGTTGCATCAACATATAAATAATGCAGAAGTGTGCAGTACATTATGTGCATATACAAATATCATTATGCAGAAAAATGGATTTAATGCAGAAAAAAGAATTAGTATAATTAGAGAATTTTTAGGGCAAAACTCTTCATCTCACCGGATTAAGACGCCTTTTCGGCAGAGAAGAGTGTGAGAACCTCCGCAATTGGAAACGACGATCTGATGAGGTGAAACCACCGCCACGACGGCGGCGGATCCGACAAATTTACACTCTGGAGATACCATCTCGCATCGGCATTTGGCGGCGGCGCTACTTGACCACTCTGTGTTATCATGATCAATTTTTAAGAAACTTTTACGCATTATATGCTCCCACGAAGAATCAGCGCCGTTTTCCACTTCGTTTTTCATGATTTCGTGCATTCGATCTTTGCATCTGGATGCAACCTGCAATAGATCGCCAAAATCAATAAGAAAAAAACATCAAAATACTACTACTAATTTAATGGTGAGATGCTTACATGAGAGCAGCCATGGCCGTCGAAAACTCCGAAGTAGTCAGAAAAATTAGAAAAAGAAAGGTGAATCGCAATCTCGTCTTCCATATCTTTTCTTAGTCCGCAAACAGTCGTTATCCCGAACTACGGGCCTTGCTGAGAAGTTTCTGGCGCCGTCGACGGCTTTGTTTCCGGCGATTATTTGATTCACAACATCTGCATACAGTGAAGATCGACTAACACGAACCAACTTAGTCTTCCCATTGAATTCGATTTTCAGAATCACCACACAGTCCATCGATTCAAATTCTGCAGTTTAAATGAGAAAAAAAAAAAAGCAAAACACGATCAACAAACGACAGGGACGAGGAAGGTAAGATTCTTATTTCCATATGAGTGATATTAAACGGAATGAGTTTTGGGAAATGGTATGTTGTTGAATACATTGCGAAAAATAAGGAAGGTAAGACTTGTTCCTTTATTAAATAAATTAATAAGTTAATCTGCATATTTAAATGTAAGGGCATAAATGGTTATTAACATATGTTTTTATCCTTTTTTTAAAAGATTATATTAGTTGTCATTTATTAAGAAGGTAGGTGTATGAATGGTCTTTTTTATAAAAATTCTCTAAAAAAAATAGCTAATAAGATTAAGAGGCCTTTAAAAGGCTTTCGGGCCAGACCTATTTATTAAAAAGACCAGGCTTGAGCCTTTAAGAAAAGTCTATGACAGGCCATGGGCCAGGCTCAGGCCTAAGAAATATATAACAGGCCCCATTCCCACCCCTAATAGTTGGTTTATTTTCCTAATTTTCTTGCAAATAATGTATTGATATATATAGTATGTCGGGAATGTTATAATGCCCACCGTTGGGCACTATTTTTTGTGCCCATCGCTTACGTGGCATGCCACATCATATTATTGTATTATGCAATTTTAGATTATTTATTTATTTTATATATTTTCCATAAATAAAATCTTTCCTTATCTTTTATCCTATATTAAATTATATTTCCATGTAAAATAGGAATAAAATATTTCCATTTACAAATTAAAAAATACGCATATTCTTCTAGTTTTAATATTTTAATATTTTGGTCCGATTTTTCAATTTTGACTTCTTTTGTTTATTGTATTTGTATTTTTATAATTTTTAAATCAATTAACGTCACACACACATATGTGTCTTGTGGATTTTTGTGGTTGCTAATTGTTAAAATGCAGATTTTTTATACGGTGTTGATATATAATAATAATAAAATATTTCCATTTACAAATTAAAAAATATGCATATTCTTCTAGCTTTAATATTTGGATTGGTCTCCTGTGCACAGTGTGCACGTGCACACTAATGCATAGGTCAATCCTATATCTATTTATAAAGATAAATATAAATAATTAAGTAATGAATGTTCTAGTGGTTATAGATACCCTTTTTAAGCTTGAGGTCACAAGTTCAAATCCTTTCAAACTTGTTTTTTTTTCATTTTTTTTTATGTTTTTTTTTCTTTTTTTCTGTTTTTTTTTTCCTTTTTTTTTCGTTTTTTTTTTCTGTTTTTTTTTTCTGTTTTTTTTTTCGGTTTTACAGTTACCACTATTCAGTAACAAAATTTCCACTTTTCACTAATAATAATTATCACTTTTAATAACAAAATTACCACTTTTCACTAATAATAGCTACCACTTTTCAGTAACAAAATTTCCACTTTTCAATAATAATAGTTACCACTTTTCAATAATAAGAATTACACTTTTCAGTTAAAATATCTACCACTTTTCAATAATAAAAATTACATTTTTCAAGTTAAAATATCTACCACTTTTCAGTAACAAAATTTCCACTTTTCAATAATAAGAATTACACTTTTCAATAATAAAAATTACATTTTTAAGTTAAAATATCTACCACTTTTCAATAATAAAAATTACACTTTTCAGTTCAAATATCTACCACTTTTCAATAATAAGAATTACACTTTTCAGTTCAAATATCTACCACTTTTCAATAATAAAAACTACATTTTTCAGTTAAAATATCTACCAAGATTGAGTGCAATTTGCTACAGTTGCTCCTCATACAATTCTTCCAACTTGATTGACCCTAAATAACGTGTCAATTAACCTTTTTATTTTTTTTCCATGTCGGCTACTTTTCAACTAAATAAATTTACAAATGTATACAGAGAATTTCGGGCATGTTAATGACAGTGGAATTCTTTTTCTTCATTTAATTTTTATTCTAAAAATAACTTTATTTTGATAAATTTAGTGATGTTGCGAGGTAAAATGAAGGGGTATTTTTGGTGATTTAGTAAGGTGTAATAAAAATGTGGGTAAAAAAATGAGTGACAATTTTAAAATAAAATAATGTTGTAAGAGTGTTAATTTTTAAATTATTTTCATATTAAAAGTAAACAAGTAATTTTGTGACTTTTCAATAAAAAAAAAGTGCAAATAATCAGTGGAATATTATTTTTTCCTTTTTTTATTATTTCTACTAAATTGAAGAACATTTGTAAAAAAGAATTCGTCTCTGACTTAATTGAATATTTTTTAAAATGAAAATAAAACAATTTTTTATCCTTTTTTAATTTTCACCCTCAAACATCTTAATATTACATTCCAACACCGTACTTTTTCTACATTTGTTTTTTTAATATTTATTTCAGTTAACCACCCTGCTCTTATTAAAAAAATAATTTATTTTTATTCAATATTAATAAATAATTTTTACATTAAAATTTCTATATAAAAAAAAAAAAGCAAATGTTTGAATTGAGTTGGAGATACGAAATTGGTAAGGGTGTGTTTTCAAACTCTACAAACTGCTTTCAGAATCACTTTTTTTAAAGTTGTCCTCTCACAACTTTTACTTTTGAAAAGTGTTTTTAAGTTGTTGGTAGAGTTTGAAAACACCCCTAAGTTTAATTTGTGCAGAAATTTCCCACATAATAATAATAGTGACAATTTTTTTTTTTTTGCTTTGTTAGGATTAGAACACAACTAGATAATCTCTTGTGTATTACGCGGAGTGTTCATAAAATTAATATTTATAGTATATACTTTATGCTTCCCTAATTCATAAAATTTGGTCTCATTTGTCTTATTTGTTCGTCTACAAAATTTAGTCTCATACATTTTATGGTAAAGGTAAATTTATCCTCACCACCATTTAATTACGCAAATTGCAATTCAATTTTATTTACAAACAATCATTTTATTCACAATAAACCTCACAATACCCTACAAATTCTACAATACCGTCAATACTCTTACTTTATCTTTTTTTTTTTTTTTTTAAATATGTATCTATTTTAGTGAGACTACGTTTTGTAGAAGGATCGGAGGAAATATAAAGAGTAAAATTCCTATTTTAAAACAATTATAAATAATTGGATTAATTTATATAAACTTTATTTTTTTTGTAATTTCAATACTTATAATATAAGTATAATAATTTATTGAATTAACATATAATAATAGAAATTAGATACTCCTAATTTTATTTTATTAAGATAGATATTGAGTATATTTTAGGTAAAGATAAAATAAAAATGGAATCTCATTTTAGGCAATTAGTATAATAACATAATTAATAATTTTCTTATAATTAATTAGTATTGTGATAGTCCAACTTACCAAATTAATTTTTTTTTAAGTAAATATGTAATTCATTGTAATATTGACACGTAGGATGAATGAGGAGACGACACATATGTAAAATGAATGATAAGATTACACATAAGCACTACAAGAAATGGGGGAAATAGCGACGAAAATTTTGCGACAAATCTAAATTTCATCGCTAAAATTAATTTTTAGCAACGAAATATAAATTTTCGCTGCTAAATTGTTAGATTTAATATTTGCAACAAAATATATATATTTCATCTCTATATTAGCAACAAATTGTTTCATTTTGTTGTTAATAATCAAAACAACAATGAAAGTTATATTCCATCGCTTATATTTTGCGATGAAATAGAAATTTTCGTGACTAATTTCTTGAAATTATATTTTACAACAAAATTTATATATTTCATCGCTATATTAGCAACAATTTGCTTCATTTTGTTGTTAATAATCAGAAAAACTATGAAAATTATATTTCGTTGCTAATATTTTGCGATGAAATAGAAATTTTCGTGGCTAATTTTTTGAAATTAATTTTTGCAATAAAATTTATATATTTCATCGCTATATTAGCAGCAAATTGCTTCATTTTGTTGTTAATAATCAGGACAAAAATGAAAATTATATTTCGTTGCTAATATTTTGCGATGAAATAGAAATTTTTGTGGCTAATTTCTTGAAATTAATTTTTGCAACAAAATTTATATATTTCATCACTTTATTAGCAACAAACTGCATCATTTTGTTGTTAATAATCAGAGCAACAATGACAATTATATTTTCTTGCTAATTTTTGCGATAAAATTGAAAATTTTGTGGCTAATTTCTTGAAATTAATTTTTGCAACAAAATTTATATATTTCATTGCTATATTAGCAACAAATTGCTTCATTTTGTTGTTAATAATCAGAACAACAATGAAAATTATATTTCGTCACTAATATTTTACGATGAAATAGAAATTTTTGTGCCTAATTTATTGAAATTAATTTTTACGATGAAATTAAAATATTTCATCGATATACTTGCAATGTATTGCTGCATTTTGTTGTTAATAATCAGAACAACAATGAAAATTATATTTTATCGCTAATATTTTACGATGAAATATATTTTTTTGTGGCTAATTTATTGAAATTACTTTTTGCGATGAAATAAAATATTTCATCGCTAAACTAGCAACAAATAATTTTATTTTGTTGTTAATAATTAGGACAACAATGAAAATTATATTTAGTCGCTATTATTTTGCGATGAAATATATTTTTTGTGGCTAATTTCTTGGAATTAATATTTGCAACAAAATTAAAATATTTTATCGCTACACTTTTATCAAATTATTTTATTTTGTTGTTAATAATAAGAACAACAATGATAATTATATTTCGTGGCTAATATTAAATCAACTATGCTTGTTAAATCAAGAAAATCGATTTATATAATTAAATGTTTAATAATTCTCCAAATTTTATGTCTTATTTATAAATATGATGATGCAAATGAAGATGGACATAATTAAATATGGGAGAATGAAGATTGGCTGTAATATTTATTATTTTTTTAAAATTGTTAAAGTAACATTGATTTTTTACAATTGAAATTGTTTTAGAAATTACAATATATATACACGTGTATATATACATATATAGTTGTTACAAGTTAAAAATTAATCAATTAATAAATGTGAAATAAATTATTAAATGAGTAAAAATAACTAAATTAGTAACAATTGAATACATATATAATTAATATTAAAAACTGAACCAAAGAGCTGTCTGCCCGAATGGTAGGCGCCCAGCTATGGGCGCCCATCCACCCGGGATCAATTCCCACTAAGACCAAATAAAATATTTATTTAAATAAAATGGGGGAGGGGGTATGTGGGTGCGGGTTGGGTTGGGTTGGGTTGAGTTGGGGTCGGTTGGGGCGGGGCGGGTGTGGGTTGGGTACGGGTTGGGGCGGGGGCGGGTCGAGTGTTGGTGCGGGTTGGGGCGGGTCGAGTGCAGAAGTGGGTTTAGAGAACGATTGAATTGGTTCGGTTGGGGCGGGTCGGGTGTGGGTGCGAGTTGGGTTGGTCGAGTACGGAAGTGGGTTTCGAGAATGATTCGTATATCGGATATCATAGCCAAATATTAGCAACAAAAATTCTAATATTTTTGTCGCTAATGTGAGTTAGCGATGAAATAATTTTGTCGCGGGATTTGTTGCTATACACCCGTCGCTAACGTGTTTACGACAAATGTTTGATTTTCCTCGCAAACATTTTGTGATGAAACTCATATTTTCGTCGCTAACATTTTGCGATGAAACTTATATTTTCGTCGCTAATATTTTGCGATGAAACTCAAATTTTCGTCGCTAATATTTTACGATGAAACTCAAATTTTCGTCGCTAATATTTTGCGATGAAACTCAAATTTTCATCGCAAACATTTGCGACAAAATTAATTTTTTTTTTCGCAAACATGTTAGCGACGGGCGTATAACAACAAATCCTGCGACAAAATTATTTCATCGCTAACTCACGTTAGCGACGAAAATATTAGAATTAGCGATAAATTTTTTCGCGGCTAAATTGCAGTTTTCTCGTAGTGAAGTCAAATGAATGAGGAGATGACACCTAAGCAATTTAAACTCCATATTAATATATAGGTGGATATCCCACACAAAAAGAAAAGACACTTCGTAGCTGCCTAGAATTATATTTCGTTGCTAATATTTTGCGATGAAATAGAATTTTTCGTGGCTAATTTCTTGAAATTAATTTTTGCAACAAAATTTATATATTTCATCGCTATATTAGCAACAAATTGCTTCATTTTATTGTTAATAATCAGAACAACAATGAAAATTATATTTCGTCACTAATATTTTGCGATGAAATAGAAATTTTCGTGGCTAATTTATTGAAATTAATTTTTGCGATGAAATTAAAATATTTCATCGCTATAATAACAACGAATTGCATCATTTTGTTGTTAATAATCAAAACAACAATGAAAATTATATTTCGCCGCTAATATTTTGCGATGAAATATAATTTTTTGTGGCTAATTTCTTGGAATTAATATTTGCAACAAAATTAAAATATTTCATCGCCACACTTTCAACAAATTATTTTATTTTGTTGTTAATAATAAGAACAACAATGAAAGTTATATTTCGTCGCTAATATTTTAGCGACAAAATTGAAATTTGCATGACTAATTTTGTGGATTTAATATTCGAGAGAAAATTAAAATATTTCATCACTATATTAGCAATACAATATTTTATTTTATACTTAATAATCAGAACAATAATGAAAATTATATTTCGTCTCTAATATTTCATGTTTAATTCTAATGAATTAAAAATGGTTGTTGTTTAAACATAATAAAGGGAAAAAGTTTGAGTGCATGCACAATATGAAATAATAGAGACGATTCCAGCACTATGATATTTGAAATAATAGGATCAATATAATTTCATTTACTTTTACTCATTAATTTGACATATTAAGTTTTTTTATTTGATTTATTTTGGGGAATAATTTCTTGATTTCATTTTGTATAATTTGTTTTATGTTTTTCTGTTTTCTTGATTTCATTAATTATTTATTGTTATTCACGCTAAGAATGGGGGAAGAGTACTACTACTTCAACTATGCACATTAAATCAAGAAAATCGGTTTATATAATTAAATGTTTAATAATTCTCAAAATTTTGTGTCTTATAAATAAGTTTGAATGTTTATAAAAATATTTATAAATATGATGATACAAATGAAGATGGACATAAAGATGAGATGATGAAGATTGGATGTAATATTTATTATTTTTTTGTAATTGTTAAAGTAACATTGATTTTTTACCATTGGAATTGTTTTAAATATTACAATATATATAAAAAAAATATACATATATACAAGTTAAAAATTAATCAATTTATATATGTGAAATAAGGTATTAAATAAGTAAAATTAACTAAATTAGTAAAAATTGAATATATATATATATATATAATTAATATTAAAAACTGAACCAAAGAGTTGTCTGCCCGAGTGGTGGGCGACTAGTTATGGGCGCTCATCCACCCGGGATCAATTCCCACCAAGACCAAATAAATAGTCATTTAAATAAAATGGGGGAGGGGGTATGTGGGTGTGGATCGGATCGGGGTCGGGTGTGGGTGCGGGTCGGTTGGGACGGGTCGGGTGTGGGTGCGGTATGGGTTGGGTTGAGGCGGGTCAGGTCGGGTGTGGGTTTGGTACGGGTTGGGGCGGGTCGGGTGTGGGTGCGGGTTGGTCGAGTGCGGAAGTGGGATTAGAGAATGACTCGTAAATCGGATATCCATAGCCAAATATTAGCGACAAAAATATGGGTTTCATCACTAACATTTGCAACGAAATTAAAATATTTATCGAAAAAAAATTAGCCACAAAGTAAGGAGCTACTATTTTAGACACGAAAAAATTTATCGTTAATTCTAATATTTTCGTCGCTAATGTGAGTTAGCGATGAAATAATTTCGTCGCGGGATTTGTTGCTATACACCCGTCGCTAACATGTTTGTGACAAATATTTGATTTTTCTCGCAAACATTTTGCGATGAAACTCATATTTTCGTCGCTAATATTTTGCGATGAAACTCAAATTTTCGTCGCTAATATTTTGCGATGAAACTCAAATTTTCATCGCAAACATTTGCGACAAAATTAATTTTTTTTGTCGCAAACACGTTAGCGACGGGTGTATAGCAACAAATCCCGCGACAAAATTATTTCATCGCTAATTCACGTTAGCGACGAAAATATTAGAATTAGCGACAAATATTTTCACGGCTAAATCGCAGTTTTCTTGTAGTGAGGGTGCATCAATCGGGGGTGTGTTCTCAACACAAATGGAGATGTAAATAGTCAAACCCCTTTATTTTTTAAAAAAATATCTGTACACAAAAACTATAGGCCCAAATTAATTAAAGGCGTTGGCTATATACCCTCCAGCTTTTTTTAAGTATACTCCCCCTCCTCATTTATTAATTTAATAATAATGTAAAATATCTAAAATACCCCTTACACTAAAATGTTCATGATAAATACACTCCCCTCTACTTTTAAACCCTAATTCTAATCCTAATTTAAAGAGTAGCCGCCATCGCAATTCCGGTCATCGCCGCCACCGGTGCACCCTGCAAATATAAGCACGATCAATTAATTATAAGATAACTATTAAAAATATATAGGATTGCAGGATTAAAATATTAAATTATGGGGAATATATATTTGATGTCAAATCAAGAATTTCTATAAATTTAGGTATAGAATCCAAATAAAGGTTGTCCTTGCCTCCACAACAATATAGGAAAAATAATAGTGGCAAGCGGTAACTGGTTAGTTTCTATTTGCTGTTTTAGGATTAGAACATAATATCTCCCACATGGAAAGAAAAACAAAATTCGCAGCCGATTTATGATACTGACAAAGCAATAGTCGACGCCGGGCTTGGTAGTGTAAGCCTGTAACCCAAGTGGGGGCATTAAGGTGATTGGACGTTGTTCGGCTTGCACGGTTGGCATGTATAAGGTCAGGTAGCTTGCCAAGATTTGACAATCAACCTTCCTTTTTAACATTAAATTACGTACTTTTTAATTTTATTTTCAAAAAACATGATTTTAAAAAGAAAAAATCTGAAAACATAGCAGCAAATTCGTTTTTCCAAACAAATCAAATCCAAAGTCTGGAAAACAACATAAATCTGAAAAAATAAATTGAGACCAAATACAAAATCCTAAGGGCATGTTTGTTTTAGGACTCACACATTCGGATGTGGGACGTTGTTCAAATGTTTGTTTTAACAACATAAATGTGAAAAAATAAATTGAAACCAAATACAAAATCCTAAGGGCATGTTTGTTTTAGGACTCACACGTTCGGACGTGGGACGTTGTTCAAATGTTTGTTTTCTCCTGTGTCGGCCGCCGCTTCCTCAGGCCTCCAAGCCATCGTCGACCGCTTCCTCAAAAATTTTGGAATTTTTTTCGAATATATTGAGTTTGTTCATTAAAAAAATTCGGACATCTCAACTTTGTTTGGGTAAAATTTTCGAAAATATTAAGATTTTTTTTTTGTTGAAATTTTGTGTTTTTATTAGCTTTTTCATCAAAAGTATGTTGGTTGTTTTGGTGGGATGATTCTGACGTGAAATGGAATGGGGGTGTACTCATCTTCATTTTTTAAAAATAAATTCACAAGAGGGGTATATGAGACATTTCACATGCCCGGTAGGATGAAAAAAATGTTTGGTGGGTGTACTCAACAGATTCGTGTGTGCATAGGGTCAGTCCTACAGGGCCGCGGGCTAAACGAGTTAGAGCCTTTTCCGATTCATTCTTAACGGTTCTACAATTGTTCGGACCTAACCCTAACCCTAGCAGGCCACGGGCTAAACGAGCCACGAACAGACTACAATAATTTTTTTAAAAAATAAATTATTTTAAAATTAAAGGTTACAAATGACACGTTCAACAGAAAAATAAATAATTAGTTAATAATCTATAAATGAGGAAAAAACGTACGATTTAAACACAATTTTAGAACTTATTGGTCCTTAATATGGTCAAATAATGACTAATAGACTACTGCTTATGGGTTCGACTTAGACAAATGGGCAATAAAATTAGTTGGCTTAGTAGGATTATACTCCATTATTTAATGGTCAGGGCCAAATGACCCTAAATAAAGAGTTTGCTTATAATAAATTAATAAATAAAAAATTGGTAACAGCTCGAACTGGCCCGTTTAACCCGCGGGCTAACCAACTCGGGTAAAAAAAGTTCAAATTTAAATGGATCTACAATTTATGAACTATAACCCTACATTTTTAGGATTAAACGAGCCAACCCGTTTAGCCCGGCCCGAATAAACATATATATCTACTCATAAGGCCTAGGTTACTTGCCCCTCTATGAATGTTTGAATATTGTAAGGGTGGGTGTATTTACTAGAGGCATTTTACTAAAAGACAGTTTGGACATTTTACATGTTAATTACTCCCTCCGTCCCGGTATAAGTTTTCCATTTCTTTTGGTTGTTTTGATTAAGAAATATGATTAAATAATAGATGTAGTACAAGTGATGTGATGGTGTGAGAGAAAATAATAGATGAGTGTGAGATGAAGTATAATAAAATAATAGATAAAGTGTAAGTGATGTGATTGGGAGAGAGAAAACCATATGCCAAAAATGGAAAAATATGAAATGGGAAACTTATTGTGGGACATCCATAAAAGGAAAGTGGGAAACTTATAGGGGGACGGAGGGAGTACTTGTTTTAGCTTCTTACTTTGGTGATGGGACCTAGTTAAAAGTAAAGCTTAACAATTGAAAAAAGTGACGCTAATTTGGTCAAAACCACTCCCATAAAAAGATTCATGGAACATTTAATTGTGGCCATTTTTTATTAGACTCCAACATATAATCTCACTCAAATATAACATATACATTAGTCACGATTTAATAGTTGAGGAAACACAATTTAATATGCAAATATAAGCACGATCAATTAATTATAATTTATAAGATAACTATTAAAAATATATAGGATTGCAGGATTAAAATATTAAATTATGGGGAATATATATTTGATGTCAAATCAAGAATTTCTATAAATTTAGGTATAGAATCCAAATAAAGGTTGTCCTTGCCTCCACAACAATATAGGAAAAATAATAGTGGCAAGCGGTAACTGGTTAGTTTCTATTTGCTGTTTTAGGATTAGAACATAATATCTCCCACATCGAAAGAAAAACAAAATTTGCAGCCGATTTATGATACTGACAAAGCAATAGTCAACGCCGGGCTTGGTAGTGTAAGCCTGTAACCCAAGTGGGGGCATTAAGGTGATTGGACGTTGTTCGGCTTGCACGGTTGGCATGTATAAGGTCAGGTAGCTTGCCAAGATTTGACAATCAACCTTCCTTTTTAACATTAAATTACGTACTTTTTAATTTTATTTTCAAAAAACATGATTTTAAAAAGAAAAAATCTGAAAACATAGCAGCAAATTCGTTTTTCCAAACAAATCAAATCCAAAGTCTGGAAAACAAAATAAATCTGAAAAAAAAAATTGAAACCAAATACAAAATCCTAACATTAAATTACGTACTTTTTAATTTTATTTTCAAAAAACATGATTTTAAAAAGAAAAAATCTGAAAACATAGCAGCAAATTCGTTTTTCCAAACAAATCAAATCCAAAGTCTGGAAAACAACATAAATGTGAAAAAATAAATTGAAACCAAATACAAAATCCTAAGGGCATGTTTGTTTTAGGACTCACACGTTCGGACGTTGTTCGGCTTCCACGGTTGGCATGTATAAGGTCAGGTAGCTTGCCAAGATTTGACAATCAACCTTCCTTTTTTTTTTTAACACAAATCAAATTCTAAGGGCATAGCAAATTCGGTTTTTATTTTTCCAAACAAATCAAATCCAAAGTCTGGAAAACAACATAAATCTGAAGGAAAACAACATAAATCTGAAAAAATAAATCCAAACTAATAAAAAAAAAATTGAAACCAAATACAAAATTCTAAGGGCATAGCAAATTCGGTTTTTATTTTTCCAAACAAATCAAATCCAAAGTCTGGAAAACAACATAAATCTGAAAAAATAAATCCAAACTAATAAAAAAAAAATTGAAACCAAATACAAAATTCTAAGGGCATAGCAAATTTGGTTTTTATTTTTCCAAACAAATCAAATCCAAAGTCTGGAAAACAACATAAATCTGAAAAAATAAATCCAAACTAATAAAAAAAATGGAAAAAAAGGGGTGGTTAGTATAAAGGACATTTCACCTTCCTTTCTAATTAAATTTGAATATTCAATTACTATAAAATATTATATTCAAATTAGTATTTATTAAAAATAGTAATAATCGGAAATTGCGGTCAATTAATACTCACGGTGGTTCTGAATTGAATTTTGAATTCAAAATTCATATCGAGAAATTCATCTTCTTCGAGTGTGCTGAACCAGAAAATTTCATACTAGGATTACCAAGGACAAATTTCAAACGACAAAGCACAAAAATTCCAATAAAAAGTAAGAAAATCGAGAAGATGAAAATATAAATAAAATTTGCAACAAAAACTCACTCGACAAGATCGCCAAGCTGTCGAAGAACACCGACTAATCCAGCGATGGCGACACCATCAAGCAAAGCCTCTGAATCATCCTTGTCGGCGGCTTGATACAGCTCCGGATCGACTAGGCCGTACTCATTCCTTATCTCGTATGCAAACATTAATTGATTATGTCAAATCAACCATTTTCATTTATTAAATTATACTAGTAATTGATTGTGTGGATATGACTGTAATTGATTTCTTTCCAAATTTGAAAACTAATTAATAAATCAATCGTTAAAAAAGGAAATTTGGAAAACAATCTTATCCTACTAAAATTCAAATTCGTAACGTCAAATCATTATACATAATCATTTACTATAATTTAAAATAAATAATTTAAATTTATTAATATATTTTAAAGATATAAATCCATGATACACACTATATTGGTGACAACTCACTAATTCCATAAAAAACAGATAGTTGGTTCTATATCATTACTTTATATGCAGATTTGAAAACATATATGCAAAAAATTGTTACGTATTCTTCAAGACATATGCAAAAAATTGTTACATATTCTTCTTGACATATGCAAAAATATGTTGCATATAACTCAAAATACGTGATAATATGCAATAAAACAATATATTTGTAATAAAATGTTATAAAAATATTATTTGAGTTTGAACTGATCAATATAATATTATATTATAAATAAAATTAATAATATAATATTACTTCAAAGTTTATTTATATTTTAAAATATGTGAATCGACTGTTTGGAAATATAAATAATTTATATATGTAACAACATATGTCATCTATATAAAATATGCAAAATATATAAACATATATGTAAAAAACGGTTGCATATGGTCAATAATATATGCAAATATTTTGTTGCATATGCATAATTCCACCAAACAGAAACCTCTAAATCCACCAAAATATTCTCAGAATTTCTCCAAATCCAGTTCACAATCATACAACACGAAATTCACATTATACTCCATAATTGTAAACACACATTCACAATAATTGGAAATTACACTAAAGTTGATAGAAAAGTCCAAATGCAAAAAAAAAAAAAAAAAAAAAAACACAAGTATATCGATTGTGATGGAGGCAAAATCGCGAGGGTCTGTGGCTTGGCCGATTGTGCCGGGTAGGGTGGTGTCAGGCCGATTGTGCCGCCGTATGATTGTGGGTGGGGATTTGAAATGAGAAATGATAAGAGGGAGAAGTGGAGGATTTCCTCCATGTCAGCCGCGGAGAGGGCGCACGCCGGAGGTGAACAGAGATCGGTGAGACCATGGTTGGTGCATGAGGAAGAAGATCGGCGGCGCCCTCGATCGGGGAGGGGCGACAATCGGAAGTGGTATGTTGGAAGGTCAACGACCGACTCGAAACAACCACCGACGGCGAAAAGCTGAATCGCAAAATCAGATCACAGAAATGAACAACCACCGAAAATGAATCCACGGCAGACGAAGAGCGTGAGAAAGCTAACCGCCGACGACGAGCAAGCTGATCGGCAACGAGAACCAAGATTAGAGAACCAATATCCCTCAAATCGCCGGATGAAAGTAATGGAGCGATTAAATGTGTGAATCAATTAAATCAAATTTGAAAAGGAAAGTGAATTAGGTTAAATCAATTTCTGCATTTTAAGGAAGTTTCGAAATTGAAGGACAAATGGATTTTAAATTTCAATTATAATTTAAATTTCAATTTGAATAACAAATGCGTGAAAAATAGTATTTCAAATTCGAAATTTATTATATTAATGAATTAATATTGTTTTAAGACCAAGGGGCATAATTGTATATTACCACATCAATTTGACCTTAATTCTAATACTATAATTTTTTGTCTCTATTTCTAGTTGTGTCTATAGGATTGTCCCTTATCTTAGTTAAACTCTAAAAAAAAATGGGTTGGTCTACTATGGACTCGAGTGCATGTTGTGCACCCTAGTTCATGTTGCACTTTTCAGTTTTACTGACTTACATTTTTTGGTAAATGGTGTTGCACTTTTCAATTATTAAACTGTATAATAATATTTTGTCATATATAGTGACTTACACTTTTTAGTAATATTGTGTTGTACTTTTCAGTTTAATAACATACACTTTTCTTTAGACTAGGGTGCACAACATGCACTCGAGTGCATACTAGACTTTACCAAATAAAATTGAAACAAAATACAAAATTCTAAGGGCATGTTTGTTTTGGAACTCACACGTTCGGACGTGGGACGTTGTTCTAGTTCGAAATTTCTAATCCGAATTTCAACATTCAATTACATTCACCCCTAAAAAAAAAAAATTATATATATATATTCTACTATTATAATAATACAACATCACTCACTCTTACTAATTGATTTGACATAAATTTATATAAAATAATGCAACATCATACACTCTTACACAATTGATTTGACATAAAGTTACATCTCATCCTACTCAACATTCTAAAACAAATATACACAATCACTATTTATCAGAATTTCTCTATCCAAGATTTCCCCATCTCCCCCATCCTACAAAATTCCAAAACAAACATGCCCTAAGGGAAAATCAAAACAAATACAAAACTAAATGAAAATTGATGCGTACAAAATATATCGTCTCGTAAGAAGATGACGCGTGCAGCTGAGATAATGATAATATCATTTAATTTCAATAAAGGAGTAATATTATATTTAGAGAAAAATTCATTTTACGTCCTGTAACTTAGGCCTAATCCAGTTTATATCCTTTAAGTTTTCACTTTTTCAATTTACGTCCTAGGGGGTCCAATTTATGTCCTTTTCACCGGAAAATTAGAATTCCGGTCAAATAGTCCAATTTATGTCCTTTAAGTTTGAAAATTAGAAATTAATAATTAAAAAATTCTGAAAAAAATTAAAAATATCATTAAAATTTATAAACTGTGTAAAATAAAAATAAAAAATTCTTTAAAAAAATTAAAAAATCTACAATTCTAAAAATTTGAAAAATTTGTAAATTAAAAATAAAAAATTTCTAAAAATCTCATAAAAACATAAAATTCTAAATAAAAAAATCTTTAAATTAAAATTTTTAAAATAAAATTAAAAATTATACAATTCTAAAAACCTCATTAAAATGAATTTGACACAGTTCTACAATAAATCAAGGCGTGGAATCCAAAAAAAATTAGGAGTTCGAGAAAAACTTTAATGGCGCATATGTTCGAATCAAGTCTGATTTTTATTATTATTATTGGGTTTTTAGAATTTTTAATATTTAATCTACACATTTTTAAAAATTAAAGAGAATTTTAGAATTTATAATGAAATTTTTAGAATTTTTAATGAGATTTTTGAATTTCTTAATTTTAAGTTAAACATTTTTTTATTTTTTCAATTGTAAAATTTTTTATTTTTATTTTAAACATTTTATAATTTTTAATGAGATTTTTAAAAAATTAAATAAGAAATTTTGAATTTTATTTTACACATTTTATATTTTTTATTTTTAATAATATTTTAAAAATTTTAAAAATTTTACACATTAAATAAGAGATTTCGGATTTTTAATAATATTTTAAAAATTTTAAAGATATTTTCAGAAAAAATATTTATTAAAATTTAAAAAAATTCAGACTTAAAGGACGTAAATTGGACTGTTTGGCCGGAATCCCAATTTATTCCTCACATTCTGGTGATTTTGAAAAATTTCCGATTAAAAGGACGTAAATTGGACCAAAAAGGACGTAAATCGAAAAAGTGAAAACTTAAAGGATATAAATTGGATTAGGCCTAAGTTACAGGACGTAAAATGAATTTTTCTCATTATATTTATTTATTCTTCCATATATTGTTATTTTATTTGTCCATGTTGTACATGGGCTGCGACGGACCTAAAAGCCCAGCCCCACCTCGAAATAAGCTCATGCGGACTTGGGCTAGAAGTCCATCAACAAAAAGATCCTGAATGTCGTTTATGCACAACAAACTTGTCCATTTTCCCCCATTTGTGGGACTGGATTAAGTTTGGATAAGAAGATAAACCAAATACTGGAGTTATTCGAATTTTTGGGAGTAAGTTACATTCAATTCCTGAAAATGCGGGACACGATATAAGATAGATGAGGTTTGAGTCAGATCCGAGAAAGGGTGGAGTTGTGACTTCCTCCCTCAGGTACGTTTTATACGTTTTACCATAATTATCACATACACACACGAAGGTTCGACTTACACATATTAGCTACCTGAAAACATCACTTTCATACATGCATATCACGATTGATATTGCACTAAAGGAGACATTCTCATTCGTGATTGAGTGTTCTTCGAAACATCTTTGCGATCACCGATTTTCTGATTTTAGCGTTAGAGTCGACGCCCTTTACAAGTTTCGGAGTACAATCCAGTTTCGTGGCAGCTTCGGACGGTACTGTTTTGTGGCATATCTCTACCAATTGACCAAAGCTAATTTAGTCATATTGTTGTGCGTTTATATTGGACACATAAAAATCCAAAATAAAAATATCATTTTATTGATCCATATTTGAAAAAAAACCATGCATGTTACCATAGTTTCCAGACTTTTCCCAATAGGAGAGGAAAGTAACGACTCAATGCAGGGGTGGGAGTGGAGGGCGGGGGCGTGATTAGGGTTGTAAATGAATTAAATAATTTTAATCGATTCAATATTTGTATTCGAATATTCATATTCAAAATTTTATTATTATAATTCGTATACAATTTTTCCTTTTGATTCGATTAGTAAACACATACGAAATTATAATATTCGATTCGATATTCATAAGTATATATATATAAATATATGATTTTTTAATAATCTACTCCAACTCATTTTCGCGTTCCTGAAGTAGGCTCATATTGTCTTATGTCCTATAGTAAAACCTCTATAAATTAATAATCTTGGGACCATGAAATTTTATTGATTTAGAGAGATATTAATATATCAATAAATTAATATTTTATTAATTAAAAGAGAGACTTTTTAAATTCAGCAAACTTAGTACATACTGTATGTATTAAAAATAAATGAATTCATATATGTTTTATTGATTATATTCATGCATCAACAAGTAACTATTATATTCAATGACGCATGTATCAATTCATTGGAATTACTTAAATATACATATTTACATTAATTTGTTGCACTTAAATAAGTCAATTAAATATATTCATGCATGATGAATGAAACATATACTATATAAATTTCAATATGAAAATAAAATAATTCATAACACCCAACAATGTCTTCTCATCTAAAGGCATCGCAAAATCATCCATGAATGATCAAATGTGTAAAGCATTATGTGAGTATAAGAGAGATCATCTCACACGCACTCAAAAAGATTTACAGGAGTGGGTTGATGAAAAAGATTTATAAGAGAGAACATACCATAATATTTATAATTGTAATATTTATGCATTATTAATTGTGGGTTGATGAAAAAGATTTATAAGAGAGAACATACCATAATATTTATAATTGTAATATTTATACATTATTAATTTAGGGGGTGTATTGGTTGTAGATTCTGTAGGATTTTTTTGGACTTTCAAAATTTGGGGGTATTCAATTCAGATTTTCAAAAGTCTTTAAAAATTCTAAGGTATTCAATACGGATTTTAAAAAGTCTTTAAAAATCTTTAGGTATTCAACAGTCTATGGATTTTAATACTTTATGAATTTTGTTGGATTCTCCTCCAAAAATATAAATAAATTTCACTATCCAAAATATCTTCTAAAAACAAGAGATTTCAACGGATTCTCTCAAAGAACTCTAAAGACGAAAGATTAGAAGTATGAATGACAATATTGACCCGACCCGCGGTTACCCACCCCACCCCGCGAGCTTTGAGTTAGATCGGATCTGTCCCGTATTGAGTATGAGTCGGCTCTGGGTCTTATGTCCGACCCGCGGATATCCGACCGACCTGAATTAATATATAAACACTTTATATATATATATATATATATATATATATTAATTAAAAAAAACTTCACATTAGAAAAACTTCTTCGCATCAATACGGAATTTATGAAAATTTATGTAAATCAATAAAAAAAAATATATTCCACAATTCTGTCAAGTCTATCAAAATTCATATAAATCAATAAAATAAGTCAGTCAAATTCTATATGGACTCTATGAATTTTATAAATCCACGTACTTTTTAAAGTACCCAAAAAAATCCAATTGAATCTCAATTGAATACACCCCCTTAGAGTTTTAATAGGACCTAATATTTATAAAGAGATTTTCCGAAAAATTATTATTTTATCGAATTTGATGATTTATTACAAAGGCCCAAGTTGGGACCGAAAGATTTTATTATTTTAGAGAGTTTATTAATTTATAGAGGTTTTACTGTATATTATTTAAAATACTACTTTACATATTTTCTCCATAAAATTTCAAATCGAATCGAATACATATCTATTTCGAATCAAATACTCGAAAAATATAATATTGTTTAGAGCCAAAGTCTCATGTGCACTCAAGTACACGGTGTACTTGAGTGGACTTTGACTGGTCAACTATTGACCGTTGACCGGTCACACTTTGACTTTATTTTTTATTTTTTTGAAAAAAGTGTATGTTAGTATATTGAAAATGTTAATGTATCTTTGTTTTTTAATGAAAATTGTGTGCTACTATATTGAAAAGTACATTGTTTTTAATGAAAAGTGTATGTTATTATAACTGAAAAGTGTATGTTATATTAATGAAAAATGTATGTTATTATAACTAAAAAATGTATGTTATTATAACTGAAAAGTGTATGATCTATTAATGAAGAGTGTATGATCTATTAATGAAGAGTGTATGATCTATTAATGAAAAATGTATGTGATTATAACTGAAAAGTGTATGTTATTATAACTAAAAAGTTTATATTCTATTAATGAAAATGGTAAGTTATATATATATTAATGAAAAATGTATATTACTATAACAGAAAAATGTATGTTAATATAGCTGAAAATATTATTTATAAAAAAAAAATGGATCGTTGACCGGTCAACAGTTGATTAGTTAAGGTCCACTCAGGTACGAAAATTTCGTCATTAATGCGCGAATATTTATGGTACACGTCTTTTGAGGGGTTTACGAGGCGGTGTAATTAAACCGGGTCGGTTACTGGCGGAAATTTTCGTCGGGAACCAAAATTTGAACTTCCGACGGAATATTCCGTCGACAATCGGGCCGAAAACGACACAGTTTCACCTTCAACCTAGATTTCGTCGGGATTAAGCTGAAATCCGTCGGGACTTTGCAGATTTCGTAAGAATTTCGTCGGTACGGCCGACGGAATCTATTCCGTCGGTAACTTTCCGTCTGCAAAACGCATGTTTTTTGTAGTGAATAGATGAATTTCAAATGACATGGTTTTAGTGAGAATTTAAAATCCTTTCAATTTTAACTTAAAAAAAATAGGTTAAGTATTTGAAATCCATTCATTTATTTTTTTTTAATTCAAACAAATGGAGTGGATTTAAATTGTAAATCCACGCCTAAATCTCTCCATCCAAATGGAATGGAGCTAATTAAGTTAAATTTCATTTGAAGAATTAAAGACCACGTACAAATTTAAATAAACTATAGTAGTATATTGTTGAAGGAATAATCAACTTATAAAATTAAGTAAATACAGCTTGAAGATGTCTAGAATTAGTGATTTAGTTGTTGCATCCTGAGTGCCACATAAGCCAAAACCCTATACCCTATTAACATGACCATCAAAGCAGCTACATCCAGAGCCATATTGTTAATGCCAAGGTACTTCAAGGCAGGGAAATCATACACTCTGCATCCTGCTGACCCCATTCCACAATCATAAACTTCATTTTTGGAATATTGCACCCCCACAAGAAGCCTATAACAATACTGACTAAACGACAAGTACCTCATCCAGTCTATAAATAATGGAATATGTTGAATGTAGTACCCGCTCACTAGTAAAAAAACGAGCATTAGGACTGATGATAAGGTTGTTGCTTGCTTTACATCCATCAACACGGCGCCTAGGGCTAGTCCGAGTCCTTGCGCAACGAGCACGTTGATAAGGATGATCGAGAGGGTTAGGAGGAAAGTTACGAGGGAAGGCTTTAGCCCACCCATCCAATAAGATATAGTCACAAATATGGTTGGAAGGACAAGTTCCATTGGCAAGTCGCCAACCGTTCTTGCAAAGTAATAGGACGAGAGACGATACATCCCTGACGATCTTTCTCGTGTAAGAATTTGCCTTTCGAGGGGGAACACGAATATGGCATTGAATAGGGGGAAAAATCCCCAAAAAATTGAGAAGAAAAATAGTAATCCCACCTGTTCAAAATTCACTATAAATATTATTGTTTGATCATAATAATGTTACATGGTACGTAACAATGTACAAACAGTTTATGCTGATGTTGACCTCTGTATCAAAATTAATCGTACCTGATCCTGAATGTGATTGGAATCGGAATGCCACCATAGAAGTCCGGACAAAATGGAAACGGACATGACTTGGAATATTCTTAAACTCGAATACGACTCATATTTTCTCTCTTTAAGGCCCCTGCTTAGTAACACCTTGAATTGTAACCACCAACTGTTGCTCCATTGATTTTCTGAACCTACATCATACAATTATCAAAAAAACAAATTAATTAGACACCATGTGAGCTTAATTTGTTTTAAAAAAAATGAATGTTTCTAAGTCTGAACTTGTATTCAAGTGTAAAATTAATTCATTTATATTAGTTTCATGACGTACATCTTCTTGATGGAGATGATTTTCCAGAATGGGGTTGATCATGGTGAATTTCTTCCTTGAGAAGAGGATGCAAATTCTTTTTGTAAGAATGTATAAGGAACTGTTTGGTTGTCTGAAGATCATCATGGTGCTCTTGTCTTCCATGGAAGTCAATTTCATCATCCTGCGTTGAATCAGGAGTCACGCCTGCATCATGAATGAATAATTGAATTCGGATTAATTAGTGCTAATTGTAATGATTAATATCAGGATTACTATTGTTTAATTACTTGTTTTAGCTTCTTACTAGCTCTGGTGATGGGACCTACTTAAAGTAAAGCTTAACAATTGAAAAAAGTGACTTTATTTTGGTCAAAAGCCACTCCCATAAAAGATGCATGGAACATTTAATTGTGGCCATTTTTTATTAGACTCCACCATATAATCTCACTCAAATATAAGATATACATTAGTCACAATTTAATATGCAAATATAAGCACGTACGATCAATTAATTAAGATAACTAATTAGCTAATTAAAAATATATTGGATTGCTGCAGGATTAAATTATTCAATTATGGGGAATATATTTGATGTCAAATCAAGAATTTCTATAAATTTAGGTATAGAATCCAAATAAAGGTTTGTCCTTGCCCCCACAACAATAATCAAAATATAATTTGAACATTTTGTAAGTGTGAGAGGAGGGAAATTTCTAACCTTGTATTTTCTTTTATAAAGTTTAACTTATTTTCCCCCTTTTGGTAAGGAAATAGAAAATTAAAAAGAAAAAGCAACTATATATAAATGGGAAGGGGTGGACCCCTATATAATCATAAAATGTAATAATTACATAATAAAAACCAAACTAAAAGAATTTTCATACGTTAAAATATGACAAAAACTTGTATAAGACAAGACAATTTATCACATGTATACTACGTGAAAATGTATATACACAATTAATTTTTTAAATTTAATTTGAAAAATTGAAAGAAATAACATACCATTTGCAAGATCCAAGAGAAAATCAGCCGGATTCATGAGATTAAACCCTGGCACAAATCCAATAGAAGCAAAATAATCCATAGCCCCATTAGCCACACCACTATAAATCGGACATCCATCGGACAACACTATCAACTTATCGAACATTCTAAACAACCTACTCGACGGCTGATGAATAGTTGCCACCACCGTCCTTCCGCCACGCGCCACCCATCGGAGCGTGGCGACAATCCGTTGCGCGGTGGTTGAGTCGAGCCCGGACGTCGGCTCATCCACCAACAACAAACTCGGATTCACCAACATCTCTTGTCCAATACTCACTCTTTTCCTTTCCCCCCCTGATATCCCCCTCAATAACGGGCCCCCGATAATGCTACTCCTGCACCTCGTAAGCCCGAGTTCCGTTATAACCAACTCCACTTGCTCCATTTTCTCCTCCTTTGTGAGTGTGCTCGGTAGCTTTAACAAGGCAGTGTATGTTAGGGTTTCGAGCACTGTTAAGTGAGGGTATAGCACGTCGTCTTGTGTCACGAACCCCGTTTTTCGCTTCGTCGAGCCCGAAAATGCCAGCCCGTTGTAGGTGATTGTGCCGGAGATTTTCCCCGGCAACCTTCCGGCTAGAGCCGTTAAAAGAGTCGTCTTTCCGCTGCCAGACGGGCCGAGCATTGCCGTGAGTTCACCGGGCCGGGCTATCCCACTCACACTATTGAGTATAGTTCGTGTTAGCTTAGGCTCCGATGATGCGCAAAAACTCGCTCGATTGTTTTGTAACTTAATCGTGTATGACACATCCTCAAACTGTAGAATTTCAAAGAATATCATCAAAAATTAATTAATTAGGCCAATGTCTTAAATTTATATAGATTTATAGGTGTACAAATTGTACACACAGTGCAATTGAATCACAATTTTAATTTGGCAGGTTAAAATTTCAATTGAACAATTGAAAATAATAAAAATTATTTAAAATCTAATTGCATACAAGAATTTGTCTAAATTTTATGGTACCTTAAGAGTGACGGGATGCAAGGTTTGGCGTAAAACCGAAAATCGGACTTGATCTGATGTGTCGGGCATTCGATCATCGGGGCAGGGGCTGACATTTCGGGTTGAAAGAGGAAGTTCAATTTGTGCAGTAGAAACTTTCTTCTCAGTTGATGATCCTCTACTACTAGTGTTTTCTTGCTCAGGAGGCATCATTCTTGATCGATGTTAGAGAAAGAGATGGTAGAAATTAATAATAATAGTGGCAATAAAGTGATGAGGGGAAATGGAATGGGACTGTGGTTTATATAAAGGTAGCGATCACATGCAGGGCCCCGGGAAGAAAGGGTTGTTTAAAGTGAAAAATAATGCACGGGGCTGCTAGCTGTGACTTGTGAAATATATGTCGTTTTGATTTGATGTTTTTTACAAAATTAATCCAACATAAATTTTGGATAAATCGTTATTTCTCAATATGGAAAGAAATTAATTTTTCCATACACTTTTCTTAACAACTTGCAACATTTTTCTTTTTGGTTTGTGCACACTATTATTTACTCCAATATAATTTTGAACACTCCTTATATAAAAATAACACACTAAACCATCATTTTATTCTTAAATTAAATTGTCACTTATTTTATCTATTTACACTTCATTAAATCATTCAACATATATATTCCTCCTTAATTTAATTGACTATACACCTCACTAAATTCATTTTTTTTTAATAAGTGTGTTATTGCGCACATGTAAATAATCCCGGGACATTATAAGAAATATCTTGAAAGACATCAAAATTTTCAGTTAAATAGAGATAGATGCAAGGAGTAAATTAGGGAGAATCGTGAAACGAAATAAATTAGAAGGACAAATATATATTTTTGAAACATAGGGACAATAAGAACCCATCTCGTTAATTTCAATTGAATAATATTCACTACCCATGGTAATAAATTGAGATATATAATTTCCAGTATCAAAGTCATATTTACCTCTCTAATTATTCAAAATTTCTGAAATTGTGTAATTAATTACTTGTATATTTAGGTGCAATATATAATTAATTAAAAAGTCAAAAGTGAAGGGTATAGCATGAAGAGGGGAAGATGCATGAACATGTATAATTTTTGTAAACAGTATCAACACTTATAGAGCAGAGATGCCCATTAATAAGACACAATAATGCAAAAGGAAACTCTTTTGACGATCAACCACTTGTTACACCTCAAATGCAGAATTCGAACAAGATCCAATTTTCTCACGCCATCACAACTTATATTATATATATATTTGTTTTTGTTAGATTTATTCCTTGTGTTTTTAGGATGTCCCGGAATATCTTTATTCTATTTTTGACAAAAAATAATTATTTTTGCAAGATGTTAATGAATTTTTCTCTCTCTTTCATTTAGTTCTTTGTTTTTCAATTGTTTGATGAAATATTAAGAATCTTGAATTGTCCTGATTTAATGGGGAAATGCGCTGTAGTGTGGTTGATCTTGCATAGCCCAATTTCTATATATTTCATGTATTAAGGATTCATTAGTGAATTTTTTTTTTTTTTTTTTTTGAGGAGATTAGTGAAAAAAAATTACAGGGTGAGGTAGCTCAAGTTAGGGGTGGGCCGCGTTGGGTTGGGTACGTGAAATTTCAAATAGTTAAAAATGATAATTTTGTCCTGAAATTTTTCGGCTAACCGAATTTTTAGGTACCCAATGTCGATACTTGGGTACAATTGGTTGCGCTTATACCATTGTTATTGAACTTCAATGAATTGGGTCAAATGTCAAGATCAAAGATTAAATTGAATATTAAAATCAAGTGTATTTATACACTCAATTGCATAGAAAAATTTGTCTATTTTAAAATTGAGTAACATACCTAAATGGGTTTTACGGTTAATTCCCTAATACCCGAATATGTACCGATTATTTAAAAATCGAGTAACCTAAATCGGGTTCGGTTCAGTACCAGAAATTCAAAATCGAATGCCCACTTCCCGGCTCCCAGCTCAAGTGGTTAACGCACAGTACCATTTAGGTCATTAAGTGAAATTTCATAATAAAATACTATATATAGAAATCAAAAGTAAATTGTGCAGAAAACAGAAGGATTATAAAGGGGCCGGGACTATATGTAAATAATATTTCGTCAAAAAAGTTAAAGAGTGTGGATTCCATTTTCCCTCTGTAGGTGTCGAATTCTCATTCCATGGAAAAAGTTAGTGCGACACAATATTGTAACGTGTAACATATAAAATAAGCGTTGATGAAGGTGGTGTCTAAATCAAATGAAAGTGTCTTTAATTTACTTTTATTTTGATTCTTTATCATTTATTTATATAGTTTTCTTTAAATGGGATCATGAGGTTGTTGGTGATGAGTGATGCACTCGTACAATATTATTTTATTATTGGTCAGGCAGATTTCAAGTTTATTTTGAGAATTTTAAATTATTTATTCAGATATTATTCAAGTGGAACCACAACTAGTTGAAAGTTTACTCAATGTTATAATTAATTGATATAATATGCGAAGAATTTAATGTACGTTGTATTTTAAATTAGAGGATTTGGTTCGAGAAATGTTTAAATTTAGTTGGAGTTTTTTTTTTTAATATTCATTGATTAATGCAAAATAATTACTAATTTAGTCCTCTAGATATTTACTTTGTTAATGTTTATTTTTAAATAAATAAATATATATTGGGCCCAATTAAAATAGTTTTATTTTTTTTCCTAATTCGATGTGTCCAAATCACACTAAAAGTAGGTAAAAATTTGACACATTATCCGGCCATGTCATCCTATCCTATATAAGTAGTATGTTTATTTGATTAATGAGAGCACAATACGCAAAATTTGTCTTTTCACTATTGAATCATCAGTTCCTTAATCTATTGAGTGATCTAAATCACACTGCAAAATTTTACGTGATAGTCTTGAACTTGACCATGTGCATGGGGACTTTAATGTACTTTAAAATGTTGGCACTCTTTTAGAATTTCTATATTTATTTAAAAACACACACTCCTTTAATTTGTTTCAACACTATCAAGGATTCATAAGATGATGCATAACAAATGTAGTAAAAGTTTTAATTTATATATATTTTAAGTAATTATTTCTTCAATTATTATTCCAACTAGTATAACATATCGATCGATGTCGACCATTCAAACTCAGAATTATTGGTGCTCAGTTTTGCCATATTACTACTTAAAGACACTTCTTGTTTGGGTTTTTTGGGCAAGCATAATCTTAATGTAGTGGCTCATGAGTTAGCTCGATAATTGCATAATTTCTTTCGTTTCTCAGTGACTGATTCCAATTTAATTATGTTCAATGTTTTTACCTTAATTTCTAGACAAACCACATGCATGCATGTCGTAAGAGTGTACAAATTTTCATTTTCTAACATGTCAATTTGCTTTTGCATTTTTTTCTCTAGGACATTCATCTTTATCTGCACCTTTTGGTTTCTTCTTTATCTCCAATTTTTCTTTTCCATTTTTGTCTTAGCATCATCAGCAATTGTGTACATACAATTCCTTGCTTTATATCCAATTCTTTTTATCTTTTTCTCATTTTAGTTTTGTGTACACAGTTTCTAGCTTTATATCCACGTCCATCACTTCTTATCCAGTTTCCTTTTTTCATATATGTAAAATTAATTCTATTCTTTTATTACTAATGCATTTTATTTATCTCAAAATTATATTTCACATGCGTTGCATGTTTTGATTCTTGATCAAATGTCTGTTTTATTTCGTCTCATTTTCATGCATGGCCTGCGAAAAAATATTAGAGGCGGGACGTGACAAATAAAATGTTTTTAAAATAAGACCGTAATTATTTCAAATACCTAAAAGGCTCATCAACAGATAAATCTGAGAGTTTCAATTAAATAAATAGGGATATTTGATTATGTACGTAACGACTAACGTCAGAAATATCTTTTAAAATGGTATTTCGTATAATGTAATTGTTTTCGTTGAGTGGAGATTGTGTGCGTTAAATTGGTGAGCGTAACGTGTCGAAACAACTTTGCATTTGAAAATAATGGTACAGTAATATATAGTTATTGTCAAAAAAGTAGCTAGTGTATAATAATTGTTGGTTGCATATATAATATCTGTGTCATGAGTTTATAAACTCGGAATATTAATTAATTATAAATTGAATCCACTAGGTTAAATTAAAAATAATTTCGAGAGGTTCACAGTAGTTAAATCCAAAAGGTTGACTCATCCGGTTTGATATATTAAACAACCACTTTAACCAACTAAACTAAGTAATCGAAAATGGGTTGACTCTTTTTTGGTGGGTTTTACCTTTTTTTTTTTTCTTTTGTTAATGCTACTAAGCTATTTTAATTGTAGTAACTTTTTTCAGACATTATATTAAAATAAATTAGTTTGGGACTTTGGGTATGTTTTTAAGCAATATTTCAAGATTTGACTGTCATTGGTGAGGCAAAACAAATTGAGGTCCTGATCGAACCAAAGATTTTCATTTAGCAAGTTGGTATCAATTTCAATTTTACTATTTAATTTATTATACGTGGCATACAAAAAAATAATCAATATATATATTATAATAATGAAAAACAACACCGGTTAAAAATTCATCAAAATACAACATCAAGAAGATTTGAGAAATGGAGGCTCTCTGACTTTGGTGTCGGAGATTTCAGGACATTTGAGAAACTTATCCGGAATTTAAATTAAAATTCGAACTCATTTATTCCATTTTCGTTCGTTGTTGTTTTGTTTATAGTGGCACTACTGTAACAAAGATTGAAACCGTTTTACTTTTAGAGACGCGCGTTACGTGTATCCTGTGAGCACTAGTCAAGGCGTATTTTATCTTGCAGTTTTTTTTTTCCTTGACTCGATTTCATTAATGTGTACAGGGGTGGAGCCACAATGGGGCCAGGGGGGCCCAGTGGCCCCCCACCATTTTTTTTTTATATATATACTCCTTTTGTCCCGTAATTATTTACACACTTTTTTTATTGGGACGTTAAAAGATTATTTGCGCATTCTTAATATGGAAACACTCAACAAAATTAATATCCTCTCAACATCATGTTATTTTTAAAATTGTCACTCATTTTTGCATACATTTTATTTTACCCCCACCAAATCACCCAAAATATTCATACTTTATTCACCAATCACTAAATCTACTTTTCTTAAAAATTGTGTCGATCAAACCGTTCAAATAATAGAGTAATGAAACACATTAATGTATTAATTAAAAGACATTTACAACCAAAGATGAAAGTTAGCTTGTTTTTTTAATAAAATGTTTAATTTTGAATCGAACTATCAAAACTTTAAGTCAAAACATTTTTAATTTTTTTGAATAAAATGTATTAATTAAAAGACATTTAATAAAAAAAAATTGAATTTAATATTTTAGCAATTTTTAAATTGATTCGCTTAATTTTGAATCAAACTATCAAAACTTCAAAACAAAAAGAAAGTTAGCTTGTTCAATTTAATTTAATGAAATGTATTAACAATTTTATCATATAAAATTTTGATGAGTATAATAAGTACATATTATTTTATTTTTAAAGTAATGGTAATCGGGCCCCCTACCGAAATTTTCTGGCTCGGTCACTCCATGTGTATAATAGTGGTCGGCCACACTGCACCATACACTAACCATGACATCAACACATGTAACACTTTACATCGAAGGGATCGACCAAATGAACGTACACGAAACCAAAATAGTTGGGTTACACGTTAGGGTGGGACTTTGGTAAAGACACACGAGGAATTGTCAGCTACGTGTATTATATATTGGTCGGAATTCCTTTTCCATTTAATTATATTTTACGTACTGATTTTGTTTTTCTTCATGTTCAATAGACTAATAGAGTCTTCGCGTTTTCAAATCTTCCACTAATACAGAGGCCATTTGGAATTTGTGAATGGATAACAAAATTATGAAAACAAAGTACTCCACTTTTCACGATGGAGACTTCACAGACATTATCGGTAGCCATACACCCCTAATTTAATTTAATAAATTTAATTAATAAAAAATAAATGGAGGAAATATATATTATTTTGAATATTTTATTGCACGATTACGTTTTGTCTTTTTTTTTTCTTATTAAGTTGTGTATATTTATTTTTTCAATCTTTTATATCAAAATGACAATTTATCTTGTGTTACAGTATATGATAGCTAGAGAACACAAAGAACCGAAACTGGTCTCTTGATAAAAATAAAATGCGCCTTAGTACCCGGTTTTACTTATTACAGTATTATTGAGTGTTGATTGTTTTTTTACTTTACAAGTAGGGGTGTAAGTGAGTCGAGCCTACTCGTGAGCTACTCGTGCTCGACTCGAAAAAAGATCGAAATCGACTCGAAGTTAATCGAGTCGAGTCGAGTTTCGAGCTACTCGAGTAGCTACCGAGTTCGAGTTCGAGCTCATAAATACTTGGCTCGAAAGGCTCGCGAGCCTAATCGAGCTTGAACAATATTTACTATTTTTCCATTAATATATAATTTATATTTATATACGAGTAATCGAGTCGAGTCGAGCCTAGTCGAGCTCGAGTTTATTTTAAAAAAAATATGTTTTAAAATTAATTTTGAAAATTATATAGGTAATCGAGTCGAGCCGAGCTCGAGTTTATCGAGTTTCTTATTGAGTCGAGCTCGATCTTCAAAATTTTAGGCTCGACCGAGTCGAGTCGAGTTTCGAGCTCAGCACTACTCGGCTCGACTCGGCTCGACTCGGCTCGTTTACACCCCTATTTACAAGTATATCCATACTTTAAATACCGAAATATAGGGTGAAATACTAAAAATGATACGAATAATTTCATTCTCTTAGTACCTAAGCAAAAATAATTAGAAAAATCTCGAGAACCAGTTAAATAAATATTTCTTGAAACGTTAAGCCAATCAAAAAGCTTATAATATATATATATGTATATATATATATATATATGCATTTAATTACATAAGAAAATACAATTTTCATCATTAATAAACTTTTGAATATGTTTTATTCTTCATACATTCATTTCTCTACACATAACATGAAGAAGACACCCTTTTCTCCTTGAAAGTAGCTGGAACATGTGAATTATATGAATAAAATATGTTATCTTGAAGTCATTTCAACTCTAAAATAAAAGGTATGTATAGTATAACAAGCTTTATGCTGTAATAGGATCAATATATACTATAGTACTGGCTAAGAACGGTGGAAAAGAATTGGGGCACATAAATCTTCACATCTTTTAAAGATGATATATGCTATAAAGTGAAAATTGCATTATTGATGACAAAAAATTGAAATTGAAGGCCACGTGGTCGGCAATGCTTTCAAATGCTGATCTGGAAATTGCTCCTGAACTCTAAAATATCAAAACTTTTTTGAATTTTTTTCGGGTGGGTATACTCCATTTGTCCATCACACAAATTTTAAAGAAAAACAAGTAAAGTAAATAAAGTATGACGTTTCGAAAGTTAACCCAATCACTTGGACTTAAAATTTAGAATTTAGGAGTATGCTCGAAAGAAATACAATGTATTTTTTTTTTTTAATTACATTATATACCCATTCCTTTTTCCCTTCCCCATGACTCGAACTCAGGATCTAAGGCCTAGGTAGTGGTTCAATCACTTTTGAGCTATTCCACTTTGTCAGAAATACAATGTATTTAAAAAATGCATGCATGACGAAATGAACATTCAATAATATTTGAAGATAACTAAAACATTTTTACGCTACAACTGATTTATAGGATTTATTAACAAACTTAGGGGTACAATACCCCTAAAATGACAATATGCAGCAGATCTCTTACTATATATACTAAAATAAATTACAACATACAAATCATACCCCTCATTGTTTATATAAGTAATTAAATTAATACCCTTAAATTTAAATTTCTAGACCCCTCACTGTCACATGTGCCCTTACTTACAATTAATACTTTATTATTTAAAATATATATAAGAAATAAAAATCAATTTTAAAATTTGACTGTTTATATATGCTGACGACGACGTTCATTAATTGTAAAATATAAAGTTTGACGTTTAATTTGTAGTGATGAGTTGCACGTACCTTTTAATTGATCGAACAAAAAACATTGGCCTGTAATAATACCATTGGCCGAAAGTCAAAGATGATGCAGGAAAAACATTAAGATATTTTTTTCATTTTAGACTTTATTGATTACTTTATTAATTACATATTATTACATCAAATATATGTTAATATATATATATATTTTTGCATGTCTCTTATATATGTAATTATAATTTTCACATTATTGCAAGAGCTTTAAAATAATAATAATATATAATAGAAGAGGACTAATCAATGTAACAAAATGACCAATATTTCTTGCTTTTTCCAACTATTAACGAGCACAAGACACCCTCAAAGCCTGAAAAAAAGAACACAAGAAGGACAATTTTATTCTATATTCTTGGTGAAGGATAGTACTATACTACATGCAACAAGGAAAGTGGATACTTCTTGGTTATTCTTCTTCCGTGATTCATTTAGTTTTTGTGGTAATTGAGATCAACAGGTAAGTTCTCCTGAACAACACCTCGAAAGGTTGATTGGTACATTGACCCATTCATAGGGGTGGTCAGGCCGAGAAAGTAGACCGCCCCGGCCCCGAATTTTTAGGGCCTACTTTTTAATATATATAATATTATAATTAATATTTTTTAAAAAAATTAAAAGATAAATATAATAATTAATGTGAGTGCATAAAAGGTAAAAAAAAATATTAATAAACTAGCATTAATTGTATTCTTGAAAATGATCATGACTTTAATACTAAACACAATTATTTATTTTTAATTAGTAATTAATTATTAATATCTAATTAATAAGCTTAGCATAGTACCTATTTAATACTAAACACAATTATTTATTCCTAATTAATAATTAATTATTAATATCTAATTAATAAGTACCGATTCCTATAAATTAGGATATGCATTTCTCTTCTATATTTCATTCCATTCAATTTCAATCTATTTTTTTTATTTATTTTATATAATATATTATTGCATTCAAAATGGTTTATCTCATTTGGAGATTCAACATTCGACTTTCTCTTTCAGTGTTTCAAAGTCCACAATCACGGTTATATTATTCACTTGTTTATTGTTTTTTTTTTACTTATTGAATATTGATTATTTGACTTGTTGTTGTTTTTTTCATTTACTTTTAGTTGAATTACTATTTATTGTCATTTAGTTATCAATTTTTACTTTTTAATATAAATATGTTTTCTAAAAAACATGAATTTTGTAGTGAGAAAAGGCAAAAAAGAAAGAGATTTGAACAATTAATTTTATCACAAAAATGAGCATTGGATAAACTCTTTTCAAAAAAATTAGGACAATCGAGTCGTTTAAAAGACTTGAATGATAATGTTAATAGTGGATCAGAGCTAAACAACATAAATGTAAATAATTTGAATGGACAAACTAGTCATATAGTGGATGTAGATATAAATAATTCAAATGAGGATATAAATGAAAATGAATCTAATATTGTTAATGAGAAGTTTCTCTAAATTAAAATTGCTAAAACGTACCGATCCACTATGTCACAAGAAAGATTAAATGGACTAACAACTTTATGTATTGAAAAAGATACGCTAGAACAAATTAATTATGAAGATATTATTGAAGAATTTGCTTCTCAAAATGCTAGAAGAAGTCATTTTAAATGATTTATTTTTATAACATTCATTCATTTTTAATAGGTGCATACGTATTTCACTTATTTTATTTGATGTTTTTTTTAAAAAGTTTTTATAACATTCATTCATTTTTAATATGTGCATATGTATTTCACTTATTTTATTTGATTTTTTTTTAAAAAGTTTTTATAAAATTCATTCATTTTTAATATGTGCATACGGTATTTCACTTATTTTAGTTGATGTTTTTATAAAAAAGGGGTCCATTTTTTTATATGAGAAGTGTGCAAATAATTATAGAATAGAGTATTAATTTTAATATGTGTGAAATTATCAAAATACCCCTAGTAAATTTACAAAATTAGTGGGCATCATTTAGGTCCGTTACTGGGTGTGGAAATACCTTAATGTGGTAGTATTTGTCTTACTAGAATGGAGATCTAATTTACACGTTCATGGGTAAAGTTTGCACTTTTCTTCCCACCTCCTTACAATTGAAAGGAGACAACGTATTCAAATTGAATACTTAAAATTATATGATATAGTTCTTGAAGACTCGAATCAATCCAAGATGTATGGTAAATTGGTAACTAATGATGGGACCATATATGTGGATATTATTTAATGGGCCGGATGAGTTTGGTTCCTGCTGCAACTCTTTGGAAGTTTTGGGCCTTTTTTTTTTTGGGTGCATTTGTAAGCTTTGGGCTGGGTTGGGGTCCCAGCTGTTCATTTCACATTGGGCGCGGCTAAAGGCACCCGGGTTTCCTATGAGTACACCCATCAAACATTTTTTTAATTTTTCAGAACATGTGAAATGTCCTATATACCCCTAGAGTAAAATTTATGAAAAACACTAAGATGAGTACACCCACCCATTCTATTTCACCACCACCATCACCTCTCCTCCACCACCACCACCTCCACTATCATTCAACAAAAAAAACTCCAAAATTGCAACAAAAATTAATACAAAATAACAATTGTTCGAAAAAATTTCTAAAACAAACGTGTTCGAAATTTTTTATAAAACAAAGTCAACATGTTCGAAAAAAATTTCAAAACAAACTCAATATGTTCGAAATTTTTTCCAAAACAACTCAAATTTGTTCGAAAAAAAAGATCGAACATCTTGTTCGAAAAATTTTCCAAAACAAACTCAAGTTGTTCGAAATTGTTTTCAAAACAAACACAATATGTTCGAAAAAAAATTCAAAACAACTTAAATTTGTCCGAAAAAAAAATCGTACATCTTGTTCGAAATTTTTTCCAAAACAAACTCAAGTTGTTCGAAATTTTTTCCAAAACAAACGCAATGTGTTCGAAAATAATTCCCAAACTTAAAAAAAATCCTAATTTTTTTTCCAAAAACCCTAATTTTTCTAATTTCATAATAAACTTACCTGTGTAGCGGCGCCGGCGGCGAGGGGAGGAGCACGACGGCCACGGCGAAGGGGAGGAGGGGGTGGGCGGCGGCCGCGTCTGTGGGGAGAAGGGAGCGCCGCCGTGGAAACCCGCCTCAGCCGTCGCCTTTGTGGAAAACTCAACGTCGTCTTCTTCGCGGCGGCCATGGCTTCGCCTTCTTCCAGCGGTGGGTGGCGCGGCGTCGGACGGCGGCGACTTCGTCTCCTTCAAGGGGGTCGCGATGGTGGCCCACATCTTGCAAACGAAGCAGATCGGCGGCGGCCATGGCTTCGCCTTCTTCCAGCGAAGGGCGCGGCCGCGAACGAGGGGCGGTGGAGATGGGGAGGGCGGCGCGACGCGGAGGGCAGCGGCGCGACGCGGAGGGCAGCGGCGCGACGGGGTGGCGAAAATGGAGGTGGGAAGTGGGCGGCGAGGGCCGCGCCGGAGGTGGCGAAAATGGAGGTGGGAGGTGGAAGGTGGGTGTCCCGTTGAATGAGAAGAGAAAGAATGAGTTTAGGGTTTTAATGGAGAGAGGGGTAATTTTGGGTTTTCCAGGTGGGTGTCCTCATCCAATTTGTGTGTGTTCTCATCCCCTGGGTATACTCATAGGAAACCCGGGTGCCTTTAGCCGCGCCCTTTCACATTTTCATAATAAAAAATGGCATGGGTATACACCCCTCCAGCTTTGTTTAATACACTATCCCTTCCATTTATTAATTAAATATATATGTAAAATTCCATATTTACCCTTTTAGTAAATTGTTATAGATATATACACTCCCCTCAAAACCCTAACTCCAATTTTACAGCAGCCGCATCCACCTTCAATATATTCGGAAAAAAAAAAGACTTAAATTTTTTCGACGAACCAGTGTCGATCGACACTGGTTTGTCAACGAAAAACACCCTGATCGACAACATTGTACCGAAAGAAAATAAAAAATTAATTTTTGACAAGAAATGTTGACCATAATGTTTTTGGTCGACATTTCTCGTCAAAAATTTAAAACCTTAAGGGGAAAAAAAAGGAGAGCGGCGGTGGCGGTGGGCAAGAGGTGCGGCGCCGCCGCTGCTTGTTACAGAAATTAGAAAAAAAAGGGGCAAGGTGGCGGCGGCGCTCAGCGAGGGAGAAGGGCTGGAGCCGGCGCCTATATACACGGAAATGAGGGTTTGTTACATAAAAAATGGGGGGCTTGGGCGCAGCGGCAGACGGCGAGGGAGGAGGGGGAAGGGGACGGAGGCTTGGGCACATACGACGCGAGTGCGATGAGTGGGAGGGATGGGGAGTGCAAAAAATGGAAAAAAAAAAGGGAGGGGGGGAAAGAATGCGGCGAGCGGCGGCGGCTGAAATGGTGTTGGACTTTTGGGGAAGAAGGATTTAAGGTTTTAAATGGGAGCGTGTATTTATCATACATAATTTTAGGAGAAATGGTACAACAGATAATTAAAGGAGAGTACATCTATTTCAGATGTGTTTTGAGGGGGTGCGTTGATTCGGGTGGAATTTACACGTTTTAGGAGCACATGTGAAGCATGTTTTGATGTGGATTTCATTGAATTATGCATTGAATATGATTGTTTGAGCCAAAATGAGAGAAAGGTTGTGTTTTGTCGATTTTATAGAAAATACGAGGGAATTTGGAGCAAAGCACTAACCATACTTTACTGGATCAGGAAGAGGAGTGCACCGTTGGATTCGTCTCGAAAAACGGAGTAGTGTGAAAAAAGGAATCGAGTCAATTGGAGGTCGGAAGCTCGAGATACGAAGAGACAAAAAAGCATGCCCGGGCAGAATCGACCCGGGCGGGTAGAATCAACCCGGGCGGGTCAAAACCACCCGGGCAAGGGCAGATTTGAGAGATGTTCGTATTTGGCCCGGGTGAAACCCACCCGGCCGGGTGGATTCAACCCGGGCAAGGCCAAATATCCTTCACCTTCGTGTTTTGGCCGGGTGGGACGCCCGGGTGGAACCCACCCGGCCGGGTGACATCATTTTCGCGGGGTTTTGGCCATTTTCTCCATTTTTGAGGGACCAACTTGCAATTTTGGCATCCAAACCCTATCCCAACACTATATAAACCCTCTTTCTTGAAATCCAAGACACTTTCCCCCAATTCTTCAATTCCCACACATAGTAACACACAATTCAAGGTGTTTTGGTCATATCTTCCTCAATTCTTCATCAAATCAAGCAAGAGAGGATGCAATAGCTTGCAAATTTCATCTCCTACCACATTCTAGACTAAGCTTCCTTGTTCTCTTTCTTTTATTTAGTTTTTACATTTGGATTTTGTATTTTCATTATGCTAGTTGTTGGCTAAACAATTAGTGGTTCTAAGGCATTGTAAATACTTGAATTGAAGTTTATGATTAATTTCTTGCTTTAATTGGTGTTTGTCTCTTATTTGTATGTTTAATTATTCCTTGGAAGCATGTTGTTATTGGCCATGATGATTTGCTTAATTCATTGTTAATTGGGGTAAGATCGAGAGATTTATTCCATTAATCGTATGCAAGCATGCAACCCGATATTATTATGATCTCGAGAGAGGATTAGTTATCGGAGAGGGAATTGAATGATATTTGGTGCTATTTTAGGTGGTGTGATGTTTGCAAGGTAGAAATACGAACTTATGTCACATGCTCCTTTGGATTAGTTAGATCGAGATATTGATTAATTCTTCTTGTGTGATCACCCTATAAGAGATAACCTTAATGGCCATTTAAACGAGTTAACATTCATAAACGGATATCTAGGTGTTACAATTGCCTTGGAACCCACTTTCTCTCTTTGAGTTTTCATTCGTTTTACCTTCGTCCTTTGATTTGCATGGTATTCGATCGATTTTATAATTACTCTTTTAATTGTTTACTAGTGACAATTCGGCAGATAATTTAGGGTAATTCACCACTTTCAATCTATCGATCGCGTATAAATAGAACTTCGTTAACAAACTACATTTTTACGCTATACCTCCCTGTGGGATCGACCTCGTGCTTATCACGCTACGATAGACGCCGTACACTTGCGGTTGTTTATTTTAGTGTTGTATAACACGTGAATCCATTCCTCTATAGATGGTGTTCGGACATGATCATGAGGAGGTGCCGAGGGGAAGATGAGTGGGAGAAAGTGATTGAGGAGTGCCATTCATCTCCTTATGGAGGTGACTTTGGAGCGAATCGGACGACCCACAAAGTCCTTCAAAGTGGTTTCTATTGGCTATCCATTTTTAGAGATTGTGAAGCTTTTGTGAAGAAGTGTGACAAGTGCCAAAGGATGAGAAATATCTCAAAAAGGCATGAGATGTCTATGAAGAATGTGATTGAGGTGGAGCTATTTGATGTGTGGGGGATAGACTTTATGGGGCCATTCCCCATCTCTCATGGATTTTCCTACATCCTTTTGGCCATTGACTATATTTCAAGATGGATTGAGGCCATTCCAACCACTACAAATGATGCCAAGGTGGTCCTCAACTTTTTGAGGAAGAATATTTTCACTCGTTTTGGCACTCCAAGAGCACTAGTGAGTGATGGTGGTTCACACTTTTGCAACCGATGGTTAGATCAACTCTGGCAAAGTATGGAGTGAAGCATAGGGTGACCACACCTTATCACCCTCAAGCTAATGGACAAACGGAGCTTGCTAATCGAGAAGTGAAGCAAATCTTGGAGAAGACCGTTGGGTTAAAGAGGAAGGATTGGGCCATCAAGTTGGATGATGCTCTTTGGGCATATCGAACCGCCTACAAGACACCTTTGGGCACATCTCCTTATCAACTTGTGTACGGTAAGTCTTGTTATCTACCCGTGGAAGTGGAGTTGAAAGCTCGTTGGGCTATTAAGGAGCTCAATCTTGATTATGAGGCATCCAGAGAAAGAAGAAAGATGATGCTAAATGAGTTTGATGAGTTTAGGAATGTGGCTTTTGAGAATTCCAAAATTCTCAAAGAAAGGGCCAAGAAGTTTCATGACAAGATGATTGAAAAAAGGGAGTTCCAAGTGGGGGAACAAGTTCTATTGTTCAACTCAAGGTTGAGGCTATTTCCGGGCAAGTTGAAGTCAAAGTGGTCGGGGCCCTTTGTGATTAAGAATGTGACACCCATGGGAAATGTGGAGCTTGTTGATAAAGATGGAACAACCTTTGTGGTGAATGGTCAAAGAGTGAAGCACTATTTTGGAAGTGAGCAACTTCGAATGGTGGAGTCACTTCGTTTGGATGAGGCTTCAAAGTGGAAAGAAACCGTCTGGCATAGGACGTTAAAAATAGCGCTTCTTGGGAGGCAACCCAAGGTTTTATTGCTTTCATGTTTTTATTGCTTTGATAGTTTTAATAGCTTGGTTTATTTTGTAGGTATGGATGAAGAATACTATGGACACCATATCTTGGAGAATGAAGAAGGAAGCAAAACCAACTTTGGAGTGGGGAAGCAAGTGTTGCAATGGTGATCTTTGAAGAACATTGGATGTGCAAGGAGGGAGGTAACAACTTGTAGCCCCAAACTTAGAATTTATACATAGTAAAATTCTAAGTTTGGGGGAGTTTTTTTTTTTTTTTTTCTTTTATTTTTCTACTAGTTATTACCCTTGCACCGGTTTGTCATTCTACTTATGTTACATTTTGCACCGGCGCACACTTGACTCTCACATGCTTATATTGTTTGAGTTGGTTTTGATCATGTGTTGGGTAGTGGATTTGTGGTGAAATGTGAGCATGAATAATCATTGGAATCCATGGTTGAGTAGTTGTGGTGATGTCTATTTGCTTTGAATGTATGCATGATTAGTGTTGGAGAATAGCGTCATGTTGTGCTCATAGTTATTGATCTTTGATAGCATGGATGCATGATGTGTTGTTGTTTGGGAACATTTGATGAATGTGAGAGTCCTATTGAATAAACCGGTGAGAATTGAGCCATGAATCGAGCATGTAACCCGGTTTAGTTCATTTGAGAGTGGACTAGGTTATTGTTAGTGATCTTAGAACTTGCCTAAGTTCTTGTTTGAAAGCATTATTGTGTGAAACTTTGTGATGTGATATAGGTCATCTTGTTCTAAAAGAGTTACTTAGCCAAAATTTCCTAAAACCGAAGTAATCTTCCGTAGTTAGCCCCGTGAGCTTAATTCCTCATTTTCTTGGCAAACTATAATGTTAACCACTTAGCATTTTTGAGCCTTTGATACCTACATCTAGTGGGGGATAAAAGACAAAGTGGATAAACATGTGCTTGAATGTCTTTGGTGAAGGGAGAAATTGGAAAGGTTGAAAGAAAAAGAAAAAGAAAAAGATGAAAAGAAAATCAATGGAAAAGAAAAGAGGGACAAAGAGCCCCAAAAGCTTGAAAAGAAAAATGGTTCAAAAAGATGAGGTGATGAATGCTTGAAAAAGAAATGAAAATGAAAAGTGAGGATGGAGTTTGTAAACTTTGAAAGTGAAAGCACACATTCTAAAACAACAAGCTTTGTCCTCCACTAGAAGAGTCATAAATTCTCAAATTCATCCTACCTTGTCCAAAGAGCCAATGTTACATCCTTGATAAAGTCCTATTGATCACATTGTTGAGCATTTGAGTGTTGTAGAAAGTAGAAGTTGGGCAAGCATATGGTGATTGCATAGCATAACTTGGTTGATGAGTGCATTAATATCCTCAATTTGTTTGTGTGTTTGAGAGAAACACTTTGTCATGTGAGTAGAGGACTTGAGCATTTGGATTATGTTTCCCATTCACAATGTGTTGTGTGTTTATGCATTCTTTGATTCATGAGTGTGAATTGCAATAATGAGCCTATGACCTTCATTGAGAAATGCACTTTGAGAAAGAGATATCATTACATCTTACTTTGCATGTGTGAATTACATTGAATATTCCATTGTGATCATTCCACCCTCATTGCTTTAAGTGCTTAGTTGTTTGGGGACAAACAACATTTTAAGTTTGGGGGGCTTTGATTCGGGTGGAATTTACACGTTTTAGGAGCACATGTAAAGCATGTTTTGATGTGGATTTCATTGAATTATGCATTGAATATGATTGTTTGAGCCAAAATGAGAGAAAGGTTGTGTTTTGTCGATTTTATAGGAAATACGAGGGAATTTGGAGCAAAACACCAACCATACTTTACTGGATCAGGAAGAGGAGTGCACCATTGGATTCGTCTCGAAAAACGGAGTGGAATGAAAAAAAGAATCGAGTCAATTGGAGGTTGGAAGCTCGAGATACGAAGAGACGAAAAAGCATGCCCGGGCAGAATCGACCCGAGTGGGTAGAATCAACCCGGGCGGGTCAAAACCACCCGGGCAAGGGCAGATTTGAGAGATGTTCGTATTTGGCCCGGGTGAAACCCACCCGGCCGGGTGGATTCAACCCGGGCAAGGCCAAATATCCTTCACCTTCGTGTTTTGGCCGGGTGGGACGCCCGGGTGGAACCCACCCGGCCGGGTGACATCATTTTCGGGGGTTTTTGGCCATTTTCTCCATTTTTGAGGGACCAACTTGCAATTTTGGCATCCAAACCCTATCCCAATACTATATAAACCCTCTTTCTTGAAATCCAAGACACTTTCCCCCAATTCTTCAATTCCCACACATAGTAACACACAATTCAAGGTGTTTTGGCCATATCTTCCTCAATTCTTCATCAAATCAAGCAAGAGAGGATGCAATAGCTTGCAAATTTCATCTCCTACCACATTCTAGACTAAGCTTCCTTGTTCTCTTTCTTTTTATTTAGTTTTTACATTTGGATTTTGTATTTTCATTATGCTAGTTGTTGGCTAAACAATTAGTGGTTCTAAGGCATTGTAAATACTTGGATTGAAGTTTATGATTAATTTCTTGCTTTAATTGGTGTTTGTCTCTTATTTGTATGCTTAATTATTCCTTGGAATCATGTTGTTATTGACCATGATGATTTGCTTAATTCATTGTTAATTGGGGTAAGATCGAGAGATTTATTCCATTAATCGTATGCAAGCATGCAACCCGATATTATTATGATCTCGAGAGAGGATTAGTTATCGGAGAGGGAATTGAATGATATTTGGTGCTATTTTAGGTGGTGTGATGTTTGCAAGGTAGAAATACGAACTTATGTCACATGCTCCTTTGGATTAGTTAGATCGAGAGATTGATTAATTCTTCTTGTGTGATCACCCTATAAGAGATAACCTTAATGGCCATTTAAACGAGTTAACATTCATAAACGGATATCTAGGTGTTACAATTGCCTTGAAACCCACTTTCTCTCTTTGAGTTTTCATTCGTTTTACCTTCGTCCTTTGATTTGCATGGTATTCGATCGATTTTATAATTACTCTTTTAATTGTTTACTAGTGACAATTCGGTAGATAATTTAGGATAATTCACCACTTTCAATCTATCGATCGCGTCTAAATCGAACTACGTTAACAAACTACATTTTTACGCTATACCTCCCTGTGGGATCGACCTCGTACTTATCACGCTACGATAGACGCCGTACACTTGCGATTATTCATTTTAGTGTTGTATAACACGTGAATCATGCGTGTATCGGTGCGTGCATTAAACACAGCTCGAGGGGTATATACCCCACGCCATAAAAAATTGTTTAATAATGAGTGGGCTTGGCTGGCTCAATAATTGTTTATCCCAACAGGGCCTTGAAAGGCGTTGGCTATATACCCCTCCAGCTCTGTTAAGTATACTCCCCCAATTAATGTACTCCCCCCAAATATGGTAAATATTAAATGTACTTCTCAAAAATTACCCAAATTACCCTTTTCTTAAAATGGAAGTGTTAAATATACTCCCTATTCAAAACCTAATATCACTTTTCCCCATCTTTCTTCTTCCTCTTTTCTAAAAAAAAAAAATCCTAATTTTCTCCACCGCCGCCGGTGACGGCGCCGCCTCAGCCGACTTCCTTCGCGCCGCCCCCGCCGCAGCCACCTCCCTGCGCGCGGCCCCCTCCCCAGCCCCCTCCCTGCGCGCGGCTCCCTCCCCAGCCACCTCCCTGCGCGCGGCCCAGCTCCAGCCGTCGTCCCAGATAAGTTTTTTTTTTAAAATTTATTTCTGCTCTTTCCCGTCGTCCATGGCCTACCGCCCTGCCTTCCCCCACCCAAACATCGATGAGTCGAAAAAAATCAATTGCAACTTTTTTTTTCCGGTTATAATCAATTGCCCAAAAATACTCTCGTCGACAAATCAATGTCGACGGGAGTCGTTTTGGTCGATCCATCATTACTGAAAATTTCAAATTTTTTTACTTTTTATTTTTATTTTCTTTCAAATAGATCTTACAAGCGAAAGTGTGTTTGGTCGACAAACCAGTGTCGACGGGAGTTTTTTTGGTCGATCCATCTTTGTCGAAACTTTCAAATTTTTTTACTTTTTTTTTTAATTTTCTTTCGAATAGATCTTACCAACGAAAGCGTGTTTGGTCGACAAACCAGTGTCGACGGAAGTGTTTTTGGTCGACTCTGGTTTGTCGATTTTTTTATTTTTAATTTTTAAGGTTTTTTTTTAAAAAAAAATTATTTGAGGGGCGACGGCGGCCGGAGGGGTGGCTGACGGCGACGACAGCAGAATTGAGGGGAGGAGGCTGCATTTTTAGGGTTAGGGTTAGGGGGTGTATTTATCTTTTATATATTTACTAAAATGATAAATTTGGTATTTTACTTTAATATTAAATTAATAAATGAATAGGGGGAGTATACTTTTTTTTTATGGGGGGTTTTACAAGATCATCAAATAAAATTACAAATCACGAACTAAGATCTTGATCTTCAAACCAATGCGGATATCGCCGTCCACTTCAATCGAGAGAACAGGAAAGACGAGTTTCCCTTTGCCTTACCAGATGTCCAGGTCTTCAATCTTTAAACGAGACAACCCCACACTAAAGTGTTTCATGTCAAGAATATAAAACAAAAAAATAGGCAAAGTTTCACCAAGTACTCGATCTCAAACCTAAGGACTCTCGAGTCAATCTCAAGGAGCCCAACAATCAAAAAAAGAGACTCATAAAAAGCAACACCAGATTTGCAGATCTACAACTCACTCTGCAGATCTAAGTTCCCAACGCAAAAAGAAACACATAGAAGAACTACACTCAGATCTGCAGATCTAAAAAACCCATGGAAGAACAACAACCCAGATCTGCAGATCTAAGAAACCCATAGAAGAACTACAACTCAGATCTGCGGATCTACAACTCAAATCTATAGATCTAAACTTAGATTTGTAGATCTAAACTTAGATCTAGCAGATCTACAAATCAGATCTAGCGAAAAACAAAAATACCAGAAAAACTCGGAGATAAGCAGAAAGCCCATGCCACAGGACGCAAAGACAGCAAAGAAATCAAATACGATGACGGCACCATGAACGAGGATCTACGATGGATCGGCAGCGAAGACCGGTGGAGAAAGGGAGGAGCAACTCTCTAGAGAGAAGCTCTCCTTTCTCTCTAAACCGCGTCCCTTAAGATGGGGAGTATAGCTAACAGAGCTGGAGGGGTATATAGCCAACACCCCTTGAAATTGCACCAAAGCCCATGAATTGATAATATGGGTAATTTGAGAGAGTATAAAGGAGAAAAGATAGAAAATATTAAAGGTAGAAAAAAATAAGAGTGATTTTTTTTTTGAGAAATACTGAAAATTTTATTTTAAAAAATGGAAACTTCTAGCGGAACGTTCAAATTGATAAGTATGAAACTTATGACGGAAACAAAACGGAGGGAATATGATATGCTTAAATATTACTCCCTCCGTTTTTTTTATAAGATGTTTTACACTTTTTTTCTTGTGCATAAATATAAGATGTTTTAGATTTTTTACAATATTTATTTCAATTATGCCCTTCCTTAACTTTGGAAAGAATTGAAATTTAATATGTATTATGAAATGAAATTAATGTAATTAAAAATCTTCTTTATTATCTAAGGGTATATTTGTCAAAACATACCCTTTCTTAATTCTAATAAATTTCTCTAAAACATCTTATTAAAAAAAACGGAGGGAGTAGATATATATTGGATATTATAGTTAATTTACTTTTATTAATAAAGTGGTCCGTAGACGTTGGTAATCTAGGACTTATAGATATTAATTATTAACTCTTTGTATATTGTCTTTTTCTCTTCAAATGAAATTATTTGGAAACAGGGGTATTTTCCGTAGAAATCGATCGTAAGATTTGAACGAGATTATTCCTGGTGTTTTTCAATATATTCAATCTTATTTTGTTTATTTTGGATGAGGTGTTATCCATTCTTTTGACTCTAATAGAGTATAATACTTTTTTTTTTAAAAACGTAATAGAGTATAATAATAATCAAATCTAATTAGGTCCTTTTATGTGACTGTTACTTGCTTGCGGCCCAGGTGTCAACAGAATTTCATCTAATTAAAATTGTAGTCCATTCCATTCCATTCCACAAACGACAGCGGGAAAATGGCATCTTTTTGGCGGGAGTCAACACCCTATTCTTCTTAAATATCCTTTTTAAATTTAATCCCTTCTCTCCCTATAATAACATCAGATTAGTTTTTAAGATTATGAGTTGCACTAACAATCGAGAAAAATATCTGCACAAATAGAAATGGAGAATAGTGGGGAAGGATCAAGGCCCCCGCCCAAAGTTGCTGTGGTGGTGTTTCTACTCAAAGGGAAAAAAGTGCTTTTGGGGCGGCGCCGCTCTTCCGTTGGCCGAGACACTTTCGCCCTCCCCGGTGGCCACCTCGAGTTCGGTCAGTTTTCCTTTTGTTTCCACACTTAGGTTTTGTTACCATAGTCATAAATCGAAGGTTAATTTGTTAAATAGGGGAAAGTTTCGAGGAATGTGCGGTGAGAGAAGTGAAGGAGGAAACGGGGGTAGACATTGATAAAGTAGAGTTTGTAACGGTGACGAACAACGTGGTTTCGAGGGGGGATAAACCTCTGCATATTGTGGCTGTTTTTGTGAGGGCATTTTTGGCAGATCCGTCGCAGGTTCCTCAAAATACAGAGCCTGAGAAATGTGAGGGTTGGGAGTGGTACGATTGGAATAATCTTCCACGCCCTCTCTTTGGGCCTTTGGAAGATATGGCTCAAAGTGGTTTTAATCCTTTTCCTCCTGGCTATGATGAGGATTAATTATTTCTTGTTTGTAAGAATTGCTACTTCATCGAATTCTCTATGTTTTGAATTTCACTATGATGCTTTTAATTCAATATTATTGTTGCTAGTATGAGTTGATTTTGTTACATTTATCATCATGTTGTTTGAAAGGGACATGTAATGTTAGGTGTCACTCTATCTCTTAAGATGGTGACTTATTACTTAATGCTTGATGGTTGTGCTTATTGGATTTACTCTAGTTATATGTGCCATGAGTCGAATGATTGTTCGTCCAAGATGGACAGCCATGTAGGATAAGCTCGTTGATATGACCGATCAAAGGTTGTTATAAAATGCTTGAACATAATTGTCAAGGTGATGTTGAAGAGCATCCTTCGAGTTGTTGATGGTTGATCAATCTTCATTAATTTTGAGATGTTGTGGCTCTATTCGCTGATCTTCATAACTTGACACTACTATTATGAAAATATGAGTTTGATTTGAGGTGCCATTTTAAATGAATGTATTTTAAAATATATGAATTTCAAATGACATAATTTTAGTGAAGATTTAAATTTTTTTTAATTTAACTAAAAAAAGATGACTCAAATCTTAAGTATTTAAAAATTATTCATTTACTTTTTAATCCAAACAACTAAATAAATTTGGATTGTGGATTTAAAACTCATATCCTTCCATCCAAATGGAACCTTAAGGTATATAAGAGGAAGGGTATTTTAAGTTTTTCACTAAAAGTGTACTCGTTCCACAATGGCCGATGGGTGTACTAATCGAGTGGTCTCCCATTACCGTCGCCATTTAATTTTCAAGAATTTGCGTATATACGGAGTAATTCTCTTCAATTGTTATTAGGCCACGGTTATACACACTGATTCGGGTGGAATTTACATGTTTTTGATACACATGTGAAGCTCATTTTTAGTGTGATTTCATTGATTTATGGATTGGTTATGATTGTTTTGGTCAAAATAAGAGAAAGGTGGTGTTTTGTCGATTTTATAGGAAAAACGAAGGATTTTGGGAGTAAAACACCTACCACAAGTCTGATGCAGGCGGAAGCACGATACACACGTAAATCCGTTGATTCTACAAATACCCGGAATATACGTAAACGAGATTAAAAGTGATAATCCATTGATTCAAAATGAATACTGGAAGAACACAAATAAAACACGTCAAAAGGGATAAAACCCAATATTTTTCTATTCAAATCAACTCCCTTTACAATGTTCTTGAGACTCATATTTATAATAGATAAACTAGGGTTTTAGGCGTGTAAGCCCCCTTGGCCTTCTTTTTGACAAGTTGATCAAATCAAGAGGAAAAATCACGGCAAATTAATTGATTGGAGAATTTATGTAGTATTTCCTTTTATGATCTAGTTTACCAATAATACATTTAGTATGATTACACTCCTCTTTATTATAAAAGGGAGGAAGAATAAAGTTGTAAGAAAATCAGTTTTTGAATAATAAAAAAATAAAGAGCAGATTAGCTTCTTTTGAATTGCAATTACGGTATTCTTATTGAATCAACGTATTTGAATTCGTATCACTTTTTCGGGTATTCTTAGAATCAACGAACTAGTGTGTGTTCCTCGTATTGTCATTTTTATACGCTTCCGCAACCTACATCAGTTGGTAATCAGAGATCAGGTACGGTTCTTAATATATGATGACGATTTCAATTATCAATGAATATTTTGATGAAAATTGTGGGTATGATGGACCACCAATTTTCGATGATTATTATGATGAGGAATATGGTTGTGATGAACTGCCAATTTTCGATTAATTTTGTCGATATTTTGGTTGATAATGGCTACATTGGCCCTCCAATTTTTGACGAGGCACTACAAGAAATTACACTTTACATGACGATTTTTTTTGTGACGACGCAAAATTCGTCACAATATGTTAGTCAAAGGTGACAAATTTAATTTTTCGTCACTTAATAATTAGAATCCGTGACAACTCTTTATTTTGTCACCAATAATAATTTTATTCGTGACGAAATATTATTTTGTTACCAATAATAATTGTTTTCGTCACCAATTTGAAAAATTCGTGACAGCACTAAGAAATTTGTCACTAAAAAATTTGGCGACAAAATTTATAGTAATTGACGACAATGTGCTATGTCATGAAAAATAATATTTTTGTGACGATGCTATGTTTTGTCATTAATTATTCGAAATAATTAGTGACACAATTATTTCGTCGTAATATTATTTGGCAACGATATTCGGCTTATTTAGTGACGATCATATTAGTCATATAATATATTATATTCATGACGAAATTATGTTTCGTCATTAATTGTTCAGAATAATTAGTGACATATTTTTTCGTCACCAATATTTATATATGGTGACGATTAATAATCATTTGTCACATTTTGCACAAGACAGTCATAAATTCCATAATATTTTTTTGTGACGAATGAATTTCATCATAATTTATTACACAAACGTGACAAATTTGGATTTATTCATTAAAAAAATTATATTTATGACATTTTTTGTTGTGTTATTAATAATTTAATTTATCACGAATTAGTAGTGTATTTAATGACGAATTCAATATATTCGTCCCAAAATTAAATAATGTATTCAATCAATAAGAGGTTACGAGATTCAAACTTTTGACATCTAAAGTATATAAGAAACTCGTACCATCTGATCTCGATAATATAGTTTTAACTTTTTTTTTAAAATAATAATTTAAGTTTGAAACCTGTACCTCTTATATAATATTTATGTTTACCAACTAAATCAATTATATATTATTTTGAATATCAGTTTTATTAAACACTTCTTTATATTAAAATTTTAAAATAATTATCTAATATATAATTCCAATTCAATAGTATAAATAATTTTAAAACATAATTTTACATAAAATATTAGTATAAGATATAATAAATACTCACGTAACATGCAACCTCTACAGTAGTTCAAATATATTAGACACTTATCTACTAAACATTCTTTCCACGTACCTACTAAGCTAGATAATAAAACTAAAATAAATATAACTTAAAAAATATAACTTATTAAAGAATTTGTAACACTTTCAATCTTTTAAAATTCATTAATTATATATATATATATATATATATATTCTTTCAATCTTTTAAAATTCATTAATTATATATATATATTCAATGGAAGATATAAAATTATATTAATAGAAAAGTAAATATATTAATAATTTTATCAAATTTTATAATCATAATAGTAAACTAATGGTTAAAATCTCATACATTAACATAATACTGAGATATCTATAAATTATGTATCTTGTTCAAAAGTAAAATTGCTACAACATAATTATCCTCCATTATGGGAGGATCACCAAAAATCGTAAAAGAAATTAAACATGTACGGAACATAACCTAAAAAATTACTCAATCATTATGAAAATCCAAAACTCTTTAATAAAAATGACCCAATTTGCAAAATTACCAAAAATGATAAACCAAATTTAAAAATTTAAACGTTAGGAACAAATTCATTGGGAAAAATAATTCGACTTAATCAGAATTCAGAAGTAGCATAAAAAGCTAATACTCCACTGAGAGATAAAGAAACCAAGATTGAAGAACTATTGATATATAAAGGCACACACATAAACATGTTTTAATATGCACCGATAAAGTAAGAATATAACATGCATGTCGTATATTTCAACAAGAGCAATATGCATACATGACTAAAACCTATATCCAAATTCTAAAGTTTCGTGATCATCACCAACACAAACACATATACCATGGTGAAGTGTTTGCAGAGTGCACATTTAATATAAATGTCTTTCATTTTGCCCCCAAACAATGAAAATTCAGTATAGATGCAATAAAATACTGCAATGCTTATAACTTTAATATAAAGATCTAGCCATCAACGTGGACATTCCATTGCTTATAAAAATACAAATTCATGGCAATATTCTATATCATGTTTAAATTTTCACAACTGGATTAATAGATCAAATGTAAATAGCTAGGCTTGGATAGATACAGGAACATAAAGAAGCTAAACTGCTGAATATCCAACTAATATACAAGTTAAATCTGATCAGTTGTGATGCACAAAAAAATTAGTTTTTTTAAAAAAATGTATCTACTGAGAGAATGATCATTATTTGCACATTGATGGATAAAAATTTTAAATGTCAAACATGGGGTCACTGGTGCATGTAAACAACTAATTGAGCGAAACTTACGGTTTGAGAATCTCTATCACAGCCTTCACTTGAACCTTCACTCGCACTCTCGGCACTGTAAATATAATCAAAACATATGCCTTATATTGAGTTAGAAATCAAACATCACACCTTTGATAGTTTTGTGTTTATAAAAAAAGATTAAGAGATACTAATTAGGAAAAGGAAAAAAATAACAGAAAAAATAAAAACTTTATAATATGTCTATTAAGAGAAGTTCATATACTTCTACTAGAACTATAAATAGAAATATAATTTAGTGGCTTCTCATATATTCCATTAATTTTAGAGTGTGAGCCATTTGTTGGCACATCTATTGTTTTCTCAAATTCATTATTCTTCTAAAGTCAATTTTAAACAAGCTCGGGCTTCCTCTGGATATTTTGACGGGCAATTTTTCCTTTCTTACTGATGATTTGCCATCCACTATGTGTTGCTAAGAGAGTTACCTTAGATGTAAGACTGAATATGATCCGACCAGTTAAAGTGAAAAGCATCGATAACCAATACATCAATAAAAAAAGTATGAACAAATGAAAGAAACTGTCAAACTTTGCAATACTCACAAAGGCTTCAGCAACACCAATCGTTACACCACCCCCAAAAACCCCGTCTGCAGAGTCGGGAGCAACAAAGAAAGCAAGAAGAGTTAGTAAAAACTTTTGCATTCACTTGTAAAATCAAAACAGAGGCTGATGATCCACTGCTTTTCTAGCTAAAGAACCAAATTCCTAGAACACACAAAATTAGTAATTCAGAAAATTGTAGGCTGATACAAATTTCCAAATTCACTCAAGTAAAAGCAAAGAGAAGCAACGAGGTAGAGAAAAGAAAGAACTTACAAAGGGTTTTAAATAATTAACGGGTTTTAAACAAGTTGATGCTTACCTTCTCTCTCTCTTTTCAATAGTTTTTCTTCCTCTTCTTTATTTTTGCGAGCTTCTTGCTCCTTGAAATACAATGAGTGGGAGAGCATAGCCAGAAAACATAATAAATAAATGCACAAAAAATTCTAACATGCTATAGAGGCCTCACCTGGAGTATGGAACACGGTAGGAAACTACAGGTGACCCCACCAACAAATTCAAAAATGGTAAAAAATAGAGGGAAAAATAATTTGGAATATCTATAGGGTTCATAGACTACAATATTATTCAAGAAAATGCCACATTACGACTAATTCCCCAACATCTTGCTGCATTATTGAATGACAAGAAGCTAATATTACTAATATGCCTATATGAACAAGCAAGAAGCATAGAGAAATTTAACCTTCAAGAGAAGGTGGGAAGAAATTTAAATATCTCCAACAAGGTTACCTTAATTCTTGTTGCTTCTGTTTAATCTCTTCTGGATAAAACACAAGAGTAGAGAGCGACTGAGCAACATTCAGAATTTGAATAAAACACTTATTTCATTAAAGCAAAGAGAAACACCATAAAAGTCTTACGTTATGAGAGTTCAACTATTAGGACAATTACTCCGTGACTTTTTAGAGAGGATTAGACAAACATATTTTGAACATATAATAGACTATTAGAAACACAGAAACATATAGATCAAGTATAATAAATTAATATAATGATCTGCCTATATTCTCACATGAACTCACTCCCTCAACTATCCCTTAGTTTCATTACTGGATTTATCCGATGACAATTAGGTGAATTTTGCAAAACAGAGATTCCAGATCATTCCCAAGCCCATCAAATCCTGATCCATATTATTTTTCATTGGAGATTACCCAATAAAAAAGTAGTTCAACAGCAGATCATGAATCTTCATTATGTATCTGCATTTGCTTTAATGCTTAGCCTTCGTATGAGATTGCAGAGCATTCTCATAAGGGAAGGTTCTGAAATACAACAAAAAACAAAAATAAGTTTCTTGCAATAAAATACTAGTTAAGTGAAAAGAATACCAAAGCTTATTGTAAATATACTTGCTACATAATTTGCATGACAGTTGGGCAGCAGTAGATTCTCTGGGGTTTGCTCCTTCAACTAGTTTTCTGCAACTTCTGATGAAGCCAGAGTTCCAGGACAAGCTTCAAGATTGATACTGGTTTCTTCGAATGTGTTTAAAAGGATAGTCCTCACTACCATAGGTTACCACTAGAAGACAATTCATCCCCTTCTTTCTCATTTTAAGAAATACCAATACACTTCCTTACTACTAGAGCAAAATAATTTAAAGGATAGAAATATCAATACTCTTCCTTATGACTAGATCAAAATAATTCAAAGGCATGTAAATTAAATTAGATTTTATTCTGGGCTTCGTAATGACTGGTGCCAAAAGAAGGATAGTGTGGTTTATGGAATTGGAGAATTTGGTGATTTTCAACTAATACACCATAACATTGAGACATTAATTAATCTAAGAATTAGCAGAATCAACACAAACAACCGGATAAATAGAAACTTTTGCAATAATCCAAGAATTATCCAACTCAGTAGAATTAGCAAGAATCGAAGAATTAACCTCCAAGAATTAGCAGAAACTTAACAGAATTACGACGGTCGACGATTTCTTGACGAAGAATAGCGAGCATCAACTGTGATAACTAAGGGCGCGCGAGCGGCACAGGGCTGGACACCGACATAGGTGGGGGGAGACGCGACCGCAAGGATGTTTGTGAAAAAAAGAGCGGGCGTCTGTGTGGAACCCCAGGCATGATCCTTCAAGAAAGCCAACGCCGAACAGTACCAGAGACATGAACACAAATTGCAGAAAACGTTGGTGGTAGGCGAAAGATCGGCACAAGACACGTCGACACAAAAGGGTTCTAGAATTTACGTGTTGTGAATTGGGATGATCGTTTCATTCGGTTTGTGCAAAAGAATTGAGATTTAGGATTAGGATTAGGATTTAGGAATTTAGGTTTCCTCAACACTTACCCGCCTTCCTCAAATCCATTTTCTCATACCGCGCCTTTTTTATTTCCTACGAGCGCCAATTTTTTCTGGATATATATTTAGTGATAAATTTGTTTTATCTTTAAATTGTTTTCTTATATTTATATAAAATACATTAGTAATTTAGTATATACTATAGTTTGTACTTTTAAGAATATACTTATGATCTTGTCAGAACATACTTATAATAATATGAGATTATATGCATTTTGCACTGATTATAAATAGAATTAATATTGTATAATAATTTTAATGATTATTTTTTAAATTTAATGATAATAAATTAAAATTTTCTCACGTAATGTAATATTTTAATTAGAATAATAATTTACGTGATCGGACATTGGAGAAGTTATTATTTAACACATTAATTACTATGTGACACATGAATAAACGTTTGATATAAATTGAGAATAGTAAAGTATTGAAAGACCATATTTTACACATATTTGTAATTTTTCACAGTTATCTATAATATTTATACCTCGTGTCTAACATTTCACAATTTATAATTATGATTTTAACGGTAATCACTAACATTTTAGCTAATTAAAGACCATATTTTACACATTTCAGCATGGTTTGACATACATTTCACAAGTAGATATTCACAATCATACAAAATTACTTAATTGTTAGAGTTGAATTTTTTCTTATTACAAATCTAAAAAAAAAAACTAGGGTCATATTAAATTGCCGAAAAAATCTCCTATGCAATTGAGTGTATAGATACACTTGAATTTTAGTGTTCAATTTACATAATTTAATTTTTAATTCAACATTTGACCCATTAATTTAAATTCAATTTAAATTGTACAAGTACAACTAATTGCATCCAAGTATTACTCCAGATTACAAATTCAATTTAACAATCACTTAAATTCTAATTGTATACAAAAATTGCTATTGAAATAAGGGAGTGCCCAAATTTTAAAAATATACTAGGCCAGTAGAGTTAAATTTAAGAGCATCTAAAAAAACGAAAAATTCTGGTTAAAATAAAATAAAATTGAGAGCCAAATTATTTTAGTTGGCGGTTTTTCAATTTATTTAGAAGTTTTCAAAATTAATTGAGAAGATTCCATAAAAATAGAATATGAAATGATTATGGAAAGAATTTCAGTAACCCTCATAGCACTTGATTTAAGAAAAAACCCTCCTCATTCGCTTGATTATCCCACCATTCTCATCTGTACTAACATCAAACAGAAAAACTTTGGTGCGCACTGAGGTAGATCTGTGTAAATTGTCCATTTTTATTTGAGATTGTTTCATTCCTCTCCTCTCTTATTCCCTATATCTCTAAGAACTCTCACCCGAACCTCCATAAGCGTCGACAATATTGGATTCAAAACTGAATGGGAAAATATTAATTTCACTAGATCTACGAAACATTTTTTCTCAATCTTTATCCTGCGACGAGGAGTACGTAGTCTGAAACTGAACCATCTCTCAATCCACTCTGCGTGTACATAATTTCTCTGTCTCTTACGATGCTTTAATTTATAGATAAATTGCCTTTACTATGTGTATTTTGTTGGTGGTTCAAAATTTCTGGTGTATTATTGGGATGAGTTTTCCTAAGATTTTATGGCGTGAATGTTGTGTTCCGAGCCTACTTCTGTGTTTGAGTCCTAATTTTGATCTTCTAATGATTATTGAAATCACTGGAAAGTCATATAGGTTTATGCTTATATGTGATTATGATATATGTGAGACTTTTAATGACAAACCTTGAAAGTGTTTGAAATGTCCCTAAGAAATGCATCTTCATAAATCTTATCTTTTTTGTACTCGATTCTAACTTTTCTTTGACTAAACAAGTAATGAAAATCTTTGAGTTAATATTTTAAAAAAAAAGGGACTTCTAAATTTTACTTAATTATAAACTTATCCCTAGTCAGTAGAACATCAGGTAATATAATATTGTTGTTATGTCAATCTATTTTTTCTCTGTCAACTTGCTTATTCTTTGTATAAACATCAAAGAAATTTTGTTATTTTTAATTTCAGTCTATTCTAAATCTCAAGATCCCCATAGGGCTAAAGCACCCCGTTTAACAGAGTTTGTTGCCATTACTGATGCAGTCAAGCAGGAGTAAAACGACCAGTCCTTTTTCACTTAGCTATGAAGCTTTACTTCAAATCAGGTATAGTCTAAATTATATATGTTTCTCCACCAATTTTTATATATTCTTTAGTCATCCCTAGTTTTATTAGAGATGGAGTTGAAAACTAATTCTGTGTGCATCCAATTTGTGGATTATTCAAAATCAACAAAGCAATTACTATGTACCTTGTTAAATGCAACTCGATTTTTCACTTACGATATGAAATGAATTTGTATTGAAATTCAACTGAAATGGATGTCTATCATTATATTTTTCACTTTGTATATGGACATTGGCAAGTGATTAGGGGTCTGGTGTGGTTAGTTGTGGACATTGGCAAGTAGTTAGGGTTCTGATGTGGATAGTTGTGGATGATGCACTCTAATTCAGATTATAATTCGCTAAGTGATGGAGGTGCCTAAGTGAATATGTATGTTCTTTTAATTGAGGCATGTGATTTTAAGACTAAATGTGGGATTTACAATATGTGCCTTGATGGTGACTTATATTTGCTTATATGCTTGTCGTTCTCTTCCGAATCCCCAATTTGATTGATGTACTAGTTTTTATTTAATGGTTCTTCCATAAATTGCATGAGGTGCCACTTTGGATGTTTGGTTTTAGTGAACAGTGAATTGAAAATATAGCAAATTAAGAATTACATGGTTCTGTCTTTAAATAATACCAAATGATTTTTATTAGATTAAACTTTGTTCATTTATAAAAATATCTAATATTTTGAAGGGGACTCATTTAGCTATGACAACTTGACACAATAGAATGATTTTTAACTACCCTATTGTTTTAATTTACGGATTTTGAACTATAAAGTAGGCCATTTTCCATGTGCACATTAATTGATTTACGCGAATTTGTGCTAATAGGCAGCATTGCAACCAGAAGAGCACATTCACCTGTATATTTCAGAGCTTTTTTCAATCAAAACATCATTGTGAGTTATCTCTCTTCTCTGTAGGAATTCAAAGATATTACTTTAATGTTTAAACTTGAAAACTGAATGCTTGAGAATTATTTGCAAAGGAAACATGTTATTGCAAAATTAGTAGTTACTTCCATGTTGAAATTGAGAGTTTTCTCGCACCCTTATAACTCTATGTGATTGTCAACTTAACAAATTAACCCTAATATTAAGGAGCGCCTTAACACTAGAGATGAATTTGTTAATTTGTCATGAGTTGTTTGGGTAGACATAATTGTTAAGGAAAGACATAATGAAGGGAATTCTTGATTTGATCAATGACTGATATTCACCAAATATTTAAGAGTCATTTATCATTTACCAAAAATCTGAACTCGATTGAGCTCGATTCGACCATCTAGTTTTGCACTCGAGTTCGTGCTCAGTACTACTCGGCTCATTTACATCCCTATTATTGATTTTTTGGCTATAATACCATAGTCTCTAGTTCTTATTTTTTATTTTGATGGCGTAATATATTTCGTTTCAATACTTTAGTAAATTTAATATGTTCACTCAGTGGTTTTCTTGCCTTAATAACCGTATGTTAATTTAAGTTGATGGGTTGTGATTTAAAGTTATCTTATTTTTCATTTTGATAGATGATTTGTCTTATTTTGTTTATGCTTATAGGTCTTGTGTTATTTTTCATTTTGATAGTGTTGATTCTGAAAATGGGTATGTCTCGTTTATTTCTGAATCGTGGGTATCAATTTGAATAGCCGCTTAATTTTGATGGTTTTCATGGTTGTGGTTGAGCTATTGAGGTTTTTTCCCTTCAAATTGTGCTTGATTTTGATTTATACAGAAAAAGACTAAATTTGTTATTCTACCTTGTGAGATTGAACTTAATGGCAAGCAAACACACCCTTAGCCTTTATTTTGTAATGTTTCAATAAAAAGATTGTGTCATTCCTCGTATTAGTCGTATGGTATAACCCCAACCCAGTTGATATATAATTCCCGCATCTGATGAATTTGTTGTTCATAGTTGTAATGTCAATTTGTTTAAAAAATTGTCTGCTGAAATTTATATATATACTCCCTCCGTCCCACTATAAGTTTCCCACTTTCCTTTTATGGATGTCCCACAATAAGTTTCTCATTTCATTTTTTTCCATTTTTGGCATGTGATTTTCTATTTCCCAATCACTTCACTTATACTTTATCTATTATTTTATCATACTTCATCTCATACCCATCTATTATTTTCTCTCTCACCATCACATCACTTGTACTACATCTATTATTTAATCATATTTTTAATCAAAACAACCAAAAGAAAGGGGAAACTTATAGCGGGACGGAGGGAGTATTTTTTTTTTTGGAAAAAAAAGAAAGAATTGGACCTTCCCATTTTCACCTGAATAAATTTATATGTGTGTGTGTGTTTTTGAAAAATTAGATTATGAGGTTGATATGTGAAAATTTTTCTGCCCTTGTAACATGGAAGCACATTACATATAGACTAGTTGTGTTATTGATGTCATTTGAACTTTGCTTCTTTATATATATATGTTTGGTTTGCTTTATTAATTAAATTAGCTAGCTTAATTTTTGTAGGTGGTTGAAATAAGTAAGGTCTTGGTTATGGTCCAAAGCCTCCAAGCAAACGCAACACAATGTACAATTCTTCTAATTAGTTACAAGAACTAAAAGGCACAAAAGAGAAGATGCAAGAGTTTGAAGCTCAAGTGCAAAAACTCAAAACAACAAGATGCAAATATGGCTGCCCAATGTGTAAATATTGAGAATTCAGTGGATTTTTTTACTGATAACTGGATTTCAAAATGCATATAGGATTATTTTTTAATTAATGTAAATTCATTTTTTTTGTCTTTTAAGTTAGTAATTGTTGTAAATATGTTATTTCTTACATTTAGTCATGATGACAATTTATAATCATTTTCATGACAATTTATGTATTACTTTTATGTTAAAATAATATTTTGTCACTATATATTAATTAGTAATGATGATAAAAAATTGTGACGATTATCAATTTTTTCATTGAAATATATTTTATTATGACAATTATTTTGTCACCATTTATTACATCTTTTAATGACGCTGAAAAATTTGTCATTAAAGTCTTATTTTGGGTGATGAAATGAGTCGTCGTTATATCTATATATATAACGACGATCAAATTTTAGTCACTATAGAGTAATTCTTTCTTGACGAAATATTTGGAATATGACAAAAAAATATGTTGTCACTATTGCTAAACTTTTAAGTGATGATCACCCTTTCGTCACTAAATAGTATAAATAATGACAAAAATAATTTGTCACTATTTCCAAATCATTTAGTGACAGTAAAAATTTTGTCACTGAATAATACTCTTTAATGATAAATTTTGTCGTCATGATATATACACACATATAACAACAAACAACATTTTGTCATGAAAAAACAACGTTTTCGCGACGAATTATACAAAATATGACGAAATAGTAATCTATTTGTGACAAAAGATAACGTCACTGAAATTTGATAAAGTTAGTACTATATGGACAATCGTCACAAAAAGTTATATTTTAAGTGACGATAAATCAAATTGTCGTGTAAAATTTAACCATTAGTGACGAAATATCATATTAAGTGACGAAATTTTGATGCCAAAGGTGACGATTTATATGTCACGATAGATGAAATGATATAGTGACGATGACTTTTATCGTCATTAAAAGATGAATTTTGGTGACGAATCCAAATATCGTCGCATTGATCTATTGTGACGCACATTCAGTGACGTTCTTTGTGACAAAAATTTTTATCACTAAATACATTTCGTGACGAAAAATGATGCTTTTATGACGATTTTTTTCGTCGCGATTTCTCAAATTTCTTGTAGTGAGGAGAATGAAAATATTTTTATAATTGGGGGTGTTCATCCCAATATCTTTGACTCAACGATGGGGGTTGAAAAAAATTGTTTTGTGTTATTTACTGATGGTGATGGAAATCACACTGCTCCGGCGATTGAGTGTCAAGTTGGCTTTATTTTGTGGCCGAAAGAGTACAAAAATGTTTTAGCTCGTCTTCGTACCTTTACAATTAGGATGAGGCTAGCAGAGATTCGAGGACGAATCGTTTTCAATCGGGTGAGAATGATGGAGATACGGCCCCCTTGGCCTTCTTTTTGACAAGTTGACCAAATCAAGAGGAAGAATCACGGCAAATTAATTGATTGGAGAATTTATGTAGTATTTCCTTTTATGCTCTAGTTTACCAATAATACATTTAGTATGATTACACTCCTCTTTATTATAAAAGGGAGGAAGAATAAAGTTGTAAGGAAATCAGTTTTTGAATAATAAAAAAATAAAGAGCAGATTAGCTTCTTTTGAATTGCAATTACGGTATTCTTATTGAATCAACGTATTTGAATTTGTATCACTTTTTCGGGTATTCTTAGAATCAACGAACTAGTGTGTGTTCCTCGTATTGTCATTTTTATACGCTTCCGCAACCTACATCAAAGTCATTGGACCAAAGACAAGAGTGTACCATTGGATCTGGCTCGAAAAATGGAGTGGAATAGCAAAAAGAATCGAGTTGATCAGAGGCCGAAAGCTCAAGATACAGAGGGACGACCGGACGAAGACGGAGGACGAAAATGCTAAAAATAGGCCAAGTCGAAGAGTTGGCCCAACCGGGCGACCGAGCTCAACACCTGTCCAACATACGAAGATAGGGCCCGACCGGGCGGCACCACTCGTCCGGTCGGGCGATCGAACATCCAATTTCCAAGCCCCAATACGAAGTTTCCGCCCGGCCGGGCGGCATCACTCGCTCGGCCGGGCCGCATATATCCTGCTCAGCCCAAATTCACCCAACTCATCCACCCAGCCGGACCACTCATTTTTTCGGAGTATTTTGTGAAATTGCCCCATTTTCGAGGGGCTTAAGTGCAAATCTTACCCCCAAACCCTACCTCAAAACTATAAATACCCATTTTCTTGAAATTCAAACACATTACCCCCCTTCCACAAGAATTCTACATATACAAACACACACTTGGAGGTAATCACCATCAACTTCTTTAATTCTTCACCAAATCAAGTAAGGAGGGCATCAATAGCTTGGGAATTTCATTCGATGATCTATTAGACTAAAATTTCTCTTTCTCTTACTTTTTATTTACTTATTTAATTAGATTGTGTTAATTAGAGCATGTTGATTGTTGGCTAGAACACGTTTGGTTCTAGGGCCTTGTAAATACTTTTGATGAAGTCTATGAATTAATATTTTGCTTAATTGATATTTGTGTGGCTTAATTTTATTTGAATGTTTGATTTTCATTTCCAAACATGTCATTAGTGTACAATAGTGATGTGTTAATCTTAGTTAATTGAAATTGGATTTAAAAATCTCTTTTGATTGATTGATTGCAAGCATTTGAAAGAACTTCTAACTCACTATTTTGTGATCAATCTTATAGAAAAAGTACAAAACCACTTGAGTAGATTGTTGACACGTATTTTTCAATACTCACCTCTCAAGTGTAAGAGGATCCTCGTAGTAAAAGTAAGTGCCCGGTTAAATTATCGAACCACGGGACTAGTTTGCTTGTGTAGCCTTAATGATATATGTCGTCACGTAATTATAGTGATAACACATGGGGGTGAGCGACTAAACCTAAATGCAAAAATCAACAAGCTAAATACTAACTAATAAAAACAAGTAAAATGATGATCAAGATCAAATGGAGAGAAGTAGTGTTCGGGTGTTCTTCATTATGTGGAAATCGAAGTAAAGCTTAACTTGGACGTTTAATTCATTAGTCGGTATATGATAAGAGCAATCACTAAGGATGTATCTAATAAATCACCTAAGATCGGAAGGAAGAATAGAGTCGTTCTTACCCGGGTAATCACACAATTAGGGGGTTCTACTCTATCTAAATTAATCTAATCTAATCCCTAATCATGCTTTTCCACTTGAATACTAGAAACCAAGCTCCTATAGTCTCCTCACCAATTACCCAAACTCACATTCAAATAATTAGTGTAAATTAATGGGGTTCTAATGAAAATTACCCAACTCTCGTTGCGATAACCCAATATATACTCAATCCACTCGATTTTCAACCCTCAATTATACTATCATCAAGACTAACCAACTCTCGTTGCACTAATCATGCGTCAAAATATAATCTACTAATTGAATTCAAGCAAATGATCAACCAAAACCCATTAACCTAATCAATACACCTTCCAATTAAATTAAACAATCAAAATTAAGCTAAAAATCTAATTCCATCATAAATCCAAACACCCAAACACCAATAAACCTATCCAATAACTAAATTAACAATTGCAAGCAAGCTTATAAAAGATAAATAGCAAAACATTAAATTTAAGAAAGGTATCACCTCAATTGGTCTTTAAATCCTGCTTGCAAGAAAATGAAATACTACATTTAAAACTAGCTAAGAAAATGAAATTCTACTAATCTATTCGATTGAGTGAGTGTGTAAAATGGGAGGAATGAGGGTTTCCCCCAACGCGTGCTCTGTTTCGTGCCCCCTCCCCCAGCGTGTGTGTTCCCCCTTTTTTAATCAAATGGGCTGCATTAATTTGAGAAAGGTCAAATGGGCTTAGGCCCATAAATCATTTAAATTCCAGCTGCATGCTTTCCATTTCAGGAGCTCGGCCTGACAAAAAAAATAAAAATTCCAGGAGCTCGGCCGTGCCATGAAGCTCGGCCGTGCACTCTCACATTTGATTTGTTGCTGTATCGGACACGTCCAGCTCGAGCCTCGGGCTCGGCCGTGCCCCTCATTCACTCTCTTCTTGTTTTGCTCATATCTTTTGATCCGGGTGTCCGATCGACTCGATTCTTGTCTCGTTTCGACCCTCACTTCACCTTCTTTAATGTCGTCAACTCATGGACTCGATCCAACGACTGAATTCTTCCTGATTTGACTCAAAACACCTCGTTTTACCTACAAAAATAGCAAACTACACCATTTCTCCAAATCAAGTGCAATTAGCCAATTTAGTGTAAGTAATGCACGAAATCCTATAAAATTATGCAAATTAAATACATGAATTTCGAGCAATTTTCACACTAATCAATTGTTAATCATAGATGGATTCATTAGTATTGCATGTGCCTTGGAATTTACCTTCTCTTATTTGAGTTTTACTCGTATTTCCCTCGTTTTCGTGATTTGCATGAACCAACTTGATCGATTTTCTTATTACTCTTTAATTGTTTACTTGTGACACTTTGGTAGATAATTAGGGGTAATTACATCATTCAAACTTATCGATCATCGTCTACTCAGAACTTAATCGATAAAATACGCTTTTACACTACACCTCCTTGTGGGATTGACCTTGTACTTATCACGCTACGATATACACCGTATACTTGCGGTTGTGTATTTTGGTGTTGAAAAATACATGAATTACACACACAGAGACTTATTGCAGACACCCACCGAAAAAAAAAATCAACAAAAGGGTACGTAAAATGTCCAATATACCCTTTAATGAAATTTTGAAAAAAAAAAAAAGACAGATGAGTACACCCCCATTCATTTCAGCGAAGAATCGTCCCACTATCATCGTAATATAAAAAAAAACACCAACAATGAAAATAACCAAAAGTTGTAAGAAATTAAAATTTTCAGAAAAAATACAAATATTCTTGAATTCGGCAAAAACTTTCGGATAAACACACAATTTTTTTAAAAAAAATCGAACAAATTAATTGATTTCGGCAAAAACTTTCGAACAAATAAAAAAAATTCGAAAATAGTTATTGGAATCGGCAAAAAATTTCGAACAAAACACACAAATTCAAAAAAAAAAAAATATATGATCTTTGAAAACCCTAAGAATATTTGTTTCGAAAACCCTAACATTATTAAGGCGGCAGCTTGAGGCGGCAAGGGGAGGCAGTGGAAGACGCGACGACAAGGCGGGGAGGGGCAATGGCGGCGTGCGGCGTTAGGAGAGGGAGAGGGGAGGGATGAGGTGGGTGACGACCTTGGTATGGGGAGGGAGAAGGTGGGCGGCCTTTAAACGGAGGTTGACGACAGCGGCGTGCGCGGGTTGGGATGGGGAGGGAAGAGGTGGGCGACAGCGTCAGCAACCATGGGTAGGGGAGGGAAGTGGTGGTCGGCGGCGCCGTCGCCTAGGAGGAAGGAGGGAGAAAGTGTGGGTGTGCTCGAAAATGATTGAGGAAGAGGGAGAGAGAGGTTTAATTAGAATTTAGAAAGGAAGTGATATTTTAAATATTTTCACGTGGATGTCTTCATTTCAATTTGTGTGACTGTGTGTGTTTAGCCTGTAGGTGTCCTCAATAATTCTATATGTGTATAATCGTGGCCTTATTATTATGACCCATCTGCTTTTACAATAGATTGTGGGCGCGGCTAGCTAAAGACACACACGGATCCTATGAGGACACCCACCGAATTTTTTTTTATCACAAGGGGTATGCGAAATGTCGTTTGTACCCCTCTACACATTTTTTTTAAAAAAAGGACGGATGAGTACACCCACCTTCTAAAAAAATGGCCGATTATGATGTAATAACTACTAGTGGTGGTGTCAAAGACTCATTTATAAGTTATTTATTATGTTTTGAAAGTTTTGTTTTTTGAAAGTGAAAGAGTTTTTATATTTAGGGTTAACCAATGTTCGAAAATTAGTTCCCAACATGACACCAATGTTCGAAAATTAGTTCCCAACATGACACCAATGTTCGAAACTTAGTTCCCAACATGACACCAATATTCAAAAATTTGTTCCGCAAGTTTTACTTGGTCGAATTTAAAACCCAAAACCCTATGTTGGGAACAAAGTTTCGATCATATGCCCAATGTTCGAAAATAAGTTCCCAACATGACACCAATGTTCGAAAATTAGTTCCGCAAGTTTTACTTGGTCGAATTTAAAACCCAAAACCCTCTGTTGGGAATAAATTTTCGAATATATGCCAATGTTCGAAAAATAGTTCCCAACATGACACCAATGTTCGAAAATTTATCCCGGACATCTCCTCCATGTTCGAAAAACCAGTCAAAATTCGTTCAATTTTTCCTAAACCGTTTCATTTCTTCCTAAACCATGCCAATTAGATGTCCATTGGTTTATTTTCATCCTAACACATCAAATATTGATACATTGTACGCATAAATATGATTATAACACAAAAAATCAACCTTAATCAACATTCATGAATTAACACAAAATTTTTAAAAAAAACCCTAAATCATGAAATCCTACACCAATAAAATCAATGTTTCAACAAGAACCTAAATTAAACACGCGTTATCACAACACTAATTATACATATAAGAAAGAAAAACTAACCTTTAACCATTTTTGCAAAAAAACGCGAGTGGGGGAATGGAGTTCGTTCGGTGCAGGGTCGCTGCTCCTACATCGCTGTTCTCTCTTGTTCCACGTCGCTGCTTCAAGAGTGGAATGGTCGCTGTTTCAAGAATGAATGAAGTTCGGTGCAAAGATAGAGAAGTTTGGAAGGAGATGGAGATGGAGGGGGGAGATGGAGATGGAAGGGTGGGTGTACCGAAATTGGAGTGGAGGGAGTGGAGGAAAATGTTAAGGACAATCTCGGGTTTTCCACGTGGGTGTCCTCATTCGTTTTGTGTGTACTCATCGCGTAGGTGTCCTCATAGGATCCTTGTGTGCATTTAGCCGCGCCCTAGATTGTTGTTACCATGTGTTACAGGCTTACAGCCTATAAGCCCATATAATCATGTTTTCACTTTATAGGTGCGGAGTAATAATTTGGGCTTTAAATATGTTGGTTATCCCCATTTTGAATAGAGCCAATTAGATCCGGGTTGGGGTATATACCCCTCCAGCTTTGTTTAATACACTCCCCCTCCCATTTATTAATTAAATATGTATGTAAAATATCATATTTACCCTTTTAGTAAAATTTAAGATAGATACACCCCTTAAGATTAACCCTAATTTTAACCCTAACTCTAACCTTAATTCTAAATTAAGCAGCCACCATAGCCGCCGCCCCCACCTACGCCGACAGCCAATCCTTCACCTCCGGTAGCCGCCGCCCCCACCTACGCCGACAGCCAATCCTCCACCTCCGGCAGCCGCCGCCGTCCAAACAATTATAAAAATTTGAAGAAAAAAAACTTAAAAAACAAAGAAAAAAAATAACACTTTTTTCGACAAACCAGTGTCGATCGACACTGGTTTGTCGACCACAAATTATATTGTCGACTATGGATTGTCGACGGAAATCACTCCAGTCGACAACATTTGACCGATTGAATTTTTTTTTAAAAAAATCTTCATTTTCAACAAGAAATTTTCGATCATAAATATTGTGGTCGACAACAATTTATCGACCATCACTACTACACATTTTCACTTGGAGAGCTCTTTTTTCAATCAGCTCTCCAAGTGAACACTTGGAGAGCGGTTTTATTAAAAAAAAAAAAATTGACTTAGAGAGCGGTTCAAAACCGCTCTGCAAGAGAAACTCTTGGACAGCGGTTGAGAACCGCTTTGCAAGACAGATTACAGAGCGGTTTAGAACCGCTCTCCAAGTATACACTTGGAGAGCGGTTCATAACCGCTCTCCAAGCCCAAATTCTGGTCATAACCCTAAATCCCCCAAATTCAATTAATTCGACGCGTTTTCTACTCATTCTTCTCCTCCAACATTCATTCTCCTCCTCCAAGGCTCCAACATTCAAAACGCGTTTGCAACCTAATTTCTCCCCCAAATTAACAGTCGCCGTCGCCTCCTTCCTCGCGGCATCGCCGTCACCGTCGCCTCCTTCCTCGCGGCGTCGCCGTCACCGTCGCCTCCTTCCTCGCGGCGTCGCAGTTACCGTCGCTTCCTTCCTCGCGGCGTCGCCGTCACCGTCGCCTCCCTCACTCTCTCTTCTCGCGCCGTCGCCTTACTCCCTCCATCTCCCTCCTCGTGCCGTCGCCGTCGACTTTCTCTCCAGCCGTCGCATCGCCTCCCTCTCCGTTGCCGTCGCCGTGCCGTACTCCTCGTCGCCGTCGCCGTACTCCTCGTCGCCGTCGACTTGCTCTCCAGCCGTCGCCGTCGCATCGCCTCCCTCTCCGTCGCCGCTGTAGGTACAGGTACGTACACACATATATTGCCCCCTTTTCTCCCTTTTCAAGAACACGGGTCCCTCTCTCTTTTTCGAATGTGTTTGGTAATTTCTTGAGTTTTTAAAGCCCTTCCCTTCTTTGACAATTTCATAGGGATTTTTATTTGAACAAACGGGGTTTCTGGATTTGAAGCATCAGACAGAAAAAGGCTGCAGCTTAATTTGTTGATTCTTGTAAGTTTTTCAGATCTGAATTGTTGTATCTACTGAGGTTTTTTGTTGTTGAATCAGTAAAAGGGGTGTTGATTTACTGTTTTAGGAGTTTTCTTGCTTTCTTTGCCGTTTTGAATCTTTGTTCAGATCATGTTCAATAGATCATGTTTGAATGGTAGGCTTTCTTGCCGTTTTGATTTACTGTGTATTGGTTTTCTTGCTGTGGAATTTGAATGGTAGGCTTTTAGATGAATCAGACAGGGGAAATAAGTCAATAGATCATCTTATGTATCCTAAATTGATGATATAACAAACTTTTGGACTTGTCTGCAGACAAATTTCTCTGAATATGATGGCCCTGAGAAAATTGTTATCCGACGGTACAGTGACTTTGTTTGGTTAAGAGACCGCCTTTTTGAAAAGTACAAGGGTGTCTTCATCCCTCCGCTCCCAGAGAAGAGCACTGTAGGTAATAAGCTGAAGACATGTCTTTCCTTCCCTCATGAGCAGTTGTAGATATTTGTTATTTTCCAGCTCGTAGATATGATCTTTTTTCACATTGAAATTAAACAGCATATTATTTGATCAAATCAATAAGTTCTTCATTTACACCTCTTTTTGGGTCACTGTCGATCTTCTTTTGAGCAAAATTCAACCAGATCAAACTTAGCATTATTCATTTGTTCGTCAAAATTTGCTCAATTATCTATGTGGCATCTGTTCTGTACTTTGGGAAGATAATACCTCGTGCTAGTGTGTAATATAAGCCGATTCCACTACAATAAATGTGGCTTATGACTTCTATGTGTCGGATTTTGGAATAAAATTTGCACTATTGCTTCTATCTCGGGCTCGACTCTATACTGCTCCCATGGCTTTGACACCAAGTCAGTGATTTTATTATGCTCTGGCCAAATGGTCATGTATTATCCCCTGAACTTGGCTTCCTGTCTCCGTAGACTAGGAGACAGGTACTCGCATACATCTTGGATTCAAGTTGATGTTATCCAGAAGATCTTGATCAGAACGACCCATTGTGTCTCCCAGAGCACAGTAGCTATTATTTTCATTTTTACTTGCTAATGCATTTTTACACAAGCTGATATAGCATGAAGCTGATTTGTGATATAAGTATATTTTTTTCTAGAATATTGAAATAACTGACAATTATATTGGCTTCTGTCATACAGAGAAATTCAGATTTAGTGCTGAGTTCATTGAGATGAGACGTCAAGCTCTGGATGTGTTTGTCAACCGGATAGCTTCACATCACGAGCTTCAACAGAGTGAGGATTTAAGAATATTTTTGCAGGCCGATGAACAGGTATTTCAGTAAGCTGTATCTCTTTGCTTTTTTCGGCCAAGAAATTAGACTGGACATCTGATTTTCTGCTATCTTATAGTTCTGGAGACAAAATCCTTCATTAGAAGTCAAAAGTCACGTGGAGAATATATGCATATCATGTATTTATATAGGATAGGCATTGGGTTGAGCGGTTTCAATTCTGACACCATTTAATTGATGCCACAGTATTCGGATTTGAATATCCTATTTGCCTTGAGGAAGTGGGGGATATTGCAATGCCCAACGTAATGGAATTAACAAGTTTATTTTAGAATTCTTATACTGCTACTTTGATTGATGTTATGCAAAGACTATTTAGCATTTTATAGGTGCTAACCCTAGCCAGTTATTATATTTATTGTTTTGCTCATTGGCAGTTATCAGTCTTGGATAATTGCTGTTAGTCTGTTTACTTCAAAAACCCTAGATCTTTTTGAGAAGGGGAATCATTTAACATTTTAACAAATTGTAGATAGAATCCCATATCAACTGAGTATGTATAAAAAATTCTAAATAAATGTTTTTGTTTTACTTTCCCCTTTCTGTTTCATATTCTTGTACTTAGTTTAATACAATATTTTGTGTGATCTGCAGACTATGGAAAGAGCAAGATCCCAGGAAATTGGTATCTTCAAGAAGAAGCCATCAGACTTGATGCAAATTTTCAAGGTACTATGCAGAATTAGTCACTATCATACTTGAGCAACAAATTGGTAAAGAATACTAGTTTGAGTTTTATTAACTCCTGTTATAGAGTATCAACAAATTGAAAAAGAATTTCCCAGCAGTCATCTAAGTTAAGCTCATTGTATGACATTTCAGTCAGGCTAGGGGGCAAATCATTTCATATCTGACTGGTATCCTTCACAATCTAGTCTCAAGATCTACTTTCAATAGAGTGAGCTGGATAGATGTTAAGGTAATTTAATTTAGTAAGTTATCAAATTAATAGAAAATAATCATAATAGTACTATTAATGCATACTTATAATTGCTAATTATATATAACAGGTTCCGAGCCAACGTGATAGTTATCATTGTGGACATTTTGTATGTTGTTATATTGAGGATATAATCAAGACTTATCAAACGACGATTCCTAACACGGTAAGTCAATTTATCGATTTATTTAAATTATTTTTCATTGAATAAAAATTCATATACTATATATCTAACTATATTGATTGATCGTTGTTTGCAGTTTATCTATAACCGTCCGCTCAAAACTTACAACGACAAAAGAATGGACAAATGGAAAAAAGATTGGACAGGGTACCTTTACAATCGATTTTTGTAAACATATAATTAAATTAGTATAATTTTTGGTAGAATGTAATGTATTAACTTATATATTTGTGATGTGATGATATTTCATCTTTTTGGTTTATATATGTTTTTGTACGTTTATTTATTTGAATTTAATTAAGTTTTGATTTTGTATAAATAGGATTTTTAAAATATAAAATAATTATTAAAAAAATAATATAAATAGGATTTTAAAATATAAAATAATTATTAAAAAAATAATACAAAAAAAAAATACTTAGAAAGCGGTTTAAAACAGCTTTCCAAGTAAAATCGAAAAAAATATATATTACTTGGAGAGCGGTTTTGAACCGCTCTCCAAGTGAAATTAATAAAAAAAAAATTAATATAGAGAGCGGTTTTGAACCGCTCTCCAAGCTCTTATACTTAGAGCAAGGGCCTCACTTGCAGAGCGGTTTAAAACCGCTTTCCAAGTCCTCTTACTTAGAGAGCGGTTTTTAACCGCTCTCTTAGCTTGGAGAGCTGTCGCTTGGAGAGCTGTCGCTTGGAGAGCGGTTTTAAAGGCTCTCCAAGGCCCTTTTTCAAAGCTCTCCAAGCTCAATTTTGTAGTAGTGCATAAGGATTATGGTCGACGGGAAATTGTCGGAAATGAAAAAAAAAAACCCAAAACCTTACCTGTTTTGCGAAATCGCGAAAACAAAGCGAGAAGCTGTTGGGGGCGAAGGTTGGTGCAAGGCGACGGGGGAAGGAGGTGGCGGCGGCGCTGGTAGAGGGAGGTGGCGGAGGGGTATATACCCCAACCCATTAGATCCATTTAATCTAATAAAATTTAACAGATTAGCATAGATGGATTATTGGAACCTAAAATAGATGTTTAATTAGGTATAAAATTCTACCTAACCCATAAATACACTATAAATTGTGTGTATATCAAATTATTAAAATACACATCATTTTGCAATTAAATTTAATATTAAAATATGAAAGGTGTAACAAATGAATTTGTGCTTTTTTTTTTTTCAATATAAAAGAAATAAAAAAGAAAGAGATGAAAAAATTCTTACAATTTTAAATTCTTTTGTTTGGAATCTATTGACGGCTAAATCTAATTACCATAGCCGAGGATTAATTAAGAAGAACCCATTTTTGTCGCATAATAGAAAGTTTGGTCATATGGATTAATATTAATATAAGGTGCATGCACCTTTTACACATCACGAGGTAAATTCTAACTACAACGTACACGAATAATATATGACTGCAAGGCTGCAACTTGCAAGTAATAATAGACTGCTATAGATACTGAAATGAATTCCTAACCACTAAAGTTTTTTTTTTTCTTCTTTATTTCAGATAAGAAAAACAAAATCTTATATACAAATATTATAATTAATATCATATATATGCATACAAATTATTATTGTGGTGTACACAAACTGTTACTATTTTAAATAATAATACAATTAAACTAATATTTGAACAAATATATATTGCTCCCAAAAAATACGTTTAACCACTACAATTTTTAATTAAAGAAATTGGTGCAACATTTCATTCTATCAACAAAGCACCCAATCTTCTTCAATTAATATATAGAAACTTCAAAATCTTTGAAATCGCATAAAAAAACCCTTGTCAAAAAAAAAAATAACTCTCTTCTATAGTATGGGTTTTCGAACTTATATAATATTCGAAATTTAGAATCACTTTCCTCTTTAAAAAAAAAAAAAAGATTCAATATCTCTATATGAGTTCAAATTTTTAGATAATAAAACAAACTTTTTTTTTCATAATAAAAATGAATTAATTTCACATATTTTTAATAGTTAACTTTAAATTGAGGTTAACGTCTTCCAATAAACGACATGAACAATAGAACAACTATCTGCATGACTGCATGCAGTAGTCAAGTCATTTCCTAGTGTGGCTTACCTCTATATATCCTTAATTTATACTAGGATGTTGGACAAGAATTAATGACAATTAATCCAGTACGGATATTCGAATAACCAAGGCAGATTCCATCTAAAAAGAGACTTGCATATCATGTAAATTCTAAATATTACTTATATTATAACTTATTTAAAAAATATTATACTTTGAGTTATGACCCACGTGGTTCTTAGTTCTTATAGATGGATCGGTAATGATTTCTTCTAGCTTGTACAAAAAAAGTAGCTAAAGAATTAATAAACAAAAATTTATTAAAGAAATATTAGTCCTCATTATTTATATATATATACTACCGGCGACACTTTATAATATGAACTACGAATTTTAAGAAATACTGATATATAGTTTATGTAAAAAGTAAAGGTATTGGACCTATATTAGTAAATACACTCTCATTCTTATTTATTGTATAGGCCCACCTTAGTTTCCTATGGGCTCTCTTATAAAGCCCATTAGGGTTAGGTTAGACCTAATTCTCTCTTGTATAAATACTCATTGTAAATCTCCTTTACAATTAATCAAGAAATAATATTTCCAATATTGTTCATTTATCTATATGGTATCATCGAGTCATTCGGCTCACGCCTGATCCAAATCTTAGCCACCGCCGCCGCCGCTGCTTACTCCAGCCGCCGCCGCCACCGCTCCGCCGCCGCTGCATACTCCAGCCGCCGCCGCCGCTCCTCTCTCACTGCCGCCACTGCCTTTGCTTCAGTAGCGCCGCCGCTGCCTTCCTCTCCGACGCACCACCGTCGCCATCCGTCTTACGACGCCTCACTCCGCTGCTCCCTCTCACCAATGGCTGCCTCTCCTCCATCGTCGGCACCAATCACCTTCAAGGGACTCGCAAATATGTCCCTGAAGCTCAACTCCACCAACTATGGTGCTTGGTCCTTCCAACTTCGTCTTCTCCTCACTGGACACAACCTCCTAGGCTATGTCTTGGGCACACATCCATGCCCCTCGTCCACATCCCCAGCCGCCGACGGCACCGCCAACTCCACTGTTCCAAACCCGGCACACGACCTATGGGTGTGTTAGGACAACCTCATTTTCTCGGCCATGGTCGGATCTATGTCCCCGGAACTAATACCATTTGTAGCCTCGTCAAAAACCTCTTGCGAAGCCTGGAAAATTCTTGAGAGCATGTATGGTAAGCCCTCGCGAGGTCGCATTCTTGCCCTAAAAACCAGGTTTCGCTCACTGTCCAAAGGTGCTCGCCCGGTCTCCGACTTCCTCATGGAAGTTCGCTCTGTAGTCGACGAGCTTGCTCTCCTCGGCATTTCCTCTGATGCCGAGGACGTCACTCTCCAGGTCCTAACCGGCCTTGATGAGTCCTACAATGACATAGCAAATGCCATCCAAGCTCGCGAACAGCCCATCTCGTTTGCCAAGCTCTGCGACAAGCTCCTCACTGCCGAGGTTCAACTTGCCTCACGACCAGCCTCGGCCATCATACCTGCTTCTGCTCTCACTGCTGGTAAACCTCATCATCGCTCCTCGCGATCTGACTCGAGGTCAAAAACTACTGACACTCGTCCTCGCCAGCCCTCGCAAAGGCCCTACCTTGGCACCTGCCAATATTGTCGTACACCAGGGCACACTGCTCGCACCTGCCCTGAGATTCCCTCATCGCTCACTGCTCCAACCACTGGTCCTCGCCGCCCACCTGGACAGTATCCATCGACCCCCCGCCACAATCGAACAGGTGCTCGCCCGGCGTACTCGGCTCATTCAGCCTCCTCGGCACACCCTGCCGAGCACTGGATTCTTGACTCGGGTGCTTCGCATCACATCACCAACGACCTCGCCAACCTATCTCTTCACTCACCATTTGATGGGCCTGACAATGTTGAAATTGGTGACGGTAAAGGTTTACACATATCTCACACTGGCTCTATGCGGTTTCCTCAACTTGAGTCTCTCAATTTTTCGAATGTCCTGGTTGTCCCACACATCTCGAAAAACTTGATCTCGGTCTCTAGCCTCTGTCGTGATAATAATGTTAACATTGTATTTGATCGATCTTCTTTTCAGGTGCGGGATGGTCACTCGGGGAGCATTCTCCTCGTTGGGAGTCGTATCAATAACTTGTATGTCTGGCCGGCACACATGTCCACCACCTCCCCGCAAGCCTTCACCACTCAACACCCCACAACGACTACCTGGCATGCTCGCCTTGGCCACCCATCGTCAAAAATCCTTGCTCACACCCTCTCCAAGCTCAGCTTATCCAGTGCACCTTCCAAACATTTCAATTGTAACTCTTGTTCTTGTATCAAAAGTCACAAATTACCTTTCTATAATTCCAGTATTGTGTCCACCAAACCACTTGATGTTATCTTTTCTGATGTCTGGTCGTCGCCTGTCTTGTCTCCTGATAATTTCAAATATTACGTGCTATTTGTTGATCACTTCAGCAAGTACATATGGGTTTATCCTCTAAAACGAAAATCAGATGTTCTCCCCACATTTATCACATTCAAAACTCTTGTTGAAAACAACTATCAAAACACAATCAAAACCTTTTACTCCGACAATGGGGGAGAATTCATTGCTCTTCGCCCCTTTCTTCAAACTCATGGCATTGCACATCTCACCACCCCTCCTCACACTCCCGAACATAATGGCATGTCTGAACGTCGCCATCGCCATGTGGTCGACACAGCCCTTGCTCTCCTTCACCATGCTTCTATGCCCCTCACCTATTGGCCCTATGCCGTCTGCTCGGCAGCATACACCATAAATCGCCTTCCCAAAGTTAACCTTGACATGATCTCCGCCTATGAAAAACTCACTGCTCGCCCCCCGAATCTGACCAAACTCCGTGTATTTGGTTGTCTCTGCTATCCTCTGCTTCGCCCTTACAACACCCACAAACTTGATCCTCGCTCTACTCCATGTGTCTTTCTTGGGTACTCGCCCACACAGAGTGCTTACCTTAGTCTTGATCGCTCCACACACCGAATCTACACCTCGCGGCATGTTCAATTTGTTGAACATACGTTTCCCTTTTCCACCCCCTCTCCCATCATTCAACCATCTCTCTTGCCGACCTCCACCTCCTCTGACTTCAGCTCCTCGCCCACTCTTCTCACACCTTTGCCACCTCACTCTACCCCGATCGACCAAGTGCCAACCACTACCATTCCCCAGAACCCCACACTGGTCGACCAATTGAATATAACCCCGCCATTCGTAACCCCACCTACCTCCCCGCTGCTCGCCACCACATCCGACATCCCTGTGCCGACCAATGCTCCCTTACGACCTCCTGCATCTCGCATGGTAACTCGAGCTCAGAACAACGTGTTCAAGCCAAACCCGAGGTATGGGCTTACTTCTGTCATCACTTCTGACATTGAACCGAGCTGTGTGTCACAGGCACTCAAGGACAAAAACTGGCGAGCAGCCATGTCGGCTGAGTTTGATGCCCTTCTCCAGAACGGCACCTGGGACTTAGTTCCTCCCAATGCGTCTCAAAATGTAGTTGGCTCCAAGTGGGTGTTTCGTATTAAGCGAAAACCTGATGGCACCTTGGATAAATACAAGGCTCGTCTGGTCGCCAAAGGCTTTCATCAACGACCTGGTGTTGACTTCACTGAAACATTCAGTCCCGTTGTCAAGCCCGCCACTGTGCGAACAGTCCTCAGCATTGCAGTTACCAACAACTGGCCCCTTCGCCAATTCGATGTCAACAACGCTTTTCTCCATGGAGAGCTCTCAGACACTGTCTTCATGGCTCAACCTCCGGGCTTCAAAGACAAGACATTTCCCACCTATGTCTGTCAGCTTCGCAAATCCATCTATGGACTAAAGCAGGCCCCTCGCACATGGTACTATGGTCTTCGCACCTTTCTCGAAGAAATTGGATTCATCCCCACTCACTCTGATGAATCTCTGTTCGTCTACAACAACAATGGGGTGGTCGCCTACTTCCTTGTTTATGTTGACGACCTCATACTGACGGGCAACTCCTCGCCCATGCTTGCTCGGGTAGCTGCCGACCTCAGTACAAAATTTTCAGTCAAGGACCTTGGTCCTCTATCCTATTTCTTGGGAGTTGAAGTTCTTCGCTCTAAAACTTCATGCCTGCTCTCCCAACGCAAATACATCACTGATCTGCTCGCCCGATACAACATGATCGACTCCAAACCAGTCCAAACTCCACTATCAACCTCTGCTCGCCTCACTCTATCAGATGGCACCCCTCCCACTGACTCCACTCAGTATCGTCAGGTGCTCGGCAGCCTTCAGTATCTCCAGCTCACCAGACCTGACATCGCCTTTGCCGTCCATAAGCTATCTCAGTTCATGCATGCACCCACCGTCACTCACTGGACTGCTGTCAAGCGCCTACTCCGCTACCTCAGTGGTACAAGGGATGTCGGAATCAACATTACCCCATCCTCATCCTCCTCGCTCCACTGCTTCACGGATGCTGACTGGGCAGGCGACCACGATGATCGCACTTCCACGAGTGCTTATGTCGTCTTTTTGGGGGCCAATCCCATCTCATGGTCGTCCAAAAAGCAGAAGTCTGTTGCTCGCTCGTCAACTGAGGCCGAATATAGAGCCATTGCCGCAGCGGCCTCTGAAGTGCAATGGCTAACATCCTTACTTCAAGAACTACACTTTCCGATTTCTCCGGTGCCAGTCATCTACTGTGACAACATTGGGGCCACCTACTTATGCTCAAATCCTGTGTTTCACTCACGAATGAAACACATTGCCATCGACTTCCACTTTGTTCGTGACCTAGTCAAAACTGCTCGCCTCCGCATCTCGCATGTCTCGACTGCCGACCAGCTTGCTGATGCCCTCACCAAACCTCTCTCCGGTGCTCGTCTTCAGCTCCTTATGACCAAGATTGGACTATCCTATGGTACTCCATCTTGAGGGGGCATATTGGACCTATATTAGTAAATACACTCTCATTCTTATTTATTGTATAGGCCCACCTTAGTTTCCTATGGGCTCTCTTATAAAGCCCATTAGGGTTAGGTTAGACCTAATTCTCTCTTGTATAAATACTCATTGTAAATCTCCTTTACAATTAATCAAGAAATAATATTTCCAATATTGTTCATTTATCTATAAAAGGATCGATGTATTAATGTATTGAGAAATAAATATTTTGTTTTTATTAATTATGGCATACAAAAAACATGAGGGAGGCTAGACATAAGAAACATAAACTATGTACTCCAAGACACCATAATTCTCGACCGGGTCATACGAATACGTGTTGGAAATGGAAAACCCTCGACCCATTCGAAACACACCAGTCCCACCGACTACCGGCAGCTCCCGGTTCCTGGAGTCGATGAGATTCCGGCCCAAGATGCAGAGGCTACTCCCATTGTACTTGCCGGCGGTGAAGACAAAGTTTAGGTTCATTGCCAGAGCCGGTATTTGCAAGTCCGCGAATGTGATGAGGCCTTGAGCCCGGCCCAGTTTCTTGGAATTGCGATCCGGCTCAGCCGTTATCAGGTCATCCAAAACCCTAACTTGGCCGAAAGTGGTTGGTGAACCGGAAGTGATTTGGGCCCGAGCAACCTCCCAAACGGTGGCGTTTGGCTCGCCCAATGCGTCTTGGATATAGAATCGGAGTTTGGCTACTTTCTCTTTACGACGAGAGAGGTTTCTGAACCAGCTTTCTGCATCTTTAGCATCTTTTCTCGAAATTGATTGTGCATTATTAGTATTTGCTATGCACAATATTAATAATGAACAAATAATCAGAATTTTGAAGAATATTGCAGTTTCCATACATTGTTGTGAAGTTTTGGTGATTATAAATAGGTGAATTTGGTTGAAAGAGGATCTAGGAAAATTCAATGATGTTGCTCAAATATTAATATTTAATTACGTTTTAATATTTTTTTTTACTTTTTGTTTATTTATTATTCAATTCAATAAATTGTTAAAGTAATGAAGAGATCATTCAAAAGAGGATTAGTTACCAAATAGGCATTTATTAACTAATTCCAATAATTTATCTTAATTTATATATACTTATATACTAGCTATATATGTGCATTTTATACAATAAAGTCAAATATTGCACTATTAATTTAAATCACTACAAAAAAACGTTTATGTTGTATAGCAATGGAAAAACCGTCTCAAATTGTAAATTGCGACGAACTTTGGGTGGTCACAAACATTTGCAATGATTTTTTTTTTCGTCTTAATTTTACGACGGCTTACTTCTTCGTAAATTGATCCAACCCATGATCAATTGGGTCAAAATTATCACAAATTCAAATGTCGGATTTGTGACGACAAATTTCATTGCAAATTTGAAAATTTCACCAAAACAGTGTTGTTTTCTTAATTCCTAGGGAAATTCATCGCAATTTGCGAAGAAGTGATGACCGTCTCAAAAAATCTATCATTAATTTATGTGTTTACTGTAGTGAATTGACTTTGTAGGTTTAATTAATGATCTCTTGGGGCCTTGGGTTAGATGAAATCATGAAATCTTAATTAAAATCTTTAATTAAAATCATCCCAAAAGATGGCCATATTACAAAAGTCACTAGTAATCAAGAATTGGGATTTCTATTAGGCTCGTAAGTCGTGACAGAAATATATATATATATATATAAGTCATATGATTAACAGCTTAATTACTGAAGAAGTGCAAGTTGAAAATTGAGGTTTTATAAAAAAAATCGTACATTCAATTAATCGGTCGAAAAATAAAATTCAACTATGAGAAAAATAACACTTTTTTTCTAGAACAGATCAATTAGTGAGACAAGGTGTAACGTATATTAGAAGAAATATAATTAAAGAAATACAAAATTAGTCTAGCTACTCCATTAATGTTGAAACTTGAAACCATCAATTTGTTTAGCCGAGTTTGAATACTCCAACTAATAACTTTAATTATCAGAATACTTAATTAACATTATTATATATGTTCGATTTTAGAGGACTCAATCAAGTGAATTAATTATCCTGTATACGTATTTCTATGTTTTACCCCAGGACCATGGTGGTGCAAGAAACCTGACCGGATATCTTTTAAAAAAGGAATGAGAAAAGAAAAAATAAACGTATGAATTATAAAAAAAATATTAGTAATTAATTACAATAAGTGTTCGCTTATTTTTATTAACCTTAATTGTTATCATTATTTAATATACGAAATGTAATTGTTTAGCTAGCATTAAATTATCAATATTTAGTACTTCAATTTTTAAGATGAACAACATAGGGTATGCTTATAAGCTATGGATTTTAATTATTAGCTTTAAATTAAGATGCAAATTTTAAATTTGGATATTTGGGTTTACCATTAAAATTGCATTTAACCCTATCAAGACGTACATGATCACACTCGGGCTGTCAAAAAAAAAAAAAAAACTTGCAATTTTAAATAATTCAATTCGTCTGTTTGGACTTTGGAATCTGTTGGCAGCTAACCACCCAATAGGCCATAGCCGAGGAATTAAGAAGATCCCTATTTTATCGCATGCTATATAAAGTTTGGTCATAATTCATATACATCACGAAAAGAAATCTTACTATTATTATTTAATCTAAACTAGTCTAATTAATTATAAACTGTACAGGAGGAATCTTGATGAAAATCTCAACGACCATAGTTGATTCAACGTACCCCGATCCCGAATACCAAATTAAGAAATAAAAGGAAAATCTGATCAATGTTTTTCATATTATAATTCAACTCCCTAATAATAATAACAATGTAGACTAGCTTATCTATTTATAACTTTGGCAACTGGTGGAATAATATAAACAAATAAATAATTACAAATTTAAAAAATTTGAAATAATTAACCTTCATATTCTACTTTTCTATTTTAGCATCCTTTCACGGAATCTCCGTCAAGGCTGCTATAGTCTATAGATATATTAACTCCCTAATCAAATAAGTTTAACCTACTACAATTTTTAATTACAGAAACTGTGGCAACAGTCCAATTGGCGTCAGCAATGCTCCTTCAATTAAGATAGAAACTTCAAAATCTTTGAAGGATTCAGAAAGCATCTTTTTCAAATATAAGAAAATTTAGTTTAGCCGCAGAAATGAATTAAATAAAAAATACTACTCGTCTAATATGTATGTGTGTACGACCTAGCAAAAAATTTTTTTTTTCTCAAATTAAAAAAAGCATTCTATTAATATAATTTTAAATCTTAAATACTCCCTTAAATATTAATGTATATGATATTGGACCTATATTAGTAAATACACTCTTATTCTTATTTATTGTATAGGCCCATCTTAGTTTCCTATGGGCTCTCTTATAAAGCCCATTAGGGTTAGGTTAGACCTAAAATATCACTTGTATAAATACCTATTGTAAATCATTCCTACAACTAATCAATAAATAATATTCTCCACATATTTATATTCTCTATATGGTATCATCGAGTCATTTGGCTCACGCCTGATCCAAACCCTAGCCGCCGCCGCCGCTGCAAACTCCAGCCGCCGCCGCCGCCGCCGCTCCCCACTCACGCCGCCGCCGCCGTCCGTCGCACGACGCCCAGCTTGTTCTGACCCTCTACTCTCTCCGCTACTCTACTCAATACAATACAATGGCCGCCTCCTCTCCGTTGCCGGCACCAATCACCTTTAAAGGCCTTGCAAACATGTCCTTGAAGCTCACCTCCACCAACTATGGTGCTTGGTCATTTCAGCTTCGTCTTCTTCTTACTGGACACAATCTCTTTGGCTATGTCTTGGGCACGCATCCATGCCCACCTTCCACAATCCCAGCTGCCGGCACCACCGACATCACCGCCACTGTTCCCAACCCTGCACACGATCTGTGGGTGTGTCAAGACAACCTTATCTTTTCGGCCATGGTTGGATCCATGTCTCCTGAACTTATTCCCTTTGTTGCAACAACCAAATCCTCCTGTGAAGCCTGGTCGATGCTTGAAAGTATGTTTGGAAAACCCTCCAGAGGCCGCATCCTTGCCCTCAAAACCAAGTTTCGCTCTCTGTCCAAAGGTGCTCGCCCGATCTCTGACTTCCTTATGGAAGTTCGCTCCGTGGTCGACGAACTTGCTCTCCTCGACATTACCTCTGATGCCGAGGACGTCACCCTCCAGGTCCTAACCGGCCTTGATGAGTCTTACAATGATATAGCAAATGCCATCCAAGCTCGCGAACAGCCCATCTCGTTTGCCGAGCTCTGCGACAAGCTCCTCAGTACCGAGGTTCAACTTGCCTCGCGACCAGCCTCGGCCATCATACCTGCATCTGCTCTCACTGCTGGTAAACCTTATCATCGCTCCTCGCGACCTGACTCGAGGTCAAAAACTGCTGACACTCGTCCTCGCCAGTCCTCGCAAAGGCCCTATCTTGGCACCTGTCAATATTGTCGTACACCGGGGCACACTGCTCGCACCTGCCCTGAGATTCCCTCATCGCCCACTGCTCCACCTACTGGTCCTCGCCGCCCACATGGACAGTACCCACCGACCCCCCGCCACATTCGAACAGGTGCTCGCCCGGCATACTCGGCTCACTCAGCCTCCTCGGCACATCCTGCCGAGCACTGGATTCTTGACTCAGGTGCTTCGCATCACATCACCAACGACCTCGCCAATCTCTCTCTTCACTCACCATTTGATGGGCCTGACAATGTTGAAATTGGTGATGGTAAAGGTTTACACATATCTCACACTGGCTCTATGCGCTTTCCTCAACTTGAGTCTCTCAATTTTTTGAATGTCCTGGTTGTCCCACACATCTCGAAAAACTTGATTTCGGTCTCTAGCCTCTGTCGTGATAATAATGTTAACATTGTCTTTGATCGATCTTCCTTTCAGGTGCGGGATGGTCACTCGGGGAGCATTCTCCTCGTTGGGAGTCGTATCAATAACTTGTATGTCTGGCCGGCACACATGTCCACCACCTCCCCGCAAGCCTTCACCACTCAACACCTCACAGCGACTACCTAGCATGCTCGCCTTGGCCACCCATCGACAAAAATCCTTGCTCACACCCTCTCCAAGCTCAGCTTATCCAGTGCACCTTCCAAACACTTCAACTGTAACTCTTGCTCTTGTATCAAAAGTCACAGATTACCTTTTTATGATTCAAGCATTGTGTCTACTAAACCACTTGATGTTATCTTTTCTGATGTCTGGTCGTCGCCTGTCTTGTCTCCTGATAATTTCAAATACTACGTACTATTTGTTGACCACTTCAGCAAGTACATATGGGTTTACCCTCTAAAACGAAAATCAGATGTTCTCCCCACATTTATCACATTCAAAACTCTTGTTGAGAACAACTATCAAAACGCAATCAAAACTTTCTACTCAGACAATGGGGGAGAGTTCATTGCTCTTCGCCCCTTTCTTCAAACTCATGGCATCGCCCATCTCACCACCCCACCTCACACTCCCGAACATAATGGCATGTCTGAACGTCGCCATCGCCATGTGGTCGACACAGCCCTTGCTCTCCTTCACCATGCTTCTATGCCCCTCACCTATTGGCCCTACGCCGTCTGCTCGGCAGCCTACACCATAAATCGCCTTCCCAAAGTTAACCTTGACATGATCTCTGCCTTTGAAAAACTCACTGCTCGCCCCCCGAATCTGACCAAACTCCGTGTATTTGGTTGTCTCTGCTATCCTCTGCTTCGCCCTTACACCACCCACAAACTTGATCCTCGCTCTACTCCATGTGTCTTTATTGGGTACTCGCCCACACAGAGTGCTTACCTCTGTCTTGATCGCTCCACAAACCGAATCTACACCTCGCGGCATGTTCAATTTGTTGAACATACGTTTCCCTTTTCCACCCCTTCTCCCATTATTCAACCATCTCCCTTGCCGACCTCCACCTCCTCGCTGCCTACTTCCTCTGACCTCAGCTCCTCGCCCACTCTTCTAACACCTTCGCTGCCTCACTCTACCGTGAACATCCCCGACCACAACCAAGTGCCGACCACGACCATTACCCAACATCCCCCACTGGTCGACCAATTGAATATAACCCCGCCGACCATACCCACACCTACCTCCCCGCTGCTCGCCACCACATCCGACATCCCTGTGCCGACCAATGCTCCCTTACGACCTCCTGCACCTCGCATGGTAACTCGAGCTCAGAACAACGTGTTCAAGCTAAATCCGAGGTATGGGCTTACTTCTGTCCTCACTTCTGACATTGAACCGAGCTGTGTGTCACAGGCACTCAAGGACAAAAACTGGCGAGCAGCCATGTCGGCTGAGTTTGATGCCCTTCTTCAGAACGGCACCTGGGACTTAGTTCCTCCCAATACATCTCAGAATGTGGTCGGCTCCAAGTGGGTCTTTCGTATCAAACGAAAACCTGATGGATCTCTTGACAAGTACAAAGCTCGCCTAGTTGCCAAAGGCTTTCACCAGCGACCAGGTGTTGACTTCACTGAGACCTTCAGTCCGGTCGTCAAGCCGGCCACTGTGCGAGCAGTTCTCAGCATTGCTGTCACTCAGCATTGGCCCCTCCAACAGTTTGACGTCAACAACGCCTTTCTCCATGGCACACTCTCAGACACAGTTTTCATGGCACAACCTCCTGGCTTTGCAGATAAGACCTTTCCATCTTATGTTTGCAAATTACACAAATCCATTTATGGCTTGAAACAGGCTCCTCGCACGTGGTACTATGCTCTTCGCTCCTTCCTCGAAGAAATTGGGTTCACTCCCACTCACTCGGATGAATCTCTGTTCGTCTACAACAACACTGGAGTGGTCGCCTACTTTCTCGTCTATGTCGACGACCTCATTCTAACGGGGAACAACACACCTATGCTTGCTCGTGTGGCTGCCGACCTCCGTGCCAAGTTCTCGGTCAAGGACCTTGGTCCTCTATCCTATTTCTTGGGAGTGGAAGTTCTCAGATCCAAAAACTCATGCTTCCTCTCTCAACGCAAATATGTTACTGACCTGCTCGCCCGGTACAACATGCTTACTTCAAAATTTGTTCGCACCCCGCTACCGACCTCTGCTCGCCTGTCTATCTCGGATGGGTCCTCGCCTGCAGATGCCACCCAATATCGTCAGGTCCTTGGTTCCCTTCAATATTTACAACTCACCCGGCCAGACATTGCCTTTGTAGTGCACAAATTGTCGCAATTCATGCATGCACCCACTACCACTCACTGGGGTGCTGTCAAACGTCTACTGCGGTACTTGAACGGTACAAGGAACGTTGGGGTCACCCTCACCTCTAGTCCATCCTCATCGCTTCACTGCTTCACTGATGCCGATTGGGCCGGAGACACTGATGACCGAACTTCCACCAGTGCCTACATTGTATTTTTAGGGTCTAACCCTATCTCATGGTCGTCTAAGAAACAAAAGTCTGTTGCTCGCTCCTCGACCGAAGCCGAGTATCGAGCACTTGCTGCTGCCTCTGAAGTTCAATGGCTCAAATCCCTATTTCAGGAACTCCACTTCCCCACTTCACCTACACCAGCCCTCTACTGTGACAACATTGGTGCCACATATCTGTGCTCGAACCCTGTCTTTCACTCACGCATGAAGCACATTGCCATTGACTTTCACTTTGTCCGTGATCTCATCAAGGCAAAACAACTACGTGTGTCTCATGTCTCTTCGGCCAATCAACTTGCGGATGCTCTCACGAAACCTCTCTCCAGCACTCGTCTACAACTTCTCATGTCCAAGATTGGACTCACCAATGGTGCTCCATCTTGAGGGGGCGTATTGGACCTATATTAGTAAATACACTCTTATTCTTATTTATTGTATAGGCCCATCTTAGTTTCCTATGGGCTCTCTTATAAAGCCCATTAGGGTTAGGTTAGACCTAAAATATCACTTGTATAAATACCTATTGTAAATCATTCCTACAACTAATCAAGAATATTCTCCACATATGATAGTATTATACTAGAGGGATCGCATTGATTATTGCAAAAAGAATCCCTTCGATATTCTGTTAAAATGACAATATGTATGATGAACTATGTATTTCTTTGGACGTGAACAATTTGTGTAACCAGCTGTGAGACTAAAATCAGTTTAAACCTCTGATTTGGTGTATATTGTTCTAATACCATAAATTACACTATTTAATAACTCTTACTAACATTTAGGCCATGTTTCATGCATGTTTGCTTAGTGGGTCGAAAATTGGGTTTGGTGTGTTTACTCACATGTTTGGTATTTTACTTTTATATTCATATACGAATTCCTTCCAATGTCAAAGACATCATATATATATATAACTATTTAATGTCGAATTTATCCCGGTAAAAAAAAAATCCTTCTTTTAACAAATAAAATAGTGTACCCACCTTATGGCGTTTATCAAATCACTACAAAAAACGCGGAGTTTGCCGACGGAAGGCTACCGACGGAATCCATTCTGTCGGTCGGACCGACGGATCGCCGACAGAATTCTCGAATCGACTGACTCCCGACGGAATACAAGATCCGTCGGGACCGGCCGACGGACTTCCCGACGGAATTTAGTTCCGCAGCCAAACGGTGTCGTTTCGCCTTGCTTACCGACAGTTTTTTTCCGTCGGTCGTTCAAATTTCGACTGCCGACGGAAATATCCGTCGGTAGCCGACCCGCTTTGACTGACACATTAATATTCGCGTGCTACCGACGGAAATATCCGTCGGTAGCCGCACCGCTTTGACTGACTAATAAATATTCGTGTGCTACCGACGGAAATATCCGTCGGTAGCCAAAAAAATTTTTTTTTATAAGAACTGCCGAAGAGAGGCAGTTCTTCCCCCATAAGGGAAAAAAAAAATTTGCTTTCGTCCCCCTCTCCCTGTTCGTCTCCTGTTCGTGGATTTTCTTGTGCGTGGTGCGTGGATTGATCGACAAAGGGCATTACGATTATCTACTCCAATTTTCTTCAATTTAAACGGTACGTTTTTTCTTAATTAATTTTAATTAAGTTGTTGTATTATAAATTGCATGTTAATTATTATAAAACTGTTATTGAATTATTATAAATTGCATGTTAGTTCGTATAAAATTTCATGTACGTAGTTGATGAATATATATGTATAATTAATTCAAATATATGTTAGTACGTGGATTATATGTTTTTTATTGGTTAATTGTAATTAAAAATTGCATGTTAGTTCAAATATATAATGTAGTTCTTGTTAGTTCGTTTTGATAATTAAACTAGGTTATTATTGTTGATTAAATTAGTAATTATTCTTATAATTAAACTAGGTTATTATTGTTGATTAAATTAGTAATTATTCTTATAAGTAGGGGTGTTGTACGGTATGATTAATATAATAATTATTGTTATTGTTTAAATTAAGTCATTATTAATTAGTTTGGTAAATTATTTATTTCATTAGTAACGTGATTTTGTTATTGATTAAATTAGGAAATTATTGACTTAAATTACTAAAATGTTATTAATTAAATTAGGAAATTATTGATTTCATTACTATATTAATTATTGATTAATTTATTATACTTTTAAATTTTATTTATTAAAATAGATGAGTCAAGATGCTAGTGGGGCCTCAGGATCTCGACGTAGGAGAACCTCACTTAGGCCTGTTGAGCCTGCTACGTTGACGTCGTCGGCATCCGTTCCACAGCATTCGCCGCCGTCATCTCAGTCGTCGGCAGCTCGTCGACATCCCACGCGTGCCCGAGAAACCAGACTGAGAATATGGATTGAAGATAATGTACAGTAAGTGTTGGTCCCAAAGTTGAGTTAATAACGAGTAAGCTAGTGAAAATGTCTAGAGGGGGGTGAATAGACTTTTCAAAAATCTTTCGAAATATCAAAGTACAATATGCGGAATACGAAATTATCAATGAGCCCAATTCAAGATTATACTCAACTTATTTTCGAGAACTCTGTTCTATACTCAACTAGTCTAGATCAGTTATGTAATTAAACCAATTAATCAATTTAAACAATCAAAACTGTAAAGTAAATCAAACACAAGATTTATAGTGGTTCGACAACTTGTCTACATCCACTCTCACAAACCCAGTTGTGATGTTTCCACTAAAACTCTTCCAATCGAGTACAAGTGTATGTTCCTGTCTTTAAAGTCCCAAGAAGAAGACTTAGATCTTCAACAGACTATACCTCCAGATATGTCTACGATCTTACTAGAAATTTTACAAGTATCTAGCACCTTGAAAATAACAAACAAAAACTAAAACTTCTCTGTTCTTCAGTAGTAGCCTTCTTGATTCTTCACTTGTCTTCTGGCTATCTTTCTGAACTTCAATCAACTCTGAGAGTAAACTTCAAATATATCTTTGATAATGCTTCACTTGAGTATGAACGTCAGTGTATCAGTAGTTTTTAATTGATCACCATCATGAAGTATTTATAGACTTCAATCTTCAAGAACTTAGTAAGTTGTAACCAACTTTTCTTGATAACTACCTTCAACTGAATCTTCTTATCAATCCACGCGTTTCTGTTATAAATTAGTTATTCCATAACTAACTTCTATATCTTTATCTCTTCACGCGTATTTGTAACTAACTTCAAGTTAACTTGTCTCGTGTAGTCTAGTAGATGTACTTGTCTTGTAGTCCACCTGTTTTGAGTAGCAAACTGGTCTTCTCTTCTTGTACAGTAGACTTATAATAGAACTAATCTAGTCCTATCATCTAACCTAACAAGACTATTACAATACTTTAAGCTTTTATAATACAAGCTTAGTCAACTTACAAGTTATACAATGAACCTAATCTATTACATATAAAAACATGAGCTCTATACAATAATTAAATAGCTCAGTAACAATCTAACATATATGAAGTACTTATAAATCGTACTTATCTTTTGAATACTTTTCTTTTAAACTGTACTTGTCTTTTGAATTCTACTGATCTGTACAAGATGACTTCAACTCAACTAGACTAGATTAGTCAACACTTAGAAAATATTCAAGTCTTCTTTTTGGCTTATCAAAACTTTATCTTTTATCTTTTATTCATCATTTAGGACTTGTTCTAGGATTCATATCCCAACAATTTCCCCCTTTTTGATGAAGCCAAAACTACTTGAATCTTTTCTTATTAGTAGACTAGTTAAGTAGTTATCTTGCCTTTCAACATCAAAATAGTACTTTATCTTTTTCATTCATTCAGAAGTAGATCAGTAGATATTACAAATACTTCAAAAATAACGAAATCAAAACAAACTAAACTATACTTGAAAATTACCTCTTTCTGAATCTGGAACACAGAAAGCATTGAGTAGTCTAGTATGAATTCCTTTGATATGTTCTTCGTCTTCAATCTTCTCATTGTCTAGCAGCTCATCTTCATACTTCTTGATCTGGTTCACATCTGCTCTTTTACCTGAACTAGTCATAGGACACTTCCATTTCGGAAAACCAGGAACAAGAATATTAAAATTAGCAGCAGCAGATATTCTTATGATTAAATTCCATAGCATCTTATGCTGTCCTTCCATGAACTTGTCAAACATAGCATAAAGATCGTCAGAGTTATCAGAATCTCCAAACTTCCTGATAATCCAGTGATCTAGTTCCCACTGCCTTTTCACTTTCATCCAATCTTGACGATGTTCTTTGTCAATAAAGTGATCAATGAGCTTGTCTTCTATTTGATCTTCATCAGGCTTCTCCTTCAACAAACTTTCAATATGCTTTTCTATCTTCTTCTTCTTCGCATAATGAGCTTCATCACTTGGATCACTAACCTTTTGCTTCTTCAAAATAGTTGATTCAGGAGTAGGTTCTTCAATGGTAATGGACTTCCTTTTCGATACCATTCTTGTCTGCACTTCAGCTTCTGGAGATGCAATGGCCTTGCCCTTCTCCTTCTTCTTCAACTCTTCAGCTTCAACTTTAGCTTGCTCAGCTTCTGCAGTTTTAACCAATCTGCCTCTGCCTCTCTTAGGCCTTCTGAGATCTTGCATAGCCTCAGCAGCTTCCTTTGCTTCTGGCTCAGCACTGGATTTAGATTTTTCCATTTCAGCTTCAGCACTAATCTCAGCACTAGTAGATTTTGTCTTCTTTGTCTCTTCCCCCTTTTTGGCTTCATCAGTAGCCTGGAGAGAGAAAAGAGAAGTGAAACGAGTCATCTCTTCATACATAGCCTGTTTCATTTGACTCGTAGCTCTTTCAATTTGCTTCTCATGCGAATTGTTCTGACTTAACTTGTCCAGCTTGGTCGCAACCAACTCCAGCTTTTGAGTAGACAAGTTCAACTCATTCTTGAAATGTGTTGCGGTCAAACGTAATTTCTTGTTTTCTTCAGTCATAGCCGAGATAAGTTGTTGAGCTTGAGTTAACTGATCATACGCTTCCTTCCGTTGAACATCAGCAACCTCGATTCTTGCTCTATAGACCCTTTCCAACTTCCTGGATTCAGTAGCTAGTACGCGAGCAAAATCGACTGAGCTCTTCTCTGAGTATTCAACTTGATCTTGAAGAAATCCCTCAAGTTGCTCAAACATATGCTGTCTGTATTCTTCATCTACCTGACTGACTGCATCAACTATCAAATCTTTTGAACTTGTCACAAGGACATGGTTTTGTTCCATAAGAATCCTCTTGACATCAGACTTGAGAAAGTCATCAATGGACGATTTTACAACACTTTTCAAATCAGCTTTCAACTCATCTATGGAAGCAGTGGAAATTCTTTGAGATGACTGACCAATTTCAGCATGAATGGCTTCTTCCATGATCACATCATCAGCAATAGATATCAAATGACCTTCTGTAGCAGTAGTTACGTCCTCGTCTTCTACTACCTCTGAATCTGGAAACACACTTCCAGCTATGGCTTTCAAACTTGGAAACGGACAGTAAGGCACAATAGCTAACTTAGCCTCCGTAGCCTTCCTCATATCGTCAGCCAAGTCCTTTCTTAATAAAGCGTGCAACTTCGCCATGTATCCACAGAATTCAAATGGAAGTATATCATCAGAATAACGATTTATAAAAGCAAAATCTGACCTTGGACTGTTAGCATGAACAACTTGAAATCTGAACACAATGCCTCTCAACTGATTTGAGACATTATCTAAGTCCACCATAGGATCAGTAGACTGTAAGTCTTCAACTTGCGTAACCTCAGTCATAACCATATCTGTGGCAAAATCGGAGTCTGAAACTTGAATGCCCACATCAAATTTTGACTCTGAGCACATCACATCATCAGAAATGTGTAGCAATCTCTTAGCAAGATCTGTGATGGCATGAGCTGGGAATAACTCTGAGTGATCTTGAACACCACTGGTCTCCTTCTGTTCCATTTCCCAGTCCATAAAGTTTGAGATGCCTCCCTTGCCTAGGATAACTTCAAAAAGATCATCCGTGCCAGACTTCTTCAATGCCACCCAAGTGCATACTCTTAGAAGTTTCTCAAACTGTTCGGATTCATAGTCGACTTCAATAGTCGAGAGCTTCTTTTTCAAGTTTCTGCTCATCTTCGAACGGATTCTCCTTTCTCTCAGACTCATGGGGTAATATACCAAGGATTCAAATCTGACTTCAGACGGGGTCTGAGTAGGTGGGGTCCCTATCTCAGTCGTTGCAGTGGCAACTGGCGACTTATCTGAAGCAGATGGGTGAGAAGGTTCAACATATTCTGTTGAGGGAGAGGGTGTGAAAGTAATGGTTTCAATGGGCTGTAATGTGGCTTGGTCAGGTATGACAACTGTAGGAGTATCAGTTGTATCACTTATGGGAGTGTATAAGGGAAGACTGGCTCTCAGCGGTCGTGCTGCCAGTGCTTGCGAGGTTGGGGGTACAGGTCGAGGCCTAGATCGATGTGATCTAGCCTTGGTTCGGATAGACGTAGACGGGAGAGAGAGAGGAATTGAAACAGATTGAGTAGAGGTACCAACCTGTATACTCGACTCGACTGGACGAGTAGGCGACTCAACTCTCACGAGAGTATACATCTCAGGTATTTGTTCACTCGACTCCTTCTCCTGAGTCGACTCTTCATCTGACTGAGTCTTCTCTGAGTCGGCTGCACTAGACTCTGCCTCTTCAGACTTGTCTAGCGAAGAACTGGATGAATCGGCATACGGCAACACTTCTGACTCATCAATTTGAACCTGCCTTGGGGCAGCTGGCCTTGCAGCAGCCTGCTTCCTCATTGCTTCAATTTTTAAGTAAAACTTAAGAGGATGAAACGGCTTTCCTTTGCTCCAATCATTCTTGTTTGGCAGCAAAAATGGAAGTAATATACTCAGCTTGTTTCCATATCCGACTGCTTGAGATACCACCCAATGTCTGGTATCAGCATCCACCCTTACACTTCGTTCGAAGTACATTATCCTGTCAGCTATCAATTTGAACCAATTAACCTCAGTGATTCCATCATAGATAACAGCCATGATCCTTGTTTTGGCTTGAGTGACCGAGTCATGAGACCCAGTGGCACATAGAAGCATCTTGCTTGCTATGTCCAGCAAAGTGCGATATTTCTCCAAGAGATCACCCTTCTTGGCAGTAGGAGCTTTACCATCTGGCTTGAGCTTCATTTTCTTTCCACAGAAGATGCTCAAATACTTCATCTCCTGCCCTTCAGCATACTTCTCCACATCAATCGTTCCGATGGGTAGCCTTAATCTTTCGAACATCACTTCCCTAGTGATTTCCACTCGATGCCCATCAATAAAAGATTCTAACACTTCTCCTTGTCTATTGACGTTGGCATAAAATTCCAGAACCTCTTCTTCCAACACAACCTGTGGAAATGCCTCTAGGTAGGACTGTAGACCGCATCTGATGCATTTGGTCAAGATTTCCATGTTTCCTTCCTTGTGATTGCCTTTGAAAAATAGTGATGGTTCAACATGCACCTTGTTATCATTTATATATCTTCCGAGATCAAAAGGTGCCTGCATGTTGGAACTTATATCGAGAATCGATCGAATAGACATGGTGAATGATTTGTTATGAGTAAGAGAATAGATTGAGCGAGAAATCAACTGTCAGCACTTAGAAGAGAATAGAGTTGTGAAAACGTGGGTAGAATGAGTGTTAGTGTTTGTTTTTGTTTAAAAACTGAATTTTTGATCCAACGGTCAAGATCGAAGGATTAGATCCAACGGTCGGGACCCTTGGTATTCAGTTACGGAACCGAGAAAAAAATGTGATTTGATTTTGTACAAAATGGAATCCGCCTTTCTTATTTGCAAAATAAAAGAGTGTATTTATCTGACCTATTTTGATCGTGTTTTGGCATGAATTGAATATGTACACCTCATTAACTAGTGGTGTATAAATCCAATTCTAGGATTTTCAAATTTGAACACAATCTTATTACTTTAACATTGGTAATTTGTTTCGAGTAAACATATTAACACATATTCAATGAAGATCAAAGAAAACTTAGCTTGTCTGTTCGAGTCCATCCAGAACAGATGAGTAGGACTAAGCTTCATAAGGCGAGTAGGGTGAATGGCACAAGACGAGTAGTCTTATGTCCACCAGATGAGTTCCCCCTTCGACTATGCATATCTGTCTGAATGTTGAACAGCTCTATGTACCTGTCTTTTTTTAGTACGACAGATAGGCGAGTAGAATTTATATGCCGAATATTAATTTAAAACAAAGATCAAGGTTCAAACAAGATGACTGTTACCAAACTAAGGAGTCAACATAAGGAACTTTAAGAAATCAAGGATTCCCCCTTAAATGTTTATTCCCTTAGTATTACCCCCAGCTTTACCAGCTTCCTCATCGGGTTGTCTGGTCATCTTGTCTAGCCTTGTATACCTGTCTGTTGCGTGAGTAGACGAGTGCTCTAGTCTAGTGATCTTGTATCCATACTTCGTTTAATGTACCTGTCTGGTTAGTACACAGCTATAGGCAAGTAGGATCTAAATCAATTAGCCCTAAACTAATGCATAATTCACGAAATCGTGCCTCAGCTAATGGTTTTGTAAAAATATCAGCTCTTTGAAAATCAGTATGAATCTTTTCCATGCGAATATCCTTCTTTTCTACATGATCACGTATGAAATGATGTTTCACATCAACATGCTTACAACGTGTGTGCAGAACAGAATTTTGTGTAATGGCAATTGCACTATTACTATCACAGAATATAGGAACATTTGATTCACAAATATTATAATCTCTAAGCTGTTGTATAAGCCATAATAATTGACTACAACAACTACCAGCAGCCATATACTCGGCTTCAGTAGTAGAGGTAGCAACACTTGTCTGCTTTTTCGAAAACCATGAAATGAGTTTTGTGCCTAAGAATTGACAAGAACCAGATGTAGATTTCCTATCTATTCTACAACCACCAAAATCAGAATCAGAGTAGCCACTTAGAGATAAATCATCATTTGAAGGATACCATATACCACGATTGATGGTTCCTTTCAAATATTTCAGAATCCTTTTAGTGGTTTCCATATGACTCTCTTTTGGATTAGCTTGAAAGCGAGCACATACACCAACAGAAAATGCAATATCAGGTCTACTAGCAGTTAAGTAGAGTAATGAACCAATTAGACCACGGTAATGGGTTTGATCAGTACACTTACCTTGTTCGTCTGGGTCCATTCTGTATGTAGGTAGCATTGGTACGCCAGCAGGCTTGCATGTCTTAATACCATACTTGTCTAGAAGATTTCTAGTATACTTTGCTTGATTTATGAAAATCCCTTCAGGGGTCTGTTTTACTTGAAGTCCAAGAAAGTAATTCATTTCACCCATCATAGACATCTCAAATTTACTTTGCATGAGTGTTGAGAAACTTTCACTCAGCTCTTTGTTAGGTGAACCAAAAATGATGTCATCTACGTAAATTTGGACGAGTAAAATGTCTTTCCCTTCTTGTCTTCTGAACAAGGTTCTATCTACCTTGCCCTTGGTAAAACCATTTTCTAATAGAAATTGAGAAAGAGTATCGTACCAGGCTCTTGGAGCTTGCTTTAGTCCATATAAGGCCTTCTTTAATTTGTATACCTGATTACCTTTGACTTCGAAACCTGGGGGTTGTTCAACATATACTTCTTCCACAAGAATACCGTTAAGAAATGCACTTTTAACATCCATTTGATATACAGTAAATTTCATGTAAGCAGCATATGCAAGAAACAATCGAATAGCTTCTAGTCTAGCAACAGGAGCATATGTTTCATCATAGTCTATGCCTTCAGCTTGTGAATAGCCTTGGGCGACTAGTCTAGCCTTATTACGAACAACTACATCATTCTCATCTTTCTTATTCTTGAAAATCCATCTGGTGCCAACTACATTATGATGTTTTGGTCTATCGACAAGTTCCCAGACGTCGTTTCGAACAAACTGATTCAACTCGTCTTGCATAGCAATGATCCAATTACTATCAGTCAATGCCTCATTAATGTTTTTTGGCTCGATAGATGAGAGGAAACAACACCAGCAAAACAGAGATGGACTAGATTGTTCTTGCGACTCAAAGAGTTGTCGTCTAGTCTTCACACCAACAGTAGAGTCACCAATAATATTTTCAGTATTATGCGCAGATTTCCATGTATTTCTATTCTTAACAAAAGTACTGTCATCTATATCATGTACAGCATCATGCATATCAACATCATTATCATCAGAAGATTTAATGGGAGTAGACGAGTCGACTAGTTTAGGTATGTCAACTGGTCTAGCAGAGTTACCTTGAGCACTCACCTTCTTCTGGTCATCTGACTCGAGAGCGTTCATGAATGGATTGTATGCCTGAACGGATTCATATACCTCTGAGTCTTTGTCAGTTTCGACAGTTAGCTCAGTAGCTTTCTCACTGATCTTGTTGGTAGACGGGTCCTGTTGAGATTCTTCGAAAACCACATGTGGTGTTTCTTCCACACAAAGGGTTGAGTAGTTGAATACTCTAAATGCTTTGCTAGTCGAGGAGTATCCTAAGAATATCCCCTCGTCTGCTTTAGCATCGAATGCATTCAACTTGCTTTTCCCATTGTTATGGATGAAACACTTGCATCCAAATATATGAAAATATGAAACTCTGGGTTTTCTACCTTTCCATACCTCATAGGGCGTCTTACCTAGTGCTTTATTGATAGCACTTCTATTTTGTGAGTGGCATGCAGTGTTGATAGCTTCTGCCCAAAATTTCTGAGGCGTATTATACTCTGTCAGCATGGTCCTGCAGGCCTCCTTAAGAGTTCTGTTCCTTCGCTCTGCTACTCCGTTTTGTTGTGGTGTCCTTGCTGCACTAGTAAGGTGCTGGATGCCACGCTTAGAACAAAATTCTTTAATATAGCAGTTAATGAATTCAGTACCCTTGTCACTACGGATCTTGACAATTGACTGATTCTTCTCAACCTGTAACTTCTTCAATAGATCAGGCAAAAGTGTTTGTGTATCACTCTTCTTGTGTAAGAAGACTACCCAAGTGAACTTAGAATAGTCGTCTACCACAACAAGTGTGTACCTTCTACCGTTCAAAGTTGGAGGAGTTATAGGGCCATGTAAGTCCATATGTAGAAGTTCAAGAACTCTACTGGTTGAGAGGGATGGAATAGATTTAAAAGAGCCCTTCACCTGTTTACCTTTTTGACAGGAGGTGCATACATGTGACTTATAGTAGACTTCATTGGGAATACCTTCCACAAGGTAGTCTCTGGCTATCTTATTAAGAACCTTAAAGTTTAGATGACAAAGGCGTCTATGCCAGAGCCAGCCAAGTTCTTTAGGATTCTTAGTAAGTAGACAGGTGTCCCTCGGACAACTGTTCCAGTTCACTATGTACACACTTCCTTGTCTAATGCCGACTAGTAGGACTGTGTGTGTTTTCTTGTCGATGATTTCACATTTCTGACTCTTGAACTGCACCTTGTATCCATGATCACAAAATTGTGAAACAGAGAGTAAATTGTATTTCAAGCCTTCAACATAAGAAACGTCTTGAATTTCTATGTCACCATTCCGAATGTAACCAAATCCTTTAGTAACAGCAATGGAGCTATCACCAAATATCACTTTTGGTCCTTCTTGCTCACGATAGCTTGATAAGAGAGTCTTAGTACCAGTCATGTGGTGCGAACAAACACTGTCTATGTACCAAGTTTCTCCTGTTGAGCCTCCTTTCTTGTATAGATCGAGTCGACCCTGCAATAGATGATAATACATAATTTAGGTACCCTCCTTGTTTATTGGGGTCCTTGGGGGTTAGTCGAGTTCAATGGAATCCAAATGTACATTGGAGTCCTGAACAAGTTTGACCTTCTAAGCTTTCGACCATATTTGTTGCAAAATAAGACCTTGTTGTCCTTATCTGGCCTATCAGTCGAGTTCGGGTCTACTCTTTGGAGATAGCCTTTTGACTTAATCTCTACTTGAGCAGGCACTTGTCTATGATAGTCAGAGTAAGGTTTATATGCATTAGGTCCATACGGTTTATAGATATGTTTAGGTCTTTCTTCTCCTTGGATATCATATGACAAAGGTGGAGGATATAGAACAGGTTGTGTACGATATTTTGGACCTTCCTGTCTAGGTCTAGACGAGTAGAGTTGAGACTGCCTTATGAAAGGAGGTCTAGACTCTTGTCGTCTAGTCTGTACTTGTCTAGTACTAGTCTCCTCAGGATACCAGTCCTCGTATCTGACCTGATTTGGTCGTCCACGATTCCTAGTCCTTTGAAGATTAGTTCTAGGTTGAACAGGCTTGTTGTTACCATTCTTTTTACCTCCCTTGGTAATTGGAATGTTAACTCGAGCTTGTCTTGGTACAGTACCTTTTGATGGAGTGTCAATATCGTATATCAATGGTTCTTTTCCTTTATCATTAGTCAAAGAGCTTGAGATGAAAATAGTAGGGTTCTTAGGAACTAGAGTAGACGAGCTGGGTGTCTCAGCACCTATGCCTGTCTTGTCAGCAGGAGCCCTATACCTATCTGACAATTCAAGGTTAACCTTAGACGAGTTAACCAGGTCAGTAAGTTTAAGGTCTAGAGTGACAATCTCGGTTTCTAAGAACTTATTACGTTCTTCAAGTTTTTTGAGCTTACTTTGTAAGACATTGAATTCATGTTTCTCAGTCGCATGTGTCTTAAGTAGGTCTTGATACAACTTGTCTGTCAATACACACTTGTCTTTGAGTTGTCTCAACTCTTCTTGCAAGCGTTCATTTAGGACTGTTATATTAGGATCTACTTTAGACTGAGCTTCCTTAAGATCAATGATTTCTTGTCTTAAGGTGATGTTTTCGTCACTGACTTCAATGAATGCCTTGTTGGCAAGTAGGAGGTCGTCTTCAACTGCACTAGTAGAGTGCTGAAGACTACTCCCTACTTGGCTACTGGCAGTGTCACTTTCATCAGAATCTGATTCATCACATGATTGAAAGGAAGTAACAGATGATACCTCTTGGTCGATTTTAGCCATGAAGCATAGACCATCATCAACTATGAATGCTTCATCGTGATCTGGTTCAGACGGGTAGCTAGATGAGGATGATGGCAACTCGTCTGAGTCAGAGTCAGAGTCATCGTTGGCCATCATTGCCTTTTTACCACGGTTGTATCTTCTTTCCCTTCGTGCTTTGCGTTCTTCTCGATCATCAGTACTCAGGTCTGGACATTCATATATGTAGTGACCTGGTTTCTCACAGTTATAGCACACGAGATCATTAGTAGCCTTTTTAATAGGAGAGTTGTTCCTTCGTTTATCACGTCTATCAGAACGAGTAATCTTCCTACCATCAGACTCTCTATCTTGTCTGTTACCTTTCGAGACTTCGTCTCTCCTTTCGGACGAGTTTCGGTCTCGTCTGGTCTCAGACGAGTTCTTAGAAGCAGACCCTCTATGCTCTCTATAGAACTTCTTATATCTCCCGAAACGTTTATTCAGCCTATCAAACTTTCTAACCATGAGGCTTACTTGATCCTTCAGACTAAGATCAGTATCTAACTCGTCTTTCACAGAAGCAGACCTAGTCTTAGTCTTCGACCTGTCTATTTTAGACGAACTAGCCTTAAAAGCAACGTTCTTAGATACAGCATGTTCTCTGTCACTACTTACTATGGGTTCATCTTCGTCTAGATCAAACTCATGAGCCTTTAGAGTTTGAAACATAGTCTCTGCTGTCCATACGTCTATATCTTGGGTATTCTTAACAAGCATTTTTACCATCTTCCATCGACTATCAAGGCTTTTTAGAATCCTAAGATTGATTTCACGTGGAGTATAAGTTTTACCAAGGACTTCCAAGTCATTCATGATTTTGGTAAAACGAGTATCCAACTGGTCTATTGTTTCACCAGATTTCATATGAAATGATTCGAATCTTTGGACAGCAGTGGAAAGCTTGCTTTCTTTGATTAGGGAGGTCCCTTCACAAATGATAGCTAAGCGATCCCACATTTCTTTGGCAGTTTTACATTTTAACACTTTTCCCAGATACTCGTTAGGAAGAGTGTGTAAGATGTAATTCTTGGCCAAGCTATCCAAATTATTCTGTCTCATTTCTTCAGAGGTTAGTTCCGACCTTGGTTTCTTGACGAGAGTACCCACGGGTTGATTTGCGTCGAGGGCAGCAGTGTTTGGGATCATGGTCACAATTGGACCTTCAGTGATGACAGAGATCATTAAGTCATGAGTGGAGCTGAAGATGGCTTCCATCCTTAGCTTCCAATAGTCGTAATCCTGTACCTGGAACTTAGGTAGTTTGTTGGCGCTTATCTCAAGAGACATGATTTCAAAAAATAAGTGCTAAGTAGAGTTATGATCAAGAACACGTATACAAGAACAGTCAAGGACCAAGACTTCACCCTAAGTCTTGAGTCGGTTATCAAGAAACAGCAGTTCGTAAACTACTGCTCTGATACCACTTGTTGGTCCCAAAGTTGAGTTAATAACGAGTAAGCTAGTGAAAATGTCTAGAGGGGGGTGAATAGACTTTTCAAAAATCTTTCGAAATATCAAAGTACAATATGCGGAATACGAAATTATCAATGAGCCCAATTCAAGATTATACTCAACTTATTTTCGAGAACTCTGTTCTATACTCAACTAGTCTAGATCAGTTATGTAATTAAACCAATTAATCAATTTAAACAATCAAAACTGTAAAGTAAATCAAACACAAGATTTATAGTGGTTCGACAACTTGTCTACATCCACTCTCACAAACCCAGTTGTGATGTTTCCACTAAAACTCTTCCAATCGAGTACAAGTGTATGTTCCTGTCTTTAAAGTCCCAAGAAGAAGACTTAGATCTTCAACAGACTATACCTCCAGATATGTCTACGATCTTACTAGAAATTTTACAAGTATCTAGCACCTTGAAAATAACAAACAAAAACTAAAACTTCTCTGTTCTTCAGTAGTAGCCTTCTTGATTCTTCACTTGTCTTCTGGCTATCTTTCTGAACTTCAATCAACTCTGAGAGTAAACTTCAAATATATATTTGATAATGCTTCACTTGAGTATGAACGTCAGTGTATTAGTAGTTTTTAATTGATCACCATCATGAAGTATTTATAGACTTCAATCTTCAAGAACTTAGTAAGTTGTAACCAACTTTTCTTGATAACTACCTTCAACTGAATCTTCTTATCAATCCACGCGTTTCTGTTATAAATTAGTTATTCCATAACTAACTTCTATATCTTTATCTCTTCACGCGTATTTGTAACTAACTTCAAGTTAACTTGTCTCGTGTAGTCTAGTAGATGTACTTGTCTTGTAGTCCACCTGTTTTGAGTAGCAAACTGGTCTTCTCTTCTTGTACAGTAGACTTATAATAGAACTAATCTAGTCCTATCATCTAACCTAACAAGACTATTACAATACTTTAAGCTTTTATAATACAAGCTTAGTCAACTTACAAGTTATACAATGAACCTAATCTATTACATATAAAAACATGAGCTCTATACAACAATTAAATAGCTCAGTAACAATCTAACATATATGAAGTACTTATAAATCGTACTTATCTTTTGAATACTTTTCTTTTAAACTGTACTTGTCTTTTGAATTCAACTCAACTAGACTAGATTAGTCAACACTTAGAAAATATTCAAGTCTTCTTTTTGGCTTATCAAAACTTTATCTTTTATCTTTTATTCATCATTTAGGACTTGTTCTAGGATTCATATCCCAACAGTAAGTAATTAATTAAATAATTTTAAGGTTTAACAATATTTAATAGCATCAATTTTTGTACGTTTTTTAATTTATAATGTGTTTATTTCTTAATATATATATAATGTCACAGCTTACTTCCTGGTAATGAGATATCGAAGATTTGCACTGAGGTGATTACTAAGTGCAAGATTGCTGCGAATGCCTACTCTTGGCTGAAGGTGCCGCAGACGAAAAAGGATGAATACTGGGAGGAATTTCAGGTATTTGAGTGCATTCAATTAAATATTAATAAACAATTTATTATATATATTATTTGATAAATATGCTGATCGAATATGTGCAGAAACATGCTTATTGGCATAGGGAGTTTTTTTCGGACAACGATATCCACAGGCTCTGGGTATCTTCATGTCAGTCTAGGTATAATGAGATTATGTACACCTGGAGGACTGCTTGGCGTATTCGTGGCGTGGAGCAGACGACGTTGGGGGAGGACGATGGAGTCGACGTGTGGAACACGTTGACCACGTATTGGAGTAGCCCGGAGTACGTGCGGAAGTGTGCAACTGCTCGAGCCAACCGTAGAAGTGATGTGGGAGGTGGGATGTCAAGGCATCGGGGGGGGCCCGATCCGCGTATGAGCACTCAATTGCTCTAGTAAGTGTTCACTAAATTTATTTCAATTATTTATATTATAATATTATATAAAATAATTTTTTATGCTCATTTGGTACAAAATAGGAGCGGGATCTTGGGCGTGAACCCACTCACGTGGATCGGTTGAACGTTCTTCATCCGTTTGATCGAGATTCGCAGACGTCCACATATGGACGCACTACTGAGCTTCACGTAAGTTTAATTAAACTGTGATGTGTTTTTTAATATTTAATTAATTAAATGTATTGAACTATGTATTAATTTAATATTTTTGTAATTATGTAGTTGAATGTGAACCGGAGGATTGCAGAGGCGACGACACAGGCTTCTGCTGATGAAGTCGGGCCCAGCGCCGCCCCTCCGCCTGATCTTAACCGGATTTACCTGGAGGAGGCCCCGGCTGATCGAGGACGGGTCCTTGGCCTTGGCCGGATGAGCCGCTCAGTGAGAGATGCGTCGTCCAGTTCGTCCCAGCGTGCATCGCAGGCCTCTGTATCCTCCACTGCTGCTCCTCCGGACCCGAACATTGTCAACTGGATGAACCACTACTTCCGACAGATGGCTGACACTATGGGTCGATCGTTGGGGATGCCTCAGGATCAAATAGATACATGCTTTGAACAGGCGATGAGCGTCCCCCCTCCTCCGCCTTTCGCTGCTCCGGTTGGTCCATTTCCCCCTCCGTCTTTCGATGCTCCGGTTGGTGGTTCAGTTCCCCCTTTCAATGCTCCAGATCAAAATCCAGATGCAGCCGCAGACGACGGCTTGGATGATTTCATTGGTGGTGATGACTTTTTTGTACCGTATACTGGTTGATGTTTGAACTATTTATTTTTCTGTCGAACTATTTATTTTTCTGTCGAACTATTTATTATTCTGTTGGACATATTTATTTCGGTTGATGCTTGTTTGTCAATGAATTGTTTATTTATGTTATTGTTTATTTATGTTATTGCTTTCAGTCTTGAGAAGAGTAGGAAAGTTACATGGTTCGATAATCACCGAAAGTTCTTACCTCGAGATCATCCATTTAGAAGGAATAAGAACAACTTCTTGAAGAACAGAACAGTTACAATCAATCGACCGCCCATTCGAAACGGTACGTATTTTAATTAATTATACAATTATTTGATCTAGTATAATGTTATACGTATATGTTTTATTAATTTCTTCTAGTATAATGTTACCGTACAGGACATACGTTGTTACATGAGATTCAGTGGACGGGTTTGAAAAAATCTACTGAGGAAAATGCAGCTGAACACAACGGTCGAATCTCAGGTGGATGGAATAAAATGAGTATTTTTTGGGATTTGCCATACTGGAGTTCACTATTGATCCGACACAATTTGGACGTGATGCACATTGAGAAGAATGTGTTTGATAATGTGTTCCACACAATGATGAACACAGAAGGCAAGACGAAAGATACTCCAAAGTCCCGGGAAGAGCTGAACATTTATTGTCGTCGTCAAGAGTTGGAAAAGGATCCCAGTACAGGTAAATATCCGAAGGCTTGCTACACACTGGACAAGCCACAGAAACAACAACTGTGTCGTTGGATTCACGAGTTGAATTTTCCAGACAACTACGTGTCAAACTTGAGTCGATGCGCAGACATAAACAGGGGTAAGGTTTCAGGGATGAAGAGTCACGATTGTCATGTTTTTATGCAGCGCTTGATACCGATTGCGTTCCGAGACGTTGTTCCTCTCAATGTGTGGAGGGCTATCACTGAATTAAGTCTTTTTTTTAGAGATTTAACATCTTCAACGATCAAGATCGATGATATGATTCGTTTGGAGCAAGATATTCCAGTGATTTTGTGTAAGTTGGAACAAATTTTTCCACCTAGCTTCTTCAACTCCATGGAACACTTACCCGTTCATTTAGCGTATGAAGCCAGAATTTGTGGTCCAGTGCAGTACAGGTGGATGTACCCATTTGAAAGGTAAACTCTTACATTTTTCATTTTTTATATATACTACATGCATGCATGTTCACTGAATTAAAATATATGTTTTTTTATTATAAATCAGATATCTCCACAACTTGAAACGCAATGCTAAACAAAAGGCAAATGTGGAAGCATCGATTGTTAATGCATATTTGAATGAAGAGGTTGGCATGTTTTGTTCTTATTATTTTGAAGACCATGTCAACACTCGGTTGAGAAGTGAACCACGTAACTACGGTGGTAGAGATACAGACAATATCGGTGAAGAGGTTGATGGAATGCTGTCTATATTCAAGTCTAAGGGACGATCAATAGGAAAATTCACTGAACGAGAGTGGGAGTCGAACAGAGAGGCAGAAATAGCACAAACGTATGTGTTATTGAATTGTGATGAAGTTCAGCCTTACATTGAGTAAGTATTTCATATTTTTATCATTACTTCATTTATGTAATTTAATATTAATTGTGATTGGATGTTGTGAATTAGGATGTATACTCAAGAACTAAGACGAACAGAACAAAACATCTCAGATACAGATATAGATGCTCGTCTTCAACGTGATTTTGCCCGATGGTTCCAACGTTGTGTGAGTACCATTTCCTTAAATTTTACGTAAATAAATATGATTCATAATTAATGTTAATTATTTGAACTGTATAGGGACGGTCAAACGATTTTGGGAATCGATTCTTAAAGGATCTCAGCAAAGGACCACTACGTCGTGTAAAGACTTACAACGGCTATATTGTGAAGGGCTACAGATTTCATACATCTGAGTATGCATCGAGAAAAGTGACTACCAACAGTGGTGTTTGCGTTAGCAGTGCAAACTACAATGCAGATGCAAGTGACTACTATGGGGTGTTGCACGAAGTCGTTGAAGTAGAATATCCGGGATATCCAACAAAGACTGTAGTGTTGTTCAAGTGTCATTGGTTTGATTCAGGCCCTTCAGGAACAAGGATTCATCCGGAGTACAAACTCGTCGATGTTAATCCGAAAAGGAGCTATATCGGGAATGATCCATTTGTATTTGCCCATCAAGTATCTCAAGTATACTACTGCAAGTATCCAGTACGATCATCACGTAGTAAAATTGAATGGCACGCTGTTTGCAAAGTAAAGGCAAGATCAATGGTAGAAGTCCCTACAAAGGACAAGAGTGATGAAGATGATTCTCCGTTTCAAACGGAACAAATAGAGGCTAGAACTGAAGTCTTTACGGGAGATTTGAATATCCACGTAGACTTGACGGCTGGAAATTCACAATTGATCGAAATTGAAAACGATAATGGAAATGAGGAAGATGATGAAAATGAAGAGGAAGAGGAGGAGGAGGAGGAGGAGGAGGAGGAGGAGGAGGAGGATGATGATGAAGAGGAAGATGAGACAAATAATGAAAATGTAGATGAAGAAGATGAAGAGGAAGAAGGTGAAGAATAAATTATATAATGTAAGCTAATTATTTTATTAGATGTACAATTTAAAAATATTTATTTATCATTAAGTTACAACTAAAAATTGTGAAAAGAAATTATTTTTTTGATTTTTTTAAAAATATAATTCGCAAAAAAATGAATATTTTAGTAAAAAAAATGAATATTTTAGTATTTAAAAATATATAAATTATATTACAAATTTAATTATTTAATTTATGTGAATGAAATTAATTTTATGAAATTTTTTTAAAAATAATTAGCAAAAAAATGAATTTTTTACTAAAAAAATATTAGTATTTTAGTTAAAATATGAATATTTTAGTATTTTAAAATATATAAATTATAGATTTCAAATTTAATTATTTGATATATTTGAAAGAAATTAATTTTGTGAATTTTAAAAAAAAAATGGGTCGAAAATGAGTACATATACAATTAATACTACAATTACGAACAAGTAACACATCTGTCCGAGTGGTAGGCGCCCTTCACTAGGCGCCCACACACCCGGGTTCGATTCCTAGCAAGGCCAGAATAATATATGGTGGCCTTAATAACAGTTCGGGGGTCGGGGGTCGGGTCGGGTCGGGTCGGGGGTCGGGTCGGTGACCCGGGTCAATTAATTTTTTTTTTTTGGGTTGACTTGCCGACGGATAATTCCGTCGGCACTACCGACGGAACCCCCGACGGACACCGACTGAATATAATCCCGAATTTAAAAAATATAAAATCTAGATCCGTCGGCACGTACCGACGGAATTACCGACAGAAGCCGACGGATATATTTTTCTTAAAAAAATGCTAAAATTAAATATCCGTCGGTAAGTCCGTCGGTACTACCGACGGACGGACCGACGGAATTGTCGACAGATATCAGACCCGGTTTCGAAACGGGTCATTCGGACTACCGACGGAATGAGATCCGTCGGCAGACTCGACAGATTTATTCCGTCGGGAATCCGTCGGGACTACCGACGGAAAAAAAAATTCCGTCGGTAACCCCTACCGACGAGTCTAGAGCCGACTGAATTATTCCGTCGGTAATTCCGTCGGGAAACCACGCCTACCGACGACAATTCCGTCGGTAGGTCCGTCGGTAAATCGCTCGTTTTTTGTAGTGAATGCGGATACTTGAAAAATGGAGGCGGATACTGGATTCCATCTAGGAAAAAAAATCGATTTGCATGTATTATCTAATTATTTTAACTATGAACCACGTGGTTCAAGAGATCATCGATGGATCGTCGATAATGATATCTTATTGAGACGCATTTATATTATTACTCCATATACTAGCTATACATTTAAGAAATATTAAAAAATAAAAATCAATAACAAAAAAAATAAAAATGTACTCCGTATTAAAGAAATCATCCTCATTATTCATATTATTATTGCATACAAAAAGAATTGATTTTTTTTTTTTTTTTTGACAGAACACAAATAGAATTTATTAAACATAAGAAACATAAACTATATACTCCAAGATACCATAATTCTCGACAGGATCATACGAATACGTGTTGGAAATGGAAAACCCACGACCCATCCGAAAAACGCCAGTTCCACCGACTACCGGCAACTCCCGGTTCCTCGAATCTATCGGATTCCGGCCCAAGATGCAGAGGCTACTCCCATTGTACTCGCCAGCAGTGAAGACAAAGTTTAGGTTCATTGCCAAAGCCGGTATTTGCAAGTCCGCGAATGTGATGAGGCCTTGGGCCCGGCCCAGTTTCATGGAATTGCGATCGGGCTCAGCCGTTATCAGGTCATCCAAAACCCTAACTTGACCGAACCCGGTGCGTGAACCGGAAGTGATTTCGGCCCGAGCAACCTCCCAAACGGTGGCGTTTGGCTCGCCCAACGCGTCTTGGATATAGAATCTGAGCCTTGCTGTTTTCTCCTTACGTTGAGACATGTTTCTGAACCAGCTGTCTGCATTTTTAGCTTCTTCCCTCGAAATTGATTGTGCATCAATATTCGCTATGCACAATACTAATAACAAGGAAGAAATAATCACAAATTTGAAAATTATTGATTCCATTTGTAATATGTTTGGATTGATGTGGTATTGTTGTGAAGTTTTGGGTGGGTATAAATAGGTAAATTTTGTTGAATTAATGAAAGATGAATATATCTAGTCTAGGAAAAATCAAAGATGTAGAATTAATCGTGCATGGCTGTATATTGGAGTATAATAATAATGTTGTGTATAATTATTTAATTACCAATTTACTCGTGAGGTAGAATCATTCCGTAACGCGGTTATACTTTGTAGAACATTGCAGTATTTTTTTTCTTCTGGAAGTACGAATATTGTAAAATGTACGAAATAAGTCAACTTGATGAAGTTTGAATAATTCAATCCTATGTATAAGATCTTAGGTAATGAGCTTACTTTATCATTATTAAATTCAATTTTAATAAGACACGGACAAAATGCTTCTGGATTTACTTGCTCCGAGTTGCACATTGTATGCTTTCAAGTTCAACGCATTTCTCATTCTAATTAGTTGGCAAAAATAGCCAAATTAAATGTTTCTGCATTTTGTTTCGTGTTACTACTATACTTCCAAATTCCACCTACTTCTTATTTTAAGTTGACTAGCTAATTTTTTGTATAAATCAAGTGTGCTTTATATATCTCTTTACTCTACTAATCTTTACCTGTTTTTTTTTTCATCTATCATTTTAAATTAATTTTTACACTGATTACACTGATATGGACACAAAAATTAAGAAATTTTGATAAAGTGTATTATTTAATTAAAAAGAGGTGATAAAATAAAATGTACTATACTTGAGGTGTACTATTTTGTAGCAGAGCTGGTCCTGATATTAGAAGAGTACAGAGTAACCATGCTGTTTTTAGCAGCACTTGAGGTTGTTAGAAGACGCCAGTGGAATTTTTACAGGTAAAAGTGCAAACTTGAAATCATTTGTTCTAATTTTGTCGGTCCACAATGTATTTTACAGGTGAATTAAACACAAAAAATGGAATATTAGATTAATCGAACCTAATTAATTAGAGTGAATAGTGTAATTGCTGATATGTACAAATCGTGTGATGTTGAACATATTGGAGAATGCGAATCTGAATAATGTAGGCAAGTTTAGAGCTGTAAAAACAGTGCCACTTCCATTTCATGAGTGCAATTTGCTATATTTGCTCATCGTACAATTCTTTCAAGATTGATGATTATGGTAAAAAAAACTCTTAAAATAAGTATGAAATGTGTATAAGTGGACCGTCAATGAAATATGCATATACATATCATGCACAAAGTCTACACAAAATGTGAACGTACGGATCGTGCACAAAATGTGCACACGACATTTGTATTTTATTTATTACAAGAAAAAAAAAAAACAATTTATCACACATCTTTCATTACGTTATAAAATGTGTCATACATGTTTTGTGAAACTCATGTTCAAAAACTCAATGTATTTTTACCGTGTCAGTCTAAGTTTAACCCAAAGTGGTGCAACAAGTCTAATGTGAGATAAGTAAAGATAAAAGATGGAGTAGGTAAGCAATTTGTTTGACACAAACAAGTCAAAGCTTGGATATTTATCATTTAATACTTTTCTCTTGTGGGGGCAAAATTTGGTAACTTTGATTTATCCAATTCTCGAAGCTATGTACAAATGTCAGTGGAGTAGGTAAGCTCTATATACAGGTTAAAGAAACTAATTGTTTATTGTAACTTAATTATACACATAATTGTGTGTGTTTTAATTATAATTAACAGTAAATCGTTATAAATTAATAATCATGAGATTATGAAATTTGATTAATCCAGATATTGTTGTAAGGGTAATCCATCCTAGATTTCTAGTACACCTTTATCCGTAACTCGTCAATTTAAGCCCGATTTAATACCAATAAAAAAAATGATAGTTAGGGATGGCAATTTCAACCCGGCCCGCCCCGACCCGTGCTATTTGGGTCGTCCCGCCCCGGACCCGTATTGAAATGGGGCGGGTCCGGGTATCACCCTCGACCTGTGACCCGTTTTTATATTAATTTTTTATATATATTATACATATAAATATAATATATCTTCAATATTTTGATGTTTATTAATATATATAACTGATGTGACCTTATCGAGTTCACCTAAGTGAATGATAAAGAACACAACCAAAGAGAGATTGAAATAAGAATTACCTAAATAAATCCTTCGAAAATCCTTGAATGTTTAATGGTATTGCACGCCTTTACTGAATATGAGGACCTGCACACAAACCGAGCCGGAGGGGTGTCCGGCGACGGACCTCCGACGCTCAAGTAAGTTGGGTTTGATGGAGAAGATGATAAGAAACAGAGTATTTCGTATTTAAAGTGAGTAGTAATGGAAAAAGTGACTTAACCTTCCATAAAGAGAAAATGGAATGCTTTTATACCTTGCTTTAGAGGGGTAAGGGAGTAATTTGACTTCTAGGGTTTGTTGCCCACAGTGCCACGTCACTGTCCTTTCTGACGCATAACTAATTATTCAGGTAATGCGCCTTCATTTGCAGGGATTTGCAGAGATATTCTGACACACTGGGATTCGATACTTCTTCTTATTAAAAGAGATCGTTCATCTTCTTGGTCCTAGACGGAGGTGCCAGTCACCAGATCAGGTCGTTAGGAGATCTGATCAGGTCGTGATTCTTATCAGGGGCAAAGCCTTTTCTTGTCTTGTGGGGATGTGATCATCACCCATTCTGGAATGATCCAGGAACTAATCCTTTCGGGATGTGGCACCATAATGCCACATCATCCACTCCCCCCTATTCTTGACTATGACAGTTCTTTGCCAAAATAGTTAAGAATAAAGTTTTTCAAATTCTCGGATTTCCCGCTCATTTTCTAGGGGATATTTACCTTTAATCTGAACCGTTCTTCAAAACTTTAACCTTTCATCTTCCTTCATCCTAGCCTTACACGCGTCATTTCCCTACTCAAGCGATTGTCCCATCGCCCTTTATCGTAAAAAGGGATATCTATCCCCTCCTTTTCCTTTTTTACTTCCAATTTTGGGGAAAACTTCCATCCTTTACAGAAATTTCTTCTTAACAGTCCGGTGGGAAAGCTTCCTTTGTCCGACGAAATTTCCGTTCTGGTGCCACCGCTTCCAGTCTCCAGGTATTGATTTCTATTTTCTTTATTCTCTTTTTTCCCCCTTCAAATGGCTAGCCTATCTCCTTCCGCATCTGGTTCCTCTTCTTTCTCGACTGAAGGAGAAAATACCTGCCCGGAATCTCGCCACCATGGCTCTCGAAACCTAACTCCAGACCAACTTTACTCTTCCGGCCATACGGATGTACTATCCGATCAATACCCTAGATCTCGGGTGAGGCCTCCACCATCGGTATCGGTTCCATCTTCATCTTCCCTTTCTTCTCATTCTTTAATGTCCCGTCGTCCCCGGAAATTAGCTATTCCGGAGGACACTTCCGATGAGTTACTGGATTTAGTTGCTTTCGGGTCCACCCTTACTCGTGCTGAACTTAGGGAAATAAAAAGGAGGTGCCATAGTCCTTCGGATTTTGTTTTCGACATGGCTCTTCCACAAGAGAGACCCAATTTCTTTTGTCCCCCCTCCTTACCTTTCTTCAGGGCGCATATAGATTGTGGGGTTCGCTTCCCCATTTGTCCCTACCTTGCGGATGTGTGCCGTCTTTTCAACATTTCGGTAGCTCAAGTTAATCCCTCATCCATAAGAACCTGTCTTTCATTTTATATATTCTCTTGAGGCATTATGGGGGTAATCCTAGTGCTGAGATGTTTGTATCTTGCCATGAGATTAAGCTAAAGGAGGGCTTTTTCTACTTCAGTTCTCGGGTTGGTGGTCCTCCTAATTTTATAAAGAAACCTCCTAGTCTTGAGGTGGGTTGGAAAAAGAAATACTTCTGGGTCACCCCAAAGAGTGGGGGATGGCCCTTTTCTAGTAACGAGTGGCTGGAGACCAATCCTTCTTATCCTATTATCCCTAACACTATCGTTTCTCAAAGGGATCGAAAGATCATGGGCTGTTTAGAGGACCATGTTCTTGATAAGAAGAATGGTCTTTTCAAAATAAACTATCTTGTTCGAGATCGCAGGGTGTTAATCCACTTTGGTCTTGATAGCTCTGGAGCGGAACTTTCCCCCAGAGCCGGTAAAGTCATCTTCTTTTTCTTATTTTTATCCTTCTTTAACTCTTTCTGCATTTATTCTGATCTATCTTTCTTTTACTTATTTCTCAGAGATGGACTTTGCTTTTAGTTCTGTCAAGCTAGATCTGGTGGATGTCGAGGACGAAGAGGTTGCCACCACAGAAACTTCTTCGGCAGCTCCCGCTTCGGCAGCTGAGCTAACTAACGTTGCTCCCCTATCGGCTCCTTTACCTCCAGTGCTATCTGTTCCTGGAGAATCGTCTGTTCCTCCTACTGATAGGATCCTCAGGAGCACTACTGCTAGCATGCCTCCTCCTGTTCATAAACGTCCCGCTCTGGGAGATAGTGATAAGATTCCTTCTAAAAAGTCTAAGTCCCATCGCACCCGCTCAGATGCTGCTGTTCCCCGAAGATCCGCCAAGGACCTTTTCATTCTGGAGATCCCCAAAGCTGTTTCTGAATTAAGAGGTGAAGAAAGTGCTGCCTTTCTTAAGTTGATCCCTACCACCGATGATAAGCATCGGTTCTTTAAACACTCTACTTCCCAGCTTTGGGAGACTTCTTCTGAGTTGTGTACCCAGGTAATTTATTTTTCCCAGGTGTTGCTTTCTTTCCTCTTTTCTTCCTTAGTCGTTTTAATAGTTTTCTTTCAGCTTATGGCTGTTCAAGGGGTCCTGCTGGACAAGACCGAGAAAGAGCATACTAACAAGGATATGAAACTTCTCCGCTTGGAGCTGTCTAAGAAGGACGAGGAGGTTCAGAAGGCTGTGGCAGATCTTAATCTACTCACCATTCGCAATGCTGATTTGCAGAGGAAGGTAGAAGAAAGCTGGGACCTAGCAGATAAGGCTCGTTCTGATCTGGTTTCCCAACATCAAGAGGAGGTGTCAGCTTTGAAGGCTCAGTATGAAAAAGCTTTGGAGATTCGTGATGAGAAGGCTCTGGAGGAAGCCTTTACTCAGGGTCAGAAACGGGGTATTGAGGATTGCCGTAGGAGGTTGTTGACGACCTCCATCGGCCAGGAGTTTCTCCAGGATCTTCACTCGGGACTAATCGAAGCATATCAGTGTAGCCCCCACTATGTCAGAGATATGAATCCCCACATTGGTCACTTTATAACCCACGGGGTTAAGTGCGCCATAGCCCAAGTGAAGGAGCAGGGTTTTAAGCCTTCTATTGATACTGCACCAATTCTTAAGAGTTTAACTCCTTCTCCTTTTTTCCGTGGAGATCTCAATGCAGGATCTGATCAGGAGTGGTGGCTGCCTGTTATTCAAAAGGCGGCTTTGAAATTGGCTTTTGAGAAGGAGTTAGGTCCTGAGATGCCTGTTGCTCCGTCGCTGCTCTACAACGTCTTTCCTTCTCATCAGGGCCCTCCTTCCTCTGATCCTCTGCCTAATCTTCCTCCTTTGGAAGGATCCAACGTTCCAGATCTAGAGCACCTTAACTTTGAAGAAGAGACTGTCCCTGCTTCTGATGCTCAGATTTAATGTTTTTCTATGTTTGAGAGCTTGCATGCTCTCTTTTATCATCAAACTTTGTTGTTTTTGTTGACGTACTCTTTACCTTTTGCCTTTCCTTCTTCTGTACCTGGACATGGTTTTTCCTTTAATGTGCACTTTATCTATCGAAGCTGCTTCTGTTTTTAATATATTTATGCATTATATTGCTTGAAGTTGCCTCGGAAAAAATTGAAATTTTCCTAAGTAGGTAAAATGTTTCTGATCTCGGACTCAGGTCCTGAGATCTCTTCTCATCCTCAGAGAAAATTAAAATTTTTCTAAGTAAGTAAAATGTTTCTGATCTCGGACTCAGGTCCTGAGATCTCTTCTCATCTTCAGAAAAAATTGAAATTTTTCTAAGTAAGTAAAATGTTTCTGATCTCGGACTCAGGTCCTGAGATCTCTTCTCATCCTCAGAAAAAATTGAAATTTTTCTAAGTAAGTAAAATGTTTCTGATCTCGGACTCAGGTCCTGAGATCTCTTCTCATCCTCAGAAAAAATTGAAATTTTTCTAAGTAGGTAAAATGTTTCTGATCTCGGACTCAGGTCCTGAGGTTTCTTCTCATCCTCAGACTCAGGTCCTGAGATCTCTTCTCACCCCCGGATTCGAGGAGTAGCGACTATTTCTTTGGCATCACATTTTATACTCTTCTGTTAGCTGTTTATACTCCTCGGGGAGTTATTTACACTTTAGATGTAAGGAGCAGCTCTTGCTCATTCAGAGTCATATTTTATACTCTTATATGAGTTGTTTATACTCCTCGGGGAGTTATTTATACTCCGAATGTAAGGAGCAGCTCTTGCTCATTCAGAGTCATATTTTATACTCTTATATGAGTTGTTTATACTCCTCGGGGAGTTATTTATACTCCGAATGTAAGGAGCAGCTCTTGCTCATTCAGAGTCATATTTTATACTCTTATATGAGTTGTTTATACTCCTCGGGGAGTTCATTCGAATCTTGCATAACTTGGATCATCGGAATAATCAGGTAATAATAAGATAAAAAGGAACTGCTGTCACCAGCTCCTTGTTTCATTGAAATTTTCAAAGTGCAAGCTATTACAAAGATATTTCATGTCCTGGATATGTCATACAGTTCATGAAATAGAAAGAACGACAAAAGTAAAGACTTCAGATCTTGCCTGTTTCTTCAGTAGTAATATTTCTTGAGTTTGCTTATGTTCCAAGGACGTGCTACTTCCTTTCCATCCTCTCTCATCAATTTGTATGCTCCTCCCTTCAGTACTTCTTTCACTATGAATGGCCCTTCCCAATTTGGTTCTAACTTCTTCACTGGTTTGAGTGCATCAACCCTTCGGAGGACCATGTCCCCTTGATCAAACTTTCGCGTTTTTACTCGTTTGTTATACCCAGTTTTGATCTGGCTCTTGTATACCTCGGCCCTGAGGCGTGCGATCTCCCTTTCTTCCTCCACCAGATCCAGATTCTCCTTCATTAAGGCTGAGTTCTGATTCTCATCGTAGGACATGATTCGATGAGATTCAGATCCAATTTCCACTGGGATCACTGCGGCTGCTCCATACACCAGGTTGAAGGGTGTCTCTCCAGTAGCTGTTTTAGGACTGGTTCTGTAGGACCAGAGAACAGAATCCAGCTCTTCCGGCCAACTTCCTTTCTTCTTTTCCAATCTAGCTTTAATCCCTTCAACTATGGTTCTGTTAGTTACTTCCACTTGACCATTAGCCTGAGGATGTGCTACAGATGTGAATCTCTGTGTGATTTTCATCTTTTCACACCAGCTCCTGATAGCCCTGCCACTGAACTGAGTTCCATTGTCTGAAACAAGGATTCTGGGGATCCCAAACCTGCAACAGATATTCTTCCACAGGAACTTTTGAACGTTGTTCTCGTCAATCGTAGTTACTGCCTCAGCCTCTACCCATTTGCTGAAATAATCTATAGCAACAATCAGAAAGCATCTTCTCCCTGAGGCTTCAGGGAATTTTCCTACAATGTCGATCCCCCATTTATCAAAAGGACATGGGGAGTACATGACCCCCATTTCTTCTCCTGGAACATGGATAAGTGGACCATGCTTTTGGCACTTATCACACTTCCGTATCAGCTCCTTGGCTTCTCTGAGCATTTTAGGCCAATAATACCCAGCTCTCAGAATTCTTCTAACCACGTCTCTAAATCCTGTATGGCTTCCTCCACATCCTTCATGGATCTCTCGGATGACGTAATTCCCCTCTTCATTAGTTATGCACTTTAAATATGGTTGTGAGAATGACCTCTTGTACAAATCATCTCCTATCATGCAATACCTCGCAAATATTGTCCTCTTAGGAACTCCAGGTCGATCCAGCCTCTGTCCTATTTTCAAATAGTAAATAATGGGGATTCTCCAATCTCCATTCTCTGCTCCTTCTTCCACTGAGAACACCTCCAAATCTATCATCCTATTGTCTGCTGTTAATAGAGTGATCTGACCTCTAGCTCCTTCTTCCACTGAACTGGCTAGTTTTGCTAAGTAATCAGCCTTGACATTTTTTGCCCTTGGTATCTGTTCCAAGGAGAACTCCACAAATTTTGATCTGATGCTTTCCACCATTTTAACATACTTGATCATCTTTTCATCCTTTTTCTCGTATGATCCAGCTACTTGTTGAGCCACTAACTGGGAATCTGAGAAAATCTTCACTTTCTGAGCCCCCAGATCTGCTAACATCCTCATTCCCCTGACCAAGGCCTCATATTCTGACTCATTATTTGAGGCTTTGAAACCAAATTTGATGGCAAATTGCAGTTCTTCTCCTATGGGTGTAATGATCATTACTCCAGCTCCACTTCCCATCATGGTAGAGGATCCATCCACATAGGCTATCCATTCCTCCAACTCCGTGTTCCTCGTTGTTTCCTGGATGAAATCCGCCAGGGCCTGAGCTTTAATAGCAGTTCTCGGCTCGAATTCTATGTCGTATTCGCTTATTTCTACTGCCCATTTCACCATGCGTCCTGACAGATCAGGTCTCCCCATGGTCTGCCTTAGAGGCAAATTCGTTCTCACCACTACCTTGTGAGCTAAGAAATACGGTCTCAGTCTCCTTGCTGTCACCATTACTGCCAGTGCTGACTTCTCCATTTCTGAGTATCTTTCTTCAGGACCTTGGAGCATCTTACTCACGTAGTATATTGGCCTTTGATGTCCCCCTTCTTCTCTTAGGAGAACCGAGCTTAGGGAGTGTTCTCCGACAGAGAAGTACAAGAACAAGATCTCTCCCGAGATGGGCTTGGTGAGCAAGGGTAATGTCGAAAGATGATCTTTCAGTTCTTGGAATGCTTTGCTACACTCCTCGCTCCATTCGAATTTGGATCCTTTCCTCAAGACTTTGAAGAAAGGTAAACTCCTTTCCGCTGATCTGGAGATAAAACGACTGAGAGCTGCTACACGACCATTCAGCCTCTGTATCTCTCTTATATTCCTGGGCTCTTGCATTTCTAGAACAACTTTTACTTTCTCTTTGTTCACCTCAATTCCTCTTGGAGTGACCATGTACCCCAAGAATTTTCCCGACTGAACCCCGAAGGCGCACTTCGCGGGATTAAGCTTCATACCACTTGATCTAATCACCTCAAAGGTCTCTTCCAGATCTTTCACGTGATCTCTCTCCTTTAAACTCTTCACCAACATATCGTCTACGTATACTTCCACATTTTTTCCTATCTGATCTCGAAAGATCGAGTCCACCATTCTCTGGTACGTAGCTCCTGCATTTTTCAAACCAAAGGGCATATCTGCGTATCCGTATGTTCCACAACATACTACAAAGCTGGTTTTCGCTACATCCCTGGGGTCCATCTTGATCTGATGATACCCCTGATAAGCGTCCATCATGGAAAGTAACTCACATCCTGACGTAGAATCCACTAGTTGATCTATCCGAGGTAATGGATAGTGATCTTTCGGGCAAGCTTTGTTGAGATCTCTGAAGTCTATGCACATCCTCCACTTTCCAGCTCCCTTGGAAACCATTACTGCATTGGAGAGCCACTCCGGGAACTGGATCTCCACGATGTGTTTCGCCACTAACAGTTTATCCACTTCCTCAATGATAATCTTATCCTTTTCTGGACCAAACCTCCTCAACTTCTGCTTCACCGGCTTCACTTGGGGACTCACATTTAGGCTGTGCATGGCCAAAGAGGGATCTATCCCCGTGAGATCAGCCGAATGAAATGCGAAGATATCAGAATTAGCTCTGAGACACTGAATTAACTTGTGAGCTACCTCATGACTCATCTGAGTTCCAATTTTAGTCGCACAACCTATCTTGTGAGGTAGCAATTCGACTGCCATAGTCTCTTCTCCAGGTCTGACCTGCAAGTAAGGGTCTTCTTCCATCATCTCTTCTTCTCTCATCTTTTTTCCCGCAGGATCATCTCCTCTCCCCTGATCTTTCTTAAACACCTTATCCGCCTGATTCACAGTATCTACATAACATCTCCGGGAGCTGACCTGATCTCCAAGAACTTCCCCTACTTCATCTCCCACTGGGAACTTCATTTTCATGTAATAGGTGGACACCACTGCTTGCAATGAATTCAATGATGGTCGTCCTAAGATCACGTTGTAGGAAGAAGGTGCATCCACAATCAAGAACTCCACCATCCTCACCCTCTGCAGTGGCTGCTCTCCTATCCGCAGTTGCAGAGTAACCTGCCCCCAAGGTTGGATAGCTCCTCCGGTGAACCCATATAGAGCTGTTTTAACCGGCATGACTTTCACATTCAGGTCCATCTTGTCAAAGCATTCTTTGAACAGGATGTCGCAGGAACTTCCTGTATCAATGAACACCCTCGCCACATCGTATCCTCCTATCTCAGTCGTGATTACCAGTGCATCATTATGTGGCTGGAAGGCACCTCCTCCATCGGCAGGACCAAACTGAATATTTGGTACTGTGTTGAGGTCTGATACACTATGCACCTCAGACCCCCAAGTTCTTGCCTCCCTTACAAAGGCCTTTCGTGCTCTGTTTGAATCACCATCGGTAGGTCCTCCCGCACTCATGGAGATGTTACCCCTCTTCGGGGGTGCACCTCCTCCTTTAGGTGGCTCCTGCGGCTCCTTCCCTTTACCTTTATCGTCCCTCTGACCATAACTCTTATCTCTCTCAGCTCTCACATACTCAGCTAATTGCCCTTCTCGTATCATTCTTTCGATCGCATCTTTGAGATGACGACACTGGTCTGTATCGTGACCGTACTCATTGTGGTACCTGCAATATCGATCAGATCTAGGGTTTTTAGGACCACCCCGAGCTGAGTACGGGAACTTAAATCCCGGCTGGTCCTGCATCACCTTCAGTAACTCCGAGGGTTGTTTGGTCAGAGGCGTATGGTTTCGAAAATGTCTGGTCTCAACCTTAGCATCTTTGTCTTCATACTTACGTCTCTTGTCCCCACTACCTTCTTTCTTAGGGTAAGAGCTTCTTACTTCTCCTTTCTTAGTGTGCTGGATTTCTTCCAGATTAATATACTTCTCCGCTCTGACCAAGAGCTCGTCAAATGTTAGTGGAGGGCGCTTAGCCAAGGATTTAAACAGATCTCCCTCTATCAAACCTTGAGTAAGGGCATTAATTTTCACTTCCCCTGTTGCATTGGGCACTTCCAACGCAGCTTCATTGAATCTTCCAAGAAAGGTCCTTAAGCTTTCCCCAGTTCTTTGCTTAAGGCTCATCAGTGACAAGGACGTCCTGAGCTGTCTTCGAGCACTTGCGAACTGGTGCAAGAAAAGAGAGCTCATCTCAGTAAAGGAACTTATGGAATTGGGAGATAGCTGTGCGAACCATTGTTGGGCCGCTTTGGTCAAGGTCGTCAAGAACACTCGGCATTTGACCCCTTCCGTATATTGATGGAGGAGGGCTCCGTTCTGAAAGCGAAGGAGGTGCTCTTGAGGGTCGGTAGTACCATCATACTCATAAGAGAGTGTTTTAAAGTTCTTAGGAAGCGGATCCATTAAGATCTCAGATACAAATGGAGATCCCACTGCCTTATTTCCACTCATAGCATTTTTCTCATACATTCCCTTCATCTCTTCCATCTCCTTTCTTAATGCCACAATTTCCGTGTTAATGCTCTCCCGAGCTGAGGATTGGACATACTCCTCTCCTGAACTGTCCTCCTCCTCACCACTCATGGGGAGCACGACCCTCTCCTTTCTCTTCCTCGTAGCCCTGTCAGTGGTTGCAGCCAGCACCTCCGTCTGTTCTTCCAATGCCGGATCCCTCTGAACTGGGGGAGGAGGAATACCTCCGGGAGGGAGTTGTTCCCGTATGTTCATCGTCGGAGGAGTGATGGGGGTACCTTGGGCTGGCACTCCTCTCCGAGCTAGTGCCTCATCCACCGCAGCGGTGATCAGATCTCTTAAACTTTCCAGAGGCAGGGTAACAACGTGCCCAGAAGAGGGGGATGGATTCGGTATTTCCCCTCTCTGGCCTACAGTAGCATTTTCCACCCTAACCTCATTGGCCGATTCAACAATAACAGTTGGATCATTGACGTTGGTCGGGTTAGTGGCCACGCCCGCAAAGTCCTTGCTCAAGTTCTTTTGCACTTGATTCTCCATCGCTAAATAAATAAAATCACGAAACAAGTTTAATATCCTCACAATCACATATGAACAGATCCCCTGACTGTGGATTTTTAACAGCAGGTTGAGAGATTGATTTCTCTTCAACTATTTTCAGAAAAAGCTTGAATAAACGGAAAACCTCACGCCTTAGTCAGATTTTCCCACAGACGGCGCCATTTGATGTGACCTTATCGAGTTCACCTAAGTGAATGATAAAGAACACAACCAAAGAGAGATTGAAATAAGAATTACCTAAATAAATCCTTCGAAAATCCTTGAATGTTTAATGGTATTGCACGCCTTTACTGAATATGAGGACCTGCACACAAACCGAGCCGGAGGGGTGTCCGGCGACGGACCTCCGACGCTCAAGTAAGTTGGGTTTGATGGAGAAGATGATAAGAAACAGAGTATTTCGTATTTAAAGTGAGTAGTAATGGAAAAAGTGACTTAACCTTCCATAAAGAGAAAATGGAATGCTTTTATACCTTGCTTTAGAGGGGTAAGGGAGTAATTTGACTTCTAGGGTTTGTTGCCCACAGTGCCACGTCACTGTCCTTTCTGACGCATAACTAATTATTCAGGTAATGCGCCTTCATTTGCAGGGATTTGCAGAGATATTCTGACACACTGGGATTCGATACTTCTTCTTATTAAAAGAGATCGTTCATCTTCTTGGTCCTAGACGGAGGTGCCAGTCACCAGATCAGGTCGTTAGGAGATCTGATCAGGTCGTGATTCTTATCAGGGGCAAAGCCTTTTCTTGTCTTGTGGGGATGTGATCATCACCCATTCTGGAATGATCCAGGAACTAATCCTTTCGGGATGTGGCACCATAATGCCACATCAATAACAATAATTCACCTTCATAAATGTGAAAATAAATTTATAAACATGCTTCTAACACTATTTTATTTATTTTTCAATACAAATCTAAATTTTATGTTATACTCCGTATGTTTTTAAAAATAATAATTATTTGTCAATTTTTTTTATAAAAAAAAATTATAATGGGTAGCCCCGATTTGCCCCGGCCCGACCCGGACCCGAATTAAAACGGGTCGGGTCCGGGTATCTAGGTACCCGGCCCGACCCGGCCCATTGTCATCCCTAATGATAGTGATCCTTCTTTGTATGGATATGGGCCATTATAAGTAATCATCACGTCACCGGAGGCCCAAGTGTTAAAGGGCCCTAGCCCATCGGCAAATTTGCAATAATCGTAAGGGCGCGGCTAAAGGCACCCGAGTTTCCTATGAGTACACCCAGGGGATGAGAACACACACAAATTGGATGAGGACACCCACCTGAAAAACCCAAAATTACCCATTTCTCAATTAAAACCCTAAACCCATTCTTTCTCTTCTCATTCACCTTCCACCACCCACCTCCATTTTCGCCACCTTCGGCGCGGCCCACTTCGCCCACGCCGCCCACCTCGTCGCGGAGGTCGCAGCCCCTTCCCCTCCCCTTCACGGCTGCACCTCTTCCCTCTCCCCTTCACGGCTGCACCTCTTCCCTCTCCCCTTCGCGGTCGTTCGCCAACGCCGCTCGACGTCGCGCCGCCCTCCACAGCAACCATCTCCACCGCCCCTCGTTCGCGGCCGCCCCCCTCCTCCCAACAGTCGCGGCCGATGCCCTCCCTCCTCCCAACAGTCGCGGTCGCCGCCCTCCCTTCTCCCCACAGACGCGGTCGCCGCCAACCCCCTCCTCCCCTTCGCCGCGACCGTAGTGCTCCTCCCCTCGCCGCCGCCGCTGCTAACAGGTAAGTTTAGGTCTGAAAAATTAGGGTTTTCTGGGAAAAAAAATTAGGATTTTTTTTTAAGTTTGGGAATTATTTTCGAACATATATAGTGCGTTTGTTTTGGAAAAAAATTCGAACAACTTGAGTTTGTTTTGGGAAAAATTTCGAACAAGATGTTCGATTTTTTTTTTCGGACAAATTTAAGTTGTTTTGAAATTTTTTTCGAACATATTGTGTTTGTTTTGGAAACAATTTCGAACAACTTGAGTTTGTTTTGGAAAAAATTTCGAACAAGATATTCGATCTTTTTTTTTCGAACAAATTTGTGTTGTTTTGGAATTTTTTTCGAACATATTGAGTTTGTTTTGAATTTTTTTTCGAACATGTTGAGTTTGTTTTGGAAATTTTTTCGAACAGTTGTGTTTTGGATTAATTTTTGTTGCAATTTTGGAGTTTTTTTTGTTGAATGGGGGTGGTGGTGGTGGTGGTGGAGAGGAGGTGGTGGTGGTGAAATAGAATGGGTGGGTGTACTCATCTTCGTTTCTTTCATAAATTTTACTCTAAGGGTATATGGGACATTTCACATGTTCTGAAAAATTAAAAAAATGTTTGGTGGGTGCACTCATAGGAAATCTGGGTGCCTTTAGCCGCGCCCTAACCGTAACCCTTAATTAATTTTGCGAACATTCGCTTAATTCATTTGTTCTCTCCCAAAAGAGATTAGTTGTTACTACACGCGGGTAAAAGAGGTTGGGCTTTATATTGGGCCATAAGTTTAATAATTTACAAGTTTTTTCATAGTGGATATTTAGGCCCTGACTATATACCCCTCAAACTTTGTTAAATATACTCCCATTTTCATTTATTAATTTAATATTAGTGTAAAATATCGAATTTACCCTTTTAATAAAATATTCATTAAATAAATACACTCCCCTTTAAAATTAAAAACCTAACCCTAACATTAATTTATTTTTACTGCAGCCATCGCCACCGAAGGTAGCCGCCACCGACATTTCCCAAAAAAAATTACAAATAAATAAAAAAAATTCAACAAGAGAGAATGAAGATATAATCACTCAACTATACAGTCTTTTCAACAAAAAAAACTTACAATTTTTTACTGTAATGAATCCATTGTAAACTTACAATTATACAGTCCACAAAGAGAATTTAAAAAAATTATATTTTTTTGATAAACAAGTGTCGATAGACACTAATTCGATCGACATTGATTTGTCAACAAGAAGGTATATAATCGAAACAAATGTGTCGGCTATGGGCAGCGTCGTGCGGTGGCTGTTGTAGAAAAAAAAACACAATCGACAATGGGGCTATGGACGGCGTCGTGGGGGGCGATGGGCGGCGCCGTGGGTTGAAGGAGAAGAGGTGGGAGGAAGAAGAAGTGGGTGGATGAAGATGAAAAAATTAGGGTTAACAATTTTGAGAGAAAAGGGTATATTAGACTTTTTGTGGTGGAGTATATCTAACATAAGCAATTTTAAGGAGGAGTACATCAATTGGTGGAGTATATTTAACAAAGGTGGAGGGGTATATAGTCAGGGCCGTATATTTATGCAATGAAAAATAGCCGTTACACCCAATATATATATGGGCCTTCTAACTTCTAAAAACTCGCAACTGAGCCCGTCATAGACCTGAAAACAAAACATAAGTATTGGCAAAATAATCACATTTAACAAATTTACATAAAGGCCCCTACAATATTAACTTTTTCAACAGATTATGAGGTTGGAATTGTAAAATAACAACGTTTTTATGTTTAAAAGAACTCAAAATTAATTTAAATATAATCCATTTAATTAGTTAAAAAAAAGTTTGGAAACACTGCAAAATTACTTTTGATTGTAGAAAAGAAGTCAAATGAAAAAAAAATGGTTTGCAAACACCCCTAACTGAAATCTGACTCATCAATCATCATTCACATTTCTTATCTGAGGTAACTAAAGCAACCTAGTCATTTTTTCTTTATTGTTTTTCTTTTCTTTTCTTTTTTATAGAGGAAACTAAAGTAGTCCAAAGTGTTAGTCTAGTTAGCTGCAGATCATGATTAGTTGACACATAAATTTTAGAACCCATCACCGCCGTATATTTTACATGGCTAACCAACGTTTGTAAGAATTTAATTCTATGTTGGGTAGGGGTACAAGTTATATACACTATTTTATGTGTTGTTTGGTTAAATCGAATTATGTGAAAATTTATTTTTAGACATATAACACTGTATAATATTTCTATCAAACAACATATAAAAAATTTATCACAATTATCCACATAAATTTTTTACCCCCTACCAAATATAGCCTAAAACAATAAAATTTCAAGGAGAACATAAAATCTTCCTTCCTGATTAATTACCTAGCCGTTACTTATATTCAACTTCAACAATTAAAGGTATATGATCATTAGTCTCGAAGCAAACAATGATGATTCCTTGTACACTCCGATATCAAAAGTTTGTCCCTTCCAAAGAATGTTGAGTACTCTAAAACACTCTAGCAAGGAAATAGTCTGGTCCAGTCTCAACTCTTTCCAACTCTGAGTTTGTTCAAAACAATGTCTTGAAAAGAAACGAAATAAAAAAATGAAGTATTGAGATTATTACACATTAATTATGTAGGGGTCTTGAATGTACAAGGCAGTTTGATTCCTCAGTTCCACTTTTCTTGTTTCACGGGTGTTTTAACCTACTGAATCTTTAACACGTGTTGCTCTCAATATTATAGAATTTTTTAATATGACACATGTCAATTATTCATACAATGGAACATGAAAAGTGAAACAAGTGATTTCAATTCATGTATAATAACGGTTCGATTCTTCTGTTCCACTTTTCGTGTTTTACTAGCTCTTGTGCACTTTGGTAAAATGTGTGTTTTGGGGTAGGTGGCCCAAGGTGGGTAAAATTTTGTTGTAATTTACCTATCCTTAACACTTCCCAATGCAAACACTCCTCTTTAGTCACTAGTCAAGGTCTCTCTTTCTCACTCCCCTGCCCCCACTGTCTCTTCTTGCAATTTTGAAAAACAAATAAAGATCAAGATTCAAGATTTAATCTTTGTCTCTCATATTCCATTACCAACCTTAATTACTCTGCTTAATGCTGTTGTGTCTGTGTGTGTTTTATTGTCTGTAATCCTCTTTGATCCATTTAGGTGGGGCTGATAACCTTCTTTTGTCAGGATTCTGCCTGACAAAAAGACTCTAAGAATAAAATCACCCACCATTTAAGAAAAGCATATATAACCAGGAATTAAATCAATAGTTCAGAAATCTCCTCTCTTTATCTTTATCTTCTTTTTCTTTTTCACACTTTGAACACAAAAAAAAAAGCATTCTTGTTTCTTTTATCTCTCCTCTGTTTTGTTCCTTCACTCCATGAAAACAATCATGGCTAAAAACCCTCAGGATTCATTCTCATTCTCCAGGAGATACTTCAACTGGAAAAAGAAAGTTGTTGAAGGAGATGAAGATGAAGAAAAGGACATAACTTCCTCAAAATCCGACAAGAATTTCCCAATGCAGCCCGCAAGGAAAAAGCTCTCAGTTGTAGCTATTGCTAAGCTACGTTCTGCTATTGCTCTAACCAGGGCCCGAACCCACTTCTCTTCGGGCCGGGGGACTAAAATTGTGGGCACCCTTTTCGGGCACAGGCGCGGGCATGTCCATTTTGCCCTCCAAGATGACTTCAAGCAAAGCCCGTTCTTTCTAGTGGAATTAGCCACTCCAACGAGCATTCTTGTGAAGGAAATGGCTTCCGGGCTGGTGAGAATCGCTCTGGAATGCGATAAGAAGAAGGGGTTCAAGCTTCTAGAAGAGCCCGTTTGGAGGACTTACTGCAATGGGAAGAAATGCGGGTACGCTATGAAAAGGGAGTGCGGGCCCGAAGAGTGGAAAGTCTTGAACGCCATCGGCCCGATCTCGATGGGGGCAGGGGTGCTGCCCGGGGCAGGCAGTGATGGAGAGATGATGTACATGAGAGCAAAGTTTGAAAGGGTAGTTGGGTCCAAAGATTCTGAAGCTTTCTACATGATGAATCCTGATGGCAATGGAGGGCCCGAACTCAGTATTTACTTGCTCAGAATCTGAGTTTATTATCCTTCAGATCAAGAATCTGGAGTTTGTGTTGTTAGAATCTCTATGTAGTAGTAACTAGTATGGTTCTTGAAGTTTTTTTAAATTGGGGAAATTTACTGGTTAGTGAGGGGGTGGAGGTATAAGGGTAAACATACACAGTAAAGATGGATTGGTGGGAACGGTAAATTTTGTGAATAGGTGGGGTTTTACTTGTTTTTACTGTTTTCACTTTCAATGAAAGCCATTGGCAATTGCAGTAAATTTACTTTGATTCTCGTTCTACTGAATTTGCTCTTTTAGTAATTCTATCAAACACCTTGAATGCATGCTGTAAATTTACTTTGATTCTCATTCTACTGAATTTGCTCTTTTAGTAATTCTATCAAACACCTTGAATGCATGCTGTAAATTTACTTTGATTCTCGTTCTACTGAATTTGCTCTTTTAGTAATTCTATCAAACACCTTGAATGCATGCTGTATCTTCTTTCCCTATAAGTTTTACCACTCTGCAATTCGAATCTTCTGGCGAGATTTCTTGTTTTAACTAAATTTAGCAAAGATTAGATACACATACATAAGAATAATGGCTTGTTTAGATTAAGGAATCAAGGTATGATTAGGACAAATAATTAGAAAAGCATGATTAAGAAAAAGAAGCATAGTTGCAATGATTAGATATGATTTGAGCTTCGCACTCATCAAACCAATCATGGTTCACACATGTGAATTAGTAGTAGCAGCAGCAAAATAATGGGTTCAATCTTTTTTTTAAAGTCATACTTCAATCCATGAAAAATGATCATCAGTATCTCAGACTTAAGATTTATTTGAATAAAAATAATTAAAGATCAGAATTTGAATCAACTCCAAAAAAACTGAGATGTTTTAATTTTCATCCCAAAATTCAAAGGAAAATACATATTTTTCTTTAAATTATATTCTCATCGTTCAAACATAATAAGTCTCATGATATATATTACATTGTTCCCTTCTAACTTTTAACATCTAATTTATAAATAAACAATCAATTTTCTTCACAATTATTAACTTTGAATGGAGGGAATACTTTTTCTTTCTTTTTTTATCATTCAATTTTTTTGACTTTAAGATTATTTTTCTATATTTACAAAACTCAACATTTATATATCCACAACAAGTATTAAAACTCAAGATTCTTTCAAATTAGCCTTAAAAAAATTGTTTCAAATTATGTGGAGAGAATGATTTTGACAAATAAAAGCATACTAAATTCCTATGTAAAATCTCAAATATAATGATATCCTTGATAGTGTATGAATGATATTATAAAGTTAAAATGTGTGTTAAAAATCGTGAGAATGTGAAATTTATTTGTTGGGAGTGATAATCAAATGATTGGATGATCATATGTCACGGAATTCTTACCTATTTTTAGGGTAAAAACTTTGTAAATGAAGGGACAACCGACATAACTTTAGCATATAATTTTATCTCTTAAAAGAAGAGCATGCAAAAGTGATATGTGAGTTTTTTTTTTTTTCCCATAGGTACCCTTTTTCCCTTTTGTCTTGAGATAAATTTTTTACGTTAATTTTTATTTATCATTTTGGTTTTGAGATAATCTTATTCGTGAATCGTGATTATAATAATAATATGTATATAAATATGTTGATGCAATCAAAACAATCACTAAATATATGATTATTTTTTTCAGGCACCAGAATACAAATAAAAACTTTATTAGTACTAAATATTCTTTGCTAAATAGTAAATATATATTGAGATCTTCTTTGGTACTCACAATATCAAATATTAACATCTAAAATATTCGCATCTCGAAGTAAATGTCCTTGGACATATATCAAGAATTAAAATAAGTTTATAAAGCATGCGGATTCTTACAAAATGAGATTAAAATATAGAATTCCAAATTTCCAATGCATACCCTGTTTCATTCCTTTTTTTAGTTTGAATCTAATATTTGCTTTTAAACCGTAATTATATATATAATTTACGTGTGTTAGGTTAAAAAATAATCAACGTTCTGACACTCCGTGTTTAAAATCAAATAAAATAAAATACCAATTAAACATGAAAAATGAAACAAGATAATCGAAACAATATTTTTAAAGAAATAACGTCAAAATCAACCAAAAACAGGTAAATTATGAATTACCCTTGTGTTTGACAGTCACAATTCGTAAGTCAGAGTCTGTAAGTTGAAACAAAGTGTCTTGTATTAAAAATGAAAGGCGCGGAATGTGTTGGGTGCAGCAGTGGCAAATATGTCCATTTGGATGCACTATTTTAGTCAAGTCATAATTTCTTTTATCACTCCAATATTGTCTCTTTTTCTTTAAATAAAAAAAATAAAGTTTTGATTCTTTTTATGCACCAATGTTTGAATTCTGCTTTACACATAAATCATACCCTACTCTTGTACTTCTTTGCCTTTTTCTTTTTTTCCTCTATAAACAAGCCAATTCTGCAACCCCATTTGATCATGAAAAAGTGGGTAAGCACAATAATTGAATTTTATGAGCTTAAACATATTTAACTAAATAAAAGTTAGTAATATTTTGACTAAATTTTTATTTATCACGGCGAGATTCACAAAAAAACGTAAGGCTATCGTAAAAAAGATGTTGTTTCGTATAACTAAAAGTAGTATTAGTTTGATCATTTATTTAAGTACGCGTGACGTCGCTTCACTCTTTTTTTTTTTTTAAAGCAGCTTACTATCACTTTCATTTAATTAGAGGAATTATGATAATTAGCTTGGACATAGTGGAAATTAATATTTTTCTAAACAAAAAGGGTTGTGATAAGTGATAACTATGATTAGCTCGTGATGCAACTAAAACTAATCTAATATGGAGTACCATTTTTTAATTAATTCTTTATGAATTTTATTTTCCAAAAAAATCTCGATGCAGATCTTGTTTTATGAAAAATGATCTCCAATGTGAACAATGAGATATGATCACCGTTGAGGGGAGAATGACTTGTATTTATAGGAGTAATTATATTGTAATCAAATTACATAAATTTAGGAAAAGATAAATACAAAAGATAACTACAACAATATATGTCATATATACAAGGAATGTTTGACTATTCCTTAATATCCCCCGTCAAGCGATGCGTGGGATGAGGGAAAACGCAGAGCTTGGATCGAAGGAACTCGAACGTCGGGCGAGGAAGGCTTTTCGTGAAGATGTCGGCGAGCTGGAGATGTGTGGGGACAAACTGCGTAGACAACTTTCCGGAGGTGACGAGCTCGCGAACAAAGTGACAGTTGATTTCAATGTGTTTGGCCCGCTTGTGAGCCACTGGATTCTGGCTCAGAAAGAGGGCACTATTGTTGTCGGAGAGGAGAACAGGGCGAGTAGGCAGTGGAACACGGAGCTCGCGGAGCAAAGAAGTGAGCCAAACGACCTCGGCAGCTGCGTTGGCTAAGGCACGATACTCCGATTCACAACTGGAGTGAGCTATTGTGGGCTGTTTCTTTGCACTCCAAGAGACCAGATTCCCACCTATGAAGACTGAATAACCATAGGTAGAACGGCGAGTTTCCACGCAACGAGCCCAGTCGGCATCTGAGTAGGCGACCACGGAAGAGTCTGGGCGACGAGTGAAGGAGAGGCCATAATTGATAGTGTGCTTGACATAGCGAAGAATCCTTTCACCGCCGAGAAGTGGTCGCTGGTCGGCGCCTGGAGAAACTGACTGACATGATTTACCGAGAAGGATAGATCAGGTCGAGTGATGGTGAGGTACTGGAGGGCGCCTACCAAAGAGCGATAAAGGGTCGGATCCGAGAATGGATCACCAGTGCTGACCAGGGTCTCACCCGCGGCCAAAGGGGTTGCGATGGGCTTGGAATCTTGAAGATCTGCTCGCTCAAGAATTTCGCGAGCATATTTGGACTGCCCAACGAACAGCCCAGAGGAGGTGTAGAAGATTTCCAAACCCAGAAAATAGTTGAGGCGACCAAGGTCCTTGAGGGCGAACTCCTTGTTCGCCCGAGCAATGAAACGAGCTAGTGTAGATGAGTCGTTGCCAGTGACAATAATATCATCGACGTACAAGAGGAGGTAGATGACCGAGGAGCCTTGAAATAGGTAGAACAACGAGGAGTCAGACTTGCACTCCTTGAAGTCAATGCTGAGCAAGAAGGAGCTAAAGCGCTGGAACCAAGCTAATGGAGCTTGGCGGAGACCATATAATGCCTTTTTCAATTTGCAGACATGATCAGGGAGCCGAGGATCGACAAAACCAGGGGGTTGAGCCATAAAAACTGGTTTCTGGAGATAGCCATTGAGAAAGGCATTCTTGACATCCAGCTGATGGAGGGGCCAGTTGAAGCGAACAGAGAGAGATAAGATAACCCGAACAGTGGTCGCCTTAACAACGGGACTGAATGTGTGAGAAAAATCAGTGTCAGGGATTTGAGTAAAGCCTTGAGCGACCAGTCTGGCTTTGTGCCGCTCAATGGAACCATCAGATTTGTACTTGGTTCGAAAAACCCATTTTGAACCAACAATGTTCGTATTCCGGGGACGAGGAACAAGATCCCAAGTTTTGTTAACTCGTAGAGCATCGATTTCTTCCTGCATGGCAGCCAACCATTCAGGAGACTTGGCGGACGATTTGAAACCACGGGGTTCTGAGGAGGCAGTGAGGGCACTGATCAAGGCAGTGGAGGTCAAGTGCAGAGGATACTTAGGTTTGAAAATCCCAGATTTTTCTCGCGTGATCATTTGGTGCGTGGATCGTGGTTGCTGTGCTGAGGGTCAATGGTCGGCTGCGGCTGCTCGGCCGGTTCAGGGAAAGAAGGTGGCCCCGCAACAGGGGCTGGCAGAGGATGGGGTTCCTCGTCTGGATCAGAAGAGCATGCCGAGCAAGGGATGGTCGCAGAGGAAGGAACAAGCCCTGGCGAGGGATCAGGTGAGGAGTCAGACTCCGCATCCAGAAAGGATGAGACTACCTCACTGGTCGGCATGGGCCGAGCAGTACCTGAAAAAGGGAAGCACTCTTCATCAAATACGACATGTCGAGTAATAAAAGTTTGTGATGAATGAGGATCAAGACATCGAAAACCCTTATGTTGGCTATTGTATCCCAAGAAGATACATGGTCGACTGCGAGGAGAGAGCTTGTTCGAGGCATAGTCTCGAAGATAAGGAAATACTCGGCAACCAAATGTCTTAAGATTTCCATAAGTAGGCACAGTTCCGAATAAGACCTGAAATGGTGATAGGCCGCCCAAAACTGACGACGGAAGTCGGTTGATGAGATGAACAGCAGTGGCAAAGGCATCAAACCAAAATTCTGACGGGGCGCGAGCATGAAAAAACATAGAGAGCCCAGTTTCAGTGATGTGTCGATGTTTTCGCTCAGCGCGACCATTCTGCTGAGGGGTGTATAGACATGACTTACGATGCTCTATGCCATGCTCGGCCATGAAGCTGCGAACAGCTTTGTTGACAAACTCTGTACCACCATCACTCTGAACCACTTTGATGGTCGAGGAGAACTGATTGCACACATACTTGTGAAAGGCGACCAAGGTTGCGAAGAAATCTGATTTTGCTCGGAGAGGATATAACCATGAAAAACGAGAAAAATCATCCACGAACATAACATAATAACGAAAAACAGAAGTAGCTGATTCACGTGTTATACAACGCTAAATAAACAACCGCAAGTGTACGGCGTCTATTGTAGCGTGATAAGCACGAGGTCGATCCCACAAGGAGGTTAAGCGTAAAAGTGGAGTTTGCTAGTCGAGTTCTAAATAGACGTGATCGAATAAATTGAGTGTTGAATTACCCCTAAGATTGCCTAACTATATGTCACAAATAGACAACGAAAGAGTAAATATAAAATCGATCAACTAATCATGCAAAGTAAGAAAACGAAAGTAAAAATGGATGAAAACTCAAAGAAGGAAGGGTGGGTTCCAAGGCATATGTCACACTAAGGATTCAACTTATGATTAAGGGCTTAATTAAGTGGTGGTGTATTGATTACTATAAGGTTGATCACAAAATGGTGGGTTAAAAGTTCTCTCGATCCAATTAATCCAAGGGACATGTCATACAAACTAGCATCTCTACTAAGCATGCATAAGAAATCCCCAAAAAGTTCCTAAGATCATCTAATACCCTCCCAATAATTGATCCTCTCTCTCGAGCTCACAAGAATATTGGGTCGAATGCTTAAATACGATTAACGGAAGAGATTTCTCAATCCAATTCCAATTAACAATAGATAAAACATACTATCATGGCCATTGACAACATGTTTTGCAATGAAAGTTAAACATTCGAATAGAAATAGCAACACAACCACCAAATAAACAAGAAATTAATTCATAAGCATCATCCAAAGTATAAACATAGCCTTAGAACCACAAAGTTGTTTAGCTACTCAAATACATATCCAAACTACAAATTCCAATTGAAATAACTAAATAAAAAGGAAAAGAAAGAGAAAGTTTAGTCTAGATTGTGGTAGGGAATGAAATTCCCAAGCTAATGCCTCCTTCCTTGCATGAATTGGTGGAGAGATGAAGAATATATGGCCAAAAACCTCCAACTATGTGTAAATGTGTGAAGAACTCTTGAGAAAGGGGTAAGATCTGTGAAATTCAAGAAGTGGGGTATTTATAGTGTTGGGGTAGGGTTTGGGTGTGATATTTGCAAGTAGGTCCCTCAAAAATGGAGAAAACACGCGTTTGGCACCGAAAATGGAGCGGCCCGGCCGGGTGGGGAAGTGGCCCGGCCGGGCGGAGTGGTCGGCCAAGCAAAACGGAAACAGGGCATGGGTGGCCCGGCCGGGCGAGTGATGCCGCCCGGCCGGGCAAAAACTTCGTAAATGGCTGGGAGAGTTGGCCTTCTCGGCCGCCCGGCCGGGCGAGTGATGCCGCCCGGCCGGGCCGAAACTTCGTCTTGTCCATATTTCTGCTGCTCGGCCGCCCGGCCGGGCGAGTCATGCCACCGATCGTTTTCGTCCTCCAACTTCGTCCCTCCGTTTCTTGAGCTTCCGACCTCCGATCGACTCGATTCTTTTGGCTATTCCACTCCATTTTTCGAGCCGGATCCAATGGTGTACTCCTCTTTCCGGTCCGATCACTTATGGTATGTGTTTTTCTCCAAATTCCATCGTTTTACCTATAAAATCGACAAAACAATACCTTTCTCTCATTTTGGCTAAAACAATCATATTCAATGCATAAATCAATGAAATCCACATCAAAATACACTTCACATGTGCCCCTAAAACGAGTAAATTCCACCCGAATCAGTAGCAGTAGTAGGAGCAGGACCCCAAAGGTCGCAATGTACTAAATCAAGAACTGCAGATGCACGTTTTTCATTTATAGTGAATGGATAATCGTTTACTCTTAGCCAATTGGCTAGGGGTGCAAGTTTTCGGATTTGGTAGAATTGAACTAACAGATAGATGTCCTAATCTATTCAAATCTTTAATAATGTCAAAGGGTACATGACCCAAACGAGAATGCCATAAATCAAAAGAAGCACGAACGACACCAGGTTTTTTCAAAGAAGCGACCAAAGCTGGGAGCGCCCGTTCCAACACGTACAACCCCTGCTCACATCGACCCTGAGCCACCACCTCCTTGGTAGCCCGATTATGAACAACAAATGTTTTGTCAGATAAGCAAACATCAACCGGAAAGTCAGACGTGAGCTTGCTAATGGATAAAAGGTTCTTGGTGATGTGAGGTACAACGAGAACATCTAGAAGGCCAATATCCTTAGAAATTGAGTGCAAACCAACATGAGAAATTTGTAAGGAATTGCCATTACCAACAATAACCTCACCATTACCAGAATAAGGTGTCGAGGAGTCCAGGTGCGAGGTACTGGGAGTCATGTGGGCCGAGGCTCCTGAATCAACATACCAATTCGAGGAGGTCGGTGAGGGGACGAAGCAGGCCGAGTGAAAAGCCTGAGCAAGGTTGGCGGATGGGTCTTCGGACAGATAGGCAGATGGGCGAGCAGTTTGGCGAGGAACTGGTCCGCGAACAAAACGCTGAGGGCATTTGTTGGCATAGTGCTCGCCGCGGCAGATTTGACAGCAGGGGGCGTAGGCTTTACGCCCTCCGCGACCACCAGATAAATCGGGGCGACCACCACGAAGAGGCCCAGAAGAGCGACCACCAGTATGATCGCGTGGATTCGGGCGAGCAAAGAACGTGGCTGGAGCAGGCTCAACTGGATCAGGCTTATTCATGATCTCAAAGGCAATAGTCTGATGCAGTAAGTCACGGAAAGCTGGGACAGGCGAGAGGGCCATTCTGGTGTCGGCAAATCCACTGAATTTGGGACCAAGGCCCCGTAGAAACCAGTGCGACATGTCAGATTTGTCGACTGGCTTACCAATAGCGGCTAGTTGGTCGCATAACGCTTTAAAACGCCGACCATAATCGGCAACAGGAAGGGAATCACGCTTGAGGAGAAGGAGCTCCTCACGAAGTTGAGTGATGCGGGACTGGGAGGAGTGGCTGAAGGCATCCTCCAGGGCAAGCCAAGTGTCGTGGGCCGTGTCACATTGAACGACCTCGGCCAGAGTTTCTTCAGTGAGAGAGGAGAGAAGAAGGGCAAGGACTTTCTGATCCTTCATTTTCCAGGCAGCGAAGGTCGTGTGAGTGTCGGTAGGGGGGGTGGATGAACCATCCACAAGGCCATAGAGATCGGCACAAGTGAGCATCGGGACAACCTGCTTCTTCCATAGGAGATAATTGGAAGAAGAGAGTTTCACGGTTACCATTTGAATAAGGACATTCATAGGGATAGAAGAGTCTGCCATTGAAGGGAGATGGGCGAGGGGGACAAGCTCGACGATTGGGGAAGCGGCGGCGACACAGTAGCGGCGGCGGCAGAGAGGGAGAAAGAAATTAGGGTTAAGGTTTTAGGATCGTGTTTAGGCTGATATCATGTGAACAATGAGATATGATCACCGTTGAATTGGTGAGTGGGGAATGACTTGTATTTATAGGAGTAATTACATTGTAACCAAATTACATAAATTTAAGAAAAGATAAATATAAAAAATAACTACAACAATATATGTCCTATATACCAGGAATGTTTGACTATTCCTTAATATCCAAAGTTAAAGCCTTATTAATTTTGTTGTGGCTTCAATTGAGTATTCAATAGACATTAGAATTTAGCTTTCGGATTAGTCGATCTACTTGTCTTTCATTTTTCCCATCCAATTCTAATGGCATACTGAAGAAAATCAGAATCAAGTTATAATTGTATTGCATAGAGGTCTTCTAACTAGAAAATCAGAATCAAGTTATAGTGGATTTTTGTTTTCATGTTTTAATTGAAAATGCACCCAAAATTGATGGGTTTTTTTCCATGACCCTTTATTTTACAAGCGATCATGAATAATTAGGAAATGCGATATAAGTGGAGAAAGCAGCATAAAGGCCGATTTTTATTTTTTTTTGGAAGCATTTTCGTCTTTAATTAAATTCAAATGATTTTTTATTTCGTGGATATACACCTATCAATAATTTATTTCCGGTCCACCAAACATATGAAGTTAATTGGGTCTGTTTTCGCTTTAACATCCCAACTAAACTAATAAGCCAAGCAGTCTATTGGGCCAAATTTTGTTCATGCATGTAACTGGAGCAGGCCAATTTGTAAGCCCAAAATCATGCTAAGCAAAACCAATAATGAATCCAAATCAGCCACTCAGCTTACATATTCCATATAGGTATAGGAATTAGGAGGAGTAGAACTGAATTAAAAAAAATATTGTTCAATCGACATGTTCGACGGTTTGTAATTGCCGGTTCGGAGAAACCGAATCGAAGTCTTCTTGCAAACGGTTCATGTATAAGAAAAAAAAAAAAACTCAACTCAATTTGTATTGTATGGTTAACAAGTGATTTTAATTAACTGTTTGCTTCCAAAAAAAAATAAAAAACTCCTCTATATATAGCCCTGACACAACTCAATTTGTAATGAATTATTCAACTTTTTTTTTTTTTTTTAAATTATAGTTGCAATGACATTATTATCAATTTATCATGTATAAGAAAAAAAAAACAATTACTCAGACAAGGTTAGAACTGAACCGTTAGTTCATAAACCATAATCGAAACCAATTGTATGACGGTTAGTTTTGATTCCTATTTTCTGAAAAGCGATACGGCCTGTTTAATTTCAAAACGAAGGACAAATCTGCTCAGTCGCTCAAAAAACGCCAATTCTTGTTTTATTTTATTTGAGCTACATTTTGCAGCCGACCCATCTTATTCAACAACAAACTCAAAACATATTCCAACAACACTTGGATGTTTCTTAAGCCTTCTCAACAATAAAATTAATTGTCATGAAATGGAGAACTCGAAGGAATGACAGCTGTCATGAAAAAAAGTTAATTACTGAATGATCTATTCATTCTGATTATTTTGTATTTTTTTCTTTGTTAATTGACATGAGAATTGATGTGGCCCCTATTAAAAAAATTAACTGTGTCAAAAATTTAGGTCCTATAGTATATTTTAAGAGTCGGGACCAAAAATAGAAAACTTGGATTAAAAAATTATGTAACGGTTTTTAATCTCTGAAGTTATACCCACGACCAATGAAAAATTAGTGTCTTAATCGATCGAACAATAATTAATGAATAATAACAGTATTCCGTGGAGGAATTTACAATCAACAATTATTGATTAATAAAATAGATAACGGAATAAGTAGAACTAGTTTAATTAAATGGAATATTATGATAACTGCACTATACTACTATGGTGTATATAATGTAAATTACATTTTCCACATATTAATAATCCTCCAACCATCAAATCCCATATATATATAACAAATAAATAAATATTTTTATACAGTAGTACTTATAATACCAAAATTCAAGACCTTAGGAACATATTGATAAGCAAATACTGGATATACACCTAAACAACTACGTACTATCATTCATTTGAAAAAAAAAATGATAAAAAATAATTGAAATTAAGGATATACATCATCTCTGCATATATATTTTCAGTTTTGAGGTAAGGAATTATGTCTTGGGGATGGGCCTGATGGAGGAATAGGTACACCTTTTGGAAGCTTTGCAAAGTACAACCCCTCAAAGCGTGAGGACTTTTCAGTTTCTTGAAAATATTTCAAAGCCATTGTGGAAGCATCGTCTTCTTCGTTCGCCCTCATCGTTCTTCCAGGCCTTGCATCGATGCATGAAATCGAAGAACTCATGAGAAGAATTCCGATTAAAATTGTGGAAATTTTTATTCTTCGCCAACTTATTAGGGTTCTTGAAATCAAACCCATAACAAGTGTCTTTTTTTTCTTCTAATACAATGATTTTTTTTGGGAAAATTGTGTATAGCCTTTCTTGGACAATAATAGAGGGGTTTATTTATTTATATACGATAAGTTGTGAGGGATTGTATATGCATGAGGAGGCATGAAAAGTTAGGTGGAAATGGGATGTGAAAAGTTGAGAAAGATTGTGTGCATTTTTTTCAAGCAATTTACACGCAATTTATATTGGTGTTGAATTTTCAATGTCAACGGTTTTCACGATATACTGGAATTCAATTGGCTGCTTCTGCCGGCTCATTTTTCTGTATATAGTATTTTGTTCTATTTAATTCTATAAATTAATTTCTTGTACGTTAAATGTTGCTAACTAGTCATGATAGGATAGATTTATTTAATTAAAATGTGACACCTGGTCAGCTTGCCATCAATTTAAGCTGTACCAACCCCATTTAGAAAATATTACTCCCTCCGTCCCACAAAGATAGCCACATATTCCTTTTTTGGAGGTCCCAAATTATAGCCACATTTCCTCTTTTACTTTAGCATTAAATGTTTTATTGTCAATTTTACCCCCAATTTATAAGAGTAATTAATGCTTAGCAGATTTTGGAGTATTAGATTTTAAGGGCAAATTTGACACATTAGCTCAATTTGACTGCATTTATTGATTTTTCTTAATCTGTGTGCAAAGTCAAACGTGGCTATCTTTGTGGGATGGAGGGAGTAACAAATTTTCTGCAGCAAGATCCAATTTAATCTTCTTCTTTTTTAAAAAAAAAAAAAAATTTGCTCAACATATATATATTAACGAAATTTATGATCAAGAATCAAGATCGTAAAACGTACACTATAAAATGATTTTTAATAAACCACTAATTGCGGCATGTCAAAATGTAAACGTGTGAGTTTATTGAAGTACACACTTGGAATTAGTCTCTAATATTTCTCTGTGCCTTAAAATTGGTACATGGCAATGAGTACTTAGAAAAGGTAGTGTTCTAAATATCCAACTATGAACTACCTAAGAAATTAGAGATCTTTTGCGTGAGAAGGTACCTCAAGAAAACGAAGCTATTTAGTTAGGGCCCACTAATTAAAATAATTGCATTAATCTCAACAGTTATGATAATCGTGTTTCCTTTTTTACAAAAAAAATTAGAGATTAATTGAACATATTTCTAAAGTTTCAAACATAATATCGATCGATACTTAAGATAGGGTATTTTATTTTGGCACTAATTATATCTACATTCTTTGACCAAATGGTGTGCTTACTCATAATATTTGAACAAAAAATAAAAAATGGGTATATCAAAAAAAAAAAAAAAAAACTTTGATCGCGTGCTACGTGTGAAATAAATTGGATACATGTTGCCGTATCGTGTCTCAAAAAGTCAACTAAGAACATGAAATCTTGACCGTTTATTAGAAGATGGATAGATAATAGATTGATCGGATGAGATTTTTTATATTAAAATTATGTTTCATTTTCTATTTCAGTAAATGGTTTGTTGTCACTTGCTTTTAAAATAATATCGGTATTTTTATTAGTTGTTTCTCCTGTAGCAACAGTCTAATACTAGTATTTTAATTAGAGTTTGAGAATGAAAAACATGAAAAACTTAATTAGGGAATGTGGTAGTTGAGAATGGAATGAAAATTTTCTTATTTGATGAGATGAAATTTTTTTTTTTTTTGATGGAAAGTTAAATACTCATCCCTTTTCATGACTTGAACCCAGGACCTAAGGTCTAGATAGTGGTGTTCTAACCACTTGAGCTATCCCACTTTGTCTGATGAGATGAAACTTTGAAATTAAATAAAAATAAGATTATTAAATGTAATACAGAGGGACTTAGTCAATGGTGCAAACTTTTCCGTACATTTGTGAGCTGTCGAATGTGAATCTGATGATGACATGAGAATTTAGAGTTTAATAAATGGTATTAAACAAGTTTGGTTTAATTAAAATCTGTGTTGGGAAATTAATTCTTATTAATGAGATGAGAATTGAAGTGGACGGTCAGAAATCCGCTTACATTCGTGTAACTATTTTAAAATAATTACTGTATAAAACAAATAGTGTATCCTATACAAATTATTTAACTTACATTAAAAGAAAATTATATGAAATATTTTATGCAAAATAAAAAAAAACTAAGTCTCTTTTTAGTATTTTTTTTCCTTATAGTAATAGTTTTTTTTTTTTTGCATTGTAGTACAATTTTTTACTAAATATCTTAATTAGATATACTTCATTTATAAAATATTTTTACTAACTCCAGATCTATAATCTCAAATTATTGTATCTATAAATGTTTAATTATGTTGCTCTTTGACATTAGTTACCCGATGACGCAATGTTTAACTACTCAAATTTGAAAGACCGACAATTTTATTTTTTTATTATGAAACTAAACTTTAAATTTCTCCCCAATCTTGCTTACAATTAATATATTAATATGGTTTCATGTTGAATTGTCTGCAATTCGCATTGACATATTGATTATTGAATAAATAAATAAGTGTAGCTGTAAATGGCTGTGACATATTTTAGAATTTATAATCTATACATTCTCCGACCACTCGACCATGCTTGTGAATTGTGACAGCAAAGTTACAGAAATTACTCTAAAACCGACTGGCCGGCCATTACTCTTATAAGGATTTATACATGGAATTACAGAATTATCCAAAATATTACTCCTGCACTCATACTAATTGTCAAGATTAATACTAAATTCATTATCTTCATTTATCTGGAAACGAGTTTTAATAAATATTAATTAGTTTATGTATAAAATAAAATATTATAAATACTAAAATATTATAAATACTTTGTTAAAGTTTGTGTTTTTCTTATGCGTAGGTATAAAATATGAGATAGAAATAAATGTGAACAATGTATTTATAGTCAATGATTTTTGTTTGATAATTAATCTAGTTATGATTTATATTTTTATTATTTTATATTGGATTTCTATTAAAATATTAAATACACGGATATATTCGTTGGGCCGAACCCATTCTATGTATATGGGTCAGGCTGGCGAAGCAGGCCTTGTTATTTCTAACAGCTCATATCCAAATCGAGTTCAAGAAAGCCAAGAAAAGAATCTAAAACCGTTTAGAAAAAGAAATAAATATATATAGTATCTAAGAAATTAAATATACTAAACAAGGTTAATAAACTTATAAAAGTAGTAATGTGCAACCATTTTTCAATTGCAAGAATTATTTAAATTACAAAGAAAGAGATTGTAATCTAATTCATTTACATGGTTGTAGCATGCATTCAACGATTAAAATTGGTGAAACCGTCATTTCGATTTTTGAAAAGTTGAAACTGCCGAATCGAGATTTATCGATTTTGGGGTTTCGATTAGAATCATCGCTTCAGCTTTTTTAAACAAAAAAAACTTAATTAGAGTCGCTAATTTTTATTATTATTTATTATTAAAAAGAAGAAATTGAATTGTCCGTATTAGCTTTGAAATCAAGGAGCAAGCAGTTTAGTTTGATTACCAACTCTATTTTGGATTAAATTACAAAACCTATTCTTAATATTTGATTTATGTACTGTACTTCTCAAAAATTTACTATGGTATCCTCTCCAATGGCATATTTGCTTTATTGGATTAGGAGGTATGTATATTTTTATTCTACTTTTTTCTGGATTTGGTTCTTGTTGCAATGACTTGTATTAACAATCGAGATTAGCAAGATGAATGAAATTAAATTTTGAATGAAGGAACTGAATGGGTTTTACAAGAATCTCAAAGTGAACTGATACCATATTAACAATCGAGATTAGCAAGATGAATGAAATTAAATTTTGAATGAAGGAACTGAATGGGTTTTACAAGAATCTCAAAGTTGTATTCTGAAATGCACTTTGCCACTATTTATATATTTTATAATATAATAACTAGCTAACTAATGAAACTAACAACTCTTGATAATAGACTAACAACTCTTGTTTATTTATCTTTAGAACTTGTTATGTATTGTCAGTCTAGTAAAGAAACTCTACGGGTTCTATGAATGAAGAATACTTGATCACATGAATTGAATAATTATTTATTTATCTTGTCCATTAAAATAAACGAGTCATAAAGGCATGCTTGCTTTGTTGTATTAGGAAGGACGAATATATATGTTATCTCATTTACCTTGCGTTTAATTCATTTGACTCGGTAAAAAATACTCTATTTATCCGATGAACGAAAAATAGTGGGTCACAACTCACGGGAAGAGAGATTGAACTAGTTGTCTCATGAATAAAAGATAATTACTTATTTATCACGTTCATTAAAGCAAAAAAGCCCTAGATATTTATCACTAATACTTGAGAAATATGTATGATTTGTATTCATAATTTTCAAATTTTATAAACAATCCTTAAACTAGTTTAAAATCAATCCAATTCGTCTAGATAATGGTGCTCTCAATGCTTGGACTATTTCATTTCGTTGTTTAAACTTGATTCAACTAGAGAAGCTCCCCAAATGTTATATGATCCTTTTCTTTTTTAGAAATTATTTTTAATAATATTATAAGGTGATAGTATATGTGAAAGTGAAGGATTGGAGGGAGAAAGAGGTAGCAGAGTAGGGGCCTAAAGAATTGAATTTGGAGAGTGATTGATGCCTAGAGAAACATGCATGTTCTGATCAATTTTTCCCTCTTCTAAAAATGGTCCACAAATTGCAGTATCATCATCATCCATATATGGACCACATTTCTGTATATACATATACCTATGTGCTTTCACAAACTCCAGCTATGTTGCCTAAACCAAACCACACTATTTACTTCTTCTATGGCTTTCATTTTCACCTCATTTATAATCCTCTGAAAAATAAAAAAGGGTGTTCTTCAATCTTTATCCTCATCAGACCATATTAAATTTTTATTATTTTTAGGCTTATTGAAATCACCTAAATCTAATAACACATGCCCCTAAATCTAATACCAAAAAATTTATTCTACTTAAATCGTAGGAGAATGTCATTGATAGTTTTTTTTTATCACATTCTTATTTTGTGGTCATTAAAAAGAATTTAAAATACGTAAAAATTACAAAAGAGAAGTGGTAGTGAAGAAGAAAAAAAGTTGGAACATGTTTTTTAGTTGATTGTTATTAAATTTTAAATTAGTTTAAATAATACTACGGAGTAATAACTTTAAATACCTTCTATGTCCCCCTTGTAAATGCCCAAAAATGATGAAGAAAAATAAAGATAGAGAAAATGATGGTGATAGTTAGATGTTGATTTAAAAAAATTGGTCAATTAGATTATGACAACAAAAAATGATAAGGCCAGGGGTATACTTTATGGTGTTGATTGGGTGTGAATTAAGAATTTGGAACCCTAACCCATACAAAATTAGTATATTGTTAGTTTTTTTTAAAAATGTTTTAGGTTATTTATCATGAGTTCATACAGAATAAAAAATGTGTAGGAATGAGACATTTTTAAGTTATTTTTCATGAATTCGTATAAAAAAAAATGAGTTAAAAATCGATTCAAGTCATTTGGTAGAACATAATTAAGCGAGTTATAACGAGTTTAGGTTGATTTCATTGTTAGCATTACATGTACAAATACGAGGTGAAACAATACACGGGCTCTGAAGAAGTCGAAACACTCGACTCACTTACACATCGAAAATACTTATAGAAAAAGCCCGATAATAAAAAGGATAAACACCTCTAATACCAAAACCAATCTATTACTCCCCACACACGCCACTGAATTTGATTCACCCCCCAAATGCAGACGAGTTTGATACTTGATGATCTCTCGTCTACATTGCTCGACCCCGAATGGCACTCGATCCGGGGGCAAGGCCGTCGAGTAGCACAAATTCGGATTCCCCCACGCCCCGAACCGCCTCCCCAACTTGCCATAAAACCACTCACCAAACTTAAGCTCACCAGTTAGATTATTACCATGGATATAAACAGCACTCACATTAGGCAAATTTGCAAGATTTGAAGGGATTTCCCCTGTGAGCTTGTTATCATTGAGGCCCAAGAATCTAAGGCTTTTCAATTCTGCAATGGACTCCGGAATGCCACCTGTCAAGCTCGCATTGGACAGGTCCAATGCAGTTAGTCCAATCAGATTCCGCCACTCAACTGTCAATAAATCTCCACCTGTGGGATTGTCTGAAAGGACTAATTCTTGCAATGAACTTAATTCTTCAAGTGATTTTGGTAATCCCCCAGTTAATCTGTTGTTACTGAGATCCAAAAGAGTTAAGCTTTTCAAATTTCCAAACTCGAACGGGATCAGCCCGTCTAATCGATTACGACTCGAGTCGAGCTTTAACAACGAGGCTAATCCTCCAAGGGATGAAGGCAGAGTTCCCGAGAGTGAATTCCTACTAATATCAAGAATCAGGAGATTTTTCAACCCGCCAAAAGTGTCCGGGACCCGACCCGTGAGTGAATTTCCAGCAAGATTCAAGCGTCTTAATTTCATCAAAGTCCCTATACTTTGTGGTATTTCACCAGTTAGTCCATTTCCAGTGATCACTAATGACCTAAGGCTTCTGAGAAGCCCGAAACTCGCGGGGATTTCCCCCGCGAGGCCGTCGTTCGAGCGAAACTCGAGCGACTCTAAACTCGTGGCGAAAACTTCCCAATTCTGAGTGGGGATTGACACAGGGTGTGATGAGGCAAAACAGTTGTAGAATGTAAGAGATTTGAGGTGCTTTAGTGCAAATAAATCAGGACTAAATTCCACATTTTGAGCACAATTAAGGGAATTATCATGAACAGCTCCAATGCTCAAATCAGTGACATACCAAAACCCATCAAACAGATCACAAGAAACGCCCTGCAATGCATCATCACTACATGTTAAAAATAGGAAAATTGTACAAGGAATCTATGTACTAACAGTTAGTTGTAACAAGCAAAAGATCTTTTGCACATAGTTGATAAAGAAGAGAGCTGGGAATAGCTAATGGAATCATAAATGTTAGAACCTTTACGCAGTGGAAATACCAGAAATACAAAAGAGGACAAAGTTTTAGTTAACAAGGAATCAATCCCCTTTGCACAATTCATAAAAAAATAAATAAAAACAGATAACGCCTGTGTGTTCTGCTTTTTCACTACTAATAATAACTTTGATTCAGACTTGAAAAGCTGCATTTAACTTTTTCAATGGAATCTTGAAAAAGTCCATAAAATAGCTCGAGAGAGAAGTGACATGAAAAAGTTTCCTTCTTTTTTGTAAATAAAAATTTAATCTTGTGGAGTGGAATTATCAAATATCACTCAAATAACAAACCTGAATAGGAGTCCATCCACAAGGATCCGGATAAAGATCCGACCCGTTCCACCATTTTCCAACAAAGCCTTGAATAGCAGAATACAGAGCCTCTTGCTCACTAGTCTTCATTGGTGCAGACACACTTTCATCATCTCCATTGCATGGTAAACTCAAAAGAAGAAAGCAAAGAACAAGAATGGAAAAACCCACAAATTTAAGCTTTTTCATGGCTGTTCTAAGCCCAGAAAATGTGGAGATTTGGGTTCAAGAAAACAACTTTTTTTTGAAAATGGTACTGAATATAACAATGGGGGCAATTTGTATTATTTGCAAAATAATAAAAAGAGTATCAAACTGTCCCACTTTATAGTCTCAACAGAAGAGAGAAGGACTAAATGCCATTAAGCAGAAAGTAGGTAGGGGTCGGAAGGAATGAAGATTGAGATCACAAGTTTGCAAGCAAAATACAAAAGAGGGAAAGTTTGTGTTTATAATATACAGTAGCAATGGGCAAAGGTAGTAAATGAAGTGTAAAGAGAGTAGCAGAAGACTGAGGTCTCTAGGGTTTCTTTGCAGCTAAAAAGTTATGCACACAGTTGTCAGTTGTAAAAGAGAAACATATATAAAAAAGCAATTATGGTAAAGTCAATAATAGCAATGCAATAAGATCACTGATCTTCTCCAAAGGCTAAAAGGGTCTTTTTACTTAACAAGGGTCAAGAGGGTAAAAGGGTCTTTTTAACATGAATGTTAGTAAAACACAATGTTAATGTTAACAGTTGGGAAAAATTAATGGTTTGATAAAAGGTGTAAGGGGACCATTATAAACATGTAAATGCATGAAAGACAAAGGCAGTTTTTGTCTCGGGGTAACTAGCTCTCTCACCTTTTAAGCTGTTGGCTTTAAAACAGAGTTTGCTGCAATGCAATGTGTAAAAGGGAGTGGGCATGAGGCTTTGAAATTTGGATCACACTTTTTTACAGCATAATAATGTCCTTCAATTAATATTAACATTCATTAGTCATTATCTTTACCTTAATGTCAAATCTCAATCACAACAAAACAAAACTAAATTATTGATGCAGTTTTTCCTGCTGTGGAATTTGCACTTTTACACTTTGTATTGTACTCTTATTGACAAAGTACTGTAGTACTCCCTCATATTCGTTTGTATATAAGTTTCTCGCTACTTTTGAGCATGGTTGAAAAAGAAAAGAAAGTAAAATATTAAAGAAAAATTGAGAACAATATATTCAAAAAAAAATATAAGAAACTTATAGAAGAATAAATTGAAATAGCAAAACGAGAAACTTATAAACGGACGAGTGTAGTTAATAAGGGGGTATTGGGAGGGGGGACCAAAGAGATAAATGGGGGCAGTTAATGGAGTTAGGACAGCTTTGGAGAGCCTAGGAAAAGATAGAGAAGGTTTAGCCCACTCTACTTTTTTTTTTTTTCTTTCCAGGCCTAAACAGTATCAATATGAATTGTCATTTTCTCAACTTGCCCATTTTGCCCATCTCTTTTATTACAAAACAAATTAATGAATACAAAAAAAAAAAAAAAACTTCTGAGATTTGTTCTAGTACAGTATTCATTTTGGGAGATAACAGTTGTTTTCACCTTTTTAATTTATATAAAATGACTAAATAGCCTTTATATAAATAAAGAGAAAAATAATTAAAAAAAAATAACATGAAAAATCTGAAAAAAAATGTAATTAAAATTTAAAAGTATTTAAAAAAAACTAACAAAATCTTTAAAAATAATTAATTTACATAAATTAATTAATTTTTTTGAAAAAAATCTTAAAAAATTAAATAGAATCTGAAATTAAAAAATAAATCATAAAAAAAACTAAAAAAATTAAATTAAAATTATTGAAAAATTCAATAAAACATTAAAAAAAATCAATAAAAAGTAAGATTTTATTTTTTTATTTAATTTTCTTAATATTTATTTTTTATTTCATTTTTTTATTTTATTTAGTTTTTTTATTAAATTGAATCATTAATTGGTATTTTTAATTTAATTATTTTATAAATTTTATTTGATTTATTTAATATTTTTAAATTTTATTTAGATTTAATTGATTTTTTCATTCAAATATTTTTTAATATGTAGTTGATTTTTTAAAATATTTTAAAATTTTATTTAGTTTCTCGTATTATTGAATATTTTTTTAATTAATTTTTAAAATTTATATTTTTAATCATTTAATTGAATTTTAAATTATATTTTTATTTTTTATTCAATTTGTATTTATTTTGAGGGATAAAGGGTAAATTGGAAATAATTAGGGTGTGTTTATTAATAAAAATTGATTTTTAAATTTTAGTGGAGTGTGTACAACATTTGAAGTTTATATAACATTGTATTGGGTGTTAGTAGTCTCACCCAAAAAAAATATTTGCATCTAGTTATACGTTTCAATTAATATAGTAAAATAAGATTCACCTAATTAACATAGGTATGTTTTGCTTCTGAAATTTATTTTGTTTCATATTTTTTCAAGTTATTTTTTAAAATTATTTTACTCTTTATTTATGTAAAAGTTACTTAGTTATTTTATACGGAGTATACATTTATTTTTGTATTTAAAATTATGGGGTGTGTATAGAATATTTTGGGGTGTTATTAGCTCTATTTTTTTAATATAATGTGATGTGACTTTTTTTAATATATGTGCCACCAACTTTATCAATTTTAATTCCTACAAAACATAAAGGATAAAAATTGATGTAAAAAGGACAAAAATTGAAAGGTAAAAGACTAATTTTGTAAAGTTGAAATTTTAAGGATTTATTTTGAAATGTATCAAACTTATAGGACTAAAAATAAAATTTCCTCCACATTTAACAAGAATGAATATGTAAATCTTTTGCCAAAAAAAATGTAAATCGATGAACATGTAGCATTAATTTATTTTAAAAAAATTACATGTCATGAATTTATATTCAAATCTTTTTTTAAAAAATAGCAGATAGCAAATAAATGATTTATTACAAGATTAAAAATATATTGCAAGGAAAAATAACACACTTAATTTTTTTAAGCGGATTCACGGATCGAAATGCCAAAAAATGTTTTACTACTACAAAATCAAAAAAATTGGTACAGTAAATTTTTGACCCGCCCAAAAACTAAGTTTTTATTATTGTTCTTGTTATATATTTTTGACATAATAATATATTTTGGTTTTATAATATTCCCTCCATTCCATGATTAGTTGCACATTCTTAATATGAAGATACCTCACAAAATTAATACCCTACCAAAAGTTTTTTTTTTTTTTTAAATTGTCACCATCTTTTTACATACATTTTACTTTACACATCATCAAATCACATAAAATATCCTCATTTATCTTACATCACCAACTACTAAATTCATTTTTCTTAAAAATTGTGCCGGTCAAATCGTGTAAATAATTTCGAAACGGAGGGAGTAACATATTTTAGTTTTGTATTAATTAAAACAGTGTTTAAAAGGTTAAAAAAAATCAATTAAGTTTCAACATCTACTCGGGTTTGATGCATCAAAATTGTCTTAATTTAGAGATTAATAGTGGTGTAGGCTTGGGATTTAGGCCCTCGCAAGTGAATGATGGAATTGGTCCCCTCGAATTAGTCGGTCCCTTAAATCAGATATTGTGGCATTAAAAAATGTAAAAAAGAAGAGATTAATATATAGGAACGAATGAAAGAAATGTGTCTTTTTTTGTGGCATGTGCCATACAAAAGGCGTCTTCATGGCTATTAATTAGATTTAGGCACAATCAATACGTTGTACAAATGTGAATCGGCAAAGGCACAAGGGTGAGGACCACGTACATAATCTAAGTTTTATAACCAATTATGAGTAGTAGGGTAGAGAAGACATCATTGCCCCTTTTAACGTTTGAATATCACAAAAATGAAATTTAATTTAAGGTAAAAACCTTTTTTTTTAAATTAATATTTTGGCCTTGTTGTTTGAGACCCATCGAATATTTTTTGTAACCCAAATCTTGACTTATATGATCGTGAATTTTTAAAAACTACAGTATCTTATATAATCATATTTTCTGTATAAAATATTTTATAAAAAAAAAAAAAATCAACATTATAGGGGCGGAGTCAACGGAGTTGTCCTACCATGGTCCCTGTTGTAGTTCTTAGACCATAATTATTTGGGACAATTATTGATTTTTTTTTTGAGCCCAATTATTAGCTAATTAAGATCGATTTATCATAGGTAAAATTATGTATTTCTCCTATAATTGTTTATATAATGATTAAAAATTATATTTATATTACCCACAAAAAGTTGAAGTAATATCTAAATTGCCAAAGTAATTTAGTATAAACATATCACTTATAGCTCACATAATTTAACAACTCTTATGTCCCAGACTAACTAAAAAGGAGTTATAATTTTATAGTACAAAAAATGGTGCACTGTATTTAACTAATAATTTTATACAATTATACCGTACAGTACATAGATTTTGTGATGGCTTAACGAAATTGATTTGGTTAAGTGTAAACTTCTGATATTTTAACAATAATAACTCCTTTATTTTCAATAATGCCTTTTTTAAAATTTTAATAAAAAAGTCATTTTACAACAATTTTTTCATAAGCACACAACTTTCTATGCGAGTTCAAAAGGCAAAAGTAATTCTTCAAAAAAAAAAAAGGCATAAGCTGCAGTAATGACTTGATTACAAGGCCAATTATAGTGAAGGCTTCCAAAGATAAAAAGAAGATGCCAGCAATTGAGAGTTCTCGACTATCCTAGGATAATGCTACACAACATTTCTGACGTCTAAACATCAAAACACTGGTAAATTTAAGAAAAGGGAATAACAAAAGAAACAAGTATCACGATGTGAAAAATGTCCAAAGCTTTTTAGGTATGGAAGCTTCACCAGGATTATCCTCCTCCTCGTCATCGTCATCATCGTCTTCACCACGTAGCGTGCTGTCCTGCTCATCTTCATCATTATACTCTGGAGTACGATTAACCTCCTCGCTCAAGTACACATTCTCAGATGATTTTGCAGCAGCAATTTCATCGTCAATGTAGGCTGTAGATTCCTCAAACTGCATTGCACCATGGGTAAATTTAGGTAAAGAATTTCTCAAGTGAAAACCACAACGAAAGAGGATACAGGAGATTACTTACCCTTACTACTCTGTCAATCGAGACCGTTTTAGTCTGTACGTTTTTATAAGACGTAACTTGCACGAATTCCTCAGGATTCCCATTATCGTGACTGCTGACTTCTTTCGAGGGAGCAGAAGTAATTTCATTATCGCGTGATATAGCACCATCCCTAACTTGTTTATCTCTTCTTTTCTCGGTGTCTGTAGAGGCAGCTACATCTTTCCCCTTGCTGAAAAAAAAAAAAAAACTCGTTTTTAGACCCCATTCAAAAGACAAGCTAGGCGCATATGATAGTCCTGGAGACAGCTTACTTGAAAAAAATCACAAATATAACAATTCGAAAATTTATGAATATGAAAACTTACGGCTGATGACGTCGAAGATTATAGCGGGACTTCCCAGGATTAGGTACAGCTGGAGCAACTGTCTGGTGCCTCTTCCTGCGGCCACCTGTATTTACACTTTCAGAACGACCCTCACTGTCATAAGCAGCATCCTCACTTTCTGTCATTTTAGAAGATTGTGCACGAGTTCGCTTCCTTCGCATGGTACTAGCTCCTTTCTCAGCAACAATGGAATCTCCCCGACTTTCCTCATTGACAGAAGTGGGGTTATCCCTGAGTCGCTCATCAAGAACCCCTGATTTATTTCCCAAGAAAGCTGCAGCATCTTCAACTACTTCCTTAACAGAATGTGTTCTATGGATTCTATCCTTTGCTTTTCGACTTGATTTTTGTCTACGAGTTGTCGTCTCTAAATGCCCGGAATTTGTTTGTGTTGCAGCTTCAGCTGGCATGCTAACATTTTCAGACACATCAACCAGTGTATCAGACAAAGCCTGGTCCAAGTTTTGAGAAGGCACGTCTAGAACTTTCTTGGAAGGGGATAAGTTGAAGATCTTAGGAGTGCACTTCTTAAGAAGCCAGGATATACGTCCACCAGATTCTGAAGATTTCAGATCGTTCCCACAAGGAGTTCCCTTTGTCTGTAATTCATATGCAGCAACTCTTTCAAGAAGTTGTTCCCCCATTGTGTGAAGTGGTGACAACTCAATGCCATCCCGTTCAGTCGTAAGAATGTCTGATAGCATATAATCTCTTGCCATGTCCCCACAGTTTTGACAACTCTTTATTGTCTCGAGGAAGGAAACAAATCTGCTTCTCTCATTGATGAGTTGTTCCCTTTGCGACTTAAGCTTTCTGCTTAAAACACTAAGTTCATTAATGTCATTGTGCATCTCTAGCTGCTGCTGCTCTAACTGCGTCTTGTTCATTGCAATATTCTGTTTTTCCTCCTCCAATCTGCTCCTCTCGGATTTCATATCTTCAATTTTCTTCTCAACAACATCCTTGGATTGACTGATATTACTACGTTCCTTCTCAGCTTTCTCCTCAAATTCTCTCTCTCTTTCAAGCAGAGCTCTCTCCATTTCCTCTTGCTTATTCAGCATATCTTCCTCAAGATTCTTCCTACGAGTCTCAAAATCGTGACGTAACTTAGATAGCTCTTGTCGAGATTCTTCTGATAACACTGACTGCTCATACTTCATCGAGGCAGCAAATGACTCTTTCTCAATTCTAAGGGCCTCCAACTCTCTTTTAATGTGATTCTCGGTGGCAATTTTATCTTCTTTCAATTGTCTTTCTACAGAGTGTTTCAAATTTTCAATTGTTCTTTTATCTTCTTCAAGTTGTTGCCCCTCTCTAGCCGCCTCTGCTCTTTTTTCATCAAGGGCCTCCCATTCTTCCTCGAATTTCTTCCTGTCTTGCTTCAAATACTCAGTTTTCTCAGACAGCGAGATGGTCTGATCTTTGTACCTCTCTATCTCCCGTTTCAGCTCCAGTATCAGACGGTTATGCTCCTGCCTTTCTTCATCAGTAAGCCTAAGCTTTTCAGTTTCATCATGAATCTGCAATTTCTGCTGATGAATTTCAGCTTTCATTTTCTCAATCTCGTCAGTTTGAGCTTGCAAACTTTCTTTATCAGAATTTATTTCTCGCCTTAGCAAGTCGAGATTTTTCTCCTCCAATTTGAGGGCCTTCTCTCTTTCCTTCAGCCCTTTCAATGTTAATTCAATATCCTTCTCTTTCGCCTTGACCCTATCCGCCTTCTTCTCTACTGCTTCCTTCCTCTTTTCCAATTTTTCCTCCAAATGGTAAATTTCACTCTGCTTCGTATCCAAGTTTTCAAGTTTAACTCTGTTTTCCTCCTCGAGCAACTTTCTTTTCTCTTCGATTTCTGCTTCAAACTCCTGTCTTTTAATGTCCAAAGCAGCTCTATGCTCATCAAGAAGATTTTGAATCTCTACCTATAATAAGACATATTGGGTTCAACTTTCAATAAATGCTGATATAAAAAATGAAAGCATATGAAAGCAACTCACCCTCTCTCTAGCACTCAGCTTCTCCTTCATCACATTTAACTGCTTCTCTTTCATCTCCAGTCTAGTTCTGAGATCTTCAACTTCCTGCAAAGAAGTAAACAAATGAAAATCTATAAGAGTGGACAAATTATAGTTTGAAAAAACAGGAGATGTGATTCTGAAACTCACTTCCTCTTTCGGAGTTAGCTCAGATAGTTTCTTGTTAACATCATCTTCTTTCTTCTTCAGTGCCAAAATTTCCATCTCAGCCTTCCTACGTTCTTCTTCAATTTTACCCTCTTTCTCCTTGAGCATCCTATCATGTTCATTTAGCTTTTCCTCTCTCTCATTAATCTCTCTCCTACTTTGACAAAGTCTCTCTTCCCCTTCTTGCAGCTTCCTTTCCCACTCCCGTATATCTTCTTTGTTTCTCAGAAAAGCTGCTTCGTGAGAATCTCGCCTGTTAAAAGAACAAAAGGATATACAAAATTAAAAAGTGTTACAATCATATAAGAAATGTATGTAGGGTGATAGCATGGAGCACCAATCATACTCAGAGTTAAAGGACATGTGCTCCCGCTTAAGAAGACTTTCACGTGTCTCAACCTCCTGTAATTTCCTCTCTAATTCTAAACTCTTTCTATTGGCCTCAGCAAGTTTTGCATCAGCAGCAAGCAACTGTTGTTGTACCTCCAAAGACCTATCCTGAACTCCAGCAATCAAATTATTGGCATCAGACAGCTTAGTCTCAGATGACATCTTGATTTTATCATGCTGTGACTGTATCTCTCGCAGAGACCTCTCAAGCTGCAGAAAGCAAGCATTTAGTATTTTATCAGGACAAACCCCACAAATAGGATTTTGGATCATCGAATATTCAATATTCAGTTAATTAAAAATCATCAAACTTATTTGTGCTCCTACATAACCCATAATTCCTAACGCATGTTCCATTAGGTGGATTCATCATCACAGTTGCCTTAACTTCTTCATCAAGTTCATCATGGTCACTTTCGATTTCGTCATGATCATGTTCTTCAGTTACACTCTCTTCAAGCTAGTTTAATTTAATTTAATTAACATGAATACTATTCAAGAGGCACAACTTACCATTGAACCCTTGATGGCACATTCATATTAATTAGCCTGATTCTAGAAACCCAAAAGCCTAATCCCAATTTTGAAGTGATGCAAGAGGTTTTCAACAAACAAAAATAAAGTATGTAGCAGGGAATCAGAATAGCATTAAAATTTTCAGAAATAACTAGCCACATTGCACAGAAATTATATCATATCCTAGAGATAGCATTTTCTGCAACATTGCTCAATACATGAACAGACTAAAAATTGCAGAGAAATTATATCATATCAACATAAAATAACAGTTCATCAAACATAATGAAGCAAGACAATAAAGCAAATGCTTACAAATTACGAGGGTCATCGTAAAGAGAATAAGACACATAAGTAGCACGCTTAAAACACACGATATAACACACACACACACACATATTAATTAGTAAACAGTTCCAAACCAATATACATATACAGAAGAAAATAAATCACCTCAGCCACACATTGTCTCTCAACATCTAGAGCTTTTCTCAAATTTGCTTCTCGATCCTCCACTTGAGAAGCCGCAATTAAATGAGCCGTCTTTTCACGTTTGAGGACTTCATGTGCTTCTCGAAGAGACTCTTGAAGTTCTTCATGTTTTGAAGTCCACTCTTTTTTCTCAATCAGCAGCAGTCCCATATTATACTGATAATCAAAGAGCTGCCAAAGGAAATATTAAATTTAGCTGTCTCAACCATAATAACAGCCAAGAAACCGGTCATATCTGACTGCACTATTACTAATACTTCAAACCATAAACTCTACATGATCTAGAAACTAGTTTACATGTTGCAACAACCAAATCTCAGGCTAAGCTTACCATGAACCCAGACTCTATTGTCCGCTGCAATGCAAAAATGAATCTTTCTAACACTAGACTGGGGAAAATATATACAAAGTGAGTGTCAAATAACAGGAGCTTTGTCCCAGAAACTCCTCTCTTCTCATCCCCACTCAATCAAGAGTGCCAATACTAAGGGAGGTCAATTATTCACAAAGCATATTCTAAACATGAATTTCTTTTTTCATTGCAGTTAACTTGGCCAAGCATCAAGTGGTTTGAAAAGTTGAAAGGTATTTATCAGTGGAAAATTGACAATGGATGAAGATAGAAGCAACCATGGATCCTATGAACATAATCAAAAGCAAACATAAGATTGGACAAATGAAGTTGATGCCTAATTTGTCTTGACTGAGTTTTGGAGGCTAAACGAATTAAAATCAACATTAATTTAGAAAATATATAATGATTATAGGGGATTAAGATTTTTTTATATATATAATTTTGGGTGATTATACCAAAAATTTGCCCCTGATTATGTTGATGAGAGCTTCAATAGGAAGAGGAAAAGTAAACTGCTGCTCCAATAGAGGCAGTTACAAGAAAATACAGCTACCACCTCCCTTCATTCCTCTTAACAAGGTCCCAGGCTCACCATAATCTTCATTTTTAGTATTATGAAATGCTGTTAAACATCAACATATGCTATACTGTTTGGCACAGAACCGATCACTATAAAGGCAGCAGAGGGCAAGCAATTTGATTCTCAGTGAAATGCAAGAATTGCTAGCTAACATTAAACTCATATATAGCATTATGTATCCATAAGTTCATACTCACGATTAATACATGTTAACAGTCATCTAGCTTCACCTTCTACATAAGTTCTATAATTGACAAATATACATTCATTAAGGAAATCAAACCGATAGATGATTATAAAGATAAACAAACACCACTTAGAAAGGCAACTGAAGCACAGAGAAAAAAATCCACATCAAACCTCTCTTTCAAGCCTCTGGTTTCTCTCCTGTAACGCCTCACGATCACGCCTCTCCAACGCCGCCTCATCCAACAAGCCCACTTCCCGAAACCTTCTCCAATCGTCCATATTCTCCGAACCACCTATATTTCCATTATCATTCAACAAGCTCGTAGGCGGCGGAGGAGGAGGAGAGTCATCGATAAGAGCCACCAATTTGTTGTTGCCAGTAGGGTTCGGTGTACGCGCTTCACTCCTCGGTGTTCTTGACGGCCCCGCCCATTGCCGTTTAGGAGTAAACATCGTCGCTTCCAATTTCGGATGCGAATTAGTTCGAGGAAACCCTAATGCGAGATTTGTAAAACGTGGGGGCAAAAAAAGGTAGGGTTTTGAGGATTTCAAATGATTGACGGGTGTGTGAAGTTGAATGAATACGGGAGGGTATTATGGACGGAATATTCGGGTTCCGGCGGACGGAATATTTGAGCAGTGTGTGTGTTTGGACAACAGAGTGAAAGAGGAAGGAAGAAGCCCGTTAAACGCGAACGAATGATTATCTGGTTTCGAATCACCACTTGCTTTTACATCTTTACCCTTTTGTGTGTTGTGAATCTTGTGATTGTGAGTTGTCACACTGAGAGTCTTTTTTTTCTTTTCTTTTTTTTTTTAAATACAAGGTGATATTGAAAAGGTATTAGTTCATTTTTTTAAGTCGTAATTAATTTTTTTTATTAAAAGGTAGTTTTACTTGATATGATTTTAAAGTTGTAATTAATTTTTTTAATTAAAAGGTAATTAATTTTTTACTAAAAGGTATTAGTTGATATGATTTTAAAGTTGTAATTTTTTTTATTAAAATGTATTACTCCACTATATAATACGATATTGGCACATATAATAATACACACAATAAACTCTTGCATTGTTATTGTGTCGTATCAATACAAAAATATTTGTGTATTTGTGTTCGAGTGTGTCATATTTAACTTTATCACGAAACACGACATGAATAACATGATTTGTCAAACCTATTTGCAGAAACTACCGACTCAAAAAATAAGATGATCTGCCTAAATAAAACCCAATGCCAGACTTTGTCCTTCACGCCATTTTCGTATTGTTGTTCTGGTTTCCATTCAATTCTTCTCCATTTTCAATCGTGGAGCACAGAATATTAGCTATACCACCTAGCAATGGAAAAGATATAACAAGGCAGGAGACCAAACATTCCTAGATATATTACTTAATCCACACAATAAAAGCACAGACATTACACATGAGTCCCAAGTTATTTCCTGTTCACAGGACAAGGTGGGTCTTAGCTTCTACTCGTCTCTTACAAGAAACGTTTTCTAATGCACTACGAATCACGCTTTTGCACACCTCGACCTCGACCCCTACTAACATATCCATATCCATTATAACCTCTTCCGTAAGAAGACCCACGAAACCGACCACGATTTGGCCCACGGCCTCCCCAGCCACCTCGATGCCTTGAGTATTCTCCAAATGTCTTGCAAATCATAAAAATTACATTAGTCAATCTTTTTTTGTTTTTGTTTTTTATTACATTCGTAGAGTTTTGGACATACCTCTGTATCCAACTTCATTTGCTCCGAATACCTGGTCCTTCCACGATTAGCATCATTGGAGGAAATAGAGTCGAAGAAGTCATCCTTATTGTAAAGGGGCTGTCAGTTGCACAAGAATAGTTAAATGTTTAACTCATACAACTTGCCAATATCAAAGGCTAGACTTTTTGTTTTAACTCTAATCACCTTGATCTCGATAGGCAATTCAACATCACGCTCGTCAAGTGGTTCTTCTTCATCACTGCCACTTCCATTTCCTTCATTATCCTTTTTATTACTCTTACCGAGATAACCCCAAACTTCATCCTTTTTGAATTTCTCATTCATAGCAGTAAAATCAAACTCTTCAGTAAATTTTGTCACAGGGCGTGAAGCCTGCAAGGCAGAAGATCAATGATCCATAGTCACTAAATTGTTGGTAATATTGAAGAAAAATAATGCAAAAAAAAAAAATATATATATATATAGTACAAACGAGCTCTTACTCCAGGTCCTCTTCCACCACCACCACGGCCTCTGTAGTTGCTACGCATGTGATAAGCACCTCCATTAGGCTAAAGGAACAACAATGAGATAAATCTTTAGCTCCTAAACCCCAATTGATTGTATTTTCAAAACACATATAGAGAGTAAACTTTGGGCTGAAAAGCCAATAGGATGAGGAACGGAGATTTTAAGAATATGAAAGTTAAAAGATGGCTTAATTTCTAAGACACCAACTATTACAATATCTATAATCAGGTATACACAACGAACTAACATGAACTTAAATCATGTTGAAGAAAAATTATGTCTGAATTTTATTCAAGTAGCAACGTAAAATTATCTCTATAAAATGATTAGTAAAAACTCAAAGTCAAAAGGAGAATTTGCGATTACATCACTAATTTACAAAAAACTCTGCAGAAACAAGAAACAACACATCATACTCTTTTCCATACTGGTAATCCACTTTTATCATCATTCCCGTAGCCCCACTCTCATCCCCATCCAACCATCCAACACCACTTAAACATCAAATGGAGCCCCCTTATTTCACCTAGTATTATTAATATGTCAGTTTAAAAAATCTTATGTGCCAATAAATTCAGCTTTCAGCCTCATGCAAGCCTGAAAATCCTTTTGAACTGGTCCAGATTGGCAGGTTCTCGATTGCTATAGTGTTCAGTGAAAAAGAAAAAAAAAGAACAATATTCACACCACCATACAACAATGAAGCAAGATGTGAAAGAATAAAACCTTATGAGCATGAGCGTTTGGCGGTAATGGTAATATTGGCGGTTGGGCTTCTGTTACGACGGGAGCTGATGGTTCTGACAATTGATTTGGTGGCGTTTGAACTACATCCATGTGTGTTGTTTGTAAGGTTTGAGGTGCAGAAACAGCAGATGGCCCAGACTGTAGCAGCTGCCTTGGGGTTATAAGAGAAGGTGCTGACGTTTCTATAAGACCAGAACCAGATGTCCCAGATACAGATGTTACTAGCTGAGATGCATTCTGCTGAGGCAAGGCTGCAGGGCCTGCAATAGTTTTGTTAGCGACCAATGATATTCCTGCGTGGTCAGGAACAGAGAATGGAGCCAATGATGGAAAGACAGAACTATGTGTTGATGTAGGGATAGAAGAGAGTGGAGCCTTGTTTGACAGCAGATTGTTCGTAGTTTCAGATGCTATTGATGCAGGCTGCAGAGGAGGCACACTCATAGACAAAGTTGAAGCTGGTAAACTAGTAGAAGGGGTTAAACTAGAAGAACTTGTGCTATTGGGAACCAAGGAAGAATGGTAATCTGGCAAGTTTGAACTGGGCAGGTTCGGTGCCACCATTGGCATAGATGGGTTGAAAGTAGAAAATTGCATCTGTTGCATTGAAGGGGCAGTGGGCAAGCCAGCAGGAGGTCTAAGCATGGATTGTTGAAGTAGTTGTGGAAGACCATTAGGTGTGCCATAGTATCCTTGCCAATACATTGGCATAGGCAACCCACTACCATTTGCATTTGGTGGGGACGGGCCCCAAGCATTCAAGTTTCCTCCAGGCTGATATAACGGGAGGCCACTCGGGAAAGCTGACCCAGGGAGTCCCATTTGAGAGGAAGAATGGGAGAAGATATCAGGCAAGGAGCCAATAGGGGCAGTGGGAAAGCTTGTCGGTGGGGTTGTTGGGCGTGGAATATAGTGTGACTGCATAGAAATTATATTGGTTAGAGCGAAGTTCTTCAGTATCACATTGCAATAGAAGTTGTGGTATACATACCTGAATAATTGCAGGATCACTGTTGATTGGCGGTGTAGTGTGAACTGGAGGGGAAGCTTTGACCTGCAAATCCTGTGACAAATATAAAAATAGAAGTTTCAAGCCTGACACAAAATCTGACACAAAAGGTATAAGAATAATATACTAACTTAAGAGAAAAAAGAGAGACAAAGTGGGATAGCTCAAGTGGTTAGAGCACCACTACCTAAGCCTTAGGTCCTAGGTTCGAGTCATGGGGAGGGGAAAAGGGATGGGTATTTAATGTAATTCAAAAAAAAAAAAAAGAGAAAAAAGAGATGATTTTCTCATAGAGGTAACCATGCACTAACAAAACAACTGGGTAATTTAGGGAAAAAGGATAGCATCAGAGACCAATCGATACCTTGATATCAGTTCCTCTAAAAAGGATGTATTCATAAATTTTGTCGCTTGGAGGGACCTGAGGTCCATCCTTTTTCCGTCCTTCAGTTCCGAATGATCTCACTACAACAACAGCAATAACAAACTAAGTGACCAAGATATTTTTGAGATAATCAGTAGATTTTTCAAACCACAGCTTACACTGGAAAACAAACACATTGTAGCGTTTTCTAGCTCAATATACAAAAATTACCAAGACATCTGACCCGCTAAAGGAAACAATGATCACCCATGCCCGTTCGAGTTTATTTATAATGTTAGTCTGTTACTTTGTGACACATGTAAATGAAGGCAAAGGTTGTCGTCTCACTCAACGTGAAATTTATACTAGTGTGGACCAATCAACTGAAATGATCAGATCTCATGTTTCGTTTAAGAAGCAAATACACCATGTTCAATTGTTCATACTAAGCTCCATGCTATATTCAGATTATCTTACCTTTTTATTAAATGGGACCTTTATTATATTATTCAGGTTATATAAATGTGTAATAAAAACACAAACCACTATTAACTTCCAAATTGCTTACAAAGTCTAAATTACTTTTTTAGTAGAGGCCTAATACAAACTGAAACAAATGATCAATTATAACATTAAAAATAAATGCATCTACCAACTGAGGATGCCAATACCAGTATACCACACGTCAAAACCTATATCAAATAATCTTCAGCAAACATGTCACCAAAAGTAATCATCTCTGAAGACAAAAACACATACAAATTTGCTATACAAAGAAAACAGAGAAAAATGGCTACCTATCTAGAGCCAGAAATAACCCGTTAAAGAAAATGTATGAATATAAATCAGCTGGAAGTGAAAATCCTAACCAGAACAAATATTTTGTATCTGGAATAAGGCACCGTGTGGAATTAAAGAAATGACAAATAATACAACACAGGTATGAAAAAAATTAGAACGAAATTCAAGTGTTAAGTGAAAAGAAAAACAAACAGTCGGTACGTTTTCAAAAACGCCACTATAGAAAAAACTGCTGTTTAATTGTTCTCACCGTTGCGTAAGCCGATGCTGGACTCTTCAGTGTTGATGTTGTATAGAATGCCTTCATATCTTATCTCACTCTTCGAAGTCAAGCTAATCAAACTGCCGATGTATGAGTCCGCGGATGGTCCACCGCCGCCGGATCTACTGCCTGGCGCCGCCACTGAACTCTCCGCAGCCATCTTCTTAGTCTGCTTAAGTTGCTATTCTGCTTTTTTGCAGTAATTTATACACACGGAATAGTATTGTATCTCGCACACGCATATAAACACGTATGTATGTTATATGTTAGATTTGCAGATTGAGGAAATTGGAAGACTCAACAGTCCGATCCGATGGGTTTGTATTCAGAAAAGGGGGAAAAACTAGGATAGTTTTGTTTCCTTGAGGGGCTTTTTATTCTGTTGGGGAAAAATAGATATGTAGATGAAAAAAATGTGAACGTATTTCTATTTAAGTCTCGACGTAACTTTTAAGTTGTAAACAATTTTAAAGGGTCAATTCATATTTAGTATAAAGTTGTAGTTTTAAACAATACTCTCACAAGTAAACGATGAGATTGGTCCACTAATCCATTCAAAGATCGAATAAATATGGATGGATATTTAAATGAAGAGGAATGGAGTGTGAGTCATCCCTATCTGAATGACAGCCTTAGGGATAGTTTGGTTTTCTTGACAGGTTGAGTGATAAAACCAAATCAAATTGTAATTATCGAATTAACTAAATTATCCATATTCGTTAGTCGAAATTGATAGAGAAGCCTTGAAAATTGGTATGTAACCATATCGAATTTTGGCTTGTCTAAAATAGTGCACCAATCCATCGTCTCCATGGTATTTTTGCTTTTCTTGAGGATATTGTGATTGTAACAAACGAAAACTATGGTTTTAAACTTTTGATGTTAAATTTAAATACAAGAAAAAGTTGTAATTAATGATAATGGAAATGTTAAAATATATAAGTGCTGAAATTAACACTTAATATTAATCTTATAATTAAAACTGGCCTATATAATAATTTACACAAATATATATGCATAAATATAAATTTAAATAAATACACACGTATAAAAAATACTTACTACTACATTTATGTGTGATAAATACGGAAACATATTAACAATCACGACATGTCTCATACTTGCTTGATTAGGTCTAATCACGACCAGTGCAGGACGGGTTTAATGCGGACCCGAATTTAGACATGCCCTATTTACCATCCATAATTAAACTACACATAAGGTTATGTATGACAAATAGAACTATACAATATTCAAGAAAAAAAAAATCGAGCAAACAAATCAAAATTCATTTAAGTGGCACAAGACAAGAAAAAAAAAACCTACTTTCTCACCTTACTAACCCTTCGTTGACAACGCACAACCGCACCCAGCAGCCAGTCGACCACGACCCTCACTTCTCTAACCCTTCGTCGACCTCCCGCTAGTCGCACCCTACTTCACCTTCCTTCGCCCCACCAAGTGGCCGGCCGCCCACCCACTACACATGATCACGTCGTTTTCATTCTCGATAGTAAAAGTCCAGAAGTAAGTTTTCAACATGTTTATGTATTTTGTGAACTTTGAAGAATTTATGTATTTAGACCAATTTGAGTATGAATTTAATATGATTTGGTTTTTGCATTTGAGGATTTTGGTGTTGTTTTTATTGAAACTGAGGTATTTTTATTGGTACATATATTTATAGATTAAAAAAATCATAAAAATCCAACATCATTTTGTATTTTAGTTAATAATAGTAAGCGAACTAAAAATTTTATTTCGATTATATATTGATTTTCAAACTATTTTGGTTGATTTCGACTACCAACAACTACGAATAATTAAGTTTTTTCTATTATTACTATTCGGTTCGGTCAATCAATCATGCAGACAAGGAAACAAAACTATCCCCACTACGTTTTCACACAAAATATAAGTTTTTTTTATGTTCATTGAAACAAAATATAAGTTTTTTTTTATGTTCATTGAATGTATACATTTAAACAAATTTTAAATAATTTAAATCTATATTTTTAATTGTTTAATTAAAATTTTAATATTCTAAATTAAATTTGTGATTCCATTTGTAATAAAACCCCTCTCAAGGAAACCAAACTATCCCTAGTTTCCCCCTTTCTGAGTAAAAACCCCTCGGACTAGTGAGTCTTCGAATTTCCCATTTCCTCAATCTGCAAATCTAACATACATATATATGCGAGCGCGAGATACAATTCTATCTTTGTGTATAAATTACTGCCAAAAAGCAGAGTAGCAGACTAAGAAGATGGATGCGGAGAGTTCAGTGGCCGCGTCAGGCAGTAGATCCGGCGGCGGCGGACCATCCGCGGACTCTTACATAGGCAGTTTGATTAGTTTGACTTCGAAGAGCGAGATCAGATATGAAGGCATTCTCTACAACATCAACACTGAAGAGTCCAGCATCGGCTTACGCAACGGTGAGAACAATTAAGAAAGAGCAGTTATTTCTTTATTCGTGTTTTTGAAAACGCAGTACAGTAGTCTTTTGTAATTGTTGTATTATTTGTCATTTCTTTATCTCCCCACGGTGCCTTATTTGTTCTCGTTTAGGGTTTTCACTTCCAGCTGATTTATGTTCATATATTTTATTTAAAGGGTTCTTTCTGGCTGTAGACAAGTAGCTATTTTCTGTGTTTTCTATAGCGTTTTGTATGTGTTTTCGTCTCTGGAGATGGATTACTTTTGGTGACATGTTTGCTAAGGATGAGAATTTTATATGTATTTATTTGATTTAGGTTTTGAATTGTGGTATACTGTCATTGCATCCACAGGTGGTGAATTCGTTCATTTTTAATGATATAATTGATAATTTGTTGCAATTTGTGTTATGCCTCTACTGAAAAAGTAATTTAGATTTTGAAAGCAATTTGGAAATTAATACTTGCATAAAATAAAAAAAAGATGATCTGAATACATCATGAAGAGCTTAATATGAAGTTGGTGTATGCTTCTTATGCTTCTTACACGACCATGAGATCTGATCAATGTCAGTTGATTGGTCCGCACTACTATAATTCCACGTTGAGTTACATGACAACCTTGGGCTTCATTTACATGTGTTACAGACTCACAAAGTAACAGGAAAAAAAGCTCTAACTGGCATGGTTGGGCATCGTTTCCTTAAGTGGGGCAGATCTCTTGGTCATTTTGTATGTTGAGCTAGAACACACTACAATATGTTTGTTTTCCAGGGCAAGCTGTGGTTTGAAATCAATTGATTATTTCAAAAACATCTTGGTCATTTAGTTTGTTGCTGCTGTTGTTGTAGTGAGATCATTCGGAACCGAAGGACGGAAAAAGGATGGACCTCAGTTCCCCCCAAGCGACAAAATTTATGAATACATCCTTTTTAGAGGAACTGATATCAAGGTATTAATTGGTTATGATGCTACCTTTTTTTCCCTAAATTACATCAGTTCTTTCGTTAGTGTTTCTATCAAGTTAGTATATTTTTTTCGTCTTTTGTGGCAGATTTTGTTAATAAAGTTCATACTTGATTATATTTCTGTTCGTTTACATGGCCATTTTTTGGGGGTGGTGCCATTATTCATTCAATATTGTATCTGGTTTTAACTACTATTTTCATATTTGTCACAGGATTTGCAGGTCAAAGCTTCCCCCCCAGTTCAGACTTCACCGCCAATCAACACCGATCCTGCGATTATTCAGGCATGTATACTGCAACTTCTATTGTAATGTGATACATAAGGACTTCACTCTAACCAGTGTAAGTTCTGATGCAGTCACACTATCCACGTCCAACGACCCCACCAACAAACTTGCCCGCTGCTCCTATTGGTTCGTTGCCTGATCTTGGTTCCCATTCTTCGCAAATGGGGCTCCCTGGGTCAGCTTTCCCAAGTGGTCTTCCTCTATATCAACCTGGAGGAAATTTGAATGCTTGGAGCCCATCTCCCCCAAATGCAAATGGTAGTGGGTTGCCTATGCCTATGTATTGGCAGGGATACTATGGCACACCTAATGCTCTTCCACAACTACCTCAACAATCCATGCTTCGACCTCCTTCTGGCTTGCCCATTGCCCCTTCAATGCAACAGATGCAATTTCCTTCTTTCAACCCATCTATGCCAATGGGAGCACCGAATCTGCCCAGTTCAAACTTTCCAGATTACCATTCTTCTTTGGTTCCCAATAGCACAAATTCTTCTAATCTAACCCCTTCTACTAATTTACCAGCTTCAACTTTGTCTATGAGTGTGCCCCCTCTGCAGCCTGAAACTATGAACAGTCTGCTACCAAACAAGGCTCCTTTCTCTTCTATCCCTACATCAACACATAGTGCTGTCTCTCCATCATTGGCTCCAGTCTCAGTTCCTGATCACTCGGGAATATCTTCAGTTTCTAATAAAACCATTGCAGCAACTGGCTCCGCAGCCTTGCCTCAGCAGAATGCATCTCGGCCTGTAACCTCTGTTGCTGGGACATCTGGTTCTGGTCTTATAGAAACATCATCACCTTCTCTTGTAACCCCAGCACAGCTGCTGCAGTCTGGGCCATCTGCTGCTTCTGGAACTCAGACCTCACAAACAACACAGAAGGATGTGGAAGTAGTTCAAGTGCCACCAAATCCGTTATCAGAACCGTCAGCTCCCGTTGTAACAGAAGCTCAACCACCAATATTACCGTTACCGCCAAATGCTCGTGCTCATAAGGTTTTTTTCTTTTCACATTTTCTTCTTTCTTTTTGCATGTTGTGATTTTTTTTTTCTTTTCTGGTTACTATATCAATCAAGAACCTCCCTAGTTCAAAAGGATTTTCAGGCTTTCATGAGGCTGAAAGCTGTATTTATTGGCTCAGAAGATTTTTGAAACTGATGTGTAAATAATACTAGGTGAAATAAGGGGCTCACATTTGATGTTTCAGTGGTGATGGATGGGAATAAGAGGGGGAAGGGGGTGGCAGCTGAAAGAGTGGTGATGAAAGTGGAAGAGTGTGTGTATAGTAAAAAGTATGATGTGTTGTTTCTTGTTTCTGTGTAAAGTGTTTGGAAAATTAGAGTTGTAATTGCAAATTCTCCTATTGACTTTTGGGTGAAATTGCTTAGTTAAATTTTCTAATCATTTTTATTCAACTAACACACTTGTGTAAAATATTAAAAACCAGCAGTTGACATTTTAGGGAAAGTAGGAAGAACATGGATGGCAGTGATATCAATTGATTGCAACAAGTCAGTCTGTCACTAATTAACACAACTCATCATCATCAAAGCTCATTCTGGCTACTTGTGGGGTTGTCTACATGGATATTTGTTCTATCCATGTAAAGAGTTGACATGCAGTAGTTGGTTCTCACGAGTCTAAGTCTCTAACAGCAAGGGTGGGGTGCTAATGTGCCTTGGATGATCCACATCTCAGGGTCAGGCGCCGATGAGCACATTGAACTATCCATGTGGCTGAGAGCCCTCACAGCCCAGGCACAACGACGCAATTATCAGGGGCGCGCTCTACCACTGAGCTAATAGCCCGTCGTGCGAGCCTCCCGCAGGGTGCCCGCTATGCCAAAAGCAAGAGAAACCCCATCCCTCTCTTTCCTTTTTTCGCCCCCATGCCCCCACACGGGGGGCTTCCAACTATTCTTTTCTTTTTTTTTATTGGGGTGTTTTTGCTTGAGCTGTACGAGATGATGATTCTATGTCTATCCGGTCTTGTGACTGACCGTCATGATTCGTAGTTCCATAATTAGTGCAGCTATGATATTGAAAGTGTCTTTGAATTATAGTGAATCATTATTGGTGTCTGAGAATTTAAGCCATCTTTTCACTTTAATATTCTTAATTTCTCTATTCCTCATCCTGTTGGTTATTCAGCCCAAAACTTGCTCTCTAAATTGCTTCTGAATATACAATCAATTGGAGTTTAGGAGCTAACAATTTATCTTGTTGTTCCTTTAGCCTAATGGAGGTGCTTATCACACGCGTGGCAACTACAGAGGCCGTGGTGGAAGAGGACCTGTTGTAAGAACTTGTTTGTATTATGAATTTTATTGCATTATTGCGTTTACTTTACTCCTGATCAATATATATTTTCCTTCAATACGACCAATTTGGTGACTATGGAACATTGACCTTCTGCCTTGCAGGCTTCACGCCCTGTGGCAAAATTTACTGAAGATTTTGATTTTACTGCTATGAATGAGAAATTCAAAAAGGATGAAGTTTGGGGTCATCTCGGTAAGAGTAATAGAAAGGATAATGAAGGAAATGGAAGTGGCAGTGATGAAGAAGAACCACATGACGAGCATGATGTTGAATTGCCTATTGAGATAAAGGTGATTGTTTGATAAAAAATCCTAGCCGTTGGTATTGACAAGTTGTATGTGACTTAGAGTTAAAATTTAACTATTCTTGTGCAATTGACAGCCCCTTTACAATAAGGATGACTTCTTCGACTCTATTTCCTCCAACGCCTTGGACAATGATGCTAATCGTGGAAGGACCCGGTACTCAGAGCAAATGAAGTTAGATACAGAGGTATGTCCAAAACTCTACCAATCTCCCAGATCTTACCTTTTCAGATTGACTAATGTAATTTTTACGAATTTGCAAGACATTTGGAGAATTTTCAAGGTATCGAGGTGGCCGGGGAGGCCGTGGGCCAAATCGTGGTCGGTTTCGTGGGTCTTCTTACGCAAGAGGTTATAATGGATATGGATATGTTAACAGGGGTAGGGGTCGAGGTCGAGGTGTGCAAAACCGTGATTCCTAGTGCACTAGAGCACGTTTCTTGCAAGAGACGAGTAGAAGCTAAGACCAACCTTGTCTTGTGAAGAAGATTTAACTTGGAACTGTTGTGTAATGTCTGTGCTTTTATCGTGTGGATTGGTAATAAATCTTGGAATCTTTGATCTCCTACCTTCTTGTTATATCTTTTTAATAGCTAGGTGGTAGCTAATACTCTTTGCTCCTCAAACTGAATATTTATTTCCGATGGTTATTGAAGAGGAAACTGTAACATCAATTCAGTAAACCTTTTTTCATACATAGGCTGGCATTGAGGTTTATAAGCAGATCATCTTATTCTTTGAGGGCATGTTTGCTTTGTTAGATTTGAATAGATAACCAATTGGACAATTCATTATACTTTCTCTGTATCGCTATAAGTTTTCACTTTCTTTTTATGAATGTTCTACAATAAGTTTAGTGGAATGGATGGTGTATGAATGGTATAAACGTTTTTCATCCCTCCAAATGTGACATGAGTGTGTAATTTTGATCCACTCTTCCCTTCTTCCATTGAACACCCCTGAGTCCCTGACAGTTTTTTTGTTTTTTTGGACAGAATCAATTTCTGCATTAAGTATACAATGCAACTTAAATACATTTTTTTTTTAATTGATTAGTTATTTTTAAGAAACATTATGAGATTCCATCATTATGTAAATAATTAAGTAGAAACACCATCAACTTCCCATTTTAATCATCCCAACATTAATAATGAGTCCTGAGTTCGAGTCATGGGGAGGGGAAAAAGGAATGGGTAAAAAGAAAAATTATATATGGGCAACTGTAATTTACTGTATGACATTTTTCGAACTATTATGAATGAGTTCAAATTGTTATTATCTTTTTAAATTAATAAAAATTTATAAATAAAATTGCATCGGATCTCCAAGAAACAAAACAGGGATAAAGATATTAAGGAGGGGATTTAACTTATTTGGTGATTTCTCAATTGAGGGTGTTAGTCCATTCTCACGCCCTCTAATCGGTTAGAGTGAGATGATGAATCTTTTTATTCGACCTTTGAGAAGAAATCGGGATTAAAGTAGAGAAATGTTGAATCTACGAGATTATAATGATCGGTAGTTATAATTCGACTAAGGTTTAAATAATTAGAAATTTCATTTTCATTTTTTACTTGAAAATATCTAGTAAAATTTTTTTATTGCAATTGATCATTAGTTACTAAATGTTAGAACACTCGACAAGATTAGAAATCACACCCATTTAATCTAGATCCTTGTGGATAAAAAGAAAAACTAGACCAGCGTCATCATTAAAGCGAAAAATGCAGTTGTATCAACTTTGAGAACATGAACACATGCGGTATATGATTGTCGTTAGCTGTTGTTGTAAGGTGTTGGGTTAAGTCCGCAACGGGCTCACTCTTCGTGTTTGGTTGTCATCATTGAATTCAAAACCCTAAACACACTGCCATTGCTAAATCAGGGAAAAGTGAGGATGACGTATAGGGGATGTAAAAAATATTAGGGAAAAGCCTCCACGCGAGCAACGATTGACAAAACGAAAGCGAGAATGTCAACATGAAATATTGGTGAAAATCCAATAATGCAATACTTATTTATGAATCTTTGTTATTTGAATATTGAGCATGAATTGTAAGACCTTGTTTGAAAATGGACAACCAAATTTCCATGACTTATCCGACTTTAGATAGACATATCTAAATCTCCACATACTCTTATATACACCTACACTTTTTATACAATTACTAACAAGTTTTTGCTTCTAATTTTTCTCAGTTCTCGTACTTTTTTTTATCCATACATTTATCTCTTACTTTTTTTTTTTAACTCGATCATTATTATAGTAATTATTAGCAATAATGAAATAATACAGTCACATAAAACTCTATTCATCTTATCCATCTATAAGACCATGTTTGAAAAATTATATTGGTGGATGAGATGGTGTTGAAGATGACAAAATGTGGATGAGGCAGTAAATTGAAAAGTAGGTATATATTTGATTAGAAATAGAAGTGGATGATTTTATGTCAAAATTAATAATAACTTTGTATTATTTTATTATTATTCAAGATTCAAAGATAAAAATGGTGATGTTATGATATAAAAATATTAATTACACGTATTATCGGATGGTTTCACTTTTTTAGATTTTTTTATATATACCAAACCCGTCCATTCCCCACGGGTAAAAATTACTGCCCCGTTTACGGATATTCCCACACAGTTACCGAGCTAGCGCCTCTTCCAACTTTCAATTTCCTCAATCTGCAAATCTCACATACATATATATATGTTTGTTCGTCGTGTATAAATTACTGGCAAAAATTAGAGTAGCAACCTAAGCAAATTAACAAGATGGCTGCGGAGAGTTCAGTGGCGGCGTCTGGCAGTAGATCCGGCGGCGGTGGACCATCCGTGGACTCATACATCGGCAGTTTGATTAGTTTGACTTCGAAGAGTGAGATCAGATATGAAGGCATTCTCTACAACATCAACACTGAAGAGTCCAGCATCGGCTTACGCAACGGTGAGAACAATTAAGATACAACAGTTTTTTTCTATAGCGGTGTATTTGAAAACGTACCGATTGTTTGTTTTTCGTTTCAACTTAACACTTGAATTTTGATTGGTTTTTTTCTTCTTCTCATACTTGTGTAATTGTTGTATTATTTGTCATTTCTTTATTTTCCTACGGTGCCTTCAGATACAAAGTATATGCTCTGGTTAGGGTTTTCACTTGCAGCGGTTTTTGTTCATATATCTTCTTTAAAGGGGATATATCTGGCTGTAGATAAGTAGGACTTTTTCTTTGTTTCTTTATATAGCGAATTTGTATGTGATTTTGTCTTCGGAGTTTTACTTTTTGTGAACATGTTTGCCGAATATTAGAGTTTTATAGGCATTTATTTGATATAGGCTTTGACCTGTGGAGTTGTGGTATACTGGTATTGCATCCTCAGGTGGTAAATGCATACATTTTTAATGATATAATTGATCATTTGCTTCAGTTTGTTTTAGGCCTCATCTGAAAAAGGAATTTAGATTTTACAAGCAATTTGGAAATTAATAGTGGCTTTGTTTTTATTTGGAGAATCTACACATTTATATTACCTGAATAGAAATAAGAGTCTCATTAAAAAAAAAAAAAGGTAAGATAATCTGAATATAGCATGAAGCTTAACATGAATTTGCTGTACTTGCTTCTTATGCTTCTTACACGACGCATGAGATCTGATCTGGCATGGGTGGTCAATGTTTCCTTAAGCAGGTTAGATGTCTTGGTAATGTTGTATATTGAGCTAGAACACACTACAATATGTTTGTTCTCCAGTGTAAGTTGTGGTTTGAAATCAACTGATCATCTGAAAGATATCTTGGTCATTTAGTTTTTTCTTTCTGTTGTTGTAGTGAGATCATTCGGAACTGAAGGACGGAAAAAGGATGGACCTCAGGTCCCTCCAAGCGACAAAATTTATGAATACATCCTTTTTAGAGGAACTGATATCAAGGTATCAATTGTTTTCTGATGCAATCTTTTTCCCCTGAATTACTCCAGTCCTCTTGTTAGTTCATGATTACCTCTATGAGAAAATCAACACTTTTTTTCTCTCAAGTTGGTATATTATTCTCATACATTTTGTGGCAGATTTCGTATCAGGCTTAAACTTCTATTTTTTTATTTTTCACAGGATTTGCAGGTCAAAGCTTCCCCTCCAGTTCAGACTACACCGCCAATCAACAGTGATCCTGCAATTATTCAGGCACGTATACCAAAACTTCTATTGCAATGTGATACAGAAGAACTTCACTCTAACCAATATAATTTCTATGCAGTCACACTATCCACGCCCAACAACCCCACCGACAAGCTTTCCCACTGCCCCTATTGGTTCCTTGCCTGATCTCGGCTCCCATTCTTCTTCTCAAATGGGACTCCCTGGGTCAGCTTTCCCGAGTGGCCTCCCTTTATATCAGCCTGGAGGAAACTTGAATGCTTGGGGCCCGTCCCCACCAAATGCAAATGGTAGTGGGTTGCCTATGCCAATGTATTGGCAAGGATACTATGGTGCACCTAATGGTCTTCCACAACTACCTCAACAATCCATGCTTCGACCTCCTGCTGGCTTGCCCCCTGCCCCTTCAATGCAACAGATGCAATTTTCTTCTTTCAACCCATCTATGCCAATGGCACCACCAAACCTGCCCAGTTCAAGCTTGCCAGATTACCATTCTTCCTTGGTTCCTAATAGCACAAGTTCTTCTAGTTTAACCCCTTCAACTAGTTTACCAGCTTCAACTTTGTCTATGAGTGTTCCCCCTCTGCAGCCTGCGTCACTAACATCTGAAACTACGAACAATCTGCTGTCAAACAAGGCTCCGCTCTCTTCTATCCCTGCATCAACACATAGTTCTGTCTTTCCATCAATGGCTACATTCTCAGTTTCTGACCATGCAGGAATTTCTTCGCTTGCTAACAAAACTATTGCTGCACCTGCCCCTTCAGCCTTGCCTCAGCAGAATGCATCTCAGCCATTAACATCTGTTTCTGGGACATCTGGTTCTGGTCTTATAGCATCACCGGCACCTTCTCTTATAACCCCAGGACAGCTGCTGCAGTCTGGGCCATCTCCAGCTTCTGCACCTCAAACCTTACAAACCATACCGAAGGATGTGGAAGTAGCTGAAGTGCCACCAAATCAGTTTCCAGAACCATCAGCTCCCATCGTAACAGAAGCCCAACCACCAATATTACCATTACCGCCAAACGCACGTGCTCATAAGGTTTTATTCTTTCTCAAAAAAAGTTTGGTGTGTTTTTTCTTGTTTCTGCGTAGAGTTTTTGGTAAATTAGTGATGTAATTGCAAATTCTCCTTTTGACCTTTTTGTCTTTACTAATCATCTTATGGAGATAACAAAATATTCAACTGAACATACGTATGTAAAATTTACATTTGAGGGAAAGTAGGAGGAACATGGATAGCAATGATATCAATTGATTGCAACAAGTCAGTCTGCCTCTAATAAACACAACTCATCCTCATCAAGCTCATTCCGGTTACCTGTGGGGCTGGCTACTTGGATATTTATTCTATCCGTGTAAAGAGTTGCCATGCAGTAGTTGTTTAAAATGGTTCTATGTCTATCTGGGCTTGTGACCAACTGTCACGACTCAATAGTTCCCTATTTAGTCAGCTGTAATGATGAAAGTGACCTTGCTTTGTAGAACAATAAGCTTCTGGAAGATGAACATTTTACATTGCTACTCAAATAAAAATTCCGACATAATTTTTCACCCACATGATTTAAGTTCATGTTAGTTCATTGTGTATACCTGATTATAGTGATTGTAATAATTGGTATCTTAGAAATTAAGCCATCTTTTCACTTTCAAATTCTTAATTTCTCCGTTCCACATCCTGTTGGCTTTTCAGCCCAAAATTTGCTGTCTAAATGTCTTGAATATACAATCAATTTGAGTTTAGGAGCTAAGTATTTATCTCATTGTTGTTCCTTTAGCCTAATGGAGGTGCTTATCACATGCGTGGCAACTACAGAGGGCGTGGTGGTGGTGGTGGAAGAGGACCTGGAGTAAGAGCTTGTTTGTATTATGATTTTTTTATTTGCATTATTTTTCTTTAATACAACCAATTTTGTGACTATGGAGCATTAATATTATGCCTTGCAGGCTTCACACCCTGTGACAAAATTTACTGAAGAGTTTGATTTTACTGCTATGAATGAGAAATTCAAAAAGGATGAAGTTTGGGGTCATCTCGGTAAGAGTAATAGAAAGGATAATGATGGAAATGGAAGTGGCAGTGATGAAGAAGAACCATTTGACGAGCATGATGTTGAATTGCCTACTGGGATAAAGGTGATTGTTTAAACAAAAAGCCTTGCCTGTGATATTGGCAAGTTGTATGAAACTTAGAGTTAAAACATTTAACTATTCTTGCAATTGACAGCCCCTTTACAATAAGGATGACTTCTTCGACTCTATTTCCTCCAATGATGCTAATCGTGGAAGGACCAGGTATTCAGAGCAAATGAAGTTGGATACAGAGGTATGTCCAAAATTCTACGAATCTCCCAGATCTTACCTTTTCAGATTGACTAATGTGATTTTTATGAATTTGCAGACATTTGGAGAATTTTCAAGGTATCGAGGTGGCCGGGGAGGCCGTGGGCAAAACCGTGGTCGGTTTCGTGGGTCTTCTTACGGAAGAGGTTATAATGGATATGGATATGTTAGTAGGGGTCGAGGTCGAGGTGTGCAAAACCGTGATTCCTAGTGCATTAGATCACGTTTCTTGCAAGAGACGAGTAGAAGCTTAAGATCAACCTTGTCTTGTGAACAAGAATTAACTTTGGGACTTTTGTGTAATGTCTGTGCTTTTATCGTGTGGATTGAGTAATAAATCTAGGAATCTTTGATCTACCTTGTTATATCTTTTCAATTGCTAGGTGGTAGCTAATACTTTTTGTGCTCCTCAAATTGAAAGGTAATGAAGAATTGAATATTTATAGAAGAGGAAACTGTAACATCAATTCACTGAACTTTTATTCATTGATAATTAGAAAATAGGCTGCTGGTATTGAGGTTTATTTATGCAGATCATCTTATTCTTTGAGTGTGGTGTAGTGTTTGATCTATTTGCAGGTGGCAACTAAAACCTTTCTTGGTGGAAGAGCAGGCCTTCTTCCATGAAGCGTTGCATAATTGTCGAGGAAAAGCACATCACCCTTCTCCCACTTGAATTGTATGCTTTCTTCTTCTATAATTTGCTCGCATCTCTTCACCACATCTGCAGGTATTTCAGACCCATCAGCCATGGTGGCGGAGCTCAGCTCCTTTCCGTGCATTCCCACCATGGTGTTGAACCACATTCTCCTCCCCTTTCTTCCCTCAAACACCCTTGTCAAATTTCTTGGACACAGTACCACCTTTACACTGTCGTTCGGTAGCCATTCCATGTCCATCCCCATTGCCTTGGCCCTGTATCCCGATTGTCAGATTAAAAGTTTGTTTAGCCTTGGATTAGGGGTGTAAATGAGCTTTAGATGTTATGTTGTATGTACCTTTTCTCAGCTTCTGCACGATCTGGGGTTGCAAATGTATCTTGCCACCCACGGCCTCTCATGGATGCCTTATTGTCGCTGCTGAGAGCTGTGAAGGTATACCTCAGCCCCTTCTTTTCGAGTTCCTCCACAAACTCAGGGAACTCCTCTACCATACGCTCTGTTACGCGGAAACTTGGCACGAACGGTGTCTCTCCACCTTCTGGTGAAGGCACTTCACAGTAAAGTATCACCTTCTTTGGGAATTCCTTCATCTGAAGCCAAAAAGTGAACACTTATTAAACACATTCAATGATATGAATCCAAATATGATATGTAGTTTCCTTACCAAGACCATCTCATGATGATAGTATATGAACTCAGATAAAGGTCCTTCATTGGCTGTCCAGATCCTCTTGTGTATTTGTGTTCGGGGGGCGGGTCCCACGTACCGAATATTTTCCCACCCAAACGTCTCAACAATGTCATTGAACTCCACAGCATCCTTAACATCAAAGCCCCTGATCAGAACTGCACTGTTCTTGGTTATCATCTCCTCGAACCACTCCTTGTTGGTGTCGATTGCTTCCAACAAAGATTGGAAGTCGTTTTTACCCCCGACCGGGGGTAGCAGCACTAGTGGCAGAGTTTCACCATCAACCAGTTTCTCACCTTCACATTTCCCCACCTTGAAGTCCTTGCAAGTGAACTCCATTTCTTAATGCTTTCTAGCCTCCTTTGTGATTTGCTCTGAAGAGTGTGTGTCTTGATCTAAAGGCTTGTTTATGTTGTATTTATAGCCAAGAAACTGCTCTTACATTACATTAGACCCTCATTCAGACGGATGCCAGGCTATAAGACAAAAGTATCGATGAATTCATTTGTGCCGAATGACATTGTTGTGGTCTATGTAGTTTATTTGCTTATTTGGAAACTTGTTTGAGTTCAAAATTTGGCTTCAACTGATGTGTTTTGGCTTCGATAAGTTTGTATTGTAAAGTACAAACATTTCAGTTGAGACCAACTGATTATTTTATGTAAATATACTTTGCTGGAATTAGACAAAACCAATGTTATTACAACTATTTTGACTGTATTATAGTTTTCTGTGGCCAATCATATTTTCAGCATTTAATAAATTGTTCCATCCAATGTTATTACAACTAATTGACTGTATTCTACTTTTCATTTTCTACTATCATCAACACCTTAAGATTTAATAAAATTTTGCACCATTTAGGAGTTGATATGAGCTTTAGGTCTCTGACTTAAATTGACACTCTTTTCTAGTGGATGGTTGAATTGATCTTCCGTCCACTCAGGCTTCAATTGGATTTCCGTTCTAGTGAACAGTTGAATTGATCCTCCATAATAGTCTAGCTTCAATTGGCCCCGTCCTACTAGACGGCGGAATTTCACTCAGATTAATTTGTCATTTGACCATAGAAAATCTGTCCACTCTGACTTCAATTGGACGCCATCCTAGTGAACGGTGGGACTAACCCTCGAAATTAATCAATCATTCAAGTGAATATATGCAAAATGCAGAAAATGTTGTAGGCTTTTTCGGACTGCTCTAGGTCAATTGGACCAAACTTAGCTTTTCTGTATAACTGGATCGTGCTCTCTTCTGGAGCTGGGCCTGATAAATAAAATTGACCAAATGTAGCATGAAATGTACCTACATAATTCATTGCGAGGTGCACCACAAGTGGGGTCCATGTCCATTTCATTCTTACTTTAAATAAAGAAATCAGTCTCTTTTAATCATACTACTGGAGTATGTATTATTAAGTGCCCCCAAAAAATAAAAAAATAACAATGCTTTATCCCAATAATAATGTTAAATTGTTTAGCCCCACAAAACTATAAACAGTGGGTGAGCCACCGACAATAAAAAATTCAGATTAATCACTACTAAATCCATACACACTCTGAATGTGCTTTGCAAAATCAAGACTAGTACTACTACTAGGAAATTGCTATGTCCACACCATTTTCTGTTGTGCTTTTTGCTAGATTTTCAGCTTGTATAGTGGCAGTTCTTGTAATTATATGGGCTCTACACTTCAAAACTAGCTTCATTCCCCAGTCCCCATCTCAAGAAGACCTCATTTATGCTGTAATCCCCCACATTTATTTCTTGAATTTTTCTGCAATGTCAATGCATAATTTGAAGGAAATTAAATTACATTTTTTGCTGTTTCTTGAGCAGGTTTTGCATCCTTTGTTAATGGTGATTGGCTTCATCCTTATCAGTGGGGAAGGTAGAAAATCAGTGGGATTTAATTAATTAATTTTAATTTTTAAAAATGTTTTCTGATTCAATTTAGTTGGCTGGCTGTTTTAGCAATTTTGGTGCACAGATGGTTACCTGGTTCAAGAAATTTCAAGAAACTGATTCACCTTTGTCTCCAAGGTGTGGCTTTAGCTTGTGGCATATTTGGAATTTGGACAAAATTTCAAGGGCAAGATGGGATTGTAGCTAATTTCTACACTCTGCATTCTTGGATGGGTCTCATATGTGTCACCCTCTTTGGGGCTCAGGTGATTTGTCAAATTCATCATCTATAATTAATTAGCTCGCGAACCTAGCGAGCCTACTATTATTGAACTCGAACTCGACTTGATTAAATTAACAAGTGACATTATATATGTTGCAGTGGGTATTTGGGTTTATGAGCTTTTGGCACAAAGGGGAGGTACGAAGGACAAGGCAAAAGGTACTACCTTGGCATGTGTTCCTAGGTTTGTACATATATGGTTTAGCAGTGGTAACAGCAGAAACAGGACTTCTTGAAAAACTAACTTTGTTGCAATTGCAAACCAAAGGCAATGTGCTAAAACGTTGCCCACAATCGGCCATTGTAAATGCTTTAGGCCTTTGTTTGGCGCTGCTCGCTAGTTTTGTAATAGTAGCAGCAATTACTAGTTCTAAATCTAACACTCTCTATTCTGACGCAAACTACTCTTCTCGTTAAACTCATCCTACATTGTATATAACCTAGTATAATTTGTATTTGTATCAATCAAGTTTTTTTTTTTTTTTTTTTTTGAAATTGAGAATTCTTGTTGTACATATTCTTTCTTTCTTGATTGCATATGACACTGAATATCTGGTAGGCTGTCTATAAATTTCTTGGAAATTAAAATTTGGGTGGGGCTATTAACAACACATATAATGTTATGCATACCCCATTATTTTAAAGATAAAAATAGATATAGATAAAATGATTAAGTAATCATTGAGTAAAATAATTAAAAAAAAAAATCTGAAAAAATATAATTAAAATTTGAAAATAATTTGAAAAAGTCAAAAAAATATTTAAAATAATAAATCAATTAATTTTAAAAAAAAACTGTAGATTTAATAAAATCTGAAAATATTCAGAAATAAATAAAAATAATCAAATAAAATTTTTAAAAATCAATTAAAGATAAATAAAACCGTAAAAATATTTAATAAATTTGATAAAGTGTAAAAAATATTTAAATTAAAAAAACAATGAAAAAATTAAAATTTCAAATTAATATAAAAAGATAAATAAATCAAAAAAATATATTTAAAAAAATCATCTAAATCTTCAAAAATTAATTAATTAAATAAGTTTTGAAGATTTAGTTGAGTTTTTAATATTTTTAAATTTTTTGTAGGTTTAATTTATTTGTGAAGATTTTTATTTTATATACTCCGTATTTGATTTTTTTTTTAATTTAGTATTTTTTTTTAAGATTGAATTGATTTTTCTTTCTCTTATTTATTTAGTTTGTCAAAATTTTGAATTCTTAAATTGATGTTTTTAATTTAGTTATTTTTAAATTTTATTTAATTTATTTAATTTTGTTCAGATGTAATTAAAAAATCAATTTAATTATTTTGAAATTTTAGTTGATTTTCAAAACGTTTTAAATTTTTCCTTCAAAAAAAAAAAGGTTTTAAAATTTTTAATTGATTTTTTTCATTCAAATATTTCTTTAATATTTATTTGATTTTTTAAAATATTTTTCAACTTTTATTTAATTTTTTTATATTATTGAATATTTTTTTCGGATGATAATTTTTTTTTTAAAATTTATATATTTTTAAGATTTAGTTAATTTTATTAATGTTATTTTGGTTTTTATTTAATTTGTATTTTGTTTTAAGTGATAAAAGGGCAAATAGGAAAGAATTGGGGTATGATTAGTAATAAAAATTGATTTTAAAATTTTAGTGGGGTGTGTTTAACATTTGAAGTGTGTATAATATTATATGGAGTGTTAATAGCCCCACCCTTAAAACTTTGGTTCCTAATTTATATGAGATTCTATTGGATTTTTTTTTTACTTTAAAAAGTCTGTGGATTTAGAAAATCTACAGAGTTTATGTAGAGTTTGATTGACTTTTTTATTGATTTATATGGATTTTAATAGACTTGACAGTTGACAGGATTGTGGAATATATTACATAGATTTTGAGATTATTGCCTAATAAGTCCACTATTAGAACCCATTAAGCTAATAGAATCTCCAACATGTATATTTTTCTAATAAAGTCAAAATAAAGCTAAAAATACCTTTATACCATTAATCTAATTATTTAAACTATTTTTGCAATTAAAAAAATAACTACATATTTTAAATTTAAAAAAATTTGCAGAGTCAAAATCCTAAAATTTAGGATATGTTTCTCATAATTCAACCACTTTCCAATTTTGATATTCAAAAAGTATTCTAAAACTCTTGTTACGCACCGTAATCTAATTTGTTTCCTAGATTCGCATTCCTTCTTTCGATGAGCCTGATTTTATTTCTCCGATTCGCCTGAGATGCATTCCAATTTCCGATGAGCCTGATTCAATTTCTTCGATTCGCCTGAGATCAGAATTAGATCCGTCATATTCATATTATATCAAGAATCGCCTGCAAAGTACTTATTCAATTCTTATCTTTTGTTGTTTATCTTTCGATTATTGTTCATCTCATCAAACCGATCATTGATTTCATCGGATATATGCAGTTCTTGTTCAACCAGCAATATTCATATCGTAAATTCAATTTTTGATTTATTTTCACTTATGTATATTACGTATTTTAGTGCATCCATTAATCGGGTTTCCAATATATTTGCGTTGAACAGGCTGTCGATATCGTCAAGGTTTCAAAACTCAACTTTAAGTACAAGTATAAAAAAAATGGACCCAGGTATGTATATGCAGTATGCAACGAGGCTGCAAACTCGAGCATTGAATGGTTCATCAAGGAAAAGAAGCTTTAACATAATCTTCTTATGCATTATTAACTATATTTACTTATTCAACACTCACTTCACTGGCATATGCATTATGAACTTTATTGGATGTGTTCATTCTTTTTTTTTTTATGCATACGTTTGTGCATATATAGTTGTGCATACTTGATTAGAAAATTAAGGGTAATGCTATATTTTATTGAGTAAATTTATATAAAATTAAGGGTAATGCTATATTTTATTGAGTTTTCTTGTGTAAACTTGGATGACTATTTACTTTTCAACCCTTTTTTTTTACTTATCAATTGTATGTACAAGGTGTTTATGCACATTTCGGTGCATATATAACATGCATACATATCTGTATTGTAGACTGCAAATGCATATTCAATCTGCATCTTATGTTTGACACTTGTCCATTCAAATCATTCAAATCAAACATGCAGATGATCGCATACCTGATGCGGTGAATCGTCTTCCTCGTCGCCGGAAAACGCAAATAAGGATGAAACAATCGCGGGAAGTAAATGCAGAGTGCAGAAATCTCGAAGATCAAGTAAGTTAGGAAAATTTTAAATTTTTGGAAGCTGCTTAAATTTCGCATTTTCGAGATCCTCTCTTAATCTATAATTATGGTATTTAGTTGACTGTTAATTTGAATTAAGAAATTCAAATTGTTTCAAATTAGTAAAAGGGTATAATTGTCTTAGATTTTTCAATTTGACTCTATTAGACAAGAAAATATGATGTAGGTTTTATTAGATAAAACTAGTAGTGAAATAACCTTATTAATAATTTACCCCATAGATTTTCATAAACTTCAGTATTGATGCGAATAGTTTTTTTTTAATGTGAAGTGTTTTTTTAAAATTAATATTATACTAGTGCAAGACCGCGAAATTCGCAATAAAATAAATTATTTAATAAATTTTAATATAATTATTAAATATAATTATAATTATAATTAAAAATTTGAAACGAAAAAGAAAGTGGAAGGGTGAGAGAGAGAGAATGAATAAGGAAGAAAAAATAATTTAAAAAATAACAGTTGGAAAAGAGCGAGAAAAAAGAGGAAAGAGAAAATTATTTTTAAATAAATTAAAAATTACAGAAATTAAGAGTTTTAAGAAAGGAGGATTTTGAAGAAGCCACTGATCAGAAATAGTATATAAGGAAGATATATAATATATATATATATATAATATTTTATAAATTAAAAAAAAAATATATATATATATATATGTAAACATAAATTCGTGAATTAAATATAAAAACGCGAAAATGGTAAACAATTTTATTTAATTTGTGGGTTACAATCTCTAATTTGTTCCTCTGATTCTCTCTTCTTGAACTTCACTTGATTTCCTTGAGCTTTTGGGGTCAAATCCGCAGCCGGACCCGCTCCGATCTTGTATTTGGGGCTTTATAACGTTATTCCAAAGGTTTAACACCGTATTTTGGATTAAACGTTGAATTTAGGGACTTTTGTGATGAACGTCGTTGAAGATCGTTCTTGAATTTGGGACTTTGTAACGTTAATCCAAGGGCTTGACGTCGTATTTTGGATTAAACGTGGATTTTAGGGACTTATCCGGGACTTTTCAGGACTTTTCCGGGACTGATTCGGGACTTTTCCGGGACTTATTCGGAACTTTCGGGACTTATTCGGGACTTGTCGGGACTTTTCCGGGACGAACGCCGTTGAAGATCCACGAAGCACCTCCTCCTTGAAGAAACGCCGAATCGAAGAGGCTTAGCACCTTGATCTCCGCTCGAACACTGCTTCTCGCCGCTTTGCACGAAGAACGCCTTTGAAGGAACGCTGAATCGAAGAGGCTTAGCACCTTGATCTCCACTCGAACGCTGCTTTTTGCCGCTTTGCACGAAGAACGCCTTTGAAGGAACGCTGAATCGAAGAGGCTTAACACCTTGATCTCCACTCGAACACTACTTCTTGCCGCTTTGCACGAAGAGCGCCTTTGAAGCTCCTCCAACTGCTGAAGAACACTCTAAAATCTCTCTGCAGAGAATTTTAGAGTCTTGAATGCTTCTGATTTCTTGATGATCAAATTAATGAAATGAGGCCTCTATTTATAGGTGTAGAACCTAGGGTTTCTTATGGGCCAACGATATATTTGTGCAAGTGGTTAGGGTTTAATTCAAATTTTGAATTACTTGGGCTAAGAATACCTTATTTGGGCTCAATTTGGTTTGTTGGACTTTAGAGGCCCGTATTTGAATTTTTGGACTTTGGAGGCCCAAATTGAACTTCACTTAATTTATTGGGCTTTAGAGGCCCAAACCAATTAAAGGGACCGATAAAATTTAGGTGTCTACAATATATACGGTATAAAGTTTATATATTAATTCGGGACGTGACATAAGATCCAAACCCGACCCATACTCAATACGAGGCGGATCCGACCTGACCCAAAACATTTTTAATCTTTCGTATTCAGAGTTCTATAAGAGAATCCGTTGAAATCTCTAGAATCCGTTGAAATCTCTAGAATCCGTTGAAATCTCTTGTTTTTAGAAGAGATTTTGCACAGTGAAATTTATTTATATTTTTGGAGAAAATCCAACAAAATCCATAGAATGTTGAATACCTAAATATTTTTAAAAGACCCTTTTAAAATTAGTATTGAATACCTCAAAATTTTTAAAGACTTTTAAAAATCCGAAGAATGTTGAATACCTAAATATTTTTAAAAGACTTTTTTAAAATTAGTTTTGAATACCTCAGAATTTTTAAAGACTTTTAAAAATTCGAATTGAATACCCTAAACTTTAAAAATTCAAAAAAATCCTATAGAATCCATAGCCAATACACCCCCTTAGTTTCGCAAAAAAAAAAGTTTGTGCAGTGGCTTGTAGACGTGCGAATAAAATAAAATAACCAACGGTTCAACCGGTGACTCAGTTAGCGGTTTCGATTAAAAAATTGAACCGAAATCTTATATAAAGTGGTTATGTTTCAGTAAGAGATTTTTATCTAACAGTTAAATTTATTTTTTTAATTCAAATAATTCAAAACCAATGATTCAGATTAATTTTTAGAAAAAGAAAAAGGCTAATCGGTCTTTTAATAAAAACCGATCTTTCGAAAACCGTAGAAATTGTTGATAGAACTCCAATAATGGGAAGCTCCATTAGTAAAAATGAAAATATATTTATAATTTAATTATTTGTATAAAATTCTGTTAAATAGGTGAAACTTTAAAATGTTAACCAAAGTGGTTGTTGGGCCCAACTGTGTAATCCTTAACGGGCCAGGGGCCCACTAAGCGTGGATTATAGAGTCGTAGGCGTGGGGGATTTGTTGCTTTACATTACAGCCTCTCATTTTGTCACATATGACAAATTCAGCCTAAAAAGAGCGGCAAATAATTAAAGTTTTGTGGCCTAATCTCAACCAAAGCCACCGATTAAATGCCAAATTTACCCTTTTCAACCTACTAACACTAAAATTTCCCCACAAAAACACATGAAATGAGATGCTATTTTTGTATTTGGTTAATGCAATTGAATGGTAAGTAATTTAAATATATTTTTAATTGTCTAAAATCAAATTATGACTCAATATCCTTGAAAAAGAGTTGCAAGGTTATTAACAACGGATACCAGTTTGAGTTGGACATTATTTTTTGTTATTACGAGGATTGATTGAGTGGACAGTGGCAAGGATAAATCTTCACAGGTTGCTTCAATTACGACAAAAAACTTCTCTGTTGAACCAATTTGTTGTTGAAGAATAACATTTACTGTTGTCCTTTTCAATTCACTTATCTGCAATTAGAAATTAGAAGAGGATTGTGGAATTTCAATCCTCTTGTTTGGAGGATAAGTGTCCACTCGAAATTGGTGGCTCCCTGTTCCTCTTTCTATTTATCACATACTTTGTCCGCAACCAAGTTTTTTCCTGCTTTGATAAACTTGATTTGCAACATTAACTTGTATGGATTCTTGGGCTCAAATTTGAGATATGGGGTTCAAGAAAAATGGGGGAAAGCCTTATTGAGGCGCTGTTTCTGTTAGTTTATGAGTGGAAAAAACAGTATTTTTCTACATGATTGTTAGGGCGGGATTTCTTGTTGCTGCTTCTATTGCAGCTTATGCAGTTAAGCAGCTTAGTGTTAATAATTCGAAGCGACAAGATAATTTGAAGAAGCCCTCAGGTACTTTGATTTCTCTGTTTTCATATTGATATCTTGTTCTTGAGTTGTATTAGTATAGGAAACATATATCAGTGACAAATTCTCTTGCTGTTAATTTGAACATTTAGAAAATGATGAAGCGTCAATTAATGAAAGGGAAGAGGAGTTGCACGCTACGTGTTTGGATAATGGCCTCAATGAGATGGTTTGTTTGTTTTCATGTCCAAATATCTTGTTCTTGTATATTTGAATTTGAATTTGACAGTATACACCACGTTTGAATCGTTTCAGGAAGAGGAGAAAGAAGAAGTGAAGTTAATCAACAGCATTATAAACCCTGCTCCAAATAGCCCACCTGATTATGAAGACGATTTTTTACCAGAATTCGAAAGTCTTTTATCTGGCGAAATCGATTTCCCTTTGCCTACTGATAAGTACGAACAAGCGGCTACGATCAAAGCAGAGAAAGACAGGGTTTACGAGAGTGAGATGGCGAACAATGCTAACGAACTTGAAAGATTGCGTAATCTTGTTCAAGAGTTGGAAGAGAGAGAAGAGAAGCTTGAGGGAGAGCTCCTCGAATACTATGGATTGAAGGAGCAAGAATCGAGCATATCTGAGATACAAAAACAGCTCAAGATTAAGACAGTTGAAATCGACATGCTTAATATCACCATAAATTCTTTACAAGCTGAGAGGAAAAAGCTTCAGGAGGAGGTCTCTCAGGGTGTTAATGCAAGGAAAGAGCTAGAAACGGCGAGGAGGAAGATAAAGGAATTGCAGAAGCAGATTCAGCTTGAAGCTAACCAGACAAAGGGTCAGCTTTTATTGCTAAAACAACAAGTTAGTGGGCTTCAAACTAAAGAGCAGGAAGCCTTTAAGAACGATACTGAAATCGAGAAGAAGCTGAAAGCTGTGAAGGAGTTGGAAGTGGCTGTTATGGAACTTAAGAGGGTGAACAAAGAGCTTCAGCATGAAAAGAGGGAGTTGATAATTAAACTAGATTCTGCTGAGTCTAAAGTTAAATCCCTTTCCAACATGACAGAGGTATATTTCAAACTGTATTTTTGTATGATTCTTACAAGGCTTAATTGCAGCTTAATCCACTCCTCACCTTTGATTCAAATATGTTTTACTAGTTTTATATTGATTCAAATAGGAAAATAAAATTCATTGGTGTTTGATTAAACTGTAATGGAAAGAAAGGTGGTTAATTAAGCCTTCTTAGAATCAAGAATGGGTTCAGTTGGTGATAGGATAGTCGAAGCGTTTTCCTAACATGCTATAGTTTATGTTCCTTCAGACAGAGATGGTTGCCAAGGTGAGAGAAGAGGTGAATGAATTGAAGCATACAAATGAGGACCTTATTAAACAGGTGGAAGGGCTTCAAATGAACAGGTTCAGTGAAGTCGAGGAGCTAGTGTATCTTCGTTGGGTGAACGCGTGTCTAAGATTCGAGCTACGTAACTACCAAACCCCGTCTGGAAAAGTGTCAGCTCGTGATCTTAGTAAAAGCTTGAGTCCTAGATCCCAAGAAAGAGCTAAACAGCTCATGTTAGACTATGCAGGATCGGAGCGTGGAGGAGGAGGGGACACGGATATGGACAGCAACTTCGATAATACTTCAGTTGATAGTGAGGATTTCGATAATGCTTCTGTTGATAGTTCAGTTAGCAAATTCAGTAGTATTAGTAAGAAGCCTAGTTTGATGCAAAAGCTGAAGAGATGGAAGGGAAAAAGCAGAGACGATACAAGCGCTTTTTCTTCGCCAGCACGATCATTTGCAGGAGGATCTCCAGGCAGGAGTTTGAAACCGAGGGGCCCGTTAGAAGCGCTGATGATGAGAAATGCAGGAGATGGGGTGGCAATCACTAGCATCGGGACGGGAGACAATGATGAGTTTAATTCACCCGAAAGTTCGCTCAATTCTGTTTCATCGTCTTTCCAGTTGATGTCCAAATCGGTCGAAGGAGTTTTAGACGAAAAGTATCCTGCATATAAGGACCGTCATAAGCTCGCTTTGGAGAGGGAGAAGCATATTAAAGACAAAGCTCAACAAGCAAGAGCAGTTAAGTTTGGTGATGCTATTAAACCAATATCTTTGCCTCCAAAACTCACTAATATAAAAGAGAAGCCTGTTGTATTAGTCTCTGGAAACTCAAATGAGCAATCTAATGATACAAAAAGTGATTCTCCGTTAGTAGTTAGCAAAATTAATATTGCTCAAATCGAGAAACGTGCTCCTAGGGTTCCTCGACCACCCCCTAAAGCATCGGGAGGTGGTTCCGGTGATGGAAATACCAATGCTAATGCTCTGAGTCGAGCACCAGGAGGTCCACCTCCACCACCACCTCCACCAGGTGCACCGCCTCCGCCACCACCCCCTGGTGGTGGGCCTCCCCGCCCACCACCTCCGCCAGGAAGCCTCTCGAGAGGTGGTGGAGGTGATAAGGTTCACCGGGCACCTGAACTAGTTGAATTTTATCAGTCGTTGATGAAACGTGAAGCGAAGAAGGATACTTCATCTTTAATCTCCGGATCATCGAATACCAATGAAGCAAGGAGCAATATGATAGGGGAGATTGAGAACAGATCAACCTTCCTCTTGGCTGTATGTTAAATTGGTTCCTTTTGAGTAACTATATTATATCATATTATCACTCAAAATCTTTATATCAATGCTAAAAGTGAAAGAATCTGAAATCTTGAATCAGGTTAAAGCTGATGTAGAGACCCAGGGTGATTTCGTCCAATCATTGGCGACAGAAGTCCGTGCAGCTTCATTTACAAAGATAGACGACTTGGTGGCATTTGTCAACTGGTTGGATGAGGAACTCTCATTTTTAGTACGTATTTTATCTGTGTCTCGACTGCATTGCTAATCATGGTTAAAAATTGCTATTCCTTACGAATCTGTTAAATTGTGTCTTTGACAGGTCGATGAACGAGCTGTCCTGAAGCACTTTGATTGGCCAGAGGGGAAAGCAGATGCATTAAGAGAGGCGTCGTTTGAATATCAGGACTTGATGAAATTGGAGAAACAAGCTTCGTCGTTCACTGATGATCCAAATCTTCCTTGTGAACCTGCTCTGAAGAAGATGTACAAATTGCTCGAAAAGTAAGTTCTCCAACGCATGATGCAAGATAACAAATTAGCTCAACTGGCCTTTTAAAACTTATTACATTTTGGGTTTCTAACAGGTTGGAGACTAGTGTATATGCACTGTTACGTACACGAGACATGGCAGTTTCACGATACAAGGAATTTGGTATACCCGTTGATTGGCTGCTCGATTCTGGAGTAGTTGGCAAGGTACTACTCATACATAGTGTTGGTCATTTGAGAACATATTGGATCATACTTTTGACTTGATGTGTTATTCTTCCAGATCAAGCTTTCGTCTGTACAATTAGCACGAAAATACATGAAGCGTGTTGCATCGGAGCTTGATGCAATGGCGGAACCTGAGAAGGAACCGAACAAAGAATTCTTGCTCCTACAGGGTGTTCGTTTTGCTTTCAGGGTGCATCAGGTATGTATATTATAGCATAAAAGTATGTTGAACTTGTGGTTTGGTTTTAACAATTGGAAATTTGTTTCAGTTTGCGGGAGGGTTTGATGCAGAAAGCATGAAGGCTTTTGAAGAGCTAAGAAGCAGAGCTCACGCACAGACTACTACACAAGAGGATACACCTGAAGAATGACGAACAACTCTCTTTATCTTTTTTCTTTTCCTCCGATTTTTACGTGTACATTTTGTCATTGTTTACGAGCAGAGAAACTAATATGTACTAGGATGAAATCGAAATATAAATTTTAAGTGAAAATGCATAGATGAAAAAATACAGGTTTTGTGTATCAATACGACTTCAAAATCTGGATTACGGTTACTTTCTTATTCAAATTGATTTACGTTGGACTTTTTTTTTTTTTTTTTTGAGTAAAATCGTTTCATGGTGAGACTATTTTTAAAACATACTAAAAAATAATGTGAACACTTTTTTTTTTACCTATTTTTTTAAATAAATGACTTATGCCCTAAATAATAAACAAAATGTTCAAGATTAATAGTCTTACTTCCAAAGTTAGTTAGGTTACCTAAACCTAGTATAACTGGATTGACCCCTTCGTTTGAGGTCACATACGGAACTTAATTTACTATAGTATAATGTTTCAACTTAATAAATGGTTTTTTTTTTTTGACAGGTTTAACATGGTTTTCAACTACAAGTTCAATTATGTAAAATAAAATAAAATTCAAACCTACTATGAAATTGTAAATTACAGTTAACGAACCAACTATTACAACATTATTGGTTGATAAGGAAATGCTAACAAAGCTTTCCAAAAAAAAAAATAAAGAGGGACACTCAGTCAAAAAAAAAAAAAAGAGTGAGGGAAATGCTAACAATTTAATTATTGGGTAAATATATATTTTAAATATTTTTAACTTGCACCAATTTTTATTTTTCACATCTAAATTTTCACATTGAAATTAGTCTTTTTTATTTACAAAACTCAATGTTTTAGTAATTTTATGGGTATATAATTTTTTTTGGTAAAGTTTAGTATGCACTCGAGTGCATGTTGTTCACTCTAGTTCATATTGCACTTTTCAGTTTACTGACTTAAATTTTTTGGTAAATGGTGTTGCACTTTTCAATTATTACTAAAAATATTATTATACAGTTGACTTAAATTTTTTGGTAAATGGTGTTGCACTTTTCAATTATTACTAAAAATATTATTATACAGTTTAATAATTGAAAAGTGCAACACCATTTACCAAAAAGTGTAAGTCAGTAACTGAAAAGTGCAACATGAACTAGAGTGCACAACATGCACTCGAGTCCATAGCAGACCAACCCATTTTTTTTTTCATGAATTAAAGATCCTTTATTCACTATCAAAATTATTATATCTATCTAACATATCATCATCTTTGGATTGGATGAATTAAATTTGTTCATTGTTAAAAGGACTAAAACACTGAATTTTTTGTAAACACAAAAAATTAATTTCAAAGGCGAAAATTTAGATGACAAAAATTAACAGACTTTTAAAAGAAAAAAGTATTTACTTACCAAAAAAAAAAAAGGCTGAAGCAATATTAAACTTAATCATTACCAAAACAAAGAAGAGACTAAAGTTGTACATGATTATTACTAGTACATACTATTTTGGATTCTGGGATTAAAGCTTCTTAAAGGGCTCAAGGGTGTGTTTCTTGGCGATTTGGGCATCTCCGGCACCCTATTGCCGGAATAATCATAATATATCACCCCTGAAAACTCCGGCGGCTGACATTTTTCTCCCATCAGAATCGCCTTCTGCCACACCCCACTCTCTTCATCCACCGGAGACGACTTCTTCCCGTTGACCGCCATGGCCTTGTGGCTTATGGCTGCGATCAGCTGCTTCGCGGCCGTCGGAAACGGAGCTTTGGCCGTGTTTGGATCACCTGTTTTTGATCTCGCATGTTTTGCACACAGGGATACCAGCAGAGACACCGTAACAAACACCCCTATTCCTAGTATAACAGGGGAGAAACCAATTTCTCTTACATGGATTATTGCCATGGGGCGAACCATTTTTTTTTAATTTTGTTTTTGTTTATGAATTTGGAAGATATGAAATGGTGAAAGAATTTGAGATGGGGTTGAATTTATATGTGGGATTTGTGTAATATGGGTAGGAGTTGGAGGGTGGGAAGAGGCAGATTAATTAATTCACTAACCTAATTAGATTACTTGTGTGATTTTAAATAGTGCTTTAAGAATTGGACTTTTGGGGTCGTGTCATGATTTGAATAATTTTGTTAATTAATTAGGGAAATTTAGTGAGGTATTATGTAAATGAAATTATGGGCCACTGAATGTTGTGTTTATCGTACTTTTTAGTGTCTTACACGTTTGACTTGGAAAGCATAAAAGAGTAATATTTGGATGGCCGATATTTGGAGAATATATTTGGTGGGCACTACTTGTATGGTTTTCACACACACAAAAACATGACTAATTGATATGCTTCATTTATTTTGGAAGATGATAATCTTGTTTTATGGAGTAGTAATTAGTTTAGAGATGTAATTGAATCAAGTTAATTGTATTGATTCGATGTAAGATTTCGGGTACTGTAAGCTAGAGCTTTATGCTCAAGCTCAACATTTTTTTTTGACAATAATACTCCGTATTTTTATTCAGTGCAAGAGCAAATGTTTTGGGGGAAGTCCAACCACAAAATTTGGTGGATCATCCCAACTATAATGACTTGCGAACGTACAAGAAGCTCTATAGCAATAGCATGTGCATCACATTTTACAAATGAAATCGAACAATTAGTTAAGGAACCTAGTAACCTCTTGCAATTCTTAATAAAATCTCCAAAAGAAGAGTCAAACATGGGAGTAAACCGCATCCGTAAGCTCAAGCTCGACTTATATATCCTCCCCGTCTCAATAATGATCCAATTTAATTTTTACACAAATCAATAAAACATCACTATTCTGCATAAGATTCAAAATTTTACTTTTAAATTTTCATATATGTTTTTATTTAAATGATTTGAAAATTATAAAACTCAATTTTCTCCCAAACTTTATAATAATTTAAATATTCATTAACTAAGAGTAATTTTGACATTATACCCATTCTCAAAACTATGAGAATTATGAACGTATTAATGTGATAATAGGTATATTTGAGAGGGACCAAAATAGGTCAACAAGTTGCAAAACGTTAGCCTAACTTAATTTGGGGCAGTTGGGTCAACTACAAGTATATACACAAGAACAAGAGCTGCCATAGATGGTAGACCAAGTCTATCAATAACCATGACTTTTTCAAAAGATAGAAATACGACCAATAGGATACAGTTGACTTTATACCTCAAGTGCAAATTGGAAGGAAATTTGGGGTTTTATCACCTTTTAGACACTGCCTAATTTTATGAATATTGTTGGTTTTGTAGATTGATCAATTTAACTGCATTCATTTTAAGATGTTTTTTTTTTATTTTTACCTAAAATATATTAATAAATCAAATAGTAAAACATAAAGTGAAACATTAAAATGACTCAACTAATCTCGTACTTTTTACCTTTTATAGATGATAATTTCATCAGTTTAGGATTGCGTTGATTCAATAATTATTATGTTGAGTACATGACCATTTATAAAAAAAAAAAAAAGATTTATTTTTATATTTTATTTTACTTTACGATGACATCACTACAATAAATGTGATATTATAAATAAAAATAGGAAACAAAATTCTTATTGAACGTGTCTTCTTCATTAGGTATTTTTGCAAATAAGAAATTGAAATTATTGATTGACCGTCAATTGTCAATCTTTTTGAACAATTCAATGAAAACTTTTACTAAACATATGTAATAAAATAGGGGTGCATGGTCCAAGCAATTTCTGCTACATAAAATCGTTGACAACCTGAAATTTATTTACAGGCTACGTAGGTTTGTGCCAATGTATGAATCCTGCGTCTATGATACTATATTTATATAAATATAAGAATTTTATGTGCCTCCAAGACTGTTTACTTTTCCCCGATCAATAATGTAGAAAGTTTAAGTATGTAATCTCGATCAGTTATAGAGATGACCAACGAGTAGAACAACGACAATTCAAAGTCAAGAAAAATCAATCAACATTCAATAATTGAAGAAAGTGCTTGACTAAATATTATCCTCTCCATTATGTTCTCTAAATTTACTCTTAACACTTGTCTATTTTATGTTTGGTGGTTGAAAACTTGGAGCAACATAATCCTTCCACGAATCAACCTACAACATTCTGTTTTCCTCCTTTTCCTTAGTTCTACATGCCCTTCAATTTAAGATTAATTGGCCATAATTTTTTTTTTGTCAATGGATCATAGAACACCTTTAGGGTGTACGATGATCTCCAATTTCAATTAATGGGTTCATCTTCTATTCGGAATACAATATAAAAACAGTTAAGTGAAATAGAGAATTAAAATATAAAATTTTAAATACGAGAACTTTCAATAAGTAGTTACTATTAATTAGAAACCCACGTAAATATTCATCCATGAGAATTTGAAGAATGATAAATGGGCTTGGGCCGCTGGGCTCTTAATGTTCCATACCAGGAAAGGCCCCAATCTCATCTCCAGTGAAAGCCCAAGATGAAAGTTCTTCGGCCCATGTGTTTTAAAGACATTATAGTGTCCTTAGGCCCAACGTGAAAGATCTCTTTATGTTTTAGAGCGTATTTGCAATCTATTGTGATTTATATTAGAAGGGATTAAAATTGATATCTATAGTAAAAGGAAAAGTGGGTGTTGTTTTAAAATAAAATAATTCTAAGCAATTCGGTAGAAGTTGATCGTGATTTTTTTTTTTTTTTAAATCACTTTTTATTAATTTTACAAAAATGACCTTCTATATCAAAAGTGTGAGCAGAACATGTGAATGGAAAAAAAGTAAGGTTAAAATTGAAAAAAAAAAATTAATATGTATTTACCAAAATACCATAATTACTTTGGAAAAGCTGGTGGAAGGGTGCTTCATAAAATCTATTTTTAAATGATTAAGTCAATTTATTGAATTTTCAAACATTTCATAAGTGATTACCACTTATGTTTCAAACACACCCTTAATCTTGCAACTTCTACTTGAAATTTCATCTGTCTCGTGGGTAAGTGCAAATCAACACCATTTTTTTAAAAGTATTATATCTCATGTCTAAATTATACTATAACTAGTTTGATTTCCAAAAAATAAAAAAATACTCAAACCAATCTTTTAATATTAGACCTTGAAATTGACCCTCGAAATATCGGGTTTTTACTTTTTACTCATATTTGTTGCGTGTCAGTGTGTGATCTTACCAAAAATAGGAACTGTAGGGGGAAGGTGAAAAACCTAAAACTTGCACATGCATGGTGCCGAAAAATTCACGGAAAATAATATACTAGGACAGACATTGTCCAAACCCTTAATTAACTAAAATAAATATGATCAGAAGAAAGCGTGTGTGTGATGATAAAATATATAGTTGAGTATGAAATCTAAACTTGCACCATATTTTAAGATGAAAAATAGTTGAGTTAGTATATATATTGAATTAGAGGGCCCATGTATCACCGTCACGACCGTCAACTGTTTAACAAAATCCCCTTTTATGGGTGCCAAAAGATCTAAAGTGCACTGCTTTTATGCTTTTTTCACTTGCCATAATTACAATCTATCATTACTCATGTTGTAATTAAAGTTAATTTCATGCTCCCCCATAATTAACACTATTATTAGTAATGAGTTTTCTTTTCTTTCCTAAACTTAATTTACTTTAAGATATTTACATTTAGTAATAGAAATTCAACGAGTTTGATTGGCCAACAACAAATTAAGTCTTTCTTATTGTGTCATATATGAATTTGAAATTTTGTGTTGTGTGGGATCAGATTATGTGTTTTAATTAGTATTTAATCTTATATTCTTCAATCATGTGAAACGCGTATAAATGGCATCATATTGTAATATCGATATATTGATGAATGAAAAAAAATCACTATCTTAATTATAAGTCCAGTAGAATTAGAGTTGGTTAAGCAAATTGAGCTGCTCGCGAGCTCGAGCTCATGTCGTTAAGGCTCGAACTTGACTCACTCGTATAGATAAATGAGGTCAATAAATCGATACTCAATTTACTGACAAGCCGTCTCAAACGTAACTCGTTAGCTAGCTAGATTCAATATTTTAATTTTTTTTTTAATTCTATTAGAATTGTTAGACTTTACTCAAACTTGGCTCGACTTGATAGACTCATTACACTTTTTTACCAGTCGAGTTAAACGTCATTGTAAATCCAGTAGAACTCGAACTTCAAGACTATAATAACAGGTAGAATGAAAACAAAAATAAATTAATTTTGCTTTGACTTTGGATCAACACCAAAATGAGCCATTAAAGTATTAAAACGCGCTTGTCTAAGATAGTTTAAGAACTAAATTCCATATTAATGAGCAGCAGGAAGCATGGGCTTTGCTGCCACGTTAGTCGCCAGCTCATCACGTGCATTGCACACACACCTTATTAATTAATTAAAGTAATCAAGGCTCCTATTTCTCACCAACAGTACTTATTAATTACAATAATATTTATTTCAGCTATATATATAAAAAAATATTAAAAAAATACACCCATTTTCCCTCCTCTCTCATGCCGTGCCGTCACAACTACTCATCATTTCTGAATTTTCCTCCACTAATTCACACAAATACCCCATCACTTTATTCATCAACATATATATATATATATATACATACACACAAATATAATAAATTTATAATTCACGAAATTACATAATCTAAAAACGAAAATAAAAAAAAATAAAAGAATTACAATTCATATACCCGTTTCAAATTCTAAACTTTCTCATCATACAATATACACAACTTTAAACTCAACTACACCATTTTTTTATTAAAAAAAGAGATGAAACATATTAAACTAATTAACCATAATGTTGGCACGTATATGATGAATATAATTTAATCAATAACTAATTAATGGTGCAAGGGATTTGGACCAGTAGGGACTATCCGCTTCTCAACTCCATAACGAGGGTCGATATCCGGCGGCCCCGGCGGTGGCGGAAGTTCTTTCCGGTGGTGGCGCTTGACAAATGGGGCAAAATCGAACTTCGTAACAAGTGTTTTCCGATGTGGAATGATCTCATGATGTATTGATGAAGAGGTGGTGGTGTTTTGAAGGCAATATTTGAAGTTGTAGAAACCATGAAAGAATAGTAAGAGCAATAGAAATGGGTAGAAAAGAATAAGGGGTTTCATGATCATTGTGTGGAGGGTAAATTAGAGGAAGCATGGAGCAATGAAATAAGGGGGAAAATGGTTAGAATTTTATTTTTGATATTATTTGTAGAGAAAATTAGAAGGGTTGACAGCTTGATCTTATGGAGAGGAGGGTTGAATTTGGATGGTTAGTGCTTGCTTCCATGTGAGACTTGTGAGCTAGTTAATATTATAATTTAATATGGGGGTGGGGTGGGGGTTGGGGGTTGGGGGGGAGGGGTTTCAATTACCAATAAATGTTGCTTAAAAATCAAGAAACAAAAAGTGTAATTATGTGGATTGTCAACCCCTGAATTATATATTGTTTGATTATACTATTTTGTATCTTGAAAATGGAGAATATAGAATAGTTAAGTCTTCTCTTTGTTTATGAGGAAACAAGAAACGCTAATGTGAAGTGAGAAATTAAAACTGAAAAATATGGCCGCTTTAGTCAAATCTAGATTAGCATAAAATATTTACTATTTTGATGGGAGAAAAATATGAATTTTTAATTAGGAATTGATGTTCGAGTTGATGAAGGTGATGAATGTAACATCTCACCTATGATGCATCAATTAATTGAGTTAGTTGCACACGACTTGCGTATAGATTTTTTTTTTAGTATAGTTTGCGATAATGAAATATAAATATTACAAGAATAGTGTTTGAAGGCTGTACAATTTTGTGCATCAATTGAGTTAACTACACATGACCCGTGTATATATATGATATACTAATTCTTTTTAGTGTAGTTTGCTGGAGTGAAGAAATGTAAATACTATAAGGATAGTGTTTGAAGAGTGTACAAGTTTGCATACAATATTTCGTTTGAGCTCGTCATATATAATTTGTCTAGTGCGATTTACACTTCCCTCTAGCGTGTGACCTACACCCACTATTACATAAATACAAAGTTTATTTAACAAGAAATTTCTTTAAAAAAAATAAATATATATATATATATATGAAAGCCCAATTATCATGCAACTTGCTCAACTAATGCTATATTGCATTAATAATTATAGTGTCTATCATAGATATACACATAAATACATAATCATACACATATAAATGCGTGTGTAAATTCATCACAATAATATTGCACTTGATCTATTCAATTAGCTATTATTCTTGAAAGTATTTGTTGTGCTAATTAAATCGATCCATTGTAATTGATGGAAGGTTAGACCCACACAAACTATAAAAAATTCAACACTTCATCATTCCATTGTGTGCATTGAAATGCAATTATTCTAATATTCACGTACTTTAGTCTTCACATCCATACTTAAAAGTTGATTTTTTGTGTCTAATAGTACTATATATATAGTATATCATAAGGTAATTAATTTTTTTTTTAATCTCTTAAGTCTTAAGCAATATCAGTTTTAATTTTTTTTGTCCTCTAAATAATCTCAGTTTTAGTCTTTAATATTATAAATTACACAATAGTTATATTTCAAAAACTGTATAATTTATTTAAATTCACAACTTTTTAAAGTAGAAACCGGTTTGTGTAATGTGTGTTGGAGGGGAAGTGCAATCTACTTTTTCTTTGGACCAAGCAATATATCTATGCACTGTTTGAGAAAAGCAGAAGAAATTATTAGCATTAATGGCACGAAATAAAGGTGAGGATTGAAGAAGAAGAAGAAGAAGAACAAAAGGAACAATATTTAATAAGTAGTACATACAATCATAAAAGTGCACAAAGCAGACATGAATTATGAAAGGTTACCTATTTATTTTAATTTTAATTTCAGTTGGCCTTTTATAATTCATAATAACACAAATATAGTCAATGATGTGTTTCAATTTAATTTAATGTATTTTTAAGTATCACTTTATTAGAGTAGTACACCCCCCATTTAATTATATAAATGTTGTTTAACTATTTATTTAATTTGTAATTTAAATGAAATTTTACTTTTTAATGTTAATTAATTATGTTTTTTCTAATTTATTTTTAAATATATTAAAAATAATCCATATAGTAATAATCTTTAAAATCTTATATAGAATTAAAAAAATAATTTATACAGTAATAGTCTTTAAAATTTTATATAGAATTTTAAAGTAATTAATTAAAAATATAGTAAGAAGTTATAAATATAACTACTTGACAAGTACTATAAATTATCGTAATACTTTATTAAATGGTAATATATATATATATATATATATATATATATTATTTTTTATTTTTTTTTTGCATAAAAGAATATCTGGGCCCAATACTTTTTTTTTTAAGGGCTAAGAACATTAATTTTAGTAAAGGGCGCGGCTAAAGGCACCCGGATTTCCTATGAGTACACCCACGGGAATTTTTTTTTGTTCCAAGGATGTTGCGAAATGACGTATTTACCCCTTTTGTACTCTTTAAAAAAAACGCCGGATGAGTACATCCACCTCCTATCTAAACGCGGGAATTCGAAGGGTCATCACTTCTTCCCAACATTGGGTCCATGTTCGAAAAAAACTTCCCAACATTGGGTCCATGTTCGAAAAAAACTTCCCAACATTGGGTCCATGCATGTTCGAAAAAAACTTCCCAATATTGGGTCCATGTTCGAAAAAAACTTTCGCGAGTTTTACTTGGTCGAATTTTTAACCCAAAAGTCTCTGTAACGAACAAATTTTCGAACATTTGACAAATGTTCGAAAAAAACTTCCCAACATTCGGTCCATGTTCGAAAAAAACTTCCGCGAGTTTTACTTGATCGAATTTTTTACCCAAAAGTCTATGTAACGAACAAATTTTCAAACATTTGACAAATGTTCGAAAAAAACTTCCCAACATTGGGTCCATGTTCGGAAAAAACTTCCCAACATTGGGTCCATGTTCGGAAAAAACTTCCCAACATTGGGTTCATGTTCGAAAAACCAATCCAAAACGTTGCAATTGTGCTAAACCATGCCAATTAGATGTCCATTGATTTATTTTAATCCTAACACATCAAAAATTGATACATTCTACACATAAACATGATTATAACACAAAAAACCAACCTTAATCAACACATGCATGAATTAACCCCAAATTCAAAAAACAAAACCTAAACCCTACAACAATAAAATCAATGTTTTAACAAACAAAAACCGAAATTAAACATGCGTCCTACTCTTCTTCTCAAATATAAGCAAGAAAAACTAACCTTTAACCATTTTTGTAAAATGAAAAAAAAAACGCGAGCTCCTATTCTCCGAAAAAACAATGGAGTGGGGGAGAACAGTGCTCTCTCTTTCTCTTCTTCGACGTCGCAGGTAGTGAGAGTGGGAGTGGTGCGAAAATGGAGTGGGAGTGGGAGTGGTGCGAAAAAACGTTGATGGAGTGGGGGAGAGGTTTGGGGAAGATGGAGGGGTGAGTGTACCGAATGGAGAGAAGGGAGGGAGGGGGAGAAATGTTAAGGGCATTTTTGGATTTTCCAGATGGGTGTCCTCATCCGTTTTGTGTGTGTTCTCATCCCCTGGGTGTACTCATAGGAAATCTGGGTGCCTTTAGCCGCGCCCTTTAGTAAATATATGTCTTCACTGTATGGGCCAGATAGTATATTTTTGGCCTGAGTTATTTGTCCTCCAACAATGTTAGATGCACCTTCTTTATTTATTAATTAAATATACATATAAAATATCTAATTTATCTTCTAACTCTATCCCTAATTTCAGCATCAGTCGCCACCACTTTTGACGCCAACGTCGACGTCGCCACCTTAACAGTTTACTTTAAAAAATTCTATTTTTTTTTAAATGTGACATATTTTCGACAATAATTTGTCGATAAAAAAGACTCTTGTCGATAACATTTTATCGAAATAAATTTTATTTAAATGTTTAAAATTTTCAACAATAATTGATTGAAAATATATACTATTGTCCACAATAGTGTTAATTGTCGACCAATTATTATTGAAAAAAAAAAATCAAACATGCTTGTTCTGTGCGTGCGGGTGAAGGCGGGAGCAATCGAATTGGTGGGGCAGCATGGGAAGGGAAGAGGAGGAGGCGGCGGTGTCGCTGAGCAAGGAAGGAGGGGCGCGGCTACCACTTTTTACAGAAAAAAGAAGAGTGGGCGGCGACATTGTCAAGGGCGGAACCAGAAATTTTATTTAGGGTGGGCTGAATGAATGCAATACAAAAAAAATTTATATATATATAATTTCCTTTTACATAAGTTGCAACATTCGATTTTTTATTCGATATAATTTATAAATTTTCAAACAATTATCTTTTAATATTGACAACTCTATAATCTGATAAATTAGTAGCTCTCCATTCTGTTTCGAATACGCTCTAGCTTGACATGGTTCATTGTTGAAAATGTTTGTTCGTTCGTGACAGCGGTAACAAGAAGTGTTAAAACTAGGTGAACCAGTCTGGTAACCAGAGCATACAGTTGCACCTTATTTGTCTCGACTAACTTTTTATGTAGTTCAAAAATAGTTGATAAATTCTGATTTTTTTAGAGGTTATTTAATTGAAATTTTAAATTACATAAAGAGTTAAATATGCATATTTTACAAATAGTTTAACAAGAACTAATATGGATTAATGCATGGTAGGTGTAAAGTGAATTTGGTGAGATTTGAAGTAAAATGTAGATAAAAAAGGAGTGACAATTTTAAAAATAAAATAATGTTGAAAGAATATTAATTTTGTGGGCATTTTCATATTAAGAGTGTATAAATAATTTTAGAATGTTTTAATAAAAATAAAAAAAATGTACAAATAATTACGGAACGAAGTATATATATAAAAGAAAAACCCAAAAACTAGGGTGGGCTGGAGCCCTCCTTAGCCATAAGGAAGCTCCGCCCTTGGACATTGTTGCTGGGCAATGAAGGAGGAGGTGGCGGGCTCGACGTCACCAAGAGGAGGGGATGAGAGGCGACTACTTGGGAGAGGAGTTGCAGTTGCAGAAGAGAAAAAAAAGGAAGAGGAAATGGTAAGATAGAAAAAAGTGAAGCAGTTTTACCCCTTTTCATATTTGGTCACCCACATTTAGTCACTAAATTGGTCACCCAGTTATTATATTTTATCAAAATTGATCACTCTGATGAAACAAGCAGAAACAACTAAGCAAGAATGAAACATGTGCAAAAATTATCAATATTTACATTATATTTATAATAGGTCAGAAGAAATTCTGATGCATCTTCTAGAACGTGATTCAATCAACCATGTTGTTAGTTTACTTTTTATTTTATAGATAATGAGAATTCTTTCTCTTGCATCTTCTAGAACGTGATTCAATCGGCTGGATAATAATAAAAATTCAGTAAGTTTTTAATAATTATTTAATTCAATTATGAATTCATTTTTGTTGGTTTACTTTTTATTTTACAGGAAATGAGAAACTCAAGAGATAGAATGAAACTTTGTACTCTGATTTTTTTTTAACAATGTACTATGTTTTCCAATTCTTGGTTTCCTATTGAATCTATATATATATAAAAACAGAATAGGATTCTCCTGCAAGTTACCGCCAAAAAGTTGAAATATTAAAATATTATTTTATCAGTTCCTTTATCTTTTATTAAAAATCTACATTTATCTATTTTACTGTACTCTTTCTCTTTGTCGTTTAAAATTCATTTTCTCTCTCATTCTCCTCCCTCTTTCACAGTACTTTTCCCCCCCTTTTTTTCCCCTTTTTTTCTCTAAATATATTATGCCCAGATTCCTTAAAGAAGATCCCTAGCTTCTACACCGCTCCTTCTGTAACCGGAATACCAAAAATTACAGATTTCTTGGAAGAATTCTGAATTTTTTATTATCAAAACTACCCTTAAATCAACTGTTATTCATTATGTAAGGGCGTATCAACGAAGTCTCCTTCCCCATCTTTTTTTACTGTTGTCACATATTGAAGGAAACTGCCCATTTGCTGTAAATTTCCGGCGTTGCCTCATCGCACATTGCTGCCGCCGTAGCCACCCTTACAGAACTCTACGCCCATGGCCGATTCCCTAAATTTTTAAGCAGGTAATCCCCCCTCACGCTCTATACGTAATCTTTTCAATTTGTTAAGAATAATTTATATGGATGCTTAAACAAAAATCGATTTCTCAAAAGTTCATTTCAATATTCATATCTGTTTCCCAGATTTTTGTTTCATTTACAATTAACTCTCTTATTCTCAAATTAATTCTCATAATAGAACCAGTCTCTTACACATACGACTTTTTACGCACCCTATATGCTGCTCCACTAAGGTAAATTACCCACTATTCAGAATATTAGAAATTATTCATACGAAGTCCTCCGATTTAATTTCTGATGTACGTTTTATTGTTATTTTCAATTTTATTTGGTCTGCAAAGAGTAGTTTGAAGTCGTCAGTCCTACTACTTCAGCCTTTGTATTTTTTGTTGTGGAGAGTATCTGAAAAATTATTGGTTAAGTTTCTTATCGAAGTATATATAATGAATTTTGCATTTGTTAGTTGAGGAAACTAGCAGTATGTCATTTGATTCTGAATCTTTATTAGGTATACACCCTTTAGCAAGTAAACGAATCAAACTATTAGTCTATGACACTGTTAAAAATGGCATTTAAGCATTCTTGGATGGTGCTTTCAAAAGATGGTAAACAAAAGCTTTCATTTGAACTGTTGTTGATTCATGAACCGTGAACGAGTGAATATTCTTCGCACAATTATATTAATTTTACATTTTTGAATTACATATGCTCATAAACATGGTTTTCTCCTTCTCGATATATGTATTAGTATTCTTCATAAGATTTCAACCGTTAATTTGAGATAAATTGTCTAAATCTTTCACCTCATGTATTTGACTTCCTTTCATTCTCATTTATTGGATTGTATTTGAGATTTCCTATACGTTATATACATCTTTTTTTCAGAGCATTTTGAGGCTGTGTTTCTCAATTAGTGGAGCAGTCTCAAAAAAGTAAAAGATAAATCCAATGTTTGCAATTGTTATGAACAATTATTTCCTTTGAATATTTTTTTAGATGGGTACAGTATGAAGATATTTGAGATGATGTCATAACTCATTCATGAATGTGCATGTTATTGCTTTCCTAATATTGGGTTTATTTTTTTAATTTTATTCCTAATACAAAATTATACATAGTAGACAATTTATCAAGTTAGCAAATAAGAGAACAACATTGGAGAGCATTGCATACGGTTGATTATATATGGATGGAATTAGAACACAGTAAGCATAGAATTTGTGCAATAGGTACTCTGGTGGAATCTCAGGTAGAGCATGAGATAAGCCAAAAATTCCATCATCATAAGCATGTATGTCAATTGTGTGAATCTTGCGTAATGGTAATTATGTTTATTCCATCACTACATTATGGATTTTTATATATATTTTTAACTTGCTTCCTTATTTATTGTTTGTAATTCACTTGCTTTTTTTTTATATCTGCGGGTTATTTTTGTTGGTAGTGAGGATATGTTTTGCAGTCATTGATTACGAGAAAAGCGGGGAAAGTTCAGATTTGCACAGATGAGCATGATATTAAAAAAAATAATTATTTGCTGCCTTTGTTTTCTGTTCTTTGTTCAAGTAATTTAGTTCTTTATCTATGTTCAACACTGTTAATTTTCTTACAGAAATTTGGTTGATCAAACTATCATTACTACTTTTAAGTACCGTATATTTTCTTACACTCCCAGTAGATTTATAGTGAAGTAATGAAGTTCATTGGAGCCATTTTGGGTTATCAGAAATTGTCGCTTGGTTCTTGGTTTATTAGTCTTGATGTTGAACACATCGATGAACACAAATATGAGTTGTGAACTTGTGGTACTCCACCAGGTATAGTTTTCTATGATATTTTTGCCCGATTATTTGGTTTTTGAGAACATCCCTAAAAGCTATATTTAACTGTTGAATATATGATAGTTCAATTTATTTTCTTTTTGGCTAATAGAAAAGTGATTTCTTACCTTAACTCTGTAGTTAAAGTTGTACATTTTACCTTATCGTTTGGCTACACTTTTGGTATCATTTGATGTTCTGTAACAAAAATGGATGCAATCTAATGTTTCATCCAGCTATCAGTTTTTATGATTGACATAATCTTTATATAGTCTTGATTGAAGTACCAATAACAGTGCAGTTACTGGAAGTCAAATGAACCATATTTCTTGCGACGACCTATTCGTAGAGGTCACCTAAATATTTCTCTACACTATCCCATACAACAGGTACTGTTCACTCTTTCCTTTTCTTGCTTTTGTATGATATATGATACTTCTACTACTCTATGAACTTCTTTTGGTGACTACAAAGTACTTATATATTCAATTCTTTAATGCATGGAGGAAAAATATAGGAATTGGCATGCACGTGTCTACTAGAATAGAGAGAACCCATGTGAATGTATTTCCCTCAGGGGAGCTTCCTTGATCCTAGAGGCAATGCAATAGTGGTTGTAAATATAAATAAACTCCAAAATCTTTTTATGACTTATATTCTATAATTTTTATGTAATACAATGTACTCTTCTTTATAGTTACTAATATACTTGAAGAGTTCACACTATTTTATATTGCTTTATGTGTTGTCTCCCTAAAACAAAATTATAGGAAATGGAAACACAATAATAAAAATGTTGTTGTAGTCCAAATTAGGTGCATGGAAGATTTGAAATCTTGGTATTTGGAACCTGAAGGTTTTTTTTCTTTCCTGAGTGCTTTGTGGTATTTGCTATTGTGTTACTCCATATAAGAAGCTTTCCACTTCTGCTTATTGGCATTTGGTCTTCATCGTATTGAAGTGGTGATTTTTATCTATATATAAGCATTTTATCCATTCCCTCTACTGTGCACATAATGTTTAGATCTCTCTATTCGTCTCTCTCTCAACTCAATTTGTTTATATGGTTGGCCTTTCTTCTAATTTTGAGTTTTGTGGCCCATTTTTCATGTAGTTATTTACCTCTAACATGTGTGTCCAAGTTTTTGCAATTAGGCTGCATACTGTAATCTTTTTGCAGAAATCAAGCTATCTATTGTACTTCGAGACTTTTGTTTCAGCACATCAGTAGTCCATTAGGAAGCATTTCACATCTCCTGTCAAACTTTCCAATACACTTGGCTTCTGAGCAGTGCTAATTTGAAAGTGAACTACTGTTTTATTTATAATTCATTGTTAAGTTTCTTACTATTTCAACTTTTTTTTTTTTTTTTTGGCATTTGATTTGTAATTATTATTATGAGCCACTTAATACGTTACTTGCTTTTTAAATAAGAACGTAGCTTTATCAGTAAGTTATTTTTTATTCTCATTTCTTTTGCTTTATAATTTTCATTTTCACTATAAAAAAAAAATCTCATTTTCAACCGTAAACTATTATAGTTTTCTACTCAAACTATGGCATGTGCCCTTTTCAAAATTGGAGTAGGATAATACACTGTGAAACATTGGAGTATTTTTTAAAATTTGTATACGATAAAACTAATATAACATAAAATAAATACTTAAACACCTAAATAATGGAGTATATATTAGGATAATAATTTTAAAATAATGAGTATTACTTTTATAAATTAATTTTATTGTGTATTGATTACTATTCAGTTTCAATTAGTTGTGAGTTGAAAAAGATGTGAATCCACAAATATATTAAATTGAGTCAATTTTTTTAATTTATATTATAAAAATAAGTTTTAACAGCAATATAATATACTTATTTTTTAGTAACAATATTAATACAGTAGTAGTATAATACTATTGATTATTCATTACTCGATAGTAATATTCATAATCGTGCATCGCACGGATGAAATACTAGTTTGTATAATAATGGGAGATATAAACTTATTTCAATTCATTTTCTATTTATAATTATTGGAGCATAATTTGTGGTGAAGATTAATTGTAAATAATTTTCTAAAATTATTCATTCAATAAAATTTCATAAACTTATTTTTCTTTCTAAATATTTTTCTATTAAGATTTCTTGAGATGTTAGTCAAACAGTTGGGCATTTGAAATTAATTGAAATAAATTTCTATGTCCTAAGTTTCTCATTTCCTAATTATGTATAAAATAAGTAAACCGCAACGTTGATTGAATCACGTTTTAGAAGATGCATCAGAATTCCTTCTCACCTATTATAAATATAATGTAAATATGGGTAATTTTTGCACATGTTTCATTCTTACTTATGCTGGCGTTTGTTTCATTAGTTTGCATGAGAATTTTTTAACCTTAGGTTTTGATAAATTTCACGGATGAAAACTTTTTCTCCGTTAGTCAATGACAATGACAGATTGACTAATAGAGTGATCAATTTTGATAGAATATAATAACTGAGTGACCAATTTTGATACCAACTAAATGTGGGTGACCAAATATGAAAAGAGGTAAAATTGGGTGATCAAAATTGATATTTTTCCAAGAAGAAAATTAAGATTTAGTGGTGTATATTTATCAAAAAGTATTTTCAGAAAAATATATCATAGGTAATTCAGGGGAGTTTGAGGGAGAATACATGTATCTTGGAGTGCATCTAACATTGTTGGAGGGGAAAATAACCACGCCTATATTTTTTAAGGAAAAATCTTCAGCCCATTATTGTTGCCAACATTGGACAGCCCAGTCTCCGTTAACAACGAGCAATGGGCCTACTGCTCGATCCATATCATTAACCGACGTCGTAACCCGAACTTAAGCCTCATATATAAATATCTGGACAAAATATAAGGTAGAAAAAAGAGGGCAGAATATTTGACAGATTTGATTCAGAGCTCCATCGAGATCAATCACACGTTAAAGCCGTTAAGAGCTAAGCAGAAAATCATCGAACTCCGCCGCCGAAGATAACCGAATATCAGAATGGTGTGTTATTTCTCTGCTTCTTTTATTAATCATATGATTTTAGGGGTTAGGGTTGGAGCTACGATAGTTGTGATTAGTTCATGAATTTAATCGATGTTATGATGTACATACTGAAAATAAATCAATTAAATTATGTTATGTGAAACATAGGTTATTTGATTTATTGAAACATAGATTGTTTGATTTATTGACACATGCGATTTATTGTGCGTAAACAGCTTCCGTTCTTAATCGCCTTTTATGTTCTTCGAGTTAGGTTAGGTTTTGGAATAATACGCGTTAATGAATTTTTGGCCTCAATTTGATATGCTCATGGGGAAAATAAATTTTCTTTTTTGTAGTTAGGTTGAAATTGTTGATAAATAATCTTTTTAGCCCCAAGAAATTCGATTTTGCATCTATTAAATTCTCAGGTGCAGAATTGTATACTCCTTAATCCTTATTATAGATTAGTGTTTTCAATATATTGTGTTTTTATGCTGTTTTAATTTTTAGTAATTCACCACAATAATGATCTACATTACTTACTTTATTTATTTGTGCTTTATGTTTTTGTTTCCTTGAAAAGATAAGTTTTTGAAATGACTAAATGTCCTTGTTTGGTATCTGTAGTCGACTCTTGCTGCAGCTCGAGCCGATAACTTCTACTACCCGCCAGAATGGGAGCCAAAGAAGGTATGCTTAAGTTTTAACTGTATAACAGGCATTGCTATTCACCAATTATTTTATCTACATGTTAAGAACCTTATATTGCTTTCATTTACAGGGTGGATTGAACAAGTTCAATGGTCAACATGCTTTAAGGGAGAGAGCAAGAAAAATAGATCAAGGCATCTTGATCATAAGGTACCAGACCCCAAAGCCTATTAGTCTATACTGTACTATCAATATTATCTTTGAGATCAAAACAGAAGAGCATATTCCTTTGATTTATTGTTGGTGATGGGAAATGGATGTTGAGATTGGGATTTGATACATTTATTCCTAATTTTCTGCCTGCTATTCAAGTCACTAATGAATGTTTTAATGCTGGTGAACCCAACCAAATGGACTGGCTCAATTTGGAGGCCACATTTAACATTGTTTAACAACTTCTGTCCAAATAAAACTTTTACAGATAGTTTTAACGTGAAGAGCTATACTGAATAATATGACACTACTGGTATCCCAATTATATTATTCATATTCCTTTTTGAAAATTCTTTGCGAAAGAGAGAGTATAAATATATGGTTGGTCATACCCTGCATTCTGCTTTCCATAACAGAGTTTCGTATTCTCATGGTTGATAGGGTTGAGGAACCGAAGTCATGATATCCTATAACTGTAATGTTATTGTACAAGCTTATTCGATCTTTGTATTTTGAAACTTTATGTTACTCTTTATTTATTGCTTGCTTCCATTTTACAGGTTCGAGATGCCATATAATATCTGGTGTGGTGGATGTGAGTCCATGATTGCAAAAGGTGTACGGTTCAATGCAGAGAAAAAGCAAGTGGGCAATTATTACTCTACGAAGGTATTCTATTGCTATAAACTGAATACCGGACTTGTTCTTATCTTAGGACTACTGCTGGTTCTAAATTGTTTGTATTTTCTCCCAGATATGGAACTTTACAATGAAGTCTGCATGCTGCCAACATGAGATTGTTATTCAAACCGACCCACAAAATTGTGCGTATCTGGTTATTAGCGGAGCCCGGAAAAAGATCGAGGAATATGACGCTGAAGATGCTGAAACATTGGTGCTCCCAGTTGACGAGGGTGAGTATAGTCGTTAAATATTCAAATAAGAGTTGGATAATTGAAGACATTCTAAACCTAACCTTCACCCCCCCTCCCCACAGATAAAAATAAGCTAGTGGATCCCTTTAAACTGCTCGAACACCAGGAAGGTGATCTGAAAAAGAAGAAAGAAGCCGAGCCAATACTTGTGCGCCTTCAGAAAATTTCAGATTCGAGGCATTCAGATGATTATGCATTGAACAAATCATTGAGGGCAAGGCTTAGGGGTCAGAAGAAAAGAGTAGCTGAAGAAGAAGCTAGTTCTAGGAAATCGGGATTTGGGATAAGACTTCTCCCAGTTTCTGAAGAGGATGCTACTTCTGCTTCACGGGTTAAATTTGCTAAGAAGTTTGAGAAGAACACGAAAGAGAAGAGGGCATTAATTCAATCAGCTTCAATTTTCTCTGGATCATCAACTTCTGTATCTGATAGAAGACGTTTGGAGCTCGAGGCTAAGAGGAGAAAAATAAGTGCTTCAACTGCATCAAAATTATTAGTCGGAGGATTTAAGCCATCATCGTTGGCTCGCTCTTCTGTTCCATCGGGAAAATCTATCCGATATCAATGTCGTAAGAACTAAGAACTACCTTACCCATATATCATTTCGTATCGTGCTTACAGAGAAATGTGTTTTTCGTCAGTCATTGGTATATTGCTGCTATGGATGATAGCTTGCACTTGCTACGATCTTATATTTTAAGTCTTTTTTTTTTTGTTTGAGTTTGTTTGTATGTAAATATTCTGTATCGATAAGCCTGAGTTCCTACACGTTTAACCTCTCTTTCCTTGTATATCTTCTTGGTTATTTTGATCTCTGTTAGTTAAAATTCGCTAATACTAAGTTGTACGACTTAATTATTTGCGATGTTCTTTTGAGGAACACTTGAGTCATTTTCTCTTTTTAAGATGTAGTCCACATACTGATGGGTAAAAAATATACTCATTAGATCCGGCTCTTTAGATCTTTTATCTTTGTTCTAAAGTTTTACTCGCTTAGGTTATGTTTATTTTGGGGTTTAAAAATTTGGTTTTGAGTTTTGACATTTTACATCGCAATATAATAATGTAATCATTATAATATTTTTCAATAATAATATAATAAATTTAATCATCTGTGGGGGTACTAATTAATTTGATGTATAAAATAACGGTGGCCTTATTATTGAGTGTCTAATCCAATGAATTTTTAGGGCTAGTACTAGTCCAAAGACGGTGGTCTATTTCCATGTCTATAGCATGGGAAAAAAAAGGCCTTATAATGATAACCAATCTTTCTTGACGTATCAAAGATATATTTACCGACTGTACAAAATGGTGAACTTTTTGTAAAAAATATTAAAAGAAAATACTACCAAATATGGAGGTGAGTAGAGTAGATCAAAGACATGCAGCAGTGAGCAGTACGTATTCAAAGGAACCTAGGTAGCAGCAGTACTTGTGTTTCACCCTGCACGCAACACCTCCATATTTCAACTGCTATAAACCTCGAGGAAGAGTGGTTGTGGGCCAACGGGAGATTCTAGACCATAAATGTTACTACTTCCGTCCCAGAAAAGTTTGCATACTTTTTTTTTTTTTAACGGGAAAAGTTTGCATACTAAATCCCTCACAATATATACATATTAACCCGTCATGCAATATCTTATAGGACTAATCATACACTTAATCAAACTACTTTATTTACTTTACATATAAAAGTTTATAAAAATTACCCTCAAAACTACTCTAATTAATACTCCCCCCATCCCACAAAGATAGTTACATATTTCTTTTTTTGATGTCCCAAATTATAGCAGATTTTGGAGTATGAGATTTCAAGGGTAAAATTGGTATATTAGCTAAATTTGACTAAATTTATTGAGTTTTCTTAATCTGTGTGTAAAGTCAAATGTAACTATCTTTGTGGAACGGAGGGAGTAATTATTACACTTTTTTCTTAAACTTCGTTCCATAAAATGCAAGCTTTTTAGGGACGGATCGAGTATCTAATACTACCGATTGTCCATTGAAAGCTTTCCATGAACTCCAGAGATTAAAAAATATGATACAATGAATAAATATAATAGAAAGTGACGTGATTGAGAGATAAACTAATATAATAAAATGTGAGAAATATTAGTTTACCCAAAAAAACGAAGGAAAAGTTTTTATCGAAATTAAAAGTTGGGAAATTTTAATTGGGACGGATGAAATAATCAAGAATTGATTGAGAAAGATAAATAATTCATTCGTCTCAGTGCATGAAAGCTACTCAATTTTTTTTTCGTACGTTTCAATGAAGCTACTCAGACCTTTTTAGAAAAACTACTCTCTTTCACATTTCATTATATTTTTCTCTCTCAATCACATTACCAAGTTAACTCTCAGTCTCTCACGGGGGATGGAATGAGTAAGATATAATGAAAGAGTATTCTTGTTTTGGTATGATGAAGTACAAAAAGAAAGTGGTGTATACATGTATAAATGTAGGCATAGTCATATATATAGAGTTAGTAATCGTAGGTAAGGTACGTAGATACTGTGGTCAGTTCACATAGAACGGGTTTGATTGTCCTAAAACCTGCATGCGCATGCGACCCCTATATCTCCCTCCCCCGACAAAATCGCTGAATTTAAGGATTATTTTTATAGACTTAATTCCTAATTTGCACTTCTCTTATCACTCACATGACTGTCCACATTAGGAACAATCTCATCTCTGCACAGGTGATTTCTTAAACTCATTCCTTTCATTCACCAATTCAGATTTGATCGTAGATGTCTCAACATATTTATCAAACGGAGAACACTGAGAAATGATTATAGGAGAGAAGATAAGGATTTTTAAAAAAAAAATCTCATTATACGAAGTATATATGGTAAAAGGGAATAAGTAATTAGCCCCACACTTACTATTTGAGAATAATACACTAATACATATTTGACCTTGGAGAACTTTTAAAAGAGCTCTCCAAGTGGGAGCTGTCCAAGCTAAATTGCACTTGGAGAGCCCTTAAGGGCTGTTCAAATGCAATTTAGGGCTCTCCAAGTGCAATTTAGCTTGGACAGCTCCCACTTGGAGAGCTCTTTTAAAATCTCTCCAAGGCCAAATATGTATTAAAATCAATCCTTATATATATATATACTAGCAAGTCTAGCATGCATAATAATTTAATATTCGAACCTATATATATACATGCTTTCCTACTTATAAGTTTCTCATGTAATTCATATATATATACATTTATGAAATTTTCTATTTCCTATTCATTGGAAAAAAAATTGTGATGCACTACAATACAAAATTACAAACCCACCCAACCAAAAAAGAGAGAGAGAAAGAAAACACTAGGGGGGGTGAAGTTGTTGCATCAAATTAAGATTGGGGAATGGGGGTCACATGCAAGAAGTAAAAATTATGGGTAGGAGATCTTTTTCAAGCTTTTGAATTTTGTATATATGTGTTTTTGGCATTATATATGGTCCTCACAATCTTTATTACTTCCCTGCCAATACCCTACATATTTAAAGTTGATTCAGAAATCACTGTCCAAATTCAGTGTACATGCATCAGTTTTCATAAAAATAATATATAATCACTACCAAAAAAATTGAATTTTAATTACAAAATTCTCTTATTATAATTGACTTTAATGATAGGTTCTACCATTAATTTTTAATTTATGTTATTAAAGACTTTTAACTAGAAAACTATAATGACATAATTTTTATCATTAAAAGTCAATTAATTTTTTAAAGTTAATTAATATATCCATAATTAAATTATTCAGTGAGAATATATAGTTATGATATACGTATGTTATCTTGATACAAATACCTGAGTATATATATATATATCAATCAAAACTAGCTACCTCTAATTCCTCCCAAAAAAAAAAAAAATAGCTAGCACTAGTTGATATATAACACAATACTGAATTGACTAGCTTAATTTGTCTTTAGTTCACATATAAAATGGAGTATAATTTTCATATGTATATCACATCAATTATGAGAGTGGATGTAGTTGCTACACTTTGAATAATGATTTTCATATGTATATCACATCAACTATATATATAAAAGATAGAATAATGATTTAGAACTATGTAACTTACTATGTGCATAAATTATTTTTACATTTTAGTATATACAAATATATTTTACATATGATGATCAGTTTCATAAAAAATCCAACGTCTAATTTTATATCGAAATCATATATATATATAATGAGCCTGATATTGATACATATATGCCTCTATTAAAACTTCCTCCAATATCTTGACTCAATAGTCAATATCATTGAAGTGTCGTACGCATTCGCTAATTAATTGCTAAAAGGATGTGTTTTGACCAGTCAAAATGAAAACGACCCTGAAAGCATATGTATCACTGGATATGATGATGCACAGGAGGAACTAAGGTCGAAAATATTAATTTGTTACCTTACATTTGCTACAATAATTGAGAAACTCTTACTTTCTGGCCGGATAATTATATGCATGTGGTCGAAAACCTTTCTTGTCCAATAAAATGCATGAACTAATACTTCTATTACAATTGATTTTAATTATATTACTGTACAAATTTAACTCTTTTTCTTGCATTAAAAATGATCATCTTAGAATTTGTGAGAAATTTTAATTTAGTGGTGGTGGTGGTGATGGTCGAGGCCGAATTTTGGCTTATAATTTAAGCGAATGGAATCACATACATGTAACGTTTTTTTGTATTTCACCACATATTTTACTATATAGATCGTTGACATGCACGTGTAAAGCAAAAAAATTATCAATGCTCAATAATAATCATGACAATACATATTAAAGATTTAGAAAGTGAGGGTTTCTGGTTTTTTTTCTTTTTTTCACAACTCTTTTTGTATACAATAATCATTGATGATAGTGAAAATTTCTCTTCTATGGGTGGATTTTTTTTCCGATCAAGATTGAAACATAAATTTTGATTTTATAATATTACAATCTTATCGGCTAATTTCTCTGCATTTAGTTTTCTTGTGTCATGGTCTCTCGTAATAGATTCATTTGACTAAATTTAAAACTTAGAAAAATATTTCATGTTTAAATTACTCACCCTTTAAACATAAAAGATGCACTATAATGGCCCATTTGGAGCTCAAAAATTTTCTTTATTTTCCTTTCATTATATTTTAAAATATACTGGAAAAATTGACAGTGAATTTTAAGGTTACTTTTTGACTGGTTTGCAGTTGTGGTTTGCATTTACTCAGGTGCCACTTACAAATTAAAATCATTGCAGCACTGCGATGTCGGAAAACTAGAATATTCGTCTACTGCGGTATTCTTTTCTCCCAACATTTCTTTTTCTTTTATTCACAACATCTATTACAAATATAAATATTTAAAAAAAAAATTGCAATTTACTCCCTCATTCTAAAAAAAATATAGTCAACCATTTTTTTAAATCTCAAATTATAGTTGATCACAATTCTTTTACATTAACATTTTTTCAAAAATACTTTTATTTAATGATTGTTAAAATTAAGCATTAATATTATTGGGGGTACTAATTATGTTCTTTAACTTAGCTTGAATTTAATACCCTAAATCAGTTTTCTTATTACTTTATAAATTTTAGTCTTAGTCACGCAAATTTCAGTTGATTTTGAATGAAAATTGGACATTGATCGAAGTTGAACGCCCTTAGACAGAATGGTTGATAAAGTATAAAAATAAATAAATTATTGTATCCACCCTATATATATAAGTTACAAAACCTATTTGAAATTAACTCACTTTTTGCTAACAACAAACTCTATAAATTAATACTCGATTAATTAATAAACTTTCTAAGATAATATTTTTGGTCGGTCCCAACTCGGGGATAGGGTGCTAAATTAATAAACTCGCTAAAATTATAAGATAATACATTTTTTTTAATTTCTATAGACCCCAAATAAAATATAAATTAATAATTCCTTATATAATCCCTATTACAGGAATGGTTTAAGAAAGATTTTTTGAAAAATGATTCAATTGTCTTTTATTTTTTTGTTGAAATCAATTTCACCTCGAATCTCGTCTCTAATTTTTCTTATCATTTAAGGATTCTTTTAAATTAGGGCTTCATTTGATATACAATATATAATTAATTACATGTGGAAGTTTGAAAGGGTGTTTATAAATTGAGTATTTTATTACTCCATAAATTAATAAAATATTAATTTATCTATAAATTAATAATTATTAATTTATAGATAAATTAATAACTCTTTTAATTAATAAATTTTGGTGGTCCCAAAATTATTAATTTATAGAGTTTCTACTAAAGTTGGTAAATATTGTATAAATGTACATGGAAGTTTTTGGTAAAATAGTTAATACCATTAAAAAAATAAAACACACTTGACGTGTACAGTTCAATTGATACATACAAGTAAAGTAAAAATAATAATAATAATATAATTGAAATAATTGAACATGAGCATACACCTGTAGTTGTAACATTAAAACGCTGAGGGCCATGGTTGATTAAAATCTTCAATATTTACTCCATAATAACTTGAACAACATACTGTGCTCCCCTTTTTTTTGAAATATTTAATTCTTTAATTGCCACACCGTTCAAAATTATTGAGAGTACGTGTTGAAATAAAGAATTCACCTATTGCACCAACACATTACTTATGGCCATTTATTAAGGTTTATTATTTAGAATGATATGGAGAACGATATGAATTGCTTCTGTTTTTATTTAATTAAATATATGTAAGCCTTTGATAGTTGCCAAATTAATTGTCATAATGTCATGGCCTTCGTTATATAAATATATACATGGCATAAAGTGCTACTAATTTCTTTCTTTCTTATTTAATTAATTATTTTCTGTTCTTCCTAGCTACTAATTAAACATGACATGAAGGAAGAATGCCAATAAAATAATAAGTACTAGCTATTTCAACTATAGAAATTATAGTTCGAAAATCAGTTTAAATGTTTCATATTCGAGCCCCGGGCTTATTTTTTCCAATTGTGACTAATAAAACTTGTAAAATGTTTTTAAAAAGTGCGTATAAAATAGCTAGAGAATATTAGTTTCATGCTCCTGAATGTATAGTAGTCAAATTAGACTCAATAAAAGTAAGGGCATTATTGCAGTTTTGGTCTCAATCATATTTCATAGGGTTGATAATTTGGGACTAATCTAAACTACCATTTTAGGGCACAGGTTCCTACAAGTTATTACGAAACTAGCTGCCTACCACTGAGTTTTTCTAGATCAATTATATGTTTCACATGGAATTTCACCTATTGATCTTTAACACGTATTGCCTTTTCATTATAATGAGACAATGATATTATTTTTTTCGTATGACACATGTCAATAAATTAGAGAGTGAAATACTAATTAAAATTGACATATATGATCTCATATTGAGTATTCCCCATCCAATGAACCTGCAGACTCTACCTCATAGCTTATCTTTTAACTCCAAAATTCAATTAAAATACAGCCTTATATCTAATCAAATATATGGTCAAAAAATTTCATGTTTTTAAAACCATCTAATAGATTTCATATCTGGAAATTACCAGGAAAAATCAGAAGAAATTAAAAACAAAAGAGAGGCCGGTCTACTACATTGAAGGAACTGTATATCTTTTGAGAAACTAAATAAGAATTAAAGATGACACAACTATAGTCTAATCTCTGTAAATTAATGGCAAATAAGATTAATCAATATAATATCTATTTAGTTTCCAATTAAAGATGGATATATCTATATATGATGGTGAAATTTAAATACAAATAAATGTATGTTTATTCCATTGGTTCAACTGCAACCAATCTATTTATAACAACAACCATATATACATTGTTGCTGTAAGTACTACTGAATGTTGGTTGTTCACTGAATTAATCACTGGACTTTATTGGTAATATATAGTTTAAACATGTATATGCACTGCCTAAGAACCTTATAAAATTGGAGTAGTTTTTTTCACATAAATGGCCGGGGGCAAACTGATATCCAGGAAAGCTAGGCTAGACATTTCAAAATTCAGCATTACCAATTTTATCTTGATCAAGAAAATGCATGTCATCATCAGAGAGGTAATTTTCTAGGTTGAAAATTGTGCTTTCACATTAGGTCAAATTATTGGTTTGTTTTTTTCTTCTAAGATTGGACATTTCTGTTGCTTTATCTTTATCTTCAAAGAATGCTATAAATTTTAGATAGACTTATGGGTCTTTCATAGTTTAGATACGGGAATATACAGTGTCAAATTTTGTCTCTCATTATAAACTAAAAAAACGGTCTCAAATTCGTCCTTATTAGAAACGGAATTTAGAAAACCATTCCTGACATTAGATACCATGTGATTATGAATAGATAGAAAATGGTTCCAAAATCCATTTCTAATTAACATGTTTATATGTTTATAGACAGTGTTTATGGTATATAATCCGTCTCTAAATCTCAATTTTTTTTAGTTAATGTCACAACAATGTAATATATATATATATATATATATATATATATATATATATATATATGTTCTTTAATTTTCAATTTTTCTTACTCACTTAAATTAAACTCCTCCAAATGCACTCACATGAGAGAAATTATATACAAATCAAATTGCAGATCTAGATAATATTCAACAAGGGATTTGACAAACACATTGGTACAATAGAATCATACTACTACTTAATTATTTAATATAATTACCTCTATAGCTAGATACAGAAATACATGCAAGAAAATTCAAATCCACATAATCAATCAATTAATTACACAAACTGGGCTGATGAATTAATGTAGAAATTAAAGAAATGCAACATCATATATCAATCATATATGTGGATGAAAGAATGAGAAATCCGAGGTGGAATTACCTGCTGCAGGCTTCTGCAGTGAGACTAATGGATTTGTGACAATTCTAGTATCATCGTTCAACAGTACTACTTGATCATCCCAATTTCCAAAAATACCCTTGACCAAGAAATTATTAGTACTGGGATCTGGTTGATTAATTCCCTGCAGAAGTTTTTCAATAGTGCCCTCATCTGCAGGGGAATAACTAAACCCTAATTTGCTCATCATTTTTTTCTCCCTTGTTCTGCACCTGGCCCTTTCCCTCGCTAAATCCCTCGCCAATTTCTTCTTTTTAGGGTTTGCATCAGTACTCATCATGACCTCATGATTTTCCTCGATTCCGGATACGACTTCTTCGCATTCGGATTCCGTATTAGGGTTTGGATTTGCTGCTTTAGTGAGGTCCTTGATGGCCTTATTGGATTTACAAAAGAGCCACTCTATAGTCTTGCTAGCTTTATCATACCCTAACATGTCTTGAAGATCGAAAAACTTTCGAGCTACTTGTAGTGACAACCTCATTCGTCTATCTCGAACCCCCTGAGCTGTGCAAATCTTGCTATGCCTATCTTTCTTCCCGGTCCTTTTCCTCGGGGGGTCCTTCGAGATAATTGGAAGTTCGGATGCAGATGCATTAGTCGTCGTCGTCTGAGTGAAGTGATGGTCGGAGGGTGGAGAGTAGTCAGGGAATACGAACGTGGGGAGTTCATTTTCGTCGAAAGAAGGGCAAGGGAAGTTGGAGAAGAACGGAGAGTCATGAATAGGGTTTTGAATTTGATGATCATGAAAAGATAGCTTTTTGAATAAGGTGGATGATTCAAGAGGGTTAGAATCTGCAGTGTAAGGAAACATTGTTTTAATTTGGGGATTGTAAATGCACTACAAGTGGTAGTGTAATGGATGGATTGTATGTGCACTGGAATTAGTGATGAAGAGTACTAAAGCTAGAGAGAAAAAGTGTACTACTTGATTGATTTCGGTATTGAAAGTTAGGGCAAGAACGTGGGTAAACTGTGCATAATACTCATTAAAATGAAGAAGAGAGAAAATGGCACTTAGCAATAGGCAACTCTAGTGATGGTGATGGAGGGAAAGTGGGAGTAGAGAGGTTCCATATATACAGTTCGAAAACACTCACTTTAGGTTCCAATAATGTGGAACTGGAACCGAACCAAAGTGTATACCGGTTTTGATTTTAAAATGAATTGTTCTCCATTTTTTTCTCTTTTTTTTTTGATCAATTTGGACCAATCGAATTTCATAATAAAAAAAAACGATGGAATCAGTTATTGATATTAATGTTCACTATAAGAAAATTGACTTTTACTTGACATAAATCTATAGCTTCTCTAACTAAAAACCTTTAATAACAGAAATTGACATTTATTGACAGGTCCCGTCATTAATTCTCAATTTCCTGTCACTATATACTTTTAGTTAGAGAAGCAATTAATAGTGAGAGGATTTTGTTACTAAAAATCAGTTTTCTTGTAGTGGTTCCAACCCGTCAGTTTTCAAAGGCTATTTAATTCAGATCAAATCTCGTTCATTTATAATTTAAATAAAAAAATGGATTGGAATCGCCGGTTCAAATCTGGAAATCCTTTTTCAAGATATGTGAAATCAAAATTGATAAACCAGCTTAACATACACGTACGGATTTTGTTACAATTTTGTGAAATCAAAATTGGTTCCGGCCGGTTCAAATTCGAAAACTCGGCGTTTCAAAACCTTTTGGGCATGTCTCTAGTCTAGATGGTGGGATTAATTAACTAAAAAAAAGTCATGTCAATATATATGTATAGTTGTCTATGGCTTTATATATTTTGGGTCTTTATCAACTACTTGAAATGTTGATGAGGTCTATGATGTGAGAACTCACGTGGGAGCAGGTGAGGATATAGCCACCCATAACCTAGATGTGGCGGAGATCGATCGAAACATCCTTATTAGTATCAAATTTAGATTGATTAATTTTTTTAATCAATCTATTTTTATACATGTGATAAAAAATAATCAGTTGTATATTAGTAAGATGAATTATTCTTTCGTCCACCACTCGAATTATCTCAGTTTATTAAACAAATGAATGAATAAATAAATAATTAAGAACTCTAGCTCTTCTCCAATGAAGTAAATTAGGCATCAATTCTTGCAAGAGTACTTGATGAGCATTGTACATCTTCGGACAATAGTCAATATGTAGATTTAGAGATGTAGCTGGCTGATTTATTTGAAATTAATTAAGGCAAAGGGCAAGCCTAAATTGGGAGAAATATAAATATTATCATTCAAGATTTCTATTAATATTACATACACAATAATAACACACATATATATGTATGTCTATGTATATTAGTTTAGGCATCTAGGTAGGTGTCCCCAACCCAAGCTTAAGGGACAATGCAATGGGTAGGACAATTATTTGAAGCAGTATTAAAACTGCTTTATTTCCATTGAAGGCCATGTTTCTTTGACCGTATGACTATATGTCCCTTTCTCTACTAAAGTTGATTTGAACCCTAGCTATCTCCCCTCTCCTCCTTTCTTCCTCTACCCACTACTTTTTTTGAGCATCCCGTACAACTTAAGAATCGACTAATTCGGAGATCAATTCCACCGTTTATCAACGGATGACCCAATTGAAGTCGGAGTGAATTCAGACCTTTTCCCCTAATCATTTCACTTCATATTTTAACCACTCATGGTCTCTTTGTCAACACGCCATTATATACATAATTTAGTTAAATAAGATAATTGCAAGACTTGAAAGCAGAAAGTTCTAGCTAGAGATATATTAGGGTTCAATTTTCAAACTGGCCTAGCTAGCTATTTGTTGCTGATCAGCAATTTTTTTTTTTTTTTTTGTTTCATAATTCACGACAACTAACTGAAGATAACTGATTTCACGGTGATAGATTTCTAAATTAATGGTTGTGGTTAGGGCTTGACTTGTTTGAAATGTTTATCAAAGTTAATTTTCTGAGATCTTGTTTGTTAATTTATAATCAAGTCGAGTTTGTTACATTTACTTTTATCTTTTTTAATTTAATTTTACTCAATCTTATGTTCGAGAATATTGTTTTATATCTATATAAATTAAATCAAACTCAGACGAGATTTTATAACACATTTGAATCTTGTATCAAGTAGTTTGATTTAATTGAGTTTCTCAGCGCATTGCAGGTCATTTAATTTGAAAATAAAAAGGATTGCTGATTAATTATGTTGAGCATTCATCATATTAACTTTTTCATGTACTGAAATTCACATTGTTTATAATTACAAACCCGGCCTGAATTTAATTCGGATGATCTTATTAATTAATTATGTTACGGTGATTTTTATTTTATTTTTCTAATTGTGGAGGGGGTGGGGTGGGGTGGGGTGGGGTGGGGTTGTTTCTTAATTGGCATTCATGAATTTGAATTAATTACTGCAACAATATTATAGCAAGCACAAAGAATCTTTACTGCATTGACTCGATGTTAATTGGATTGATCATGCAATTCCTTAATTTCCTTAATTCCCCGAATTTATCCTTCTGAAAGATTAATAGAATTTTCAAAGTCTCAATCTGATAAAGAAACAAAGAAAGGCCTCAGTGAGTGGTCGTTAAATTTTCAAAGTCTCAATCACCATCTTCAAATTACCTCTCTCTCCATCCCTTAATTATTTGTACACTTTTTTTTTATAGGAACGTCACAAAATTACAAATTTACCTGTACATTCTCAATATGAAAATATATATTCCCATAAAATTAATATCCTCCAACATCATTTTATTTTTAAAATTGTCACTCATTTTTTATTTCATTTTTAAAAATAATTATCTTCAAACAACTTAATCAACACCCATTAAATATCACTTGTTTATTCAAATTATCATTCATTTATTTATCTATAAGTTGGACACCAAAATAACCAATCATACCTCAACCTATTCGTTAAAACTGTGTTTGAACTTTGAACAAAAACTAAAATAAAATAATGAAATAAAACTAACATAACACGTGTGTATATCTGACGTGGAAGAAGTAGTCTAAATGATTTGATGAATGATAATTACAAGACATGGATCATTAATTTAGAGATCGACGTAACCACGCCCATCAAATTAGGTTTGTTTTGACAGCCTACCTACACTACACATTTGTAGAATCCGGACCACATTGTATTATTAGTAGCTTCTTCAATATCATCATTTTATTTGTTTTTATTCATCAACACCGACATCATTTATATATATTAATTAATCGCTGACCGATTCAACAATCAAATTAATTTAGGAAAAAAATAGAAAATAAAAAGGAGAAAAACTGGGTGCCACGACCAAGAATGAGAGAGGAGATTTAGAAATAAAAGTAAGGAAGGTATACATCATTAATTAAGTAAAAAAGAATTAACACTTTAAATAGGGTTATGGTAGAACTTTTTTAATTGTCTAATTTACGACTTTTACAAATTAAATAATTTAATCAGCCAATATAATTGGACGGATGGAGTAATAAATACAACATAAAGTTTTACAAATGCTTATTTATATTTAAAACGGATAGATCATTTCATAAATTTTGCAGCTTTGAGTGTGAAATTTTGATGCATTTTTCTCAAAATTTTGGAAGTCGAAAATGAACATATTAAACGTATGTTCGATCAGTGGCCCACTTTCCAATTAAACCAGAATGAATTATTAATTGGGCTCATATTTCTGGTCCACGTTAGGCCCATTCAGAAGATGACTTTGGGCTTTTTAACAAATAGCATTTTCAGAATTAATTCAATAATATATTTCGAGATCTAATTTGACTGTGGCAACAACAAATACTACATAAGACATGTTATTGGTCCACGGCAGTAATCTGTAATCAATGACACACTATTCATCGTGTGAATTGTTTATTAATCCCTCAGTCCAAAATGAATAAAAAAAATTGATACTCCAAGTCTCCAAACATAATATAAACACTTTTATAAATAAAAATATTTATTCTATTACACTATTTTCACTTTTCACTTTACACTTAAACAATTATTATTGCTTAAAATATGTTTCAAATTTACGCTTGTTACCTCAAAATCTTGATAATACTTCTTAAAAAAAAAAATCGTCTATAAATTCCGTTCATGAATTATCAATTGGTAAAGGTTTATTAATCAGCACTACTTTCGGCAGGGCATGTTTTGTTTGAACATGATTAAAGCAAAGTTGCTTCAAATACTTCAACATGAAATTTGACCCCATTATTACTTGAAATTTGAAGGCCTTCTATTTTTCTTTTCTGATCAACATGGACAAAATGACTGTCCGTTAAAACTTTGGACGCAATGCTTTAAACACAAGATAGTGTATTGAGTCTATGTTACGTTAACTTATATTTTATCTACAAAATAATCAAGATTTGTGACCCGGTCACACTCATAGACGAGTTATGCTAATAATTTGATTCATATATAGAATCAATTACATAAAATGTAACATCATACATTAAGTCTTAAATGCATGGCAGCATCTAAAAATAGTACTACTATATAGGAGTATGATTTTATTTATATTCAAATTGAGTAATTATTTATACACGTCACGTCAGTATTTTGTTAATTTCAAATAATGGCCACAAATTACACACACACGATATATAATACTTTCAAAATTAAAATAGTACTCTAACTTTAAATTATTTAATAAATAATATCAAGTTATATAATGAGCAAGCTTGCTACTTTACTAGTCAAACTGGTTTGTCTTCTTATAAAGTGAAATTGGATACAAATTCTAATAATTTAAAATTTTGAATTAAATTACTACTTTACTAGTAAATTTAATTGAATTTCGTTTGAAAAAAAAAAAAAAAAACTTAACAGTTGACTCATTGCATATATACCTATACGGCTATACTCCACACGGACCACACCTACTGACCTACCAAAGCTTCTCATTTATTTTTTTTGTATGTTGATTAAAAAATATATTAATATGTTTAGTTGTTGAAAAAGAAAAAAATAGAAAAACGAAAATGTAAAAAGAGAGGGAAGGTTAGATGTTACCAAAAAAAGAAATACTTAGCTTTTTTTTTTTTTTTTTTGACTTTGTGAAATACTTAGCTTTTAGTTGGACTAAAAATGTAAAAGTTGATAAGGTAGAAGTATGTGTTTAGGAATAGTGGGAAAATAATAATTTTGGATGAGTGTGTGACCATTCCGACAAATAGACAAGATTAGTTTATAATCCATGACACTGAGACCACTTAGATTTTGCCTGGTCCATTAACACCAACTGTCCTTTTCATCACATTCTCTTTCTCTCTACCAAAGATATTTCAGAAAGAAAAACAAAAAAAAAAAAAGTCTAATTAAGTTCTATTTCTCTGAAGCTTCTAATTACTTTGACACGACTTCATAAATAAAAATGATTTAATATTCGAAGTCATACAATTATAAATGATGCAAAATATATTATTTTAGTGTTTGCTGTGAGAATTCCCAATTTCCTCCCTTGCTAGTACTCTTCCAATTAATCATGACTAATTTATTTAAATATAGTAGTTTAAAAAATGAATCTCACGTAGTAATATTTAATGTCTTTAAAATTATAAGCAGAGGCTCAGTCCGGTTCGGAGCACGTCTCTTGCAATTTTTGATACAAAATATAAAGACTTCAGAATATTACTACACGCACATTTCAGATTCATATTTTAAAACACTATATTTAAATAAATTAGTTTTCAGTCGCTTCATAAGATAACATCACATTTAAAAATAGAAAAAGCTAGGGGAAAAAAATGAGAGTGTGTACTAGCTAATCGAAGATGTGTGATTAGTCAAAATCAGATAGCCGAAAGGCACTTTTAGCGAGATTTTGTTTTATATTGCAGAAAAAGGTAAAGTTTCATTTAAAAAAAAAATGATTCTAACATATAAGAAGTGTGGAAAAAAAAAAATTGGACAGCCAAAATTCAAAGGACTACGAGTCCACGAATTTGATGCTGACATTTAGGTTGAAAGATGAAATTCTTGGGCAATTTAATTGAATGGAAGCCTTTGGAAAATGAGATTCCACTTGTTGGTCGATGGACCACTTCTTGCACTCATTATTGATTATTCACACCATTTTTATTAGTAATTTGTATGAATATGGATGCCATTCTTAATTTGCAGTTTACGTCAATGGATTAAGGATGCATCATTTACACATAAATTAGTAATGATTGAATCAACTAACCCTGATGATGATGAGATCAAGGCATGGATGAAGTGTATGAGTCAAGCTGGGGCTGTCGATGTGGAGAATAAGTCATCAAAAATATACTTTATTTATCTTGTTGAGTGTCAAACAATTGTCTCACATCGAATTAACATTGAAGGATCATGAGGTATAAAAGGGGATTAGTATCTCCATTGGTATGAAACCTTTTGGGGATAACTCAAAAGTAAAGCTGTGAGGGTTTGGTTAACCCAAAGCGGACAATATCATACCATGTATCATACCATGTAGGAATACTATATATGGGGAGTCCAAGTCCAGCCCAACTCTAAGAGGGCTTGAAGATTCATAACTCGTAGATTTACCCAACAAATGACGTCATCTGTGGAAAAAACGGAGGTCCAAGATATGCTAAGATGTAAAGGTGGAGAATCCAAGATATGCTAAGATGTAAAGGTGGAGAATTCATAACTCATAGGACGGACTCACCCTTGGAGAGACCATAGAGTCTCTATAGGTTAGACGAGATGACCTAGATAGAACGAATCGGTGATCTAGGCAGGATGTTTTAGATCGGTGGACCGACTCGGTGATCTAGGTAGGATGTTCTAGATCGGTGGACTACGAGGACTTGTGGAGTTTCCAGTTAGAGCGGGGGGTCGTTTGAGGGGAGTTACGGCGGTCCTTTATTTGAAGGGAAGATTATTGAGTGTCAAATATTTGTCGACCCACGTCGAGTCGAATTAGCATTGATCTCTTTATAATTTTATAATGTTCTTAATTTTTTGTATGAGCCGAGTATTCTTGTACTCAAATTACGTGTTGAAAATTATACATTCTACGTACCGATAAAAAAAAATTAAGACTAAGTGGAACTCAAAAAATCCATTATATTAATTAATAGCATATCTCACGTACTATTGATCAAAATTAGTCTATGTCTGCCTGTGACAGGCACCAGATTAGTGCACAAAATAATTAATATAAAGACATTAATGTATAAAATTAATAGTAGTAATTAAAATATAACCACGAATCCAAGTTCGATCTTGGGCGTACCATCTTTTCGAAGAACACAATTAATTAAGAAATGTGATTAATATATAAAAAGGTGATCAAGTACCATTTAATTATGATTAAAGCCATGAGCTTAAACGTTACTAATTAAATATTGTAGCACTATAGGATATCATATAGCTTTGTGAGGACGAAACATACGTCATGAAAGCGTGATAATGATGTCATCATAAACCCCACATCTCTCGTGGGCTATTGTAGTAGTGCTATCATTAAAACTTTGATATATTAATTAAAAATTAATTATGATAATGAATTAATTAATAATAATAATAATGCAGATATATAAAGAGAGGTTATGGAACTTAAGAAAAGGGAGGGCTCTAGAAAGGTTATGGAAAATGGGGACCATTGCAGCCATGCGTGTGACCATGTAACAAAATTAGGGTTTATCCCCGGCCTTTTCCCATACCCCGAGGTGATTTTTTTAAAGTTAAATTAATTTTTCCTACTTTAATTAATTAATTAATTTATATCGATAAAACTATATACTAATAAAATATGGAGATATAATATTGAATAAGTTTTGAAATATTAATTTGAATATTAAGCCACGTTTCTGAGAACATAGTAATTATTTTTTGGTATGTCTCATTCCCATTTGTTCGCTTTTACTCCTTTTATTAAGTCACGTTTCTGCTTCTTAATTTATAAATTAGATAACATTTTATATTTTTTAATTAACATATGGGTTGGTCTGCTATGGACTCGAGTGCATGTTGTGCACCCTAATCCATGTTGCACTTTTCAGTTTAGTGACTTACACTTTTTGGTAAATAGTGTTGCACTTTTCAATTATTAAACTGTATAATAATATTTTTAGTAATAATTGAAAAGTGCAATACCATTTACAAAAAGTGTAATTCAGTAAACTGAAAAGTGCAACATGGACTAGGGTGCACAACATGCACTCGAGTGCATACTAGACTTTACCTTAACATATTTGTATTTGCATTATTTTTCTTATTTTACCCCTTAAAATTATTTAAATACTTAAATATATGTATTTTTTTTAATAAGATATAACAACATTTTTATTAAGGGTATATTAAAAAATCAATTATATTCGTAATATGTTTGCATGGTTCAAAACGACAGTTCATGAAGGGTGTGTTTTATTTACTGATACAAATTAGTAATTTGAATGATAAGCATAGTAAAAGAGAAAGTTTTAATGAACTAATGAAGTTTAGGTGTGCAGGGGCAAAATAATGATAATTATTGTCTTGCTCAGAGTGCAAAGCCAATAATCTCACATTCCAAATATATATAGTGCATGAGAGAGACAGGAAAACAGTCAATTCAATTATGGTGCTAAAAAAAGAGAGTGAAAAGTTTAGTAGGTTTAATCATAATTTCTACTACTTTTGTCAGCTTCTTATTAGCTGTGTAAATTATTCAGACAATGTTGGATATGAAGATACCTAGCTAACAACTGAAAATCACTTTTTTTTTTTCTTGATTTAATTACTAGATACATAACACCATATTTTTAATATTTTCTTTTCCTAGAATTCAATGGCTCATATTGTACTAATTAAATACTGCGTGGAAATAATGTTTTTTTATTTTTTCGAACCAAGGAAATAATGTTTTAAAACAAAATAAAAAACAATATTTTCACTATCGTTTTGTTTATTGAATTCCGAGAATTAATTAAACATTTGTTAGAATTAATTAAATTAATAGCTTTGATCTTTACTTCACGGCTACTTCGTTAACTAAATATTTCACCAGCTGCTTTGTTTTGATTTTGACTCTGAAATCATTATTGATTATCAAATAGAGTGGGAGAATTATGAATTGAAAACATCATGGAGACAAATTAACCAACATATATAATGATTGTCTCCGTTTTCTTTTGTGGATAATGGCTTCACATCAAAAAAAAAAAAAATTATTTTATTAAAGCTTGAATAAAGTTGTCTCATTATTAAATTTTTTACAAAATAAAAACAAAAATAATCCAATATATATATATAGTATATATATAATATTGGGTATAACTACCTAATTAATAATTAGATCATATCATGTTTTGTATCAATACGAACACGGTCAATTTTTTATCAATCGACACAACACACACGATACAATTATCATTTTGACATGAACCCAATATGAATAAACTGAAACCTTTAATTTTCATATAGATGTTTTGAATTTACCACCACCCCCTATAGTAAATAGAGTGTGTCTCTCTCTTTTCCCCATTAAAGTTGAGAAGCAACCTAGTATTCAAAATCTAAATGATAACACCCCATAATAGGACAAGAAAAAACTGGACCTAAGTACTGTATACTATATATTGGGTGATAAAAGGCATTACAGTTAACCATTTGCATTCATATTTCCTACTTCCCGATAAAGCATTACTCAAAATCCACCAATTCCCCCATCATGATTCTTGTTTGCTGTGTTTATTAACTGTTTATGTCCAATCCATGGACAAAAATCATTAACTTGCTTAATCAATTCCATTATTTTATTTTACACTTAATTAAACTATTAATTATGTCCAATTACCACTTTAAATGTCGTTACTTTATGCCTATTCTTCAAAACCCCTACTCACACGTTTTTTTTCATACGTGTGTCCATCTACACATTTTTTACAAGTATTTTTTTTAATACATGTGTCCATCTAGCTACACATATATTAAAAGTGGTTATTATGGACTGAGTGAGTATTTTTTTTTTTCAAATATAGGGTATCCGGTCGATCTAGAAAGGAGCACACTTTTAAGTCTCAATACTGAAAGGAAGATAAGTGTTAAGCAATTAAGTGAATTAAATGGTGATCAACTGAAACCAAGGAATTGAAGTATAGAGACAGAAACTGTATGCAATAAGGATGGAATAAAGAAAAGGTTATATAGGGGAGAGTGTGTTCCAAGACACAATGATTGCATGGGACCTAGGGAAGCAGAAAGGGTTTTGGCGTGGAAATAGCTATGGAGAAAAAATAGCCTTCCTTAGCAATATTCTTATATAATTATTACACACAAAGTATGCTTTATTTATTTGGTCTTTGGTCGACAATCTGTGTGTTGTGTTTCCCCCAGTAAGTAAGTGTACCCTCCTTCCCTCTCTCTTTTCTTTCTTTCTGCGGCTAATTATAAGCTTTGAACCAATTACTCCGTACTAAGTAAAGTTTTAAACTTTATAAAATAAGTATTCATCATCTTCGTTCGGTCAAACTTAATATTATGTATACATTATAAATGAAAATATTTATTCTTCAAATTCACTAATATTGTACAACATTTTTACTTTTATACGTAGAGAATTAACATATTTTTTAAAATTTGTACTTAGAGGGTAGATGAAAATGAGTGTCCCTAAACACTAGTAAAAAGTTCTTTCTTGTGATAGCTACAGATATGGATAAGTGGTGAGAGAGAGAGAGAGTGCCGTAAGATAAAAGGAAAGGTAAGCTCACTAGTAATTCACACCTCCTCTCTATATAAAGTATGAGGGGCCATCCCATGTGTAGGAGAAATAATCAAAAAGATCTATATATACCAACACTAAATTAAAAGGGTATCATAAAAGGATACTCTTCTTTCTCCTCTCTTCACTCTTCACCTTTCCCTTCCCTTAAAAGGCTGTCCATAACAAGTAGAAAAAGAAGAAGAAACCCAACTATATAGTAGTAGCCTAACCGAACCAAACCGGGTTTTTCTTGATTCATCTTTTCATGCGAAAGATGCAAAAACCCTAATCAGCTATGTATGACATTAACAACAACAAAGAGAATCAAGAAAGCATGATTTCTCATCAAGGAATCAATATCCTAACCGATAACATTGAGGGTTTCCAAATTCAGGATAATTACCAATCCCTCCACAATATTCCACAGATGCAGCACCACCAACCAAACACTGCCGAAGCATATCACGGTAGCGGCTCATCGGCTCTAACTAACTTCCCAGAAATCATGCCATGGACGCTCCCTCCAACGGTCTTCAACCCGGACCCGTTTCTTCGGAGGTTGCAATTCGGGTACGAGGGCGGGGCCGCCTCCGAGCACCACTTACGGCTGATTTCAGGCCATCAATCAGCCCCTTTCGGGCTTCACGCGGAGCTGCAGAAAATGAGTGCTCAAGAAATAATGGATGCGAAGGCTCTTGCGGCGTCGAAAAGCCACAGTGAAGCTGAGAGAAGACGAAGAGAGAGAATCAATAATCATCTGGCCAAGCTTAGAAGCTTACTCCCTAACACCACCAAAGTAAGCACTCTCACCATTCCACTATTCCAATTTTTTTTATTTCTTTCATCTGTACTACCATACTATACATGATTATTTACTATATAGTATACACTCCATATTATATGAACTATATTAATTAATTAATTTCCGAAATTAAGAGTGGATGTTTAGGTATGATGCTCATTTTAATATTGAAATTAATTCGACTTATACTATAGTGTACGGTTAATTAATGTTTTGGGATTTAAAATTAATTTGAGATTTTGAAATTTATTTAAATTAGTTATATATACTTTCAAATTTTATAATTTTACAGACCATATATATCATTAGGAGTATTAAAAATTAAAATTCAGATTTCATGATTCTCAAAATCCCAACACAAATATAGTATAATGCTCATATTAATATGGAAATTAATTTGACTTATAGGGTATGCTTGCTTATATTGCTTTCTGATTTTAGAAATTAAGAGTGGATGTTAAGGTATAATGCTCATTTAATTATTTAATATTGAAATTATTGCGGCTAATTATATATATTATATTAATGTGTGATCAAGAAAAGGGTAAATTTATTGATTTTAATTATTTTCAATTACTATATATGGTTTTTGTAATTTCTAGAAATGCGATTGTGGTTCCTAGGAATTAAAATAAGGGAAAAGGGAACAAGCGTAAATATCGCACAGTTTGATATGATAAAGAGAAACCATGAAGCAGTTGAAAAGCTTCCATGGAAATATCTTGCCGGATTCGCAGTCAAAAAACATTCAAGTATCAAAGTATCTCAAAAAAGAAATTAATCTAAAAAAGCCAGACAAACAAGCACACTTGTCAGTCCTTGGGTCTCATTTTCACACATTAATATTATTCTTAATTATTATTCACATGCTTATGGGATTAATTTAATAATTGAATATTAAATGATGTATTTTTCGATCATTTGATATGTAGACAGATAAAGCGTCGTTGCTAGCGGAAGTAATCCAACATGTGAAGGAGCTAAAGCGGCAAACATCTGTGATCGCAGAAACAAGCCCGGTGCCAACGGAGATGGATGAATTAACGGTGGATAATGCATCGGATGAAGATGGACGGCCGGTGATCAAAGCCTCCATTTGCTGTGAAGACAGGTCAGATCTGTTGCCTGATCTAATCAAGACTCTCAAAGAATTGAGGTTAAAAACGCTGAAAGCTGAAATCACGACTCTTGGAGGAAGAGTAAAGAATGTACTCTTCCTCACTGGAGAGGATGCCGCCAATGAAGATGATAATATTAACGGTGGTGATCAACACCACTACTCTTTAAGCTCCATTCAAGAAGCACTTAAAGCCGTTATGGAAAAATCCAACGGCGGTGATGAATCCGGTTCGGGCAATGTTAAGAGACAAAGAACTAATATCAATATCCTTGAACACAGGTCTCTTTGATTAATTTTTTTCGAGTCTCGTATCTGGCCCAAGAATCGACTAATCTGGAGAACAGGTCCTTTAATTTATTGAAGACTTTTTTTTTTTTTTTTGGTGTGTGATTTTCGAGATAAATAGCTTGTGAAGAGGAGTTTGGTTTGTTGATCATAATTAGACACACACGCAGTGAAGGTGAGAATGTTTGGAAAGAAACAAAGAGTGATCTTTTTCGTGTCATTGGATCAAAACCTAACATAGAAATGTGGACTTTTTCTTCTCTCTCTACAAGCAATGTTTAATGCATGGTTTCAGTTTTAGGTTTTTGGAATTAAAGTCAGGTACGTACGTGTTTGTTGTCGTCAGCACCGCCGGTACAGGCTACTCCGCCGTGGAGCCACCGCAATATACGGAGGAGGAGGTACTTGTTGATTAGGGAATGTATATAAATCAAATCATTGGTATATTTTCTTGTCTATGTGGTCATCAAATTTATGTAAGTTGACCCCGGATGAACAAGTTTGTTAGCTGTGTGTATCAAAGTGCAAGTTTTTTTGTTGCACTTAGTAGTGAAAAAAACACTATGAATTTTTCATCTCTTTTTCCAACTGTTTCATGTTATTAGTAGTTAATGCTCTCCATTATTAACTTAGCTACTTTCGAAAATTAATTAATTATTGAACTTGCATGAGACGAATTTCATTGCATATGTACATATATATAGTGTGACCCGTGAACTTATAATTTTATCTGAATCATGTTTTAAAATAAATAATTAATTGCACAAGATGAATACTATTACTAATATATTGTTGATACATATCATTAAAATCACTAGTCAGTCATGTACTAGTATTTTATTTTCCTCTACTGCACACATACAAGGCAGAAATTATATATACAACGATATTAAAAAATAGGGAATGAAATAATAATAACATAAAATATAGGCACTACAAAAAACCATCCATATGGAGAGGGTTTTGGCGAGGGTAAAGCCCTCCCTAAACAATTTGGCGACAGCATAGGCGAGGGGCAGTCGCCGTCGCCTAATTGCTCCTCGCTAATTTATTGGCGAGGGTGCCCTCGCCAAATCCCGAGGCCAAATTGGCGAGGGCCAAACACACTCGCGAATTGGCGAGGGCCATACCCACTCGCGAATTGGCGAGGGCGCGTGCCGTCGCCAAATAGCGAGAGTGAATCCCGTCGCCCAGTCGCGAGAGTCATAACCCTCGCCAATTCCCGAGGGCAAATCCCGTCGCCTTTTTCCGAGCGCGACACCCCCTCGCCAATTCGCGAGATTTAAAAAAAAAACAGACCTGGGTTTCGAACGCACCTGGGCGCGCGCATGGGGGGTCGAACTCGCGACCTCCCGGAGGCTGAAGAGTTTATGCGCCCCCGTGTGCCAATTAGGCTAGGAGCTTTAGTCGTAATATTTCAAATGCATTATATATTTATCCCTTTTAATTTCAGTTTTTATTCTTTAACTCAATTAATTTAATAAATTACCAACTATATGTTATTCTTTTACAAACCCCTCATTACTAAATTTAATAACTTACACTTATATATATATATATTAATTAACTCAATTTATTTAACAAATCCCTTCGTTAATACTAAATTTAATAATTTATACTTATATATGTATGTATTAACTCAAATTTATTCTTTTATTATTAATTAAGTCAATTAATTGAATAGATTACTAACTCAATTAATTTATATATTAACTCAATACTTAATTAATTTAACAAAAGCCCTTCATTACTAAATTTAATTTAACAACTATATGCTATTAACTCAATTCATTTATATATTAGATCAATACTTAATTATTAATCACACACAAGCAATATATATGAATTAAAACCATATAAAATAAAACATTGTCTCGTACGTTCACTTCAATTCAAGTACACAACATAACAAAAAAAAATCCCAAACAACTTCATCAATTTTTTAAAATCCAACAAGACAACATAACTTAAAATGTATCAATCATCGACCATCCTCATCAGCGTCATCATCACCATCATCATCATCATCCCCGTTCCCGTTACCCGACCCCCTTCTGAACTGTCTCATCATTGATGCCATCTGTGATGCCATCTGAGCAGCAAACTCTTGACGTAAGCGCTCCTCCGTCTGAGTGACTGATTGCTGCAGTTCTTCACGTATGAGACACTCTCTCTCTTCACTAGCCCTCCGCTCTTCCAAAAGAGCATTGTCGATGTCGGCCTGACTAAATCGTCCAAACGACGTACCGGAAGATGTCTCACCAGGACCAGAAGTGACACGTCTGTTCTTTCCTAGTTGCCCAAGACCCTTCACGCGACCGTGAGATCTTCCAACTTTCTTCACGTACAACTCAGACATTTCCGGTAAGGGTGGGGTCTGGCTACTGGAACCATCATCTGAAGGATCATGATTAGATGACGGCTGGGTGAGATGTGACAATTCCTCTTGCACCTGATCCTATTTGTGCATACAAAAAATTTGGTTAATATACATGTCAACACAATTAAATATTATATTTAATATAATATATGTATACACTTACCAGAATATCACCTATATGCCCGTATGTGTACGTTCCGTTATTGTAACGGTGGTAATATTCGATAATCTCCCAGTCGTACGCTGGTCGTCCCGTCCTCTCCTCCTATATTTTGAAGAACATAAAATTAAATTAATTAAAATGAACTCAAATTAATTACTTATATAATTGAACATAAATACTTAAAATCCGTCTGACCACCTCGGCTGCCCCACGAGATCCCCCTTTATGTCTAGCAAAACCGGTACCCGGGCCTCCAGGCTCTGATAGACGGTTCTTCCGACACTGCTCACTCTTCTTAATTGTGTCCGGATCATTCCAGTGGCGAACCAAGTGCTCCCAGACACCGTTGTCCCATTGCGGCTTCTTATTCTCATGCTCCCACAATCCCTTGTAGTGGTTCAACATGTCACTGTATCGATTTGCTGCTCTCTCAAGAAAGAGCTTGTACACTAATGCAGTGTCAGTAATCTCTGGATCCCACGTAACCTCATTCTGCCAAATTTTTTTTATTAATTATAACAAGATGTGAATGAATAGATATGTTACACATCATTAAATTATACCTGGAATGTATCCCACCACCGTTGAAGTACACCTGGGGATACCAAGCCGAATGTGTGTGCGCCAGCCTCCATATTCCGGTACATGATGTGTCTGATGGTGGTCGAGATTAGACCCGAAGGCATCAACCTGTTGTTACACATAATTAATTTGAAAATGAATAATTATGTATTTCATTATAATGAAAATTATAAGATATGTAATACTTACGATCCACGATAGATCGTAAGACGAATACGACCATCGTGTGCGTCTGTCGACTGGCTGGCCGCTGTCTCGACAGACGCACGTCCGACTGGGTCGGGTATCGGTGGATCCTCCTGCGCTGGATACATGTGGGGCATCTGGGGGACCTGTGTGTAGTACGGATAGGGGGTCGATCCCTGCATCTGGGGCATCTGGACGATCCCAGTCATATCTGGCAAATAGAAACCCGGATGATGTGGTATAGGTACAGGCGGCGTCTCACCTCTACCTCTACCTATACCTCTACCTCTACCTCTACCTCTACGACCCGAATCACCAGAACCCTGACTACCAGAACCATGTCCACCAGAACGCTGTCCATGACCCCCATATCCACTCATCTGTAAAAATAAATATTAAAATATAACAATTAATAAATTAACATTCTTGATATAATAACATCTATGAACACTCAAACTGGATCATAAACATGCATTAAGAACACTAAAACCGAGTCATAATCAACATTCTTTATATAATATAACATATACATAATCAACATTCGTACGTTTGCACCCCATTTTCCCATAAAAATTTCAAATCAGCTATCAGAGGTTGTAAAAACACATCAAGCTTGTCCTTCGGACTTTTTGGCCCGGGCACAAGAATCGAAAGAAACATGAATTGATCTTTCATGCATAACCACGGGGGTAGATTGTACGGAGTAAGAATAACTGGCCATGACGAATATTGCTTCCCCGTCATTCCAAACGGTGCAAAACCGTCTGTGCTCAAGCCCAACCTAACATTCCTAATTTCAGCTGCAAAATCAGGATACGAACGGTCCAAATGCTTCCAAGCCAACGAGTCTGCAGGGTGACGCATAACACCAGAGTCATCAGAACTGCACGAGGCATGCCATGTCATATCCTTCGCAGTGGCCTTGGACATGTACAATCTTTGCAAACGAGGAATTATGGGAAAGTAGAACATTTCCTTAACCGGACGTTTCTTTTTCAACCGACCATCTGCATCAACCCTACTCGGCTTATACCGTGGTCCACCACAAATCTTACAGAACTCTAGTTCGCTGTCTGCACCCCAAAATAACATGCAGTTCTGTGCACAACAATCAATCCTTTCTACCGGAAGACCCATCCCACTCATCAAGTGTTTGGTATCGTTAAATTTCTTGGGAACCTTATTTTCTAAAGGACAAATCTCACGAATCAACTCAACGACTTGATTGTATCCCCTTTCAGACAATCTGTTTTCGGTTTTAATATTCAACAATCTGGAATTGAACGACAACTGCGAATGAGATTCACAACCGGGATACAAGTCTTGGTCCGCTGCACGAAGCATGTCGTAGAACTGTGACGCATTCTCATTAGGGGGTTCTTCATTATGTGCCTCCTCTTCCGCGTTGATTCCAAAATCAATGTTTGGGTTACCCATTAATTCTTCTACCATAGTGTGGTACGAGCTAGGTCCCATAGGGTCAACTTCATTTGAAGTTGACGCAAATTCACTAGTGTTTTGAAATGGACGTGGACCCCAACTCTCTTCACCGTGATAAATCCAATTATAATAATTTCGTGTAAACCCATTTCGATATAAATGAGACTTTACTTCATTAGGATCTCTATAAGTCTCATTTCGACATCTAGCTTTCGAGCAAGGACACCTAATTTTCCCTTCCCAAATCGAATTCGGATTACTAGTGGCAGCTTCAATAAATCCATTTACACCACTAATAAATTTGGGGCTCATAATCCCATTGACCAATCTTGGCCTATACATCCAACTACGACTTGAATAATTCATGTTATTCGATCTGTTTCAAATGTAAATATATATAGTTTATATATATATTTTTAAAAATTTCGGCAGAGTTTCATCTAAATCTATCGTATCACCAAATATTTAGGTTCCTAGTGCATCCATTTCCGACTCGAGTAAAATTACTCAAGTCGGAACGCACAATCTACAACAAACAAACAACTCATCCCGGCCTCCAACATCGATTTAATTTCACTTATTTCCAACAATTAATTATAAAATTAATTCTCCCAATTAATTAACACATTCATGCATAACAATTAACACACCGTACCAATTAATAATTAACACATATATATACATGCATATATAAAACATATATATATATATATAACAATAATTATATTAACACATTAATTCATAACAATTAACAATTTTTATAACTTTCATCAATTAACAATTAATATTCTTAATTAATCCTAATAAACATTATACATATTTTTCTAACATAATTACAATCCTAACATTACACAACAAAACTATATATATACATTCATATATATATATACATATATAATATACATATATAATATAATACAAACATATATATATATATATACAACTTTTAATTTAATCAATAAAAACGCATAAATTTACCGTAGAAATGAACCCCTCGAAGTGTAGAACAGAAATATCCAAAAATTTGTCTCGATCGGTAGCTCCGGCAGCGGCGTTGGCGCGGTGGAACGAAACTCGCGGCTGTTTTCTTTTTTTGGGGGTGAAGGAGGCTGTACGAAGTTGGGGAAGAAGGAGAGGGTTTTAATTGGGAAATAGGCGAGGGCAATTACGAGGGCCCCACTCCCCTCGCCAATTAGCGAGTGGGGAACCGTCGCCATTTTCCGAGGGCCACAATGCACTCGCCAATGAGCGAGTGCACAACACGCCGTCGCCAAATCCCTCGCCAATTGGCGAGGGCATCTTTTTCCACTCGCTAAATAGCGAGTGTGATTCCGCCCCTCGCCAAATCCCTCGTTATTTATTGCCCTCTTTAAATCCCTCGCCAAATAGCAAGGGTGAAATACCCCTCGCCAATTCCCCTCGTTATTTGAGCATTATTTTGTAGTGAGGATCTTTCTGGCGTAAAATGTATAACTTCAAAATTAAAGACGCTCAACAACAATATTGTTATTAGAAGAGGTTGTCCTTCGATGGATACAAATAGAGTTGCCCTAGAGGTCCCTAATTTTTAATTTTCGGTTCTGAACCAAAATCGTGTAGTATAATGTTTGGTTTCAGTTTTAAAACAATATTAGTTAAAATTAGAAATTAATATGGTAATTGATTATTATTTTTCTTTTATTTTGGATAGTCCTGCCATAAGGCTAGGAGGGTCTACTAATAAAAAGGGATTCTCAAAAATTCGATACGACCTGGCAAAAAAAAAATTGCCTTCATATTCGTTTTTTAAATATATATATTTTGGCATCTATAAAAATTTATGCAATTTAGCTAGGGGTGGGAATGAGACAGGCTACCCGACAAGGGCCTACGGCTCGACCTATTAAAGCTTGGCTCGGCTCGTTTAATAAATAAGTTGGGCTCAAACTTTTTTAAAAACCTATTTAGTTAAGGCTAAACATCCAGAATCTGGATATCCAGAAAAGAGTATTTTAGTCAATTTCTGTTTTAAGTTGTGATGAAATGACTAAAATACCCTTAATGTAAATAAAGTGCTGAAATATTATTTTTGAATAAAAAATTAAAATCTGACACACCTTTCTCTCTCTTCTTATTTTTTCAAGGTAAACAATAATTACAGTAGAAACAAATTTCAATGTTAATTAAATTCGAAGTCTTCTCTCTTCTTTGTTACCGTTGAACCTCTTTCTTCTACTTCTTTTTTTCGACACTAAGAAAACTTCATCTTCTGCTTTGAAAAAAAAAATCATCTTATACGAGAATGTTTAGCACAACCGAAAAAAGGCTGAAAAATATTACGTAGTCTTCAAAGGCGTTCGGGTAGGGATTTATGATAGTTGGAGTGAATGCGCTCCACATGTTCTCGAATTCAAAGGATCCATGTACAGATCTTTCCGGACTGAAGAAGATGCTATCGATGCATACCTGACGTATTTCCAGCAGAAGTCGTACGGAGGTGATTCAAATTCCAATCTTGGACTAAATCTGAAAGAAGATGATACGAAGGAGGCCTCAAGTTGTTATCATCCGAAACGAATTGGAAATGAAGTTTTGCAATATTATCGGTCTTTTTTGTTTCTTCTTCATCTACTTTTGTTTTTTTGTTTTGTTTCTGGAATTGTAGGTGGTTTTGCAAGTTTATTTTTTTTTGTTCATTCCACAAATGTAACAACTAATAACATTTTACCTTATCATTGTATTCGACGTGTTCAATTCGATTTTTCTACAGATTTGTTAAGAATTTATTTGAGTTTCAAATAGGGTATGAATGATTCTTTTGTGTGAGATTTTTTAGGGGTAGGGATGATTTAGATTGAGAAAATGGAGAAGATTTGTGAAACATACGTAAATTTCGGCTTCTTGTTAGGATTTGGATTTCCATCCGAATTGGTTTAGGGGTTTAATTTGATTTCACATTCAATATGTATTAATTTTGACAACTCCATTAATTGTGTTTTCCTTTTAATTTAGATTATTAGGATTTTGATTTCTCACTTTTCGAATTGGAATTTTCACAAGTCCATAAAATTAATTAGGTGAATATTTCCCTATTTCGAATTTGTATTTTTACAAGTATAGTTCAATTAAAATTGTTTTGAAAACTGGAATTAAAATCCATCCTCCAAAATTTCACAATTCAATCAAAAATGAATTTGTATTTTTACAAGTATATAGTTCAATTAAAATTGATATGAAAACTGAAATTCAAATTCATCCTCCAAAATTTAACAAGTAGAGTTCAATCAAAATTGAATTTGTATTTTTACAAGTAGAGTTCAATTTAAAATTGATTTGGAAACTGGAATAATGGTTTAAAATCATTAATCGAATTAAACAGTTCACAAATTAGGATTAATTGGGTGAATTCTTTTGAATTCGAATTTAATTTTTACAAGTCCACAAATTATGATTAATCAAGGGATAATTTCCGTGATTTAGTTTCATTATTGTATATTTGTGTTGTTTACTTACTGTTAGTGGTGAATTAAACAGTTGTTTATTGTACACAAATATAGATAATATATAACTAAAATTTCAATATACTTCGATTGGAAAATGGGGAAAGATTACATCCCTAAATTAAAAACATTGAAAACAAAAGATAAGATAAACTTAAATTGTAAACCCTAATCATCGAACCCTAAGCATCGTTTTCATCACCACCTACTTCAACACTTTCTTCCATATCACCATCGTCGCCACCGCCACTGATTCAGGTGGAATTTACACGATTTAGATGCATATTTGAAGCTCATTTGATGTTGATTTCATTGAATTATTGGTTGATTATCATTGTTTTGGTCAAAATAAGAGAAATGTAGTGTTTTGTCGATTTTGTAGGAAAAACGATGTATTTTGGAAGCAAAACACCAACCATACTTCACTGGATCAAGAAGAGAAGGTGACCATTGGATTCGTCTCGAAAAACGGAGTGGAATGAAAAAAAGAATCGAGTCAATCGGAGGTTGGAAGCTCGAGATACAACGGAACGAAAAATGACGAGGCCGGACCACATTTCTACCCGGCCGGGTTACTTCCACCCGGCCACAGTATTGTACACCCACGTTTTTTGATTAGTTCACCCACCCGGCCGGATCATTTCCACCCGGCCGGGTCATATTCACCCGGCCATGCCCTATTCCATCAATACCTTCGTATTTAGGCCGGGTGGGATGCCCGGGTGGAATCCACCCGGCCGGGTGACATGATTCTCGGGGGTTTTGGCCAATTTTCTCCATTTTCGAGGGACCTAAGTGCAAATTTCGTCCAAGACTTCTACCCCAACTATAAATTGCTCCAATTTGAATTTTAAAAGGGAGTCTTACTCCTTTTACAAGCATTTCTCACACACATTCACATAGTAGTAGGTGTTCTTCATAGTTTAGTTTAATTTCTTCATTAGATTAGATAGAATAGTGGTTTTTACTTCAAATCAAGCTACGATTATCATCGGGCATCGTCTATTACATAGTTTTGTAGCTACATTTTCATGATCAAGGTGATATTACTCTATTTTGCAATTCAATTTGGTATTTTCTTAATTTCTCCATTCTATTGTTATTTTGTTATGAATTTGATGTTATTTGTTATTGTAGCCATGTGATTCTCTTCTAGAACCATGGGCTAATCCTCAATTGTCTTGGGTGTGGATGTTTTGATGAGAATTTAGTGTAATTGTGGATTAATTACATGATTTTACTACGAATTTGGGTTGGTCTGCTATGGACTCGAGTGCATGTTGTGCACCCTAGTCCATGTTGCACTTTTCAGTTTTACTGACTTACACTTTTTGGTAAATGGTGTTGCACTTTTCAATTATTACTAAAAATATTATTATATAGTTTAATAATTGAAAAGTGCAACACCATTTATCAAAAAGTGTAAGTCAGTAAACTCAAAAGTGCACATGGACTAGGGTGCACAACATGCACTCGAGTGCATACTAGACTTTACCTATACCACCAACACTTGCCGAATGTTCTCGAACGGTTGAATCAGAAAGCACAATGACTGGAATTTCCCTTACCTTATGTGCTTCAACAAAGAACTCATAAATCTTATGTAAAGGGTCCTCATCCAAGATCACATCGCTCAAAGAGTGTGGTGTGCAGTGAATTAACCAACAGCCTTTTCATGAAGATCCTCACTTCGTCCTTCAATTCTTCGTTTTGCTTCTTCGTATATTCATACATTGATAGTATGCCTTTTGGAGAGGAAGGCACAAAATCTTGAAATTTGCCCGATTTCGAAGGTGTTCTTGCCATTTGAGATTTTTACTGGATTTAAGGGTTGAGGATGAATAAATTCACATGCTTAGGTTTGTATTTATATTGACATCTTAGCAGCACCCTTAAGGGTTTAAATTTGCAACCTTTGGCATCCCCACGTTTTCATCATTATGTTCATCTTGTGTACGCAACAACCGCCAATTTGACCACGCGTTGCATCTCCCAAAAAAGTTATAATTGCCCACATTAAATTAGGGTTTATTTAATAAAAAATAACAATAGTAATATTTTAAATCATTTTTTAAATCTAATTAATATTTTTCTAATATTTTTCTAAAATTGGTCTAAAATTATTAACTACTACTGATTTATAGTAATATTTATGTACCCTAAAATTTGTCTAAAAATAACTAATATGAAAGAATGAATATTCGTTAATAATATTTTTGGTACCATAAGATTGGTCTAAATTAGCATAACTCTTTTGTTCTTTTTGTAATTTTATAAAAAGTTAGACATAACTCATGGTGACAATCTATAATATTAAGATTGCGTGATCTGTGATATAATTTGATAAGATATAATTTGATTGAATATTTTTCTCTTTTTTAGATTATGTGATTAGTGTTTACTAATTATTTTTGTAACTTTTTTTCCAATTATTCTTTTATTCTTTCAATTAAGTAAATCAAATTACACCGATAATTAATAGCGAAAAGAGGTTCATTGATCATAATAGCAAAAGGAGGCCAAAATAAGATATTACAACCCATAGAAGGGCTAACCAGCACGCCCATGATCACTACAAAAAAAGGGCGTTTTGGGGACGGATTTACTGACGGATTTTCCGTCGGCCGCCGAGGTTACCGACGGAAATACCGACGGAAAGTCGGTCGTCCCCTTTCTCGGCGTCAGCATTTTTTGCCGACGGATTTTTGAATTCCGTCGGCATTTCCCGACGGAAATACCGAGGGACAATACCGAAGGAAAATTGCCGACGGAATGTCCGTCGGTATTCCGGACAACCCGTTTAACAAACCGGGTCAACATTCCGTCGGTAATTCCGTCGGAAACAGTGAATTAAATAATTATAAAAGAAATTAGAATAAATTAAAATAATTATAAACGAAATGAATTAAATAATTAAAAGCCGACGGAAGCCGACGGATATTCCGTCGGTATTATACTGACGGATATTCCGTCGGCATTATACCGACGGAATATCCGTCGGCATTTGACCGACGGAATATCCGTCGGCATATCCGTCGGTAACACAAAATATGAATGAAAAAAAATAATTCCGAAATTAACATACCGACGGAATATCCGTCAGTAAAACAAAATATTAATAAAAAAAATATGCGTGGCCGGGGAGGCCCCGACCAAAATTTCATTTTCCGACCAGAATTACATTTTCGGAGAGGTTGGGAATGTGAAGAAATTTCGTAAAAAATGTCATTATGTAAAAATTAAAATATTATGTAATGAAACAATAATATTACATGAAATATTATGTTGGGAATGTGAAGAAATTGGCATTGTTTTTAACAAATCAAATTAATTAGTAGCTTACTTGATCATTATCATCATCATCTAATACGTACTTCCAGAAACTGACGGTGGCTTCGTCTTCTTCCAGTCTCCGGCGAAGGGCGGCGACTTCGTCTACTTCAAGGAAACAACCAAAAAATTAAAAAAAAATCGATGTTGAAGTTCAAAATTTTTCAATCTAAACTCAAAATCACTTACGTAGGAGTCGGCCAACTTATTAAAACGCCGGAGGAGCACAGATTGGGCGGCGACCATGCTTCACGTTGGAGAGAAATCGTCGCGGAAGATTGGTGGAGAGAAATCGGCGCGGGAATAAGGCCGGTGAGGTCGCCGAAAAGTTGGTTGGAGAAGAGGATCGAGTAGGGATCGTAAAGAGGAAAGTTTGGAAAGAGTGAAAGAAAATCCTAGGTTGAGTTATATATAAGGATTTATTTTCCGTCGGCATGTTCAAATACCGACGGATATTCCATCGGTAATTTTCAAAAAGTAAATACCGATGGATATTCCGTCGGTATTTTTCAAAAAAGTAAATACCGACGGATAATCCGTCGGCATTTTTCAAAAAGTAAATACCGACGGATAATCCGTCCGTCGGTATTTTTTGCGATTTTTTTTATTTTTTTTTTAAATAATTCAATTTTTACCTAATAAATTACCAAAACCCTTAAACCCTACTATATACTAGACTAATTCATTTCTTCCACATATATTAATATATATATTAGTTGTGACTTATATTTATAGTAAATTAAATTTTTATAATTTGTACCTAAATGATAAATAATTAATTAACTTTTATAAAATGTGGAAGAAAGTTAATTCCGTCAGCATTTTGGCGATTTTTTTTTTTTTTTTTTGAAATAATTCAATTTTTTCTATATACTATATACTAGACCTAATAAATTACCAAAACCCTAAACCCTACTATATGCTAGACCTACTAATTCATTTCTTCCACATATATTAATATATATATTAGTTGTGACTTATATTTATAGTAAATTAAATTTTTATAATTTGTACCTAAATGATAAATAATTAATTAACTTTTATAAAATAGGAAATAAATACATTACATTAATTGAATTAATTTTCATCTTCATCGTCTTCATCCTCCTCTTCGTCCTTATCCTCCTCCTCCTCATCATCATCTTCCTCATCCTCCTCCTCATCCTCATCTTCTTCATTCTCCTCTTCATCCTCATCTTCATTCTCCTCTTCATCCTCTTCTTCATCCCCCTCCTCTTCACCTTCAATTTCGATTAATTGGGGATTTGCAGCCGTCAAGGGTACAGAAAGATTGAAATCTCCCGTAAAGACTTCAGTTGGAGTCTCTATTTGTTCTGCTTGAAATGGAGATTCATCTTCAGTATTTTTGTCCTTTTTAGGGACTTCTACCATTGACCTTGCCTTTACTTTGCAAACAGCGTGTCATTCATAACCACGTGGAGCTCCCGGATATGTGCAGTAGTATACTTGAGATACTTGATGGGCAAATACAAATGGATCATCCCCAACATACGCCCTTTTCGAACTAACATCAACGAGCTTGTACTCCGGGTGAATTCTTGTTCCTAGATGGCCTGAATCAAACCAATGACACTTGAACAACACTACAGTCTTTGTTGGATATCCTGGATATTCTACTTCGACGACTTCCCGTAACACCCCAAAGTAATCACTTGCATCTGCATTGTAATTCGCACTGCTAACGCAGACGCCACTGTTGGTAGTTGCCTTTGTCGATGCATACCCAGACGTATGAAATCTGTAGCCCTTCACAATATAACCGTTGTAAGTCTTTACACGACGTAGTGGTCCCTTGCTGAGATCTCGTAAGAATCGATTGTCTAGAGCGTTATCCCGTCCATATACGACTCAATTTAAAATTAATTAAAATAAATATTAATTTATTTACGTAAAACATAATTAATTAAATGGTACTCACATAACGTTCGAACCATCGGGAAAATTCACGTTGAATACGAGCATCTATATATGCATCTGAGATGTTTGGTTCTGCTCGTCGTAGTTCTTGAGTGTACATCCTAATTCACAACATTCAAAAACTTGGTTAATATTAAATGACATAAATGAAGTGGTATTTAAATAGACGATTTATATATGAAATACTTACTCAATGTATGGCTGAACTTCATCACAATTCAATAACACATACGTTTGTGCTATTTCCGCCTCCGAGTTCGTCTCCCAATATCGTTCAGTGGGTTTTCCTATTGGCCGTCCCTTAGCCTTAGACTTGAATATGGAGAGCATTCCATCGACCTCTTCACTGATATCGTCAGCGGATGTACCACCGAAGTTACGTGGAGCACTTCTTAACTTTGTGTTGACGTGGTCTTCAAAGTAATAAGAACAAAACATGCCAACCTCTTCATTCAAATAAGCATTCACAATCGATGCTTCAACGTTTGCCTTTTGTTTAGCATTGCGTTTCAAGTTGTGGAGATACCTGATATACACACACACACATATATATATATATAAAACTTATACGAATGCATGTGTAATTGTAATGAAATAAAAAAAGTAAGATTTTACCTTTCAAATGGGTACATCCACCTGTATTGCACCGGACCACAAATTCTCGCTTCATACGCTAAGTGAACGGGTAAGTGTTCCATCGAGTTAAAGAAGCTAGGTGGAAAAATTTGTTCCAACTTACACAAAATCACTGGAATGTCTTCATCTAAACGAATCATATCATCGATCGTGATCGTTGTAGCCGTTAAATCTCTAAAAAATAGACTTAATTCAGTGATAGCCCTCAACACATTGAGAGGAAGAAGTTCTCGGAACGCAATCGGTATCAAGCGTTGCATAAATACATGACAATCATGACTCTTCATCCTTGCAACCGTACCCGTTGTTGTGTCTACGCATCGACTCAAGTTCGACACGTAGCCGTCCGGAAAGTTCAACTCCTTTATCCACCTACACAGTCTTTGTTTTTGTGGCTTATCCAGTGTGTAGCTAGCCTTTGGAAATTTACCTGTACGCTCATCCTTTTTCAACTCTGGACGGCGACAAAGAGTGTCCAAATCCTCCCGAGACTTTGGAGTGTCTTTCGTCTTGCCTTCCGTGTTCATGATTGTGTGGAACACATTGTCAAACACATTCTTTTCAATGTGCATCACATCCAAATTATGTCGTATCAATAGTGAACTCCAGTATGGTAAGTCCCAAAAAATACTCCTTTTGTTCCAACCACCCTCAATTCCTCTGTTGTGTTCCGCTGCATTTTCCTCAGTACTTTTTTTCAACCCCGTCACTTGAACCTCATATAACAACCTACGTCCTGTACGGAGAGTAAATTATAAGTGACACTAAAAGCAATAGATAAATATACGTTTAGTACTCGATTATTAAATAAATGTATAAAATACCATCTCGTAGTGGAGGTCGATTGTTTGTGACTGCTCTGTTTTTTACGAAGTTCTTCTTATTTCTTCGAAACGGGTGACCTTGAGGTAAGAACCTACGGTGATTATCGAACCATGAAACTTTTCTACTCACCGGGAGACTGAAAGCTTCAGAATTCTCCATACAATACGGACATGCTTTCTTTCCGGCCGTACTCCACCCGGACAACATACCATATGCAGGAAAGTCGCTAATGGTCCATAAAAGAGCAGCACGCATCGTGAAGTTCTGCTTTCTAAAAACATCGTATGTTTGGACTCCATTCTCCCATAAGAAGATCAAGTCTTTTATAAGAGGTTAGAGATAAACATCCAGTTTGTCCTTTGGATTCGTTGGTCCAGGCACCAATACAGTCAGAAACATTGTTTGAGGTTTCATGCACATCCGCGGAGGAAGATTATATGGAGTCAGTATCACCGGCCACAAAGAATACTGCTTCCCATGCAACCCAAACGGTGCAAAACCATCAGTACACAAACCTAATCTCACATTCCTCGGTTCACAACCAAAATTTGAAAACACGTTGTCAAGATGTTTCTAGGCCTCTGAGTCTGCCGGATATCGCATCTCCCTCGACTCAGCCGAAGAGGAATCTGTAGCATGCCACGTCATGTGTTGTGCAGTGGCACTTGATTGATATAATCTCATCAAACGGGGAATGATAGGAAGGTAGTACATCTTCTTATATGGCACTTTCTTCTTTGTCTTCTTCGATTAACCACCAGGTCCCTTTCGACGTGCCTCTTTGTACCGGGGATGGCCACACAATCTACACATATTCAGACTGCTATCTTCGTCACCCCAATATAACATGCAACCATTCACACAACAATCAATCTTCTCAACCGGCAAACCAACATTCTTCAACATTTGTTTGCTTTGATGAAACGTCGTAGGCACCTTATTATTTTGAGGACAAATTTCACTGCATAACTGTGTCACTTGCTCATATGCCCTGTTAGAAAGCTTGTTCTCGGTCTTAATGTTCATGAGTCGTGCATTAAATGACAACTGTGAGTGGGATTCACAACCCGGATATAAATCTTCTTCGACTAATTTGAGCATCTCATAAAACCGAAATGCCTCATTCGTCGGCTCCTCTTCCATGTTTGAAAACCCAGCTTCCCTGATCATTGTTTGATACATATTCGGTTCTTCGTCCCCAAACTGTTGTTCTTCGTCCCCAAACTGTTGTTCTTCGTCCCCAAAGTGTTGTTCTTCGTCCCCAAACTGTTGTTCTTCGTCCCCAAACTGTTGTTCTTCGTCCCCAAACTGTTGTTCTTCGTCCCCAAACCGTTGTTCTACCTCGTTACTAGTGCCAACATGAACGAAATTTGCTTCTTGTTGATAGATTCCAACAGTGTAATAGTAAAACACTTCATCAAATCTATAAGGCCAACGTGTTTCGCCATGACTAGTCCAATTATAATAATTATCAACGAAACCATTCTTCACAATATGTACTAGGACCTCATCAATCTCTTTATATTGCTTATTTTGACATTTCTTAGCATTACACGGACACCTAATGCAATTTCCACTCATGTAATGTGGCTGGCTTTTTGCAAATTCAACAAATAACACGAGTTCATTATAAAATTCCACATTCACATTTCCTCTAATCATTCTAGGAGTACAATACATCCAACGACGGTCAGGCAAATCCATCTGCTAAACATTTAAGTGGAGCAACACATTACTAACGACTACTCTTATAATAAATTCACGCAAAACTTATGATATATATAAAACATGTAATTACATTATATTGAATTTTATATATACAGTAAATTAAAAATGGTAGAAAATGTACCGTAATTTGATGTTTCTGAATACCCGAGCATGAGCATAAAAAATTTCGCAGTATAAAGTTTTGGTGTAAATTTGCAATACGAAAGTGAAGTGGAAAAAAATTAGGTAGTAGTAAGTTTTGGGGAACATTTCCCGACGGAAATGCCGACGGACCTATCTTTCCGTCGGCATTTTGCCCGCCCAAATATCCGTCGGCAAAGATAAATGCCGACGGATTATCCGTCGGCATTTATCAAATGGTGAATTCCGACGGAAAGTTAATTCCGTCGGCATTTCACCCGCCCAAATTTCCGTCGGCATAGATAAATGCCGACGGAATATCCGTCAGTATGTACCAAATTGTGAATACCGACGGAAAATATATTCCGTCGGCATATTGACCGTTTTTTTTTTTTTTTTATTATTTAATTCAATTTTTTGTATATATAGCAACACAAAGCTCACACACACCATATTCGATTTTTTCTATTTTTTGCAAAGAAATATCATGTCTTCTTTATCTTCTATTCGATTTCAGCAAGGCCTTGTTTGTTATTGTGGAAAGGCACGTCGTACATATGCTTCTAAACAACCTAGAAGTAAAGGGAGGATATTTCATAATTGTCCTGACTCCCAAAGTGATGGTGGTGGATGTGGTTTCTTTGTATGGGCTGATACTCTAGAAAAGTGTGTTGTTGACAAGAATCAAGGATCTAATCAAAGTGACCAAGAAACTGAAGACATGAAGAAAATGACTCAAGAGATGAAGAAATTGGTTACAGAGATCAAGAATTTGGCTGAAGAAATCAAGGATTTAATCAAAGTGAACAAAATCATTTTGATTGTGCTAGTTGTCATGGTTGCATCTACCACCTTCAAGTGGTTTGGTTAAATATATGTATAATGCACTCTATATGAGGCTATTTTGTACTAAAATTCACTTCCACCTTCAAGTGGTTTAAATCTATCTAGAATGCACTCTAAATGAGATTATTTTGTACTCAATGAAACAAATGAATGCACCCTATTTTCATCTATACACCAACAAACTACACAAATAAACTGCAATATATAGTTCAACATATATTTCAACATAAAGATAAATATATACATAAAGATAAATAAGTTCAACAGAAAATTAAATAAGTTCAACAGAAAAATAAATTAGTTCAACACAAAATTAAATTGTTCAACCAGGAAAGTTGCCAGTATAATCGTTAAAAAATCGGTCCATATCCTCATTCAAGTTGACCTCGTCACCATCGGTCTGACCTGCATCTTGACCTGCAGCTTGATCTGGAGCTGGAGCTGGAGCTGGCGGTGCTTGCCCCATCGTTTGTTAATAAATGGCCTCGATCTGCTCAGTGGACATCCCCAACGTCCGACCCGCATTGGCACTCCAGAGGCGGAAGTAGTTCTCGAACGTTGCCATGACGTTCGGATCCGGGACGGCAGTGGAGGATACGGACGGCTGCGATGCACTCCGGGCCGACCGACCACTTGGTGTCCTCACGGCATTGCTCATCCCACCAAGGCCAAGGACCCTTCCCTTGGAGGTCGGGGCAACGTCAAGGTAAAGCTGGTCCACGTCAACAACCGGAGGGGTGCCGCTGCTTCCGGATTCAGCAGTAGTCGCGGCTTGCGTCTCGGCCTCTTGAATCCTCTGTCGGACGCTCAACTACATAATTAAAAAATTAAAATTAATTTAATTATCTATATATATATAATGTAATTAATACATAAATTTAATTAAACTTACGTGGAGGTCAGTAGTGCGCCCGTAGGTGGACGACTGTGTATCGGCATTAAACGGATGAAGAAGACTCATCCGATCCAAGTGGGTGTGTGGACGTCCAGTCTCCCGCTCCTATTACGTATCAAATAAACATATACAAATTAATTTAGATAACTAATATAAAATAATTAACTATAATTATTTAATTTTTAAAAATTAAATAAAACTTACGAGAGCAAGTGATTGCTCGAGGACGGACCGAGCTCCCCCCCGATGCACTGCCATCCCGCCTCCAACGTCGGTTCTGCGGTTGGCCCGAGCTTTCTCACACTTCTCTTGGTAAGCCGGGTCCAACCACTTCTCAACCAACGACTCCCACAGGTCAACACCATCCTCTGACCCCAGAACAAGATTTTTATCTTCATCACGCCAGGCCGTTCTCCAGTCGTACATCATGTTCGAGTACCGAGTAGAACAAAGACCGTACCACTTATTGTAAATAGCGTCGTCCGAGTAGATCGCCGTATCCCAACGGGCCTTTTTCTATACAAATATTCAACATATTTATCAAATAATATGTATAATTAGTTATTTAATAAACTTTAATTATTGTAATTATATACCTGGAACTCCTCGAAATATTCATCCTTTTTAGATTGTGGCACCATCGACCAAGTGATAGCACCCTTAGAAATCTTACACGCCTTAAAGGATCGTGCGCAGATCCTGGACACCTCATTACCGGGCATCAACCTGTAAAATTATTAACAAATTTATAAACTAACACATTATAAATAAATAAAGTTAATCGTTATTGAATACTGTTAAAAATTAGAATTATTGACTTACCTTCCTGAAACGATATCAACGGGTTGCCTTGGGTCTCGAACAGGATGCTGACGAGAAGAGGATGACGAACCAACCGACATCGTAGTCGGCGGCGGCGGCGACACTGCCACAGGAGGAGGAGGAGCCGTCACAAGTACTGATTGACCCCGAGCCCTCCTTGCACGTGACCCAGATGGCCTACGTGAACCAGAACCAGAACCCGGATTCGGTACTTGTTCACTCATCTGTTTCAATCAATAAAAAATACATAATTTTACTAATTATCAATTTAATGAACATATTGCTAATTTAAAAATTTTACAAATATAGCATATTCCTAATTTAATCAATTACTAATTTAATCAACATATTCCTAATTTAAATCAAAACAATATATATATAACCTAATTACAACGTGATACCACCGTCGAACCATCTAATTAACTAATAATTTAAACAATTGATTGAAACATGCATCACCTAAATTAAAAATATTTCTAAATTAACAAATCTAAACATAATTAAAATAATACTTTTCTAATTTGAGTTTTCTAATTATCAATTTAATGAACATATTCCTAATTTAAATTTTTTACTAATATAGCATATTCCTAATTTAATTAATCAACATATTCCTAATTTAATCAACAATAACCTAATTTAATTATTATTTTTCTACCTAACTTAATCAATAATAAAAAATTGAACATATATATTCCTAAATTAACAAACCTAAAACTAATTAAAATAATAATTTTCTAATTGGGTCAATAATTATCAATTTAATGAACATATTCCTAATTTAAAATTTTTACTAATATAGCGTATTCCTAATTTAATCAACATATTCCTAATTACAACGTGATCCAACGGTCGAACCACTATATCTAAACTAATTTAAACAATTGATTGAAACATGCACTACCTACATTAAAAATATTCTATATCAAAATTACACCATTAAATTAAACTAGTAATTAACTATATAACAATTGATTAATTTATACATATAACAATTAAGTAGTAAATTAACCTTAAAAAACAACTCTATCAAAATTATTTTTAATCAACAAATTAAATTAACTAACATACATACTAACATGATCATAATATTTTAACAACTAACTAAATCAATATAACATGCAAATCAACATTAAATTATTCATATTTACATATATTCATGCATAAACATATATAAGTATTAAAACTAAGTAATAGAACTAATTAAGAAAACGTACCGTATCGATGTAATCGGAGAAATTTGCTTCAATAGCCTCGTCCTCGTCTTCGTCTTCCCCACCGAATCCTCGCTCACGCACTCCCCTTTTTTTTTTCGCCAAACATTCTGATATCAGGGCCTTATATAAAAAAAAAAACAAATGCCGACGGATATTCCGTCGGCATTTCCCTCGCTAACCGCCCTATATTAATGGTAACCGTTACCTTTTTTGGAAAACGAGGCGGTGCGGATTCAACGTGTCAGATGCCGACGGATTATCCGTCGGCATTTCCGTCGGCATACGCTTTTCAAAATATCCGTCGGCATTTTCCCTCGGTAAATGCCGACGGAACGGATATCCGTCAGCATTTCCCTCGGTAAATGCTGACGGAACCGAAATCCCTCAGCATTTATGTTGACTTTCCAATCCGTCGGCATTCCGTCAACATATCCGTCGGCAATGCCGACGGACTATAATCCGTCGGCATTTGTCCGTCCCTATAGCGCGCGTTTTTTGTAGTGGATCTACATAAAAACAGAAAATAAAAAACCTAAAAACTTAAAAGAGTTCTTCCACCGACAAACACTTAAAACCCTAAAATCCAGCAACCACCGACAGATAATCCCCATCAATAACCAAAGCATAACTTGCTGTGATCAACTGATCATCGTACTCATCAGCAACAACTTCCAGTTCCGCTTTCGCCTCGGCAAGTAGTTCTTCAGCGTGTTTCCTATCCACATCATCTCCTTGATACAACTCGTCCTCTAGAAACATGACCCTGCGCTCTAGAGCCTGGCGTTTGTCGAGTAAGGAAAGAAGTTTGTCCCAGCGCATATTGAGAAAACGTCGTTCGGCCTACTGCCTTTGTCGCAGTAGGTCCAACTCCTGTCGGTTTCTTTGAACAATCTCCATAAGTCCATCGAAAAAGTCCTACAGTGCAAAAAAATAAAAAATCATATTAAACAATATGTTAAATAGTAAATGGAAAACAGAATAAAATCGAAGACAAACTCTACCTTTCCCTTAGCAGACATGGTTGATGATATGCGAGAGCACTACAAAATTTGGCTCAGATCGCAAGGGAAATTATCGAGGGAAATAAATCCCTTACAAATGGCGAGAGATTTGCCTAGGGATTGAATGGGCAAGGGAAAATACCTAGGGAAGAAAAAATCCTTGCTAAATGTCAAGGGAAACTAAATCCCTTGCCATTCCCGAGAATATTGGCAAGGGAATTTAGATTTGAAAATTTCTGAGGGAGTGGGCCCTTGCAAAGTTTGATACGTCAATTAAAATTTCGGAGGGTTAGTGGGCCCTCGGTAAAACCCTCGGCGAATGGAATATATAATTAATATTTAATACTTTAAAGTATACGAAATAAGATAACATATTTATAATATTTGTATTGAAAAAATATAAAATGTATGTTTGTTACCAATTATCAAATAAGTAATCAAGTGTAAATTAAATAAATTAAGGAAGAAAAAATTTGAAATATAACACATATATACATTAATTGCATTCAAAACATAATTATTGATAACAAGATATTTTATAATATTTGTATTGAAAAAATATAAAATGTATGTGTGTTATCAATTATCAAATAAGAAATCAAGTTTAAATTAAATAAATTAAAGAAGAAAAAACTAGAAATATAGCACATATATTAATTGCATTTAAAATATAACGAAAATAGCTCCTAGCCCAACGGCAAAAGGAGCGCCCATAAACACATTATTCCGACCTAGTTCAATTCCTATGCATGCAACTGGGGTAATAAACCTCCAAATATATATTTTTTTTTTTATTCACTAATTTCCCTTGCTATTTCTAAGGGATTTATCCCTTGCTATTTCCAAGAGAAATTTTCTCTTGCTATTGTCTAGGGAAATATACCCTTGCTATTTTCGAGGGATTTTCATATTCCCTTACTACTAAATTACCGAGGAACATTTTGTCGAGGGAAGTAGACCCTTGCTAATTCCCTTGCTAAATGTATTGGCAAGCGTTTTTCCCTCTCTAAATCCCTTGCTATTGGGAGTGAATTTTGTAGTGGAGAGATGAGGAATGATGGATGATAATGAAAGTGTGTTTTGAATGGTTTGATAAGGGCTATTTATATTCAAAAGGAAGTGTGTTGATGCGAAGGGTCGTAATTTAAGTGAATAGACGTAACGTAATTAAGGGTCGTAATTTATTTAGTTACTTTAAATTAATTTACGGAAGAATAATTTTAATTTTAGTAAATATAATGTAATAATTTATTATTTACTAATTCACCATATTTAGTAATTAATACAAAAATTTATGTTAATATAACGATTTATTAAGTTAGTATATACATTCTTATGCTTCGTTAATAAATAAAAATATGGTCCGACTACTCGTTTCAATGTCTACACTACACTTATTCTTTATTAATAAATAAAATTCAAATGTTACACTAATGTATTTATATTCAATATGGCACACTTATCTCCGAATACAAGTTTCTCGGTATATCATGTTTAGGGTTTAGGGTTTAGGGTCCGACTACTCGTTTCAATGTCTACACGTACTGCACTTATGCTTCATTAAAAAATAAAATTCAAATGTTACACTGATGTATTTATATTAAATATGGCACACTTATCTCCGAATACTAGTTTCTCGGTATATCATGTTTAGGGTTTAGGGTCCGACTACTCGTTTCAATGTCTACACTACACTTATGCTTCACTAATAAATAAAATTCAAATGTTACACTAATGTATTTATATTAAATATGGCACACTTATCTCCGAATACTAGTTTCTCGGTATATCATGTTTAGGGTTTAGGGTCCGACTACTCGTTTCAATGTCTACACTACACTTATGCTTCATTAATAAATAAAATTCAAATGTTACACTAATGTATTTATATTAAATATGGCACACTTATCTCCGAATACTAGTTTCTCGGTATATCATGTTTAGGGTTTAGGGCCCGACTACTCGTTTCAATGTCTATACTACACTTATGCTTCATTAATAAATATGGCACACTAAAAATTCCTAGTGTTACACTAATATTGTTAAAATGAATTATTTCACACTTAAGGTTTCAAAATTCATAATGTTACACTAATATTGTTAAAATGAATTATTTCACACTTAAGGTTTAAAAATTCATAATGTTACACTAATATTGTTAAAATGAATTATTTCACACTTAAGGTTTAAAAATTCATAATGTTGCACTAATATTGTTAAAATGAATTATTTCACACTTAAGGTTTAAAAATTCATAATGTTACACTAATATTGTTAAAATGAATTATTTCACACTTAAGGTTTAAAAATTCATAATGTTACACTAATATTGTTAATTTAAGGACAAATCAATTTAATTTAATTTAAGGAGATCAATCCCAATCTTCCCGATATTGTTACACATTCTTACACGCAAATTAGCCGATAAACTACACCCCTTCAAATCAAATCAATGTAATTTAAATCTGGCATTAAACACGTCATTAATGAATGAGATCAATCTTCCCTCCTCCACGTTCAATCCCCATCTGCCCTCCACGACATTATCTTCTCCTATACGTGTAAATGTCATTAATTAACGCGACTCTCTCATTACCCAATGCCATGCAGAATAATTACATACGCTTTCCAATGGAGTAATCATTACAGTGAAAACCCCCTAAAACCATTCACCGCAAGTTGTTTTTGTGATCAACGTCCAAGATAAATTCATTTGATTTTAAATCAACGGTTGTGATTAATTGGGGATTATCAAGGAAGATGAGGCGTATACATGCATCTTTGAAGCACTTGACACGCTTCTCTCAACCAATCAGCCATTTTAAAGGTAATTGAAAGCCCTAATTATAGTCATCATATATTCCAATTAAAAAGTCTAACATAGGGTTTAATTCGAATTCAAATTCGAATTCAAATTCAAATTCAAATCAAATCCAAATTCAAATACAAATCTAAATTCAAATTCGAATGACTAGGGTTTAATTCAAACTTTCATTCATTATCAATTTTATCAAACCCTTGTCTTTCGATCCGAAAAACCTAAACATGCCTACCACAAGATCAGCTGCAAGAAAAATACGATTCACACTTGGAAACAACCCTGAAGAGATGAACAATGAAAATCGGCGGAATCCACAAAGATTTTTTACAATAAAATGCAAGACAACCGAATGTCACAATCGTTTGGTATTTTGTTTCCAATATAATTCTACTACAGAGTAATATTTAATTTTGACATACATTTGCCGTCTTTTTTAACATAGATTTGCCGTCTTTTTTTTTTTTTTTTTGCAGAACATACCGACGAATGCTCATGAGCTTTTTGGGTATAGTGAGAAAATGGTCACAGTTTGTGCAGGGTACTTGGGACTTCAGTTTAGGTGTAGGTACGAGTTTCACCGGGTTAACGAAATAGGAATTAGGGGGATTAGTCGATTGACGAGTGGTTGGACCTCAGTTGCGGACACTTTGAGAATTAGCCAAGGAGATACTCTACACTTTGAGTGTGATGTCCAAATTCTCTCCAAATTTTACGTGTCTGTCGTCAAACATGACAAAGTAATCAAGGTTGAGGACGAGGGTTGGATTTAAGGTTCAAGGTTCAATGTTTAAGTTTAATATTTCAATGTTTGGACTTGTTGTAATTTGGTGTTGAACTTAATATTATGTATTTTGATTTTTGGATTTAATATTATGAATTATGGTGTATGACAAATTGATTAGTTGATGTATTTTATTATATAAATTGGCATGTATGACTCGATTCATAACATTACTGTATTACATAAATTAACATGTATAGATTAGCATAAAATCGATAGTTAATATTACAAATAAGAATCTACACATTTAAGTCGAAAATGAACTCATCGTTGTCTTGTTGCATTGTTGCACTCCTTCCACGTCCACCCATTGTAGCGGGTTCACCCCTTCCTCTTCCCCTTCCCCTTCCTCTTCCAGGTGGACGTCCACGTGCACGTCCACTTCCACGTCCACCTCTTCCACGTGTTTCCGAAGCTGACATATAAAGATTAGTTTTATGTCTTCCTACTGTTCTTGCAACATAGGAGTCTAGTAGTGGATTCCCTGATATTTCAGGACTTGGTGATCTCCTTGAGGGACCATCATTTTCATCTTCAGTTGTGGTTGTAGGGGGATTCCAATTAATTAGCAGTGCATTTTTCATCTTGTGACAACTTTTTTTAATAAACTCCAACTTCGCATTGTTCCCCATTGCTAAATCTGCTGACTACTTAAACAATTTTTCAACTTCTGGATATTTCTTGTACTCATCGGTCATGTGAGGATAACCACCTCCGACAAAAATATGGCAATGTGGTCGGTACACATCTTTTCTCCATCGATGTAACACATACCTTTCGTTCACACTTTGGATGTCCTCTTGTGCCAACACCTTCATTATATGAGAGCAAAATATCCACTTGAACTCAAATTTCCTGCAATTGCAATTGATGTATTCTCCCGCTGGCCTCCACTCAACCATATACGTAAATTCCTTGACAAAGAAATTGTTCACGATGCATCTTTCAATAACCCTAAATCTTTCAACTCCAACAACATTCAAATCTTCAGCTGCCTCCTCGGTAGTTGGTTGAATAACATGACAATGAATCGTTCTTTTTAGTTCATCTTGAACACGATTGAAAATCGAATTCGTGTATGCCCGTTGAAATTGCTTCTCCCATTCATAATGAGTAATGCATTGTTCTTCGATTGAAAGTCAGCTTGGAACTCCTTCTGAAATTTATTACCAATAGCAATATCGTATTGTTCCATGAACTGTTTGAGCGTGCTTCTTGAGTGAACAAAATCATCAAAATAAGCATGCATTCCCTCACTTCGTTGTGTTGAAATCATTCCGGCCCAAAACGTGTGGTGCAAGTAAACCGGAACCCATTTCTCCCTTTCATTGTACAAACTGATTAACCATTCATTATTTTCCAACCCGTATTTAACCAAGAACTCGGCCCATTTCCTCTCAAATATCTGGATGGTTAAGCTATCGTACACGAGGCCTTTAAATTCAACGGTGCATGATTTAATATCACGAACCCTTTTAATCTTTTCTCCAACTTTTGATAGAATATGCCATATGCAATACCGATGGATAGTATTCGGTATCAACTCTCTTATGGCTATTTTAATGGTTTCGGCTTGGTCCGTAATTATGGCAGTAGGGTGAATGCCACCCATTGCTTCTAACCAATTGGAAAAAATCCATTTATATGTAGTTGCCTTTTCATTGCTCACCAAAGCGCATCCTAGCAATATCGAATGGCCATGATGATTAACGCCAACAATTGATGCAAATGGCATTTTGTACCTATTTTCCAAAATAAAACAATGCATTATACAGTGCACAACTAGATATTAAACCCTTAAACCCTAAATATTGATTACAACATACACCCAAAAAAAAAACCTAGTTAAATAATGTAAGCATTCCAAAATAAATACATACCTATTGACGAGGTACGTTGTGTCTAAGCTCACGACGTCGTGAAACTCTTCGTACGCAACTTTACTTCTAGGATGGAACCATAAAACGTTGCATAGCCTATTATCATCATCAATATCCATCAAGTGAAAAAAACTACTATCTCTCAATTGAAGTTTAGCAAACATCTTACGGATTGCTTCTGCGTCTCCATCACCCAATCTCAGCCTTCTTCTTTCGTCAATGAAATTCCTACAATCCTTAGGGAGACACCCAATATTTTCCGGTCCACCCGATTGAACTTCACACAATCTTACATTTTTACATACCCTTATTCCTGCAATATCATTAGCTTCTAATTGCCTCTTTATATGGACACTCAAATGCCTATGAGCTGGCATTAACGGAGAAAAGACTGGATCAATTTCATGGTTGTGGTCATGCACCATTTTACTAATAACCCAAGTTCCATCATCGAGTTTCTTCACATTCAAACGAGCTTTGCAGTTAGTCTTTTTCGACAACTTATCTGCCTTAGAAATTCCAGCCTTATCACAAACCATCAACGCATATTTGTATTGTGATTCATCCTTCTTGCATGTCCGTTTAACAATGCTAAAACCCTTCCTTCTTGCATGTTCCTTCTTGCATGTTCCATAAATCATTCCAGATTCTACAACAACTTCGTCGTTATTAATTTGTTTTTTTGATGGAAGTTAAATACCCATCCCTTTTTCCCCTCCCCATGACTCGAACCCAGGACCTAAGGCCTAGGTAGTGGTGCTCTAACCACTTGAGCTATCCCACTTTGTCGTCGTTATTAATTTGTTGTTCACTATTAACTGTCGGACATGGTGAGTGAATCGAGTGATCTTGAATATTTTCTTCGGCGTCGGAATCATCTCCAAAAAGTGATCGAAGTAATTCACGATCAGCCATTGTTGATAATGTAATGTGAAGATTTTGTGTTTGATGGAGAAGGACAGAACTGAGAACGTAAAAAATATTGAAGCTCGCGATAATGGTGTTTTTTTTTTAAACGATAATGGTGTTAATGGTGGGAAATGTTATATTTAATGGTGGTATAAAGGGTGGTGCAAGCAAAACTGAGAACGTAAAAAATATTGAAGCTCACGATAATGGTGTTTTTTTTTTTACAAAAACGATAATGGTGTTAATGGTGGGATTTAATGGTGGTATAAAGGGTGGTGCAAGTATTACCGTTTCAAGCAATGATTATATTTATGGGGATATTAAGTCAGCTTGTTGATAGACGAGAAAGGTGGGAGAGTGTGAGCATGCGCATCCAATTAAATAATTAAGATTAATTAATTGTCATTATATGTAATAAAGGGTACAACAGTAATTATGTAATTAATAAAACATTAATTAATTAAAAAAAAATTGGATATCCAGATTTTGGATGAAGATCATTTCCCTTTAGTTAAATAGGCCGAGCTTGAGCTTTTTCGTAGGCCTTTCAAGCCCAACAGACCCCGGCCTATTTATTATATATATATATATATATATCTAATATAAATATCGAATATATATGTGGTATATTATATTTAAATGTAGAAAACATATAGGGGTGTCTAATATATATAATTTCTAACTAGTAAGCATTTGACAATATAATTAGTCGATTTTTTATGATTCGATTTAAAAAAAAAAAAGCACTAATAGGACTAAAAAGGCCTTTAAAAGGCTTTCGGGTCAGACCTATTTGTTAAAAGGCCAGGTCACGCCTTAAAAAAAAGCCTATGATAGGCCATGGACCAAGCTCGGGCCTAAAAAATATTTAACAGGTCAGACTTTTTTTTGTAAAGCCTACCTAGGCCCGGCCTATTCCAACCCAAATTTAGTTGTCTTTATAACTTGGTTATCAATTTTTTAAAACAAAATTACAATGGATTAGGGTTGGGGTATATACCCCTCCAGCTTTGTTAGATACACTCCCCCGATATACACACTCCCCTTAAAGTACATCTGAGATAGATGCACTCCCCCCAAATTGTCTATTATACCTCTTTATCTTAAAAATTGATATGATAAATGCACGCCTCCATAAAAACCCTAATTTTCTTTCTTTCTTCCCCAAACCTTTCGTCTTCCTACCTCCTTCCCCTCATTTCTCCCAGCCGCCCAAGCCCTCCTTCCCCTCATTTCTCCCAGCCACCCGCCTCCAGCGCCGCTCGCGTGCAGCGTCTCCCATGTCGCCCGCCTCTTTTTTTTTTCTTTTCCATTTCTGCAACCGACGGCGGCGGCGCCTCCCACGCCCAGCGCCGTCGCCGCCTCCTCCTCCCTCCGCCGCTGCCCTGAAACAAGTAGATTTTTTTTTCATTTCTGCAAGCGGCGGCACCGCTTCTCTCGCCTAGCGGCGCCGCCGCCTCCTCCCCACCGCCCTCCTCTCTCCCTGACGGCCTTCCCCACCGTAGCTCCGGTATTTTTTTTTCCCTTTTCTTTCTCTCTGCAGTTTTCTTTCTTTCTTTTTTTTTTAATAATTTTGGACAAGAAATATCGACCAAAAAAATTATGGTCGACAACAATTTATCGACCATAATGTTTTTTGTCGACATTTCTTGTTCAAACTTAATTTTTTCGATACAATTCTGTCGACGAGGGTGTTTTTCGTCGACTATAATTAGTCGACGATATGTTCTACAGTCGACCAACTAGTGTCGATCGACACTGATTGGTCGAAAAAATCTTTTTTTTTTTTAAAGTTTCTGAGGTTGTGGATGGGTGACGCTGGAGGTTGTGGCGGCAGTGGAGGTGGAGGCTGGTTGTCGGAAGTTGCGACGCCGACTTTAAAATTAGGGTTAGGGTTTTGTATAAATTTAGGTTTAGTGCTTTAAATAAGGGGGTGTATGTATCTATACCATTTTACTAAAAGGGCAAATATGGCATTTTACATACATATTTAATTAATAAAATGGAAAGGGGAGTGTATCTAACAAAGCTGGAGGGGTATATACCCCAACCCAATGGATTATTGGATCTTATTAGGAGTGTAATTATGAGCCAAGTCCAAAGCAGCGAGGCCCAGGCCCAAGTTCCATCTCCAAGCCCAATTGTCACAAAGAAACCGACCCATAAAGCTTCGCCCTCAATTGTTAGTTGTTACCACTACCGATGAATATTGATTGATAAGCTTCCACTATATGTTCACTTTATAATTTTTAACACATTTCGTCATGTTTTTTATTTTATTTTAGCGTTTACTATTTTTCCACGTTATATATGTCAATAGTTTAAATTGTAAAATTTAGAATGAAATGCTAAAAATATTAGTACAATTGATAATGAAATAAGACATTAAATAATTGTATTATCATTAAAGGAATCATTGGTCCATTGCAACACCTATTATATATCAAGAGAGAGAATAAAATATAAATTAAACTAAAAAATAATTTAATCCTTAAGATAATTACTATGTTCAATTGAAGTGTGTGGGGACCAAAATACGTAAATGACAATAGCCAAGATTGAATTGTTGAAAAAACTAATGAAACAACGGTAAATGTCTATATCTTTGATTATTTCACGTGCTATATATGGGCAGATTTTGTTTTTAGGATCCACGATTCTATTTTTTTATTTTAATATATATACTCCATTTATAAACTTATGATTACTTTTTAACACATGAATTAAAAAAATTAACTAAATAATAAATATAGCACACGCGATGTGATGGAAAGAATAATAGAGAGAAAAAATAAATATAAAATGATGTGAAAGAATAAAAATTAAATGATATTTGTAAAAAAAAAAAAATGAAAAACTTATAAACAAACGAAAAAAATAATAAAATGGAAAACTTATAAGTGAACGGAAGAGTATCAGATTTTATTATGTACATTAAAATCTGGGGGTATTCAATCCGTATTTTTAAAAGTCTTTCAAAATTTTGAGGTATTCAATATGGATTTTAAAAAGTCTTTAGAAATCTCTAGGTATTCAACAATCTATGGATTTTAATACTCTATGCATTTCGTTGGATTCTCTTTCAAAAATATAAATAAATTTCACTATTCAATTGAGATTCTGTTGAATTTTTTTGGACTTTTAAAATCTGGGGGTATTCAATCCGGATTTTTAAAAGTCTTTCAAAATTTTGAGGTATTCAATATGGATTTTAAAAAGTCTTTAGAAATCTTTAGGTATTCAACAATCTATGGATTTTAATACTCTATGGATTTCGTTGGATTCTCTTTCAAAAATATAAATAAATTTCACTATTCAAAATCTCTTCTAAAAAGTAGAGATTTCAACGGATTCTCTGGGAAGAAAAAAAAAGTTCTTCGATAAGCATCACAAATTCTTCACCACCATTATTATCGTGAAAAAGATTACATCTCTATATTTTAAAATTATGTTCTTTCTTTAAAAATTATAGTATATTGGACACCATTAGGTTAGCAATAATATTTAATCGACGTCAATTCCCCATTACGTTGCGTTCGATATCATCTAAAAGATTTTGGTGGTCAAGGTCGTCATCCCAGAAAAAGGCAATTATTCAATTGAATTTTTGGTATTTTTAAATTGCAATTCACAAGTTCTCATTTCAAACACAAGTGTGCTGGATTACATAACTTTTTTCGGAAAGAAGGTATGAATTTCCAGTCGAATATAAAGAAGATCAAGATTCACCACTGAAAAATGAGGCCGAGTATAACCGTGATGAAAATGAAGATGAGAATAATAATGATGAATAATAATTTTTTTTTAACTAGGTTTTAGGGACGTAGTTTATGAAAATCCATGTAAATCAAAAAAAAATGTGTATTTCAGAATCCTGTCAAATCTATAAAAAATCCATATAAATCAATAAAAATGTCAGTCAAACTCTGCATAGAGTTTATGGATTTTCTAAATCCACTAACTTTTTAAAGTCCAAAAAAAATCAACAGAATCTCAATTGAATACACCCCCTAAATGATAATACCCATCCCCTTTAATTAAAAGATTACATATATTAAATTGTATGTGTAGGCTTAAAAAATACTTCATCCATTCCAACTTTCAAGAGATTTTGCACCATTTAATTAAATTGCACACATTTTAAAAAAAGTGTAATAGATGATGTTTTGAAAGTTGATTTTGTAATTTTTTAAGAATAAAATAAAGAAAAATATATTTTGAATGTGAAAAAATAATGACATGATGAATAAATATATAGTACGTATATATTTTGAGGGTAGAGATTATAAAGATATTACTCCCTCTATCCATCAAATATAGTTCCATTGGGGTGGAACACAAGTTTTAAAAAAATGTAGATAAAGTAGATAAAGTAAGTAAGAGTATTATACTATTATAGTGTATTTTGAAGTCCATTGTGAATAAAGTTGATGGTAAATTGAATAATTAAATGATGGTTAAAGGGTGATAGTTTCTATAAAGTGTATGAGACTACATGTAATGGACAAAGAATATAAGACAAATGAAACTATATTTGTATTTTGGGGGTGTACAATTACTACGAGAGTATCAAGAGTAACAAGTTGATATAAGATGTTCCTTTGTTGAGTGTCAAAACATTTGTGGAAAGTTCAAATAATAAAAGCATACCGTACAAAAAAGTAATAATTAATAATAATAAAAGCATATAAATAAATAAAATAATCGTAGAAATAGAGTAATAAAAATTCAATTAACAGAGAATGGAATATTCTGCAGAACCAACGGTTACTGTTTGATTTTTAATAAGTGGCGCAAGACTATCAGCACCGTCCGTTAAATTGTTAAAGGCACACGCCAAATACGTTGTGTAGCCCACCGTTTTCATCTGAAAAGACTTGAATACCCCCAGCTCAATTTCCTACTCTCTCGCTCAAGATGATGGGTATACCAGACCTTTCATCATACACGAACAGCAAACATTCTCGAAAGAGTCCACCAAAACTTGCGGCGTTGTCTGATAGATTTTGATTTTTCTCTTTGATTTCTTCTCAAAACCTCCGTTTACTTACTTTCCCCTAATATCCGATGTTACTGTTTATAATTCAACTATCACTTTTCTTGATCAATCATTGTTGATAGACAGAGATGTTTAGAGACAGAAACTGTTTGTAATTGTGCATCAAAGATATCCGAGGGGATGATGACTTGGAGGAGAGTTTTCAAGTCTCTTCAAGTGGTGGTTGCTCACGGGTTGCTTTTCTGTTTCACTCTTATTCTCTCTCTCAAGCTTCATCATGCTGTTAACTACTCTTGGTGGTATGTATTTCTGTTTTTTACCTTATCCAATTCTAATTTGATTTGGGGTTTTGTTAAGTTTTTTATGTTTGATTGGGAAGAAATGGAAATTTGTGATGTGGGCAGCGGTAATTTTTGTTATAGGCGTGATAGTAAATGTGGGTTTTTTCTTTACGGTGAAAATTGTGTGAATTTCTTGCTATTGATCATGTTCGATTTCAATGTATATGTTGCCTTCTGGCTTTTTCTTCTTCTTCATTCCTGAAATGATTTGGACTGTTTGTGCTGAAATAGAATGAGGTTTATGCTTTGATAAATTAGTCGAACTGGCTCTGTATGTGAATATTTTTGCTGTTTTAGAGGTTATTTGGCTAATGTATATCCCAAAAGGGGGAATTGGAATTTCTTTTTTGATTTGGGGATATTGCCAAGCTGATCTGCTTATTTGTATTAAATTTTTACAACAGCTGTGTCAAGAACCTTTTTTTTTTTTTTGAGAAAAATTAGCTTTAATGTAATATAGTGTAAAAGTAGATTTTAGGTCACTTTGAGCTCCCCAATATTCAATCATGTTCGGCGAGTTGTGCCTGCCGTTGTAGTAGAGTGTTAAAAGTGGAGAGAAGGGGCTTCTTGATGAAAAGGGATGGAGGATGTTGAACATCTTAAGATAAATGTAGAATTGATGTGCATCACTAAGTAAGGAATTAAGTGGCTCACTTACACATTTCTCCATATAAGGCATTAAGCGGCTGTACCCGCCTACACGTGAGGGTTTATGTTATAGAGGTTTAGATAAAAGTAAAATGTCATGCATCTCTAATCATGGTTCCTCATGTATACTTGTTTATGATTAGCTGTCTTCCGTTTGTGGTAGCTCTCAGATTTCTTATAACTGTTTCTTTGCCATTTCTCTGTAGGCTGATATTTTCACCTATCTGGTTGTTTCATGCTGTTGTGGCAAGAGGCAGATTCTCCTTACCTGCCCCATCCATGCCTCATGGTCGCTATGTATGACGAATAGACTCCACTAATTTAAAGTGTATCATTTGGCAAAATATATTTTTATCTTCTTACTTGATTAATGCCTTCATTATACAGTGGGCACCATTTCATTCCATTGTGGCTACTCCTTTGCTCGTTGCTTTTGAACTTCTCCTTTGTGTACATCTTGAGAGGAGATATGGTAGACTTCGTTATCCCTCATATTATATTTACTAAAAGATGCAGAATCAGCAAAATGCTTTTCATAGTTCTCCATTACTTTGCTCTTCTAGAAAACAGTCACAACTTCATCAATTACTAATCATGATCTGATAAAATGGCAGCTGTAAATTTGAAGATCGTATTTCTGCCTCTGCTAGCACTAGAGATTGCAATTTTGGTTGATAATATTAGGTAATACTTCCCACCTAGTAAAGAATTTCATATTTTTTAATCTCCTCAAGAAATGAGCTTTTAGTTATAAGACATACGAATACAATGTGATTTTGTTTAAAAAATTTAATGTTATTCTGCTGCTGCTTAGGATGTGTAGAGCCCTCATGCCTGGAGAAGAAGAAAATATCAGTGATGAGGCTATTTGGGAAACTCTTCCAGTAAGCTTTAAGTTCAGAATCTGAGATTCAGTTCTAAATATTTTGAGTCCGTTAAGCCTTCATTATGTTTTTTTCTCTTTTCTCCTCAGCACTTTTGGGTTTCTATCTCCATGGTTTTCTTTATTGCTGCGACAACATTTACACTGCTGAAGTTATGCGGTAAATTGAACTTGTGTTATATTAAACACCTGGTGTTGAACATTATTTTTTTAATTTGGAATCCAAATAAGACGATATGTCATCATTCCATTTACAATGTTTTGTCTCTTGGGATATATGCAGGCGATGTTGCTGCTCTTGGCTGGTGGGATCTATTCATAAATTATGGGTACATTAGATATTCTTTTTCTCCTTTGTGCAAACAGTAACCATCATTTCTCATCCCATGCTATAAAGACTGTGCCTCTTAATTCTCAGGGTTGCACAGTGCTTTGCATTTCTTATTTGCACCAAGTGGTATAATCCCGCAATTCATAGACGTTCCAATCTTACAGCTGCATCTTCATCTACATCGAGCATTAGATATCTGAACTGGAACAACGGTATCTTTGTATCTTCTGAGGATGCTAATCAAGAAAATGCAATGTGCAGTTTGCAAGACATTGGTGGGCATGTGATGAAAATCCCGTTTATTGGTTTTCAGATCATGCTCTTCATGTACTTGGAGGTACGTTAAGATAAGAGAATTCTTTTTTAACTTCTAATCGATTTGTTTATGAGTTAACATCATCGTAATAATTTTTTGTTCCAGGGAACCCCTCCTGCTGCTAAATTTATTCCGATTCCGGTTTTGTTTTCTCCTCTTTTCTTGCTGCAAGGTGCTGGATTATTGTTCGCTATATATAGATTATTCGAGAAAATCTCACTTTTATTGAGTGATGACACTGAAACGGGAAGTTCTTTTAGACTTCCAGCAACTGCTTATGACTATATGGGATTTCTCCGTCGTGGATCGAGGTAATGATGTTAGATAAGATTAAAGAAGAGGGTCTACTGTTTCTCTATACTCATGCTCTTTTGCAAACATTTGTGGATATTTCTTGATTCAGGTTACTGGGCTGGTGGTCAATTGATGAAGGTAGTCGTGAGGAGCAAGCTCGACTTTACTGTGCCTGGGAATCTGGGTAAGTTTTCTGTAATTAATGCTCACAGTCCATTTCTCGCAGTATTTTTTGCATAGAGCTTTTTAGTTTAGTTTAATGGGCTGTTTTCATGTTAACTAGGCTCATTCCTCTTTCTTTTTAGTGTAGTTTAATGGGCTATCTGTACTTCAGTTTAAATAGGCCCTTGTTTTTTGTTGCATTGTTTGGTCTTTTGAGTTTTGAGGCTTCTTTTGCTTGGTGGGCTTTTTGGTCAGTTTTGGGCCATTCTGTCTATTAATTTTCGTTTTAATAATATATCATTTTTCTGATTAATTTCTCTAAGACCTGCCTTGATTACTAAGTTTTGTTCATGCAATTAATCCACAACAAGTGATATTGCAACTTGCATGTGTACCTTTTAATTTTTGAATGCCAATACAATTAATCCACAACAAGTGAAATTGCAACTTGCATACGTACCTTTTAATTTTTGAAAGGAACACAACTCTATTTACTACATAATAGCTCATTAATCGTCTTTATTTCCAACAGGTACAATACTTTTTCACCTGATACTGTGAAGAAAATGCCCAAGTCTGAGCTTGCAAATGAGGTGATTATCTTGAATTATTTCTATTTTTTAAATGATGTACTCCAACATATTGCTATTTTTACCAGATGTGGAGGCTTCAATCCGCACTCGTTTCGCAAACAGAGATCACGAATATTAGCCAGGAGGAGTTTGAAAGACTTCTAAACGTAAGAATTCAAACTACTATTTGATCTCATCGAACTATCACTAATATCTATTTCTTTCCCGGACTGTCAGGAAAAAATCCTGTGCCGAGTTTGCTTTGATGAACAGATAAGTGTAGTTCTGCTTCCTTGCAGGCACTATGTTCTTTGCAGGTATTGTGTACATACTAAATGTTTTTCTCTTTTCTGTTTCACAAAGTATCCAACAAACTTAATCATGTAAGAATATCTGATGAAAAAATATATATATTGGCAGCACCTGTTGTGAAAAGTGCAAGAGGTGTCCCATTTGCCGCGTGTATGTCGATGAGCGATTGCATGTATACGAAGATGTATAGCTACTTACACTACAGGGGCCCTTATTAACACGGTGATTGCAGTTTTATCGAGTCATTTCACCATTATAGACTGTGAATACTTCTTCAATTTGTAATGTTGCATTATTTGTTTTGTATATAATCAAAGTTACTCTTGATTATTTAGCTTGAAGATTCATATGTAATTAATGTTGATTTGGCCAAGAAGAATGATAGAATCAGTTCGTTAAACTTCTGATACAATGCACAATTTGCTTGTTGAAACAACACTCAGTTTGCTCTAGTTATTGTTTAAAAACAGTCACTTATATGCAATATTTCACAGAACATTATGCCTTAAAAGTTAAAACAGACCACGCATCTCGATTGAGGCTTCAATACAATCTTTTTTTTTTCCTTATTATGTTCTTTCATCTCTAAGTTTAGGGCGAATAAGTGTTATTGACTTGTTCTTACCGTAACAAAAGATTGTGTGTTATTTTGCTTGCCTTTGTGCGTTTTTTTATCCGATTTGATCCACAATTTATATTTCTATCAATATTCAATAATGATATTTGAGTCTTTACACATTGATCAAAAGTGGGATCGGGTTGAAACATTTTGTCGGGTACTTAGACAAAGTGCACAACTGGGTAGAGAGAGAGAGAGAGAGGAGGCCTCTTTACTTTATAAGTTCATGAACCTGGAGAGTGTTACAGGTCATTAAGGTTGTCTTTCAAAGAGGCTTCCCTCCTTTCCTAATTGAAAAACGGACAGTTTGGGCCTAGCAAGAACACCAATTTGGACTTAAGAGGGCCCAAAAATATAACCTTTTTACAAAAGTAGGTCCAAATTAATTTGTTCCATCATTATCCAAATAAATCATCTACTTTATGCCAAATTCTTGTGTGAACAATGGATCAATTATATTAGTTGGTTTACTAAAATGTACTATTAGTTTGATAATATTAATTGTTTTAATAAAATGTATTAGTTGTAAAACTGGTTTACACAAGACAAACTTCTGAGGGAGGGTACATGAATGATGACGTATATAAAAGTCGGAGAAATATTATTCTAATATAAAATGAATTAATGTTGGAATTTGATGATGAGGGTTGCATCCATTTTGTTCATGTGATGCCAGGGCATGAAGGGCCTGGCAACCTGGGCACTGCATATGAAGAAATTATGCATCTCTCTCTCTCTATTGGTCAGCACAAATATATGAAAAGGAAAGAGCAGCAGGCAGGGTGGCCACTGATATGACTCTACACTGATATCAAATGACAACACAATTGTCGAGCCACTCCAAAATTATCAACAGTACTGTAATAACACTTCTTTAGCTTTAACTTGTTCATGATATTTGTTATACCCAATCAACGGTTCAAGTGTATGACCTCGTCAACTTGTTTATGATGAGAACATCACAGAGTCAGAGGAAATCAATCAACGATCTCACATATGTTCGACCACACCATTTCGTCCGGTCATCCCTCCAGGAGGAAGTCCCTATGTTAATCAATTCGCCATTGAGACAACATCTCTCCGTCCAACTATTCCTTCATTTCATATTAAGTTAGTGGGATACATGACAACATTTACCGCTATTATTTAATGTAGTATTGACAACACATTAAGTGCATATATGCACATAAATAGGTCATTGAGACCAAATTGTAAACATGTCATCATATGCAAAATACATCATCTCACTCTAAACTCAAGCTTTGTCTTCTTTCTAAAATTCCATATAAAATCACTACATATTTTATGTTTGTTAGTTAAACGTAAATTTCATACAAAATCAGCTAACAACAATATCTAAATACCAACTTATTCTAGAATAATATTTTACTAATATATATGTCCCGATCAAGCTTCTAGTAGGTGTCAACCAAAAGAACTCAAATCTTTGAACTATCCATATGGTGCTTCCCCCAGCGAAGGGCCCACTGATTATCCAAAGAAAATTCAAAGTTAATATAAGATTTAACTAAAAAATACTCACAATATAACCCCTACAACTGACTTCTTGTACAAATCAAAGGCCAAAAGACACCAAATCAACTAAACAGATTGCATGTCAATCCCAAAATCTTAGCGAACTGTCAATCATATATGTGGTACATGACAAATTCACATTATTTCCCCATCATTTGTTTGTTATGATCTTATATATATAATCAGCAGATTTTAATTAATCATTTTTAGTTAGTTGGTGAACCGTTAATTTAATTCTATACATTTATAATTATATGAAAATCTTCTAGACATATTTTAGCCATCCCTTTTTTTTCCCTCCCCATGACTCGAACCCAGGATCTAAGGCCTAGGTAGTGGTGCTCTAAACCACTTGAGCTATCTGGACTTATTGAATGTCAATCAGAATGTGTGTGAGTCTGATTTTTTATAAATATTAATTATAAGTATTTTGATTGGGTAGTAATGTAGTATATCCCCTTTAAAAAAAATTGGAAATCGATTAAAATGAAGTTAAATATATAAAAAATACCAACACCCATTTTACTCCCCCACTAAACTCTAACCACACATATTAGTATGGGTACCGCTACTAACACCCCAAAACATGTTATACACACCCCATCAATTTAAAAATAAAAATAGATAATTGTAAAATGACTAAGTAACCCTTATACAAATTAAAGATAATATTTTTAAAAAAATTGAAAAAATCTTAAAAAATGTAATTAAAATCTGTAAAGTATTTTAAAAGATTAATAAAATCTTAAAAAATAATTAATTTAAATAAATCAAATATTTTTTTTAAATAATCTGAAAAAATTAAATATTTTTCAAAAAGAAAATAAATAAATTATTCAAATAAAAAATTCAAAAATCAATTAAAAACAAATAAATTCGTAAATATTTTAATAAATCGTAAAAAATAATTAATTAAAAAATCAATTAAAATTAAGAATTTGAATAATGATAAATAAAATCTAAAAAATTAAAAATCACCTAAATCTTCAGAATTAATTAAATTAATTGTAAATATTAAAAATATAATTGATTTAATTATTTTTTAAAATTTAGTTGAAATTTTTAAATTTTAATTAACTTTATTTTATTTTTAAAGATTTTATTTTTTAATTTAATATTGAGTTGATTTTTATTTATTATTTTATTTAATTTAAAAAAATCGTTAATCCTTATATTTTTTATTTGATTTATTTTTCAGATTTTATTTAGATTTAATTATTATTATTTTCATTTTTTTTATTTACTTGATTTTTTAATTGATTATTCCATTTTAAAATAATTTTTAAAATTTAGTTGATTTTTTAAAATATTTTCAATGTTTACACGTAATTTTATTGTATTATTGATTTTTTCTGTTAATTAATTTTTAAATTTTATATGTTTTTAAAGATTTAGTTAATTTTTATTAGTTATGAAGGTTGAAGGGTAAATAGGGAATAATTGGGGTGTGTATAGTAATAAAAATCGAATTTTAAATTATAATGGGGTGTGTTTAACATTTGGGGTGGGTATAACATTTTATGGGGTGTTATAGCCCTACCCTATTAGTATTTGATCTCGTGATTCACTACTTTTAATACATAACATTTGACATATGTAATAACTCACACTATGAATTATCATTAGTAACTGTGAGTGTTATCTCATAATCTCAAAATCAGCACAGTAAACTACTGAGCTGATAAGATCAGATAAGATGACTTAGGCCTTATCAGATGAGTTGAAGGTTTTCAATCAGATGAAAAGGTGATGCTTAGAGTTCAGCACTGTTGGGATCAGCACAGTAAGATCAGCACAGTACTGGACTAAGATCAGTACTTTAGCAGACTGGACTAAGATCAGTACTTCAGCAGAGTGTACCAAGATCAGTACTTCAGCAGAGTAGATCAGCTCAGTACCAGATCAGCACAGTACTTGGGTCAGAACAGTACCAGGTCAGCACAGTACTTGGTCAGTGCAGTTAAGATCAGCACAGTATGGAGTCTATCAGCAGAGTTAGCTTTTGATCATCAGAGCAGAAGAGTTGGGTATCAGAACACTAAGTAGTGATCTGATCTTTATGGGCAAGTCTTCTGGTTCGAAGTTAGTTAGTTTAACTAACAGTTTTACAGTTACAACAACTTGAGGGCATAACTACCATTTCAGTTGGGCAATAACAGAGCACATGGGTTGTTACAAGCGGTTGCAAACGGTTGATAACTACTCAAAACAGTTCCTAACAGCAGCAACTACCTTGGGTCTTTATAAACTCTTGATTGTGTACATTGTAAAGGTTGACACCTTTTTAGGATGAGAGATTTAGTACGTTATTGTATTCTTTGAGTTGTGTGAGTTCACGAGTGAAGTGAGGAAATATTCAATTCCGAGTGAATGAGTGTGTAAATATTCTTTATCAATCAAAGAAGTACTAATCTGGTCCAGTGGATGTAGATCACATTGATCGAACCACTTAAATCCTTGTGTGCTGTTTGTCTCGTTGCTTACTTTCAGAATTACTATCCTAAGAGCAGTTATTACTTCTATCTTCAAGTGTTCTAATCAGTTGGAGACGTCTAGCTGATCGGAATCATCTTGACAATTGGCGCCGTCTGTGGGAAATCGAAGTAGCTGCAGATCTGAAGATGGGGAATTCTACCAAGTACAACATAGAGAAGTTTACAGGCACTGGAGATTTTGGGCTGTGGAAGGTCAAGATGCAGGCCCTCCTTGAACAGCAAGGATTATTCGAGGCTCTCGAAGAATCCGAAGAGATTGCAGAAGAATCTGCAACAGCTGCGGCTGAAAGGAGCAAGTTGCTCAGGAAAGCTCGAAGCACGATCCTACTCTGCCTTGGAGATAAGGTCTTGAGGGAGGTTGCTAAAGAGAAGTCAGCGAAGGAGGTTTGGGATAAGCTTGAGAAGTTATATATGGTGAAAACTCTTGCTAACCGACTCTATTCGAAACAGAAGCTGTATGCCTTTAGAATGGGAGATGACAAACCCATTACGGAGCAGCTAGATGAGTTCAACAAGATTCTTGATGATCTGGAGAATTTGGATGTCAAGTTAGAGGAAGAGGATAAGGCTCTGATCTTGTTGAGTGCTCTGCCTAAGTCCTTTGAAATCCTAAAGGACACCATCTTGTATGGTAGAAAGGAAGCAATCACATTGGAGGATGTGATCTTGGCTGTCAAGTCCAAGCTGTTACATAACAAAACATCTCAAGGAGATAAAAGTAGTAGTGGGGAAGGATTGGCAATCAAGGGAGGACAGAAGAAATCTGTCTCCAAGAAGGGGTCTAGTCAACCCAAAGGAGCTGATAAGGGTAAATCAGCAGTGTCAAATCAAGGGGAAGTAGTGTGCCACCACTGCAACAAACCTGGGCACTTTAAGAGTACTTGTTACAAGTACAAACAGCTTATGAGAAAATGTGGTCCTAAGAACCCTGTTGATAAGAATCAAGCAAACCAAACCCAAGATGATAAGGAGCAGAAAGGATATGAGTCAGCTTAGTCCCTATCCATCACTTCCACTAAAGAGCAGCAAGATTGGATTTTAGATTCAGGGTGTTCTTTCCACATGACTCCAAGAAGAGAGTGGTTTCATGATTTTAAGCATCAGAATGGAGGTTCTGTGTTGTTAGGGAATGATCACACTTGCAAAGTCAGAGGTGAAGGTACAGTACACTTGAAGATGTATGATGGAGTAGTGAGGATTCTCAAGAGGGTCAGGTATGTTCCTGAACTCAAGAGAAATTTGATATCTCTTGGTATGCTGGATTCATTGGGCTATAAATTCCAGTCAGAAGATGGAGAGCTCAGAGTTTCAAAGGGGAAGCTTACTGTTCTTAAAGGTGAGAGAAGAAATGATCTCTACTTTCTTAAGGGGGAACAGTTATTGGCAGATCAGATGTGGCAAGGGTGCAAGACAACTCAATGTTGTGGCACAGAAGACTAGGTCATGTAGGAGAGAAGGGCCTACTTGAGCAAAGTAATCAAGGATTGCTATGTGGTGACAAGATCACAAAGCTTGATTTGTGTGAGCACTGCATTCTTGGGAAATCCAAGAGATTGAAGTTTGGGAAGAGTTCACACTCTACCAAAGGAATTTTGGACTATGTCCATTCAGATTTATGGGGGGCAGCTAGGAATCAGACCAGAAGTGGTGGGAGATACTTCATGTCTATCATAGATGACTACTCAAGAAAGGTATGGATCACTATCCTGAAATCCAAGTCAGAAGCATTTGAAAATTTTAAGGAATGGCTCACTGAGGTGGAGAATATTTCTGGAAAGAATCTCAAGCATTTGAGAACTGATAATGGGTTGGAGTTCATATCAGAAGAGTTCAATGTTTTCTGCAAAAAGAAGGGTATAGTGAGGCATAGAACAGTACCAGGTACACCTCAGCAGAATGGAGTAGCTGAGAGAATGAACCAGACTTTACTTGAGAGAGTTAGATGCATGTTGAGCAGCTCTGGATTGCCTAAAGTATTTTGGGGAGAAGCAGTGTCAACAGCAGCCTATTTGATAAATAGAAGCCCTTCCTCAGCTGTGCAATTTAAAACCCCAGAAGAGTTATGGTCTGGCCATGCAGCTGAGTACAGTAATTTGAAGGTGTATGGTTGTTCAGCATATGCCCATGTCAAGCAAGATAAGCTTGAGCCTCGAGCCTTGAAATGTGTGTTCATAGGGTATCCTTCAGGTGTGAAAGGATACAGATTGTGGTGCCTAGAAGCTGGAATGCAGAAGTGTATTATCAGCAGAGATGTAACTTTTGATGAGAATAGAATGCCATTGAAAGAGGAGGCAAGCTCCAGTACAGCACACAACAAACCAGATGAGACACAGGTGGAGGTGGAGCATATTGAAACCAGAACAGTAACTGAAGATCAGATTGATCCAGATGAGGAGGAGAATACTCATAGTGATACTGAGCTTCATGACTATCAGCTCACTAGGGACAGAACCAGAAGAGAAGTCCACCCACCTCAGAGGTATGGTCAAGCTGACATAGTATCATTTGCATTATGTGCAGCTCTTGAGGTGGAGTCTTTGGAGCCTAAAACTTACACAGAAGCCATAAACTGCCATGACAAAGAGAAGTGGTTAGTTGCTATGGAGGAAGAACTGTTATCTCTGAACAAGAACCAGACTTGGGAGATTGTTGAGAGGCCTAAGAACAAGAAGCTTGTTGGGTGTAAGTGGATCTACAAGAAAAGGTGGAGGCTCAGAGAGGTGGCAAGATTAGGTACAAGGCTAGGCTTGTAGCTAAAGGATTTACACAGAAAGAAGGTATTGACTTTAATGAAATCTTCTCACTTGTTGTAAAGCATTGTAGCATCAGAATCTTGTTGGCTATGGTTGCTCAATATGAATTGGAGCTGCATCAGATGGATGTGACCACAGCATTTCTTCATGGGACCTTAGATGAGAAGATCTACATGAAAATACCAGAAGGGTTGGACATAGAAGATGGAGAAGACAAAGTGTGCTTACTCAGAAAATCACTCTATGGACTCAAACAAAGCCCTAGACAATGGTACTTGAGGTTTGATGAGTACATTTGCTCAGTTGGTTTTGCAAGAAGCTTGTATGACAGCTGTGTTTACTTCAGGAGGGTTGGGAGTTCAGTTACCTATCTTCTGCTGTATGTAGATGATATGTTAATAGCTGGGGAGTCTATTAACAGTATCAATCAGGTTAAGGAGATTCTCAAAAGGGAGTTTGAGATGAAAGATCTTGGTGAAGCTAAAGTGATTCTTGGGATGGAGATCAGTAGAGTTGAGGGAGCAATTCAGCTTAGTCAGCCTACCTATCTGAGGAAGGTGTTAGAGAGATTCAGGATGAATCAAACTAAGTCAGTTTCTACACCAATTGGTCAGCATCAGAAGCTATCCAATCAGATGTGTCCCAAGAACAGCCAAGAAAGAACTCAGATGAGTAAGGTTCCTTATGCCAGTGCAGTAGGGAGTTTAATGTATGCTATGGTGTGTTGTAGACCAGATTTAACTCATGCAATGAGTGTAATCAGCAAATACATGAGTGATCCAGGTTCAAGTCATTGGGAGACAGTTAAGTGGGTCATGAGATATGTTCTAGGATCAGCTGAGAAAGGTCTGAAATTTCAGAAGATATCAGATGAGGGAGAAGCACTTGTGGGATATGTTGATGCCGACTATGCAGCCAATGTAGACACAAGAAAGTCTTTGACAGGGTATGTATTCACCTTATTTGGTACAGCTATATCATGGAGGTCAATACATCAGTCCGTAGTTGCATTATCTACTACAGAATCAGAATATGTAGCCTTGACTGAAGCAGTTAAGGAGAGCATGTGGCTTAGGGGGATCTTGAAGGAGTTTGGTATATCACAAAGAAGTGTGACTGTCTTCTGTGATAACCAAAGTGCAATACATCTTGCAAAGCATCAGGGGTATCATGAGAGAACTAAACACATAGATGTGAAGCTGTACTTTGTAAGAGATATTGTAGAGAAGGGGTCAGTCCAGGTAGTGAAGATTGCTACAGAGGAGAACCCTGCCGATGCGTTCACTAAGGCATTGCCAAAAGAGAAGTTTGGCTTGTGTCTTAGACTTATTGGACTGCATTAATTCCTCTGAGGAGAAGGCTACTGTTCTTGTGGCAGAAGATCAGTAGTGGAGGCTATTCTTTGAGGAGAATAGTGTTGGTGTTTTTGTTTTTGGTGGAGATTAGTTCGATTATGAGCTAAAGGTGGAGAATTGTGAGTGTTATCTCATAATCTCAAAATCAGCACAGTAAACTACTGAGCTGATAGGATCAGATAAGATGACTTAGGCCTTATCAGATGAGTTGAAGGTTTTCAATCAGATGAGAAGGTGATGCTTAGAGTTCAGCACTGTTGGGATCAGCACAGTAAGATCAGCACAGTACTGGACTAAGATCAGTACTTCAGCAGACTGGACTAAGATCAGTACTTCAGCAGAGTGTACCAAGATCAGTACTTCAGCAGAGTAGATCAGCTCAGTACCAGATCAGCACAGTACTTGGGTCAGCACAGTACCAGGTCAGCACAGTACTTGGGTCAGCACAGTACTTGGTCAGTGCAGTTAAGATCAGCACAGTATGGAGTCTATCAGCAGAGTTAGCTTTTGATCATCAGAGCAGAAGAGTTGAGTATCAGAACACTAAGTAGTGATCTGATCTTTATGGGCAAGTCTTCTGGTTCGAAGTTAGTTAGTTTAACTAACAGTTTTACAGTTACAACAACTTGAGGGCATAACTACCATTTCAGTTGGGCAATAACAGAGCACATGGGTTGTTACAAGCGGTTGCAAACGGTTGATAACTACTCAAAACAGTTCCTAACAGCAGCAACTACCTTTGGTCTTTATAAACTCTTGATTGTGTACATTGTAAAGGTTGACACCTTTTTAGGATGAGAGATTTAGTACGTTATTGTATTCTTTGAGTTGTGTGAGTTCACGAGTGAAGTGAGGAAATATCCAATTCCGAGTGAATGAGTGTGTAAACATTCTTTATCAATCAAAGAAGTACTAATCTGGTCCAGTGGATGTAGATCACATTGATCGAACCACTTAAATCCTTGTGTGTTGTTTGTCTCGTTGCTTACTTTCAGAATTACTATCTAAGAGCAGTTATTTCTTCTATCTTCAAGTGTTCTAATTAGTTGGAGACGTCTAGCTGATCGGAATCATCTTGACAGTAACATATGTCATGTACCAAAAAGAATGAAACGAGAATAAAGTATACGTGACTTCTACTGAAAATCTAGAGAGATCAAACAAAACTTATTGAGTTCCTTCACTAAACTTAAATATTTCATTATCTCGCCACTTAATTTACTTTTAACTTAGAAATTTATAGATGATAAATGTGTACCAACCAAAAAACCATAAAATTTATAAGGACGGTGAATTGAGCAAACTATTCAATTGAAACCAAAGGGTTAAACATTAATACTTTCGAATTGCTTTTGGTTGATTTGTTATAGAGGGATTTAATTTTTTTCCCCAAATTAATTCACTACACACAGGTCTTGGCAATGTAATTCATATCTCAATTTGATTACAAGAAATTGAGATTACAAGAATACTAGTTGTTGGGAATAAAATGAGAAGTGTTTTGATTGAATACCAAAACCCCCTGAGACATGCCTAGTCAAGATTGATTATGTTCTAAGAATGTTAGAACATATAGCATAAGGCTAGATGAGAAGCTGAAATGTTAGGCAGCTCTTAGTTATTAGTTGCACAATGTGAGGGGGAACATATACTTTAAAGTCTATCAAGAACAAGTCCCCTCAAGGCTCAAATGCTGGAATATTTGCCAAGTCCACTGAAGGACAAGTATGCTGATCAGAAGAGTTGTCTCAGCAAAATTAAACCAGAACAAGTCTTCTGAAAGACAAAGACCAACTATGCTGAAAAGATCAAGACAACTATACCATAAAAGTCTTCAAAGAAACATGCTAAGAATACATGCAAAAGAAGCAAAGGGATAGAGCCAAGTCATCTGAAAAGAGCAAGCCAACTATGCTGATAAGCAAAGTCTGCTGATAGTGATAAGCAGAGTTGTCCACTTGATAAGGAATGTTGTCCTATCATTGGATCAACCTTCAGAAGCCATGTCCATGCTCAATCAAGAGAATCTTGAAGTCAAACATTGGGAAGAGTGCTAAAGAATGAAGACAAAGTTCAAACAGTCGTTTATTACCCAAATGAGGACATGTCACTATCAAGAATATGTCTTCCAGGTTGAAGAACTCAAGGAAGACATTTATAGCAATTTGAGACTGCCTCTCCAACGGGCAAATCCTCAAATTTGTCTATAAATACAGAAGTGTGAAGACCATTTGAAAGCACCAACCAACTAAACTACCAAGCCAACTATCCTACAAGTTAACAAGTGCTCTCAAGCTTACAAAGAGACTATCTTAGTCTTCATACACTTCATCTAAGCTGAACCCCATTGTATATCCATACAAGCTTAGAGAGATATCCTATCCTTATACACTGATCTTCATTGTAAAAGATATCTCATTAGTTGGAAACCTTACTTCAACCCTTACCCCTTTCAAGTGAGAAAGTGAGAAGGTTGTAGTAGTAGAAGTGGTAGGAGCTGACTGTTGAGAGAAGAACAAGTTCAGTTCTGAGTTGAGAAGACGGTACTAGGACTCTAGACATCCTAGGGATCAATTCACCAAGGAGTGGTGTTCTTGATCAAGTGGACCTTGGCACTATAAAACAAGTTAATTCCAAGAGTGAAGGAATTATCATGTTCAATCAGAGAAAGTGGATGTAGGAGCTTGAGTCTCTGAACCACTATAAACTCTTGTGTTGATTTACTTACAAGTACTTTCATACATTCAACACTGCATACAAAACTGAACCTTTCAAAGACATATGCTATAAAATGTGCAAAAACTGAATTGGACAAGTTCCCTGAAAACTGTATTGTTTGATTAAAGTGATTTCAGATCTTAAAGGAGTTTAAACTAAAGGACCAACCACTAATTTCGCACTTATAACTAACTTAGATAGTCATTCAACTAAGTACTTAATAGTACCTAGTAGCTTGGTTATCTCTAAAAAGTTATACATTTTCAGTAGAGTTGTTCAAGACAACATTGTTGATCTCTGGTTTGATCAAGTTTGAAGAAGAAATCGCATACAAGTGTATTTCCCCCATACACTTGTTATATACTCCTTTCAGGACCAACACTAGTGTACTTGAAAAAAAACCAAACTAGTTCTATAAATGAATGCATATATATAATTCCTTGAAAGATGCATTTTTATAATAATCTACTAGTATTATTAATTGTGTCATCGATCCATTAAATACATATCCACACAAGTCACAAAGCCTGTAATCCTTATCAAAAAATAAAAATTTAGAACAAAAAAGAGAAGGCAGTATATCAAGAGGGCACACACCATGCAATTCACCTGGTCTTATTGGTGTGGGTACTTTATATTAACCGTCTTATTTATCACCAACACTAGTTCGATTTATATACTTATTCTTTAGTTTTATACTAATGCAAAATTGCATATTACGCGGGATACTAAAAAAAATGATAAAAAGAAAAAATAATTTTAAAAATGAAAATTGATACTATAAATTAAATTATAATTATTTAAGAAATTTAAACGGATGAAGAAGTTATGAGGAAAGAGAAAACTAAGATAAAACGTTTAATTAAAAAATGCAGAAATTTAAAAAAATTGAAAATTGAAAAAAAAAGATTAGGGAGAGTCACGTAGAAAAGAATACTAAACAAAAAAAAAAGAATGATGAAAAAAAAATAAATAAAATTTTAAAAATGAAAATTGATACTATAAATTAAATTGTAATTATTATTTAAAAATTTTAAACAAGTTATGAGGAAAGAGAAAACTAAAATAAATCGTTTAATTAAAAAATACAGAAATTTAAGAAAAATAGAAAATTGAAAATGAGAGATTAGGGAGAGTCACGTAAAAATGAATAGATTTAGAATTAGTATATAAGGGTAAATATATTGGAGCAATGAAATTTATAAAGTAATATGAGGACATGGTAAAATGTAACGATTATTTAATTTATTTTATTTTATTTGTGCCCATGAAATTTTGCAAGTTGTGAAAGTTGGTGGAAACATCCAAATTTTAAATGCGTAGGTTGAAGTAGACTTGTAGCCTGGTCCTCTCCTCTATCTACATTAACATTACATGGGCGTGGGAATGGGTAAATACGACTCAACACGTCACCTATCTCAACACTGTGGGTGCATGCACCCCCGCCAATCGAATTCAACTTTTTTTTTTATTATATATTCTACTTATAATTTAATCCTCCATTTCTTTATTATTTTACTTTATTACTTAAATAACTTTTATACTATCTATTTTAAACTAATACTCCGTGCACAATTTTTTCATTAGCTTTTAATTACTGAGGCGATTTACTACAATTAAGAGGGTGTTTTGAGGGCGTGTTTTGAAACTCTACAAACTGCTTCCAGAATCACTTTTTTTCAAAAGCTTGTGAGAGGGAGCTTTAAAAATAAGTGATTCTAGAAGCAGTTTGTAGAGTTTCAAAACACGTCCTGAAACTCTACAAACTGCTTCCAAAATCACTTTTTTTAAAGCTGCCCTCTCATAGCTTTTACTTTTGAGAAGTGCTTTTAAGCTGTTTATAGAGTTTACAAACACTCCCTAAGTCAAAATTTGGTTGTAGCTTAAAATTAATCGGGTATGTTACTATCTCAAGAGTCACAACTCTAGCTAGTGGGTTAAAATTTACGAGAAGTAGAAAAATGAAATAATTCAACGAAAATACATTTTTAGAAACTATTCCAGAATTAGTAATCATTTAATAATGAATTTCTCTTTTGTGATCCGATTTATTTATCAAAATTATCAATTAGTAAAAATACATAAATTAAATAATATTTTTCATGTTCATTATTTTTAATAAAAAAATAGTATGCATACACATTACTTTACTTTCACTTTTTTATCTAAACAATAAATTTTCTTTAAATTTTGTGTTCAATGAAAATTGAGAATTATAAAAATCAAACACAAAGTAATTAAATGGTAGATCTTGATCATCTCATGACTCGATTTACACCCCCACTACGGCTCACATCACACAATAATTTTATAATTAAAAAAGTAATAATTTAATTTCATGATAATAGTGAGACACGGTAATAATAGAAGAAAAGAAAATGAGGGAATATTTGTAATATAGAATGATTAAAAAGGGGAATGGTGGGGTTGAAAAGATAAGAAAGCGCACGTGGGGATGATAAGGCTGCCATTTTGACTCATCGCAATATGTCGGGCGGGAGTGGAGTGTGGGCCTTTCCTTCTTTGCCCTTTTTTTTTTTTTTGGTTTTTTTTTTCTTTTAACAAACTTATTTTGTTTTATTGAAATAGCTAGCTAACCCTTTTTGTGGCCGACACCTCTATTTTTTCTTCATTGCTCATCCCTCCCCCCACCCTTATCGACACGCTTAAAAGAAAAAGGAACTACCGGTTCGACGGTTTCAATTATAAAATCGAAATTGACGATTAATCGATAGTTTAAGCTATTTTTAAGTAATTTAAAATTAACGACTCATATCAAGTTTTGAAAATTAAAATGAAATTGACGAAATCGATTGTTCGAAAATCGAACTAAAATCTGTTGTACCCTAAATTGATTTTGATTTCAATTTCCAAAATTCTAAATCATTGAACTCCTCTTTCTCCCTCCCTCCCATCTTTCTCTACCTCATTCACCAACAATCATTGATCATGGAAAAGGAATGCAAAGTTAATAATGGGAAAATATCAATGTAAAGAAGTAAATCTGACACTTCAAAATTATGGTTAAATAAAATTCTCATAATAAGTATAGGGTTGGTCTGCTATGGACTCGAGTGCATGTTGTGCACCCTAGTCCATGTTGCACTTTTCAATTTTACTACTTACACTTTTTGGTAATGGTGTTGCACTTTTCAATTATTAAACTGTATAATAATATTTTTAGTTATAGTGACTTACACTTTTTAGTAATATTATGTTGTACACTGTTTTTTAGATTAGGGTGCACAACATGCACTCGAGTGCATATTAGACTTTACCATAAGTATATACTGTATTGTTTTAAAAAAGTTACTTCGAGTTTAGGAACTTTAAAATAAGTGTATTTTCAAAATTTTAGAAAATAAATAATGAATAATATCAAATTAAAATGTAAGACAGAAGATTGAAGAAAAGATGAGAGATAATTGAAGAATTAATTAAAGACAGAGATTTTGAAAATATAATTCAAGAATTTAAATTAAGAAGAAGAATATAAATACTGTTAACTAAAAAAATATTAAAAGATCTTGGAATTTTTTCGGCACAAGGCCTGAAAGTTGGGTCAACTATCAATTTAAGGCCTAAAAGAAATTTTTTATCGATATAAGGCTCGATTCATATAAAACTATCAATTTAAGGCTTAAAATTTTAACACCGTTAACAATCCATTTAACGGAAGCTGACGAAGCAATTAAGTGCCACATAATATATCCATGTGGCATTTTATTCAATTAAAATATAAAAGAAATATATTTTCTTTCTCCCTCCTCCTCGAGTCTTCTTCCATGACAACAACACTTCACAACAGAAGTTTTTGGAAGCTAACAAGCAAATTAAGTGACAACACACACAAAAATCCCAATTCACTTTCTTACGCTTCCCCCTCCCCCATGTCGATCTTTGAATAATTTCAAATTAGAATTTATATGATTCGTAGACTAGAATCAAACTATAACAATTGTTGACAATGGTGGCTGTAATTTATACATGAGTTACGAAGAAATGTTAATGATTTATTGTTCAGAAATCATAAGATATTTTATGTTTTTTCTTCAGCCTATTAGGTGTTTGATGAAATGCTTCAAATATCATTTTTTTCTTATCAAGTGTTAACCTCCAAGAAATTAATTACTGCGTTTTAATAATTTAATTGATGCTGCATAAAAAAGAGAGAAACAAAATTATTGTGAAAGGTGGATCTCACTTGGTTTGCTTCCAAATACTCCTGCTGCCATGGAAGAAGACTCGAGGAGGGAGAATGAAAATATATTTCTTTTATATTTTAATTGAATAAAATGCCACATGGATATATTATGTGGCACTTAATTGCCTCGTCAGCTTTCGTTAAATGGATTGTTAACAGCGTTAAAATTTTAAGCCTTAAATTGATAGTTTTATATAAATCGAGCCTTATATCGATAAAAATTTTCTTTTAGGCCTTAAATTGATAGTTGACCCAACTTTCAGGCCTTATGCCGAAAAAATTCCAAAGATTGAAATAAAGTGAGGGTATGGAAAGAAATGAGAAAAAAAAATTAATGAACAAATATTACTCTGCAACGACACTTATTGGTAAATGAATAAGTATTTACTATCGATCGATCTTTTGCACTCCTCTAATCCCAAGAAGTTGACATAGTGGTGTAGGCTTGAGAATTAGGAGTGTGTTCCTATTTAGATTTCAGGTTCGAACCAATAAGTCTATACAGAGCGCAAAACTCTGGCTTTAAACGGGATCCCCGCAAGTGAGCTGAGATTGATCCCCCCGAGATTAGTCGATTTCTGGACCGAATATCGAAACTTTAAAAGAAAAAATCACTCCTCTCTACTCTCCCCTTATTTATAGAATACTAAGGTTGCGTTTGGTTGGGTGGATTTAGGCCTATGAATTTCAAATTCACAGTCCAAAGTCCAAATCCATTCTACATGTTTGGATTATGAGTGAATTTTAAATACTTAGATTTGTGTTTATACACTTTTTAATTAAAATTAAAAGAGATTTCAAATCCTCACTAAAACCATGTCATTTGAAATTCATGTATTTTTAACTCCTTCTATTTGAAATGTCTCCTCAAATCAAATCCACTCATCCAAACACAACCTAAGAGATTTCTTAAGATATACTCCGTATATATAAATGATAATGATTTTCTTTTTTATATAAAACAAACACACTTATTATGAAAGCCACTGTTCCTAATATCGGTCGAGCACCAAAATGACTAGGCCCACAAAACGAGTTTAATTGACCAAAATGTATATATGATGTAGATGAGGTTAAAATTTAATAATTTAAATTCTTTTTCATTTAAAATATTTCAATTTTATATTTTCATTATTCCGCGTTAGTATATGTAATATATTGGGTACACTGTACACATTACTATTATAAGTGTAATATTTATTAAAATGGAGTATAAAATTAAGATACAATATAATATAGAAAACTTAAATTAATTTGCATGCAATCTGATTTGCATTGGTTGGTTTGCTTAGTTGGAGAGCATTGTTGATGCCGTTTGGTTGTAGACAAACAGATAAAACAAAGATCATTTTATTTCATTTTTTTAATTTTAATTATGAATATAACAAGGGCATTTAGCTTAGTTGCTGCTTAATTAGGACCTTAGGCATTAGTAAAACGTCGGATTCCTCAAAATTTAAAAAATCGTTTTCATTTTAATTTTAATATTTTCGATAAGATATAAATTATCATATAATGTACTTTCGTTGATATGATGATGATATCATAATAATTTAAAATATAAAATAAAACATTATTTAATATTATGGATTTCGTCTATACTAACAAATGATTGAATGTATTGATGTTCTATAATACAGCCTCGGTACATTTGAGTGTTATGTACATGTATTTAAAGATTTTGTATTTACTATAACTTTTAACGATATACTCTTCGTATTCAAAATGTTTGATCTTTCATTTTCTTTGTAAATTATATGACGTTTTGTATTTTTTAATGTAAATTAATTATATATATTTTTTAATTTATTAATAATATTTTTTAATGTGTGTATAAATTTAAAGTGACATAGGCAGAGTAAAAATTATAACAAACAACTACGCCTAACAACGACGATCTTAAAATTATTAATCATCAAGTGGTTTTTTGGCATGCAGCCAAAAAAAGACGAATAATTAAGTGTGATTAATTTCACAAGAAAACATTTTTGATTAGTCACGCCTTCTAGACATGCTCTAAGTAATTGAAAGAATTTGCAAAGTTGTTTGACTAATTGAAAAGCGTAGTTGAATATGGCATCATAGTATTATCTATCTATCTACTTTAATGATTTTATAGGAGTAAGATACTTTATATTAATCTTGAGAAATTATAACAAAATCTTGCTTTTTGGATTGTTGGTTATCTCATTAATCATTGGAATAGAGGCTAATCACTAGGCTTTGAGGATATGTAAAAGTTAAAGCCTACTCTAATTAGAATTGGAGGGAGTTTGACATAGAATATTTGAAAATTACTCCTATATACTTTTATTTGTTGAGTATTTTAGAGCTCATATAAGTGTAAATATATATAGTTTTAAAGTGTTTTTTATGTTATCTAAATACTTACTTCGTTATATAAGTAATATTTTGAACAAAAGACTTGTCTAATACTATATGCATCATTTTAAAAAAATGGGAATAAAACAATTATCACTCATTTAACAATTTTCTTCAGACATCTTTAAATTAAGGGGTATTCAATTGGAATTTCATTGGATTTTTTTGAACTTAAAAAAATACGTGATTTATAAAATTCATAAAGTCCATGCAGAGTTTGACTGATTTTTTTTATTAAAAAGTGAAGAGTTTTTTTTAAATTAATATTATATATATATATATATTCACGGGATATTATTTTATCAATAATATGTAGTATATATTATTAATTTATATATATATATAAAGTTTATATATTAATTCGAGAATATTCGCGAATCTGATCCGAGCATTCTCAATACACGGAGGATTCGACATGACCCAAAATTCATGGGGTGGGGCGGGTACCTACAAATTCACGGGGTAGGGCGGGTACCCGTAGGTCGGGTCAATATTGTCATCCTTAATTACTTCGGATCTTTTGTGTTCAAATATTGTCATCCTTACTTTTGATCTTTAGTGTTCAGAGTTCTCTGAGAGAATCTGTTGAAATCTTGCATAGTGAAATTTATTTATATTTTTTTTTTAAGGATAGAGTATTAAAATTCATAGACTCTTAAATACCTAAAGATTTTTAAATACTTTTTAGAATTCGTATTGAATACCTCAAAATTATGAAAAGACTTTTGAAAATTTGAATTGAATATCTGTAAACTTTAAAAGTTCAAAAAAAAATCTTACAGAATCCACAACCAATACAACTCCTAAATAAAAGGTCATTATATTTTTCACACTAATTCAATACACTTCCCTCATTAGTCTCTCTAATAAAGTCGAAAGGATCATATTATTCTTTCAAAAAGTAATTTTATCACTTTAATAAATGGAGTACTATACATTAAATTTATATCAACATTAAATATTTGCCTCTAGTCCAAGGTGGAATGAGTAATACTAATAATCAGATAATAAGATTACATAACAAAAGCTTGTTGAAGTTTCTTTTGATGCAGCAGTATAAATAAAGGAGATAAATACGAAGAACACAAAAGAAACACACATTATCCGTTGATTCTACGAATACCCGAAAAAGTGATCAAACTCATATTATTCTTAAAAAATAACGTAAAAAACATACTACTCTCCTATTTTATTAATCAATTCAACTCCCTAATAACAATCTAAAATTTATGTATTTATAATATGAAATACTTAAAAAATAAAAAACATATAACTACTAAATATAATAAAATCAAAATAAATCTCTAAATATAAATATAAGATAAAGGGATGCAGTAATAATTCAGTTGTTATCAGTCAAAATAAAAAAATCAGTTGTTATCAGTCAGTACAAGGACTTGTGTTCTCGTTAAAAAATAATAATAATAATAATAAAAATATATATATATATATTTTTTTTTTTTTATGTGAGTATAAATATTACAAAGCCTGTATATCCAATCGTCTAGATTAAGAGTATGGCGTGCTAGCTCTAACATATTAAATATTTAATAGAAGAGAAATCAAAATAGAAAACAGCATGAAATTAATTCTAGAACCAATCCAATATTTCCTCTCCCCAGTCTAAACACAACACACCTGAGTCTGAGGCATTAACCTATATAGAAAATAGGAATTCATTAAAGTATATAATTCAATTTCACACAACACTGTTTTTAATTTTGATTTAATTTGCAGTACTCTTAAGTGCTGTAGCAGATGCAGAACCAGTTTTGGAAATGCAATAATCCACATCAATTTTTGAAGTTGAATACCATCCACATATTTAAATAAAATAAAGTAAAGTAATTTTCACCTAATGATTTCATTTCCACACAAACTTCGGAAAGTGAGTCTAACACTTGTTCTTTTCAAGAGATGCTCCGAAATGAAATAAAATAAAATCAAAATTAAATTAAAACTCTGTTTTTTCCAAGTGCAAATCAGAGAATAATTGATGAGAAATTAGATCCAAGTGGAAAAACATTCATAGATCCCAAATTTGATGATATATTGATATGTGTACAAGAATCAAGGCAGAGAGGAGGCTAATTACTACTACTGCTACTGCTACAAAATTGTGGAGTTGAAGGCTGGCTAATTACTGCTAGTATATATATCTGGTCTGATGTATTTACAGTCTAATAAAGTGATTAACAAAGGGATTAATCATGGTAGCAAAGGAGCATAACGACGCAGCGTCTGATGATGTAAAGACGTGCCCTTTGTTGTTTGAGAACTCCTGCGATTCCTCTGCTTGAAATTCTCTTCTTGTTGCTGCTGTTGCTGCTGCTGCTAATCTTCATTCTTTTTTCTTTTGCTTTTGCTTTTGCTTTTGGTTTTGCAAGTGAGATGTGAGATGAGAGAGAGAGATAATTGGAAGTTGAATAATGTGTTGTGTGTTTGAAGAGGTAAGAAAAGGGGTTCTTATAGAGAAAGAATTGTGGTCCAAATTATGATTGGTCGAGTAAAGAGCCAACTATGGGGCATCGATGCCCCCACACAAGGGTCCCACCTTCACTTGGGATTCCTTCAGAATTTAATTTAACTATTACTCCCACCCATCAGCGGGAGGTTAAAAAAACCTATGATACTTGGTTGAAATGTATTTCATTTACACAATTCAAATATAAATTTTAATGAATTTGAGTTATAAAATTTAAGTATACTTATACACTCAACTGCATAAAAAGAATTTACCATAATAAATGAGAAAGTAATTTATAAAAAGAGAATGAATCATTTTTATTGAGACAGACGAAAAATAATAGTTGAATAGTTTTCACACTCCTCCCTCTTAATGCCCTCCATTTTTACACTAACTCTCCACATTTTTTTTTATCTAACTTGGGATATAACTTTAATAACATAACTTTGTTTAACAAACAAAAAATAAAAAACTCACACAATTTTTTTCTTAAAGTTGTTAGTTGCCCCTAAAACTTTTTTTTTAAAAATATGTTTGAATATCTAGAGGATAGTTAGGGGTTGAGTTTATCTAGAAGTTAAGAAGAATTTAGGAAGGTAGGGTGTTGGTGCATGGATGACTAGATTATTACTAATAACTCATATATATGACAAATCTAATTAGAATGTTCCAATTGGAGTGTATTGTGTTTGGACTTGCATGAAGAATCGAATATAGGAATGAATGGTCACTTTATTTGAATTTTATTAATTTGAAGATAAATTAGGTGGGGAAAATAAGGGGAAATATGTAAAATAAAACCATTAACAGAGATATCACTAATGCACGATGTAAAATATCCTATTTTTTATTTGAAATGTATAATTATTCGTTATTACGTTTTTTATTTAATTTGAACTATAAAATTTAATAACTTAGACACACAAAATTAATTAAGAAAATCATCAAAATTGGTTGATAAAATTTGCAGTTTGTATGTATAAATTTAATTTATAGTGGTCTGCCGTATATATATCCTATCCTAATTAAGATATTTGTAGGGTTTACGTACCCACCAACATATTGGGTCGGCTATTAGGTCTATCAGGTAACATATTTCCATAGTTTATGAGCTGCCTCACAATATGTTGATGATTAATGAGTTTGGACCCATTAATTTATTTATTATTTTGAAAAAAAAATTAAATTTATTTGTTGAATCCAAGTAAACATGCAACAAGACAAGAGTTGAATCCTACACTGCACGTCTTAACCACTTTTAACAACAATTATTCATCCCAACTCCCTTCTGACTAGACATGATCGATCATATTCCTACTTAAATACATGATTCATCATGTGGATTAGAGGTTATAGGTCAAACTCTAAAAAAAAAAAAAAAAGAATAAGATGCCTACCATTGATAATTTACTAGCTAGACGATGTGTGTATACGGTATACCTAGACTCACATATATTTTTCACCAAATTGTAAAGGTTAAATATTCTAGAAACATATATGGGCGAAAATTTAATTTAATTATTTTAATTTCCAGGAGTTTTTTCAATTCACAATTTGAAAGATAGTGAAACTATTAATTTAGGCTCTAAAATATTTTCTAACGTTTCAGGGTGTGAGAGAATTAAAGAAAACTATCAATCAAAAACCTAAAAGATACTAGAAATTAATTATCAATTTAGCACTTACACAATTTAAGACTATATTTGACATTTTATAATTTATAGTTATCAAGCAATATTTTTATAAATCACAAATCTTAAAAATAAAAGATATATTGATTTTAAGCGAGTGGAATTTATATATAGTACTGAAAAATAATACTCTATAAATATAATATATATAAATAAATAAAATATAATATGTCAAACCGTAAATTGATATTTTATATCTTTTAAGGCCTTGAATTGATTGTGAAAAAAAAATAGACACAAAATTGATAATTTTATTATTTTTTCCAGGGCCTCAATTGACATTATTCATAATCTCAACCATGGCACAACTTTAAAAGAATTCTGTTAAACTATTGCAGTTCGATACACAATTTAATTAAATTATGACATGATTTTCAAGTCATACGCTGGATATTTCTCTTGCTCGTTCTGAGACAATTTTATCCATGTAAATAAATGTATGTACAATCCAAGAAATAACCCGTAACCATGCATTTAACAACTTAATTGTAAAATGTAAACAGTGTGTACGTGTAATTATCTTTTTTTAAATTAAAATTAATCTAATAATAAAATTAATTCTCTCATTTAATCGGCAGATTATTGTACGAGGATTGATTTTATAACATTGCATTCTAGTGCTTAAAATAAAGTACGCGCATTCTAAATATCAAAAGCAAAAATATGTTATATGGATATAATATCGATTCAATGTTACATTGCCTTAGAAAATTACTTACCTTTCAATTTTTTATTTATTTTTACTTATTGAATGTAAATATAGACTATATAGTCAAAGATTCTTATGGAATGTGTAAAAATATGAGGTGATAAAATATGAGCTAGGGTCTGTCGAAGAGGATCAAAATAACAGTCAAAGCCCCCACGTGAATTATGAATTGGCGAGCCATAATATTCTCTTTTAAAACTTATATTTTTATTAAGATCCCCAAGAAGCAGATATTTCTAGGCCGTGACCACTTATTTTTATTGATATTTTTAATTTTTTCAAGTACAAATATCTCGAACCCAAGTTGCTGTGTATTTTTTGTTTTCAAATGTAAATGCTAATTTAAAATATTATTTTTTTTTTCCACAAATCTCAAGAAAGTATACAAATTTGAAACTTAGTAGATTACAAAAAGGAATTTTAAGATGATACTCCTCTCTTTTCTTCAATATTCATCTTTATTTGCATTTTATTTTTCACCAATGAAATGAGAAAGAGTTGGTCACATACTTTATATATGGAGGAATACTAATAAGTATGAATTTCATCATATTTCTTTTTTACAAATTTAATAACGAAATATTAAATAGATACGTTTTGATATCTCTAATCAAACTTATATGTAATCACTTGATTTTATATATATAATATCAAAGTAAGAAATGGAAACACAATCACAACTTTAAATAAATAAATAATGGTCCCATAAAAGCTAACAAAAGGCTACTTAGTTGAACTAACCCCAACTCTAAAACAACTATAAGGTCATTCTTGGTATCTGTGATCAAGGCCTTTTGTTGCTTCTTACAGTCTACTTGAAGCAATGACAAGTGTTATTTTACTCATCAAGTTTATTTCTCCAACGTATAATCACCTAAAGGACAACATCATACTTATAATTATTTGAGCCATATATATTTACTCAACCAAGAGTCATAGATTTCAAACTCATGTCAATACAAACGGAAAAGAATAAAATGATCCACAAATTAATGCATGGAGGGATGTGAACCATATTTTATTTATATTATTTTAAAATATTGAAATTAAAATGTACTCTAGATCTTTCTCTGTTTCAGATCAGTTTTCACACTTATGTAAATACAAGAAAATTTGACAAATTAAGTAAGGATATTGAAGTTCTTTCAACTTTATTAAACTGATGAAGGAAATATAATATTGAAATCATTTCAATTTTATTAAAGTGATAAAGTAATAATAGTAAATAAACTTTATTTTTTCACACAAATGCGAAAAGGATAAAAGATTAAGAAAAGTGTGAACACTGATTTTGAACGGGTGTGTATATATAATAATGTATATAGGGGGATAATGGAGAAAAAATTAATGTAGAGTACAGAAGGGTTTACCCCCAAAATGTTGGAAATTCAGATAGATGATGGAAAGGCAGTGGTGATTAAGTAGTATTTCAGACACAGAAATGTGGCCTATAATTCCAATGGGTACTAATACTATACATAAGTAGTTTCAACTTTGAAGTGTCCCATGCTGGTATTTGTTCTACTTTTTTAATTTCAAATGTATATTAAAAAATAATCTGTGGGTTGTACTGAACAAGAAAGTGAGCCCGCCGCACGTGATGCTCTCGTGGCTTACACGCCTAATGTTGGACATTATATCATCTTAATTATAAATTTTACAAGAGATTATTATTATTATATTTTGGGTTAATTTCTTAATTTCAATTATGGTCCGAAAAATGGATTAATCATGGTATTTGAAATTTCGTGGAAGCATCTTCTGGTTTTAGCTCATGATCAATTATATACTCTATAATTTAATAAACTAATTATTTAAATTGTGAATTAAATACTAAAAGTTCCATTTTATTTTTATTTATTTTGGAAATGTTTGTGAATTAACCAACGGCCAAAACAGGTAACAAAAAATTGTGATTATGTTATAAACACTTCAACTGCAATTGTACGTACATGTCAGAATCACTTTTTTCTGAAAACTTTAGTTTTTTTAATTATTTTTAACACTCACTTAATTGGATTAGCTTATAGCTTTTGTTTCCTAAACATTGTTATTCCTCCACGTCCACAGAAAATTACTAATTATGCAGAATTAATAAGTTACACTGTAAGTGATTTTTAAAAGGAGATGTCAGAGACTTGTACTAAATGATTAACTTAATCCAGTTGTAATCGTTTATCGAACTTCGAAGCACTTTGCTTCAGAACTGCTTAATTATGACTTAATGACAGGTCATTAAGCTGTACGATTATTAATTACTTAGTATAGTCAAATTTAATTTGCATTAGTCTTTTATTTCTTCTGCGTACGAATACAGCAGATCACCGCTGTTACTGTTTTTTATTACTAATAAACCACACATAAAAATTCTGGCTTTTATTCTTCACTTAAATTTGCCTACTATATATCACATAATTCGAGAAATTATTTACACTAACCTCCCCCACTTAAAATTTTGTTTAAATAGCGTTTGACTAACATTAATAAGAAGCCCCCTAAATTTCTCTCACAAGACCCCCCAATTATTTAAAAAGAGGGTCATTTAAATAAAAAATTAAGAAGAAATAGTCTTTTAAACGAGGTTTTATGTTAATTAGGTCATTTCAATAAAGATCCCTTAAAATTATGCTTCATACAATTAAAAGTTCCAAAGTATAATTAATCTATTATGTGCATGTGGTTTATTCATTTAATTCAATTGATTTTAAAAATTAATTCTTCTGACGAATTAATTTTTGTGAATCATGATTAATTAAGACAACTGGTTAAAAACGGTATAAATAGAAATTGGTAAAAAAAAAAAAAATACATAAAATCTCAACTAATTCTCAAGCCTAACAAAAAATACAAAATCCAATCGTTCACCCATGACAAGCAAATTTAACAAGGCATAATTTTACTACAGTCAAAAACTCCCTTCTTGTTTTAGTCCTAATTTAAAATTCGAATTTCAGCATATTATCTTACTCAAAATTTTAAAACAAACACATAAAATTACTATTTATCAAGATTTTAAAATTTAGAATTTATCAATCCAATTTTCCATCATCCCACATAATCTCAAATGGTTTAATACAATCTCAAATGAGAAAAGGTAAAAGAAAAATCAGAATGGGGTGAATTGGCTCGGCCCAGTTGTTAGAGCAGTCTTGGATCGGCCCAAATTGCTAAAGTAGTCTTGGCTCGGCCCATATCGCTGATGTATTCGTTAGCTATTACATTATTATTATTATTATTCCTTTTATCCTTAATTTAGTTAATTATTTTAAGGGCACGGTTATACGTACACAGACCTATTGACGACACCCAACAGAAATTTTTTCCATCCTAGAGTCCATGTAAAATTTCTGATATATTTCTATGTGTGATTTTTTTTTTTTAAAAAGCGAAGATGAATACACCCATCAATTCTTTTTCATGACAGAATTATCCTCACCATCACCATCAAAACAACCACCAACGTAACAACACCAAATAACCACACCATTTTTTAAAATAAAAATATTCAACATAATTTTGTTACTAATGTTCGAAAAAAAAATGAAAACAGAATAATGATTGAAAAAAATAAATGAACACATAATAAATGTTCGAAAAAAAATAAATGAACACAGAATAAATGTCCGGAAAAAAAAAATCGAACACAATATTTTAGAGAAAAATTTCAAAAAAAGTAATGAAATTCGGCAAAAAATTACAAACAAATATAAAAAAATCGAAAAAAATTTAAAAAACCCTTATACATTACATTTGGAAGTGTAGATGTTTGAAAATGTAATTTCAGCTTGGATTGCACAATGTATTATGTACACTACATATAGAGGCTTAGTTTCTAGAGCCTTCTATCTAACAACTTGTTGTTAAATACAACAACTATGCTAACTACATTTCTTCTAAAATAACTAACTAGTGAGGGTTTGCATGGGCTGTGATCCCATGCATTGCATGCCTTATGAGTGATTGCATGAGGGTTTGCATGGGTTGTGATTTCATGCATACTACTATACTTAACGCGCCCCCGAAGAAAATGGACCACAGTTAAGCAAGATTGAGCCAAGCATTGAGGCGAGCGAAACGATTCGGGGCGAGAGGTTTTGTGAGCAAGTCAGCAGGCTGATCTTCTGAGGAAATGTATCGTATATCCAGAATGTTACTTTTGACCTTTTCCCGCAAGAAGTGGACATCAACTTCGATGTGCTTGGTTCGGGAATGAAACGCACGGCTGAAAGCAAGGGTGATTGCACCTTGATTGTCACACCACAAGAGTGCTGGTGTGGAAATTGGGATGCAAAGCTCCTTGCATAAACTGGAAATCCAAAGGATATCGGTTGTAGCCAAGGCTAGAGCTCTGTACTCAGCCTTAGTGCTACTCCGAGCCACTACGTTTTGTTTTCTGGAGCTCCACGATATCAAGTTTTGGCCAAGTGTAATGCAGAAACTTGAAGTACTCCTCATGTCATCTAAACTTGAGGCGTAGTCCGCATCAACAAAACTCTGTAACCTGAAATCAGAAGCCATAGAAAAAGAGATACCATGAGAAATAGAGCCCTTAAGATACTTGAGAACTCGTTTACAAGCCTTCCAATGGTTTTGTGTCGGATTTTGCAAAAACTGGGAAAGTGTGTTGACACTGAATGAGATGTCAGGCCTGGTGAGAGTTAGGTATTGTAAGGCACCAATGATGCTGCGATAGAGGGTGGGATTGTCAAATAAAGGGTTGTCTGAAGAGGAGAGTTGTGTTGAGTGACAGGGTGGAGTAGGGCAAGGTTTGGAGGAAGCAAGATTGGCTTTGGTGATGAGATCAGTGGTGTATTTGGACTGAGTAAGTTTGATGGATGTAGGAGTGACATGAGCCTCAATGCCCAAGAAATAGTTGATTTCTCCAAGATGTTTCAAAGAAAACTGAGAGTGTAGTTTTTCAATGAGAGCTTGCACCAAAAATGCATCATCTCCTGTAATGAGAATATCATCTACATAGACTAATAGCAATGTAGTTTTCCCATGTTGATTTATGTGGAATAAGCAATGATCAGAGGTAGAGTGAATGAAGCCTTGACTGATCAAAAAGTCTTTGAGGGTATCATACCAAGCCTTGGGAGCTTGTTTCAGGCCATAAAGAGCTTTTCTAAGTTGACACACATGAGATGGATACTGAGCATTCACAAAGCCCTCAGGTTGAGCAATATAGACAGTTTCATGAAGTGAGCATTTGAGAAAAGCATTGTTGATATCCACCTGTTGGATAGGTCACCCTTTTGAGACAGCAAGTGTGAAGACAATGTGCAATGTAACAGGCTTAATGACAGGGCTGAATGTGTTGAAGTAATCAACTCCAGCTAGTTGTTGAAAACCTCTAGCTACAAGGCGGGCTTTGTATCTTTCAACCGTTCCATCCTTGTTGTATTTAACTCTAAAGAGTCACTTGGTAGTAATAGGGTGAATGGTTGATGAAGGAGGCACTAGATCCCAAGTACCATTCTGAATGAGGGCATCATATTCTAACTACATGGCTTGCTTCCAATCAGAATTGAGAGTGGCTTCAGATACAGAAGTAAGTTCATGTTTGAAAGTGTAATTTCAGCTTGGATTGCACAATGTATTATGTACACTATATATAAAGGCTTAGTTTCTAGAGTCTTCTATCTAACAACTTGTTGTTAAATACAACAACTATGTTAACTACCTTTCTTCTAAAATAACTAACTAGTGAAGGTTTGCATGGGTTGTGATCTCATGCATTGCATGCCTTATGAGTGATTGCATGAGGGTTTGCATGGGTTGTGATTCCATGCATACTACTATACTTAACAGTAGAAACTAAAAATCTTGATACATTTGAATTTAAAACTCTAATACACGATGTTCTTTTTTTGATGTAAATGGAACCTGAAATGAGCGGTGGCCTTCAAACGGAGACGGCGACGAGCGGTGGCTTGAACAGACGCAGGGGCGACGGCGGCGGCCGAACCCTTCTCTAGCGTCGACCGCACTCTTCTCCAGCGGCGGCGTCGAGTCGTCGTCCTCCTTCTCGGCAACGTCGGTGACGGCGACGAATGGTGGGAAGAGGGGTGGCGGAAGAAACCGTGAAGAAGAAAAGAAAAGAAAGGGGGTGGGTGTCCTGATAAGAAAGTGTGAATATGAATAAATGAAAGGAATTAGGATTTTTTTTAAGGGGAAGGGTATTTTTGAGTTTTCACGGTGGGTGTCCTCATTCCACGGTGTGTGCGTTTAGTCAATGGGTGTCCTCAATAACCCTGTGTGTGTATAACCGGGACCTTATTTAAATTTTGACCCAAATGGTTGTGGCCCTACGTACTAAACCTTAAATAAACAACTTAATTGTGATATAGGCATAGGTTATTTGCCCCACCAACTAGGTTAGATGCACTCCCCAATTCTTACATCACTTCAAAAGGGACAATTATTAGATGCACTCCCCTTAAATTATCTAAATCATTTTTCTCTTAAAAAATACGCTTCACCCATAAAATTTTAATTTTTCCATCATCTTCCATATGAAAAAGTTGCCCCCATACCATCCCAACCTCGCACACGTTGCCCACACCCCCACCAGCCCGCGTCGTGCAGTCCCCTCTCCTCTCTTTCCTCCTTTCTCCTATCCCTTCTAGGTTTTTTTTGTTACAAAACCCAACCCACCTCATCACTCCAACCCCCATCTCCCTGACACATGTATTACCACACATCCTCATTCCTGATTTCTGGATATATATATGTACACGAGCCTCCATTTCCTTTTTTCTTTTGTACAATTCCTTCGCGCAACAACATGCAAGTTTGTTTGTTTACTTTCGATAAACTAGGGTCGAAAAGTTATATCATTGTCGTTGTCGACAATAGTGTATATTTTTTTGATAAATTATAGTCTTTTTTTTAAAAATTATTTATAAAGCAATATTGTATATTTTCAACAATGGTCTGTCGAAAATATGTATTTTTATTTTTTTTTAGAATTTCTAAATTTTGTATGAGACTTTGAACAGTTTTGAGTGAAGTTGACTGTGGCTGTCAGAGATGGCGGCGACGTCTGCTTTTTCAATTAGGATTTATTAAAAGAGGGTAGTGTTGAAAAAGTTTTGAGTGGAAGAAAATAACGATGAAATGATCGAACTTGTTTTTTGATCTGCTTTGAATTTGTTTGTTTTGATTTGGATCTGCGTTGATTAAAGCAGAACAGATCTTAAAAAATCTCAGAAATAATCTGGAAAAATCTGCTTTAATTTTGTTTTCAGAATTTATTTCCGAGAAAAAAAGCAAATATTCGAATTCCTTTTCGAAAATTTACTATTTTTACGAAACACTTTCCCGAAAATTTGCAATTGTTTAGGATTTTAATTCAGTATATTACTTTTTCGAAAACAAATTCAGCGGAAAATTATTATTGTATATTTTTTTTGAGATAATTCCTGGGTAAATTAATAAAAGGCTAGTATTATATTTTTAGGTATAATATTTTTTCTAAAAAAAAAAAAAAAAAAAAATTGGGGGTGAACTGTGAATTCAGACAACAAAACCACACTCACATTTGGCGTGCGGCCTAAAACCCTAACACCGTTTCTCTTTCATCTAATCAGCTAAGCTATGACTGTGGAAACGATGCAACGGAGCAAGCCACGATGGGGTGAGCTTGAGGAAGACGACGGAGAAGATTTGGATTTTTTGTTGCCGCCGAAGCAGGTGATCGGTCCCGACAACAGCGGGATAAAGAAACTAATTGAGTACAAATTCAACGATGAAGGTAACAAGGTTAAATTAACCACCACCACGCGCATCCGAAAATTGGCCAATGCGCGCCTCAGTAAACGCGCCATCGAGCGCCGCTCGTGGCCCAAGTTTGGCGACGCCGTGCACGAGGATGTCGGTGCTCGCCTCACCATGGTCTCCACTGAAGAGATCCTTCTCGAACGCCCACGCGCCCCTGGTAAATTCGTCGTCGCTCTCATACATATATATATATATATTGATTGCGGTTTCAGTGTCGGGTCTTGTACATTTTCAATGATTTGATTGTACTGTAATTCAATTTTAGATTTTAGAGTTATTATTTTAAAGAAATTGATGAAAATGTATGTAAATTCTGTTGTGAATTGTGATACCATTCCCATGGCTTATTTATTGTGATGTGAATCTGAATTTTGATATGAGAGGAGGGGTTTTATGTAAAATAGAACAGATACTCGAAAGTTTTATTGGTTCAGTAGTATTTTGCTTGTTTATGCAACTTCTAGTTATGAGAAGTCTGAAATGTCAGGAATAGGATTGGGTTAATGATATTGATATCACTTGTTAAGATCCTTATTTTCATGAATACTTTCCAAATGACTCTTATTGTTATTGACATTGTGTTCTTCAACTCTTAATTATGCACCAAATATGCTCTGGCTAGGATGTGCATTTTGGGAGTTCTTTTGGTTTCAATGGCAATGTCGACTAGTGCTAATTATCCTTGTCAAATCCATGAACTTGGTTCGATGAGCTTCACCACTTTTAAAAGTTACTGTATAATTTCTGTTAGTACTCTTCTTCCTTCTGCCATTGCCATTCTAAGTACCATCTCATCACCTCTGTCTGATCACCATTTATTAAGGCTAGGACTAACAGTGTTGAATTTGTTATTATTTTGACACCATACTTTCAATGTTACAAGTTGATAAGTTCTGGAGTGGTGCTTTTTTTTTCTTTTCTGTAAAGAGCTTAGCCAGCTGGCTTATCTCATTTGGTATGCAATGGGAAACAGGTGCTAAAGCAGATGCACCTAAGGATTCTGGAGATCCTTTAGCTGCGAGAGGAGGAGCTGTACTCATGGTTTGTAGGACCTGTGGGAAGAAGGGTGATCACTGGACCTCGCGTTGCCCTTACAAGGATCTATCTCAACCTACCGATACCTTCACTGATAAGCCCCCAACGGAAGCCAACGCCCCAGCAGGTACTACAAAGGGGACATACGTTCCTCCTAGCCTGAGAGGAGGTGTTCCTGAGAGGAGTGGTACTGATATGAGACGCAGAAACGAGGAGAACTCAGTCAGGGTTACAAACCTTTCTGAAGACACCAGAGAGCCAGATTTGCTTGAGCTTTTCCGCCCCTTTGGCTCGGTGAGTCGTGTCTATGTTGCTATTGATCAGAAGACGGGGACGAGCAGAGGATTCGGGTTTGTTAACTTTGTCAGCAGAGAAGATGCTGAGAGAGCTATCAACAAGCTTAATGGGTATGGTTATGATAATCTTATCCTCAGAGTTGAATGGGCAGCTCCTAGGGCGAACTAATTTCTCGAACGAGAGGTTCGACTCTGTTGTCTTATTAATAAGTACTTCTCTGTCATTTGGACATCATATTATTTTGTTGTTTCTATTATGTGGATATGCGGTGTTGTTGGATTTTGATGAGACTTGTGAATGGACGGGGCTTACTTTATTTTGTCACACCTGATAGTATTATTTACCTGATGACTTGTTTTTTTATCAGATGTTTGGATGTCCTTCTGTATATCTTTATAGTTTAACTTGTTTTTTATCAGTTGTTTGGATGAGTTTAACTTGTTTTTTATCAGATGTTTGGATGCGCAGCAGCAGGCAGGTTTTTTTTTTTTTTTTTACTTTCGACAAACCAGGGTCGAAAATATGTATATTATTTTTTAGTTTTCTAAGATTTTTTTTTTAGAATTTCTAAATTTTGTATGAGACTTTGAACTGTTTTGGGTGAAGTTGGCAGCGGCTGCTGGAGATGGCGGCAGCGTCTGCTTCAATTAGAGTTAGGATTTTAATGTTGTAAGGAGAGTGTATTTACTAGAGCCCAAATCTATCTGCCACACTTGTATATTTTCTACACGCAGAATTCTTTTATTATTAATATGAGACTGACTTATAAAATTGTTATATTTTGTCAATATTTCATAAAGTCAATAGTCTAGTCTAGACATGTGCAATCGTTTAAAACCGTCAGTTAAGGTTTGCCAAAAATTTGCAATCGAATATCAAGATTTCTTACTAGAAAAGAATCCGCTATTGAGTGGGCACCCATAGCAGCAAGATATGATATACTGACCTATTCATAGCCTTAATTGTAACTTCATCGACTATCAAAAGGCCGGAGCAGAATCCGACACGGTGTCTATATCATCAATCATCATACTAGTTTCATTTCAGAGCAGTAGAAGGCCTATTGGTCACGCATCTCTACGCTTCCTCTAATATGCAAAATGGGGCGCGAAACCTTCATTGCTTTGTCGTGAAGGTTGTCCTTGGTATACGCCTTCTTGCGCTTAGAATGACTGATCTGAGTATGCCTTTGTCTAGTCGATAGTCTAGTAGTGCGTGAAACCGAATCGACAATTCAGCAATTTGCCGATTTGTTTGTTTGGTTGGGTTTTTTTTTCTTACTCCGTTTTCGCTCGCTTTTTTGTACGTTTTAACTCTTTTTTTAGAAAATATATTACTAAAACTTAATACTACAAATTATATAACTTAAATTTATACATATAAAATATAAGAATTGTGTATTAAAAAAAATATCGACGAAACAACGGTTTTTATTTTGGCTAACTGAAATCAAACCGTAAAATAACGATTAAGATTTGATTTTTGAACCGCAACTGTCGATTTGACCAAACCGACGGTTTAGCCGGTTTGAACTGCCCATGTCTAGTCTCGTCTAGTCAAAAAATTAATCAGATGCAAATTGAAGGATGGTAGCTTGAAGTCAAGATTTTTTTTATTATTTAAACTCTTTTTTTTTTACAAATAGCAAATTACATAGCTCGATAAACATATAGATTCAGCTAAAACTCCGCTATGTCCGCTATCCACTGAGGCAAATCTCCATCTCTCCAATCGTAAGAAGAGTGTGTTGTCGCTGCCCTTCCCGCCAGTTGATCCGCAACTTCATTCCTAGTCCTGGATATATGTGAGAGCTTGCACACTACAAACTTCCCTTTTAATTCATGTATTCTATCCAAAACAAACCCCTCCGGCCCCCTAAGTTCCTCTTTCCCCGTGATCATCTTGATTGCATCCTTGGAGTCCGACATCACTTCCGCCTTTAGAACATTATTTTCCAAACACCAATCGAGACCTTCTTTTATAGCCCATAATTCCGCCCCTACTATTGACCCCGGGTTTGGGATTGGCCGTCCTCTTGCTGCCCATGATGTTTTGTCCGGTCTCCCAACGATCACTCCCACTCCAAAGAGGCTTGCCCATTCCTTATATGCTGCATCTACCTTCACTCTGAATCAATCAGTTTCCCCATCTGCCCTGTTCTCCTGCCTTGCTTCTTGTGTCAGTTTCACTCGAGCCTTCAGCCTTTGGAAGTCCCGTAGCAGATTAATTGCCCAATCCGCCTTGGCTCTGCTTCCTGCTCCTCCGCCCGGTCCATGTGGTGCGTCTTTGGTTTCATGTAATACTACACATCTCTGTTTCCAGACCCCCCAAGCTTGCATGACAAATTCTTCCCACTCTCTCGTACCTTTGCTCATGTATATTTTTTGCACCAAAACCCCAATTGGTATCCTCTCACACCCTTTCATCTCCGGCCACCACCCCTTTTCCTTCCAGCTTCTTTTGCAAAGGGGCAGAAAAACAGAACATGCGTGGTCGTGGCCTCGCGTGCTCTACACCATTGGCATAAAACTTCAGTTGGAACGTGGTGTCTATTTAGGTTGGCTTCCGCTGGGATAATGTCCAGTAACACCCTCCACCAGAAAACCTTCACCTTTGGGGGTACATTTAGTTTCCAAGTTTTCTTCCAAATTTCTGCTTGTCTTCCATCTTCGGAACACGAGGCTTGCTCCTTTTCTTTGTCGTTCATACTCAAAGCTTTCCAATACCCCGACTTGACCGAATACTTGGCTTTTCGGTCTGGCTTCCAGAAAATTGAGTCCCTCGCATCCTCTCCTCCAATAGGCGTATTCATTATAGCTTGGGCCTCATATGGCAGGAAGGCTTCCGCTACCAGTGCCTCGTCCCACTCATTTCCATTTTTAATGAATCTGCTGACCCATGAGCTGCTGGCAATCCTCGACATAATTCGTCCCTCCGATAAGCCATGAACCCATCTATCTTTGAATATTTTAACTGAATCACCCTTGCCTATTCTCCAGTACATTCCTTGATCCACTAACTCCCTGCTCCAACAAAGTGACCTCCATATGAAAGACGGATTCCTCCCCACCTCCGCCTCCATAATTCCCGTATGCTTAAAATACCTCGCCTCCAGCACCCTTGACACCAAAGCATCCGGTCGCTCTGCCACCCTCCATAACTGTTTTGCTAATAAAGCCTTGTTGAATTAAGTTAGGTCCCTAAAAGCCAATCCTCCCTTATCTTTTGGCTGACAAAGTGTTCCCCATTTTTTCCAATGCATCCGCTTACCTTCTTTTTTATAACCCCACCAAAAATCGGCCATAATCTTCTTCATATCATTACAAATGGTGGTCGGTATCCGGAAACATGACATCGCATATGTCGGTATTGCTTGTAGTATTGCTTTAATTAATACCTCTCTTCCCCCATCAGAAAAATCACTTTCCCTCTAGGCCTCCACTCTCTTTTTCACCCTATCCCGCAGATATCCAAACTGAAGGCGTTTTGCTCTCATTGAGTATGTGGGCAATCCCAAATACACCTCATGCCCCATAGTCGATCGTATCTGCAAAACTTCTTTAACATCTCTGACATTCTCATGTTTTGTTTTTGGGCTGAACGTGACTGCCGACTTCTCATAGTTGACCTTCTGCCCCGATAGTCTTTCGTAATTTTGCAGCACACTTTTAACTGCAACCCCGTTCACCCTGTTGGCCTTGAAAAATAATAGGCAGTCGTCGGCGAAGAAGAGGTGAGTTATACTCTGAGCCTCCCGTGCCACTTTGACCCCCATTACCCCTTGCGCATTTGCAACTTGCTTCAATAAACTTGACAAACCCTGTGCACATAACACGAATAGGAAAGGGGAGAGAGGGTCCCCTTGTCTTAGTCCCCTTGTTGGTGAGACACTTCCTATTGTGTTTCCATTCACTCTAAAGGAGTATCTTACAGTTTTGATGCAGTTCATAAGTAGCTTTACCCACTTTCCCGAAAAACCAATTTGCTTCAGAATGCATTCCAAATAGTTCCACTCCACTCTGTCGTACGCCTTGCTCATGTCCAGTTTTAGGGCCGCGTATCCCTCCTTACTTTTGTTGTTTCTAATCCAGTGCATACATTCATACCCCAATATCACATTATCCGAGATCAATCTTCCCGGTGTGAATGCACTTTGGTTATCATCTACAACCTCTGCCATTATTTGCTTCAGTCTATTCGTGATCGTTCTCGCCAGAATTCTATAGATGACATTGCTCAGGCTGATCGGCCTGAAGTCAGCCACTGCCCTTGGGTCCTTCTTTTTTGGAATGAGCGTAATCCAGGTTTCGTTCCACTCCATAAGGTCCTTTCCTTCATTTAGTACCGCTAGTATGTTCGATGTTATTTCATTTCCCACCTCCTTGCCTTCGTATGGAATACCTTCGTGTTTCTATCCCCATCTTTCAACCAGGATATGCGTGCTCTTTGTTGCCATTTCATGCTCTCTTGAGTTTGAAGTCTTTCCAGTTTCTCCTCTAGTTGTCGTACTTCATCCACCCTCAATTCTTCCTGTTCATTGTTAAGCAAATTATTAATACTTGCCTGGCACCTTTTGATCTCATTTTTAGTCCCCCCCACCTTCACTTTTGCCCACTTATCCAACCGTTTACTGCATTCCTGTAGTCTCCTCATGACACTCCCCCCTGCTCCCCTCGATTCCAACCTTCTGCCACCACTTTGCTGTAGTCGTCCTCCAAGAACCAGGCTCTTTCGAACCTAAAACATCTGCTTCCCACCTGTTCTCGCCTCCCTACATCCCCATTCATAGTCATTCGAACTGGTCTATGGTCAGAACCATAAAAATCAAGGTTCTTAACCTCCCACCTTTGTGCTTGATCCAACCATTCTTCATTTGCAAAAATTCTATCCAATCGTTCTTTAACTGCTTGCTCCCCCTTTCTTCTATTCCCCCATGTAAAAAACGGCCCTGCTGCTTTTAAATCCTTCAAACCTAGATCCTCCATCACTCCTCTAAACTCCCCCATCTGATTATATGGCCTTATAGTGTTGTTATCTCCCCCTGTTTTCTCATCTAGGTATAGGATCTCATTAAAGTCTCCTCCTACCACCCAAGCTCTTGGCTCCCCAACATGTGACATTCTTATTTTCCTCAACAATTCCCATGAAAATTTCCTTAAATGGGTCATAGGTGCCCCATAAAAACCCGTAAAACGCCAAGTCATATCATCATCACTAACAACACAATCCAAATGACCATTCGAGTACGAAGATAAAGAAATTTCCATTGATGCTTTTCCAAATAAAATTAGACCACCACTACTGCCCTTAGCATCACATCCCACACAAAAAGTGAAACCTAACAAAGACTTCCAACTAGTACAAACTTTAACTGGCAATTTAGTTTCAGAAATAAACAAAAGATCCGGGTCGTTTTCAGCAACAAGTTGCTGTAAGGCCTGGAACGCACGCTTGTTCCCGAGTCCCCGTGCGTTCCAAAATATGGCGATCATTTCTGCCGGCGGTGCCGAGTCGAATCGGACACCGCCCCTGCCAGCTTGGCCTCGCGTTCCTCCTGGCTTTTTGTTTTCTTTCCCGTTCCCCCCTTTCCTTCGCCATCTGTCTCCTGGTCTCCTCCTTCACTTCCTTCCTTGCCTTCTCCCCCCATGAGTCTGCCTCTTTTCTTAAGTGGTTGTGTTATCATCTTTGCATCTCCTCTTGGTGTCTCCCCTACCTTTCCGTTCAATCCAGCCCCCACCGCTTGAAGTATCGGGTTATTCCCTAGCACTGCTTGTTTGAGATGTGGAGTTGGTATGAAATTCTCCACTCCAAAGGAGCTCCCTTGCATCTGCACCCCCTGTCCTGAGTGTCCCTCAAACCCCCCATAAGGGGGATAAGAGTTCATATATGCATAGTATCGCATACTGTTGGATAGCTTGAACATCTCCTCCTCTCCATGATTTTCTGGGATCGATAAGAACTGATTAGTATCAAAGTTTTGCATCATTACCTCATTTCCTGCCTTAACTGGTTTTGGTTGGTTGTGCTTGTGTTTCAGTACCACTCGTGGATTGGACGATACTTGCACTGCCTTCCCTTTATCTTTCGCTGCATTAACCCCCGGGGCTACTGTTTTCTTCTTCCCGATGCCCTGTTGTTTGGCCCATTCGAAATCCTCTTGAGTTGGAGCTTTCTGACTATCCGCCTTCAGCCATGCCGGATATTTGATCTCTTGGTCCCTCTGTTGTTCCCCATCCTCAAAGTTGGTTGGGCAGTCCTTATCCATATGTGTAACTACTCCACAAATTCCACAGAATTCCGTAAGCTTCTCATACCTAAAAAGCACCAACCTGTTCTCCCCCTCTACCGTGGTTGAGGTCCCCCTGGTTAGAGCTTTCGTGATGTCTGTCATTATTCTCACTCTTAAGCATCTCCCCCAGGTGGCATTGGTAGCTGGTTTATCCACCTCCAGTACTTCTCCTACTCTTCCTCCCATCCTTCTTCCTACTTCCTCATTCATCAAGTTGAGTTGTAGCCCATGAAGTTGGACCCAGTAAGGTGCCTTATTGAATATGACTGTGGTTGGACACTCTTTCCCAGTAAGTTTCGCCAGCAAAAGTGAGGTGCCATTCAGATTCCATGGCTGCTTATAGTGTGCTTTATTGCAGTCCACCTTTGCTCCAAACTCCAAGACGAAGAGCCCATCACCTACTTGCGACACCTTTAAGTAACCTTCCAGCGTCCATATCTTCTTCATAGCCGTGGTTAGCTCCATCGGGCCCATGTTCCTTCTTACTGTGTATCTCCCCAACAATATATTTTCCGGTTTTGATAGCTCCGTCGTCGGGATCTCCATCTCCTCCTCCGCTGGTGGTACAATAGAAATCTTACTCATTCCCTCATTCAGATTTTCAGCCATCTCTCTTTAGTAAGGATGCACTCTTAGAGAAAATTCTAAGGATTCAAATAACTTTGATTCACTCAATGGTGAATAACAGGGCCCCAGAAACTGGGTATTTATAGTCATACCGACCGATTTTTCCCCCAATCTATTACCGAGTTGTACTTACAAGAAAGATTATACTCATTGCGTCGCTTCGTAAACCGTAGATATCCTGCAGAAACTGAATTTTGATTACCTCAATCCGGCGGAGTAATGATCGCCATGATTGAGCGTGCGAGCCCTAGTTCCTCCCGAGATCCCCAAAATTAAAATCGCACACACTCGATGTGTAATCGCCCACAATTTTTGTGGTTGTTAGAATGTACTAGTAAACTCTTAAAAGCCACATAAATTCATTCCCACAAATCACCCAACATTCCAACAATAAAAATTATAACACAAAAATCCCTTAATGGAAAATAAATTGACATTATACAAATTCCCCAATAAATCATCGGCTAAACAAATTAAATATCAACTATAATATGTTAACTAGTACTCCTCTTTCACTAACATGTTCCATGATCTTCCTCCAAATCAAGCATACAAGTGCAAGAAACCAAGAGCTTTTACCTCTTTTTTTTCTTTTTTGAAAAAAGAAACCCACGAGTTAATAAATGGAAAACTTGAATATAAAATATTAACCAAATTGGCTGCATGTATATTGACCTACAACTAACGTAAATAACAAACCTTGACTTGTACGCTTAGTTAGTTGACTAATCTCACTTGTTTGATAATTAACTCTAACTAATTATTGAATATCAAGGCTTTGCTTTTCATATTTTCGTGCATAGTTTTACTTAAGAGAAAATGATACTCCCTCCGTCCGCCTATAAGTGTTACGTTACTTTTTGGCACAAAGATTAAGAAAAGTGATTAAATAATAGATATAGTACAAGTGATCGATGTGATTGAGAGATGAGAGAGATAGAGAGAAAATGTAAGATATAAAGTGAAGTGTAAGAAAAAATATTTAACAAAAAAGGTATGGGAAGCTTATAGGCGGACGGACCAAAATGGTAAAATGGAAAGCATATAGGCGGACGGAGGGAGTATATTAATATATTAAACAATTTGTAACAACAAATCAGAGTGGCGCAGCGGAAGCGTGGTGGGCCCATAACCCACAGGTCCCAGGATCAAAACCTGGCTCTGATAATTTAAAATTTTTGTTTTAAGTATATTTTTTCAATTATTCAATTGAATTTTTATCTCAAAATATCATAATTGTGATATAATTTAATAATTCATACTATATGATTAAGGGGCCGAATCAAGAATCAAAGTATATAAAATAATGAAGAACAAACAAAGTAGTTCAAAAATCACAATCGCACAAACACTCTACTATAGAATATATACACTCCAAAAACATCAGGACAAAATCTCAACCCACATTCAACCACAACCACTCTTTTTTTAAAAGATTTTAGGCAACCGCGCACGGCTGAGCCACCGACACAGTGACATTCCTCGGAAAGAAATAAGAATTACAGTAAATCCAATTCACAAATTCCAAAGTTACCCCTGCGCCATCATTTTCCTCCCAATTTTGTCCCGAAGCATCCTTTCCATAACTGGCTCCAACTCACGCACAGCTCACTTATTCATCAATGCTGAGCTGTGATCCTCTGCGGTTAGCATCAGCTATCTGACAATAGAGACTCATGCCTAAACAGATCGTACGGCGACCACAGGTTATCCAAGGTACAAGCTCTCTTTGCGTCGAGCCGTAACCAAGGCTTTCCTTTGCCGCTCCAGTGTAACAGGCTCACTGGACCGGGGTGCAAATCCCTACACAGCCCTTCGATGTTATCGCCGCCGAGGCCGTGCTGGTTCCACCGGTGCTCCACTCCTCTCACATTTCCGGCGAAAACTAACAGGAACGGCGGCAGAGATCCCAATTCATAAATTCTGTATCGTTTTTGAATTCTCATCCAGTGCTCAAGTTTCTGCGTCACGCCCGTACTTCGCCAGTTATTTAAATCGATCACCATTACGCCGGTGTTGAAATAACAGGCGGATCGGCTTCGGAACGTGCCGGAGAAAAACGGATTTGACCAGAATTTCTCCGTGAAGTAATGGCTGAAATTTGCGTGACAGTATTCTGGCGCACCGAGGACGTGAGAATCGAGATCGATTCGCCAGAGCTTTGCAATGTCGTCGACGACAATTAGGTCAGAATCGAGGTAAATGATGCGGGAGACGGAGGAGGGGAGGAGTTCAGCGAGGTAAATTCGGGCGTAATTGAGTGGTTGATCGAGGGCGCGGCGGACGGAGGAGGAGATGAGGTGGATGACGGTGGCTGGATTGAAGGAGTAGAGGTGGAATCGGAGATAGGGGAAAGTGGAGGCGATGGTTTTGCGGAGGTGGGGGTGATGTTGGGGAATGGCGAGGAAATGGAAAACTGTGTTTTCAGGGCAGGTGGAGTGTTGGAGAACGGACAGGACGGCGGCGATTGAGCCGCGGAGGTAGGGGGTGGTGTAATCGAGAGTCATGGCGATGTGGACGTCGGAGGAGTTGCAGGAATTGCCGTTGCGGAATGCAGGAGCTTCATGGAACTGCGGAGGGTTGGCGCCGGAGTGTGGAAGGAAGAGGAGGAAGATTGTGGCGGCGATTAGGCGGAGCATGGTGGTTGATTTTGCGGTGAGGCCTCAACAGAGGATGTAGAATTGCATATGAATGAAATAAAGAGAGGAAGAAGAGGACGACAGTGATGGGTGAATCCGTGAATCTATAGTGGAATGACATTTATACCCTACATAAAAAAAATTGGGGAATTACATTTGTCGAATCAAGTGGAGAGATTTATACCGACATGATAAATTCCTCTTCTAAAATAATATTCTCTCTCCAATTTTATTATGCCCACTTCTTCGGACACGGATTATTGTGAGGTTCATTAAATAAAGTGAGTAAATAAGTGATGGTAGGAGGGGAAATATTGTTTTAAAAAAGGGTATAGACATAATAAAATTGAACAACCAAAAAAAGAAAGTTGGAATAATTAAATTGGATGGAGGGAGTACTAGTAAGATGTTATTACTCGATTATGAATTTTAACTTGAAAATAGTCAGATTTTGATTCTCTAATTTCTTCTAATCATATCATAATAATGTAATCTCTAAGTTTTAAGTTGAAATTGTGAAAAAGAAAATCATAATTTGAATAGTGTGATTCAATTGTACAATTATGAAAAGAAAATTAAAAAATTTAATATCATCATCATTAAAAATAATGCCCCTGCAATTTAATTCAAAGAATATATTGTGACTCATAAATTTGTCGTCAAGGATTTTGTAATGACCATGCACCTCCATAATTAATAGTCAAATATTATACAGATCCCCAAAATTCTAAAAAGAAAATATGTTGGGGGTATAAATGAGAATTCAAATGCCATGCTGATTGCATTTGTATTTAGTGCGAGAGGGGGACCGGGACCAAAGTTTTATGAAATCCAGGCTGGAAAGGGTTTAGATTATTTTTTTAATGAAGGGGCAACAATCCTGTGGTGGTGGTTGCACGAACAACTTTCTGCAACCGTACTCGTGAACCGTAAGTTGTCGAGCCGACGGTCCAGATCTCACATCATCATTTATGGCGGCACTAAGCTGTTGCTAATTACGAAATTTAGAGTAGATTAGGGGACTATTGCCTAATTCTCGTTCGTAAATCTCATCGCCGCCGAATGGAAGCTGTAATTAAGCCCCTAATTATGGAAATCTGCACTTTTAATCTTTTTTGTTTTTAAATTATTTTATTTTATTACTCGTTCTCAATTTTCTTATCTTAAGCAAACGTGTTTTTTTAGTTTAGGTAGTGATATTATTATCTGTGCGTTAACTATAGATTGGGAAAATATCATTATAGTAATATGAATATATTAATACTTGCTAATTACTCGTCTCGTTTACAAACAAATGACGTTTTATCTTTTTTAGTATTTTTTTATGAATAACAATAAAAGGAGGAAAATGTATTAATAAGTTTGTCTATGAAGAGTGATGTTTGTGTACCATTGATTGTATCTATACAATCGAAATTGAACTCCAATTATTTGAGTTAAATATTGAATCAAAGATTAAATTAAATAAATTAAACATTAAAATTCAAATGCATATATACACTCAATTGTATAAAATAATTTATCCATTAATTAATAATTCGCTTACTAAATTTATAATTTTAACTTACCATAAATATATTTTCCACATCTCTAAAGTAAGAAAGAAAGAATTAATTAAAAAGATAAGTTGAAAATTATGAATATTTTAAAAGTAAAAAGGAAAAATAATTAAAAAAAAAGTTAAAACAACATTTAAATATGTACGAACATATTATGCTAAAATGTCATTTATTTGTAGGGGAATGGAGTATTTTATATGACAAGGAATGATATCCATTTGTCGCTCAACATACTTGCTCGCATTTTATTACATACTCCCTCCAATTTTAATAAGTGTTATTTTAAAATTTTTTCAACAAATTAAGATTATAAATTGTGGTATATATTACTCTTCAGTAATTATAACTAATTTTAATATAGAAATTATCTTTGATAAGGAATGTGATCAAGAATATATAACTACTAGTATTCATAAATCAAATTAATTTTGGTATAAAGATAATTATGAAATTTATTTATGAAAATATTTTTAGCAAATGAGTAAAGCTAAAATAGTCAAAATTAAAGAAAAAATCCACACTTATTTTAAAATTAGTTAAAAGCCAAAGTGATACAGTACTTATTAAAAATCGGTGAAAGTATTACTCCCTCCATTTTTTTTTTAAATGATGTTTTAGACATTTTTTCTTGTATATAATTAAATGATGTTTTAGAATTTTTACACTGTTTATTCCAATTATATCCTCCCTTTAACTTTAAACTGAATTGAAATTTAATGTGCACTATGAAATAAAATTAATGTAATTAAAAACCTCCTTTATTATTTAAAGGTATACTTATCCATACATGTCCCGTCTTAATTCTAACAAAACCAGAGGGAATATTTATTTATATTTTAGGGGATGTTTATTAAAAGAAGCATGTTTTTAGACTTATTTTAGACCTTGGATATGCAAATGGAGGTGGCAAGGTACACTATTTAAATGTGTCGGAAGTCACGTATTATTAACAATCATTGTTTAATAATTTAATAATTTGGTCAATTATTTGCTGTGAATATTAGAGAAATTATGAATTTTTACAGGCGTTATCTTGGTTCAAGGACAACAGTTTGGACAACTTTTTTTTTAATCAGGCAAAGTAAACCAAATTTTATTGAAATGGTAAAGTGGTACGAGGGGTACCAATTAACCTACATAGTGTAAGACTCAAAAAGAAAGAAAACACAATTACAAAGTATTTTCAAGGCATTGATCTAAATATGTTCCATCCTGATCTCAAAATCTATCTTTTATTTCATCGTATGCCTTTTTCTTGTCCCAAATTTCATTTTCAAAAAACATCTTATTTTTCCACTTTCACTACACAGATTCACATTCCTATTACAACTTTTTCACTTTCTTTGTAGTGATCAAAGCCGAGAACTGTTGGAAATGTTCAATAACGCTTGCTTGTGGTATTGTTGAGATATTCCCCAATTTTAGCACTTCAGTCCAGATTTGTTGAGTTTCCTTGCAATTGATGAATAGGTGGTCCGTCGTGTCCGTGATCTCCCTGCATATTTGTCACTTTGCGTCGTCGTCTGAACTGATGATTCTTCTTCTTTTCAGATTGTCCCTCGTTGGTAGCTATTCCCCAGTAGCCTCCATGTTGTATTGTTGAAGGTGATGTTAAAATTGTTGTAGATGCTATTAATGGTTCGGATACTATAGTTTCCACTTTCGGTGATTATGTGTTGCGCTTGTCGTAACCTGATGACAAGCTTTTCAAACGTTTTAGCTATTTATGTCAAACGGGTTGTCAATATGTTAGCGCATAATTTAGCTAGAAAATTCCATTTTTTCGTCAGTCCTTGTACATGATTAGACCCACTAAACTTTGTAGTTGGACTAACATGTTAATTTGCGTTTGCAATAATGAAAGCTAATCTTCCATTGATCTATTTTTTTTTTAAATAGTGACTCGAATGTATAATTACACTAATTTAGACATTGGTGTCTAACCACCTAAATTATACGGAGTATCATTTAGTTAACGTTAGTAAGGATTAAATGACCCGGTGATAGACAAATACTTGGTCTTTAATTTTTTTTGCTTTCTTTAGTTATATTTTTTAAATCCACCTTTTTTTTCTTATATATAAAATAAATAAATCCGTTCATATTTAAGTACACAAAGTTTCAAATGCATCGAGTGTATGGTGCACTCGTTATACATTTTTCAGTTAAATGTTTTATTAGATCTAGTATGTGAAGTACTCAATTGAACCGTAAATACACAGTGGATATGCGACAATGACAATCTTTAGACAACCGCGAAAACACCACAAAAAATACATGTTTTGTAGTGTACAACATCCAACCATAGCATAGACAATTTCAACGAAGAAGTTGCACAAAAATAATAAGTGTAAGGGATGGTGACGGGTGAGCTTACGACTGCAATATGCATACAAACTTTTGCCCATAATTTTAGGAGGGAATAATGAAGTGGTGAAGAATTTATGTGGATGCATATATATAAAGATGCCAAAAACGACAAGAATTATGTAGGATTAATCGTTATCATGTTTATTATTATTATTATTTTGACTTACCTGGACAATTGACCTCTATACCTGATTTTTTAATTTACTTTTATAAATGGCCATACATATATGTGTCGATAATATTGGTTCACGCGGCAATTATTTAATAATGACAAATTTTTAAATGCATACCTCATTTTTTAAATTTATTTTTATAAATGGTCCTACATATATGTGTCGATAATATTGGTTCACGCGTCAATTATTTATTAATGACAAAATTTTAATGCAATTTGATGAATACATCTAATTAAATTTTAAGTAATTTTATATAACAAAGTTAAAAATGTGGCACAATTTCACCAATTGTATTATACAATTAAGTGTATATAAGTATGATTTATTTATAATACTATATCTAAATAAATGTTTTAAAATTGCTGGAATTTACTTTTGTCTTGAGCTTACAGTTGGAATAAGTTTGTAATAGAGATGTATCTAGAATCTTGTTACAAGTGGATCATTTTTTTATATTATAATATTATAATATCATACTAATTTAAATTAAAAAAATTAAGACAATTTTTTTATAAAATAAAATTTTGAGAGGATGGCTTGAGATCCTATCTCACAATAATACAATGCATCATTTAAACATAACATTTTAAAAGAATGAATGTTAATTTGTTAACGGTTTTACTGTAAAATCGTCCCTCAACGCAAGTGTAAGATCCTTAAGGCATTTATTCATTTTAATAAGAAATTTTAGTTCCTCTATTGGAATTTTATGATTGGGCAAAGAGAACTTTGGGGACTTCAATCTTCTAAATTTCGGTTGTATATACCCAGCCCAGTTCTACCGGCTCGGCCCAAATCATTATTTCTTGAATCAAGAAAAAGGAAAGGGCTCGGTTATACTTATACAAGCACCAACGTATTGAGGACACCCAACGAACATTTTTTTCAATCTAAAGGGCATGTGAAATGTCTCATATACCTCTCGTGTAAATTTAAAAAAAAAAAAGATGAGTACACCTCCATTATATTTTTGACAAAATCATTCCACCACAACACCACCACCTCCCCAAAAATCTTCCACCACTTAGGAGGAATTATTTTCGAATAATTAGTGTTTGTTCATGAAAAAATTTCAAACAATTTGTGTTTGTTCATAATTTTTTTCCGAACAACTTGAGTTTGTTCATGAATTTTTTTTGAACAAGATGTCCGATCTTTTTTTTTTCGGACAAATATACCAAATTCGGAAAAAAATTAAAAAAAGTAATTTATTTTGGCGATTTTGAACACATAAAAAAAAAATCAAACAAAGTAATTGGATTCGGCAATAAATTTCGAACAAACACCAAAAAATTGATTTTTTTTGGATCTGAAATATGTATAAACCAAAACCCTAATTTTCCTAAATTTACCGGCGAGGCTGGGCAACGTGAGCGGACGCGGCGCGACGGGGATGGGCGGACCGCGGACGTGGCTCGACGGGGAGGGGCTTCGAACAAACGCCAATGGAGTTATGTGTGAATGGCCGACGGCGAGGCTTGAGGGAAGCGACGACGAGGTTGTAGAGACTTTTTTTTACAGAGGAGGGGAGGCCGTGTCGAGGGAAGGGGAAGCCGGTGACGAGAGGAAGGGAGGGGAGGAGAAGCCGGCAACGCTGTCGGCGCAGTTGGGGAGGGGGAGGGAAGGGGGTGAAATTTTTAGAGTTTTAAAACAAATGTGGTGGATGTTGAATTTTATTAAAGAAGGGTATTTTGGGGTTTTTCACGTGGGTGTATTTAGCCCGTGAATGTCCTCAATAGATCCATGTGTGTATAACCGTGGCCAAAAGGAAATCAAAGCGTATCACTACACATGGATATATAAATAAAATAAGAGATAAACTATTTAATTAATGGCTAATACAATAGCTCCAACTGCCAAACTAAAATCCAGAGTGTGTTTGTGATTGCTTATGATCTTGAATATGTGAATAAAATTAAGATGTGCACAACTTTCCCCATCTCTGATACTTTATGCAAATCTACTGCTTTTACCATAATTGGAGAAAAAGAACATAATCAAATGAACTACTTTACCGAATGGAGGGATACAACCAGTTATACGATTGTTCGTTGTTTCGTGTCGATATGATTGTGACACGACAATAAAATTAAACACGAACTAAACATATATATTGACACGAACGTAAAAAAAATTGTGTCAACACGACAAGATATTTCGATAATTTTTTATTTTTACTTTTTAAAATTGCATATAAAAATTAAAATATTTATTTAAATATAAAAAATTATCATAATATTAATTTAACGTGTGTTTTATCGGTCAATAACAGGTAACAAGTTGTTAATGAATTAATATTATATCTGTTAATTTTATAGTAGCTTAATGAATACATTTAATTTTAACTTTTTCTTTTTTTTTTTTTAATTTATATTGCGTGTTTTTAAATTTTTTGAGTCGATAGATTTATTGTTGGCCTACAAGAAGTTACAGGAACATATGATATTTTCGAACTTGATGAAATGCAAACACTGTGGGACAATTTTCTTGTTTATTCTCTTTTTCCCAATCTCAATTAACTATTTTTAGTTTGAGTTTAATTTTCCATTTTGTTGGAAGGGATTTTATTTGTTGTAACTTTAACATTCTTTTATTAGCATTTTCATGTTTCTCAAAAATGTTGACTGATTTATTTGTGTGATGAATATATACTTGGGGGGCGTGTCGTATAAATATAGAAGTTGACCTTTAATCGTGACAACTTGTATTTGATTGATGTTGGCTGTTTTACACTCCACAATTAACCATAGATTTAATTTCATTTCATTATACTCCGTATTTAGTACTACGTATCTATATATTTTTCACTTTAATTTATTGTATTAGTTGAATGAATTAATTAAAAAATTGTGTTTATTCTCTTTTATTGTATTTTTTTCGATATTCTTATCGAATTAACAAGTTATCACCTTTAATCACGTACAACATTTGATATTTTTGTGGGAATTAACAAATTTGTGCATTTGTCCGTGTGTGTATTTCTGGTATTCTAGTAATTAACGAAAAATTACGTTTTTATGCATCATGCTTCTCTCTTCACCAATCGGTTATCAAAGCCCAATTGCTCAACTTACGTAGATGAAGCCGCTATAAATGTCCATATCATACTTCTTTTATGCATCATGTGGATGTTGGTTACAACGGTTTCCTGATCTTTGATGACTATGTGGATTTTATTTTTATTTTTACAAAAAATTGTATTTTTGATGATTTGAGGTATGGCGATCTTCAATTTTTCAATGAAGTGTCATTTTTTGAAGTAAAGTATATATATATATTTTCATGAATCATCTTTTCTAGTGATGACTACGTTGACTCTTTAATTTTTTTACAATAGAATGATGTCGTGTTTCACAACCGACAAATCATGAACTCCTAAAATTGTCTTTTATTGTTGCACCTTGGGTACATGGATATGAATTCATCACCATGACTTTCTTTGGTGTTCATATCATTTAAGAAATAATATAAATTATATAATGATTACTTAAAAACAGATATACGAATTCATCAACTAAATATTGCTTCGTTACGGTAACGGAAGTGCTCTTTAAAATATTGATTTGAGGACATATTAGCATGTGTTTTGTAATTAAATGCACGCGTCATATAATTGGACAGAAGAAAGGAAAAACATTAAATTCGATAGGCAAAAAGCATTAAATCTAAAGTTTGATTTTTTAATAAAAAATAATTTGTACTTCAAAAAAAAAAGTTTGGGGAAATAATGGAGAGGAGGACATCGGACTCGGACCCCCCTCTCCCAACCGCCCAAGGCCCCCCTACTTTCCTTTGGGTTCATCTGAGTTTCTCACATTAAACAATTTTGACAGGATATATTAATTGATAGGTGATTAAGTGGGTAATTAAGTTTAAAATAGATGTTAAAATTATGTATATCAAATACTACTATTAAACGATGTATTAGTGTGTATGGTGAACACTATCTACATAAAAAAACCGACCCTATACCCAGAAAGAGGGAGAGAGAATCCAAATTATATCCAATAAAACTTTTGGTTGAGCATAATAAATGTTACTCTGCCATGTGAAACAAATATGCTTCTTTTCCAAATTAATTTCTCGTCCAACTAACCCAGTCCACCACAGATATAGCACTAAATTATAACAGCATATGAGGTGATTTAATTATCAAATTAAATTGACCGAAATCTCCATTATTACATTAAAGCCAATATTTACTGCACTCAACCTACCACCAAAATAAATCAATTTCATTTAACTTATTTTAAATTTTTAATATGTGTTATTTTCATGATTACCGGACAATGATTATTTTTTATGTGATGATTACTCCATTTCATTTTCAACTAGTATATATTTTGGTGACAACGGTTTGATGGAATATGTGAATTATTTTATTAAAATTGAAGAGCTCAATTTATGTAGGGGATGTTTACTTTGAGTGGTTTTAAAATCTAGATTTTTAAAAATCAGTGTATTATTATATTATTATTTGGTGAGATTATAATGATTAGTTAATTGTGTAATGATTAAATGTATTATATTATTGTATTATTATATTATTATAGTATTATTATATTATTGTTGAGAAAGAATATAATGATTAAAGTAATATTATATAAATATAACTTTATGTCAAATCAATATGTTTGATAGGAATGGTTTTGAATGGTCGGTTTTTAAATCCATGAAGTAAAATTGATTTTAGATCTTGAAATTTAAAACCAAAAGTAAACAAGCCCTTAGACGTATTGTTGCTTGTCCGCGTCAACCCGTTTACTTTCCCTTTCATACTCAGCAGTGTACTGTAATATATTCCCCGCTAATTGCGCCTCTTTCTCTTCCTCTCCCCCTTTCTCTCTCTAAAAAACACACACAGTTCCTTCCTTATGTCCAAAAGAAAAACATTAGCAGACAACACCACCACTTACCATGTCATTCATTCCTCTCCTTCTCTCATTTCTCTCTCTCATCCCCTCCTCTTTCTCTCTCATCAACCCCCCATTCAGTAAGTTCTCTTTTCTCATTCACTTAACCAACTAAACTAACTCCAATCTTGTTGTTTTGCTCTAACTCAATCTTCTTGATTTGATTGACGACAGATTACACTTTGCACATTGACTGCGGCAGCCCCGTCAACTCCACCGACGCATTCAACACCCCCTGGCTCTCCGATCGCTTCTACTCCGGCGGCGCTACCTCCGTCGTCTCCGAGCCCCTCCGCTTCACCCACAACCAAGAGAAAACCCTCCGCTACTTCCCCATCTCCTCCGGCAAGAAGAATTGCTACTCCATCCCCACAAACCCCCCCGCCGCCCGTTACTTCCTCCGCACATTCACCGTTTACGACAATTTCGACGGTAAGGGACACTCCCCCTCCTTCGACGTCTCCGTCGAGGGCACTCTCGTCTTTTCCTGGAGATCCCCTTGGCCCGAATCCGTTTCCCGCTCCGGCGCCTACTCGGATCTCTTCTTTTACCACAATGACTCCGCCGTTGACGTCTGCTTTTACAGCATTGCCACTGATCCACCGGTCATTGCCTCTTTGGAATTGACCCAAATTGACCCTAATGCCTACAGCTTCGATTACACAAAGAATTCCACCAATTACATCTTGGTCAATTACGGTAGGTTTTCATCCGGGTCGGATCAGTGGGGACCCGGATTCAGCAACGACACCGATTTCTTCAGCCGTTCGTGGCAATCGGATTCTGATTTCATCTTACCAGTGGTGACAACTACTAATGGAGCTGAAATCAAATCGATTTCAGCGATAAAACCTATAGATAAAGTAGAAACAAGCCCTAATTACTTCCCGGAGAAGCTTTACCACACAGCAAAAACGGCGGAGGGAGATGGGGGTGGGGTTTTGGAATACGAATTGGCTGTTGATGCTAAGCTTGATTACTTGCTGTGGTTCCATTTTGCTGAAATTGATGTGAGTGTGACGAAACCAGGGCAGAGGGTGTTTAATGTGATGGTGAATGGGGAGATTGTGAAAAGAGTGGATATATTCAATGAGGTTGGTGGTTTTACTGCCTATGATTGGAGCTACGTTGTGAAGAATTTGAGTACCACTACTTTGGTTGTGAAGCTCGATTCGGTTGTCGGTTCGCCCATCATTTGTGGACTAGAGAATTATGCGATTGTGCCCGTTGATCTCAAGACTATACCTGATCAGGGTATGTGCCTCGTTCGAATTACGATAGTTTTGTGTTGAATTCTTAAGGAGATAATGAATTCATGTTTGTTGATAAATTGCATTAGTATATAATCTCATTGTTGTTGTAAGTGGATTATCGTTTTCTTTCTCGTATTTCCGTTGCTTTGGGGTTAGCTGGTAAGTAAAGGGGTATGAGTGAGAAATTGCAGTTGGTAATTAGCACAAATTGTGAAAATAGTTGAGAAGTTGCTTAGGACACATCTTTTTGATAAGCTGAGCAACACTTTTATGCAGTTATTGCAATGAAAGCACTGAAGGAATCACTTCGTGTGCCGGATAGAATGGGTTGGAATGGAGATCCATGTGCCCCTACTAGTTGGGATGCTTGGGAGGGTGTCACGTGTCATCTATCAAAGGACGAATCTGCCCTTCTGGTCTCACAAATGTAAGTGTCTCCTCTCTATTTGAAGGTTTGGATATGTAGGACATCAATCTAAACGCAATGTGTTTCGAAAATATACAGAGTTGAAGGGTTTGTAAAGGTCTTGTCGTGCAGGATATTGCCCACTTTTTTGCTTCATCGCAGCGTTTTGATAAATACTTATTGCATTAATAGTGGCATGGTGCTAAGCATCTGTTTCTGTGTGTTGTAACTCAATTAGGCAACTTAGGAGTTTTTTGTACTATTATGAGTTATATTCTAGTTGAGATCAAATTGTAATACTTTTTGCATATCGTTTTCAGAGATCTTGGGAGCCAAGGTTTGAAAGGTTTTATCAGTGATAAAATTGGCCTTTTGACGAATTTGGTAAGCCTGTAAGTATCTACAATTACTCTATTTATTTACTTTTTTTTAAGCTTTTTCATTGATGGATGGAAGAACTGCTGCAGAGATACAAAGTAGTAATAAATCAATACATTTAAAAATAGTAATTCTGCTGATCGGCTACACAAAAATATTAACATGAAGTCTTTTTTTCTAGGTTTACTGAATTGTTCTGAATGATAATAATGGTAATTGAAATGATGAGGAATTGATGTCTATTTGCACTCTTTTATATTATGTAGTATACCTGAATTGTTAAACAGGTGCATTTTCAATCATATGATAAATCTGCTGAACACTGAAATTTTTCTTTGTTTCCTGATTGAACAATTACTTGGTTCGTTCCTTATGGATAATACTATTTTGTCCTTGCAGGAATTTGAGCTCCAATACCTTGGGTGGCGAGATACCCTCAGGGTTGGGTCAAAAGTCTCTTGTGAAGCTGTAAGATTAGTGTAGACCCATTCTTCTTCTAATACTATCATTTTCAACACTCAAAAGTTGTTCATAGTCTTGTTTTTAGCTCAACTATTAATCAAAAGCTTAAATTGAACCGACCTGTAGTACTTATGTTGACTAAAGCATCATGTGCTCATCTTTTTCTTGCTCTGTTAATGCAGGGATTTATCGAATAACAAGTTAACTGGATATATACCAGATACTCTAACCTCATCCAGCCTGCAGCTCGTGTAAGTGTTGTGAATTTTCATGTTTGGAAATTACTTCTAATCGTGCACATAAAGGACTGAATTAAAACAGTTTATGTCCCGTACACCTTAGCTTTAGTCTTTCAAACACAACATTGTTCTCAATTGCTACTTTTTCCTCAGGTTACTGAACAATAACTTATTGGAAGGGCAAGTTCCCGAAGAACTTTATTCAGTTGGGGTTCATGGTGGAGCTATAGAGTACGTTATACCTCGATTATCATCAATTGTCATTTATGTCACTTCTTTTTCACACTAGATCTTCTTTTGCAGTCTTTCTGGTAATAAAAGATTGTGCGGGGTGCCTTCACTGCCGGCCTGTTCTCTGTTTTGGGGAAACCACGGCTTATCAACTGGTGGAAAAGTTGCAATTGGTATCTCATCACTAGTTGTTTTTTCTGCCCTGCTGATTGGAATATACTATTTCGTTGTTTGGAGGCGGCGTAATGACTATGACTTTGGTTTACCATCGGAACTCACGTGTAAGTTCAATTCAAATATGAAATAACTCACCAATTCCATATAGAAATGTGATAATTGCAGATTAAAATAATTGGTTTTGACTGCAATTCAAGCCTACGGAAATTCCCACAAATAGTTACATTTTCCCTCTGTTTATGTAGCTCTTGCTGCAAAGAGAAATCGATATCACCGACAAAAATCGTTGATGGCTCTTGAAATGGAGAGCCAACATGCCAAAGGGTTTATACCGACTTACAACGTGAGCTGATTGGTCGTGTTCTACAGAGACGAGAAACATGGACTTTTGTAGGTAAGTATTCTGATGGTGTTGATACAAAGAGTGGTGCAATTGCTTTAAAAAAGATGACAGAGAGAGAGAGAGAGAGAGAGAGGGGTGTTGCCTGATTCTTTCAACAGCTTGTGTTAGAAATTAGATCATTTATAGCTTGTGTTTGTAATGTGCATGCGTTGCATCCTTGTCAATTAATTGTCTGCAAGGCAAATGCCTCCAGAATATTATTGTAGAATAACCAGTTTTGCCAGTTAGTAAACATACAATGTAATACTAAATTTGTTCAATGTCAATACGAGTTTAATTCTCTCTGTTTCACTTTACATAATAGTATATTATACTGTCTGAATTTTTTACACTATGTTATTCTTCTACATAATATGCGTGTCAATACACCCTTTGGCTTCCAATCAAAACCACATACCGTATAATATCAGTAGTATATAGTACTCTATTAACTACTTTCTCTGTCCCAAATTAGTCTTTTACAATCTTGACATGAAAACTAAGAAAAAAAATGATAAAAGGGTATTGAGGCTCTTTCAATTTTTAGTAAAGTAATAAAGTAAGAGTATTGTGAGGTCCTTTTAATTTTATAAAAGTGATAAAAGTAACTCTATTTCGAAAATGTAATAACATAGAAGATAAATAAGTGAGAAGTGTGAGGATATGTATTGCAAGAAACTGAATGGAAAGTGTGTAAAAAAAAAACAAAGGTACTGCTACTAACTTTATTTTATTTTAATCGATTTAATTATTCTTAAATTTTAGTTGAAATTTTTAATATTTTTAAATTTTATTTAACTTTATTTTATTTTTAAATTTAGTATTGAGTTGATTTTTCTTTCATTTTTTGTTTTTTAAAAATATCAATCCTTAATTTTTTATTTTATTTAATATATATTTTTTCAATTTAAAAAAAAAATATTTTCAACGCTTGCTTAATTTTGTGTTATTAGCCTCACTCTATACTATAATCTAAAAATAATAGTATTAATAATTGATTATTTTTAAAGATTATCAGAAGAATTATCAGCAGACGCATATCACATGAAAGAACACAATATCTCACGAGTACACTACAATTGACAAGTGGATGTATGCATGTTAAACCCCTCTTTTCTCATTTCTCATTTCTCATAAATATCAAACAACCCTAATTCTATACTACTTTCTTTGCTTTCATTTTCATTACTTTCCCCTCTTTTCACAATATATAAAAATACACTTAGCCTATTTCAAAATTTCTTTTAAATTTACTCTTTAAAACATACTAATATAGCAATCAAATAAGTAGATAAGCTAAATTCAAGTACCTCGTTTATTAGACGAGTTCTCCCAACTATGCTTTATACCCTAAACCCTACCACATACACTCAATTACTCTATTAATGAAGGAGAGAGATCCAACTAGTTCAAATTGTATATTAATTTTCTTCCAAATTAATTCCAAGTTTTAAACATGGATTCAACCATTATTTATTGTTGTACACTGACTCTGTTTCATTATATTTGTCGTTTCTACTCTGTTCCATTATATTTAAAATTAAGAGACATTTTTTATTTTTACAAATTAAGGGAAATATATCAACTTGTTATGTGTTAAATCTAACGATTTTTATTTATTTAAAAATAATGAAAAAAAAGGCAAAATTACAAAATATATGCTTAAGCAATCTAGATCATTCATTTATTCCGTCAAAAAAAAATCTAGTTCATTCTTTTTTAAATTGGTAAATTAAAGTCCATTTGAATCAACTAGTTTCTGTTCGGAGCTCTGATTTTCTAATACGGTAAATAGAGCTATAGTATAGTATACCAAGTTGTAGAAATTTGCTCTTTTGCTATGTTTTATAAATACCCTTTACTTGATATTTCTTAGAGGCACAATAATATAGACCATTAATATTTTTTAACTAGTTGTACACTATAATGGCCTACTTCTAAATTTTGATGGTTTTATTTATTTATTTATTACCACAGTTTGTGCATGCAGGTTTAGTTTTGGTTTGCTATGGAGCCAAAGTCAAGTCAGAGGAGATTGATGTAAATAGACCAAACTGTAGTGTGAAAAATGAAATGCCATTGTCTGAACCCACACCTACGAATGATGCTGGTTGCTCAAACACTAAAGATAAGGGCAAGTTAGAAATATGGTTACCATTGTACTTATATATTTCTTTCAAAAAAGAAAAAAGAAATACCCCATTAACAAAACATTGAGTATCAGTTGTTAAATATTAATGTAGTAATATTTACAACAGCTAGAAAAATTTGTGTCTCAACAAATAATTTTGAATCTTGTGTATGTATTATTTGATATTATTTCATTGACATGATCATTTGATATATATATATGGTGCATTTTTTCCAGCTTCTATGTCATTTTGATTCGATACAAGTACATTCAATAAAAATGTCGGCCCTGCTGGATATCATGAAATCTGAGTTGATACATGAAATTAAGAGTATGAATCTAAGCAAAGATCTTGACATAGATGATGAAGACGTTGAAACATAACTCTTGCTTCATTTTCTTAAATCGTTGGAGATCGTGATGAGGAGTACATTGCTTCAGCTGGGGTTTCTAAGAAGATTAAAATATTTGAGTTTAATTCACTTTTGGATGATTCTGTTCTGTAGATATTTAGTATCCAATATTTGAAATGTCAAGCAACTCTAAATTTAGCTTCGACTGAGCACGATGGTTTAGTTCAGGTATTATTACTAAGTTTATCATCTTTAATTCTAACATTATTGTTGTTTCAATGTTTGAATGCAAACTTTCAGATGTGGGATACAAATACTGGACAAGGAGTTCTCCAATATAATGAACACAAAAAAAGAGCTTGGTCTGTTGACTTTTCTCAAACCGATCGACCCCAAGAAATTTGCTACTAGAGGTGATGATTGTGTTGTTAAAATATGGAATATCATGTAATTATTTAGCTACTTCTAAGTGATGTTTGTTTCTTCATTAATGGTTGATGTACAAGAGTAATTTGATATGCACTTTCTAGAGTCCTTCAATGTTTGTTGTGTCCAATTCTCTTCATACTCATCCCACCTTTTGTCTCTTTTGAGTCGATCTGCTGAACCTAAGATCTACTTTTATGATCTTCGTCACACAAGACTTCCATGGTGCACACTAACTAGCCATGGAGTTACTGTTAGTTATGTGAAATTCTTGGGTTCAGAAACTATTGTATCGGCATCAATAAATAACACATTAAAGCTTTGAAACCTCAAGAAGAAGACAAGCTTTGATAGGCTATCTCCTAAGCCGTTTGACTTATAAGGGTCATACTAATTTGAAGGTTAGTTTAGTTATATCAAATACTAAAATGTTTTCACATTTTCAATTAAATTTATTTTAATTTTAATGTAAAATTATATGAGATTCTATATTGTTTTCACTTTTCAACTAAACCTATCTGATTTTTCATGCAGACCTTTATTGACATGGACGTGTTAGCATTACATATGACTCTGAAACCAATGAGGTATATATTCTCATTGTTGGCTCTGATTTACTTATTAATATTTTAAAATTTTATTAGATTAAGAATATAATTAACATGACATTTAATGTGGTAAATTGGATTGAAACCAACTCAATTTTGTTTTAGGTTTATGATTATTACATATCTTTGTCAACGCCAATTGCTTGTCATAAATTTGAATATATTGATCATTTATTTAGAAAAGAGAACACGGATGGAGATGTTGACCATTTTGTTTCGAGTGTATGCACTACAAAAAAATGGCGTTTTGGAGACGGATTTACCGACGGATTTTCCGTCGGCCGCCGAGGTTACCGACGGAAATACCGACGGAAAGTCGGCCGTCCCCTTTTTCGGCGTCAGCATTTTTTGCCGACGGATTTTTGAATTCCGTCGGCATTTCCCGACGAAAATACCGAGGGAAAATGCCGACGGCGAATACCGAGGGAAAATTGCCGACGGAATGTCCGTCGGTATTCCGGACAACCCGTTTAACAAACCGGGTCAACATTCCGTCAGTAATTCCGTCGGAAACAGTGAATTAAATAATTATAAAAGAAATTAGAATAAATTAAAATAATTATAAACGAAATGAATTAAATAATTAAATGCCGACGGAAGCCGACGGATATTCCGTCGGCATTATACCGACGGAATATCCGTCGGCATTATGCTGACGGAATATCCGTCGGCATTTGACCGACGGAATATCCGTCGGTAACACAAAATATGAATGAAAAAAAATAATTCCGAAATTAACATACCGACGGAATATCCGTCAGTAAAACAAAATATTAATAAAAAAAATATGCGTGGCCGGGGAGGCTCCGACCAAAATTTCATTTTCCGACCAGAATTACGTTTTCGGAGAGGTTGGGAATGTGAAGAAATTTCGTAAAAAATGTCAAAAATGTCATTATGTAAAAATTTAAATATTATGTAATGAAACAATAATATTACATGAAATATTATGTTGGGAATGTGAAGAAATTGGCATTGTTTTTAACAAATCAAATTAATTAGTAGCTTACTTGATCATTATCATCATCATCTAATACGTACTTCCAGAAACTGACGGTGGCTTCGTCTTCTTCCAGTCTCCGGCGAAGGGCGGCGACTTCGTCTACTTCAAGGAAACAACCAAAAAATTAAAAAAAAATCGATGTTGAAGTTCAAAAATTTTCAATCTAAACTCAAAATCACTTACGTAGGAGTCGGCCAACTTATTAAAACGCCGGAGGAGCACAGATTGGGCGGCGGCCATGCTTCACGTTGGAGAGAAATCGTCGCGGAAGATTGGTGGAGAGAAATCGGCGCGGGAATAGGGCCGGTGAGGTCGCCGAAAAGTTGGTTGGAGAAGAGGATCGAGTAGGGATCGTAAAGAGGAAAGTTTGGAAAGAGTGAAAGAAAATCCTAGGTTGAGTTATATATAAGGATTTATTTTCCGTCGGCATGTTCAAATACCGACGGATATTCCGTCGGTATTTTTCAAAAAGTAAATACCGACGGATATTCCGTCGGTATTTTTCAAAAAAGTAAATACCGACGGATAATCCGTCGGCATTTTTCAAAAAGTAAATACCGACGGATAATCCGTCCGTCGGTATTTTTTGCGATTTTTTTTTTTTTTTAAATAATTCAATTTTTACCTAATAAATTACCAAAACCCTAAACCCTACTATATACTATACCTACTAATTCATTTCTTCCACATATATTAATATATATATTAGTTGTGACTTATATTTATAGTAAATTAAATTTTTATAATTTGTACCTAAATGATAAATAATTAATTAACTTTTATAAAATGTGGAAGAAAGTTAATTCCGTCAGCATTTTGGCGATTTTTTTTTTTTTTTTTGAAATAATTCAATTTTTTCTATATACTATATACTAGACCTAATAAATTACCAAAACCCTAAACCCTACTATATGCTAGACCTACTAATTCATTTCTTCCACATATATTAATATATATATTAGTTGTGACTTATATTTATAGTAAATTAAATTTTTATAATTTGTACCTAAATGATAAATAATTAATTAACTTTTATAAAATAGGAAATAAATACATTACATTAATTGAATTAATTTTCATCTTCATCGTCTTCATCCTCCTCTTCGTCCTTATCCTCCTCCTCATCATCATCATCTTCCTCATCGTCCTCCTCATCTTCTTCATTCTCCTCTTCATCCTCATCTTCATTCTCCTCTTCATCCTCTTCTTCATCCCCCTCCTCTTCACCTTCAATTTCGATTAATTGGGGATTTGCAGCCGTCAAGGGTACAAAAAGATTGAAATCTCCCGTAAAGACTTCAGTTGGAGTCTCTATTTGTTCTGCTTGAAATGAAGATTCATCTTCAGTATTTTTGTCCTTTTTAGGGACTTCTACCATTGACCTTGCCTTTACTTTGCAAACAGCGTGCCATTCATAACCACGTGGAGCTCCCGGATATGTGCAGTAGTATACTTGAGATACTTGATGGGCAAATACAAATGGATCATCCCCAACATACGCCCTTTTCGAACTAACATCAACGAGCTTGTACTCCGGGTGAATTCTTGTTCCTAGATGGCCTGAATCAAACCAATGACACTTGAACAACACTACAGTCTTTGTTGGATATCCTGGATATTCTACTTCGACGACTTCCCGTAACACCCCAAAGTAATCACTTGCATCTGCATTGTAATTCGCACTGCTAACGCAGACGCCACTGTTGGTAGTTGCCTTTGTCAATGCATACCCAGACGTATGAAATCTGTAGCCCTTCACAATATAACCGTTGTAAGTCTTTACACGACGTAGTGGTCCCTTGCTGAGATCTCGTAAGAATCGACTGTCTAGAGCGTTATCCCGTCCCTATACGACTCAATTTAAAATTAATTAAAATAAATATTAATTTATTTACGTAAAACATAATTAATTAAATGGTACTCACATAACGTTCGAACCATCGGGAAAATTCACGTTGAATACGAGCATCTATATATGCATCTGAGATGTTTGGTTCTGCTCGTCGTAGTTCTTGAGTGTACATCCTAATTCACAACATTCAAAAACTTGGTTAATATTAAATGACATAAATGAAGTGGTATTTAAATAGACGATTTATATATGAAATACTTACTCAATGTATGGCTGAACTTCATCACAATTCAACAACACATACGTTTGTGCTATTTCCGCCTCCGAGTTCGTCTCCCAATATCGTTCAGTGGGTTTTCCTATTGGCCGTCCCTTAGCCTTAGACTTGAATATGGAGAGCATTCCATCGACCTCTTCACTGATATCGTCAGCGGATGTACCACCGAAGTTACGTGGAGCACTTCTTAACTTTGTGTTGACGTGGTCTTCAAAGTAATAAGAACAAAACATGCCAACCTCTTCATTCAAATAAGCATTCATAATCGATGCTTGAACGTTTGCCTTTTGTTTAGCATTGCGTTTCAAGTTGTGGAGATACCTGATATACACACACACACATATATATATATATATATATATATATAACTTATACGAATGCATGTGTAATTGTAATGAAATAAAAAAAGTAAGATTTTACCTTTCAAATGGGTACATCCACCTGTATTGCACCGGACCACAAATTCTCGCTTCATACGCTAAGTGAACGGGTAAGTGTTCCATCGAGTTAAAGAAGCTAGGTGGAAAAATTTGTTCCAACTTACACAAAAACACTGGAGTGTCTTCATCTAAACGAATCATATCATCGATCGTGATCGTTGTAGCCGTTAAATCTCTAAAAAATAGACTTAATTCAGTGATAGCCCTCCACACATTGAGAGGAAGAAGTTCTCGGAACGCAATCGGTATCAAGCGTTGCATAAATACATGACAATCATGACTCTTCATCCTTGCAACCTTACCCGTTGTTGTGTCTACGCATCGACTCAAGTTCGACACGTAGCCGTCCGGAAAGTTCAACTCCTTTATCCACCTACACAATATTTGTTTTTGTGGCTTATCCAGTGTGTAGCTAGCCTTTGGAAATTTACCTGTACGCTCATCCTTTTTCAACTCTGGACGGCGACAAAGAGTGTCCAAATCCTCCCGAGACTTTGGAGTGTCTTTCGTCTTGCCTTCCGTGTTCATGATTGTGTGGAACACATTGTCAAACACATTCTTTTCAATGTGCATCACATCCAAATTGTGTCGTATCAATAGTGAACTCCAGTATGGTAAGTCCCAAAAAATACTCCTTTTGTTCCAACCACCCTCAATTCCTCTGTTGTGTTCCGCTGCATTTTCCTCAGTACTTTTTTTCAACCCCGTCACTTGAACCTCATATAACAACCTACGTCCTGTACGGAGAGTAAATTATAAGTGACACTAAAAGCAATAGATAAATATACGTTTAGTACTCGATTATTAAATAAATGTATAAAATACCATCTCGTAGTGGAGGTCGATTGTTTGTGACTGCTCTGTTTTTTACGAAGTTCTTCTTATTTCTTCGAAACGGGTGACCTTGAGGTAAGAACCTACGGTGATTATCGAACCATGAAACTTTTCTACTCACCGGGAGACTGAAAGCTTCAGAATTCTCCATACAATACGGACATGCTTTCTTTCCGGCCGTACTCCACCCGGACAACATACCATATGCAGGAAAGTCGCTAATGGTCCATAAAAGAGCAGCACGCATCGTGAAGTTCTGCTTTCTAAAAACATCGTATGTTTGGACTCCATTCTCCCATAAGAAGATCAAGTCTTTTATAAGAGGTTAGAGATAAACATCCAGTTTGTCCTTTGGATTCGTTGGTCCAGGCACCAATACAGTCAGAAACATTGTTTGAGGTTTCATGCACATCCGCGGAGGAAGATTATATGGAGTCAGTATCACCGGCCACAAAGAATACTGCTTCCCATGCAACCCAAACGGTGCAAAACCATCAGTACACAAACCTAATCTCACATTCCTCGGTTCACAACCAAAATTTGAAAACACGTTGTCAAGATGTTTCTAGGCCTCTGAGTCTGCCGGATGTCGCATCTCCCTCGACTCAGCCGAAGAGGAATCTGTAGCATGCCACGTCATGTGTTGTGCAGTGGCACTTGATTGATATAATCTCATCAAACGGGGAATGATAGGAAGGTAGTACATCTTCTTATATGGCACTTTCTTCTTTGTCTTCTTCGATTGACCACCAGGTCCCTTTCGACGTGCCTCTTTGTACCGGGGATGGCCACACAATCTACACATATTCAGACTGCTATCTTCGTCACCCCAATATAACATGCAACCATTCACACAACAATCAATCTTCTCAACCGGCAAACCAACATTCTTCAACATTTGTTTGCTTTGATGAAACGTCGTAGGCACCTTATTATTTTGAGGACAAATTTCACTGCATAACTGTGTCACTTGCTCATATGCCCTGTTAGAAAGCTTGTTCTCGGTCTTAATGTTCATGAGTCGTGCATTAAATGACAACTGTGAGTGGGATTCACAACCCGGATATAAATCTTCTTCGACTAATTTGAGCATCTCATAAAACCGAAATGCCTCATTCGTCGGCTCCTCTTCCATGTTTGAAAACCCAGCTTCCCTGATCATTGTTTGATACATATTCGGTTCTTCGTCCCCAAACTGTTGTTCTTCGTCCCCAAACTGTTGTTCTTCGTCCCCAAAGTGTTGTTCTTCGTCCCCAAACTGTTGTTCTTCGTCCCCAAACCGTTGTTCTACCTCGTTACTAGTGCCAACATGATCGAAATTTGCTTCTTGTTGATAGATTCCAACAGTGTAATAGTAAAACACTTCATCAAATCTATAAGGCCAACGTGTTTCGCCATGACTAGTCCAATTATAATAATTATCAACAAAACCATTCTTCACAATATGTACTAGGACCTCATCAATCTCTTTATATTGCTTATTCTGACATTTCTTAGCATTACACGGACACCTAATGCAATTTCCACTCATGTAATATGGCTGGCTTTTTGCAAATTCAACAAATAACACGAGTTCATTATAAAATTCCACATTCACATTTCCTCTAATCATTCTAGGAGTACAATACATTCAACGATGGTCAGGCAAATCCATCTGCTAAACATTTAAGTGGAGCAACACATTACTAACGACTACTCTTATAATAAATTCACGCAAAACTTATGATATATATAAAACATGTAATTACATTATATTGAATTTTATATATACAGTAAATTAAAAATGGTAGAAAATGTGCCGTAATTTGATGTTTCTGAATACCCGAGCATGAGCATAAAAAATTTCGCAGTATAAAGTTTTGGTGTAAATTTGCAATACGAAAGTGAAGTGGAAAAAAATTAGGCAGTAGTAAGTTTTGGGGAATATTTCCCGACGGAAATGCCGACGGACCTATCTTTCCGTCGGCATTTTGCCCGCCCAAATATCCGTCGGCATTTATCAAATGGTGAATTTCGACGGAAAGTGAATTTCGTCGGCATTTCACCCGCCCAAATTTCCGTCGGCATAGATAAATGCCGACGGAATATCCGTCAGTATGTACCAAATTGTGAATACCGACGGAAAATATATTCCGTCGGCATATTGGCCGTTTTTTTTATTATTATTATTTAATTCAATTTTTTGTATATATAGCAACACAAAGCTCACACACACCATATTCGATTTTTTCTATTTTTTGCAAAGAAATATCATGTCTTCTTCATCTTCTATTCGATTTCAGCAAGGCCTTGTTTGTTATTGTGGAAAGGCATGTCGTACATATGCTTCTAAACAACCTAGAAGTAAAGGGAGGATATTTCATAATTGTCCTGACTCCCAAAGTGATGGTGGTGGATGTGGTTTCTTTGTATGGGCTGATACTCTAGAAAAGTGTGTTGTTGACAAGAATCAAGGATCTAATCAAAGTGACCAAGAAACTGAAGACATGAAGAAAATGACTCAAGAGATGAAGAAATTGGTTACAGAGATCAAGAATTTGGCTGAAGAAATCAAGGATTTAATCAAAGTGAACAAAATCATTTTGATTGTGCTAGTTGTCATGGTTGCATCTACCACCTTCAAGTGGTTTGGTTAAATATATGTATAATGCACTCTATATGAGGCTATTTTGTACTAAAATTCACTTCCACCTTCAAGTGGTTTAAATCTATCTAGAATGCACTCTAAATGAGATTATTTTGTACTCAATGAAACAAATGAATGCACCCTATTTTCATCTATACACCAACAAACTACACAAATAAACTGCAATATATAGTTCAACATATATTTCAACATAAAGATAAATATATACATAAAAATAAATAAGTTCAACAGAAAAGTAAATAAGTTCAACAGAAAATTAAATAAGTTCAACAGAAAAATAAATTAGTTCAACACAAAATTAAATTGTTCAACCAGGAAAGTTGCCAGTATAATCGTTAAAAAATCGGTCCATATCCTCATTCAAGTTGACTTCGTCACCATCGGTCTGACCTGCATCTTGACCTGCAGCTTGATCTGGAGCTGGAGCTGGAGCTGGCGGTGCTTGCCCCATCGTCTGTTGATAAATGGCCTCGATCTGCTCAGCAGACATCCCCAACGTCCGACCCGCATTGGCACTCCAGAGGCGGAAGTAGTTCTCGAACGTTGCCATGACGTTCGGATCCGGGACGGCAGTGGAGGATACGGACGGCTGCGATGCACTCCGGGCCGACCGACCACTTGGTGTCCTCACGGCGTTGCTCATCCCACCAAGGCCAAGGACCCTTCCCTTGGAGGTCGGGGCAACGTCAAGGTAAAGCTGGTCCACGTCAATAACCGGAGGGGTGCCGCTACTTCCGGATTCAGTAGTATTCGCGGCTTGCGTCTCGGCCTCTTGAATCCTCTGTCGGACGCTCAACTACATCATTAAAAAATTAAAATTAATTTAATTATCTATATATATATAATGTAATTAATACATAAATTTAATTAAACTTACGTGGAGGTCAGTAGTGCGCCCGTAGGTGGACGTCTGTGTATCGGCATTAAACGGATGAAGAAGACTCATCCGATCCAAGTAGGTGTGGGGACGTCCAGTCTCCCGCTCCTATTACGTATCAAATAAACATATACAAATTAATTTAGATAACTAATATAAAATAATTAACTATAATTATTTAATTTTTAAAAATTAAATAAAACTTACGAGAGCAAGTGATTGCTCGAGGACGGACCGAGCTCCCCCCGATGCACTGCCATCCCGCCTCCAACGTCGGTTCTGCGGTTGGCCCGAGCTTTCTCACACTTCTCTTGGTAAGCCGGGTCCAACCACTTCTCAACCAACGACTCCCACAGGTCAACATCATCCTCCTTCCCCAGAACAAGATTTTTATCTTTATCACGCCAGGCCGTTCTCCAGTCGTACATCATGTTCGAGTACCGAGTAGAACAAAGACCGTACCACTTATCGTAAATAGCGTCGTCCGAGTAGAACATATTCCTAAATTAACAAATTCCTAAATTAACAATATATACATAACCAGAACCACTTATCTAAATTAACAAATCTAAACATAATTAAAATAATACTTTTCTAATTGGAGTTTTCTAATTATCAATTTAATGAACATATTCCTAATTTAATTTTTTTACTAATATAGCATATTCCTAATTTAATTAATCAACATATTCCTAATTTAATCAACAATAACCTAATTTAATTATTATTTTTCTACCTAACTTAATCAATAATAAAAAATTGAACATATATATTCCTAAATTAACAAACCTAAAACTAATTAAAATAATAATTTTCTAATTTAAACAATTGATTGAAACATGCACTACCTACATTAAAAATATTCTATATCAAAATTACACCATTAAATTAAACTAGTAATTAACTATATAACAATTGATTAATGTATACATATAACAAATAAGTAGTAAATTAACCTTAAAAAACAACTCTATCAAAATTATTCTTAATCAACAAATTAAATTAACTAACATACATACTAACATGATCATAATATTTTAACAACTAACTAAATCAATATAACATGCAAATCAACATTAAATTATTCCTATTTACATATATTCATGCATAAACATATATAAGTATTAAAACTAATTAAGAAAACGTACCGTATCGATGTAATCGGAGAAATTTGCTTCAATAGCCTCGTCCTCGTCTTCGTCTTCCCCACCGAATCCTCGCTCACGCACTCCCCTTTTTTTTTTTTTCGCCAAACATTCTGATATCAGGCCCTTATATATAAAAAAAAAAAAACAAATGCCGACGGATATTCCGTCGGCATTTCCCTCGCTAACCGCCCTATATTTATGGTAACCGTTACCTTTTTGGAAAACGAGGCGGTGCGGATTCAACGTGTCAGATGCCGACGGATTATCCGTCGGCATACGCTTTTCAAAATATCCGTCGGCATTTTCCCTCGGTAAATGCCGACGGAACGGAAATCCGTCAGCATTTCCCTCGGTAAATGCTGACGGAACCGAATTCCGTCAGCATTTATGTTGACTTTTTAATCCGTCGGCATTCCGTCAGCATATCCGTCGGCATTTGTCCGTCCCTATAGCTCGCGTTTTTTGTAGTGATGTTGGAAAAAAAAATCTCAAATGCTAGATGGTGTTAAAACAAACTCAACCATGAAGATATTGTGTATGGTTTGAACACAACTTGGTTTCTCCCTCCATAATATCTGATGATAATATCAAAAAAAATAAAAAAATCACCATCAGATATTCAGATGATTGATCATACTTGTCTAGTCTACCATCAATGTAGTTCATTTTGACAGGGACCAATCCATGGTTATGTATGTTTGTTTTGGGATCACGATGGAGGGTGGAAACGTAGATGTCGAAATCTAGAAATTTTAAATTTTTGATGAATATTGTAATATTATGTATATATCTACTTTGGGATTTTAAGTAGATTGAATGCAACTTTACGTAAAATTAAGTATGTAAGATTATGTAATGTGATATTACAATGTTAGAGAAACTTTATGTTAATATTTAATTGTAAGAATGAGTATATATTTTAAGTTATAAATATTAGGGGTGACAATTTTCAACACGACACGATAGCACGATACGAATCTGACACGAAAATTGCGGGTTAGTGTTTGGTCTTATCGGGTTCGTGTCAACCCGTTAAGCACGATAAAATTAATAGGTAACTCATTAACCTGTTAACAACCAATTAACCTGTTAATTACCTGATATGACACGACACGATAATGACACGTATTTGATAATAACACGATAATGACACGATAATTTTTTATATTTATATAAATATATTATTTTTTATATATTTAATACTCCCTCCGTCCCTCTATAAGTTTTCCATTTTCCTTTTATGGATGTCCCACTATAAGTTTCATATTCCATTTTTGGCATATTATTTTCTCTCCCAATCATATCACTTCTACTTTATCTATTATTTTATCATACTTCTTCTAATAACCATCTATTATTTTCTCTCTCACCATCACATCACTTATACAGTTATACTTTATCTATTATTTTATCATATTTCTTAATCAAAACACCCAAAAGAAAGGGGAAGTTTATAGCGGGACGGAGGGAGTACAATTTTAAATTGATTTATTTTTTTATCGTGTTACGTGTCGTTATCGTGTCGTGTCACGTCGACACGAAAATTATCGTGTTGTTATCGTTTCGTGTCGACACGAAAATTATCGTGTTCGTGTCGTGTCGACACAGATTTTTATCGTGCCGTGTTCGTGTTTAGCCTTATCGTGTCGTGTCACTATCGTGCCGACACGAAACACGACCCAATAGCACGATTTGACAGTCCTAATAAATATGAGTTTAGCATTTTGAAATTCTAATGTGAAAATCTTGAACAAATTCAATAAGGAAATCCCAAAACAAATCTACCATTTTGAATGGAGGGAGAAATTAAGTATACTTTGTAAGCTTGAAAATAGGTAATAAATTTGTTTACATGGTTTTGTTGTTCAAAATGCTTCTCTCATAAAATTAACTTATTTATTACTAGGTTTCAATTGGCATCAATATCAAATTATGTGGCATCAATATCGAATTTGAGAGCCCGTACATTAATTTTTTTTTTAATTGAATGTTTATATTGTTAATTATGTTAGAATTAAACCTTGCTATTATCTATATATCTACTATATTTACATGATTCATTGAGTAAAAGAGGTGTGAGGTTAAGAATTTAGAGAAAATATAAGTCTAAAAATAGATGATAATTTTAAAAATAAAATGATTTTGTGTGCGCAAATATTTAATTTTGTTAATTTTTATATTGAGAGTGTGCAAATAATTTTAAAACATCTCAAATAAATGAAGAGTTTAGAGTAAATTTAAACTAAAATAGATGACAAGTTTAAAAATAAAATGATATTATAAGAATATATAATATTATTTGTTATTTTTATATTAAAAGTGTACAACTAAATAATTTTAGAACATGCATCTCATTCATTCTTAAAAAAAAAAAATATATATATATATATATATATGCCTCTCATTCATGCTTCATTAAATAATGAATGCACTTGGGAATTTGTGTGAGGCAAAAATGAGTTCAGATAAATTTATTTGCAAGATTTGATACAAATTTATTTTCACTACAGTGCCTTTAATTTGTTCTTTAGCAAATTTCTGGATCAAGTTTGTTTGGGTCGGTGTTCTATGCTAGGGCAAATTTCTAGATCTAAATTCTATGTTGGGGCATATAGGTTTGGGACGGACTGTCTTAAACATTGATATATAGGTATTGCTTATGCGTGAATTTTTCTTTTTCATTCTAATTCTAATTTTAAAATTTATTGTGTACTGGAATTATCTTTAAATAATTTTGAATCTATTTATTATTCAATTTTTATTTGAACGCAATAAATATCACCGGAAACTATGTACGGTCAAGAATTAGCTAGGTGTTGAATTTCTTGAAAATATGAAATAATTACTTGAATATAATTAGCTACACAACTCCAATGTTTAACTCAATCTTCACTACGGTTGTGTGTACAATTAATTTCACGTTTTAGGTCTTTCCACCTAGTGTTTTTTTAAATAAGGACCTGGTTTAAAATAGTTTCAAATTAAGGACAAAATGTAACATAAATGTACCTTCATGCCCTTACTATCTAATTTCGGAATTAATATGGAAAAAGTCAATACATTTTTTGAAATTTAAAGTCGTGTCTATCAGCTCCTCGTTAATTACACACATAATTAACACCTTCCAAAATTAAAACCTTTCAACAGCTCCGGTCAATCAATTAAATGATTTGCAGAATTTTGGGGAAGAAATCTTTGTATGATTATTCTACATCCCCAATTTTAGGACTTTCCCAAAGATCTTGTATTCAATTCTTCCCTAAATCTCTGATATTCAAGTCTTTTACAAATATCGCATTTTCCCAAAGCTCTGATATTCAATTTCATTGTCAGACTTGAAGATCTGCACAAAATCGTCAAATCAAATTAGTTATTTTCTCCAGAAAAATCTCTGACTTGATTATGCAGAAACATCTGCAGGAAAATCGTACAATGCAGAAAAATGGATTTAATGCAGAAGTGTGCAGTACATTATGTGCATATACAAATATCATTATGCAGAAAAATGGATTTAATGCAGAAAAAAGAATTAGTATAATTAGAGAATTTTTAGGGCAAAAACTCTTCATCTCACCGGATTAAGACGCCTTTTCGGCAGAGAAGAGCGCGAGAACCTCCGCAATTGGAAACAACGATCTGATGAGATGAAACCACCGCCACGACGGTGGTGGATCCGACGAATTTGCACTCTGGAGATACCATCTCGCATCGGCATTTGGCGGCGGCGCTACTTGACCACTCTGTGTTATCCTGATCCATTTTTAAGAAACTTTTACGCATTATATGCTCCCACGAAGAATCGGCGCCGTTTTTCACTTCGTTTTTCACGATTTCGTGCATTCAATCTTTGCATCTGGATGCAACCTGCAATAGATCGCCAAAATCAATAAGAAAAAAACATCAAAATACTACTACTAATTTAATGGTGAAGTGCTTACATGAGAACAGCCATGGCCGTCGAAAACTCCGAAGTAATCAGAAAAATTAGAAAAAGAAGGGTGAATCGCAATCTCGTCTTCCATATCTTTTCTTAGTCCGCAAACAGTCGTTATCCCGAACTTCGGGCCTTTCTGAGAAGTTTCTGGCGCCGTCGACGGCTTTGTTTCCGGCGATTATTTGATTCACAACATCTGCATACAGTGAAGATCGACTATCACGAACCAACTTAGTCTTCCCATTGAATTCGATTTGCAGAATCACCACACAGTCCATCGATTCAAATTCTGCAGCTTAAATGAGAAAAAAAAAGCAGAACACGATCAACAAACGACAGGGACGAAGAATTCTGAATTAGGGTTGTTTTTGGGAAATTAAGATTTGTTTAATTGAAAATTCCTATCAATCGTGCAGATTGCATACGAATAAGGAAGGTGAGATTCTTATTTCCATATGAGTGATATTAAACGGAATGAGTTTTGGGAAATGGTATGTTGTTGAATATATTGCGAAAAATAAGGAAGGTACGACTTGTTCCTTTATTAAATAAATTAATATGTTAATCTGCATATTTAAATGTAAGGGCATAAATGGTTATTAACATATGTTTTTGTCCTTTTTTAAAAAGATTATATTAGTTGTCCTTTATTAAGAAGCTAGGTGTATAAATAGAATTTTTTATAAAAATTCTCATGGGGGGAACTATTAACACCCAAAAAATGTTATATAAATCCCAAATGTTATAAACACTAAAACACTCCACTAAAATTTAAAAATCAAATTTTATTACTAAACACACCCCAATTCTTTCATATTTACCCTTCATCCTTCAAAACAAATATAAATTGAATAAAAATTATAAAATTCAATTAAATCTTTAAAAGTATATATAAATTTAAAAAATTAATTTAATTTTCTTTCAATAATACGAAAAATTAAATAAAATTTGAAAATATTTTTAAAAAATCAACTAAATATAAAAAAATAATTGAATGGAAAAATCAATCAAATCTGAAAAATATTAAATAAATTAATTTTATAAAATAAATAAATTAAAAATATCAATTAATGATTCAATTTTAAAAAAAAAGTAAATAAAATAAAAAATCAAATCAAATCGATCATAAATAAATATTTAATTAAAATAATTAAATGTTATTTTTTATTGTTTTTTTAATTTAATTATTTTTTGACAATTTATTAAATATTTTTAATTGATTTTTTTAGTTTAATTATTTTTTATGATTTTTTTAATTATCATGTCATATTTAATTTTCTCAGATTTTTTTCAAAAAAAAAATTGACTTATGTAAATTAATTATTTTTAAAGATTTAGTTGATTTTTTAAAATGCTTTTAAATTTTAATTACATTTCTTTTTTCAGATTTTTTAAATTATTTTAGGTGTTATTAGCCCACCAAAAAATAAAGGGATCATTAGAAATGTTGGGCCGCCAAGTAATACTGTACATTTGGGCCGCCAAATAATACTGTATATTTGGGCCGTATCCGAGTTCAAACTTCAAATTGCTGCGTCTATACATGTAAACATCTCTTTAACAATCTTGAGAATATCCAAAAAAAAAAAGAAAGGAGGAATCTCCTGAAGTTGTGCCTCAGTATATTTGATAGAATTATACGGCTAGGAACTGACATTAAAATCACAATCATCATCATATTTTTAACTAGTTGAAATTCAGAGAGTAGAAAACGACATAATTGTTGCGAAATTCGAATATATATTGATCAATTTTATTTAAATTTTGAATCCCATGGAGTAGGGACATCTATGGTTATCAGACATTAAATTCAGAAACTGGAGTCTTACAATGAGACCTCATGAATCAATTTTGATGCATTGCTTCATAAAAAATTAAATTAAAATGCAGTGCCATCGATGGCGTGGTCCCTAATTAACTTTATTATTATTGCATGGTATGGTATGGTATGTATGGTCCATTACATAAAATTATTTCCCCAGTTAGATACAGTGTTTGGCATCAAGTAATTATATATGGACAAGAGAATCTACAAAGGTGCATATTCCACTTTTTGCTGAATACATTTGTTACGATTGTCAATGATATTCGACTCCGATTGTCAATGATATTCGACTCCGATTGTCAATGATATTCGACTCCGATTGTCAATGATATTCGACTCCGATTAGACGTCTCCAATCACAAGCAAAATAATCGACCAATATTCAATCCAACGAAAGCATGGCAATTCACAAATATAAACGAAAACGAAAAACAGAGCACAAGAAGATTTAAGTGGTTCGATCAACGTGATCTACATCCACTGGACACACGACTTCAATTTGATTAGTATAAGAGATGTTTACAAACACTCATCACTCGGAAAGGGATTTATCCTCACTTCGCTCGTGAACTCTCAACTCTCAAAACGAATGCTCGTACGCGTCAAGAATTACAATTACAAGTAATGGGGTATTTATAGGTTGTCAAGGGTGATTGCAGCGTGTGTTGAAAGCGTGCTCTGTTGCCACGTGGATTCTGTTACAACCGTGTAACAAACTCACACCTTCAGCGTGACCCAATCTGAATTGACCTCCTTGCCCTTCACTTGTCTTCGCAAGACAAGACGACTCCATACTTAGCCAAAAATTAACCCTGCTAACAGAACTCAACTAGTCTGGTCAGACCTCTACTTGTCTGGTCTTCCCAACTCGTCTTGTCCTTCGCAACACCCATCTCATCTGTTTGGACTCCTCCAACTCATCTGATCTGGTCTGAGCTAACTTGTCTGACTCCACCAGCTGATACGCCCAACAGCTGAGTCCTTCAGAAGACTTCTATCAACTAAGTATCTCGACTGATCTGCCCAACAGACGAGTACAGTAGTAGAGTAGAATCTACCTGATCTTCACAAGACGAGTAGCACTCGTCTAGTCTAGGAGGATTTGAGATAAACCTCACAATTCTCCACCTTTAGCTCAAAATCTCCACCTTGAACTAACAGCTCCGATCTATCCTTCTCAAAGGACAGATTCTACTACTAATCTGCCGCCACCAGACTAGTAGCCTTCTCCGCAGAGGTCACTAATGCAAACCAACTGACCTAAGACATAAACCAAACTTCTCCTTTGGTAACGCCTTAGTAAATGCATCAGCAGGGTTCTCCTCAGTAGCTATCTTAACCACTTGGACGCTCCCCTTCTCCACAATGTCTCTCACAAAGTACAGTTTCACATCAATGTGCTTGGTTCTCTCGTGATACCCCTGATGCTTTGCGAGATGAATTGCGCTTTGATTATCACAGAAGACAGTCACACTATTCTGAGATAAACCAAATTCCTTAAGAATCCCTTTCAGCCACATGCTTTCCTTAACTGCCTCAGTCAAGGCCACGTACTCCGCTTCAGTAGTAGACAATGCAACTACGGATTGATGAATAGACCTCCACGACACTGCCGTACCAAATAGAGTGAACACATATCCTGTTAAGGATTTTCGAGTGTCAACATTGGCTGCGTAATCTGCATCCACGTATCCCACAAGTGCATCCCCCTCACTTGGCATCTTCTGAAATTTCAGACCCGTCTGTGCTGATCCCAGAACATATCTCATAACCCACTTAACCGTTTCCCAATGGCTTAAGCCTGGATCACTCATATATCTGCTGATCACACTCATAGCATGAGTCAATTCTGGCCTACAACACACCATAGCATACATTAAACTCCCTACAACACTGGCATAAGGTATCTTGCTCATCTGAGTTCGCTCTTGGCTGTTCCTGGGACTCATCTGATTGGACAATCGATGATGTTGGCCAATAGGAGTAGAGACAGTATTTGCCTTATGCATTCTGAACCTCTCTAACACCTTCTGCAGATAAGTAGGCTGACTCAGCAGAATAGACCCGTCTAGTCTACTGATCTCCATCCCAAGAATCACTTTGGCTTCACCAAGATCTTTCATCTCAAACTCCCGTTTGAGGATCTCCTTAACATGATTAACACTGTCAATAGACTCGCCTGCTATTAACATGTCATCAACATACAGCAGAAGATAGGTAACACCAGTCCCAACCCGTCTGAAATAGACACAGCTGTCGTACAAGCTCCTTGTAAAACCAGCTGAGCAAATGTACTCATCAAATCTCAAGTACCATTGTCTAGGGCTTTGTTTGAGGCCATAGAGGGACTTCTTCAATAGACAGACCTTGTCTTCCCCTTCTTCTATGTCCAACCCTTCTGGTAGCTTCATGTAGATCCTCTCGTCTAGAGATCCATGTAAGAAAGCTGTGGTCACATCCATCTGATGTAGCTTCAATTCATATTGAGTGACCATAGCTAACAAGATTCTGATGCTACAATGCTTCACAACAGGTGAGAAGATTTCATTGAAATCGATACCTTCTTTCTGTGTAAATCCCTTAGCTACAAGCCTCGCCTTGTATCTAAGTCTGCCACCCCTCTGAGCCTCCACCTTCTTTTTATAGATCCACTTGCACCCAACCAACTTCTTGTTCTTGGGCCTCTGAACAATCTCCCATGTCTGGTTCTTGTTCAAAGAAAGCAGCTCCTCCTCCATAGCAACAATCCACTTCTCCTTGTCGTGGCAGCTAATGGCTTCTGAATAAGACTTTGGCTCTAGAGACTCCACCTCAAGAGCTGCACATAATGCAAATGAGACTATGTCAGCTTGACCGTACCTCTGAGGTGGGTGGACTTCTCGTCTGGTTCGGTCCCGTGCCAGCTGATAATGTTGAAGATCATTCTCGCCTTGAGGATTGCCCTCCTCATCTGGATCAATATCATCTCCAACTGGTCTTGTGGAGTCAACTTGCTCCACCTCGACTTGTGTCTCGTCTGGTTGGTTATCAGCTGCACTAGTACTCGTACTAGTCTGTTCTGATAGAGGCATCCGACTCTCATCAAACGTAACATCTCTACTGATTATACATTTCTGCATCCCAACTTCGAGGCACCATAACCTGTATCCTTTCACGCCAGAAGGATACCCAACAAACACGCATCGCAATGCTCGAGGCTCAAGCTTATCTTGCTTGACATGAGCATAAGCTTGACATCCAAATACCTTCAAATGATTGTAATCGGCTGCACGTCCAGACCACAACTCCTCTGGGGTTTTGTATTGCACAGCCGAGGAAGGACTCCTGTTTATCAAGTAGGCTGCAGTAGACACAGCCTCTCCCCAAAACACCTTCGGCAGACAAGAACTGTTCAACATACACCTGACCCTCTCAAGTAGTGTCTGGTTCATCCTCTCAGCTACTCCGTTTTGCTGAGGGGTCCCTGGCACAGTCCTATGCCGTACTATTCCCTTCGATTTGCAGAACGCATTGAACTCGTCTGATAGGTACTCCAGACCATTATCAGTTCTCAAATGTTTGAGAGTCTTGCCTGTGACATTTTCACATTCAATGAGCCATTCCTTGAATTTCTCAAATGCTTCTGACTTCGACTTGAGAATAGACACCCACACCTTTCTTGAGTAGTCGTCTATGATAGACAAGAAGTATTTTCCACCAGACCTCGTCTGATTCCTCGCTGGCCCCCATAGATCAGAATGGACGTAGTCCATGATCCCATTGGTAGAGTGAACACCCTTACCAAACTTAAGTCTCTTGGACTTACCAAGAATACAAGACTCACACAAGTCGAATTGAGTGATCTTGTCTTTGCCAAGTAGACCTTGCTTAGACAGCTCCACTAGACCCTTCTCGCCTACGTGAGCTAGTCTTTTGTGCCACAACATCGAGTTGTCTTGCACCTCCGCTACATCTGATCTACCAGCTACTGTTTCTCCCTTAAGAAAGTAGAGATCACTCCTTCTCTCACCTTTCAGGACAGTCAGCTCCCCTTTTGACACACTGAGCTCTCCATCAGCCGACTGGAATTTATAGCCCATAGAATCCAACATCCCAAGTGAGATCAAATTTCTCTTGAGTTCAGGTACGTACCTAACACTCTTGAGTATTCTTACTACCCCATCGAACATCTTCAGGTGAACACTACCTTCTCCAACAACTTTGCAAGTGTGATTATTCCCAAGCAGAACAGAACCGCCCTTCTGTTGCTTGAAGTCATGAAACCAATCTCGTCTTGGAGTCATATGGAAAGAACACCCTGAATCAAGGATCCATGCTTGCTGTTCTGTAGAGGATATGATGGTTAGCGCTTGAGCAGACTCATAGCCTTCTTGCTCCTTCTCAACTTGAGTCTGATTAGCTTGATTCTTGTCATTAGAGGTATTGGCACCATATTTCCTCAAGAACTGCTTGTATTTTTGACAAGCATTCTTATAGTGCCCAGGCTTGTTGCAATGGTAGCACACTGCTTCACCTTGATTGGACACAACTGATTTTCCCTTATCAGCTCCTTTGGGTTGACTAGACCCCTTCTTGGCACCAGATCGCTTCTGGCCACCTCTGATTGCCAATCCTTCTCCGCTACTGACCTTGTCTGCTTGAGACGTCTTGTTGTGCAGCAGCTTGGACTTGACAGCCAGCATTACATCCTCCAATGTAATACTTTCCTTCCTACCATACAAGATGGTATCCTTTAAGATTTCAAAGGACTTAGGGAGAGCACTCAATAGAATCAGAGCCTTATCCTCTTCCTCTAACTTGACATCTAAATTCTCTAGATCATCAAGAATTCTATTGAACTCATCAAGCTGATCCGGAATGGGTTTGTCATCCACCATTCTGAAGGCATACAGCTTCTGTTTCGAATAGAGACGGTTAGCTAAGGTTTTAACCATGTAAAGTTTACCTAGCTTGTCCCAGACCTCTTTCGCGGTTTTCTCTTTAGCAACTTCTCTCAGAACCTTATCACCAAGGCAGAGCAGAATATTACTTCGAGCTTTCCTGAGCATCTTGCTCCTTTCAGCAGCAACTGTTGCAGATTCACCAGCTGGGGCTGTAGACTCTTCGAGCACGTCGAACAAGTCTTGCTGTTCTAGGAGAGCCTGCATCTTGACTCTCCACAGCCCAAAGTCACCCGTGCCTGAGAACTTCTCAATATTATACTTGGTCGAATTCTCCATCTTCGATCTGGCAATTGATTAATGGTTGACAATCGATTCCTCTCGTTTCCGATTCCCACAGACGGCGCCAATTGTTACGATTGTCAATGATATTCGACTCCGATTAGACGTCTCCAATCACAAGCAAAATAATCGACCAATATTCAATCCAACGAAAGCATGGCAATTCACAAATATAAACGAAAACGAAAAACAGAGCACAAGAAGATTTAAGTGGTTCGATCAACGTGATCTACATCCACTGGACACACGACTTCAATTTGATTAGTATAAGAGATGTTTACAAACACTCATCACTCGGAAAGGGATTTATCCTCACTTCGCTCGTGAACTCTCAACTCTCAAAACGAATGCTCGTACGCGTCAAGAATTACAATTACAAGTAATGGGGTATTTATAGGTTGTCAAGGGTGATTGCAGCGTGTGTTGAAAGCGTGCTCTGTTGCCACGTGGATTCTGTTACAACCGTGTAACAAACTCACACCTTCAGCGTGACCCAATCTGAATTGACCTCCTTGCCCTTCACTTGTCTTCGCAAGACAAGACGACTCCATACTTAGCCAAAAATTAACCCTGCTAACAGAACTCAACTAGTCTGGTCAGACCTCTACTTGTCTGGTCTTCCCAACTCGTCTTGTCCTTCGCAACACCCATTTCATCTGTTTGGACTCCTCCAACTCATCTGATCTGGTCTGAGCTAACTTGTCTGACTCCACCAGCTGATACGCCCAACAGCTGAGTCCTTCAGAAGACTTCTATCAACTAAGTATCTCGACTGATCTGCCCAACAGACGAGTACAGTAGTAGAGTAGAATCTACCTGATCTTCACAAGACGAGTAGCACTCGTCTAGTCTAGGAGAATTTGAGATAAACCTCACAACATTCATAAGTACCATGGCATGTATATTACATATATACAACTGTAAGCTGTTGAAATGAGTGTAAGCAAATACCAATAGTATTAATATATATACATCATTAGTATTATTGTTTCGAAAAATTCAATCATCTATCTCATCTATAAAGATATGAGGACAACTAGTATTCTAATAATTGTTTTGGAGAATAATACCAATATACTAGTAACCGTAGTAATAATGATATAATAATATATAGTCTTTCTAAATTTCACAAAAGTGCTCGTGTTAAAATATATATTGACAAACAACCTGGGTGAAAAGCTAATTTTTAGGTGAAAATAGGTTTCATACTTAATTATATACGGAGTATATCTTTTCGAAATTTAAATTAAAAAAAAATTGGGGGAGGAGTTGGAATCTTGAATGGTTTCCCATTGATGAGCAGAAATTGTCAAAAGTCGGCCTGGTTTCGTACATCTAACCATAGTTTGTAGGAGGTCCAATTTGCAATGATTATAATAAGTTTCCTAGGCCCCAACCCTAATTAGCATAAAAATAGTTTTGACTTTTGACTCTAAATTAGGCGGCAGACAGAAATTAAGTAATATTGTACTCCTTCTGATGAATTTCAGATGTTTTTATATGTGAAGAGAGACTCGTGATAATGAAAAGGTTTTGAATTGTAAGGATGAAAGAAAAGATAAAGATCATAACTTCACAAGCAATTATGTGTCATCGAAAAATGGTACACTTCTAAATACAACCTAACAATAAAAGTGATTATAAATTCCGAAAAAAAACTGATCAATCTACGAATCTGAAATCGGGTGAAGGACAATAGAAGGTCAAATGTATCGCCCCCACTGTCCTTGAACTTGGAGACACGGGTGAAATCATTATCAAGCCCTGACGGTTGGCTAATAGTGTAGTTCGTGCTGGCTCGAGCCTCGAATTCATTAATAGCGCTGCTCGAAATTTGATGATGGAATAGGCTCCCCAGATCTCCTGGGACTACTACGTTTCTTCGTGTAACGAGTCGAGGCTGTCCGAGTAGGCATAGGAACGTCGTTGGTTGTAGCTTCCAAATTCGTAGTGCCATGAGCCTAAACAAAAATGTATTGTTCCACTCATCAGATATTAATATTCAAACCATATGTACAATTTTTTACTTTTGGTTTTAAAAACCAGGTTTTGGATTTCAAGATCCAAAACCTGTTTTACTTTGTGATTTAAAAACCGGTTTTCAAAATCCACTCAAAATCACCCCTATCAAACATATTAATTTGACATAAAGTTATATTTATATAATACTACTTCAATCATTATATTCTTTCTCAACAATAATATAATAATACTATAAGGCTAGTTTGGTTTGTTAGACGGGATAGATATATTAGGATAAAATTAAGTGGGATTGCACTGTTCATAAATTAAAATATTGAACTAATTTGTGTGTTTGGATTGTTGGACAAATAAACTTACCCCCTCCCCTAAGATTAATAATCATTCATATGTGGGAAAAGGTGGGAAAATTGACTCGGGCCCAAATAAATTCTCGGGCCTTAATATAGTAAACCAAACAATGGAAAAGGTGGGATAAATAAGTTTTTCCCATATTTTCCATCAAACCAAACTAGCCCATAATATTATAATACAATAATATAATACATTTAATCATTACACACTTAATTAATTATTATAATCTTATCAAACAATAATATAATAATACAAACTCATTCAATCATACAATTTGATTTGACATAAAGTTTAATCCTCCACTATTCGATCCAAAACCCAAAAGAAACACTTATATAACTATTCATCGGGATTTCAACAAGAATTTCAAAAACTCGATTTTTAAAACCACTCAAAGCCCAAAGTAAACACCCCTAAGGGTATCATTCAAAGTCCTTGTATCGATTAAGTGTTTCTTTTATCGATTTACAATTTTTTTTTGTTTAAAAAAAACATACAAGTTAAACATTTTTAGGAATAATTACATGAAAGAAACCAATGATAATAAGTAGTATAAGATGAAGAAAACCATTATTTAACGAGATTTTTAGGTTTGAGTAAAAATTGAGAAGAGATTAAAATTGTTAAAAGGACAAATAATTTCTAATATAATTTAGAATTTAAAAGGATACTTCATTTGAAACGGGGATAAAATATATTTATAAAATATATATGTATATATGATAACATGAAAACCACGTCAAAAAAAAAATCCAGGCTGTGCAACTTGAACAATAATAATTAGTAAATCATGCTTTTTTGACTAAAATAATCGGAATTCAAACACAATTTTATAATGTGAAGCAATCTTTGGCATGTGGGGCTTCTATTTTTAACTATTAAATTGGAGGTCTACATGTTGTGTTATGTTGGTTGATCATACATATAATGTTTTTAATCACTTGCTTAATTACTAATTATTACAAATGACGTGAGTTTAAATGAACCACGTCGACGTTCACATTACCACTTACTATAATAATGAATTAATTATTAATATCAGCATCAAATCACCCAATTGGGCAGTTTCTTTTGTCCTTTTCTTTTTCTTTTATTATTTCTTTTAAAACAATCAAAGTTATCCAGCGACGTAAAGTGTCCACTATTAGTTATAGAACATACTTATTAATTTTAGTTGCATCAATTATTTATTTGGCAGAAGGAACATGAAAAATGCGATTGAAATCATATGTTCTATATATATACTGTGTTTCATTTTGTATTTAATAATGTGGATGAATGATTTCTGAATGGTGAAAAAAAAAAACGATGAACTCCAGAAGAGTGAAATGTTAAGTGAAACACGAAAATTAAAACATTTGAATCGAACTGACAAAAATGGAAATAAAAAATCGCATACTTTCTAATTCTCACACTTTCATTTTTCGATATATATATGCTCTACAATATTCTATTTTTCACGGCCGATGCAATACTTTTGTTTCGTATAATTTTATTTTGAATGTCACAATTTTTTTTTTAACTCTTTATACTTGTATTTTCATTTGACTTTAGTGTAAAGTGAAAGTTTAAGTATAAATGGCAAAAAATATATATTAAAAAGTATAAAGTGAAATTTTCGTTTTCATTTCCTTTGAATTTTACAATATTGAATATGATATATATTTAATATTGAAGGACGATGAGATAAGAGTAGCCCATGCACTGAGCTAGTCTACTTGACTTGGTGGACCTCATTAAACGTAACAAAGTCTTCTCTCAAAAAGGCCATACACCTTTTCATTTATTTGTAAACTTGAATTTGATCCATTTTATTTTACTAAATTCGAATTTGTCCAAATCTTAAATGACAATTTAATTATCAAGTTTACTTAGTCAAATGCATAAAATAAAACGACCAACTAACAAATTAATTAGAAAATAAATAAGTACTATTAGGGGCGGGTACATAACACATAAACCAATAATTTTATTTTCAAGAAATATGTGAAAATGTCATGAAGTTGAATTATACGCACTTGTTTTGGACTATACAGATTTCTGACTCCATTATACTATATTTTTGTGGGATTGTAAAAAAAAAAAAAAAAAATGTACATGTATGTAATTTTATTTATCATAAGAAAATGAAAGGATGATTGAAAGAACAACTTATCCTTTATTTCGTGTTGAAAAAAAATCATTTTATAACAAAATAGTTCACTTTAAAAGTAAAAAGTTCAAAACAGTATATAAAACAATAATTTTAACGAGAGAAACACAAGGAAACGAGTGAGAAAACGAAACAAAAAATATATATACAAAATTGTAGCAATTGAAATACAACATAGGCAAGTTGTCCAAACTCCACAATGAGTTTTTTTTTTTTTTTTTAATATTCGTGTGCCATGTCGGCAGCAAATATTATGCATAGCCATATCTCATATATGACCTTTTCCCCCACTTATTAATTATTTATTTCTACACCAACTTCAAATATTCCCTAATTTTACGATTTTTTAAAACTAAATTAATTTTTTTTATTAGTTTAGTGTATTCTATTTTTTGTCTGGGCTGCAGTTTGAACTAATTTGAGATCACGCACACAGGAAAAATGTTATTTTACAGCAATCTATGAAGAATGAAATTGACAAATTATATCCGATTTTCGTGAATATTGTATTTAAAAAATAAATAAAAATCAATTAGGTGTCATGTTCTATTTCATTAAAGATCTTTCAGCGACTAAATCTGCCAAATATTGTTTTTTTTTTTTTTCTTATTTCTTTCGTATTAATAAACATAATATAATACTTATAAGAAAAATAAAGATTCACAAATAAGTGAAATAACTAATTAGTGGATATAAATTATAATATTCAAAACAGTTTGTATTGGCTATGGCTGGAGGTTTTGGTTACTGCCCAAAAGGCCAAAACTGATTATGATAAAATAAAATAAAAAATTAAGGATATAATATTCATAAAAGTGTATACTCCATATGATATCGTATACATATACTGTAGGAAGAAGAATATATATATATATATTCACATATTAGGGCGCCGTGGAACTTCTAGAAGCATGGATTAGAACATTAGCTAGCTAGGGCAACTAAATTTGAAAGTTCAAACAAACTCTTAAAACGTATAAACAAGGGAACAGTCCATACCGATTATATTAATTTATGTGTTACATTTTTTCGTATTCTACATATACACCCTACTGGATTTTTGTCGTCTAAAATTAAGGATATAAGATGTCGATTATTTTTGACATGACACATGTTCATAAATTTTAAGTAAATTCTTCTATGCAAGTGAGTATATAGATCAATACGCTTAAATATTAATGTTCAATTTAATATTTAACTCAACATTTGACCAAATTTAATTGAGCTCAATTCCAAATTTCCAATTGTACAGTGCAATCAATTAAATAGTGGAACACAAAAAATAATACATATAATCTCATATTTTCATATCCATACGGACAAAATTTTACATCGCATCTTTTTAATTTTCACTTTTTTAAAAATAAAATTTCATAATTTTAATTAAAAAAAAAATCACACGCCCACCTTAATTTTTACTTAAACTTTCACTTTTTACATAAATAAAAATAAAAATTAACAACGTGGCCAACTCAAATTAATATTACAAAAATCTAAGAGAGAAAGTATTTCATTTGAGAGGGATAGAGGGGAATATATGACACAAACTCCTCAACCAATGGGAAGTGTTATGTGGCACACAGGGTTGTAATAATAATCATTATAATAATTTTATTATTATTGTAGTAATAGTAGTGGGCCTAGTAGTAGTGGCTAGTCAACAAAATCGACTTGGCCCTATTCCTTTTTACACACTTCTCAAATCCACTTGCTCCAACTACTTTGAAGCAAAAATTTCAAACACACAAGAAATTAAATGTATCAAAAAAGAAAATTCTATATTAAGAATTATCCCATACATGATCTACCAAAATAAAAAATAACAATTAAACGACTTAGAGTATGGAGTTGGCCAAGTCAAAGTTTTCATGTAGGGTGGACTTTGGATATAACTAATTCTAAGTCTTCTAATTGAGACAATTGAAGCCCATGTCTTAAAATTCTTTTAGAATGCGACATTACTAGCTTTCAATTCAATCAACTCAAAATTCACTTTTTTCTTAAGCGCCAATTAGTGTATTTATAAAAATAAGTTTTTAAAAAAAAGAGTTTTTACAATTCTTTTAGAAAGTGACATTAGATCTTTGACAATTTTTTCATATATATACCATATATATACCATTTCCACAAACTCGAAATTCAGTTGTTTCTTAAAATCAATTAAGGGGTTTGTTAAGTTAAATAAGGGGGTGCATGTTACTCATTTTAAGAGGAATTAACGTTGTTTTGTGTCAAACATGGAAAACTTTGTATGGTCTAATAGACCTGAATTAAACTCCATGGGAAAAAAAAGTGATAAAGAAACAAGTTGATGGAGAAAGATGCCCCCATTCACAATAAAAGATACTTAACTTTTCTTTTTTATGTGTCTTATTTATTATATTATTCAATCTCTCAATCACATTATTTCTAATACATCTACTTATTTTATTATATTTTTTAACCGTATTCAAAGCTCATGAGTAATTTTCTCTTAAACGTAGGGTGTAGATATTTACATGGTTGATTGCGTGTGGAATGGTGATGATCAAGAAACAAGTTGCAAGAAACAAAATAAACATCTGGCGATTGGCATAATTGAAAGCGTGTTAATTGTACCTATTCTAGATAAGACCAATATCATATATATTCCACGGAGTACTACACTTTGGTGTCTTTTTCTCTATGAAAAGTTATAAAATTAAATAATACTCTCTCCAGTCCTACAATTATTTTATTAACTTTTTACTGTTCTTTACTTATTTACTCATATTTAAATTAATAATATATATTTAATTAAATTATACTCTCAAAATATCACAATATTATATTAAATGTCATTACTTTATTAGCTGCTTTTAAAAAAAGTCATTTCTTTATCAATACTACTATAAAACAATTTTATTACTCATAAAGTTGAAAAGTCTTTACTATCATTATCATTACTTTTATCTCTCACAATACTTATAAACAATTTTAAAAAATTATACGGTAAGTTGTTAAGTAGGGTAAAGTGGGCTAGTAATATATACTCCCTCCACTTTTAATTAAGTGTCATTCTAACAATTTTCAACAAATTAAGATATATAATCATGGACCATTTTATCTTTCATTAATGATAACTAATTTTAATATTAAATTTATGTTTTAGTAATGAATGTGGTCAATATTGTAGGTGATATTCATGTATACAATAATTAAGGTTTATCCATGATTTGTGTTATAGTACTATATTCAAAAGGGAAAAAGCTTAAATTAAGATAAAGAAAATGGAGGAGTATAATGTACAAGGATAAAATTGTCAAAATTTAAGAAAAATGTGTAGAATGACACTTGTTTTGAAAATATTAAAAAAGACAAAGTGACACTTAATTAAAAATGGAGGGAGTACTTATATAGTAATAGTAATGATATATGTTACCAGCAGTGTAAATCTAATTGCCTAAGTCCAGGGTAGTTGATTTTTTCTAGTTTACTTCTAATGATATATATATGAAATCAATTTATTAGATATATACACATATATATTTACTTAGACAAAAGCTAATAGAAAAATGTTGTATACAATTAGTCATAAATGATATTTTATTATATACCACCATTAATGAAATCTACCGTACATCCCTATGTACAAAATATTTGTACATTTTAAAATATACTATTTTATGCAGGTTGTGAGTTTCATCAGAAACTCATAGTTGAGTTGCATAATATAATTCTTATTTTTAATACTATATGAACAATCCCTTGATGGCTACTAACTCAGCAAATTCAACATAAATACTCCATTGGTACCAAATAAAAAAATGAAGTTGCAAGATGAGCAATTAATTTAATCACATGAAATTTGGTTATTTCGTCATCCATTGAGTCATTGATCTACCTAAAACTATTTGGCACTTTTGGTTATAGCAGCCGCAATGGTGTAATCGTCATGTATTAATATTTTAAATATATATATCTTGCCCAATTAAAGATGCAGAATTAAAAAAAATCAAAGATTCCGACAAAAAACGTGCCAACAAGGAGATATTTAATCGGAGAAGTGATAGTAAAGTCGCGTTTAGTTGGTGAGATTGAGGTGGCATTCCCATCTATAGATTAAGTCATTTTCCAACTGAAAAAAATAAAATAAAAAAGAAGAAACTGTAAAGTAAAACCTGGAGACTTGGAAAGTGCGTTTCGTTGGTACCGAATAGATTTATTAATTCATAATTTGATTAGGAATAATTAATTCGGATTAGGCGCGTTTAATTTTATCGAAAGCAATAAATATGGATAAACGTGTGCTTTTCATATTTGAGAATGGTTGAAAATTGCAACCATTAACTTGTATTTGAAAGAAGGAATTTAAGTATGAATTTTAAATCTATAATTTAAATTTATTTCAGTTGTTTGAATTAAAAAGTAAATGAATAAAGTTCAAATACTTAACATTTATTTTATTTAAAATTGAGAGAATTTTACTAAAATCATATCATATGAAATTTATCAATTTTAAAATCTTTTATAAATACTTTTCTCAAATCAAATTCCCTTGACCAAACACAACCTCATATTATTCTATTAAACACATAACATAAAATATAAAAAAATGGGTAACTCGTTAGGCAAACTAATACTCCCTCAGTCTCATACTTGAAGATCCAAACCAATTGGGCACGAGTTTTAATGAATGAATTGTTTATTAGTATTGTGTAACATAACGTGGGGTAGTAAAGATTTTTCAACTTCATAAATATTAATAAAGTTACTTTTTTGTGTAATAAAGTAGTGACATTTGTTATAATATTGTGATGTTTTAAGAAATTTGTTTAAAAGTGTTTTTGCTATTTTAGGTAGGTGTCTTCAAGTATGGAACACCCAAAATGGTAAAATGGGTCTTCAAGTATGAGACGGAGGAAGTATAATTAAGACAAGGACCTTAGATCTAACCATCTAAATAATAGAGTTCTAACCACTTGGATTATCCCACAATATGTACAATATGCGCAATCTAATATTCCTAAAATGTACATAGATATGCACCGTGTACCAAATATATTCAAATAACGTACTTAAAATTTAATGGAATACAAGAATTTTTCATGCTTAATTATTATTTTTCCTTCCGAAAGTAGAGCCTTCCAGAAACGACTATATAAAAAATTCAATATCTCTGTAAGATTAAAGATATGAAACGAAACAATTATGAAATTAGGTATATCCCTGGTAGAGTTGGCTACTTTTAAGCGGTATATATCATATATTTACAAACTCATATAATTATTTTGATAATTTGAATAACTCTCGAGGTGCTTTCATAATTTACCGAAACTTGTAATACTGTATACATTACGTCTCTTGTGATATTTAAATTTACTTTATTCTTACTTGAAATATATAATATTTTTTCACAGCATGGAATATATTCTGTGAGAAATAAATAATAACGATAATGATAATTATGATTGATGACTAGGATGAGTATATGAAAATCAAAAGCATATCCATTAATCTAGGTTACTCCGAGGAATTATCCAAAAATTAAATGATTCCGGACGAATATTAATGCACCAACCATGAGTATATATTTAACATAGCATGATCCTAAACCTGTAACAGAATCAAATTATATATTAAAAAAAAAATCGAATATTCATTATCTTGTTCTTTTATTATTTGAATGTTCAATTTGATTTTTTTATTAACTAATATATAAAAAATAGAGGCGTTTCTAATTGTCCCACCTTAATTAAATCAGGCATTTGTTCAAGAAAAAACAAGTGGTTTATACTTCATAAATAACACAATAGCTGAATAATTAAATTGTAAAATTAGACTGATGCAGGTGATTTTAGTTTCACACGATTTGAATTTCTTAACTTTTAAAATAATTTAACTTTTAATTCTATATTACTCCAATAGTCCAATTAAACTAATGACTTGAAACTGTATAACAAGAAAATGAGACCCAACATATTCATTACTACAATTGCAACATTTGAAGAGTTGTAAAATATAATCTCAACTTCCCTTATCAAATTTGACATCATTTATAAAATAGATAAATTAAACTAAATGTCAGTTTATTCATGTGATCTAAACTTTGGTCCAAACAATCATGATTGACCTAACGAGGGACAATTCCGGAATTTTAATATAGAAATGGTTGGTCTCACGTGACAAGCCAACATTTTCACGCGTTCCCACCTGTGAGGAGAGCCACTTGCGTGTATCGACATACTGTCTATCCGTATCACTAACGCACAATTACCGTACAATTTCCTTCTTTTTTTTTTTTCTTCCCCAATATTTTTATTTTTCAAATTTGTACCTACTAATTCAACCATCGTATTTTAAAAGAATAATCCGTCTTCAATGCATGTGCACATAGTGTCGTTGCAATATAGACTAAAAATGTGATACTAACTTTAATTAAAATATGACACTAATTAATTTTGGTTGAAATATGTAAATGAATGTAATATAACATTTTTTTCTTTTTCTCTTTTGTGTATTGAAATGTGTATAACTAAACCACATAGTAAAATATTCATATGAGACTTAACTCTAAAAAAATAAAAAAAATTCTTGCTTGTGAATGAGTAGAGTAAAATATTAATTGACACAAAATAAATATTACCGAGTTCAAATTTTCGTGTTTATAATTCATTCATGAGTACAAAATTCTCTTATTAGAAATTATATAGGACTATATATTATTTATAATTATTATTTACGGAAGGTTCTAAATTATTATTCCACATGCAACATATATGTAATTACTAGTCCTATACCCGCGTTTTACGCGGGGTCAATTTATTAAAATAATAATATTATATTAGAGTCTATTTATTAAAATAATAACTTTAAATACTATATTAATTTTTATATCTTTTTCTTTTCATGTCAGAGTATGTGAGAGTTAAACTTTTTTTTATTCTAATATATTTATAACATATACATTTCTATAAATTTGAATCTATATTATTATATTTATATTTTTATATATTATAGAGTAATATTTTTTAATATATTAATAACATATGCATTAATAAATAAGGGCATTATAAATAATTTTATTAATAAAAATATATATAAAATTACAAATTTCTAAAAGCTTCACAATTCTACAAAACTACAAAAATAAGGAGGGTGTATTCAATTGAGATTCTATTGAATTTTTTTGGATTTTAAAAATTACGTGGATTTATAAAATCCATAAACTTGACAGGATTGTGGAATATATTTTTTTATTAATTTACATATATTTTCATAAACTTCGATATTAATACAAAGAGTTAAAAGTTATTTTTAATATTTTTTTTAATTAATATTATATATATTATATAAAATATTTTACCAATAATATATATAAAGTTTATATATTAATTCGGGGCGGGGCAGATACCCGTGGGTCGGGCATAAGACCCAAACCCGACTCATACTCAATACGGAGCGAATCTGGCCTGACCCAAAGCTCGCGGGTGGGGTGGGTAATTGAAATCTCTTGTTTTTAGAAGAGATTTTGGATAGTACAATTTATTTATATTTTTGGAGGAGAATTCAACAAAATCCATAAAGTAATAAAATTCATAGACGGTTGAATACCTCATAATTTTTAAAGACTTTTTAAAATCCAAATTGAATAAGACTTTGAAAGTCCAAAAAAATCCTACAAAATCCACAACCAATACAACCCCCCTAAGTGGATGTTTGTTTTGGAATTTTAAGAATTTTGAAATTTGGATTTCAAAATCTAATAGATTTTGAATTTTTAATGACTTAGGAGTATATATTTTGTGTTTATTTTGGAATTTAAGTAGGATATAATTTAACTTGTATAGAATTATATGTGTTTATATATGTTATTATAGGTATTTATATAGAGTTTGTAGATATTTATAGAGTTGACTTTTGTAGGATTTATAGATATTTGTAGGGTAAGTTTTTAAAATTATAAATCTAAATTCTAAAGTAGAACATGGTTGAAATTTTCCATTCCAAAATAAATATCCACTTAAAGACAAATACAATGATATCTTTAAATATAATAAATTATTATATAAACAATAACAAAATATAAATAAATTTATAAAAAATAAATAAATTATTAAAAACGATTATATTATAACAAATAATTGTATAATTATAACAGGCATATTTATTCGACATTTCAATTAACTAATCAAACTTTGTTGGAATTTCTTAAATTATTATAGACAATTACTAAAAATTCTCTAAAATCCTCCACAATATTCTCTATATCTTTGAAAGTTTTTAAAATTATTTTAGAATACATTCACACTCTATATCTCAAGAAAATTATATATACATTCATCCCGACTTAAAAGTCAAATATATATAATTTACGGCAATAATTCATCTTTTATAAAGTCAAATATAAATATATATAATTTTTTTTTGCACTTCATTCTTATGATTGGTGCAGTTAAAAAAACTTTAACAAAATAAATATATTATAAAGTCAAATATAAATATATATAATTTTTTTTGCACTTCATTCTTGATGATTGGTGCAGTTAAAAAAACTTTAACAAAATAAATATGTATATTATAAAAAAATATTTACATAAAATATATAAATTACATTTGTTAATATAAAATTCAAAATTTATTATATAAAAATCGAACCTTTCTTTTTTTGAATTTCGATAAATAGGAACCTTTTTTTTTTTTTAAGTCGGACAAATAGGAACCTTCTTTTTGTTTGAAGTCGTAGGAACCTAAGAATATTGGGAACCTAACAATAATATTGATCTTAATTTGATTTTAGGATATTGTACTTAATAATTTGCAATAAAATATTTAATTTATTTAAAATAAGTATACAAACCTATTAAGTTGTATTTTTTTTTAACTTATAAATTTACGGCAATAATTCATCTTTTATAAAGTCAAATATATATAATTTATTTGCACTTCATTCTTGATGATTGGTGCAATTAAAAAAAACTTTAACAAAATAAATATATACACTTCCATGTATATTATAAAAAAATATTTGCATAAAATATATAAATTACATTTAAGTTAACATAAAATTCAAAATTTATTATATAAAAATTAAACCTTTCTTTTTTTGACCTTTCTTTTTTTGAAGTCGGACAAATAGGAACCTTCTTTCGGACAAATAGGAACCTTCTCTTTTTTTTGAAGTCGGACAAATAGGAACCTTCTTTTTTTTTTTTTTAAGTCGAACAAATAGGAACTTTTTTTTTTTTTTGAAGTCGGACAAATAGGAACCTAAGAATATTGAGAACCTAACAATAATATTGATCCTAATTTGATTTTACAATTTGTATCGTAGTTAATAATTTGCAAGAAAATATTTAATTTATTTAAAAATAAGTATACAAACCTATTAAGTTGTATTTTTTTTAACTTATAAAATGAAACATTATTTTCATCTCATAATACGATAAAATGAAACATTCGAAATTATAAACTCAGATTTTTAGATATAATTTTCTCAAAGAAATAAATATAAAATAAAATATTAAAAAAAAAAGTAATATACAAATTGATAAATTCTATAGTATAGAAAAAGAAATAACATGATCTTGGAATAAAATGTACTCCTACATCTCTAAAAATTAATTACATGATCTTGGAATATAAAGTACATCACTAAGAATTTTCGAAAAAAAAAATAATTCAATAAAGTACATCTCTAAATGGATTTCTTGTGCATTAATTACACATTACTTTTAAAATTTACATCATTGTAGATCTTGAACTTGCATAAGATGTTTCAAATGAAAAAACGAAGATGAAAATCATCTGCAAAACATGAGTACACATTAGAGATTAGAGAAAATAAAAATTTCTATAAAAACATCGTCATACCCGTAAACTCGAGAGAAATGAGTGATGAAATTATGATTAACAAATGATTTATGCATATGCTTTATATAGTTGGAATTATGATTTGAATGTACCATAATTAAGGTAGAAGGTGGGCGAAAATTAATGATAATCTTAAATTTGAATATTCAAAATTGAATTTGTTAATAACATATTTTTACGTTGAAATTCTGTTTCATGAAGTATATTTAAATTTTAATATTAAAAATTAATATTTAAAAGTGGGCATTTAGAAGATAAGATTAAAATGATTTTAAAAAAACTTACGTCGGGTTAATAATTAAGATTAATAAAATATTAATAATTGTTATATTAATAAAAAAAAATCAATTTTGAAATAGAATGAATTTGAGAAAATAGAGATTGAAATATATCAATCATATATTAAAATTAAGATAAAATTAAAATTAAGATTTGATTAAAAAAATATCGTGATTAAAAAAATATATATAATGTGATTAAAAAAAAAAAACCGCTCAGTCAAAGAAAGAGAATAAAGATTTATTGATTTGAATTGTGATTAAAATTTAAAAAATAAATAATGTTGCGATTAAAGTTTAAAAAAATAAAATAAAAAATAATAATTATGATTTCAAATTTAAAAATAATAATTATGAGTAGATAATAGATAATATGTAAATTATTATTTTGAGATTAAAATAGGAAAATTTGATTTTTTTAATTAGAATGCCTGAGAATGCAGAGATTTTGAAATAGACGATTTTGGTGAAGAGAGAGATTGTGTAGAGTGATAATATTGTGACACGTGTCCCATTATATTCTCACAAATATAGAGTATTAAGATTAAGATGTGAGATAGCATTGACTAAACCGCGATTATCAATAATATCACAAAAAATATTCCAAGACTTTTAATTAGTTTGACTTAGTCTAATTCTCAAGTATACCGTTAACCCAAAATCAAATCAAATCGAAATCTAACCAACAATTAGTGATGGCAAATTTCATTGTCTGATATAAAAATGAAGTTGGAGTAATTCAGATGGCATTAAAATTATTTTACTGGACCTTCAATTTAGAGGATGTGTTGGGTTTCGGTGTCGCCGGCCGCCACTCGACTCGGGTCACACGAACGGGCTCAGACACGTGTTAGATTGTATCGGACGTAGTGGAGATAATCAAGACACTAAGATGGATAGCACTTCATCCTTACTGTTTTCTCATTCTTCAATCTTACGTTTACATCATGTGTGACATCGTTAATGAAGAGGATGACTCAATATATGAAAGAATGCCAAGAACTAGGGCAGCAATAAGTTGAGCCCCTTGTGTAAAGGCTCAATGACCAAAATCACACTTGAGCTAAATCCCAACAGAATGCTTTCATAAGTTTTTAATTTCAATTTTAGTGTAAATCTCTTATAAATTTAGAAAGAGATAAACATATAAACAAAAAGAAGTACTGTTGAATGAGCATTGAGTTCGTCTTACATACAAGACATACTTACTCTTCGTGTATTTGTGATGTTTTTGAAATTTTAGTATCAATAAAATAGAAAACCCAAATTTAAACCTAATTTGGTGATACAATATTTTTTTTTTTTGGAAAACTATTTTTATGTGTTAAAAAATAAAGAAAATTATTTTTCCCGTCCCATACAGGCATACATGATGCAACTTTTAACCAAATTATCCGTTTCAGACAAGATGCATCATTTCTTAAAATGTAAACAAAGCATTCAAATTGATAAAAAAAATCGATACTTTTCACACATACAACTCAATACACTTTTTTCGTTACACTCCCCAATAAAGTAAAAACTAACATACTACCCCCTGAAATATAATTTTATCAGTTTATTGTATGGTGATGCAATAATTTCATTACAACGCAAACGCACAAATTGAATTATCCGCTCAAATATTATTCTTAATTAGTTAGGACTTATCACTCAATGTCATAAATTATTGATGATATAATTTGGGGGTTGGTTTATAATGGGACCAATAAAAAACAAAATTCATAAATCCATACAGCTCAAACTGGTGCAACATTGTGATTGGGTTATAGGCGGGCCCACCAGAGGGCGAGGACAAGTATCCGTACAGAAATCATCATATTTTTATATAGATATATTTCATGTCAAATTACAATTATTGACAAATAGCGGCTTTGGTATAAAGGTTTTGGTTTAGCAGCCCATAGTAATTTCAATGCAAAAAGGTACTACTAGACAAGCAATAGTGAAACTTGAGTATGGTGTATGGATATGTTGCAAAAGATAATGTCTCACTTTACAACAAATAATAAAAAGAGAAGATAAGTTATCAATTATCCTTCAGCTCTCGGTGTAGACATGTTCAGATATCTATGATTAGATCAATTATATATTTCAATTAATCATGTTAAATTATAAATGATGTATCTTTCGATTAATTTGTACACACATAATTGAGTGTATTTATGTTTGTTTGATATACAATTTATTTTTTGTCTGATTATCCATCTATTTTAGACTAATATACTCTAAAATAATTTGTGTCCAAGAATAATACTCCAATTCAATTCGTTCAAAATAAATATATATCGTTTTAGCTAAAAAAATATATTTAATTTTTTATTAATTTATCTCATGCGTATTTCTAAAAGATCTCTTATTTAATTAAAAACATCACATTTTAGAAATGAATATTCAATTATAAATTTGAAAATTCAGAAGAAAAAAATGAAATGAGTGATTGATTGAGAATAAATATGTGAAAAATTTCTTAATTGACACAAATGTTTTTAAAACAACACTTATTTTGAAACAAGGGAAAGTATTTATTAATTTTCATATATAATTGGACACTTGATTTAATTAAAAAAAAATTGTGGAAACACATACACTTGGAAATATTCACTTTTAAATTTGTGTTAATATAAGAAAAAATGTGTATTGTAAGAGTAAATATACATTACTTATTTTTACAATAACATATATTTATCTTTATAGAAACACGTACATGCACGAAAGTGAGTTTGGAGACAGACTCGATTCACTTTTGATTTCAACCTTCGACTTTTTCATTCTCTTTTATAATTTATGCTAATATTGTATATGCATATAATTTTTTTGTAAGGAATATATATATATATATATATTTAAGATTGTTGGTTGGGAAATGTAGGTGATTTAATTGTGGGGAAGTATTAAATAGAATATAGGGTGCAATAATAAGACAAAAAAGTATGAAATGAAAAATGACAGGTAAGAAATTCCAAGGTGTTTGTCATGAAGTGTATCAGTGACCCATACACCCCCCATCCTAGTCCAGTGGAACAAGATTGTTACCCCCTTCCCCTCCCCACTTACTACTATAATTTTCTATCTTATCTCATATGATGCCTCTTCATCAAAATATCCTATTATATTTTGTTACCCAATGCTGCTCCAGATGCATGTACATCACCCCACTCATGCACCTCAATTACATCTTACATTCGTGTGTGTGTATTCAAATCTCTAAACAAATATATAAAGGTACCTTGGATTGCTAAATATCTAAATATAAATTATTTAATATTCATATAAAATAACAATCTAATATTGCTCTCCATCATGATAAAAATGTAGCTCAAGTCCCAACCTTTAACTCAATTACAAAATGATTTACATAATCATTTTAGTTTTTTATTATTTAATTTTATTATTCTCATTCCCGTTTTTGTAATAAACATTTTTTTAATATAATATTAGATGTATACAGTGTATACGTATGTATGTATAGAAGGGGAGACCATGCTGATAATCAGCAGGGGGGATGCACTTGCCAAAACCAAAGGTCCACACTCATGTGAATCCCATCAACTTGCCCTTTATTTACCCCCACCCCACCCCCACACCCACACATACTTCCTACTTATGGATACACTTAATTATAGTCCACCCCTCATCAATCTTCCTACACCTCTAGGGTTGAGTTGACCCACATCTCCATTTTTTATTTCCTAAATATATACATTTATCTAATTTAATCTAATCTAACTACTACTTTATACTATACAATGAAATTATTTATTCCATATTTAGTGTTCATAGTGTGAATAAATTATAAGTGAATCTTAAAAAAAAATTAATAAATTATAAACAATTTAACGACGTGTATTAATGATTCAGTACAATGAAATAAGAAGTTAAATGAAAGAAAAAGAAACATATAAAACTAAGGGAATTAAATATACTTTTCCACATGAACAAAACTTGAGGCTGCTCCTATATATAGCTGTTCATTGTCTCAACAACTCATTTCATATTTCACACTTTCTCTCTCTCTCTCTACTCCAATAACATTTTCTCAAAATGCATATTGCAAGCAGCTTAGATGAAAGCACAGCAACCAGTGAATCCGTATCAATCACACCGCCATCCAAGTCACCGTTAAAGAGTTCCTGCCGCCTCGGCAGCGGCGGAAGCATGATTATCGACGCCGAAAACGGCGTCGAAGCCGAATCAAGAAAGCTACCGTCATCACGATTCAAAGGCGTGGTGCCGCAACCTAACGGAAGGTGGGGCGCTCAAATCTACGAAAAACATCAGCGTGTTTGGTTAGGCACTTTCAACGAGGAAGAAGAGGCAGCCAGGGCTTACGACACCGCCGCCCAGCGCTTCCGCGGCCGCGACGCCGTCACCAATTTCAAGCCATTGTCGGACAAAGAAGACGAGGTCGAAAACGCATTCCTGAATTCCCATTCGAAAGCTGAAATCGTCGATATGCTCAGAAAACACACGTACGGCGATGAGCTGGAGCAGAGCCGGAGAAACTTCGGCGGAAATCGGAGAACCGGAGACGGCGGGTTTTGCTTCTCCGGCGGGGGAGGAAACAGGGAACAGCTTTTCGAGAAGGCGGTTACGCCTAGCGACGTCGGGAAACTAAATAGGCTTGTTATCCCGAAACAACACGCGGAAAAGCACTTTCCGTTACCGAGTGGACACGTGTCGAAAGGCGTTCTGTTAAACTTCGAAGATCCCACGGGAAAAGTGTGGCGATTCCGTTATTCGTACTGGAATAGTAGCCAGAGTTACGTTCTGACAAAAGGGTGGAGCCGATTTGTGAAAGAGAAAAACTTACGGGCCGGCGACATTGTCACTTTCCACCGCTCCACCTCTCCGGATAACCAGCTTCACATAGATTGGAGAGCAAGAAACAACGGAACAAACCCGATTGAGTTACCGGGTCGGGCCCAGCCCGCTCACATCTTCCGGTTATTCGGAGTCAACATATCGACAAACGCCGCCGATGAAAGATGCAGCGGTAAAAGAATGATGATAGAAATGGAGATTTTGGGAATGAATTCTAACAAAAAGCAAAGGGTAATCGATGCCTTGTGACCTAATTTTAATTGATTTTCTAATCTTGAACTCGTAATTTGTTCTTGTTTACTTGATTTCAACATTGTAATCACGACTGTAGATTTTGGGTTTGGAAAGAGAATAGAAAATGGAAGTGGGAACGTGATGCAAGTTGCAGATAAAGGTTTTTTTTTTTTTTTTCCTTTTCAATTGTATAGTAATCAGATAAAAATAATTTTTTTTTTTAAAATGTTGTTTTCAATGTGAATTTATACATATATTATGAATTGGTATTAGTCTCCTTTTGCTGCTGCTATGCTTTAGGAATATTTTTAACTTTGCTAAAATATCTATAATTGGTGGTGTGGCCTATGTTGTACTTATCCTATTTCTCATGATTTATGCCCCATATGCATGCATGATAGCGAAGTTGTAGAGAAATAATTATAACAGGCTTTATGCTAAATGGAGTATTATTTAAAACAAGTTATATATGTGAGATTTTAGAATTAAGTCTAGCTCGTGATTCATTTGGTCATGTTTGTAATGAATTAAAATAAAGGATTTAAATATGTCATAAATATATCCATTCTATTGTGGTAATTACAACAGATCAGATGATACAACATTTAAAACCCAAGAAAGAGAACATAACATTAAAGTATTTCCTTGGATTCTTGATAAAGTGAGGAGGAGACAACAAGATTGTTTTTGGGAAGTTTATCGGTATGATGATGGGGTCTATTTTAATTAATGTATATTTATGAAATATTGAAATGTATTAATTTATTTAATTAAAGGAAGAAGTTGTAAGACCATCTCCAACCATACGCCTATTATGAAGTTTTACTTCATTTATGAAGTTTTGCTCCCTCCAACCGTACTCTATTTTGAAGTTTTGAAATAGAGTTTTAAATAGTAAACTCTATATATGAAGTTTACTATTCAAAACTCTATATTTTATATCTATTATTTTATTAATATTTACAATTCTTTATTACAATTCTATATTAATAATTTGTTAAATATAATTACAATTCTATTGTTATACTAATTTATAATTTAATTTTAATTGTGTAATTAATTTTTTTTTTTGTGTATTATTATTACCTACAAAAAAAATAACGTAAAATACAATAAAACATACATTATATATTAAATATGAAATACATTACATATTAAAACGGACATACGTGCATTACCTAACTACATATAACACCTACATATTAAAATAAGTGAACACAAACTGAAAAGAAATACAAATACACATAATAAAAAACGATACACTAGTACGACGGAATGTTGGGTCTAGATGGAAAAGTTCCGCTAAAAAACGGGTCAAATTGATCAATCCCGCCGGAATTATCCCCACTCGTTTTACGTCATTATGTGTGTTTCGTAATTTTATTTTTAAATAAAAGTAATATTTGAAAACTACAAGTTTATTTATATTTTTTGATTTTGATAAAATTAATAATATTTAATTTATAATTTAATTTACTAATTGAATACTACGTATTTAATTGTATAAATTAATTTAAATACGAAGATAAATATATTATTTAATGACTGTAATATATTGAAAATGATTAAAATAATAAATAGAGTAAGATATAGAGTTCCATGATTTGAGAAGGTTTTTAAAATAGAGTTTGAAAAAGTGTATTTTGAAGTTTAGAGATCTTCATTTGGAAGTTTGTGTTTGTAGATGGCCTAAACATGTTATAAATATCAAAAACATCAATCAACTCTGAACCATATATTTAGATTTGAATAGAAAACGCTGCTCTTTTCCAATTGTGAGGAAGTTGAGAGATAAGTGTAAACTTAGTCAACAAGTGTGTACCCTTGATAATCTCTATTTTCAAAATGAAATAAATATTTCACTACACTAAGGTCCAATTCCAAGAAAACAGAGAAAAAAAAGAAGGAAAGTGACACAAGGCCAGAAAAAAAAAAATTCTCACAAAGGAGTGGAAAAAACTTACAACTAGAAAACTAGATGAGGTGGAAGAAACTAAAAACTAAGAAAATACAAAAAAAGTCAACATATCAATCTATCAACCGACCACGTATATACACTATGTCGAAAAGATCGAACCGTTGGTCCAAACATTTGAAACTACGAAGAAAAATATTGCATATCGATATTGCTCCTGAAACTGATGCGAAAACAGTGAGTGGCGGCGAGGGATGGTAGGCAACTACGACGGTCGTGAGAGAAGGGCGGTGGATCGGGGGTAGTATAGATATATGTCATTCACATGTATTCTGTACGTGTCAAAATAATACTTTGGTTTATATGAACTAATGTTTTCATTCTGTTTTTTGGTAAAATTTGTGCACGAGTTTTGGCCTTTAAAAATAGCTGCCAAACCTAAAAAATTAAATAAATAAAAATATGGGTGGGACTATTTACACCTCCATTTCGGTTTAGAACACTCCCACTATGAGTTTAATAATAAAAAAATGATGTAAAAAACCAAAAATACTCTTCTAGTCATATTTAACTACTAAATGCACCCCATCCCTCCTTCACCGCAGTTTTATCCAGCCACCACGGCGCCGCCGCCGCTACCACCAACAAACAACAAACAAAAAATAATTCAGAACTTATAAAAATTTCAAAATTTGTTTTTAAATTTCGACGAACCAGTGTCGACCATATTCACTCTCGTCGACACTGGTTTGTCGACGAGATTGTACATGATCCATATTTGTTGATCGAAAAAAAAAAACTCGTCGACCACTCAAGGTCGACCAAAAATACACTCGTCGACACCCTGTTGTCGACGGGGTGTATTTGAATCGACCTTGAGTGGTCGAAATCACGAAAAAGAAGAAAAAAAAATATTAAAAAACTCGTCGACCACTCAAGGTCGACCAAAAATACACTCGTCGACACCTGTTGTCGACGAGGTGTATTTGGATCGACCTTGAGTGTTCGAAATTAAGAAAAAGAAGAAAAAAAAAAATATAAACCTGGAATTTGACCGATAGACGGGAGCTTGGGCCGTTAATTGGAGAGGGCGGCGGCAATTGGGGGTAGGGTGTGGGCGGGTAAGTGGGTGGGGGTGGGGGTAAGGAGATATATATTTTTTTGTTTCTGCTAACTGGAGGGAGGCTAGGGGTGAGTGGAGGGTGGTGGAGGGGGAGGGAGGTTGGTGGCCGGCGATGGGGGTGGTGGAGGGGGAAGAAACGTCGGTGGTGGAGGTGGGAAAGGGGAAAGCAGAAAAGAAGAGAGAAAGAGAGAGAGGGAAAATTAGGGTTTTGGGGGTAGGGTGTGTTTAGTAAATAGGTTTTTGGGACAAAAGGGTATTTAAGATAATTTAAGAGGGAGTGCATCTATCCTGATAAATTTTAGGGGGAGTGCATCAATTGGGGGAGTGTTCTAAACCGAAATAGAGGTGTAAATAGTCTCACCCTGCATGAAATTAGTCATTTGATGGGCTATGAGGTCCTAGGCCAACATCTTTTGATGAGTCCAAAACGTATCCTAATCTCCTCGTACAAAGCATTCACTAATAAAAATCACATTTTACAGAGCCTAAATGAAAATGGACAAAATTCCTATAATATTTTAATCTTCGTTAGTATCATTAACCCCAGTGATTTTTTTTTTTTTTACTCACACGATTATTTGGACTCTTTTAATATATAAATAACATGTAAAATTAATACACTCATAACATAATTTTATATTCAAAATTACTAATTATATTGGGCATACACTTTACCTACACCTCACCAAATTACTCAAAATACGCCTAAATACTCCTTATTTATTTGACTTATATTACTAAGGGGATGTTTCTTTTGGGCTTTGGGTGGTTTTAAAAACCAGATTTTTGAAATCCCGATGAATAGTAATATGGGTGTTTCTTTTGGGTTTTGGAATAGTGAAGGATTTAACTTTATGTCAAATCAAGTTGTAAGATTGAATGAGTTTGTATTATTATATTATTGTTTGGTGAGATTATAATGATTAGTTGATTAAATGTATTATATTATTGTATTATTATATTATTATAGTATTATTATATTATTGTTGAAAAAGAATACAATGATTGGAGTAATATTATATAGATATAACTTTATGTCAAATCAATTATCAATATGTTTGATAAGGGTGGTTTTGAGTGGATTTTGAAAACCGGTTTTTAAATCCCGAAGTAAAACGGGTTTTGGATCTTGAAATCCAAAACCTGATTTTTAAAACAAAAAAGAAACATCCCCTAAAGTAATTTTTTTTTTTTTAAATTTGTGTGTGAAGATGGATTGTGTATTGGTTTGATCTAAAATAAATTAGGCGTGGGCTTTGAAATAGGCTGAATCAGCTAGGCCCAAAATCCTTAATGGGCATTTAAATAAGTTAGTTGGGCCTAAATATTTCGTGCTCTCTTCTTTTTCTTTTTACAGTAATAAATATGTCCTTGTATTTTCTTTTTCTTTTTACAGCAATAAATTATAAATATGTCCATGTATTTAACTTCACTAAAAAAGTCTTTTAACATTTTTCTTGATTTAATTAATATCTATTTTACATAATTAAACCGAGTTTGGTTTAATTAAGAAAATTTCTGGTTTATAAAAATATATGAAGCTCGTACAAATGTTAAGAGGTGAGGGAGGGCCTACAAAAATTAAATGGAAAAAGAAGATAGATTTTTTGGGCAGAGAAAATGTGATATAAAAATGGGGGGTGGGTCAGAGACGTCTTGTTGTCCTGACTGACAGTTTAATCCTATACGTAATTGCATATAAATCATCAGCAGCTACATTATATAACCTTTTTTATTTTTATTGTCGTCTTCCTCTGCACTTCTATAGCTGTAAAATACGGATTGTATCAACTCAACTTCTGTTATTTTAATTAATTCCCATCACATCCGATCCGTAGGACTATTGTATTTTTAATAAATAAAATAAAAAATAATACTAGGGGAATATATAAAATTCATCTACAATTATTGGAAATTGGAAAGTTCTAGCTCATGGAATGGGGAGGAGTATAATTAATTTATACGTACATAATGAAATTAATACGGTGTATATATATTCTTAATGTATGTATTTCGTCGTCTCATCACAATTATGTTTTAGAATATTAATTTTTTTTTTTGAAGCCTAGAATATTAATTATTAATAAAATGATCACGTACACTCCCTCCTTAATCCTTATTTAATTTTAATTGTTATTTGAAGAAAAAAAATGAGGCTAAGGATTAACACTTTCTCTCTCTTAACGTGAATGTGGTCGACGCCCGAGGGTAATATTTTAAGGTTGTGCATATTTTACTCTTAAATTTGTAAAAGTATAAATGAGACAATAATATATATTATTACTCTTATAAGTCCCGCTTGATAAATTAGTTGAGATATCTATGGTCAAATCGAATATCTCAATGGATTCAGATTTAATCACAAATGGTGTGTATTTCAATACAAAAACTTATATGCAATATTGCATACATGCAATATTGACTAATTAAGTCAATTGTGCTGAAAATATTGACTTATTAAGTCAATGACTGAAAATATATATTATTGGGCCCCTATTAATTCATTTGGGTTAATTCTTAATTTATTTGTTAACTGGCCTGCTTGTGTTCTAATTTTGACAAAAAAATTTAACCCGTTTATTATGTCAATTTCTGTGATTTTTTTATCTTTTATTTTATTGGCGAACGCGAGATATTAAATGTAGTAATTCAAATCGTAATATGTAGTAACACACATTATTTTATATAGTAATAACACAAACTATTTTATATAATAATACAAATTCTTTTATTTAGTAACTCATTTTTTTCTAGTGTTTTTGTTAATGTATTAACTCAAATTATAATACGTAGTAACATATACTATCGCATTTAGTAAACACAATAACCATGTTGTAATGCAAATCATTTGATAAAGTTACATATAGTAACAAACGCATATTCAATGTAGTAATTCAAACTGAAGTATGTAGTAACATATAATTTTTTATATAGTAATACCGATTCTTTTATTTAGTATTTTTTTCTAGAATTTTCATTGATTAAGTAACTCACATTATAACATATAGTAACATATATTATTGCATGTAGTAATATAAAATAACCTCGATCCATAATAATAATTAAAGAATATTTAAAGAAATAGAAAATATTTAAAGATTAAGGCCGTCGTAAATTGCAGTGTTCAACCGCGGTCTCGGGTGGCCGAAAACTGCTCGGAGAAGACGACTAAGTACAATTTCTGCTCGTGGGTGTATTTATAAAAAATATTTCTGCAAGTGGGTGTATTTATAAAAAACATGGATGTGAATTGAACTGTCAGTGGATGTATTTATAAAAAATGTGGGTTGAACTGTCACTGGGTGTTTTTATAAAGAATGTGAGTGTGAATGATTGAAATGCATATATGCAATATTTCACAAAAGACTAGCCCGTATTTCAATAATTGTGTATAAAGTTTATTTTAAACTTTATTCGACATTATCTCGTGTCTGATATATTACGTGTCCTAAACTACGAGTAAAATGAGTATAATTATGTAAAATAGATACTCCCTCATATTCATTTTATAAGTCGTTTTGACCTTTCGTTTTCTTTGTAAAATATAAGTCGTTTTGCACTTTTCAATGTAAATTAATTGTATTTATTCCAAATTTACCCTTAAGATCAATAAATATTTATATACATGTATTTTTTTGAATAGGAGGGAGTATTAATTAATCGTACTTATGCAAAATGAGTATTAATTCAAACATTGCGTATATTTTTTTTTTTTTTTTGAAAGATAAAGATGAGACTTGTATTATTCCGAGTACTTGGAGTACTCAACACCCATAAGATCAATATACACGTTTAGTTAGCTATACATTGTGTGATTTAAGCCACCTCCACGTACTAAATTTGATCTCCACGTACTAAATTTGATCTACAGTTCTCTGCACAAAATTATTGCATGCTCCAACCTTTCTTTCTTCTTTAATTTTTTTTTTTTTTGAGTTTTTCTGACTCAAATAAATTAATATTCAATTTTATCAATTTCGAAATTGAGAATAAGTGATGCCCAAATAAATTTTTGGGACCATAAAAATAAATGTATTTTGCAATTACTATGGCCAGGCACTATGTTTCAGGTAAGAAAGCTACTTGTCTTCACCCATGGAGTTGTATATTAATTCTAATTTATAGATTTTTATTATATTTAAGTTCATGAATAACGAGAGTATTTCTTACAATACTACGTATAAAAAGAATTCCAAATCGCTTATTAATTCTTAAAGAATTATGAAGTGATGGAAAAAACTGTTATTTTATTTACCAATAAAAAATGTATTTGTATTTAGATCAGCTAATAATAAATATACAATTTTCTGATCGGTGTGACAATGTTTGCTGCCTATTCTATTATTTAACTGAATTTAATTTAATCACTCAGTCCCAAAATTGTACTCCCTCGTCCCAAATCAATTTACACCCTCTACTTTTTAGTTTATTCCACTTCAGTTTTCATATTTAAAAAAAAAAAAATTCTAACAGCTATTACTTTTAAAATTTCACTTATATACCCTACATGTTATTACATTTTTTACACAATACTTTTTTTTTCCCCTTAGTTTTCTTACTTTAATTGTTAGAAGTCTGAAAAGGCTTGGATCAAATTAAATTTACATCTAAACATTGCTTTTGCAAAATTTAAAACGTAGAAATAACTTTTATTTTCCCCAAAATAATTACAAAAATTTCAAATACACTAATCAATTGAAAAAACGTAAAAACAAAAAAAAATGTAACATCCTAAATTCCATTTTCAGGTATGATGACTTCACAAATGGTAGCCTTGATATTCAAAAAGTCAAAAGTAGTGGAACAAAGTGCCAGTTTGAGGACCAAAATTAAACCCTCTACATAACATCTCTGATTCTTTCACTAATTTAATTAATTTCTCCTTGATTTCTCAACCAATCTATCAACATAACTAGGCTATTTTAAGGTATCTGATAAAGCCAGATATTTGAGGATATCACCTCCCCTATTTTGGATCATAAATCAAGAAATCTGCAAAATTACAAAATATTAGTAGTTGATGTACATCACACAAACAAAGAAAAAGGCAAAAAAAGTTGAGGCATGCATGCATGGATGCATGCCCAAATCAATCAATTTCACATACACAAATATGAAAGAGGCAGAAATAACACTAAGAAATGGAAAAAGATAAAGAGACTAGGAAAAAAGGCAGCCAAAAAAGGCCTTGACAGGATGGTGACACTGTTTCATATGTAAGCAATGGTGGTGAATCCACATACACATACATATATGAATGTAACGTTGTACTCCCTCTGTCTCATGTTATTTGCACCCTTAGTAGCTTACAAAAAAAAAAAAGTTCAAAATGTTGAATGAATATATTGGATCCAAAAAGTAATAGTAAAATATACTCCGTATTTCATTTTATTAGAGTTTACAAATTAATATAAGATGTTACTCCATTATTTACACATTTTTCTTATTGAGACCATTTTACTTTATACCTCACCAAATTCACTTAAAATAACCCTCATTTATTTTACACCATCAACAACTAAATCCAATTTTTTTAAAAATTGTATCAATCAAATCATGCAAATAATTTCAGAACGGTGAGAATACAGTGTAACAAGTGTGAAAATTTACGTAGAATAAAACAACGGAGTAAGTAAAGGTTAAAGAGGGTGAGAAGAGTAGTTGTCTGAAACATGTTATGTAGTACTCCCTCCTATTCATTTTATAAGTCGTTTTGACTTTTCATTTTTTTTGCAAAATATAAGTCGTTTTACACTTTTCAATGTAAATTTATTGCATTTATTTCAAATTTACCCTTAATATCAATAAATATTTACATACATATATTTTTTTTAATGAAAATTATAAGCATTGATTAAGGGTAAAATGAGAAGTCAATTTTTTTTCTTAATATGTGTGTATGAGCTTAGGATGACATATATTTTGAATAGGAGGGAGTATCTGTTTGTTTTTGGTCTGAAAAGGTAAAAGTTAATCCTTTGGGGTGAAACCCCAAAAACAGAAACTTCCAGTGGTCCATTGTTACCTACTGACAAAGCCCTCCATCAAAGTGTTAGTAGCTCGATCTCTCTCTGAAAATGAAATTTATTTAAATAAAAGGCACCTTCACTGTGTGTCTTTTAGTGTGTGTCAGGGGGAGTGAGAGAAAGGGAGAAATGTTGTTTGTGTGAAAGAAATCTATGGCATTATGCAAACCTCATGAATAGTACTACATTCTCAGACTGTACGTCTGTACCACACTGCACACTTATATCTGCGCCCCTTCTGCACTTTTTTCTGAATTCACTTGACCAAAAATTACATACTCGATCTTTTATGTTTATTTTCTACTAACTCAATTTAAATTATACTCCACATTGTGTCACACGATTACAAAATATATGGACTTTAACGATCAATTGAACTGCCTCTTTGAAAATTAATGTATGCCTTTCACTATACTATTTGTCCCCCCTCCTCCCTCCTATCTACTATTTGAGTTAAAAGATAGGGAAAATATTCACTGAAATTTATCATTTTTTAAATTTGGTCACCCACATTTAATCACTATCAAAATTGGTCACGTGGTACTGAACTTCACCACTTTTCAGATTTGATCACCCACATTTAATCACTATCAAAATTGGTCATTCAGTGGTAAAGTGATATTTTCCCTAAAAGATACTAACAAGACGGAGCACCAAATGAAACTCGAAAAGTGTAATAGAGAGTCGTTGATCTATACACAAAATGACAAAGAGTCACAAATCAAGGTTATAAGAAAAAAATGACACGGGTAATAAAAAAAAAAAGAGATTAATGCGAATGTTTGATATTGATTACAATTAATTATCTTCTTCATCTTCATCCTCGTCTTCTTCGACATCAGCATGATCATAGGAGTACAAATTCTCACTATGGGGAGCGTGGCCGTGTCCGAAGGCTCGGACATGGTCCTTGAGGGATCTCTTGTGCTTGAAATCCGAACCACAAATGCAAAACCACAACTTTCCACAATTCTTCTCGTGGGTGCGCCAATCGCCTCGTACGGCGAAGGGCTTACCGCACTTCCGACACCCGAAGGGCTTGGTTCCGTGCTTCCGCTTGTAGTGAGTTTGGAGCGTCCGAAAGTCTTTCAACGGTTTTGATCTCGGGTGGCCTATGTTGTTCTTGCAACCCTCCGCGCAGCAGTAGCATGGTACACGTAGGATTGAGGATGCGGGTTTCGTGCCCCGAAGTGATTCCGGACCCTTTCGGTATTCGGATCCATGCCCCCACATGTGCATCTATATAATTCAAAATTAAAAAAATTAATCTTGAAATATGGGGATAGATAGATAGATGTTGACAATCCCCATAAACAAAATTAGGGGACAAAAATTAAATGTATGTACGACAATTTTTTTACAATTCGAACCCTAAAATTAAAAGAAAATTAATTAATTCCAACCCTAAAAATTTAATGAATGGCAATTTTTTTTACAATTCCAACCCTAAAATTAAAAAAAAAAAATTACTCCATTCGTTTAGACTCATATCCTTATTTGTTGTTTTACAAATTTAGAGAGTAAAAATTAAAGGAAATGAGCTATTATGTATAAAAGGAAAGAAATTTTAGATGTATAATACAAATATGGGTAATTTAGGGAAATATTCGGAAAAAAAGATTATAAAAACGAAGAACAATTTGAAACAAGAGTTAATTACAAATTAAAGCGACAAACAAAGGGAGTGGTAGTGAATTGAATTAACCTACCTGCATATTGTTGTATCGGTTGAAAGTTTTACTGCAAACAGAGCAAGAAAATTGTGTGGGGCCAACAAGAATTTGGGCTGGAGTAGGAATCCAATACTGGGGTTGATGATTAGGGTTTTCTTCAGATGCAGACACTGGTGGGCCAATATGAAGAGCCACCGTCACACCGCTTTCGCCGTTAGGGTTTTGATGGTGCTTGTACGCCGCCGCGAAGTTGCTATGGTGGTGGTGGTGATGTTGGCCCGGAGGGCCAAGAGAGAGCAAAGTGGAGCATTCATGGTCTTGTTCATGAGATAAGTAATCAAAATGATCAGTTTGCATGTTGGCAAAATTGTTAGGGTTTTCTAGGGTTAGAGAGAGAGAGAGAGAGAGAGAGAGAGAGAGAGAATTAGGGTTGGGGATTTGAGATGTTGGAAAGAGGGGATATTATGTAGGGAGAGAGAGACACATTGTGTGTGTGATGTGTGTGCACGTAGAGATGTTGGTAATTTTGGATTGTTTAGGAGACAAGGGATAGGCAAAGGAGAAGAAAATTGTGCATAGAATGGTGTACCAACACTACAATTTTTAATTGCTCATTTTCCCACACTTACCCCCCCTTGTCATTTCAATCTCTCCATTTCCCTTTTCTATTTTAGTTTTATATAAGAGGGGTGTTGATGGAAAATGTTAATTAGCTACTAGTACATACATGAAGTCATCTACATCACATGAAAGTTGAAAACATGTCATTTTCTTCTCAATGTATAAAGGGCTACAGACCCACTATGTAAATAGTCCATGTGATATTAGTGAAAAAATGCACTCACACTGACACACATCTATATATATGCATCTATGTGTATATATATCATACAATGAAATGTCTCAATTATATATATCTTCATTAACAAATTAATTAGATATTGTAAGGGATTGTCTCATTTTTTTTAATCACTATTCAGTACAATTAATCTTTTTGCGTTAATTTTATAAATATCCTTGACTTAGAATTCTATTTATCAACCTCTTTTATCTTATTCTGGATATTTACTTTTGGTGTGCCAAAATATGTAATATATACATTTATATAAAAACGAATATGTTGTACCAATATTTAGCTAAAAAATTCCATATGACCTAGTTGTTCTCTTTTGTTAATTTTTTAGCTGACAGGTCAATTATGCTAAGATGACCAAATTTACATAAATTACAAACACAAAAGTCTAAAACTATGAGAAAAAAAGTTAGACACAATTAAGGTAACTAAAATTCGACTTCCATTAAAAAGGGACTTATCACATTCTTGATTGTGATATACAACAATCTTCTCACTAAGCAAGCACTACTTCTCAAGTTACACATAGGTTTTTCTTTTTGTTTTATTTGTAAGAGAATTAATTTTAGGTTGATTTCAATAGTAATATGTATAACTACATAAAAATTTGTAAATATTGATCACACTACTAATTAAATCTATATATAGCGTAATCTCTTCATTTTTTTAATTTTTTTGTACAGAAGGCACTAATTTAATTATTCATATTTCTAATTAGGACGAAAAATACATTAAACACGTTATTTTATAAACTTTATTCCACACCAATGAGTAATGACATTCTAGCACGGGTTACGATAATAATATAATGCAAATTAAATTGAGTTAATTGAATATTCAGAAAATAACTATGCGATCAGTTGACTAAAAATACATCCTGTGTGTTCCAAAATGAATTCTTAATTTCATCATTGTACGTAGTCAAAATTTGACTCTCCGTTTCTGTGATTTGACCTATGCACTATCAGACTTTGTTGAATTATATAAATGGAGTAATATATTCATAAGCCATTTCAAATCATTATTAAGTTAATTATTGTAATAAAACTATCTTGTCAAAAAAAATAAAATGTAGGAGTAATAAAATTAGATGCATAGGACTTTAACTACTATTACATACAAATATTCCAACGAACAAGAAATAACCTCAAAAAGCTGGTCCACCCAAACAAGGCCCAAACATTGGAAGGAGTATATGTGCCCATTTGTCTGAATTTGTAGACACATGTTAATACAACATGGGACCAATCAAACCATTTTATCTGTTCAAAATAAGAAATTAAATTTAATTGTTAAAGATTTATTTCGCAATTAGCGCCTTTAAAACTTAGTTTGACCATAGATTAGTAAAATGATATGAATCTGTTCCCATTAATATATATACTCCTACTGGATCTATGTTTTATTATGTTTGTGTTTTTTGTGGTTTTGTTTAAAATTAAGGGACATATTTATTTTACCAATTTACCCTTTAATTAAAATGAGAAGTTGTTGAAATATATGTGTAATCTAGAACAATAAACATTTTTTAAATACTACAATTTAGAACAATATATATACTCCTTATAAGTTACAATTGGATCATGGAGGTTTGACTATAAATTTCGTTTTACAATAAGTGAAGTTTATATTTTTTATTTTGTTGAAATTAAGAGGACGTATATTTTGATAAGTTTTCTCTTAGGTTGTATTTGGATGGAAAAATTTGATTTGAAGGGGCATTTCAAATTAAAGGAGTTTAAAATACTTGGATTTCAAATGACATGGTTCTTGTGAGGATTTGAAATATCTCAATTTTAACTAAAAAGTATGTGAACACAAATCTAAGTATTTGAAATACATTCATAATACAAACATGTAGAATAAATTTGGACTGTGAATTTGAAATTCATAAGCACAAATTAATCCACCCAACCAAACACAACCTTAATTAGTAAATGAGATCTAATTACATTTCCTAATTTTATTTTATTTTATAGAAATTAAAAAAGATTTACTTTGTGAGTAGCTTTAATAAAAGTAAGTTAAAATTAGGAGATTTTCTAAAGATAAAATGAGGGTGTAATTGAAAGAGATAGTTCAAAAATAATGAAACCTTATTTAATTGTGTACAAAGAAAAAAAAATTAAAATATCACTTATTGTAGGCTGGGTAGGGAGTAAATTAATAGCAACCGATAAAATAATGTGGTTATTCGAATTAAGTTTGATTAATCTAATCTTGACTGTATTATGATCGATCGGTGTAATGATAATTAAAATGGTAGGCTTGGCAATGTGGTTGTATTCAGATTTTGGAAGATGTGTATCGAATTAGTGGTGGAAAATTCTTCATTCCTAAACCTAGCTAAGAAGTAAGAAGGTTGTTGGGAAGGCCAATTTTTGGGAATATCAAATTTTGTATTACATTAAAGTTTCGATGCAATTACATCCAAAATTTTATTTTTCAGGAAGATGCATGGGATTTATCATTTTAGCCCATACATGTGTAGCTAGCCCACACATTATTTTCTACTTGTTCTCTATAGGAAAAGGCCACAGTTATACACACAGAGTTATTGAGGACACCCACGGTCTAAACCCACCCACCGTAAGATGAGGACACTCACGTGAAAAATCCCAAAATACCCCTTCTTCAATAAATTTCAATACTCATCACATTTTTTCAAAACCCTAGAAATTTCAACTATCAGGCGAGTCGCCGCCCACCCACTTCTCCCCACAGGCACAGCCGCCGCCCACTCACTTCTCCTTTAACCCTCGTCGTTGCTGCTCACACGTCTCCCAGCCTCGCCGTTTCGCTTCCGGTAAGTTTAGTGTTTAGGAAAAATAGAGTTTTGGTTTGTACAAATTTATGAAAAAAATAGGACAGATCAAAAAAAAAATTGATTTTTTTGTGTTTGTTTGAAATTTTTTGCCGAATTTTATTATTTTCGAAATTGTTGTGTTTGTCCGAAAGTTTTTGTCGAATTCTTTTTTTTTTTTTTTTTGTAAGTTTTGAAATTAGTGAGTTAAAATGTTTGAGTATTTATTTTGTTTGAGTTTTTTTTTTTTTTTTTTTTTGGTTTTTTTTTTTTTTGGAATTTGGATATTATGTTGATGGTGAGAGAAGATTTTTTGGACGGTGATGGTGACGATTTTGTTGAGAAATATAATTGGAGTGTATTCATCTGTAATTTATTTTATTATATTTTTTTTCACTAAAGGGGTATAAAATTTCAATAATTGGGGTGTACTTATTCTGGTGGATGTCCTGAATAACACTGTGTGTAACCGTGGCCATAAATTTTTTTTGCTTCACATGTAATTTAATTAGGGATGACAACTGCGCGGTTTGTATTAAATCAGTTTTATGAGGGTTGAATTTGGTCTTAATTTTTTTAAGATTTCGTTCCGCCAACCCGTATATAGACCACAAGTCCACAACACATATCTACATTAATATTTTTATTATGATATGTATGTATGTATGTTTATATAAAAATTTATTTGTAGATAATAAAAGGTATGTTGTATAAAAGACAAAGAAAACATATCAAAATAAATGTTGCATATGCTATTTTGTTATTTTTAAGTATAATATGAATAATAAATATTATTTTTAAGTCATTGTGTATTTTAATTTGATTTATTTAATGTCAAAATTAAGAATGTGTATAATAAAATAATATTTAAAAAAGTCACACTTAATTATATGATGTAATTCAACCATAATTTTAACTTATTTTTAATATGGTAACTAAAATATTCAACTGAAAAGTTAGTAATATATTGAAATCGTTTAAAATCATTGTATGCACCCAAAAAATTGTTAATTTAAGTTAGTTAAAATATAGACGGGCGTCCAAATTACACAAAGGATTTTTGTAGTTTGAATAATTACGAAATACATACCCAGTTTTTAATTGATCAACTAATGCAATATCATTTCATCTAATGATCTAATTAATAATTATTTCTCTAAGTTTTTTATTTTTTTTCTTTAGAGGGTGTTTAATAATTTATTAAAGGTAAAAATTTGCATGAGACCCATATTTAATAATTTTGGATAGGATTTTTTTTTTTTAGAATTTTTTTACTTTAAGGTTATCACTTTTTAAATGAGGGTCAAGGGAGACAAGTCTCACGGATTTCATTATGGGACAATCTCACCCAAGACTATCCCTTTTTTAAATAGAGGGTCTGACTATTTACACCTCCATTTCAGATGGATGCACCCCACCTTTCATTTAATTAATATAATATTCATGCAAAAAATCAAAAATACCCTTCACTAAAATATAGTGTACTAGATGCACCCCCTTACTAAACGCATCCCTATTGTCATTTATTTCACCTTTTTCCCCAACCAATACTTCTGGCCGCTGTCGACGCATTTTCGATAACCACCAAACCAAAAAAATCCAGAAAAATTCCAACAAATACTTAGAAAAATTATAGATTTTTTTATAAATTTTGCCCAACCGTTTTGTCGACGAAAATGTATATGGTCGACACTGGTTGGTCGAAAACAATTTTTTTTTTTTTAAATTAAACTGTCGACAAAATACACCCTCGTCGACAACAATTTGTCAACGAGGTGTGTATTTTGTCGACATTAACCTGTCGAAAAAAAGGGTTTCTACAGAAAACCCTAACAAAAAAAAGGGGCAAACCTGGGGATGGGGTGGCCGGCCAGCATCTGGGGATGGGGGCGGTGGCGAGGTCGACGGGAGAGGGAGAGAGATGTTGCGCCGAAATCGAGGGAAGAGGGAGTGATTAGTGTGAAAATTGCTCGAAATTCATGTATTTAATTTGCATAATTTTATTGAATTTCGTGCATTATTTACACTAAATTGACTAATTGCATTTGATTTGGAGAAAGAATATGGTGTGCTATTTTTATTGGAAAAATGAGGATTTTTTGAGCAAAACACGTCTCGGTTATTTTATGAAGTCAATTGAAGGAGAGAGAATAGAGACGAAACGAAAAAGAGAGAAGCTGAAAATTCTTAGGACTCTAACGAAAAAGAGAGAAGCTACTGCCTTGGGCCGTCACGGCCCCTTCCCCCCCCCCCTTTTTTTCTGTGTCCACCCCGTCCGACGGCTTCCTTCACCCATCCATCGGCGTCGCCTCCCACCCATTCACCGCCGCCCCACGCCGCTCAGGTTTGCAGTTCCCCGTCGCTTTTTTTTTCTGTTAATTTTTTTCTTCTCTTCTTCGTTTTTTACAGTTTCCCGTCGTCTCCTCTCCCTCTTTTTTTTTTTTTATTTCGACCATTCTAGGTCGACCAAATTCATTCTCGTCGACACCCTATTGTCGACGAGAATGTATATGGTCGACATTTCATCGTCGATTTGTTTAAGTTTTTTTTTTAAATTTTTTTCTACGAACCAGTGTCGACCATATTAATTCTCGTCGACAACCTATTGTCGACGAGAATGAATATGGTCGACATTGGTTTGTCGAAAAATTAAAAAAAATTGAAAATTTTCTAAGTTCCTAATTTTTTTTTGTTTGTTGTGAAATTTTGGTGTTTGGTGGTGGTGGCGGCGGCGGCTGTGGCAGCGATGGTGGTGGTGGCAGGGTAAAATTATGGTTTAAAGGTAAAGGAGGGGTGCAGTTAGTAACGGGGTTTATTTAGTAGTGTAATATAACTAAAATGACATTTTTGGAATTTTACAGTATTATTATAATATAAATCTGACATGGAGAGCGTTCTAAACCGAAATGGAGGTGTAAATAGTCCCACCCAAAATTATTTGAACTTGAAGAATTATTTGTGTGGCCCATTTAATTAATTGGGAGGCAACACCATCAGCCCATTCTGAAATAGAAGAGAAACAACTAGCTGAATTTGTTTGGGCCATCTAATTTTTCTACCTGGAACAGCAGCTCATTGGAAGTATCCCACGTGTACAACACAAACAGCCACCTAAAATTCATTCACTACCCATATTCTATTAATTAATTGGCAGCCCTCTTTATTAATATGCACCTCCATTTCGGAGAGATGCACTCCCCCGATTGATGCACCCTCCCTAAAATCAATTTAAGATAGATGCATCCACCCTCAATTGTCTTAATTGCCCTTCTCCCCTTAAAATTTCTATTAGTACCCACACCCCCCAAACCCTAATTCCCTCCACCTTCATTTCCTCCCCTCTGCTCTGCCGTAAAAAAAAAAAAAATTCCTTCCCCTCTCACACAGCGGCCGCCGCCGCCGCCCCAATCGCCACGCCACCGCGAGCCCGCCGCCCCCCATTGCCACGCCCACGGCCACTGCGAGCCCGACGCCCCCCTCCCTCTCCCTCTCCCTCAAATTTCTGTAAATTTCCACCCTCCCCGCAACCCCGTCCGGCCGCCCCCTCCACCTATCCCGTCGACGCGTTGGCCCCGCCCTCGCCGTGGCGGCCCAGCCACTGCCTTGGGCCGTCGCGACCCGTCCGCCTCCCCCTTTTTTTTTTGTCTTCTCTCTTCCCCGTTCGGCGTCCTCCCGCTCGCCGCCGCCTCCTTGTTTGTCCAAGATGTCGGCCACTCCATTCAGGTTTGTTCATTCGTTCTCCCTCTCCCTTCCTCGATCTCGATTCCACATTTTTTTTGTTAGGGTTTTCTGTAGAAAAATTATGCAGAAATCGTTTTTTTAAAATTATTTTTGACAGCTTAATACCGATCAAATTATTGTCGACGAGAGTGTGTTTGATCGACATTAAACTGTCGATTTTTTTTTTTAAATTTTCAACCAATCAGTGTCGACTGTATATACTTTCGTCGACGAATTGTTGACGACGAGAGTGTATATGGTCGACCCTGGTTGGTCGAAAAATTAAAAAAAAAATTGTGAATTTTAATTTTCAAGTATTTATTGTAATTTCTGAATTTTTTTTTACTTAGTGGTCACCGAAAATGGTGTAGAGCGACGACCGAAAGTTGTGGTTTAAGGGGGAAAGGGGAAGGAATGATAAAAGGGGGTGCATTCAGTAAAACGGGTGAATTTAGTGCCCAACAATTTACTTAAAAGGGTATTTTCGATTTTTCACCCTATTATTTTATTAATAAATGAATTGGGGGAGTGCATCTCTTCGAAATGGAGGTGCATATAGTCAAACCCTTTATTAATTGATTCATGGCCCAAAGACAATTTGGCCCATTCAGGCGTAAGTAATAAGGGAGGCCCATGATATTTAACATCATTGTATTTGGGGCCACAGTACACAGAAGCCCAGAAGCCGATTGGGGGAGGCGGAACACACACGCAGCGCACACAGTATCGAAACAGGGCAGCACATCATTGTGGAGAAACCCCTCTTCCCACACTCCACTCATTAGTTTAGTTTACATTTAGATAGATTTTAATATAGTGTTTTATTTTATTGCAATCATTTGAAGAATTTGAATACATTTGAGGTGATATTTAATGTTTTGTTATTTATATTTTATGAGTTTGTGTTTCTTGTTAATTTAATTATTAGCTAGATTTGTTGTTGTTTGGGTGTTTGAATTTGTGATAGAATTAGATTTTTAGTTTGATTTGAATTATTTAATTATATTGGTGGTGTATTGATTAGATTAATGGTTTTGATAGATCATTTGCTTGAATTCAATTATTAGATTATTATTTGACGTATGATTAGTGCAACGAGAGTTGGTTAGTCTTGACGATAGTGCAACGAGAGTTGAGTAATTTTCATTAGAACCCTATTAATTTACACTAATTATTTGAATGTGAGTTTGGGTAATTGGTGAGGAGATCATAAGAGCTTGTTTTCTAGTATTCAGGTGGAAAATCATGACTAGGGATTAGATTAAATAGAACCCCCTAATTGTGTGATTACCCGGGTAAAAACGACTCTATCCTTCCTCCCGATCTTAGGTGCTTTATTAGATAACATTTTTAGTGATGGCTCTTATCATACACCAACCAATGAATTAAACGTCCAAGTTAAACTTTAATCGATTTCCACATAATGAAGAACACCCGAACACTACTTCTCACATTTGATATTTGATCATTGTTTTACTTGTTTTTCTTTCTACTTCTCACATTTGATATTTGATCATTGTTTTACTTGTTTTTCTTTCTTAGTTAGTATTTATCTTGTTGATTTTTGCATTTAGTTTTAGTCGCTCACCCCATGTTCTTTCACTATAATTACGTGACAACGTACAACACTAAGGCTACACAAGTTAACTAGTCCCGTGGTTCGATAATTTAACCGGGCACTTACTTTTACTACGAGGATCCTCTTACACTTGAGAGGTGAGTATTGAAAAATACGTGTCAAGTTTTTGGCGCCGTTGCCGGGGATTAGTTTTGCTTTTTGTGTAACTTGGTGTTAGTTTAGCGTAATTACTAGTGATTTTTATTTTTATTTGTTCTACATTATCTTGTGCTTTTGATACTTGATCATTTGTGTAGGTGAGCTATATTGCAAGATGGACGAATATAACAAATATTCATGGAATCAATCATTTGATCAATATGATATGTTTTATCCTCCTCATCAAGGAGAAGTTTGCTACGATAATTGAGGGAACTACGATTATGGTTATCAAATTCAACAAGTTCCCACCGATTATCAAGATAATGGGAAAATGGAGGCCTCACCCTATCTTTGGGAGCTGCTAAATACCTTCATTGAGAGTAGTGGAGGGACGAATATGCCAAGAATGATGAATCAGGTTGAGGAAGCAAACTACATGGGTGCACGTGCACAAAATGATGAGAGAAATGCTTACTTAGAAAACTAGTGTAGAACCCGCGTTTTACGCGGGGTTGAAATAAATGAAATAATATATTTTAATTTATTAATTAATTAAAAAATCTTTAAAATATGTATACATTTATAAGTTTATTATTCTGATGCCAAAAAAAAAAAAGTTTGTTATTCCATTAAAATAATTAAATATCGTAAAAAATAACACTACAAAAAAGAGGTGTTTTACCGACGGTTATACCGACGGATATTCAGTCGGTATTGGCTCTTACCGACGGATATACCGACGGATTTTATCCGTCGTCGATGAATTGGTCGGTAGTTGTTACCGACGGAAAATATGCGTCCGTCGGTATATACCGACGGATTCAAACCAACCCGTTTTCAAACCGGGTCGCCTGTACCGACGGAATAAATTTCGTCGGCATTCAAGCCAACCCGTTTTCAAACCAAGTTTTCAAACCGGGTCGCCTTTACCGACGGATCCCAAATCAATATTCCGTCGGTAGATCCGTCGGTATATGTTGGACTTAAATTTTATTATTTTAATTTACCGACGGAATTTTCCGTCGGTACGTATTAAATGTTTTTAAAAAAAACGGAATTCCGTCGGCTCGCCCGTCGGTATTACCGACGCTACACCGACGGAATAGTCCGTCGGTAAGTACCAACAATTTTAAAAAAAAAATTTATTTGCGATCGGGATCCGACCCGATCCCGATTGCTTACATAATTGATTAAAATTCAATACATGATCAAAATTCAATACACGATCAAAATTGCTTAAATAGTTCAATACACAAATCTACATTACATCTACATTACATTCAATAGAATAAACAAAATCGTGCTAAGGCATCGAATGGTGTTCCGGAATTGGCAGCGGATCGATCAAGTAAGAAGCAAATAGAATTTTGCTACTTATTATGACAACTATACCCCTCACTAGAATGCTTGAAAAAGCTCTGTGAAATATTAAAACAATATATTAAAAATTAACAAAAACTTATATGAGAAATAATTTAACAAGAATGTGAGTATATTAATACGTACCGTGGAGTATATTAAATTGTCCTTCGCTAACTCGACTCCATCCCTGCCATTTCAAAATCAATTCCAAAGAATCAAGATTCAATTGTCATTTTATAGATTTAAACATAAATTAAATTATCATAAAAATTGAACATACCTCAACAGAAATCAAGTAACTTCATTAGGCTCGCATAGTTTCGGTCATGCTGGTAGTTCAAAGATAAGAGATTTAGAGTACAATAAATAAATCAATAATTCAAGGAATAATTATTAATAAAATCTGATAAACTGATTTTTTTATCAAGTGATTAGGCCTTCAACAATGCATCATCGATCCAAATCGAAAGAAAAACATAATCATAAGAAAATCAAATTCGGTGAAATGATTTTTAAGATACAAAGCACAAAGCATATATAGATACAAAGCACAAAGCACATGTCATAATCTTAATTTACATGAAAAGAGAAAATATTAAAATCAAACAAAAAATAACAAGTACCGTTCGTCCAGTAGAAGACGTTGACGTCGGTGGGCAAAAAAAACGTACCTTTTATATGAAGACGGCGACGGCAGAGGAGGCGGTGGGCGACGACAGAGGAGGCGGTGGGCGACGGCATTCTTGGAGACGACTGCAGGTAGGGAGGATGGGCGGCGGCCGCGACCACGGCAAGGAGGCTTTACATTCGGAAAGGAGGTGGAGGTGGAGTGGGGGAGGGGAAGAGGGAGAGGGAGAGGGAGAGGGAGAGACATAGAGAGTTTGAGGGAAAATACGCGTGAAATGAGAGAAAGTTGCATTTATATTCGGAAATGCCGACGGAAATGGCGACGGATATTTCGGTCGGCTTTGGCTCGTTGCCGTTAGCGACGGAAATGGCGACGGATTTTTCGGTCGGTTTTGACTCGTTGCCGTTAGCGACGGAAATGGCGACGGATATATCGGTCGGCTTTGGCTCGTTGTCGTTAGCGACGGAAATGGCGACGGATATTTCTGTCGGCTTTGGCTCGTTGCCGTTAGCGACGGAAATGGCGACGGATATTTCGGTCGGCTTTGGCTCGTTGCCGTTAGCGACGGAAATGGCGACGGATATGTTCCGTCGCCATTGGATTTTTATAACCAAATGATAAATAATTAAATTAAATTATAAGTTAATTAATAAAATAACCAAATGATAAATAATTAAATTATAAGTTATAACCAAATGATAAATAATGAAATCTTATAAATTGTACAAAATAAAATAGCTAGGTTACATTAATTTAATATTCATCTTCGTCTTCATTTTCATTATTTGACACATCTTCCTCTTCCTCCTCATCTTCTTCATCCTAATCTTCTTCATCCTCCCCCTCGTCATGTTCATCCTCCTCCTCATGTCCACTATCGTTTTCAATAACAATCAATTGTGGATTTGCAGCCGTCAAGTCTACCGAAAGATTAAAATCTCCCGCAAACACTTCAGTTTGATTCTCTATTTGTTCCATTTGAAACGGAGGTTCATCTTCATCGTTGTTTTCCTTTTGGGGGACCTCCACCATTGACCTTGCCTTCACTTTGCAAACAGCGTGCCATTCTGATCTATTACGTTTTCCAGCTCCTGGATACGTGCAGTAGTAGACTTGAGATACCTGAGAGGCAAATACAAACGGATCATCCCCGCTATACTTCCTTTTCGAATTAACATCCACAAGCTTGTACTCCGGATGAATTTTGGTTCCTAAAGGGGATGTGTCAAACCAATGGCACTTGAACAACATTACGGTTTTCACTGGATATCCCGGATATTCAATTTCAACGACTTCGTGCAACACCCCAAAGTAATCACTTGCATCTGCATTATAATTCGCACCCCTAAGACAAACACCACTGTTGTTAGTCGTTCTTGTTGATGCATACTCTGATGTATGAAACCTGTAGCCTTTCACAATATAGCCGTTGTAAGTCCTCACACGCCGTAGTGGTCCTTTGCTGAGATCCTGTAAGAACCGGCTCTGAAAATCGTGCGATTGTCCCTATACGTACAGTTAAAATTAACATTAATCAAAACAATTATTTGTTCACGTAAAATTCAATTAATGATACTCACATAACGTTGGAACCATCGGGCAAATTGACGTTGAAGACTAGTATCTATGTCTCTATCTGAGATGTTTTGATCTGCATGTCGTAGTTCTTGTGTATACATCCTAATAATTCACAACACAATTAGATGATAAATGACGCACGTTTAGTGCTATTTAATTAGATGATAAATATATGAAATACTTACTCAATGTAAGGCTGAACTTCATCACAATTCAATAACACGTACGTTTGTGCTATTTCAGCCTCTGTGTGTGTTGACCAATATCGTTCAGTGGCTTTTCCTATAGGTCGCCCCTTAGACTTGAATACAGAGAGCATGCCATCGACTTCTTGTTGCATACCTCTACCATCGAAGTTACGTGGTTCATTCCTGATCCTCGTGTTGACATGGTCTTCAAAATAATATGAACAAAACATGCCAACCTCTTCATTCAAATACGCATTAACAATCGATACTTCGACGTTTGCCTTCTGTTTAGCATTGCGCTTCAAGTTGTGGAGATACCTAAAATTATAATAGTTAACAAATTAAAATAAGTCTCCATATACTAAAAACTAATTAAATGAGAGAAATAGAATTGTTCACCTCTCAAATGGGTACATCCACCTGTACTGCACTGGACCACAAATCCTAGCTTCATACGCTAAGTGAACAGGTAAGTGTTCCATCGAGTCAAAGAAGCTAGGTGGGAAAAAACGTTCCAACTTACACAAAATAACTGGAATGTCTCGTTCCAAACGATTCATATCATCAACCTTGATTGTTGTAGACGTTAAATCTCTAAAAAAAAGACTTAATTCAGTGACAGCCCTCCACACATTCAGAGGAAGAAATTCTCGAAACGCAATAGGTATCAAGCGCTGCATAAAAACATGACAATCATGACTCTTCATCCCTGCAACTTTACCTTTTGTTGTGTCTACGCATCGACTCATGTTTGACACGTAGCCGTCTGGAAATCTTAACTCTTTAATCCACCTACACAATTCCTGTTTTTGTGCCTTATCTAGTGTGTAGCAAGCCTTTGGATATTTACCTGTACGGGTATCCTGTTCTAACTCATCACGGCGACAGATAGTGTTCAACTCTTCCCTGGACTTTGGAGTATCTTTCGTCTTGCCTTCTGTGTTCATGATTGTGTGAAATACGTTGTCAAACACATTCTTCTCAATGTGCATGACATCCAAATTGTGTCGGAGCAATAGTGAACTCCAATATGGCAAGTCCCAAAAAATACTCTTTTTCTTCCAGTTACCTGGGATTCCTTTGTTGTGTTCTTCTGCATTTTCCTCCGTAGTTTTTTTCAAACCCGTCCACTCAATCTCATGTAACAGACTTTGTCCTGTACGATTAATAAATGTTAGAATAAATGTAACCCAAAAAAACATGTTAAAATAAATGTATAAAATACCATTTCGAAGGGGCGGTCGATTGTTTGTGACTGTTCTATTCTTCGTGAAGTCCACCTTATTCCTTCGAAATGGATGATCTCGAGGTAAAAACCTTCGGTGATTATCGAACCATGAAACTTTTCTACTCTTCAGGAGACTGAAAGCTTCAGAATATTCCATACAATACGGACAAGCTTGCTTTCCGGCTGTACTCCACCCGGACAACATAGCATATGCAGGAAAGTCGCTAATGGTCCACAATAAAGCAGCACGCATCGTGAAGTTCTGTTTCCTAGAAACATCATACGTTTGGACTCCGTTATCCCATAGGAAGATCAAGTCTTTAATAAGAGGCTGGAGATAAACATCAAGTTTATGCTTTGGATTCGACGGACCAGGCACCAATACAGTCAGAAACATTGTTTGAGGTTTCATGCACATCCATGGAGGTAGATTATACGGAGTCAGTATCACCGGCCACAAAGAATACTTCTTTCCATAACTCCCAAACGGTGCAAAACCATCAGTACTCAAGCCTAATCTCACATTCCTCGGTTCACAAGCAAATCCTGGAAACACATTATTAAGGTGTTTCCAGGCTTCAGAGTCGGACGGATGTCTCATATCCCCAGCCTCAGTATCTTCAGAATTTCTTGCATGCCACGTCATGTGTTGAGCTGTAGCACTAGATTGAAACAATCTCATTAAACGAGGAATGATAGGAAGATAATACATCCTCTTGTGTGGCACTTTCTTTTTTGTCTTGCTCGATTGACCACCTGGTCCCTTCCGTCGTGGCTCTTTGTACCGGGGATGGCCACACATTCTACACATAAGAAGATCGCTATCGTCATCACCCCAGTATAACATGCAACCATTCACACAACAATCAATTTTCTCAACCGGCAAACCCATATTCTTCATCAGTTGTTTGCTCTAATGAAACGTCGTAGGTACTTTATTATCGACAGGACAAATCTCACTGCATAATTGTGTCATTTGCTCATATGCTCTGTTAGATAGCTTGTTCTCCGTCTTGATAGCCATAAGTCGAGCATTAAATGACAACTGAGAATGAGAATCACACCCTGGGTACAAATCTTGATCGACTAATTTGAGCATCTCATAAAACTGAAATGCTTCATCCGTTGGTTCCTCCTCTATATTTGACATACCGGCTTCCATCACCATTGTTTGATACATATCGGGTTCTTCCACCCCAAACTCTTGATCGTTACTGGTGCCGACATGCTCAACGTGTACGGGTTGTTCATAAATTGCAGTAGTGTAATAGTACAAGACTTGATCAAAATTATAAGGCCACCGTTGTTCGCCATGACTTGTCCAATTATAGTAATTATCAACGAACCCATTCATAATAACGTGGCATAAGACTTCATCAATGCTTTTAAATGATCTATTCCTACATTTCTTAGCATTACACGGACACCTAATACAATCCTCAGACATGTAATGTGGGTGTAGCTTTGCAAATTCAACAAATGACACGAGTTTATCATAAAATTCAACATTCACATTTCCTAAAACGAGCCTAGGAGTACAATACATCCACCGACGATCCGGCAATTCCATCTGTTAAACAATTTGACCAAAATAAAATTACACACTAAAAATTAAACACTAAAAGTAAAAATTATGTAGTAAAATTACACACTAAAAAACTAAACACCAAATTAAAATTACACACTAAAAAACATACCTTAAATTTTCGCTCCAATCCAAATTTTTTGCTCCACACTAAAAAATTTCGCGTGTTGTGAGGTTCTGGAATGTTTTTCAATACTACATGCCGACGGAAATGTCATTCCGTCGGTATATCACGCGCCGAAATTCCGTCGGTATTGCCAATACCGACGGCTAATTTCAGTCGGTAACACATATTTGAAATGTATGTCAAATCAGTCAGATTCCGTTGACCAATTTTCAGTCGGTATTTACATTACCGACGGGAATTCCGTCGGTATTGACACATGTTCAATACCGACGGAATCACTTTCCGTCGGTAAAAACGCGTATAAAAAAAAATTTAACTACGTATTCTTAACACTCCAACCACACTCAAAACAACCTACTTCTTCACAAACATCAAAATTTAAAAAAATACAGAAACTCATGTCTTCATCTTCGACATCCATGAAAATTGTGGTATGCCATTGTGGAAAAGAAGCTCGTGTGTGCATGTCGAAGCAAGAAAGAAGCAGAGGTAGACTATTTTATACTTGCCCAGATTCACTAAATGGTAATGGATGCTCCTTTTTTGTTTGGGCCGATGAACACGAAATTCACGGACAAGGAACGAGTTCACACGGAATGTTTCCGGGCATGGTGAGGAGAATTGACTCACTTTTGCTTGAAAATCAAGAGCTCAACAACAAGTTGAATCATGCGCAACTAGTTGGGGATATGTATAAGGATACATCTGACCAACTAACCTCAGAATTAGGATTTGAAGCTGGAAAAGTTGAAGAGCTAAAGAAGCAGAGGAACTTTCTTGTTGTGGCCATAATATTCTGTGTTCTACCCTATGTGTTCAAGTTTATAGGTTGGATGTAATCCTAAGTTTATGTCTCTAATATGTATTGCTAAGTTTATGTAATGTTAAGTGTATGCATGTAATGTAACCACAACAACAGCCTTTCTTCAAGGCAATTTTCAATGAAAATGTTGTTTATCTATCACATAAAACATCCAAATTTAAATATACACATTCTTAACACATAAAACACACATAACTAAAATTAAACAACTGATACTTAAACATAAAAGTAAATAGTTCAACAAAAATGCAGATAAAAAATAAATAGTTCTACGAGACATAAAAGTAAATAGTTCTACGAGACATAAAAATAAAATTGTTAAACACATAAAAAAAAAAATTATTCAAAGTCACTCATTGACCATAGTAGAATATATCAATGTCGTCATCGTTGCCAACGAACTGACCAATGATGTCATCATCGTGCTGCATGGTCGGGACATAGGGGGAGGGGGCTGCGGGGGCTGAGGGGGCTGGGGGAACAGGCACGTTCACGTTGGCCGTCGGTGGAGGAGCTTGCATGGTTCTCCGATAAACCTCCTCGATCCTCTCGTCCGACCACCCCATCTCTCGACCCATATTCACATGCATCACATGCATGTAATGGTTGAATTGTGCCATCGTCACATCAGGAGTTGGGGTGGAAGATACGGAACCCTGCGATGCCGTCTGGGACGGACCAGCGCCGGAAATGACATCAGCGCTCATACGACCAAGGCCCAGAACTCGTCCGCGGGTGGTGGGGGCAACTTCCAAATAAGCCCGGTCCACCTCCTCGACTGTAGGGGCACTGCTGGTTCCGGGTTGAGTAGGGTCGACTTGAGTTCCGATCTCGGCAATCCTCCGGTTCATCTCCAACTACATAATTAATAATTTTAAATTAATAGAATAAATTATAAAAAATATATTTAATTAAACAATTTTATTACTTACGTGGAGGTTAGTTGTGCGCCCGTATGTGGATTGCTGTGTTTCAGCATTAAACGGATGAGCAATGCTCATCCGGTCCAAGTGAGTGGGTACACGCCCCGTATCCCGTTCCTAATAATTTAATTTATGTATTATATATATTAAATATATAATTAAATTTATTGAAATTAATTAAAAAATTAATAAACACTTACAATGACCATCGACTGCTCAAGGATGGACCGGGCTCCAATCCGATGCCTGGACATCCCACCCCCATCGTCGGATCTCCGGTTGGCCTTAGCAATCTCACACTTCCTGATGTAGTCCGGATCCAGCCACTCCCTCGTCAATGAATCCCACAACACAACATCATTATCATCCTTACCCAAGCTCTGCGTCGTCCCATCGCGCCGCCATGCCATTCTCCATTCGTACATTAAATCCTTATACCGCTGTTGCGCCGATTTACAGAAATACCTGAACATAGCCTGGTCTGAGTACATATTCCGATCCCAAGTGGTTTGTTTCTGCACATATAATAAATTGTTTATTATTGAACAAATTAACAAACATTAATTAAATAATTAAGTAATTAATTACTACCTGAAATTCCTCGAAGTACGCCAACTTTTTTGGTTTTGGGACCTTCGACCAGGTATATGCACCCGCAGAGATCGGTAAAGAGCCAAAAGCAATCGTGCATGCCCTGGAGACCTCGTTACCAGGTAACAATCTGTGACATTAATTAACAAACAAAACACATTATAAATTAAAACGAATGTGAAATTAATTAATTATTAATTATTAAACAATAAAAGTATTTAATTACTTACACTCCTCCACTTGTAGCCCAAACGCGCTCCCGACCATCCTGAGCAGGAACAGCAGGATGGTCCCGGACAGACGAATGAGACGACGACTGATCAGGCGACGGGTGTGGAATGGGTGGCGGAGGCGACGATAATGGTGTTCGTGACAGTGTAGGCGCCGGCGCCTCGGGTCTAAGTTTGGATCGACTCTTCCTCGATCGGCTACGTGACCCGGAGGCCCCGTGAGATCCCGAGCCACCAGAGGCACCAGCACCATTTCCAGTCATCTATTTAATTTAAACATTTAAATTAATAAATTATATATATAATACTAATTAATTAATAATAAATTTCTTAATTTAATAAAAAACAATAATCTAATAAATTAAAATTTAATAAAAACCTAATTTAATCAATAATAACCTATTTTAATAAATAATTTCCTATTTTATTCAACAATAACTAATTTCCTATTTTATTCAACAATAACTAATTTATTCAATAATTTTCAACTTTAATTAACAATTTTCTATTTTAATTAACAATCTATAACCTAATAAATTTAGTAACAATTTTTTCTAACTTTAAAATAACAATTTCCTAATATAATTAACAAAGCCCCTAATTTAATCAATAATTTCATAATTAGTAAATCAACAATATTAATCTAGCTAATTATAACGTACAATATCATAATTTAATTATGTAATTAACTCCACTCCAACGTATATACAAATTCAACAATAATATCAATTATATATATAACATCAATTATGCAAAACATGCAATATCGATCTTAACAAATCACATCAATTTATTATAAATAACTATATACATCAACTAGCTAGCTATACATATAGGCAATTATCCACTTACAATATCAACTAATTAATTAGATATATCAACTACATACATTCAAAATAATTAACTATATACATCAACTACAAACAATTAATTTCATATTAATCTATATAACAATTTAAATTAACACATGCAATTTAATTCATAATTATAGGCAATACATATATAACTTAAAAATTAATTACTAACAAATTAAGAAAGCGTACCGTATAGATTTTCTAATCGAGTCGAGAGATCACCTCGGCCGAGCCTCTTCTTCGCGCGATGAAGATGAAGAAGGAAAGAGTGGGGAGGGAGGAGGGAGGGTTTCTGTAATCTGTTCTTCAGTTTATATACAAAAAAAAAATTGCCTTTACCGACGGATATTTCCGTCGGTAATGACCAGATTAATTATGGTAGTTATTGCGGGTCGGTTACCGACGGATATTTCCGTCGGTAATGACCACATTTAATTTTGGGAGTCGATCAAGAAGGCGGTTAGTTAATGCGGGTCGGTTACCGACGGAATATTTACAATACCGACGGAACGATCCGTCGGCCGGTGACCCAAAAACGACACCGTGTAGAGAGTTCTGAGTGTCCGTCGGCATATCCGTCGGTATCCCGTCGGGAAAGCCGACGGAAATTGAATTCCGTCGGCAGAGTCTTCTGACTTTGAATTCCGTCGGTAATCCGTCGGTACAGCCGTCGGAAAGGAAATCCGTCGGTATACATCCGTCGGCAAAAACAAGCGTTTTTGTAGTGTAAATTACATACTTAGAAACATTGAATGTTTAATGCTTGTAAGTTGTTTTTCTCTCGTTTCAGTGTCAAAATTGGCATAAAAAAATATTTAAATTTTAAAAAATAATTTGAATCTTAATCGATTTTTTTTCTCTCTATTATAAAAATAAAAGAGAAATTTTGAAACAATCTATATTGAACTTAAGTCATGATACAAAAGAGGTTGAATTACAATTCTGAAAATTCAGAAGAATTGTGATATGTGACACTACAAATGTTTACAACAAATATATGATATAAAGATTATGAAGGAGATATTCAATGAAAAAATATCATTACTTGAATATGATTACTTTCAGCTATAATAATAGTTTACAGAATACTGTTTAAAATAATTTTTTAGATAAGTTAAAAACTTATGATAGAGAAAAGTGTGGCGTAACTTGCCCCTTCTTGACCTGAATTCTCAATATTTTAAATTATAATATTAATTTTATTTCTTTTATAATAAATATATAATGAGAAATTTATAAATGGTTCTGTAACTTTATCATTAGCAGAAGGTCATATAACTTTTTACTTTATCAATTTTAGTTTTTTTTTTTGTCTCAATTTTGGTCCTTTCAATCTCATTTTTTATCCTTCAAGTTCAATTTTAGTGTTTCAAGTTTAATTTCAGTCATTTCAATTCAATTTTAGTCCAATTAATTGGAATATAACATATGCATTTCATTTGACAATTCTTTTTGACGTTTTTGACACATCATCCACCACGTAAGCGGTTATGAATGGAAATATGAATGATTTTTTTTATGTTCCATATAATCAAATATTTATTATGATAAAATATATACTTTCGTATTTTTATTTAAATTAAATTAATTAAAGAAAAAAGAAGTGATATGGAGTATTTAATTAAAAAAAAAAACTATTTCAATGAAACAAATTAAAACATAAAATTCAATTACATATTAATACTAAAATCATTCATATTTTAATATTTAATCTTTCATAATTGAAAATTATTTTTAAGTTGATCTCTTATGTATTTTTAGACTAATTAATTATTTGAGAGCTCGTAGGTAAGATAACTCGCAGTAGTGTCATATTCTTGTGTATTGATGATAGAGTTTAGACCCCAAATATATAAAATATATATTCTCAATATTAAATTAAAAAATAATTATAATTATTTAATACTCAAGATTATAAAATTAATAAAAAAATCATATTAAATTAAATATCACTTTTATTTTCCTCCAAACTTCATATGTGTTATTAAAAATGTGGGAAAAAAAAACATAAAATACATATGTTCTACTCGAGTTAGTAGGACTTAAATTGGATTAAAATGACTGAAATTGGACTTTGAGGATCAAAATTGATAGTAAAATGACATATATTGAAATTATGAGGATTAGAGTTGAGATTAAAAAGACTAAATTTGATAAATTAAAAAAAGTTAAAGAATCTTTTGTGGATTCAGACAAAGTTACCTGACCATTTATAAATTTATCTCATTTATTTTATGTAACAAATTATGGAAGTTATGTAACAAATTATGGAAATTTATAAATTTATCTCATTTATAATAGAATTATGGAAATGTAAATAATTAAATTATGCAAAAATGATAAAGGGATTAATTGTTACGTTATTAAAAAATAACGAATAAATTAACTAAGTTTACATAAAAAAGGCTAAATATATATTCGAAATTTGCTTATAAAAAATGGTTTGAAATAGTCAATTTGACATTAATGAAGTTATAGAACCACAAAATTTTAGGACGTAATTAAATATTACTTATAAAATTAAATATATTTATTTTAAATAATGAAAAGTAAAATTAAAATTAAAATTAATAGTTAAATATTCATTTATTTTAATTAGTCTTTTGACTAATAGACTAAGAAGTAGCTAATAAAGAATTTTTATTAGAGTTTCTTGCTAAATCTTGTGTATTAATGGTTTAATTTTCAATATATAAAAATCTAGAATTAGGGGATGTAATTTATTAAATTATGCAAAATAATCATTGAATTTAACTCTACCCTATATAACTCTACCAAGCAGCAATAAATAATTAACCATTTAGATGAAATAGTCAATATGACACTAATCTAATTAAAAAATCTCATAATTTGTGAAGGTGATCGATAAACATTATAAAATTGCATATATTTATTTTTCTTAAACTATAATAATATATGTGCTTAGATAATATGAACCAAAAAAATGTTTAATTGTCAATAATCATGATTTCTCCAGAATTAAGTTATGGTTGAATTAAATATTTGCAATGGAGAGATTATATTGTATACAATTAATCACTAATTAAAACTTAAGTCAACCACAACATTAAAATAAATGTAAATATATATAGAAATTAATAAATATTTTATTTTAAAAACATATTTGTACGCTTATAATATATTTGCAATGGATAGATTCTAGATTGTAACATTAAAATAAATACAAATTTATTATGTTTTTTTTGAACAAATAACATGTAGTAATCTAAATTTGAACTTATAAATAATTGGAGAATTAATTATTTTATATTAATTTCTTACCGTGGGTACTCAACCCATAATATTACAAACTATTATATATATGATAATTTTACTCCTTCATACATATACGTGGATCACAACACCAATTTGAGTTAGATGAATTTTAAATGATCAGATTATTCCCTCCCAACCAGGCCTATTTATAGTGTGCACATTAATTTCTCCATGTACTTTTTTGCATCCGACATTTCCCTGAAAAATATCTAGCGTTTGATTATAACACATTTATTTCATTTTTCTAAATCAGTGCTTAAAATAAACTGAAAAATATGTGCAGTTAATGGAACGTTACTCTCTCTTGTTCTTTTTAATTGACGTTTTACAAATTAATGTGCACACTTATTAAGAAGTAAACTGTCTTCCTAATATGCCGCCCTAATTAAATAATTAATTTCATTAATTATTCTTATTCATGGAACATTTTATTCCACTTTCATTTAAATATTTAATGCACGTATCAATTAGAATTGCTAATAAAATAGTTATATTAATTAAAATGACGTTCTAGCATGCATGAATGTCTTGGACTTTTAGAAATACGCAACATCAACTAATATGTAAGTTTTTTTTTTTTTTTTTGAAAGGAACTAATATGTAAGTTAATGAAGAGAAACTGTAAAATGTGGATAAATTTATATATTAACTCAAAACGTCACTTAAAAATTAAAATTAACAATTTAATAAGTTGTAAAACGTGATTGGAGGGAGTAATAAATTTCCTTAATTAAGGAAATTTATTCAATTTTTGTTAGTTGACTAAAATATATATCTAATGAACTAAAAAATCGTTTTTTTTAAATTATTAATTATGTATACATATATTATTATCTATAGTATAAATAAATATAAATAATGATTATATTTAAGATTTCTTAATATAATCTTTATATCAAAGTATATACTTTTCTATACATTAAATAATTTTAGAATTTATTTTAAGGAATTTTGAAATTTAAAGAATTTTATAATTTAAGTAATTTTTATAGTAAAATATATTCTTGGAAAGTTTTAATTAATATAGAAATCATGTAATTGAGTAAAATGTATATTATTTCAAGGATTTTTTTTTTAATTTAAGAAACTTGTGAAATTAAGAAATCTACAATTAAAAGTAATTAAAAATTGTGAGTTTCATAGAACACTAGGAAAGATTGCTTAATTTAAGGAATATTATTCAATTTTTGTAGACATAAACTAATAATTAGACCTTTTATTAATCAACTCTGTAGACATATATTATTGTTCATAATATAAATAAATTTAAATTATATTTAATATATATTATTAGTTTCGAACATAAATTTTACATTATCTAAATATAGTAGTACATCTTGAATATTGTGTACATTCGTTGTTTATATTAGAGATCTGCAAAACAAAAGGACGAAAGATCTGCAAAATAAATTTCTGGTTGTGGCTCAATATTTGTTAAAGAACTTTTAAATTAAAGCTTTTAAATATGATGATATCAACTAAAACTGTGAAAAATAGTTGACGAAACGCGAACATAACATATGTGCGTTTATGTCTTGTTAAGATTGTAAATTTGCAATTATACAAAACAGAATATCATGTAAATATGCAATGATGCAAAACTGTAATATTGATTTAGAATCCTGTGTATATCGTGTTATATTGAATATCTGCATCAAAAACAAATTTGAATACTTCATTATAGTTGATCGTATACAAATGAGTAGGAATTACATTTTGATTTACATACTTTCACGTGATTCACAGACACGTGAATGTTCCATTACAAATCTACAACTTAAAAAGAAAAATGTAAGCTTGGAGAATACATACTTTCGAAGTGAAAATAGGCTTGACAGCTTGAGGAAATTTGAAAAGAAATGTAATGAATTGAGAAAAATGAAAGAGAAGATGATATTGTATAGAAGATTGGATTACGATCTAACGGTTAAGATTAATATGTTTAAATGAACGGTTAAGATTAAAACATAAAAATGAAATGAATGAGAAAGGAGATTTTTTGAAATGAAAGGATTTGGAGGAAAGAGATTGAATTAGAGGTGGTGAGGTTGTGACATATGTCACTTTAGAGTTTGTAAATATATAATATTAAGATTTGCTAGCTACTTGCATAACTCAATCCAATGAAAGATTGGAAAAGATGGATGAGCAACTTGTCTCACTTTCGAACCAAATGAAGAATGTGGAGTTCCATATAATTCAAATGGCTTCTTCAAGTAGGACTAGTTATGAAGGGTCAAGCATGACGATTGATGAAGAAGAGGGATTAAGTGAAGAGGAGGACGAAGACGTCAATCTTATTAGGTACTTGATGGAGATTGAAGAAGATGAAGAGGAAGATGAATGTCCCTTGATGGACACGAGCAACAAAGAACAAGAAGATCAAGAAGCATCACAAGACGAGTTGAAGAGCGAAATGAGCAATTCTAAACCTTTACACTCTTCAATTTTCACTTTTAATGATATTGATGCTTCTATTGATTTCATTTTGCCTCTTGACCACTTTGATCTTAAGAAAGAAGTTGAGATGTGCTTGGGCATCCTTGGACTTAAAGGAAAGGAATAGGAAGAAAGTATGGAGGAAGAGCAAGAGGAGCTTCTAATGATGGAAATGCACATGAAAGATGCAAGAGATTGGTCTACTACTCATGAGAGCCTCCATGATTTTGAAGCTTAAAAATTGAAATATAATGGCAAGGAGGACCGATATCCTTGGCCATTCCGATGAGCTTATTTCTTTCCGTCTGGCTTGAAGACGTTAAACTTAGCGCTAAATGGGAGGCAACTCATTCTTTATTGCTTTCTTTTATTTTATTTTAGCTTTGTAATTTGTTTGATCTTTTTGTTGAGTTTTCGTTTTGTAGGTTGAGTGTTGTGTTGGTGGTTATGGAAGAGATATATGCATGGTGAAGTTCAAGGTGGTGATGCTTTGGGTGTTAAAGGTTCAATGGACAAATCGGTTGTGGTAGCTTTCTTCTTTGGTGAGCTTCATTGGTGGAAAATTTACAAGGTAACACACTCATCTCCAAACTTTGCATTCAACTAGATAGTTTCATTTAAGTTTGGGGGGTAAGATTTCGTGTGTTTACTTTCATTCTTATTGCACCATTTGTCTTATAATTGTTTAGTTTTGGTGAATATGATTTGTTGTGGAAGAAAGTGTTTGAGGCATAATTGGTGGTGATTGTTGATTTTTTAAGTGTGGTTGAGTTTGTTGGTATTGATTGACACTTGCTTGTTCATTTGCTTATGTGATGATCTTTGTTTGGTTTGGTGCTTTTAATTCATGATAGACAATCCCGTGAGCTTTAGAGTCTTTAAACTTTCATATATTTTGGTATATTTTCTTTCATGTGAGTATCATTCATGCTTGTGTGCTCTAAAACTTGTCAATTGTCTTGTTTGAAGCTACTTTGTGTGTGAGATTTGTGGAAGTGATATAAGACCATCTTTTTTTTTAATAGTCACTTAGCCAATTGTCCATACCAAATGATATTTTTCCGTAGTTAGCCACTTTGAACCTATTGACTTACATTTTTTTGGCAACCTACAAAATTTAGTCTATTTGTCCATCTTTTTTTGTGATCCTTATTTCCCTATGAGCTAGTGGAGCTTGAATGTGACAAATATGGTTGAATTGAGCTTAAATGTGATTTTGGTTGGATGAGTTTGGTTTGAAAGTGAAAAGATTGAAAAGAAAGAAAAAAAGTGGAGAAAAGATGAATTGAGAGAGTGCATAAAAAAGATTGAGTTGATGAGAAAAGAAGAAAAAAAAATTGAAAAAGAAAACTCTCTTGTGTACAAGTATTTGGTAGAGCTTGAAGTTCAAAAGTGTTCAAAAAGTTTTGGTGGTGAAGAATGTGCTTTAAAAGAGTGAGCAAATGAATTATGGGAGTTTAGAATTTGGAGTTGCAACTTGATCAATTGTAACTTTTCTCTTGAAGATTTAGAAATGTTCCTAGGCATTTTTTCTTCTTGCTCCACTTGTTTATGAGTCACTTTCTCCAAATCTTTCCTACCCTAACCAAAGAGCCTACATTACAACCAAATGTGAAGTCCTTATTGATTCATTGATTGAACATTTTCATGTGGTGGAGAACTTAGATTTTGGCAAGCATATGGTAGTGCACTTGTGTGATTTGATGTTGAGAGCATACACTTCCTTGATACACTTTGAGTGATGAGTGATACACTTGTGAGGATATTGTGAATTGAGCACTTAATCTTGCATGAATTTGAACATAGCTTGTGAACTTGCTTGTTGATTTTTCTATCTCAAAGCTTGATTGAATTGATTGATCTTGACAATCACTCATTCTATTTTGGCTTGAATGAATTTCTCGCGGCCAACTCAAAAAATGGAAGGGGTCGCGCCGGAATCGAGTGGAGAGGGTGATGCGATGCAAAAAATGGAGGTGGCCGCGCCGACGCCGGGAATGGAGGGAGGGGACAAAAAATACAAAAAAAATGGAGGGGCCGCCGCGACGGCATAGGCGGGGCAAGGGCCACGACGTCTGGCATCGAACGAGGGTCGCAGCTGACACGTATTTTTCAATACTCACCTCTCAAGTGTAAGAGGATCCTCGTAGTAAAAGTAAGTGCCCGGTTAAATTATCGAACCACGGGACTAGTTTGCTAGCGTAGCCTTAGTGTTGTGTGTGTCACGTAATTATAGTGAAAGAGCATGGGGGTGAACTAAAGACTAAATGTAAAAATCAACAAAATAAAAACTAACTAGAAAAAGCAAGTAAAATGATAATCAAATATCAAATAAAATGGATAGTGTTCGGGTGTTCGTCATTGTGTGAAAATAGTGTTAAAGCTCAACTTCTATGTGTAATTCGTAGGTTGGTGCTTGGTAGAAGCAATCGCTAATGCATATATCGCGTAAGGCACCTAGCTAGGATCGGGAGGAAGAATAGAGACGTTCTTGCTCGGGTAATCACACAATTAAGGGGTTCTACTCTATCTAAATTAAACTAATCTAATCCCTAATCATATTTTTCCACTTGAATACTAGAAACCAAACTCCTATGATCTTCTCATCAATTACTTAAACTCACATTCAAGCAACTAATGTAGATTAATGAGGTTCTAATGAAATTACCCAACTCTCGTTGCGATAACCCAATATTTACTCATTCACTCGATTCCCAACCCTCGATTATACTATCTATCCCTATTAACCAACTCTCGTTGCATTAATTGAGTTTCAAATATAACCTATTAATTGAGTTCTAGCTAATGATCTATCAAAACCCATAAACCTAACCAATACACCTTCCAATTGAATTACACAATCAAAATTAAGCTAATAACACAAATTTCATCACAAATCAAAACACCCAAACACCAACAAACCTAGCCAATAATTAAATTAACAATGTAAAACAAGCTTATGAAAGATAAACAATAAAACATTAAATTAAAGAAGGATATCACCTCAATGGTCTTCACATTCTTCAACACTTACAATAAAATAAAATACTCCATTAAAACTAGCTAAAAAACTAAACTAAGTGTATTGAGTGAGGTGGGAGGGATGGAGGTTCCCCAATGGAGTTGCTGCTCTGTTTCGTGCGTGACCCTCCTTTTTCCAGCTGCTGTGTTTTGGCCGAATTCCCTTCTCTCCTTTTTTCAGCTCCCCACTGCTTCTTTGTACTCTGGCCCAAGACCCCCAATTCGCTCCCTTCTTTTGCCTCACGCTCCATTGGGCCAAATGGGCCTTGCAATTAATTTAGGGTGGGACTATTTACACCTCCATTTCGGTTTAGAACACTCCCCCGATTGATGCACACCCCCTAAAATATGTCAGGATGGATGCACCCCCTCTTGAATTGTCCTAAATACCCTTTTATCTATAAAAACTATTTACTAAACACACACCCCCTCTAAACCCTAATTTATCACCCTCTTCCTCTTCTCCTTCCCCATTTCCTTCCTCCTTCCCTTCCACCGCCTCTCCAGCTCCGCCTGCCACCGCCTCTCCTGCCGTCTGCCTCCCGCCACCGCTCAACCCATCCGCCGCCGATCTCCCCCTTCTCTCTCCCTTATGCTCTCTCCCCCCTATCCCTTCTCTGTAAAAAAAAAAAACTCATAAACTGCGCCGCCGCCGTCATCGCTCGTCCATCGGTCGCCGCCCCTACCCATCGATCGCCTGCCACCGCCCTCTCCAGCCCACCTCACCGGTGCCCCGCCGCCGCCATCCACCGCCTCTCGCCCCTACCCATCGGCCGCCTGCCACCGCCCCCGTCCATCGCCCATTCGCCACCGCCCCCGTCCGCCGCGACCGCCTGCCACCGGCCTTCTCTTTTTTTCCCGTCGTCCATCGCCCATTCCCAGGTTTGGTTTTTTTTTTTTGTTTTTTTTTTAATATTTCGACCACTTTAGGTCAACCAAAATACACTCTCGTCGACAATAGTGTGTCGACGAGTGTATTTTGGTCGACCTAAAGTGGTCGAAATTTTTCAAAAATTTTTTTTTATCTTTTTTCGTTTAACAAATGTCGACCATATTCATGCTCGTCGACAACAGGGTGTCGACGAGAGTTTATATGGTCGACATTACACTATCGATTTTTAAAAGATTATTTTAAAAAAAAAATTCGACCAAACTTATGTCGACCATATGCATTCTAGTCGACAAACCAGTGTCGACGAGAGTGAATATGGTCGACACTAGTTTATCGAAAATTTTAAAAAATATATTGAAATTTTTTTAAGTTCCTGAATTTTTTTTGTTTTTTGTTTGGTGTTTGGTGGTGGTGGCGGCGGGCCGATGGTGGTGGCAGAGTAAAATTAGGTTTAGGGTTTAAATGTGAAGGAGGAGTGCATTTAGTAATGTAATATGACTAAGAGGGCATTTTTGGTATTTTACAGTATTATTATAATATAAAACTGTCCGGGGTAGTGTTCTAAACCGAAATGGAGGTGTAAATAGTCCCACCCTTAATTTAAATTTCTGCTGCGCCAGCACTTTGCCTTCTCAAGCTTTTCCTCTTTTAATTCATTGGCTGGCCCTCAAATTGAATGAATGGGCCCAAGTAGGTTGAGGTTTAATGATTGGGCCGCCTATAATAAACCAAAGGGCGCGGCTAAAGGCACCCGGATTTCCTATGAGTACACCCACGCGATGAGAACACACACCAAACGGATGAGGACACCCCCATGAAAAACCCAAAATTACCCTCTATTCAGTTAAAACCTTCCTCTCTCTTCTCAACAATTCACACACCCACATATCCTTGCCCTGCTTCGCCGGCACGGCGGCACCCACTCCACGCCGCTCGACATCGCGCCACCCTCCCCGACGCGCCTACAACCATCGCGCTACCCTCCCCGACGCGCATGCAACAATCGCGTCGCCCTTCCCGTCGCGCCTTCAACCACCGCACCTCGTTCGCGGCCGCCCTCTCTCCTCCCCCCAGACGCGGCAGCCACCCTCCCTCCTCCCCACAGTCGCGGTCGCCGCCCTCCCTCCTCCCCCTATACGCGGCAGCCGCCCTCCCTCCTCCCCACAGTCGCGGCCGCCGCCTTCCCTTCTCCCCACAGACGCCGCCCACCCCCTCCTCCCCTTCGTCGCGGCCGTAGTGCTCCTCCCCTCGTCGCCGCCGCCGCAGCTAAAAGGTAAGTTGAGGTCTGAAAAATTAGAAAAATTAGGGTTTCTGATTTTTTTTTTAAGTTTTGGAATTATTTTCGAACATAGGGCGTTTGTTTTGGAAAAAATTTCAAACAACTTGAGTTTGTTTTGGAAAAAATTTCGAAGAAGATGTTCGATTTTTTTTTTTCGAACAAATTTAAGTTGTTTTGAAATTTTTTTCGAACATATTGTGTTTGTTTTGGAAACAATTTCGAACAACTTGAGTTTGTTTTGGAAAAAATTTCGAACAAGATGTTTGTTCTTTTTTTTCGAACAAATTTGAGTTGTTTTGGAATTTTTTTCGAACATATTGAGTTTGTTTTGAAAAAAATTCCGAACATGTTTGTTTGTTTTGGAAATTTTTTCGAACATTTGTTGTTTTGGATTAATTTTTGTTGCAATTTTGGAGTTTTTTTTGTTGAATGGTGGTGATGGTGGTGGTGGTTGAGGAGAGGTGGTGGTGGTGAAATAGAATGGGTGGGGGTGGTGGTGGTTGAGGAGAGAGGGTGGTGGTGAAATAGAATGGGTGGGTGTACTCATCCTCGTTTTTTTCATAAATTTTAATCTAGGGGTGTATGGGACATTTCACAGGTTCTGAAAGATTAAAAAAATGTTTGGTGGGTGTACTCATAGGAAATCCGGGTGCCTTTAGCCGCGCCCTAAACCAAATGAATGTTGTGCTCCAACTTTTCAACTCCTGTAACTCCATTTCATTTAATTAATGAAATGGGCCTCAAACATTGGGCCTGCTGATATTTTTTTTTTTCTCCTTGAATCCAGTTGCAATTTCTTCTCGAACTATCCCTTTGATTACTTCACAATATAATCGAGGCGTGTTTTGTTCTGAAAAAATCTCGATTCACTTACAAAACAAACAAAACACCACCTTTCTTCAAATCAAGTGCAATTGGTCAATTTAGTGTAAATAATGTATGAAATCTTATAAAATTATGTTAATTAAGTACATGAATTTCGAGCAATTTTCACACTAATCAGCAGCGACGACTGATGTGGGTCATTTATTGGTTGGGGAAATGGAATGGAGAAGATTTGGTTTTGGTGGGGAGTAATATGATTTTATGGAGATAAGGGCATTTAAAACAATTAAGGGAGTGTGCCCGATTTTAGGGGGAGTGTATAAATCAGGGCAGTGCATCCATCTGAAATGGAGGTGTAAATAATCAGACCCTTAAATAGATTAGGGGAGAGAAGTGTTGAAGCCCAAACCCTTCTTGTTCTGGGCCAGGCCAATGTGTTCGGAAGGCCACTCCATGTTTCCCATTTTAATACCAATTCTATTTCATTATTTGTTTAAAGAATTCCATCACAACATTCAAACATAATTAACTAAGTACTGAAGTATATAAAATTGAATAACGGTATTTATAAATAATTTTATACAAAATGTCATTATTTTTATTTTAAGTCTTTACATACATAAATTTAATTTTTTTTTTTTAATTTAATATTTAAAATAATTACAAAATCTTCACTTTTTTTTTTCACTTAAAATGTGAGTATCTATTTTATTGTATGTGCAAATAGTATATTTTTCACCTATATACTACGATTCTCACGGTGACAATATAATGTTTTCTAATTTTGGAGAAAATTATTTTACTGAAGTTTACCTCTTCTCAAATTTGGTTAGTCAATTATTATTTTTTATCAAAATCGATTCAACTGTTAGTCAATTTGTCATAATTAAAAGAGACCAATAGAATTTGAGCGCAAAATTCACATAGACTTATAAGCATTCTCAAAATCCATTGTTAGTTTTCCTCTTTTTTCAAAACATATACTTCATGTTTTTATATGTCCTACTATAGAAGAACTTGCAAACATAAATATATTCATTTGATAAATCTAAATAGGGTTTTTCTTAGTGTAGTCAAATTGTACAAAGTGACTATATAGTCAGCGCGTCGAATCGCGCCACGTGACGTCGTATGCGTCGTATGAACCTGCTACGTATGCGTCGTATGAACCTGCTACCTGTTATACAGGTTTAAATTTAATTAAATTATTTTTTAAATTATATTTTATTATTTACTATAATACCCTTTTTAAATATAAATAATTTTTTTAAATAATTACAGAAATAAATTATATTGTTTTAAGAAAAAATAAAGAATCAAATTAATCAAAAATAAATTAAATTATTTTGATATCATATTTAATTTTTTTTTAACTAGAATGAATCGTGACTAGGTTTTTTCAAGAAGAGAGAAGGGGCTTTTCTCACTGCAGCTTGATCTCGGCTTCTTCTTCCGTCATTGCGTCGCCGCGAGACCGGTGTATTCGCGCCCGCGCCGTACTTCCTAGACTTTCCGGCGTCGCCGGTTTCGCGACCGCGCCCTCGATTCTCAAGCTTATTCTTCCATCACTACGCTACCGCTCAGTCGTAAGATAGGTGTATTCGCGCCCGTCGTGAGGCTTTCGTTTCAGATTAGTTCTGCCGGAGAACTAGTATTCATTGTGGTAATTGTTTGTTTTTTTAAAGGCTCGTTGTTGTAATTGTTTACTTCTTCGGATCGAACTCTGTTTCTATTTCAGATACTTTATTCAAGCATCCATTGATGTCTATCTTATCATTCACGTACATGAATTTAGATTGTGGTTGTATCTTGCCAATTTCAATTTAAGTAACAAAGTATGTTGTTCCTTTTACACTATTTTCTTTTAACTTTACGTGTTGATGTTTTGTAGAGCTTACGAGCCTTATAAAAAAACTAGTGTGGCCTTTGGTTCATTTTTACTAGTTTTTGGAGTGAAGTATTATTTTTAGGATACATTTTTCTCAAACTTTAATTTACATTGTTGCTTATCTAAATGATATTTGGATAGTTTGCATTCATCACTTAATGTACACTTTTAGGGACTGGACAGCTGATCCTCGAGCAGCTACTAGGACATAGATACAGCAGCTCGGAGGAGTTCTAAATACAACTTTTCTTGATCATGAGCTACAAATTAGATTAGTTGCATGGCCACTGTGCTTCTCTTTTATTTTTTTACTCGGCAACTTCAGCAAAAACTGGTACCCCTTGTATCACTCTTGTAGTTGTACTCAATTCTATTTTTATTAATACCATTCACTTTGCCCGACCAAAAAAAAAAAAATTAGATTTTGCAATGTTGGGTTTGTTTTGTTTGACTAAATATAACTTTCAATTTTTTTATTTTATTGAAGTAATAGTTTCGAAAGAGCACAATTCTGGAAAATTATAGCTACAAATGAATAGAGGGAAAGATACGCTAGATTTGAGGTCATGATATTATTTAAGTTTATAATTTTCATAGGCCTGTCAACTTGTGCAAATAGTTTGTGTTTTGTGTTTGCTAATCTTGATGTGAATAACTTATTGTGTGATTATATTGGCTTTAATTGAGTTTCATTCAAGAATTTGTGAGTGAACTGGACTCTGAGAGTTCCTACAAATTTGCTAATCTTTATTTGAATTTGTGATATACTTTTTAGTTGTATTCTTATTTTATTTCGACTGTAAAAATCTGGTTATGTGGTGAAATACTTGAGCCTTTACTTCTTTTGATGATTGAAGATCTAGATTGCTAAGCAACCTGATTCGCAATAGTTTTTGTTTCTACAGATGTAACAAAGGTTGTTATGATATAATTTAATCAAGTGCATATGTATTATCTATTCACATGTATATGACAGTTGTAGTGGCTTAATGCGTGCAATATGAAGTATATTTTCGGCCAAACATGAGTATCGTAGTTAAAACACGACAACTTCTTTTAAATACTCGAGCAGGACCAGCCGGTGAAAGTGGGCATCCATGAGCATTGCAATCTATTATATCACAATATTTTAATCGTCTATGCATATGTGTGTGCACCTAAATAACATATTTTTCATTTGATGAATGTCTGCGGGATGTGTGAAGTTTTCATTGTTTCTTGATATTGATATATTATGGTTTGGTGTAAATGTTGTAACATCCTAAATCCTAATGAAGGCTTCCCACAATTTTAACCACTCTTAGCTACCTTACCCAGTCAATAATGCAAGTTTATATACTATATCAATATGTGATCAAAATTGAGTTTTACTGCACAGTTAGGCTTGAAATTTTTGTCAAAATTTTAATAAATTGAAATAATAAGATTGGTAAGTTTTAAATTTGGAAATCAAGACAAATCTTTATTGCAAAATTTCGATTCTCTTTGTTATCATTATTAGATTTAATTAGGTGTACCGTGTAACCTTCTCTAACATATATAGCTAGCCAACCTGTACTGTGCTGGGTCTGAAAAAATATTGAGAACTATATTTTTTTTAATGTTAATTGTAGCTTTAAGATCATAAGGTATGGAACAAAACACATTTTGATATAACGGATAGAAGGTCATTATGGCACTAGCGGTTCTATACTGGTCATTCTCCCACCTTCATGTGGATGTTACTACGAGTATTGTGTAGAACATGGGTACCGACATAAAAAAATGAGTTAAAAACTCTAAAAAAGAAACAATGACCCGTGTGATATTATAACAAATATAAGGTTATTATGGACAATAGCGGCTCTATACTGACCATTCTTTCACTTTCACGTGATCATTACTACGATTATTGTGTAGAACGTGAGTATCAACATGTTAAGTTGTAAAATGATGACATCGGGAAACTTAGGTTTCATATTTGACACACGAAAACGAGATAACAACTCGTGTGACATTATAACGAAATGAAGGTCGTTAACGTCACTAACGACACCGTACCGATCATTCTCCTAGATCCACCTGATATTTCATACGAGTATTGTTTATAACGTGGATATCGACGTATAACGTGTGTTGAATACCCTGATAAACGAGAGAACGACCCGTGTGACATTGTAAGGGAACGAAGGTCGTTAACATAACTAACGACACATTATGTTGTGTATAAGTGTCGAATAACTTCCATGGCCATTATCTCGAGTGATTATTTTCGTTTCGGATGCCATGTTCATTGGATAGTACACCACTGATTAATCATCGGTCATTTTCACTCAATCACTATATTCTAAGTTATATAAATCATGTGTTATTTATCAATCAAATCATGCATCGTTTTTCGAACACGTTAACTTTAGTAAAACTATGTCGTCCTCTTCTTAAAAACATGTTAAGCTGTAAAATGATGATATCGGGAAACTTAGGTTTCATATTTGACACACGAAAATGAGATAACGACCCGTGTGACATTATAATGAAACGAAGGTCGTTAACGTCACTAACGACATCGTACAGACCATTCTCCTAGATCCACCTGATATTTTATACGAGTATTGTGTATAACGTGAATATCGACGTATAACGTGTGTTGAATACCCTGATAAACGAGAGAACGACCTGTGTAACATTATAACAGAACGAAGGTCGTGCATAATTTTTTTTTATTTGCACGGTGTAATAGGAATTGGCCATGCAGAGGTGCACGGCTCCTAGGTCGTGCACTTGTGGACTTACGGAAAGTTTTTGAGTTTGCAAGGTGTAGTAGGCATTGGACGTGCAGAGGTGCATGGCTCCTAGGTCGTGCACCTGTGGACTTACAAAAAGTTTTTAACTTTGCATGGTGTAGTAGGCATTGGTCGTGCAGAGGTGCACGACTCCTAGGTCGTGCACAATCAATTTTTCAAAATTATATTTATTTTTTCAAATAATTATAAATATAAATTATTTATGGTAAATGATTGGTGATATTTTATTGTTACATCATATATTCTTATAAGTAAAATTAAAATTTTCATACTTAAAACTTCTCCTTAAATAATGGAATACACCAACAAATATAAAAAAAAAATTACATAAGGATAAAAACGTAATTTTATAATTATATATTTTAATTAATTAAATTAAATATAAAAATAAAAGTGTATGACACATACGACACATACGTTGAATATTTTCAACACAAAGTACAAAAGGTAACAGGTCATCAGATTTAAGCCTTCATATTTGATTTTTAATGGTTCAGATTTATTTGACTACGATAGTCATACGACACTATACGACACTCTGACTACATGTAGGAGGTTCCATCTAAATAAGGGTGATTGTTTGGCTAATGTTTCAAGAAATCTGCAATAATGATATTAATAGAAAAATATCTAGAATAGAAAAAAAGAAGGAAAATAAGTTTCTAAAATATTCTTAATATAAATTGATAATTTTAGAGAATTCTTTACCATTAATTTTCATCACGAATGTTAGTAGATGATCATGCTTGAATAATTATAAATAGAAAAATGAATTCAAATAAATAACTATATACTTTAAAATAAGTTTCTATCTCTAATTATTATAAAAATTCAATATGAAAAATAACTGGTTCAATATGAAAAATAATTGGAACATTATTAAAAAAACCAAATTAAAAAAATTTGATAAAAAATGCAAACAAAACAAACTAAAACTAATTAACTCACACACATAAACATAAACCTAAAAGTTATTTAACTTACGCGCATAAACCTAAAAGTTATAGAAACTTACCGTTAGTATTGGGGTGTAGAAATATTCTTATTCCTTTCATTAACTTCATTTATTTTGATGGACAGATTAATAAAAGATTAATTTTGATAAAAAATAATAATTGGGTGATAATTTTAATAGTAATTAAATGTGGATAATCAAATTTAAAATGAGATAAATTTAGGTGATTAAAATTGATATTTTGTAATTTCGAGACTAATTAATTAAGGAAACACGTTAAAAAATTACGTGAAGAATAAAAGTAATCTAATCGTTTGTGTGGCTAAACCCGATGTAAGCTAGTGATTCTCTCAAAGAAAGAATATTCTAACGTAGAAAACAAAAAAGAGTACGGTAGAAGTTATGTTTTCAAAGTTAGGGTGCCAGGCTGTCGGATTGATTCGTTCGTGAATGCAACGACAAGATAAGGTGTTGGCCCTTGGTGAGGCTCAAAGGCCATCATGTCCAGTTTTTGAAACAAATTCACGATTCAAATGTGTGTCCAGTTTTTGAAACAAATCCACGATTCAAATAGGTGTTCAGTTTTTGAAACAAATCCATGATTCAGATGCGTGTCAAAGATTCCTCTCACTTATAGCTAACATCAATTTTGCAAATATCTGTATAAGCGGTGCAAACTTAAAATTTGTTAAAATGTGAATGAATATATCCACATTGAATTACTTATAAAAAATATAAAATTTTTATAACAAAATTGTAGTAAATAAATTTAATAAAAGGATTATATAAATTTATATAAATATATCAATATATTTATCTCATCATATACAGATTACTAGTACTATTTATCATTTATCGTTATTAAACTTGATGTTATCAATTTCTTTTACTAATATTGAAAAAACATTGTTTAAATTATTTATCGTAAATATTTTAAGGTTAATTTCGTCCTTGCATAGCATAGGGAAATGAGGGAAGAAGGATTCTAAAAAGACATAGTATGAAACGTGAAAATGTAAAATGCGCACTATCATCTATCTACTTTCAAAGGTTCAAAATCATCTATCTACTTTCTAAGGTTCAAAAAAAAAATCTATCTACTTTCTAATGTTCATAGAGAAACGAAAGGATATATATATATATATATATACAGTATATGTTTGCAACTAGATTTTTTTTTCTTTTCTAAAAGAGTGGATTTTCTACTCTCGACTCTTGAGAAATACTCTATCTCCACCACAATTATTTGCACACTTCACTTATTTTTCTGTTTCATAATTGTTTGCAAATCTTAAAAATAAAACTCCTATGTAAATTTCACCTCACAAAATTCACACATTTACACAAAATATAATTATATTTACACTTATTTCAACCACTCTCTTTATTTTTTTTCATATAAATTTACAAAATTATTCATCAACACTCCACTCATTACTTTATGGTGCAAAAACTTATGAGTCGACGGAGGGAGTATCACTGTTTGTCATGTATTTTCATTATAGCATCGAACCTTATTTATCTTACCAAACAACAAGAATCTAATTTTAGCGTCCGATTATATAAGTGGGACGTACGAAGTATGATCATGAATGTCCAAAAAAAGTTGCCAAACAAATGTTTTGAGTATAGAGAAAATTTGTTGATCTTATCCAAGAAAAAAAAGAAGGGCGTTACGTCAAATGACAGCCCACAAACCCCCCAATATTCAAACCAAAGATTGGTCGGTCTGTACGCGACGCCCCGACCTCGACTTCCTCACGCACCCATTTTCTTTTTCTTTGTTTAAAAAAAAAAAAAAAAAACTCTCTCTCACTATAATTAACCTAAATTAAATTATTTTGTCCGTATATACCTATAAATTAGAGCTTTGCCTATATATTTTCTTGTAAACCAAGTTTATTCCATTTCTTGATTCTTCATAGATCCCTTTATTCCCAAACCCTCATTCGGATTTAATCTTCTACCATCATTTCAAAACTTAATTTCACATCAAATATGAGTCATAATCACAGTGAGAGTTGCCATGATTATATCAAGTGCTTAGAGGAAGAACGCAGCAAGATTCAAGCTTTTCAACGTGAACTCCCTCTTTGTCTCGACCTCGTTAATCGAGGTACGTTTTCGATTAGTCGGTTCTTTAGCCGGATACATGTATACAACTTCAACATACTAATTAATTTTGTATTTTCAGCAATTGAATCATGCAAAGGGCAGTTATCAGGATCATCAAACGAGTTTAATTTGCAGGGGGAGCAAGTGTCTGAATGTTCTGAACAAACATCTAGCTTCGTGCCTGTTTTAGAGGAGTTTATTCCTTTGAAAAGGGCATCTAATTCTGATTCTGATGGTGAAGAACAAGAATCATATAAAAAGACTAATAAAGATGGAGAGGATGATTCTAGTGACCAAAGTTGTAAGAAATCCGAGTGGCTTAGATCTGTTCAGCTTTGGAATCAAACCCCAGATCCAATTTGTCAAGAGGTATGTAATTTTTAACTGATTATTTCTTATTATTTCATTTTTGAAACAAAATTCTAATTTTTTGATGGGCTTTAGGTATCAGCTAGTAAATTTTGTGGGACCGAGGTGAAAATTAGTGAGAGCGGTGCATTTCATCCCTTCAGAAAAGAGAAAAGTCCCTTCATAAAAGAGAAAAGTGGAGGGTCGGCGCCGCCTCCGTCCACCGGTTGCACGGCGGAGACTGGATGTGGAAATAAGAAGGAAGTCCATTCTCAAAGAAAGGCAAGGAGATCTTGGTCTCCTGAATTACACCGAAGGTTCTTGCAAGCGCTTAAACAACTTGGAGGTCCACATGGTACAATTTTATTCCCTCATCTATACTTAAAAACACATTATTTGTGATTCAATTTAGATCACTTTGAGATATTTGATATTCAATTAATTAAAAACTTTTCTAATTAGTGTTTTTTTTATATAGTTGCAACACCAAAGCAAATTAGGGAATTTATGAAGGTTGATGGGCTGACCAACGACGAGGTGAAAAGTCATTTGCAGGTCGGTTTTCATACTTTTGATGCTTATTTTTTCTACCGGAATATTGTACTTGTTTTTCTGGAAAGTACAATATTGGATGTTGTACGTTTTTTCAAAGGTTGAGATTCTTCTTGATTTAGTACTTTGCTTGTCGGGGTCATACATAGGAAAGATGCTACGCGTTTCCTCAATGAGTATAGCAACCTTTTTCCTAAACACGCATCTTTTATTTTCCCTTGTGATTTTTTTTTTGTAATGTTAGTTTAAGTGTTCAATTTTAACACATTACATAATCATGGTAATAATTCTTTATAAACGTTTTTAAATGATATATATGTACCTTTAATCAACAAAAACTAAACTTGGTTAATATATACAAAAAATTCTAAATGAATCATATATTCAAGTTTTTATTAGATGTATTTTATAAATGGATAAAAATTGAATGAATTTCACTTTACCAAGTCCACATAAATATCACTCTTCTTAGAATTGTATCCTGCTGTCTTGTAACATGATCATGAATTGAAATTCTTAAATTTTAGTATCTTTTTGATAATTTTCTGAATATAATTAATTTTGTTGTGACATGCCTATTACAGAAATATCGTTTGCACACGAGAAGACCAAGTCCCTCAACTTCCAACAACACACAAATTACACCTCAATTTGTGGTGGTGGGAGGCATATGGGTGCCACCGGAGTATGCTGCAAATGCAATGGCTACAACCACCACGTCCGCGGAGGCACCCGCCTCTAATAAAATCTACGCTCCAGTCGCTGCACCACCGCAGCCCTTCCAACACGTTATTAAGCAATCATCGCAATCGTGTTCTCTGGCCAGCTCCTCCTCGATCCACACATACGGTCGCCGTCACACATGCTTGTTGATTTTCCGGTAGAAATACTCAACAATATATGACTCGTGTAATATTAGTTTATGCTATTATAGAGGGAAATATTGAGTAATATGCGTACTTTTTTTTTTTTTCTCTTTTTCTTATGTGAGATATATATATATACAGTACCTGGTTTTGTATCTTTATAGCTAGCTAATCCGGCATGCATTGATAGTGATTAGTGAAGTCATTTTGGAATAATCTTTGATGGAGTTTCCCATTGTGCTGGACATAAGAATAAAAGATTAAACTACCTAATTAAAGTGATGATTATATATGCATTTTTACTGTTATAAATATTGGCATATGGCGTATCATTACATTATTTAAAAAATAATTGATCGAGTATTGTGTTATTTATCTCAAAATAATTAATTAAACAACAATATTTTGTATAGTATATGTTAAAACAATGATACTGAACCAAAAAAATATATGGCTTCTCACCCAAACTTTTTGTACTATGTTACTTCAAAATTATCATCTATAGAGTGATAATTTGTATCATTGTGCGTTAGACAATGATACTGGGCGAAAAAAGAAAGAAAGATGACGTATATAAGTGAATGCTTATTGTTCTAGTGGCATTCTCTATGTTCTGTAATGTAATGGCAAATTCTTGTATTCAATTAGATATAGATGCATACGTGTAATTAGATTTAAGTGGTTTGTATATATTATTAATTGTCAAATTAATTTTTTAATCCATAGCATTAATTATATTTAAATTTAAATTGTGGCTCATTACACATCAATTGCACCATACAATTGAGTGTACACAAGTATAGCTCATATATAATATGTTAATGAAGATGACGTAATAACTCGATTGTCAGTACCTCAGGGGCAACGGTTTTTTGAATCCCTAGTTCGTTTACTTGTACATGGTTTTTGATCGAATACAACGTCATGGTAGGCGCAAAAGTTCCGATTGCCACATCGCATAAATTCTTCAGAAAATTAATTGATATTCCAATTTTAAAATATCATATCTCGAATTGCAAAGAAAAAAAATGTTGTAATTAATAACATCATAAAAGTTGTGGTTTTTTTTATGCAAGGACAATATCGATAGTTAGAAAAAAGAAAAAAAAAAGTATTGATGTTGGAATAAAGTAAAACAAAATTAATAAGTAATTCATATCGTGTAATTATTGAAAAAACTTAGACGAAAACTTAACATCTAATTTATACGAAATTGAAACAGGGAAACGCCCATACATTTGATTTGTCGACCTAACTCGCCATAATGTTAGGTAAAAATGTGGACATAAATTTCCAAAACAAGGGATGAACCTATTTCCTTTCTGGCACTTTTTCTACACGCAAAGTGATGAGTGATGACAATCTTGATTTTTTTAGCAACAGAAGTTGAAAATCTATAGTTAGAAATCGTTTAGGCACCGCTTAATCTTTTTTTTTTTTTTTTTATCATAATGAAATATGAAACCTGACAGAATTAATATCAAAAAAATTAAGTGTCTAAACTTCTTATAAAAAAATTGTACTTTTTTAGATATATGTGTGTCATAGGTAGATTATTAATTAAATTGAAATTGAAATTTACTTTTAATTAAAGAAAATTATACAGAAAATAACATATCAATTCTTGATGCTAGTCTACAACGAAAAAAAGACAAGCTTTGTTTTATTGGGTTTAAATGGGCACTTGGATGGCCCCCATGTAAGAATATTCTTGTGCTTAAAAGCAGATTAGGCTGATTAGTTATATTATCAACTGGCCAGTACTTAACTATTCTTAATGGAAATTTAGTATGCATTAATTGGTTGGATTGGTCAGGGTATATTCTTTACTTTATATTATCTTCTAGATAAGAGTCAAAAGATATTATGATCCCACCAGAATCTTGCCTTCTCTAAATTAATTAATTATTAATTAGACACTTAGTATTATTTTATTCAGATGGAAATTTTAAAACAATAATAAAAAAAAAGGACATAATTTTCAGATTCGTAACCAAATATATGTTGAATAATTTCAACCGACAAGCAACTTGCTAATTAAATTTATGAAAGGACTATAACCCTCTGTGTGAAAAACAGAAGTACCAAATTTGAGATTGGATAAAGTTGGAAAAAATGCTTCAATTATTTTTTATACTACCTAAATGTATGTAGTCAATACTCATAGCTAAAATATTTTCTTGATCTAGGATGAATGAAACAAATTATGTTTGGTAAAATTACAATTTAGGATGAATTAAAATTTATATAAATATAGAGAATACTTTCTTTTAGATTGATGATACTCCATCCTGGTTGAATAAATAGTACTCACTCAATCTATCAAATATTTAATAAATTTGTTTTCATTTTTTTTTAAATCATCACTTTATTTTCATTTTCAACTATTAATTAATTATTCAAATTATATTCAATTGTACTTATAAATACCCTGTCAAAAAAAAAAAAAAATTGTACTTATAAATAATTATTTTATTTAAAATGAATTCCATAATATTTTTACTTTATCTATTTTAATTCCTTAAAATATTAATTTGCTAGATGGAACTAGCTTATAGTCAATGGGGGTATGTTGACAAGTACGAAAATTTCCGAAAATATCTTCGATATACTCACTATATATTCAATTTAATTGTGTGGTTATCGATATCGATGTTGAAAAGAACAATATTATCTCAACGTAAAAGAATACAAAATATAGAGTCTAATAATGATAAAGTGTCAAAAAAATGTCGAAAAATATTGATAAATTTTAAAAAAATATCGATAAATAGCTATGTGACAACATTATTTAGATTTTTAGTGCAAAATTTGTTCAAATTTATTTATTAGATTTATGTATTAAAAGTTTGTTAAAAATTCATACGATTAATTTTTTTAATTAACTAATATAATATCGATATGCTGTATTTATTAATTTATATTTGTATCTGATATTTTTCACCTTGTGTATTGGGGGGGTGGGGGTGGGGGTGGGGTTGTATAAAATGGCCCTTGGATTGAAAGTAAGGGCAAATGTCTCCTGCAGTCATCAAAAGTATTTTTATAATCCCCAAAAGTCGATCATTAAAAAAAAAAAAAAACAACAACAATTTAAGAATGTGCGTGTTGAAGCGAACTAAAGCCATATTTGGGCATTGGTAATTTAGTTTGACCTAATTTCACATGGATTAGTGCTTATCGATCTCTACAAGTCAACATTTTATATTACTAACACAAGATCCATTTTCGTCATGCACAATATCTCTTCATTAAACAAATATAAATAGTGTTTATTGTTTCGACATGCTAATTCGTTCCAACCTCGTAGTTGTTGTATTAATAAAAAATAAATAAAAATTAATGGATAATTCTTTAGGAATATTCCACAGTGATGCATGGGTTAATTATATTTCATCGTGGAAGGTCGATGATACACTAGGTATATACGGTATATAATTATGCATATGTTTCTCTATTGGATCGATTTTTCCTATAGTATTAATTCAGATTAATCTTTATCTTATAATTTTATATTGTTCATTCAAATAACCAAGAGTCGAAATTAAAAATTAACTCTGAACCAATCACAATTCTTCAGGGCCACAGTAAAAACATTGAATGTCTACCATTCGAATTCGGTTCGTTCAAATGAATGAAAAAATGTTATCTAAAAAGTTTAAATTTATGGAGAGTTACGAAATTAATTTATTATATGAAGTAATTTTTTTTCCCTCACTCATCAGTCGAATTATTGTCTCTACTCTTTACATAAGAGGCTCATCAACTTGACAATTCTAATATGGATGGAGTTTGCTTTTAGTGGGATTTGAACACACGGATATACGTAGAATTTAAATAGGGGTGAATTTAATTTATTTATTTTAATTAGACTTTTGTTTATTTTTTATTTATTTTTTAAATTGCAAGTATATGTGCGGACTTATAATTTATTTTTAATTTTCTTCAAGAATGGTTTTATAATTTATTTTTAATTTTTTTCAACAATGGTTTTATAATTTATTTTTAATTCTCTTCAAGAATGGTTTTATTATACTGTAAGACTAAACTAATTAATTTCTTTAGTTAATACATTAAATAAATATACAAGTTATTTAATAGTTGAAATATAACTATACACTAAATAATTACTGCTCTATCCTATATATTTTTTTAAGTATTAAATGTATAGTATTTAATAAAATAAAATTTGAAGTCCCGAGTATGTATAGATTGTATAGATGCTGAGGCAATAAGGCCTGAGAGTCTTGCTGAAATAATACGTTGATATTTGTGCCGATTCCAGACTACCCTTGGCGTTTAGGTTCCCCTACAGACACACTGTGTGAAACATGCCAACTCATTTACTAATTAATTCACATCTCATATACTCCATATTTATATACTTAACATTTATTTATATTAATGGACTATTGAGGAATTGTAAACTTCTAATATCTAATTTCAAATTATTCAATGAAAATATGCGGTATTTGGTCACCCACATTTATAATTATTAGAGTATGATCATCGATAAACATTTGTGATAAAGATTAATGGTAAAACACTGTCTAAAATTATCAATTCATATTAAGAATATTTTAAAAACTTATTTTTCTTCTTTCTTTTATATTCTAGATATTTTTCAGTTATCATTATTTTACAGATTCTTGCGTACATATGCAACATCACTATATTTATGAATTTTATATTTTTTTTAGTCACACCAAAAATAAAATAAAATAAAATAAAATTGGGGTTGGGTTTAAGAATTAAAAGAATGCGCTCAAAACCTTTTCTCCTCTGTTAGTCAATATGGATTTACTAACAGCAGCATCAAAATTGATAGAAAATAATAACACCAATTTTGATAGTGATTAAATGTGGGTGACAAATCTGAAAAATGGCAAAGTTCAGCGACCAAAAGTGATATTTTCCCTATATAAAAGATCGATTAAAATTTGTTATACATTAGGGGGTGGAATATCTAGTGGTACTCCAATTGTAGGCTCTAGTACCTTTGCATCTGGTAATTCTTTCAACAACATCCCCTGCATAATTACATTCAAAATTAGATCAACAAACAATATAGGAACATCCCAGTAGAGGCCTCATAAGAGGCTAAATCATGCATACCTTGAAAGATTCCATAGTCCCTTCACCCCGAACGATACTAGCAAGGGGACCTTTACTATCAAGGTCACCGTTGTTCATCGGGACAATGAACCTACAAATTAACAGACAGTAAACAATTGAGCATTACAAAAATATACGTGTTTGTGTTAACAATTTCATAGGGAAGGAGACGTACTTGGCCTGTAGCAACTTAGCAAGGCGAACTGCATCCTCCTGGCCGGATACCAAAGTGAAATTTGGTAGGAGTTGTTTTATAACAGGCGTGATGACTATATCTGCTCGTTCTTTTCCCACCAAATTCTCATTGTATACGCAGTGGGGTTCGTAATACAGCACCAGTTCGCCTTTGGGAGAGGTGACAATATATCTGGACCAAATTTTGTGTAGGAAAAAATAAGTGGAAAGCATTGTCAATTACTCCTATTATGAAAGGAATTGTATCATGATTACAAGAAACGAACCCATTCTCAGGACGTTGCCACGGAGGGCCTAAAACGGGGCCTGCAGTTGCTCGAACTTTAACTGAAGAACCATTTGGGACTTGGAACTCCGAGTCCTGACCAGGTTCTAAATATGTGACCTGAGATTTTATATCAGTTAGCATCTCAGATGATTTGATTTCCATTACGTTTTTTACAATAATATCAAAAGAGAAGATCGTGGCACACACTAGTAAACGAATGGCTGAAACAACACAGTATTTGCAGCAGATGAATACCATGTAAATCCAACAAACACTGAACATATATATCGTCAAGCAAAAACTAAGCGTAACGACACATTCCATAAAGTCGAAATCAACCAATTACTCAACTCACATTGCTGAATAAGGGATCCAAAAGTGGTTTTGCATTAGGAGTTGCAATAACTCTGAGATTTCGCAGCTTCTCGGAGAGGGGCTTTAACGTTTTTAAGTGGCAGTGATCGTCGAGGCTTTGCGTAATTAGTAAGCAATTGATTTCAGGAAGATCATCAAGCTGCACTGATCAGATTACACATCATTTATAGTTATAAACTCCCCTGCATCTCAAATTTCACTATGAACAACAAAGTTTACTTTTTTCAACATGTAAATAATACTACCTTAAAATTCTTGAGGACCTTTTTGGCAGCATCATACAGCCAAGGCAATCCAAAATCTAAGTTACCCACCAAGATTGGATCAACCAAAATATTTGCCCCTCCTACTTCCCATAACCAACTATTCCCCTAATTCAAAAATCAAGAAAATATTAATTTCAACCATAATTCCCAATTAATCAACAATAAGAAACTGTAACCAAACCTCCAAATAAGTGAGCCTAAAAATATTGGTTCCAGAATCATTTGACTCCACTATTTTTTCTTCCGATACCACAGCAGAAACCTTCTTATTTAACCTGTAACTGTAAATTAACCAAAACCCTACTCAAATTTTGAAATTTGACCAAATAAATAACGGTAACAATCTACAAATTTGCTCAATCACTGCAAAAATACTAGGTTTTTGATAGAGTGAAAGTCGTGTAAACGAAAGAGAAAACCTGGGCCTTGAGAGCTTCAATGCATTTGAATTAACTAGAAACGGAGTTTCATGAGGAGATGTGAAGTGGGCCGTTGCAGTTGGGGACATGGGTTTTCTAAGACATGGTTTGCAGGTGAAATATTGAAAAGAATTGCATCCAGTAGCCATGCCCATTCTTGCTCTTCAACTGTGAATCAGCAGATTTTCTCATCAATTTTATTTGGTGAGGTTGAGTGCGACATTTGCGACTTGTTTGAAATTACAAAGTTGTTGAGCAATGTATGAAGCAAATTGTTTGGTGATCCTGATGTCGCCACGTGGCAGATATTTCTACCTCACCATGTACAATTTCAGTGTTTTGTTCTCTTTAAGTGGGGCATTGTTTGAATGGTGAAATTAGTTATCCCAATTAGTAAGAATGCCCTTAGTGCCCTCATCTAATGTAGATCTGGTACAAGCTAATGTATTTGGGGCGCCCAACGCCGCCACAGCCCTCCGGCATAGCCTATCTTCCTCCTCCCCCTTCTCCATTTTGTTCTTTTCAAATTTCTTAATAATAGTTTTAGATTTAAACATTAGATAGGATTATTAGCAGATCTGGTTTAGTTTCTTTTTTATAGAGCAGATCCGCATCCAAACCGTCGTTCATCGTCGCCGGACCGCCACCGGACCGCCGCCGGACCGCCTCTGCACAGCCGAATCGCCTCGTCAATCCTCTTCCTCAATTTTTTTGTGGATGTAGGGGCGTTCTTCAGGTTTTCAGTTGGGATCAATGGGTAGATCCTCTCCGACGGAGCCACGGTGGCCGTCCCGGGAGTCTCCCGTTGATCCCGTTTTATTTGTTTTATTGTCGTCTTTATTGTTGTTTATTAGTGTTTTAGCTTATTCCTTGCTTTAAATCTGCTGTAGATGCTTTATTTCTTGTTATTTATGTACTGTTTTCTTTTCTGTTGTTTTTTCTCTTCCCGTTATGGGTCATTTTTCCCCGGTTGTGGGTACCCTTCCCCCTTGTGGGTCGCTGATGCGCTGTTGTTGGGCGTGACACTGGTTTTCTTCGGGGGCGTCTTCTATGATTTGGGAGGACTAGCGCGAGTCGTAGTGTGCGACAATTTGTTTCAGTTTTGGAGCAGATTTGCTATATTTCTGGATCCAGGAACCTCATGGAGTGCTAGTATGCAGATTTGACTTTCCACTCTCTCAAGATTGAGTTTGGAGCCATAAGTCTTTGATAGAATTTCTCTGTGTAGATAGGTGAGCGTGATTGAGATGTAATCCTAATATTCCTATCTGTAATTCTATCCTCAAAAAAAAAAAAAAAATGCCCTTAGTGATGGCTAAACTTTTTCCCAAAAAAACAAACAGACAATCTTTACATTTAGGGCCTTTTAATGGAACCAAAACTCAACTCACATTGTTGAACAGAGGATCCAAAAGAGATAATAACAAATAAATAAATAAAAACACAAAAGAGCTTTAGCTTGCAATAATTTTGATATTTGGAATCTTTTGAGAAAGTTGGGAGGCTTTAACGTTTTCAAGTGGCAATGATACTGGTGGACGAGATAACTAAGTTGTCTCTTTGGCTAACCATGCATTGTCGATCTGAGGGTTGACCTCCAGGTTGGATGGAACCTTAACGAGGTGGCGTGATCAAGCATCCCTCAAACTATTGACTGTTGACCGATCTTCTCTGACTTTTAGTTGTTGTCAACTTATTTGCTAGTCGTCTTCGTGACTCGACGAGATCATGCTTACTTATTTTCATACTAAAAGACTTAATTACCCACACATCATAAGACTTTTATTTAGGAATCTTAATGCCAACACAAGCAACTTTAAAAAATACTTTACAATTTTTTTATACAGTTTAACTTTGTTTATTTTGAAAAGGTTTTTACCATTTAAAAATAAGTGGTCTTTCCAATTTTTGGGGTTGATAAGGTATAAGGCTAACAATCTTTACACCTTGAGGCAAAGGAAGATCACTAGTACAAGGGACCTTCTGATAGCACACAAACTCATTCTCACGCTCGTATTTCTTAAGGATAACACTAAGATCATTTGTAATCTGTTTGAAAACTGATCTCCAAGACTCTTCTTTTGGTATGTCTTTCTTTGCATTCGATAATGCCAGACGTAGAACTCCGATTGCAACCCCAATTTCACCATCATCTTTAAGGCCTTTCGCTCTATACTTGTAATACATCAACTCGTGTAACGCCTTGCAACTCAAGATGAAATCCTTCATACACAAAAACATCACAGTTTAAGGTAAATATCCAATAACTTAATTAGTATAAATTGGAAATGTGATTGTAATGTACCAAAAGACGAGATGAAATATCTATTGATTCTTTTAACGTGGTTCGCAACGTGTCAATAGCTTCAACCAGAAACATAGTGATTCCGTGGTGCAATTTTGCTAGAAGGCTTGAACTACTGCCTTTTTCTTCAGCCTTTCTAGCAGATGCAGCCTAAACATTTGCAAAAAACATTCGAAAATATTAGTTGTTTTACTACACTAAAACTGTTTTATATAAAACCAACTCATAACGAATTTTAGCATCTTAAGGCACTATTCTGAAAAATAGAAGACGCGATTTACACAAACCTGGGCGTCAGCCAAACAAACGAGGCTCATAACAGAAGATATCTGAGGTGTCATTTCTGGTGTCGTATTTTTGGCCAGGATCAAACGAACAAGAACAATGTGCGCTAAATGGTCGTACACACCAGCTGCTTTTCTGAAAAGTGTGGCAGCTTGGACAAGATCTGATAATATCACAAACAAAAATAATCAATAATAAGCATTACATTTTTAAGTATAAGAATCAATCTTGATGTATGGAAAAAGAATGCTCGCCTGATGATAAAACTTCGAAAGCCCTCTCACGAAGCATTGCACCATAAAGAAAAAGTGTCGTGCCAAGCTCGAAGTACACATCGTTTACCTGATGGAACTTCAGACTTCTAAGGTGAAAGGCAGATGATGAAGTTAGGACACTGCTCCATCTTATTTTAAGGTCTGAAATCCAGCAAATTGTGCGATGATTCTTGACTTTCAAGTCGAAGTGGCAGATCAAGTTCTCCAACAGAGGTATATATCGTTCCAATTTCCAAATGGCCTGTATAAGTCCAAATGATAAACATAAATACAACAGATTTTATGAATTTACAAGATCTTAGCTAAAAATGATGACTTTTTTTTGTTAACCTGTTCACAAGGTGATGTCAAACCTCCAGATATTTCTCTTGCAATGGCTTCTGTGAGATGGCTGTCGTCATTAATGGAGTCCTCGACAGCTTTGCGCATCGCGCTTAGTTCTTTTAGTTGTTCGAGTGTAGTTGGATCACTAGCCAAAAATGCATTTTGATACACAATCTAGCAATTCAAACATCTTAGTATCAATGATTGTTCTTGCACATATTTTAGTAGGTGATCCGCACACCCAAATTTATACATTTAATGAAACATGTAGAAGCAGTATCAAGCAGTTAGGCCAAATTTTGAATCAATCTAACCTTAAACTATCAAAAGCTTGAAGAACATTATTCCATTTATCAAAATAATTATCAAATGAAAGGAGCTAAGAATAAGACTCAACACAGAAATTGTCACGAATTTTTTGATAAGTGAAGGCAAAATCAATCTATTCCTTGTCCTAAATGAAAGGCCAAATGTATTGTTACACCTATTCTTCAAAAGTATGGTCAAGTCAATGAGTTTGTCCTAGTCATCACGACGACCAGCCAATAGGACGAGGACAGCTCAAAGCCAGTGATGACCAGACAAGAAGGTATATATACCCCTTCCCCTAATAATTAATAACTCAAGAAATTACAGCAAGAAACTGTATGTGAACAATTTTACAATCTCTAATGTGTGAAAACATGAAACAAAGATAAAAAGGACAAAGAAATAGCATACCGGCTTTGTCTTCAACTTGGCAAGACCAGGATAATTAATCATCATCTTCACACACTTACACAGATTAGTACTTCAAAATACCTCACAAACACAATGCTATTTATTTCCTCTTACAACACTCTACTAATTCAGAATATCCACAACCCCATCCTATAAAGGCGAGTGTTTGGACAATCTAAGTTGAAATAGTGTAATAGAATGGAATGTTGTTTGAAACCTCCTGGAAAGTGATGATACTATTATTTTATCTATGTCAACAAGAATCCCCTCCAAAAAAAATTAAAAAATTATATGTCATCAAGAATCTATCATTCCCCTAAGGATTTATTGTTTTTATATAGTTGAAAATGTATAAGTCTCAACTGGGCATCGAGATATCTCAGTCAATTCAAATTGAATCGTAAATGACATATAATAAGTGTTTTTGCATATTGTATAAAAAAATTATTTTAGACCTCATTTATTATATATCTTGTACCTAATTATCCGTTCATATTATATTGATTATCCTACCCAACTAAACGTCTAAAGCCTAAACCTATTCTTATGTTTACAGATTTTCCTAGCAGTTTCTTGATAATTTTAAGTTGTTAAATTCCTTTTCGACACAAGAAATTATTTAAAATGTAAAGGATCTTTGATGGTGGTGTGGGGGTGACTACTAGACCATCAGCCCGCGGATCAACGCCTTTTCGGGCTTGACTTCTTATGGCCCAATCCGGTTAAAGCAAGTCAATCTGGGCTTGATCAACGCCTTTTCGGGCTTCACTTTATATGGCCCAATCTAGTTAATTATAACAAGTCAACCCAAATTTTAATCTAGGTGCAATAATTTATTTTATTTACAAAATAATACTCCTTTTTTTTTTTAATAGTGAAAGACTTGTATACTATTAATTAGAGTACAAGGCTCAACCAATATACATGTTACACATATTACCATCTCCCATCTATTTTTCGTTAATAATAGCTATGCAAGACATAAAAATGGGTTACAACACCGGGCCAACACCGAATAATTCGGGATGATCAATCCTCTTCCTGATAGCCACGTCCACAGATTAATCTTGATTTTTTCCATGAGTCTTTTATGATCAGTCGCTCCTCCTTCGAACCTTATTGCATTTCTGCAATTCCATACCTCCCCCACCACTCCTACCCACAAACTTGATGCCACTCTCCTATGTATTTTATCTCTACCCAGCAGTTCACAAAATTGTAAGAAATGGTGTATGAGAGAATTGTTTGCAGCAGTACTAACCTTTAGCCATTTGTAGCATTCCCACCAAATTTGTTTTGTGAAGTTGCATTCCAACAATAAATGTTTACTGTTTTCCTCTTCCTCCCCACAGAGTTTACACATGGCGTCCTCGTTTGTTATGTTGATGCCACGTCTTTTCAAGTTTTCAACCGTTGCAAGCCTGCCCTTGAGAGCCTTCCACACCATGGTTTGTGTCCTCCTTGGCGCCATAGTTTCCCACAGAATTTTGAAGCCTGCCTTGTTGTCCCCCAACCACGAGCATGCCTCGGTTCCAAGCTGAAGACAATTGTATGCACGCCTAGTTGAGTAGATTCCAATTGGTGCACAATCCCAGCTCCACCTGTCGTTGCAGCCTTGTGTTAATTTTGACCTGCTCAAGACATTTGTTAGTTCAATAAGTGCAGATTTATCTCGTGCATTTAGCTCCCTTCTCCAATCCCATTCCCACACCCAGCCATCCACACCCCAGCTCCTCATTTCATTAATAAAGACCTCTTTTTTATTACTACACAAGAACAATCTTTTGAATTTATCTTTAATACAGAATTTCTTATCTATCCACACATCCCACCAGAATTTGGTGCTGCTCCCATCCCCCACACTCTTAACTACAAAATAATATTCCTGGCCTAGTTTGGTTTGATTGATTAGATTGGATTAGGCTTGATTGACTTTTTATTCCCAACTATTCAAACGTTTGGTTTGATTGATTATGGCCCGGGATTAATGCAAGGCCCGACAATTTTGTACTACTTTTCATGTATATATGAGATTATTAATCATAGAGGAGGGGTGAGATAATTTATCCCATATTATCCCATCCATCAATCCAAACTAACCCTCTAACCTATACTTTTACGTGATGCCTTAAGAAAAAATAAAAAAATCCATAGACGCCATAAAAAGAAAATCAATTTGCAAATGGTGATATGGGAGTGTCTACAAATGGAGTAATACTTCCCGTCTCACTAAAATTTCCCACTTTGCTTTTATTATGTTCCATAATAAGTTTTTCATTTCATTTTTTTCCATTTTTGTATACTATTTTCTTTCTCATCATCATAGTATATTTTATTATACTTGATTTCATAATATCTATTAGTTTCTCTCTCACCATCACATATTACCTGTACTACATCTTTTTCGAACAAACTTATAACAAACTGAGGGAATATTATTTTCGAACAGCTTTTTTGTGTTTGAATTTGAATTACTTGTCCACGTGACTCCCATAATTATTTGTAATTTTAAGCACGATGACGCTTAATAAAAAATGTCAGTTATTTATTTTCACTTTCATTTATTAATTATCCATTCATTTCTTTTTTTAAAAAAATACTCCCTCCGCACGGATCTTCAATCTCTATTTATAACTTCTTTTTTTTAATTATCACTCACAATCACCTTATTTAGTGAATTATCATATCTTTCATTTATATATTTTATACCTAAAATAGTCCATAAATAAAATTTGTGTTGCATTATAAGTGGGTACATGGAGTATTTTTTATGTGGGTGAAGAGTAGACTAAAGAGGGGTTTTGATTTATCAGCAATAGTAAAATAAATTTGTTCTTCGCATTAATCGAGATCATTGACGTTACAATTTTCTTCCGGAAAACAACAAGACTCCCGAACCATTTCACCGATCAACTGACAGCGGCCAATTAAGAAAAAAGAAAACGTCGAATTTTATCTAAAAATTGGAGATTGATTGAGGACTTTCTACAAACACATGGTTCCGAAGCAGTTGATCGTGGTTGTTGAAGGCACGGCCGCCATCGGACCGTTCTGGCAAACCATCGTCTCCGACTACCTGGACAAGATCATTCGGTACTCCCTACACTTGCCCCTCACCTCACTTCGTGTAATTTGTGTAATCGCGTGCTTATTTCTTGCTAGACATTTTTTCCCGTCGGAATACATGACTTGCTTAATCGGCGAATAGGTTTTATTTATAAATTACATCATTGAATGTTATTGTTTTCTTCCGAAGACAGTACTGATCTTTTAGTTGTGGTGCGCTTTTTTTTTTCTTCATTGTTGTCAAATTAACTTTTGAGATTGTAATAGAATGATGAACTGGGATTTTCCTGTAAGAGTCTCTCTGTCCTAGAAAGGGTAAATTTAAATTCAGAACTTGATTTCTACAATAGAGCATTCTGTGAAGAAAAATAGGTGTAAGAGGCAAAATTTGAAAAACAAGTGTTGGAAAAGTGAGATATGGTGAATATGTGGATTTCTTAATGTATAATTCACTCCTTAGGAACACTCTCTTATGATCTTAATGCGATGGGTAATTAATTCATTTCTGGGTGATACTATGATCTTCATGCAATGCAAAGCAAGTTGAGCTTATAAACTTTTCCCCTAAATTTGTTATGCTCTATTAATAGTTCATTCAAATATTAATGTCTTTATCTGTTACATCTCCACAGATTATTTTGCGGAAATGAAACAATGGGTCAGGTATGCATTCATGGCACAGTTCGAAGTTACTGCACCTGTTTTTATTTATTATGACGAGGACAAGAATTTGGTGTTAATAAACACTTTTGGTTTTATGTTATATTTTTCATGTATAGGAACTCTGACATTTCGAAATCAACTTCCTTATTGTTTTGTTCCATTTCAGAAGCCAATGTCTACACCCCAAGTGGAGCTTGCATTGGTCATGTTCAAGACTCATGGTTCATACAGTGGTGTGTACTTTGTTCTCCATACTTTTTGCAATTGTTAATTGAATGGCTCCTTGAAAAGAAATCCTAAATCATAAATTTTATTTTGTTGGCTCAATCTTCACACTGCTACCTCTATTGTTTCAAGTTCTGTGTTCATTTAAAGCTTAGCTGTTTGCAAGTATACTAGTACTAGTTAATTCATGTATTTTCCTTGGTGTTACTGTACTTGAGGAACCCTTGACACATATTGCTGAAACTGTTTGCTGCCAACCAACTGGAGATGTAATATATACAAAATTTATATGCTTTGAGTAGCCTTTTTGCTCTACAGACGTGTTGGATTTCCTGTTCTTATCTCCTTACATGAGCTCGAAGAACTTCTTTCACACAATCTAACTAGACTCATGTCGGCAGGTCTCATGGATGCCCGACTTTTAGGTGTTATTTCTAAATTTCTGTCTGTTATTCCTCTTTTTTTTTGCAATAGTTAGCAGCCTATACAATCTTAAAATCAGGCTTTCTTAACAACCCTTTCAGACACACTTCTCAATGTCCCAGTATCGCATACCATGAAAATTAGTTTTCTTCAGCTCAGCCTCAAGTTTCCAGATTTTCCAAAAAATTGTTAAGGGGCTGATTAACAGCTCATGTCAAATTCAGTCTAGACCACCTTTATAAAGCCATCCTACATTAAAATCCATAAATTTATGTGTTCATTCCTCCGACTCAATTTAGAAGAGTGAATTGGGAATAATTTATGTGTACATTAAGAGTTATTAAGATTATAAATCTAAATTGAGTTATTAAAAATCTTGTAGGGTGATCTGCGATTTCTTCTTCCACTTTGTATTCGTTAGTGACCTTATGATTTCTTTGTGCAATGACATCAATTTCAAAAGTCAATAAATTGCTGCTTGCTGCAATTGTGCTACTAGTTTGGTTAGTCTTAGATCTCAACAGTTTATGCATTATTATTATCTGAAGTGGACTGTTAAAGAAACGTAGATTCAAATGCTTTATTTTCTAAATGAATTGTTTACAATTTTATTTTCCAATCAAGATTCTGACTTAATAATATTAGCTTCTACCATGTGTAGCTTACTTTTCGTTATTTTTATTATGTCATTCAGCTTGCCTAGTACAACGGTCTGGTTGGACTAGGGACATGGATTTATTCTTTGAGTGGCTTTCAGCATTAGCATTTTCAGGTGGTGGTTTCAGTGATGTTGCAATTGCTGAAGGGCTTGGTGAAGCTTTAATGGTATTTGGATATGTTTCTTTTAGAAGCACATGTATTTAATATTGAGTTTCAATTAAGTAGAACATCCTAAATCGTACTTTGCTTTCAGCTATATATTCCACTTTTTTGTTAATACAGTATGAACTACTTGTATGTACATCAATTTTAATTTCCAGTTTAGTAGCATAATTTCTTAATATGCTCCTGGCCAATGGCTGCCATCCATGATTAAGAAAGGACAGTTTAAAAAACGTGTATGGATTCCCATACGTAGTCCATGGATAAATTTTTACTTAGTTATGTTCTAAAGGAAAAGTTACATTTTTGGGAAATGGGATTCTGCTGATAGTGGCATTAGATGATGGTTGAAAAATGGTTGTTGTAGTTTGTTGCATTTGTTGAGTAAGAAATCCCATGTAATGGGCTAATGGCACAATTTTGACTTGATAATTGCTATCAAAACTGCCAAGTAAAACCTTTTACTGATCTGTAATATTCTTAAACAAAATGGATATGAAGCCCATCATTATTACAATTGGCATGCTTCCCTCCTGGATTAGAAGGATAATAAGCCTGTGGAAGCTGACAATGGTGTGTTGTTACAGTATTACCTTTTGTACTCGTGTTAACTATTTGGCATTCTTGGATAATTATATTTCTGTACTTTCTAGTTTTGTCAAGCACTGTTTTTCAGAAGTGCCAAATTGCAATTCCATGCCAAATTTGAAGTGAATAAAACTATTTTTTTTTCCTGTGCTATGTCTTAGTCATAGTTTTTTTTTGAAGCATCAATTTCATTCTTTATGAAATACTGTATTGCAAAATAATGTGTATAATTCTGACTATGTTAACCAAACAACATGTTGGTGCCTTTCCTTTTTGTATGGTGACTAAACTTTGTCTAAAACTCACACTAATCATTCATTTAATATCCTGGACAAGAAGATGACTACAAATCTTGACATTTGGCTCATTCTCTGAGAATAATTGAAGAATGAGTGCCGACCACTTGAAGAATTTGTACTTTCTCTGTATCATATGGATTATATGCTTATATGATATTTCACTATTTCCTTACATTCACCAGATGTTTTCTTCCCCAAATGGAAACCAAAATAGAAATGGGGATGCACAAAGGCACTGTATTCTTGTAGCTGCGAGCAACCCTTACCCACTGCCAACACCCGTGTATCGATTACCACCCCAGAATATGGAGCAGAGTGACAATGTTGAACCACAACCAGATAATCGTCAATCTGATGCAGAAGGATTAGCAAAATCATTTGCTCAGGTACTGTAAATGATTTGTCACCATTATTACCCTGAAATCCATTTTTATTACTGAGAATCTCAAAAATCTTTGTCTTTTGCAGTGTGCTGTTTCTCTGTCTGTTATTTGCCCAAAGAACTTACCAAAACTTAGAGAAATCTATAATGCGGTACCACTTTCTACTTCCCTAAAGCTTATTATTTAACTACTATTTGAAATTCTTGAGAATGTGTTTAGCCATTAATATTATTGTATGTGCTGATCTTTCTAGTTTCGTCCTTATCATCCCGACATATTCTGCAGTCTCTTTGTATAAACCAGGGGACGGACTTTATTATCGTTTGACTTTATAGATCCTTACGCAAGATAAAATGAGTGTTGGAAAGAATATTTTTTAGTTCATGTTCAATCTTTTATTTTATGGCATAGCATGATGCTGAACACAGCCATCCAAATCCCAAGGTTGGTGAGCTAGATGTGCATTAACTGTGCCATTTATCTGGGGCCTTGTGTATTTCATTCCCTATTGGGGGCATTTGTGTGTACAAGAATGCTTATACTCAATTTACAAAGTAATTAACTCATGTACTTTTGTATTCTGATGGATAGAAGAGACGAACATTACTTTATAGCAGATTAGCTAGTAAAACAAATGGGAAATATAAGCAAAATGCTGTATCTATTTGTACGTTTTTACTTATGTAAAGTCAAATCAAGATCACCTGGGCTATCTGTCAGTGTTGAAAATAAATAAATGGCTCCATATAGTGGTGTGTCGTTCTTTCCCTCTAAAATTTTCATTGTCCTTTATGCACAGCTCTTCAATAGAAAGGGTTAATCCTCGGTTAAACATTCTGAAAGTTCATTTAAAGTTAACTTTTTCTTTGTTTGCTGAATTAGCATTGTTAAAATGATAAGAAGCTTGAGCAGGTCACTGACCTTAAAATCTACATTTGATTCTTTTTTCCCTCATTTTTGTGGTATTTCTGGAGAAGCTGTTTACTATGCTGATACTATCATCAATGTATTAACCAGGGAAAGAGCAATCCCCGAGTTGCAGATCCACCTGTAGATAATGTAAAGAATCCTCATTTCCTTGTCCTTATCTCAGAGAATTTTATGGAAGCCCGTGCTGCCTTTAGTAGGTCTGGAATGTTGAATTTGCCAACAAATCAAAACCCTGTGAAGATGGATGTGACAACTACTCCTCCCATTTCTTCGCCACCTACGATACCTGTGCCAACAGGTGACTTTGCATGCGGAACTAAGTTATTTGCGTGTTTCATCTTTCATTTATTGCAACATTTGAATATGCTAGAGAATGATATGAGTTGCTGAATGTTTTGCATTTTGATTTCTTGGATAATATGAATCTACAGCATTGAAAAAATTAACTATCTTCTTAAGAGTTGGTTCTGTTAGTATGCTGGAGAAATTTAGTCATAGCTCTTTATGGTTTATCAATCCATACTTGGTGTTTCTCACTGCTATTGCAAGCATTGGTTTCAATGTGTTTTTTTTTTTTTTTGCATCCAGTAAGTGTTCTGAAGTCTGACTCGTTAGACATTCAAGTTTTGTATGTACATTCATCTCATGTTTCATCTTTACAATTCACTGGGTTTAATTTCAGTGTTGCAGTTGTTGACTTAATGGTCTGTTATGAATTATGATTGCCTGGAGCTCAATAGAAAATAATCAAATATCTAAGAAGCACTTTTGGTGATTAGTAGACTGTTGAGTAATAAGAGAATTAAAGGATAGAAATATTACTCTCAACTTTGAATTGTTTTGGAGAAGTTTCATTATAGTGTTGAGTGATAATAAAATATTTGATGCTTATACAATGCCTTTGTTTTTTAATTCAGCAAATGGATCTAGCTTGGGTCGGCAGCCAATACCTGTTGGGAAAAATATCCCCCCTGCAACTGTAAAAGTGGTGAGGCAGTGAGGCTTGTGTCTAGTTTTCTGTTCTACTATTAGAAATTCAGGGATTCTCATATTTCATCTCTAAATATATTCAGGAGCCGACTACTGCGACCTCTGCAGCTGTGCCTGCATTTCCTCGAGTTGCTTCTCAGCAGCCCGTTCCAAGCTTGCAAACTTCTTCACCTATATCAACGCCTCAGGAAATGATTCCAAATAATGAAAATGTCCAAGAAATGAAACCTGTGGTAAATAATATGACGCCATCGTTGCGTCCAGGTGTTGCAGCAGCAAATATGAATATTTTGAATAGTGTGGCTCAAGCACGTATCCTCTCAAATGTAATATCCAGCGGAATGGCATCTTCAATACCACCTACTGCCCAAACTGTAATTTCATCAGGCGTCACATCTTCAATACCAGCAGCAACTGCCCAGAATTCAGCAGCTCCTGCATCAGCTGCTGCTGCTGCCAATCCTAGTGTTGTCATGTCACAACCTCTGAGTAGTCTTCAAGTAAGTGTTGGTATGGGTCAACCACTCCCTGGCATGACTCAAGGAAACCTCCCCCCCACACAAATGGTACAACAACAAGGAATGGGTATGAATCAGAAAATGATGCCTACTCCAGGAATGTCTCAGCAAATACAACCAGGAATGCAGTCTGTTGGTGTGAATGGCAACAATTCTGTCGCAAATATGCCCATGAATCAGCAGTCCTCCGGTACAATACAGTCAGCACAATCAAAGTATATTAAAGTCTGGGAGGTAATTATTATTGTAACATGGTACTCCGTCCATCCCACTTTAACTGTCTCTTTAGAGAAAAAATGTTCCAAAATATCTGGCGCTTATAGTTTTCCAATAATTTTTTTCAAACTTCGCTATTTTCTTAATTTTTGTGATATGCTCATTTATTGAGATACAAGAATCAAGTTTTTCATTTATTGAGGGTATATTAGTTAGTCATTTTAAATAATCATTAGTAATAAATGACTTTCTTAATCTGTGTAAAAAATCAAAAGTGACTTAAAGTGGAATGAAGGGAGCTCTCTCTCTGTCTACGTAGCCGATGTAGTGCAATCATATGCAGCCTCTAAAATATTCATCTGGTATACAGGGAAACTTATCTGGACAACGTCAAGGCCAGCCTGTTTTCATTACCAGACTCGAGGTATTATGCCTGCTGGCGTGTGAGAAAAGGGAGACTATGTTTTATTTTAAATAAATAATTTGGTTTCAACAAGAATATTGATTTGAGTTTTTTTATCATAAAACCCGCCCCAATTAGCTTCTTCTTCACACACATCATTTTAAATCTTCCTGTGCTTATATTCTGTTTTCTGGTGTCAGGGATACAGGAATGCCTCAGCTTCTGAGACGTAAGACAATTTTCTGCTTTTGTCTTTTCACCTTTCTTAGTAATTATGCTACTGGGGTTGTGCTGTGTTTGCTAGTTCATAAGAATCTCTACTGTCGGCACTAAAAACCTATCCTTCAGATGCAATTAATATTGACCTTTGCATTGTCTTTTGCTTCATCTTCCTTTCTTTTAGTTTATGCACTTTTGTATTCCCCCAAATTGATAAACCTATTTTGTATATTTTTTTTTTCCCTTTGTTTCAGGCTTGCTTCAAATTGGCCCGTAACGATGCAGATAGTTCGCCTGATATCCCAAGACCACATGAACAACAAGTAATGTCCCCTCAGAGAAGCTATAATTTTGTCAAGTTGCTTGCATGATTATGTAGTGAGGTTTATCTTTATTTATTTATTTACAGGCAGTATGTTGGGAAGGCTGACTTTCTAGTTTTTCGAGCAATGGATCAGCATGGATTTCTAGGTCAACTGCAAGAGAAGAAACTTGTAAGTCATCAATGCAGTGAGAATAATGTCATTTACTACTACTATCGGTTAGAATGCCACTTATATTCTCAATTGCATGAAACTCTTAGTGTGCAGTAATACAGTTACCATCCCAGACATTGCTGCTCTCAGTCTCGGACAAAGCTTACCGTCTGATCGGAATGCTTTTTCCTGGGGTAAGAAAATATCACTCATTCACTCACCACTCAATCTCATAGTCTCTTTGTTTCTGAACAATGCTCGTCCTGCGTTTCCAGGATATGGTTGTGTTCAAGCCTCAAATACCCAACCCCCAGCAACAGCAACTACAACAGCAGCAGCATATGCAACAGCTACAACAGCAGCAACAGCAACAGCAACAACAACAACAAATGCAGCAACAGCAACAACCACAACAAACGATGCAGCAGCAGCAGCTTCAGCAACAACAGCCTATGGCCCAGCAAATGCAGCCGCAACAACAGCAGCAGATGGTGGGTACGGGTATGAATCAAGCCGCTGCCGCATATATGCAAAATGGTGGACGGTCTCAGTTATTATCGCAGGGTGGACAAGTTTCATCGCAAGGAGCGCAGTCATCCATGCCCGGGGGAAACTTTATGAGTTAATAGTTTTAGTTAGTCTAAGGGACATGGGAGTCTTTTTCTAAGGGTTTATGCTTTTGAGATAGATGAGATGATAGGGAAAAATGTCTTTTAAATATCAACTCACTGATCCTTTAAAAAAAAAAAAGAATGATGCAGCTGTCATCAAGCAAGTTAGTGGGTGCATCAACTGTGTCAATGCTTGATAGAGCTCCAAGTCAAAATTAGTACTTTTGTTTCTCATTTGATTGTCCCTTTAACTTTGCCATGAGTATAAATCAATTGAAGAAAAGTAAGATGTTTTTGTACGAGAGAAAAGTAATGTCATTTGGTTTAATTTAAAGATATTTAGAGATAATCGAAAAGAATAAAGTTATTTTTTTATCATTTTACATAGGGGCAATCTAATAAAGTAAAATAACAAATTGTAACAATTTTTTTTAATTGGTAATATTAATAATATTTATATTTGTATACAACAACTGTTCAAATAATTTATCAAATTCATCAGATATTTACTCTTTGAATACTCAATAGAAATATCTCAAAGATTGTGATATGAATAAATAAAAATTCTAAAGATTAGTGATATGTGTATATGGTCAGATAAATATTAGTATACATTAATTTTGGGACTATATTGTTCGTTTGATATTTATCTTATAAGTTTGTTTATACAAAACAATATGGCGGGAATAGAAAAACATAAATTGGGGACCAAAGAATGTTATGAATGATGTTTTTTTTTTTGATAAAGTTATGAATGATGTGGAACACAGCAATTCTGGTTATAAATTGGAGGTACAGAACTAAGTGTACATTTTTGTCGCCTTGGATTTCCTAGTCAGGATTGTCGTAATCCACGGTTTGAGGAGGCCTCGCCTCGTCTCGATAGTCTGTCTATTAGCATCATGAAGCATAGCATACAATAAAACAGTTGATACTGACTGATACTGATACTAATCCTTGGCCTTGATTGTTGCAGTAATCATGACTCCACTGCAGAAAGGAAGGACTGGATTCCGAAAACGATGAATAGAATGCCTCCAGAGAGTGCAACCTGCGATCCAGGTTAAGCGTTTTTCACGTCGATTTCATTTTTCTAAGAGAAACTAAATGAGGAAAATAACTTACAATTTTCTCAGATATTTGAGTTGCGAGACTTTTCCCTCCCAGGACAGCAGCCGTGGTGCACAAAGCTTGTCCTCTGACACCACAACACATGATATAATATGAACTTGCTTCTGTAAAACTCACTGCTCAAGCAAGCCTTTACGTAATAATAAAACAACAACAAAAAGAGATAATATATGGACTTACAGGATCCCACCAAGAACAACACCCAGAGGATTCTCGTCTGCAGCCAAACCTATTGTGGCAAGCTGCAAAATTTGGCCACACTTATTATTAAATGAGAAAGAAATAACACTATGTCGCCGCTAAGAAAGTAGCTGCAAATTTTGCACATTCCAATAACTTTCTTGCCTGACTCTTATCGCCCCATTCCCCGAAAAAAGTAATGGAAAACGCCTGCAGAAAAAACGAAGACTGTTTAGTAAATTATAAGGTGGCAATTTCTCAATGAGAAAGAGAGGGGGACAAAAACCTTCAGCAAGATAGGTGAGAAGAATTGAGTAAGAAAAGGCCGATTCTGCTTCTTGAGGTCATCTTCATCCTGGAGCAGCAAAACATAAAGATAACATTGCAACTCAACTGTACTTACAAGAATTAAGTCAAAACATATAAATTCTTTAACCATCATGTAATCTATGGCAGATTGTACCATCTTCGATGATGTAAAACTATCGTTTTCAATGAATAATGAACCAAGCAAGTGTGGCAATAGAACACAGTAGGGGGTGATTATTGAGTACCTTATTATTCTCTTTGGTCTCTCCACCGTTGGACTTTAAATCAGCATTCTAGCCTCATCATAAAAGGTGAGATCAGTAAACTTCTGAATCAATTCAAGGCAAGTATCAAAATAGTACTAATGGTCACTAACCAGTTCTTTTTCAACTTCTGCGAATTCTTCAGCTTCTCTGTGAGGGAAAGTGAGAATATAAACAAAATTATAATTACAAAAGGAATGAGCTAATAAAATGAAATTTTCTCAAGATAGAAGATAACATTACCCATCATTAAAGGCATCCCATAATGACCACAGGCCAAATCCTAGAAACAATATTGTTGTGATATGATGAGTCCACTTGCGAGAGATCTGCATTAAAAATACCTCCAAATGACTGTAAGCCAACCAAAAAACATCGGTAAGGGGTGACACGAGATATATCATGAAGAATGGTTGCAATCCCCCCAAAATAACGAGACATATAGGAGCTATTTGATTGATTTGAATAGCAATTATCATCCCTTGAGAAGTTTTTGATCAAAACCACACTTACCAGATTCGGGCCAGCCCAGCCCACAACAGCTGACAGTATGGTCATGACCTAAAAAAAGGCAAATATTATAGTCTTTAAAGATTTGAAACATGAATAAACCAAAACAATCTACAGAGGAAAAAGAAACTTACTATCAAAGCTCCAAGGCAACCTGCCAACACATGCCTTCTAGGATGACGCATTGCCAATATCTGAAAGAGGCAAATATTGCTAATGATTTCCCATTTACCTTTCAAAAGCATAATAAATCTGTTGGATTAAGTGAACAGTGGCAAGGCTTTAGTAAGACTGGTTTTTTTCTGAATTTTAATTACAACTACAGGCTGTTTGAAGGGGGTCAAAATCATTACTTCTTATACATGAACTCAAGATCCTTTATTTAGCAGGTTAGAAGCAAAATTAGACACGACAGCAGTCATCTAAAAACAAAAAAGATACATTCCATATCATTTACCAAAATCCTTCAGTTAGCCTATGAAAAAGATTAATTCTGTCTCTAGGAACAGCAAAAAAAAAAAAAATGCAAACAGAACATGAGAAACTAGCTGATGATTTTGTTTAAACTGAAGTTGAAATAATTTAATTAAGCTAAATGTTTAATCAAAGCTATATGCAACTCACTAGGCCACGTGTGTTGAAATGTGTTTCATAGAAGATTCTGAGAAAAGGCAGAGGAATATATGCTCTATAGAAGCCGCAAAACGTGACCAAATAGTTTCCCAATAGAATTGGATATAATATATAAAGAATTGATCCTGTCCAACATACTTTTAAGATTCCATTTGTAATCAAAATATCTATCTCATACATACACAGTATGACAAAATAAGTTGTTTAGTAATTGATTCAGAGATTAAATAATGATGCACCATAAAAAGTCAAGGAAACAAGAAATATGGAGTAGTAATTAACAAATTGAAACGAGAACAAACAGAAAAGGACAAAAAAAATATCATAAAAGATGAAAGAAGTGTTTAATTCTTTTAATGGCAATTAGATATACAATACTACAATTCACATACTTTACTACCATCAGTTCCCAATCCCAGGGGAGTTGATAAATGAAAATTCAAACAAATGTTCTCTTATTGAAGATCAATTCCAAAACAACAATGGATCCTATTGATTTCATTGACAAGCTCAATATCAATTACTAATTCTTGTGTGTATAGTGGGCATTAAATCAATTTTTTTTAATTAACTAGTGAATTAAACCCTTGATAATTGTTAGCATAGAAGCTCAGATCATCCTAATCCAGAAAGAGTGGAAAGGGAAATGAAATGAATAAGAAGTAGAAAAGCACCGAAAAAAGCCCTAAATGTTAGGGGCTGTATGTATAACTTACAGCAGCAGCAAAAAAAGTCTTATCTCCGATTTCTGATAAAATGGTCATAGCCAAGGACTTGGTAAAGCCCTGTTTAATTCACGAAATACAGAGATTAAGGAATAACGACCGATTAATTGAAATATGTAGTACAAGCAAGGGAGCGTGGAGTATTACTTGAACAACAGAGAGACCCATTCCCAGGAGAGAGAGTTTTAGAGAGATCAATAGCTAAGCAGTGTGATTATGATATGCATTTATATAGTAATTGAGGTCAGCGTGTGTCTGAAGACGAATCTTGAAATGGTTTAAGAAGCTATTCTACTACTGTTACAGATGCTCCCATTAAAAGAATAAAATAAAATTTCTTCCATCAATCAATCTCAAAAGGTAGAATAATTTTGATTTGTATAATCTGAAAAACTCAATTTGATTGGCTTGGATTACAAGTGGCTCACCAAATCACAATCTCTCTCTCTCTTTAATTTAAGACAATATATTGATGGAAAACGTAGACCACAGGTAAAACAAGGCTTGGGGGAATTCAAATGAGTGTGTGATTGTGATTGATACTTAATTCAATTATTTGATTCGTAAATACGAATTCATTTACTGGGGAGATTTCTAGAATTTTTTTTTTTTTTTAAGAGGGAGATTTCTAGAATTGAAGAGGGAGTTTTTCCCCGATTGAGTCGAGGGGTCAAACAAATGTTCCACATCGAAAGATGTCTAGTTAGGATCGGATCGTTTGAGGGGAGGTTGTGATGTGTGCGTGGTCCTTTGTTTAAAGGGGAGAATTGTTGAAAGGGTCAAACAAATATTTCACATTGAAAAGACATAGAAGAATTTATGGCTAAAAAATGATGGAATAGTATCCCATCGGTACATTGGTATAAGGTCATTTGTAAAAACTCAAAAGCAAAACCGTGAAGGTTTGACAAACCCAAAACACGGACAATATCATATCAAGTGAAAAATACTACCAAGGATCCAGCATGAGAACCTAACATCACCATCCCTCTCAAATTATGATTTTCGTGTAAATGTTCTTTCTCTAAATTTGGGCCGAATCTAGTGAGATTTCTTCATTGTATGCGTTTGTATAGTTTTTTTGCCCGGTTGATTTCATTTTGTTGTAGTTTTCAATTGGGGCGCGGCTAAAGGCACCCAAGGATCCTATGAGGACACCCACGCGATGAGGACACCCACATGGAAAATACAAAATTACCCTCCCCTCAATTAAAACACTCTTTCTCTCTTTCTCACCCACAAAACTCGCCGGCACCCACATTCTTTCTCTCTTTCTCACGAATCTCACCCACAAAATCGCCGGCACCCACTCCGACGGCCTTCCCCCCACGCAACAGCTCCGCCGTCCACCTGCAACAGCTCCGCCGCGCACGCAGCCTCTCCCCCCCTTTCGCGGCCGCTGCCCACTCTGCCAACGCCGCTCGACGTCGCGCCGCCCTCCCCTTCGCGCTTCCTTCCACGGCGTGCGTCCTATCGCCGTCGCGTCGCCCTCCCGTCGCGCTGCCCTCATGTCGCCGCCGCCTGCAACCATCTCCACCGCCCCTCGTTCGCGGCCGCCGCCCTCCCTTCTCCCCACAGATGCGGCCGCCGCCCACCCCCTCCTCCCCTTCGCCGCGGCCGTCGTGCTCCTCCCCTCGCCGCCGCCGCTACACAGGTAAGTTTAGTTAGAAAAATTAGGGTTTCTTAAAAAAATTAGGGTTTCTTAGAAGAATTAGGATTTTTTTTATTTTTTTTGAAGTTTGGGAATTAGTTTCGAACATAGTGCGTTTGTTTTGGAAAAAAATTCGAACAACTTGAATTTGTTTTGGAAAAAATTTCTAACAAGATGTTCGATTTTTTTTTTCGGACAAATTTAAGTTGTTTTGAAATTTTTTTCGAACATAATGCGTTTGTTTTGAAAAAAATTTCGAACAACTTGAGTTTGTTTTGGAAAAATTTTCGAACAAGATGTTCGATTTTTTTTTTCGGACAAATTTAAGTTGTTTTGAAATTTTTTTCGAACATAGTGCGTTTGTTTTGAAAAAAATTTCGAACAACTTGAGTTTGTTTTGGAAAAAATTTCGAACAAGATGTTCGATTTTTTTTTTCGGACAAATATAAGTTGTTTTGAAATTGTTTTCGAACATATTGAGTTTGTTTTGGTAAAATTTTCGAACATCTCAACTTTGTTTTGTTAAAAATTTCGAACATGTTAAAAGATTTTATTTTTGTTGTTGAAATTTTGAATTTTTAGGATTTTTGATGTTTTGGTGTTTTGGTGTTGATTGTAGGAATTCGGAATGATTCGGATGTGAAAGGATGAATCGCGTGTGAACCGGAATAGATGGGTGTGTGAACCGGAATAGATGGGTGTACTCATCCGGCGTTTTTTTTAAAAAACTACAGGAGGGGTAAAAACATCTTTTCGCACCATCCTTGGGACAAAAAAATTTCTCTGTGGGTGTACTCATAGGAAACCCGGGTGCCTTTAGCCGCGCCCTTTCAATTGTGGTGCATGTTATTGAGTGAGTGTGACTCAGGGAGTGGTTGGATAGGGCGCGGCTAAAGGCACCCGGATTTCCTATGAGTACACCCACGGAGAAATTTTTTTGTCCCAAGAATGGTGCGAAAAGACTTTTTACCCCTCCTGTAGTTTTTAAAAAAAAACGTCGGATGAGTACACCCATCTATTCCGGTTCACACACCATCTATTCCGGTTCACAAGCGATTCATCATTTCACATCCGAATCATTCCGAATTCCTACAATCAACACCAAAACATCAAAAATCCTAAAAATTCAAAATTTCAACAACAAAAATAAAATCTTTAACATGTTCGAAATTTTTAACAAAACAAAGTTGAGATGTTCGAAAATTTTACCAAAACAAACTCAATATGTTCGAAAACAATTTCAAAACAAATTACATTTGTCCGAAAAAAAAATCGAACATCTTGTTCGAAATTTTTTCCAAAACAAACTCAAGTTGTTCGAAATTTTTTTCAAAACAAACGCACTATGTTCGAAAAAAAATTCAAAACAACTTAAATTTGTCCGAAAAAAAAAATCGAACATCTTGTTCGAAATTTTTTCCAAAACAAATTCAAGTTGTTCGAATTTTTTTCCAAAACAAACGCACTATGTTCGAAACTAATTCCCAAACTTCAAAAAAAATAAAAAAAAAATCTAATTCTTCTAAGAAACCCTAATTTTTTTTAAGAAACACTAATTTTTCTAACTAAACTTACCTGTGTAGCGGCGGCGGCGGCGAGGGGAGGAGCACGACGGCCGCGGCGAAGGGGAGGAGCACGACGGCCGCGGCGAAGGGGAGGAGCACGACGGCCGCGGCGAAGGGGAGGAGGGGGTGGGCGGCGGCCGCGTCTGAGGGGAGAAGGGAGGGGCGGCGGCCGCGAACGAGGGGCGGTGGAGATGGTTGTAGGCGCGACGGGAGGGGCGGTGGAGATGGTTGCAGGCGGCGGCGACGGGAGGGCGACGCGACGGCGATAGGACGCACGCCGTGGAAGGAAGCGCGAAGGGGAGGGCGGCGCGACGTCGAGCGGCGTTGGCAGAGTGGGCAGCGGCCGCAAAAGGGGGGGGAGAGGCTGCGTGCGCGGCGGAGCTGTTGTAGGTGGACGGCGGAGCTGTTGCGTGGGGGGAAGGCCGTCGGAGTGGGTGCCGACGATTTGTGGGTGAGATTCGTGAGAAAGAGAGAAAGAATGTGGGTGCCAGCGAGTTTTGTGGGTGAGAAAGAGAGAAAGAGTATTTTAATTGAGGGGAGGGTAATTTTGTATTTTCCATGGGGTGACCTCATCCGTTTTGTGGGTGTCCTCATCGCGTGGGTGTCCTCATAGGATCCTTGGGTGCCTTTAGCCGCGCCCGGTTGGATATTATTGTTCTCTATAGTGACGGGCTCCAAGGACCATATGAACAACACAAACATTAGGCCCACTGTTCACACCCACTTCTTTCTTTTCAAAGGCCACAGCTATACGCACGACCTTATTGAGTACACCCACCTAAAAAAAATTATATCTAAATGATACGTAAAATGTCAAAGCTTTTATTGAAAATTTTCAAAAAAAGATAGATGAGTACACTCCCTCATCCCATTTTACGGCATAATCATCTTCACCATCACCACCGCCTCAAAATCTTCCCCACCATCATCATGATATAAAAAAACAACCTAAAACATTTTGAAACGAAAAAAAAAAAATAATAATAAAAAGCTCAAACAAAATATAAACTCACAAAATTAAAGTAAAATAGCAAAATAAATCATTTCTACAGGGACGGGCCTAGGCTTTAGCCAAGGGTGGCCATGACCCCCCTCCACTCCACACCACCTTGTATATATATTATTAAAATTTAATGTTTTTTTTTTTTTACATTAAGTAAAATTAATGGTATATTAATTTTATAAATTATTTTAGTAGTGAGTTTATTATAAAATTTAGTCTCAAAATAAATTTTTTATTACACTTTTAGTAGTTATGTGCTATAAAAATGATTATTTTAATTTAAACTGATTTCAAAAATAATATTTTACGTGTGTTAAGACTATTATTGATAAAAAATGGATCACTTTGTATCACTTTAATATTTTTTAAATATGTTTACAATTAACTCATATAATATTATACATAAATATTATAATTATACATACATTAATATTTTTTATCAATAATTTTTTCGGCCCCCCTAACATCAAGTTCTGGGTCCGTACCTGCATTTCTAACTCACTAGTTCTAAACAAAATGTAAACTAACAAACTTAAAACAAATAACAATCATTTTCGACAAAAAAAAATTGAAAAAGGTCCTAAATTTCGAATAAAAATAAATTTTTGAAAAAGAGCAAAAAAGTTGGGAAAAAATTCGAAAAAAATAAAAAAATCAAAACTGACCTGAGTTGAATTTGTGTTTTAAACCCTAACACATGAGAAATCAAGATTGGGGAGAGAGGAGTACGTAGGGTTTTTATTCGAGTCGAGTTGTATTTGAAGTTCGAGCTCAACTTGATAACATTGTCAAGTCAAAATCAAACTCGACTCGTTAACGAGCCTATCGTGTTGAGTTGAGCATAACGAGTATAATGAATTTTTTTACAAAAAAATAGATATTGAGCCCAATAAATCAAGTATCTAACGAGTCGAGTCTCATTAAGACTCGATTCAAATAATAACACTAGATACGAACGACCAACGTGGCTTGGAGGAGGGGCGACGGCGGTCGCGGCGCTTCTTCAAGGAGGTGGCATCGATCGACCATCCTTCTTCTTCGAAGAGGCTAGCGGCGCTGCTTAGGCCGACGTAGGGAGGCGGAGGCACAACAACCGTGAGAGACTGCAAAAATGGAGTGGGTGTACAGTGTACTGAAATTAAGGAATGAAATAAAGGATATGAAGAATTTAGGATTTTTTGAAGAAAAATTTGTGCTCATCCATTTATAAATAAATAATTGTTTATGAATAAAGTGAATGATAAAGTGGGTAAATAAATGGTGGTAGGAGGGTGGAGATAAAATAGTATGAATAATATTGTTTTCAAAAATGGTATAGGCATAATAAAGACAGAAAAGAAAAGTGAAAATTATGAAATTGAACGGAGTAAATATTTTTTATTTTTCACAGGATGTGTACTCATCGAACAGGGTATGTGCTAAGCTAATGGATGTCCACAATGTGTGTATAACCGTGACCATTTTCAAATCCAATAAAACTGGGCCCAGTAATTAAAAAAAAAAGCGTTGGCTATATACCCCTCCAGCTCTGTTAAGTATACTCCCCCGATTAATGTACTCCCCTAAATATGATAAATGTTAAATGTACTCCCCCAAAATTACCTAAATTACCCTTTTCTTCAAAATGGACAAATGTTAAATATACTCCCCCTATTCAAAACCCTAATATCACTTTTCCCCCAATCTTTTTCTTCTTCCTCTTTTCTAAAAAAACACAAAACCCTGATTATCTCCACCAATCGCCGATGACGGCGCCGCCGCCCCTGCGCATGGCCCCCAACGCCCCCGCCTGCATCCGCCGCCCCTGCGCGCGTCCCCCACCGCAACCGTCGCCCCTGCGCGCGAACCCCTCCCCAGTCGCCTCCCTGCGAGCGGCCCCCGCCCCGACGACCATGCCCAGCCGCCGACGTCATCTGCAACACAGGTAAGTTTTTTTTTTTTTTTTTAGTTTTCGGTAATAATTAATTGCCCAAAAATACTCTCGTCGATAAATCAGTGTCGACGGGAGTCTTTTTGGTCGATCCATCGTTGTCGAAAATTTCAAATTTTTTTACCTTTTCTTTTTTTATTTTCTTTCGACTAGATCTTACCGACGAAATTGTGTTTGGTCGATAAACCAGTGTCGACGGAAGTGTTTTTTGTCGATACATCTTGATCGGAAATGTCATTTTTCTACTTTTTTTTTTTATTATTTTCTTTCGACTACTCTTAAAAAACGAAAGTGTATTTGGTCGACAAACCAGTGTCGACGGAAGTGTTTTTGATCGACTCTGGTTTGTCGATTTTTTTAAAAAAAATTAAGATTTTTTTTAATTTCTAAATTTATTTAAGGGGCGGCAGCGGCCGAAGTGGTGGCTGGCGACGGCGGCAGAATTGAGAGGAAGAGGCTGTTTTTTTAGGGTTAGGGTTAGGGGGTGTATTTATCTTTTATATATTTATTAAAAGGGTAAATTTGGTATTTTACATTAATATAAAATTAATAAATGAAGAGGGGGAGTATACTTAACAGAGCTGGAGGGGTATATAGCCAACACCAAAAAAAAAATCAGACATGTTTCAGACTGCCCAGTTACTATTTCCACTTAGGGCGCGGTTAAAGACACCCACCGACCTATTGAGGACACCCACGCGATGAGGACACCCACATGGAAAATCCGAGAGTGCCCTTAAAATTTCTTTCCCTCCTTCCCCTCCCTTGTTTTCTGTACACCCACCTCTCCCATCTTCCCTCTCATCTTCCCCACTCCATCTCTCACCCGCACTCCATTTCAACCTCCATTTCCACTCTTGAAGCACTCCATTTATACTCTTGAAGCAGCGACGTCGAACAAGAGAGAGAGAGAACACGGGCGCGTTGTTTTTTTTAGAAGAGGAGGAGGACGCGTTTTTTTTTTTTTTTTCCTTTTTTGCAAAAATGGTTAAAAGTTAATGTTTCTTACTTATATTTGAGAAGAAGAGGAGGATGCGTGTTTAATTTAGATTTTTGTTGATTGAAACATTGATTTTATTGTTGTAGGGTTTCATGGTTTATGTTTTGATTTTTTAATTTTGTGTTGATTAAGGTTGGTTTTTTGTGTTATAATCATGTTTATGTGACAATGTATCAATATTTGATGTGTTAGGATGGAAATAAATCAATGTGTATCTAATTGGCATGGTTTAGGAATAAATTAAACGTTTTTATACTGGTTTTTCGAACATGGAGGAGGTGTCCGAAACTAATTTCTGAACATGGCTTGTTTATAAATTTCGGATGAGAACACCCACAATTTTTTATGTTATATGGATGAGGACACCCACAATGTACGGGATAAATTTTCGAACAATGCTATCATGTTGGCAACAAATTTTCGAACATTGAACATATGTTCAAAAATTTGTTCCCAACAGAGGGTTTTGGGTTGGAAATTCGACCAAGTAAAACACGCGGAACAAATTTTCGAACATTGCTATCATGTTGGGAACAAATTTTCGAACATTGTTATCATGTTGGGAACAAATTTTCGAACATTGCTATCATGTTGGGAACAAATTTTCGAACATTGCTATCATGTTGGGAACAAATTTTCGAACATTGTTATCATGTTGGGAACAAATTTTCGAACATTGAGCATATGTTCGAAAATTTGTTCCTAACAGAGGGTTTTTGGTTGAAAATTCGACCAAGTAAAACACGCGGAACTAATTTTTGAACAATGCTATCATGTTGGGAAAAAAATTTCGAACATATGCTCAATGTTCGAAAATTTGTTCCCAACAGAGGGTTTTGGGTTGGAAATTCGACCAAGTAAAACACGCGGAACAAAATTTCGAACATTGTTATCATGTTGGGAACAAATTTTCGAACATTGAGCATATGTTCATGTTTTTTTTCGAACAAAGAATCTTTGTCCGAAAAAAAAACACGAACGTGATCATCTTCTTCGCGAAACCAGACGCGAATAAGAGTTTTTTTTTCGATTCAAGCAAATGTCATGCATATTGTCAAAATGTATATCCTAAATGCATACTATTTAAACTAGATACCATTATAAACTCATATTATGCAAAAAAAAAAAAAAAAAAAACAAGATTAAACTAACAAAACATAACAAAACCCTACACATAAAAAAAAACTTCTATTTTCAAAACTAAAAAACCATCAAACATGTTAAAAAACTTAAAAATGAATATTTGGCACCCCCATGAGTCACTTTTGCATCACTATCGGCCATTTTCGAGTTCTTCCACACTGAAAATTGTTTTTGCAATTTTTGGAATGAGAATTTTGATCGACCCTTCTTCTTCCTTCGATAGATACAGTGGTGGGGTGTACTCATCCACAATTTTTTTAAATTTTCAAGGAGGGGTAAAATAGACAATTTACCTACCCTTTTTCAAAAAAAAAAAACTCTTGCGGGTGTCCTCAATAGGTCGGTGGGTGTCTTTAACCGCGCCCTTCCACTTATGTAATACTCTAGCTTGCAACACACAAGAAAAAAATAGTTAAGTAGTTCACCACCCCACCCTCCAAAAAAAAAAATTGTACAATAGGTAGTTTTAATTTGGTACTCTGCTTACCCAAGAGGAGTGGTTCTGGAAACAGAGATCTCGGATTTCTTGGCTTAAAGAGGGTGATAGGAATATGAAATTCTTTCACTCAAAAGCTAATGGTCGACTCAAGATGAATCAAATTAGGAAAATTCAAGATAGCAATGGGGTATGGCTTTTTTCTGATACCCAAATTGAGGGTGCTTTCTCTAATTTTTTCCAGGACCTTTTTACTTCAAACAAACCCTCAGAAGGTGAAATTGGTAGAGCAATTCAGTTTTTGAATGTCAAATTGTCAAAGGATAAGTCCAATTCACTTGACATTCCTTTCTCTAAAGATGAAGTGCTCAGAGCAGTGCTCGATTTGTCTCCTTGGAAAGCACCTGGTCCTGACGGGTTTCCGGCCTCATTCTATCAAAAGAACTGGGAATTGATTGGTGAAGATGTTACTATGGCAGTTTTGAAGGTTTTGAATGATAAGGGCTCGTTAAAAACCTGGAATCATACGATCATAGCGCTTATTCCAAAAAAGGTAAATCCAACATTACCTTTACACTACAGGCCTATTAGTTTATGCAATGTGTGTTATCGCATTCTTGCAAGAACTATGACAAATAGGTTGAGGAATGTATTGGGGGATGTGGTGGATCAACATCAAAGTGCCTTTGTGCCAGGACGTATCATTACAGATAATATACTTTTGGCCTATGAAGGAATGCATTTCTTAAAGACCTCCAAGAGTAAAATAGGTTATGCAGCCATGAAATTGGATATGACAAAAGCAGCTTATGATAGAATTGAGTGGAGCTTCTTTAGGAGAGTTTTACAAGCAATGGGTTTTCCACAAAAATGGATTCAATTGATCTGGGAATGTGTTTCAACAGTCTCTTATTCCATAAAAATCAATGGTGCACTTTCTAAGAGTTTCATCCCTACAAGAGGTATTCGCCAAGGAGATCCTCTCTCCCCATACCTATTTGTATTATGTGCACAGGTTTTTTCTTCAATCATTTCAGCATCAATTGATTCTAAAATGGTATCCGGCTTCAAGATTGCTAGAAATGCTCCTTCTTTGTCTCACCTTTTCTTTGCTGATGATAGCATTGTGTTCTTCAAAGCATCGAAAAAGGAGACTCAATGTTTGGCGCATTGTATTTACATTTATGAAAAAGCTTCGGGTCAATTGGTCAATAGGGAAAAATCCTCAATCACTTTCAGTCCTCACACTTGCCAGAGCAATATTGATCAATCAAAATTGATTTTGGGGATTAGAGATTCCCATGACCATGAGCTTTATCTGGGTCTTCCAGCAATTATTCCAAAGGCCAAGAAATTGAAGTTTAGCTATCTTACTGATAGGGTTCGAAACAAGGTGCTTTCTTGGCATCATAAATCGTTCTCTGAAGGTGGTAAACAGGTTCTGATCAAAGCAGTGCTGCAAGCTATGACCTCATATGCAATGTCGTGTTTTAGGATTCCGGTGGCAATTTGTACTGATATTGAAAAAACTATTGCTGGGTTCTGGTGGGGAGATTCTGAGCTTTCAAAGAAAAAGCATTGGAAGAAGTGGGTGGAGCTTTGCAAACCAAAGGATGAGGGTGGATTAGGATTCCGTAGCTTGGTGATGTTTAACAAAGCCTTGCTGGCAAAGCAACTATGGAGAATTTTTACAGCACAAGATACTCTGGTAAGTAAGATTTTTAAAGCTAAATATATCAGAAGTGCCAGGTTAGATGAGTTGGAATTAGGGTCTAATCCATCATTTGTATGGAGGTCTTTGTTGTGGAGTAAAGATTTGGTTGATGAAGGTGCTAGATGGAGGATTGGAAATGGCCAAAATATCCACGTTTTTAAAGACAGGTGGGTATGTAATTTGGAAGGTGGAAGGATTGGCTCCAGAATTGCAAGTGTATCATCTGTTAGCAGATTTTTGACTGAGGAAGGTGGATAGAATGAGCAGATGATAAGTCAAGCATTTCTACCTTATGAAGCGGAAAATATCTTAAATACTTCAATCATGAAGAATGGGGTGCATGATCAACTATTCTGGCCAGCATCTTCGACTGGTATTTACACAGTAGCATCGGGTTATAAGCTAGCCTTTACTAAGGCTGTGAAGGGTGAAAGGTGTGTAGACATAGGACCATCAAATAAAGCTTTGAGTGTGAAGGTGTTTGGTACTATTTGGAAGTTGCAAGTGCCACCAAAAGTGAGAATATTTGGATGGAAGCTAACGAGAAACATGATAGCATCGGAAGGTAATTTGAATCAAAACCATGTGCCAATTAGCCCGATATGTAAATGTTGTGGATTTCATATGGCAGATTCTATGCATTGTATATTCAAGTGCCCTTTTGCAAAGAACACATGGAAAGCACAGGAGCTATGGTCGGTTATTAGCAATGCAGCCAGGTATGATTGCTTTGATTTTATGGCGGGGTGTTCTCAAAAGTTGAGTTTGGAAAAAATGTCTCTGATTGTTATGATAGCTTGGGCAATATGGATTGAAAGATGTCATTTTGTTCATACGGAAAAGCAGGCTCAATGTGCGGTTTTTTTCAATGTCAAGTTTGATGTGAGTTGGGCAAAATCATATTGGTTGGAATTTGTTAATGAGGTGGGAATTGAAAGCATCAATGATGATACCATTGGCAGTACTGTAGAAGGTCTGGATTCTGATGAAATTGATAATATTCTATACACAGATGCATCATTTAATGATATTAGAAAATGTTATGCGGTTGGATTTGTGGTAGTGAGTGATAGAAAAAAGATCCTTCTAGCGGGAGCAAGGTGTATTGAAAATCCAGGCACAGTTTGTGGTGCGGAACTTATGGCTATTAAAAGTGGCATTGGAAGATGTGCTCAAATCGGGATAAAGATTAAGAAGGTGTGTTCTGATTCTCTTGATGCCATTAAAGCTATTAATGGAAGATTGCAGATTGGTGCATCAGAAGCAGACACAATCATGGATATTAAGTCTTTGGTTCAACAAGAAAGGATCATGGAATGCAGGCATATTGGTAGAGATAACAATCGGATTGCACATGAGTTGGCTAAATTTTCTATTATCACTTCATCTCCTCACGATTGGAATGAAGATGACTGTCCTCAATATTACAAGGATCTGGTCTGACTGTTCTCTCTTTTTTGAGGGTTTTTTATCCTTGTATGTATTGTAAAAAAAAAAATTGTACTCTAAATTTATCCAACTTAAAAAGTAGTATATGTTTACTAAACTTGGTGCTTTTTTCATTTTATCGACAAACATAGAATATTTTAACTATTGAATATTTTAGCACAATGAAAATAACCAAAACTAACATATCATCATTCTCAAACCAAATGAATTATCACTGTTTACAAGAAAAAGAACTAAAAAAAATGAGTTTTATAAATATAGAAAACAAAAATCAAAATTGATACTACAACATAAAAAATGTATTTACCCTAAAACAAAATTTCAAAGCAAAGTATGTAAGTATGAGCTCTGGAACAAAGAAGGTTGTGTTTCGAGTCTGGATACAAGACGCCGTGAGTATTGACAATAAACAAACTGACAAATCAACCTCTATTACAACCACACAAATACCCCTGCCATAAACCACATATATTATGAATTCCAGTTTTCTCATATTCCTCCAACATATAACGTTACTCAAATTCAATTTAAAATATATATTTTGCACTGGTTTCAGATTTTAAGCATAGATTGATTACAAATAACTTATTCTATTGGACTGAAATATTTTAAAGGAATATTATTAAAAAAACTAATGTATTCTTACTGACAAAATCTTTTTAACTTATTTGAATATAATTTCAATTTTGACCCCAAGTAATTTCAAAACTTATGAGTTGATTATTGTGTGGACATTTGTTAGTCAAATTACACGATCAAACTCCTTTAATCACTCTAACAACTCCTTTCGACTTACGAGTCAAAAAATTGACCATTTTGTAATAATCACAAGCATCATTTTTTTTGCAACAACAATAATAATCATGCCTCCTCCTTAACTCATTCGGTCCACCGATTATGGCCTCCTATTTCACCAACACACACCAAACCAAATCACAACATTGAAAAAGAAAAAATAATTATAGTACAAAAAAGATAAAGTTTGCCATCTCGTGATAATCAAAATAATTCATTCCCCCCTTATCTTTTGACCCACGTGTAGGCCCCACCCGACCCTCATTAGCCTCCATAAATCACTGCTTAATAAAGTACTCTACTAGTTGTGATTTAGTAATTGCGATAATTGAGTGGAATCGAGAGGCTCTTTTCATGACATATATTAATGTCAATTAAAGGAACTCATGCAATTGAGGTGAATCTTAAATTGCCCAAATCTTAAAGTTTGAAATATCTAAACAACATTAAAATACCAACAAACCTCTTCCGCACATTCAAAGCTTCTCTCTGCTTTGTCTCCCCGATACCACCGTGATTTGCTTTATCACTCTCTATATAAATATATAGATACGCAAACCACTGACTTCATCTCACTTTTTCCCCCTCTGCAATGGAGAAGAAAATCGCCATTTTCGTTGCTTTCTTCTCCATATTTGCAGCTACGGTGCTCTCAAGAACACTATCACCCGCCTCTAAAACCCATCTCCTTGATGTTTCTTCCACGATTTCAAGAACCCAGGACTTATTCTCGCTCAATTCCCAAAAGGTACTACCCTCAATGCAGGAAGTACACCACTCCCGTCCGGCGCTTTCTCCCGATTCCGGCCTCAGTTTCCAGCTCCATTCTCGGTTGTCAGTCCGTGGAACCTCTGAGAAGGATTACAAATCACTCGCATTGGCTCGACTCGCTCGTGACTCAGCCCGAGTTAAAGCGATTCAGACTCGGGTAGATCTGGCGAGTTTGGGCATACGGAAAGCAGATCTAACGCCTTTGGAGGCGGAACTCCAGGAGGAAAAGCTGGAGGGTCCCGTTATTTCCGGAACGAGTCAAGGAAGCGGTGAGTACTTCTGCCGAGTCGGAGTCGGCAACCCCCCAACTCAGTCCTACATGGTGCTCGATACTGGGAGTGACGTCAACTGGGTGCAATGCGCACCCTGCGCAGATTGTTACCAACAGGCCGACCCGATTTTCGACCCGCTCCTCTCATCTTCCTTCACCCAACTCGCGTGCGAAACTCATCAGTGCAAGTCGCTCGACGTTTCCGAATGCCACAATAACACGTGCCTCTACGAAGTTTCCTACGGCGACGGTTCCTACACCGTCGGAGATTTCGCGACGGAGACTATCACTTTCGGCGGCTCCTCCGCCGTCAACGACGTAGCCATCGGCTGCGGGCACAACAACGAGGGGCTTTTCGTTGGAGCCGCCGGCTTAATCGGCTTAGGCGGCGGCGCGTTGTCCTTTCCGTCTCAAATTAACGCAACCGCTTTCTCTTACTGCCTCGTGGACCGCGATTCAGACTCTGCCTCGACTCTCGAATTCAACTCGGTTGTACCGCCAGACGCCGTCACCGCTCCGTTAATCCGCAATTCGAAGCTCGACACATTCTATTACGTGGATTTAACCGGAATCAGCGTCGCCGGAGACCTGTTACCAATTCCTCCGTCGACATTCCAGCTTAACGACAACGGTAACGGCGGAGTGATAGTGGATTCTGGAACTGCCGTTACGAGGCTGCAAACGGAGGCGTATAACTCTATGCGTGATGCGTTCGTGAAGGGGACGACGGGGCTGCCGTCAACTAGCGGCGTGGCGCTGTTCGATACTTGTTACGATTTGAGCTCGAAGAAGAGTGTGGAGGTGCCGACGGTGTCGTTTCACTTCTCAAACGGTAAAGAGCTGAAGTTACCGGCTAAGAATTACCTGATACCGGTAGATTCATCTGGAACTTTCTGTTTTGCGTTCGCACCGACGTCGTCTTCGCTTGGGATTATTGGGAATGTTCAGCAGCAGGGGACACGCGTCAGTTATGACCTTGCAAATTCTCTAATTGGATTCTCGTCCAACCAATGCTGAAAATTAGATTGCAGTCCCCTTATTTTAATTATATCCACAATGAAACATGGGGTTCATCTATTTAGTTTACTTATCTAAAGTTTCTTTAATTTTTCCTGTTATCCGTCTGTTGTGTTGAATTAAGCTAGTTTTGTGGTGTGTGAATGTGGGCCTAACCCTAATAATTGTAAGCCCATGGGTTAGGCCCACATGCTGGGTGTGTGTAATTATTGCAATTTCCTACTTTGTATAGTAGTGCTAGTAATTGTATAACAACTTTCTTCTAAAATATAAATATATATATTATATATAAATATAAATTCAACAACTTTCATGTGACTATTTGAGGGTATTAAAGGAAAGGAAAGGCTGGTGGAAATTAGGTTGGCTTCAAATCTGTATTATTTAATGGGTTTTAAAATATGTTGTTGGAGTTATCTAATTAATAATTGAATTTAATTGGCAAGGAATTGAATCATCTTGATTACTGGTAAGACTGGATTATTTTGTAACTTTTGTTTTAAAAGAAGGCCACGGTTATACAACACCGACTTTTTTAGGACACCCACATGAAATGTCAAATATACTCTCTAATGAAATTTTGAAAAAAATATACTCTTTAATAAAATTTTGAAAAAAAAAAACGACAGATAAATATACTGAATCGTCTCTACTATCACCATAATAACTAAAATTTCCAGAAAAAAATACAAAAAATCTTAGATTCGGCAAAACCTTTTGGACAAACACAAAAATTTCAAAATAAAGTAATAATTGATTTCGGCAAAAAACTTTCGAAAAAATACAAAAATTCGAAAAAAGTAATTGAACTTGACAAAAAATTCGAGAAAACACACTAAATTCGAAAAAAAAATTCTATAATGTAAACCCTAAGATTATTTTTTTCTAAACACTAAACTTACTTACCAAAAGGCGGGGGCGTGCGCTGCTTGGGAGAGGGAGGGACGGAAGCGGGGCGGCGAGGGGAGGAAAGGGAATGTGGTGGCTAACGCGGGACAGAACGGGAAGGGGCGATGGCGGCGTGCGGCCTTAGGCGGGGGAGGGAGGAGGTAGACGACGTTCTTGGATGGGGGAGGGAGGAGGTGGATGACGGCCTTGGGAGGGGGAGAGAGGAGGTGGGCAGCGGCGCGTGCACTGGTTGGGATGGGGAGGGAAGAGGTGGGCGACGACGTCAACAATCTTGGAAGGGGGTGGGCGGCGGCGGCGCCGCCGCTTGAAAGGGAGGAGGTGGGTGTGCTTCAAAATGTGTGAGGAAGAGGGAGAAGTAATTTAAGGGTGTGTTTGCAAGTAATAGTGATTGATTTAAAGTGATTAAAATTGATTTTTATAGTAAAATTGAAAGTACGTAGGGTTTAAAAATTAAGCACTTCTAATCAATTTTGTATATGTTGTGATGTATGCCAAATAAATCACATTTTTATAATTTTACAAAAAACACTCTTATTACATTTAAATAAATAATGGGTAAGAATAAAATATTATTTAAATTGTGATGACAAAATTGTAAAATTAGTTAGGGGATGTTTTGAAGCTCTACAAACTGCTTCTAGAATCACTTTTTTTAAAGATGCCCTCTCACAGCTTTTACTTTTGAGAAGTACTTTTAAGTTGTTTATAGAGTTTGCAAACGCCCTTGCAAACTCTATAAACAGCTTAAAAGTACTTTTCAAAAGTAAAAGCTGTGAGAGAGCAGCTTTAAAAAAAGTGATTCTAGAAGTTGTTTGTGGAGTTTTAAAACACCCCTTTAGTGTAATGATTAGAAGCACTTAGAAGCATGGGAAAGAGTGTTTCACCAAAACTGCTTTTAAGTAATTAATTTAATCACTTACTTGTGTTTGCAAACACTTTAAAAATGATTGTATTTAAAAAAGAAGTGTTTTTAAGCACATAGTAGTGCTTGCAAACACCCACTAATTAGAATTTAGAATAGAAGGGGTATTTTAGATCTTTTCATGTAGTGTCTTCAATAAGACTGTGTGTATAACCGTGGCCTTAAAAGAATTTGTCAATGTTTGGGCTGAATTTCATTTGTCAAAATTTGGGCTTTTAGCCATTTGAGTAGCTTTGGTCGAGATTAAGTTGTCGAATTTTTTTTTTTTTTTTTTCGACCAATCAGTGTCGACCGCATATACTTTCGTCGACGAGAGTGTATATGGTCCACACTGGTTGGTCGAAATTTATTTAAAAAAAATTGTGATTTTTTTAAGTATATATTGTAATTTCTGGATTTTTTTTTAGCTTGGTGGTTACCGGAAAAAGTGTCGGCGGCCACCGGAAGTGATGGTTTAGAGGAAAAGGGGAAGGAATGATAAAATAGGGGGTGCGTTTAGTGTCCAACAATTTATTTAAAGGGTATTTTTAGTTTTTCATCCTATTATTTTATTAATAAATTAATTGGGGGAGTGCCATCTCTCCGAAATGGAGGTGCATATAGTCAAACCCTTTTGGGTTGAACTTCATTTAGGACCATTGAGTTGTCCAGGTTTGAACCGAGAAGGGTCCGACTATTTACACCTCCATTTGCGTTGAGAACACTCCCCCTATGAATTTAATAATAAAATAATGAAGTAAAAAACCAAATATACCCTTTAAGCCATATTAAACTACTAAATGCACCCCACCTTTAAACCTAAGTTTTATCCATCCTCCGCCGCCGCCGCCGCCACCACCAGCACCAAACACCAAAACACCAAAATTTCTCCCCAAACAACAAAATTTCTCCGCAAACAAAAAAAATTCAACTTAAAAAATTTCAACTTTTTTTTTAAGATTTCGACAAACCAGTGTCGACCATATTCACTCCCGTCGACACTGGTTTGTCGACAAGATTGTATATGCTCGACATTTATTGATCGAAAAAAAAAAATTTAAAAACTCGTCGACCACTTTAGGTCGACCAAAAATACACACGTCGACACCCTGTTGTCGACGGAGTGTATTTGGATCGACCTAAAGTGGTCGAAAGGTAAGAAAAAGAAGGAAAAAAAAGACAAAACTAGATTTGGCCGATGGACGGGAGCGGGGGCGGCGGCCGTTGGGCGGTGTCGGCGGCGGCGGCGGCCGATTACTGTAATTTATTTTTTTTTTTTACAAATCGAGATGGGAGAAGGAGGGGGGGAGGGAGGGGACTGGCTCGGCGAGGGAGGGAGGAGGAGGGGGGAGGGAGGGGGTGGCGTCGCCGGCGACGGGTGGTGGAGGGGCAGGTCGCCGGCGATGGTGGTGAGGGGTGGGAGAGAAGATGACAGAAGAACTGATGGAGGAGGAAGAAGATGGAGGATTTGGGGGAGAAAGTAGGGTTTAGGGGGGGTGTGAGTAGTAATTGGAATTATATAAGAGAAGGGCATTTATGACAATTTAAGGGGTGCATCCAGAGGGGGAGTGTTCTCAACGCAAATGGAGGTTTAAATAGTCAGACCCAACCGAGAATTCCGTAAGGCCCATTCAGTTGTCCAATTCTGGCCCGAACATCACTTAGGCATATTTATTTGTCCAATAATTCGAACTACATTTAGGTCCATTTATACTTAATACTTAGGGCTGAAACTTCATTGGGCCCATGATAGGCTATACGGGTAATACTTGATACCCGACCCGATATGTCAACCTAAAAGTTAATATGGGTTGAGCTCGAAAAATACAGGTTCAGTAAAAAAAGGGGCCAGATTTGGCCCAACGGCTTGATGGGTAAGGTCATTATGACCGGACCAGATTTTTTATTTTATTTGTCAATTTACAATTGATAATTTTATAATAACATAAAATTACCAATACATTTGATCTTGATTTCACCTGGATTTAGTTGAGTTTTCCTTGAATTTCTCATATGGATTAGGCAATTAAATCTTTCTTTAGTACTTATATTTTATATATTGTGTAAATTGTGATTTCGTATCATTATTTTAAAATATGGAGTACAATATTTTCTAAGTAGTCTATAAAAATTAATTACTAGTCTTGCAATTCCAAGCTTTCAACGGATTATTCTCAAAATCTGACTCGAGTGCATGTTGTGCACCCTAGTCCATGTTGCACTTTTCAGTTTACTGACTTACACTTTTTAGTAAATGGTGTTGCACTTTTCAATTATTAAACTGTATAATAATATTTTTAGTAATAATTGAAAAGTGCAACACCATTTACCACAAAGTGTAAGTCATTAAAATGGACTAGGATGCACAACATGCACTCGAGTGCATCCTAGACTTTACCCTTGAAAAAATACCCATGACTCTATTTTTGCTAGTAACATATAGTATAAAAAAGTCATGGTCCGGACTGGCCCGCTAGATTAAACTGGACTAAGTGTGACTCCCATTCTGTAAGCCCAATCGATTCATAGACCGGTCCGACTCAATCCATAAACTTCGCTTGACCTAATGTTTTGGAACGGACGATCTAAATTGTCAGCTCGAACGAGTACAATTGTACAAGCCTAAAATTGAATGTATGCAACGACATTTTTTGTTTTAAGAGCTAGTCAGGATGACATTATGACAAATTACAATCATATGTGATAAATGTATTTTATTGGTAAACAAATAATACTGCATGTGTTGCAATCAAACAAAATATTCTCGTGACTCTTGAATCAATCTCCATTGCATGAGCAGTTTTGACAGAATTTGACCAAGAAATTGAACCTGCAAATGAAGATAAGAAATAAAATTGAATTAACCAAATATTTTTTGCCGCATTCGTATTTAACCGAAATTGACCAAGAAATGAAACCTGAAAATAAAAATCTAAATAAACGACATTTCACTTTCAAAATCCATAATTCTTTCCAAACACATAATTCAGGCCATAACAAAAAAAAAAGTATTACTCTGTAATTTTGTTTTCCAAAACAGAGAGGCAATATTTTAATTTATATAATAAAAATATGGCTCTGACTATATGTTTGTCCTTTTGAGTTTGAACTTTGGATTCTGTGGATATTTCATGCGCAATATTATTCATTTATTTAATTGTTATTCATGGATATGGTAAAAAGGTGTGATATTTGCTCTGAGCTCCTTTTTTATGCCAGAAAGAAACCTTTTTCTAAAAGGATCGGGTACGTATTCATACCTGTTTTAGAGAGGTTATTGATCATCAATTATTTGTACTTGCTAATATTTTCTGCTGCTACATACAAGTATTTGGGATGTACAACTCAATTTGCTGTTTTATTCTATTTAAATACATGCGTGATATACAATTTACGTAAAATATTTTATGCAGATGCTCTCTTTATAATTAAGGGGGATAGGAGTGGCAGCGGGGGGGGGGGGGGGGGGGCGGGACCGGGACCGGTTTATGCCTCCTCCGGCCCCGGACCCGACAGGGAATTTTTGTCCCTGAACCCGACCCGAACTCCGAGGGGGAAAATTTTAAAATTCCCATCTCCGCCCCGATCGATATCGGGTTTCTCCGACCCGATCCAAAAACCGAATTATTTATTTAATTATTATTTTTATATTTTAATAACTATTATACCTCCCTAAAAATATTTATTATATTATTAAAAAATTATATTATAAAAATATTTATTAAAAAAATATTTAAAAGGAAAAAACATAAATATATATAGATATATGTGCATACATAAATATAAAAAAATATGTATATAATGTATATCGGGGCGGGCCGCGGCGCAGGACGGTGTATATAAATATCGTCCCCGCCCCGTCTCCAATTTAATGTTTTTCAATTTTCCCCAAAAATTGAACCGAAACAGATAAAGAGACTAAAAAACTGCCCCGATCCGATCGGGGGCAGGACGGATCACCACAGGTTCGGTATAAATTTCCATCCCTCTAAAAGGGGGACAACTAAATAATATATTTAAAATAATAATTTAAAAATCAATTAAATAAAATGTTAGTAACTCATGTATAACGGAATAAAACTGGAGATAATAGGATGAACAGAATCTTATAATTATTGGTGGGTGTTATTTAAATACGATGATGTGATAGTGACATGTATGACGTGAAAGAAAGACGAAATTTAACAAGTTAACGTAAGCATGGACCTATACTTTTACCATTAAATTATACTCTTCCTTAATCTATAATTTTTTTCTTTATTTTTTAGCAACCCAATAAATAATGCTCTATCCGTTGTTATATAAATTCTTTATTTTATCATTTTAGTATGTTAAAGTTTAGTATGCACTCGAGTGCATGTTGTGCACCCTAGTCCATGTTGCACTTTTCAGTTTTAGTGACTTACACATTTTGGTAAATGGTGTTGCACTTTTCAATTATTACTAAAAATATTATTATACAGTTTAATAATTAAAAAGTGCAACATTAAAGTGTAAGTCAGTAAAACTGAAAAGTGCAACATGGACTAGGGTGCACAACATGCACTCGAGTCCATAGTAGACCAACCCTTTTAGTATATTCATCTATAATAATTATTTTTTTAATATTTGTGTCCAAAAGTAACGAGAAACTTATAGGCGGACGGAGTGAGTAAAAATATTGTAAAAGTGATATTATTGAGTGAGGAAAAAAAAAAACTCCCTCTATCCCACAATTGTTTACATTATTTCCTTATTCGTCCGTTTCACAATTATTTGCACAACCCAAAAAAGAAATTTTTTTATAAACCCCACCCTCGCAATATTCACATATTCACACAAAATGTCATTACTTTTACCCTCAATCCAATCATTCACTTCACTTTATTTATAAAAGTTTATAAAATTATCTCTCAACACTCCACGCATTACACATTTTTCTTAGGGAATGTTTGTTTTGGGATTTTGAGAATTTTGAAATTCGAATTTCAAAATCCTAATGTTTTTTATGTTTTGTGTTTGTTTTGGGATTTAAGTAGGATATGATTTAACTTTATTGTATATTATTATAGGTGTTTATAGGTATTTGTATATAGAGTTTGTAGGTATTTATAGGATTGACTTTTGTATGGTTTATAGGTATTTGTAGGGCAAAATTTTAAAATTATAAATCTAAATACTCCCTCTGTCCGCCTATAAGTTTCCCATTTTACCATTTTAGTCCGTCCGCTTAGCTATAAGCTTCTCATACCCTTTTTGGTAAGTATTTTTTCTTACACTTCACTTTATATTTTACTTTTTCTCTTTATCTCTCTTCTTCTTCCAATCACATCACTTGTACTATATTAATTATTTAATCACTTTTCTTAATCTCTGTGCCAAAAAGTAGCGGAAAGCTTATAGGCGAATGGAGGGAGTATCAAACTAGAACATGAATTCCAAAATCCTAAATTCAGATTTTTGATCCCAAAACAAACATCCCTTTAGTTTTTGTGCTCATAAAGTGGTGCAAACACTTCTTGGACGGAGAGAGTATGAAGGTAAAAAAAAAGTGACATTACATGTTTATCAAAGTGAAGAGTATAGATATAAATTTAAAAAGTATTACAAAAATGTAGGTGGACAAACTAAAATGATAAAACTAGAAGTTTATAGACGGATGAATAAAATATATATTTTTGAAAGATTAATTAAAAAAAAAGTCAATACCAATTAAAAAGTTATATCTCATCTAAAAGTGAGAGAATTTATAAAAGAGTTGAGAAATTAATTTTTAATACTCCCTTCACTCATGGGCCGAATTATCACTTCTTACCCTTTGAAAGGAGGATGTCAATCGAGTGGACAATTTAAATTGATAGAAATGTTTTCAATAGGAATCGAACCCAGAGTGTGTAGGCATGACTCTGATATCATAAAAAAAATTCATTTTATCTAAAAATTTAAACTGGGGTGAAAAATTAATTTCTAATAACCGATTACTTAGAGATATTCGTAAAAAAGCATAACAATCATAAAATTTTACTCCCACACACAGAGTGTGTTAAAGGAAGAATCTGAATTTAGTCAACGCAAAAGGTAAAATTAATGTAACACATCCCTCCCACACACAGCTACTACCATTACTCCTCTTAAATGAAATACCAAACTATCACGATGAAATCGACAAATCACTCAACGTCTTTAAATCTCAATTTGTTTTTATCTTCTCAACTCTCAAATAGATAAATATGTAAGGGAATGTTTGGTTGAGGTTATGTACGATCGTGGAAATACAAATGAAAAAACATTGAATTTTAATTGTTTTTAAATAGTAAACAAGTGGTATATTTAGAGATAAACTAAGTTTGAATGATGAAATTTATATTTAAAATCACGAATTAAACAAAACAAAACCATAAACGTAGCATTCCACGTTTAGTTGGGTGAATTCCACTATTAATTTGTACAACTTTCTTTTTCAGATGTCTAGAAAGAACTTGCTGTACTTATAAAATAAAAAATATTTTATAAATTTTATTGTTACAATATTTAAATTTTTATATAAAACGTCGTTACGTGTAGCTCCACACATACATACACAATACAACCTCTTTCTTTAGTTTATGGAGTAGACTTTATTATATTAACTCTCAATATCTTAATCATTATTACCATTTTTTTGTTTCGGGTACAAATTAATTCGGGACAAAACTAAAGGGATATTATTTTGTCACTCATGCAGTCATGCTATACATTTTTTTAAAGATTGGTTAATTATTGTAATAAATGTATGACAAATTAAGAAAACTATAAGTTGTAACTGTCAATTTTGATTACTAGTAAAAGTTGTAATCGAAAAATGTACATATATCGATTGGTTAAAATATGTATAATAATATGATTACAAAATGATATTAAGCCTAACTTGAAGAATAAGTACTACGCATTCCTTGTTTGAATAAAGTCTATATTTTGTCTGCATATTGTGAAAACCATTTTAAATATGGAGCAGTACTTTTATAAATAAATAAATAATAATAAAAAAAAACTACTTGAAATAATTTTATATGCCCATTCTACTATTCTAGCACTGTTGTACGCCTGAAACGTACTGGCGCAGTACTCTATTACACATTTAATATCCCTCCTTTTCCTTTTTTCTTTAGAATTCATTTCATTTTTTACTTATTACTACCAAGTCTCCTATGTACTAACATGCATTTAAAATGCAATTTAGTATTACTATTAGTTATATTTACTTAATATATTCAGTTATTTTTATTCAAGAATAAAAATTTAATAAATTAACACTCTCTATTTTATAGAAAACGATAAAAAATTAATAAAATTCTTTTAACTTTATTAAAATAGTAAAGTAAAAGTATTTATAAGAAAAGAAAATGATATAGAGTAAATAAGTTTAAAAAAAAATTGAGTGAGAGTTGCAAGTTTTTTTTTTTTTTTTTTTTTGTGTGTGGTATGTGAAAACTATAGTAAAATATATAAAAAGTAAAAGTATGAAAATTAATTGGAAATATTGTGGCATTACTGTTTAGTTAAAACAACGAAAATTATTCAGTTAAAAATGGGTCAATGAAAAACTTTGCCAAAAACTTATATACACAAGATTTTGTTAGGTATAATTCATGAATCTCATGCCTCTATACAAGTTCATATATACTTATGGTTGTGTTTGAATGTGGGGATTTAATTTGTGGAAGTATTTTAATTAAAATGATTAAAAAATAGATAGATCGTAAATGATATAATTTTAGTGAGAATTTAAATTTTAATTAAAAAAAGACGCATTCAAACTTAAGTATTTAAAATCCATTAATTTACTAGTAGAATGGATTTGAATTATAAATTTAAAATCCGTAACCTTACATATCAACGTTTCATGGAGAATTTTAAATGGAGCTAAGTTTTTTCAATCTTTTCTTACATATGAAATGTTCATGCAAGAGAACACAACTCTCCATTCCACTAGATGGAGAATTAAAAAAAAAAATACTGGTTAGAGATAATACTAAAAGCAAATCAAAATTTAATGGTCACTCATTTTTTCTACTTCCTTTTACAAATGCTTCACAATAATTTTTTCATTTAATTTTAATATATTATTTTCTCTCTTTCAATAACATTAATACGGAGTATTATTTTATCATATCGGGTATGTTTGGGTTAGAGGAAAAGGTGGGAAAGACTTCTTTATCCCATCTTTTTCATTGTTTGGTTTTCTAAATTAGGATCCGAGAAATTATTTGGGCCCGAGTCAATTTTTCCATCTTTTCTCTCATATGCATGATTATTAATCTTAGGGAAGGAGGTGGATTTATTTGTCCATCAATCCAAACATATAAATTAGTTCAATATTTTAATTTGTGAACAGTGCAATCTCACATAATCCTATCATAATATATTTGTCCATCAATCCAAACATATAAATTATTTTTCTCTCACATCACTTGTACTACCTCTACTCCCTCTGTACTAGAATTATCTGCACGGTTTGACCGACACAATTTAAAAAAAAAAAGTGAATTTAGTAGTTGGAAATGTAAGATAAATGAAGGGTATTTTAGGTGACTAATATAGTGAGGTGTAAAGGAAAAATATACTCCCTCCGTCCGCCTATAAGCTTCCCGTTACTTTTTGACACATAGATTAAGAAAAGTGATTAAATAATACTCCCTCCGTCCCGATATAAGTTTCCCACTTCTTTTAGGTGTTTTGATTAAGGAATATAATAAAATAATAGATGTAGTACAAGTGATGTGATGGTGAGAGAGAAAATAATAGATTGGTATGAGATGGAGTATGATAAAATAATAGATAAAGTGTAAGTGATGTGATTGGGAGAGAGAAGATAATTTACCAAAAATGGAATGGGAAACTTATAGTGGGACATCCAAAAAAGGAAAGTGGGAAACTTATAGTGGGACGGGAGTAATATATTACAAGTGATGTGACTGGGAGAAGGAGAGAGATAGAGAAAAAAAGTAAAATATAAAGTGAAGTGTAAAAAAAGTACTTACCAAAAAGAGTATGAGAAGCTTCTAGACGGATAGACCAAAATAGTAAAATGGAAAACTTATAGGTGAACAGAGGGAGTATGTAAAAAGAGGGTGACAATTTTGAAAATAAAATAATGTTGTGAGAGTATTAATTTTGTAGGGATATTCTCATATTAAGGGCATGTTTGTTTAATGGGTTTAGGGGGATTTAGTGATGAGTTTGATATGTAGGCCCATCTTCTTCCATGTTTGGTTTCTCATAACTTTAAACACCTTGATCCGGGTTTATAATTTGACCCGATTTTTATAAACTAGATTACATGGGTTAAGAAAACATAGCCTCTCCTCCTATGTTTATCTAGCCTCCCCACATCTTAACCCATCTTATCTCAACCCATGAAGCAAACATGCCCTAAGAGTGTAAGTAGAAAATAAACTGATGTTGAGAGAGTATTAATTTTATAGGGGTGTTCTCATATTAAGAGTGTAAGTAATCTTAAAACGTCCAAATAAAAAAAATGTACAAGTAATTACGAAACGAGTATTATTTCATCATATTCTTTAATTAGACAAAAAAAAAAAAAAATTATATAGGGATGGAATGGAGGGAGTACTACAATACAACTAATAAAATATTATTTTCACACATAAAAATGCAGGAAAAAAAGAGAGCATAAAAATAGTTCCCTCCCCCCAAACACAGTTTTAAAAGAAGCGTCGCCGGAATCTAAGGCGGTGGCGCGGCCGTTGAAAATGGCAGTGACATATGAGTTGCGGTGGCAGAGCTGGGCCCCGTACAATTTATGCTTTTATCCACCACCCTGCAGCGTCTCTGAATGTGTTTACTTCCAAGCCAAACATGTACAATCAATTCCTATTTATTTCTTGTCCTAACAAAATTTAATTTTATCCCTATTTTCAGCTGCTTTTCCAATGCACCGCCCCCACCCCCTCCCCCTACCCCACTCATATTCTATCTCATCACCATCCCATCATCTTTTATGCTAACTTGCTCTTACCAATGATATAGACTCCTACTCTAACTCTAATTAGATCTCACAGTTTCGATTAAATACTTTTCCCCTTTTTTGTTGTTGTTCAATCTCAAGTTATTGAAAAATGGGCGTGATCATTCAAATTTGCTGAACAGGGTTCAATTTGGTTGGGACGTGAATTACACAGGCAATGGGGCCACGTGAGGGAGGGGTACTACTAGGACTCTATTGAAATGCACAAAGAGGAAGGGGTCAGGGTGTAATAATGAAAAGATAGTATTGTGCATATGTTTTTAATGAATAAAAAACAACTTTGGCTTCTGTCACACAAAGATACACCCAAGATTTTGCTTTCTAACCTTGTTTTCGCTTTTATATACTCTCTTGACTTATGTGTGTTTGTTTATTTACTCAACAAGACTTGAAATGCATAGCTTCAACAACTCTAATGTGTATTGCCATTCTCAGCCCCCCTTTTACCTCAGGTCTTGTTTTGTTTTTTCTATCTTTCTTGTGGGGTTCTTTTGAGTAACTTTTAGGCCTTTTTTGCTTTTGTTCAACTTTTAACTTGCATGTGTAATTTTTATGTATTTTTGAAACAGGGGTGATGAAGGTGGTAGAAATGGGGCACGCTTTTCGGATCTTGGAGAGCTTGAGCAGTCAACTGGACAAGGATTTCATCATGATGACGTTGTTAACTTAAGCAGAAGTAAGCTTTTCACCCTATTAGTACTCTCTCTCTTACTTACAACTTGCAACTAATATACTATAATTTCATGGTAGGCTCAATGTATAATAATTTGAAGGCAAGCAATGTGTCTGTTGTATCCAATAACTTGCAGTTTGGTGGAGTCAACAATGTTAGTCTTCTCCTTCTGCCTTCTCTTTGACTCTTCACTCAATTTGTGTGTGTGTTACTACTAATTAAATGACCATAAATGCCTTTTGTTGTTACAGAGTATGGGTTCAGCTGAGATGGTTTCATCAGGAACAGGAATTGATTCAGGCCAGTTCATATCTCAGAAGGCCACAACGGTGGCGGTTGGTGGTGGTGGTTTAGCTTTGGGAAATGGCCACTTTGAGAATTGGGGTGATTCTGGGGTGGTTGCAGATCACAGCCAACAGACTGACACTTCTACAGATACTGATGACAAAAACCAGGTCTTTTTCCCATTTCTTCACTTCAACTGTTTTCTGATGCTATGGGCAGTAGAAAGTTTTATATTCTTTTGTTAGTTTTGGAATTTTTTATGTTTGGTTATTATTGCAACTGTGAAATTTCAGCAGATTTAATGCTATTTATACCTTAGCATGTTTAAGTTGTACTAATGGTGGAGCTTTCCAGTTTTTAGTACTCCATGTAGAATCTTGAATGCTTTTTTACATGTTAGTAGATTTAAAAAATAAAATAGCCTAAAAATCAACTATTCCTATATGTCAATTGTCTATACACTATTGTCAAAATTCTGGAAGTTTAATTTGGGATATATATATCACAACTGGAGTATCTTGTATTTCCAAATGGTTAACATTGATTTGGTTGCAAATTTTAGTATCCTGGAGTTCATAATGAAAGATTGATGGTTGTGGATTCGAGGGACCAGTCTAACAGGAAAACTGGAGACCAAAAGGTTTCTTTGCTGTTCATTTGTCAATTTACACCTTCATAATCATAGCCAGGTATTTGGTATTTGGTATTTGGGAGTGACTTAGTTATTGCCTTTGTTGCAGGCACTACGCCGACTAGCTCAGAATCGTGAAGCTGCGAGGAAAAGCCGATTGAGAAAAAAAGTAATGTATTTGAAGACTTGTTGTTTGATGTTATTAACAAATTTTGTATATCGTAAACGTTTGGATCGACAGTCGATGATTTTATTGCTACTAAAAAGATAATGTGTATGGACATTGAACAATGGTTGAATGACATATAGGTTTTGGTTTTGGATAGGCATATGTTCAACAGTTGGAGAGTAGTCGGGTAAAGCTTTCACAACTCGAGCAGGACCTCAAAAGAGCGCGGCAGCAGGTACTTTCGTTTTGTTAGAAACAAATAAAATGTATAAATTTATTGTAGAGAAATGAGTTGAGTTGATACTGATAGTACAGTCTTGTTAGTTTTCATCTGATTGAATTAGTCCATTATTTACTTAAAACGCAGAGTGTGCGTGCTGCAACTGGATTTTCTGGAGATCAGAATCATTCGATGGGTGGAAATGGTGAGTGCAACTATTGTTGTACAAAAATGTGAAACAGTTTGAGATTAAATAGCAAAAACCTTATGATAATAACATGTATAGGGGCTTTGACGTTTGATATGGATTACGCGAGATGGCTTGATGAACATAATCGACTGATTAATGATCTGAGAACAGCTCTAACTTCTCATGTTAGTGACACTGAAATGAGGCTTCTCGTTCAAGGAGTGATGTCTCATTATGACGAGGTATTCCGACTCAAAAGCATTGCTGCAAAGATGGATGTCTTCCACATGCTCTCTGGCATGTGGCTAACGCCTGCCGAAAGGTGTTTCATGTGGTTAGGGGGATTTCGCTGCTCCGAGGTCCTCAAGGTGAATTTCTTTCATCGTTCTATATCTAAAGAAGCCAGCCTGGTTTCGTTCTGATCGTTTTCTTTTCTAAATTTCAGATACTTGGAAACCAAATCGAGCCATTAACAGACCAACAATTGGTGGGCATTTGTAATCTACAGCAATCTTCTCAACAAGCTGAGGATGCCTTGTCACAAGGAATGGAAGCATTGCAACAATCACTTGTCGATACGCTTTCATCGAACTCTCTGGGCCCGTGTAATACTGGGGACGTCGCTAACTACATGGGACAGATGGCCGTTGCAATGAGCAAGCTCGCCACTATTGAGAATTTCCTTCATCAAGTAAGTCCAATATCCCTTGTAAATTTTCCTAAACAACCTTATATCGCGTATGGAATCATCTAACCCTGAGTATATTCCGACAGGCGGACCTCCTGAGACAGCAGACCTTGCAACAACTGCAACGAATCTTGACAACCCGTCAAGCTGCCCACGCCTTTCTCGCTATCAGCGACTACAAATCAAGACTCCGAGCTCTGAGTTCTTTATGGCAAGCGCGTCCTAAGGAATGATCTCGTCTCTAATGCAAGTAAGTATTGCTTCTCGTAGTTGGACAAATGGACAGTGTAATCGAAGTTCTGTTTTATTAATGATCACTAGACTTGATTTCATATCAGTTTTAGTTCTGTTCTTAGTTAGTTGTGTGAACTTTCATTTAGTATAATCTCAAACTATATCAACAAAACATATATACACTCCATACTCCCAAATTTATTCTTGAATTCATAAGTACATATTTCACATGAAGATATAAAAGAATCTAGTAATCTATCCTTGTTATACATTCTCCACACGCACGTATGTTCTTCGTCCTCTTTCGTTCCTCTTCCTTCCTGCATCATTCAAACAGCAAGCTTGTTATAACCATATTATACAGAAGTTAAAAAGAGTAAGAAAAACTTGCAGCAAATTAAACAATATGAACACATACTTGATCTATTCTTTTTCTTCGTTTGCACAACTTGTGGGATGAAAACACCGGTCCCGTTTCCAGGCCTCCACAAGTTGTGCATCCAAACAGGCACTGCGAAATCCTCTTTGTTTCCGGACCAATTGTAATAGCCCCCGTCTTTTTGTACCACGCCACGTTGGCCGTTGTTAAACCCCTGTTTCTCGAATTTGTACACTCGTTTTTCTTCTTCTTCTTCTTCGTCTTCTGCGGTGAGCTGCAAGACTTGTTTCCTGAGCTCACTGTAGAAAACATCGTCCTCGTCTCCGAACTCGATGTTTCTAGTCTGCAATTCTTGTTGGAAATCCATTTTTGTTGTATAGAGTGATGATACCATTTGGAGAAGGGTGTGATATATATAAGAAGGAAAGATAGTTGGGGTTTGGTCAATGTTCAATTGCCGCACCGCAAGAGAAGCAAGTGGTTGAAGTACGAAGAAAATTCCAAGTTTTGTAGTTTAGCTCAACGATTCTTCATAATTAAGAATTAGTAGTGGAATGATATCACTACTTTTCTTCGCATTGAATTTTCTTCACCGGCAAGTCTAGTTTGCGTCTATCACGCGTTGAAGTCTACAGGATAACTCCGTAACATTAGTCAATGTATGAGTCTTACTATCCACACTCTACAATATGTAAAAACATGATTGTAAATTAGGTATTTTGTGTAGTAGTATGTTTTTGGTACAATTTTATCCTAAAAAAATTGTCTAACCTACCCTTATTAAATAAATATAACCATCTTTTTCATCAATCAAAATTCACTCTATAAATAAATCCATCAATTTTCTCTGCAGAAAAATTAACAGCGCCCCATCTATTTTCACTGCAGTAATCTTTTTTGTGAAAGTAAATAAATAATGGCACGACTAGTATTAAAAAAAATTGAGAATTTGAGATTTAGAGATTAAGTGAAGATATGAGGCATGAGTTTAGGAAAATATTTTCATCTTAAAGAATAATTCCTCGAATATCCTGCTATGGAAACTTCTGAAACTAATGTGATGAAGAAATGTACGTTGTTAAGAGAAGGAAAAGAAAGGTGAGTGTACTAATATGTGTATCATTTTTTAAATTTGATGATGAATGTATTTAACCATGTGTTTATTTTTAAGAAATCACGTGAGTACTAATATGGGTCGCGTCGCGTTATAGCGAGTTGGTTGGGCAAATATATTTCCCAAATTACCTCGAGTGACGCGTTTTTATTTCTTTATTATATGTATTTTAATTTCGCATTTTATTTTATTATGTGAATTTGTATTTTATTTTATCGAAACAGCATCTAAATGCCCGGAATTAAATAGACATTTTATGTGCTTCGGGGTATGCCTTGTGTCAGCTGCTTTGCCTTCAGTCAACATTTTTTTGTATGTAATTCAGAATAAATATATTTTAAAATGGTATTGATGCAAGATAATTAATATTGGATAAATAGAGGATATTAGTTTTAAATAATCTAAAGTATTCCAAAATCCTATATATACCGGTTAGGACCATACACCTCAAATGCATTTAATTAAAATTTTATTAAAAATATTAGTTACTTAATACTCCGTACTTAATTAATTGTTTATGCAGTGTATAGTTGAACCGTGTAATTTAATATACAAAAAAACTTACTCAGTTGCAGCATATATATATATATGTATATATGTATTTGTTGCAAATTTAAATAATACTTCTCATACTAGATTACTTGTTTTTTTTTTATCAAGCAAAGAAATAATAATTTGATCACTTTAAATATTACTCCTATTAAACACATTAGCTCTCATATATTTTTATCACTAAATATTATTAAACATATTAGCTCTCATACATATATTTTTATCACTTTAAATACTAAGTACATAGTATTAAATGACTTTTACACTAAAATTCGTGTCGAAATCAAATGGATAAATAAATAAGGGACTAAGGAAGTATAAATTATTTTTATTAAAACTTTTTTTTTTTTTTTTTGGTCAGTAAAAAAGATTTCATTGTGATTTAGAGTACAAGGGGTACTCAACCCTTACATAAAGTTATCCGTAACAATCCACTCCAGAACTTCAAAAATTAAACCAAATAGATTACATTCCTTAAAATTCTTGCAGCACCCAACTTCAACAATCCAATTCCAGCCTGTTGCTAATATACCCCATTTCTTTGAACCTTATTCTCCCTCAAAACACATTATTGGGTTTAATCTCCACTCACTAATGTTGCATTCCTTCACCTTGTTGAGATTATTTCCAAGCCATGATTTCAAACGAAATTTGATTGTTTCCACAGCTATTCTACTATCCCACTTTCCACCATTAAAGCACACATCATTCCGCATATACCATAGGTGCGACACTACCCCTACCCAAATTGTAGTTGCAATAGTTCCCTTCACCCCTCGCCCCAACAAAGCATGGAATTGACTAAAATTTGAACCTGGATTTCCTTGAGTAGCCGTCTGCTGTTGCAGCCATCCAATTAATTCATTCCAGACCTTGCAGCTCTCCTCACATAGGAACAGGGTATGCGGAATGTTCTCGTCGGATTTGGCACACAAGCTGCATTTTGCCGCTTCAGTCGACAATGGCACTCCTCTTTCTCTCAGCTTATCTTTCGTTGGTAATCTCATTCGAATGGCTCTCCACGCTGTGATTGTTGCTTTTCTCGGCGCCCAGTTTCTCCATAATTTCTTGAATATTTTGTCTCTTGGTTGGACTCCCGTATTTCCTGCCTTTTCTCGTACTCTCCTTTCGTACGCTAGTTTGGTGGAATACATGCCATTTGGTGAGTACTTCCAGCTCCATGAATCTGTTTGATTATGCACGGGTACTTTCCTGTTGATGAAAACAAGCAATTCGTTAAAACTTACTAGTTCTCTATCTGATATGCGCCTCCTCCACTGCCATTTCCAACTCCACTCGCCCCCTCCATTCCATTCTCCCATCTCTCTCACTAATTTATATTTTTGATTGCTAAGTTTGTACAGCTTGCTGAATTTATCTTTCAGCCTAAACTCCCCCACCCAACTGTCATGCCAAAAGAGAGTTTTCTCGCCATTCCCAACTTCTACCACAAATTCATCCCTCAAACTGTCACTCTCCCCACCCTCATACATTGTTAATATATCCCTCCACCATCCTGAAAGCCTATTTCCATGTCGTCTCCCTCTCGCCCCCCGAATTGATCTCGCTGTCCCTAGCCCCCCATACTTTGATTTTAACACTCTCACCCACAATCTCTCGTCCTCCTCCAAATATCGCCAAATCCACTTTCCTATCAATGCTAAATTAAATGTCTCAAGATCTCTAATCCCCAAGCCCCCATTCTCCTTACTCTTACATACATCCTCCCAGCACACCCATGGAATTTTTGAAGTATTTTCATTCCCACCCCACAAGAATTTACGTTGCAGTTTTGTCATCTCATTTATGGATTTTTTTGGAATTTTGAAAAAGGAGAGACAATAGATTGGCATGGCGGACAGGACCGATTGGACTAACGTTGCCCTTCCCCCCATGGATATATGTTTGGAATTCCACGTCTCTAGTCGTTGCTTGATCTTTTGAATCAACCCCCTCCAAGAACCGTGAAGCTTGTGGTTGCATCCAACCTTAATGCCCAGATACTCAAACGGGACTGATGCGGCTGCACATCCCAATTCAACTGCCCACTGTTGGATAGAAAGGTCTGGAATATGAATCCCCGAGATTGAACACTTGCTGAAATTTACTTTCAGCCCTGACAATAGTTCGAAATTCCTCAATAGTGCCTTGATAACCTTGATATTTCGTGTATCCCCCGAACAAAGGAACACTGTGTCATCCGCATATTGTAGATGCGATACGTGAACCTTCTCCATACCAATTTCAGCCCCTTTGAGTAACATCTTTTCCTCAGCGCTCTTAATCATCATACTGAGCCCTTCTGCCACCACCAAGAATAGGAACGGAGATAAGGGATCTCCTTGCCTTAAGCCCCTTTTCAATTGGAATTCCCCCGAGGGGCTACCATTTACCAGAACCGATGCCGTGGCCGTCGATACACATTCTTTTATCCAGCCCCTCCATCTCTCATTAAAATTCATCACCTCGAGCATTTCGCCCAAGAATTCCCATGAAACAGAATCGTAGGCCTTGGCGAAATCTACCTTAAAGAAACATCTCGATACCTTGTTCCTTCGTGCCTCCTCTATAGCCTCATTCAATATCAGAATTCCATCCATGATTTGTCTGCCCCCTATGAAGGCTGATTGGTTATCCGATATAACCCTGTCAATTACCTTGCTTAATCGCCTGGCCAGAACCTTTGCTATAATTTTGTAGGCGCTTCCAATCAGTGATATTGGCCTAAACTCTTCCAGCTTTTGTGCCATTTCTTTCTTTGGGATCAAGACAATAAAAGACGGATTTAGACCCTTGACAATTTTGCCGAATCGATGAAACTCATTCATCATTCGCATAATGTCAGCCTGGAGTATCTCCCACGAGTTCTTGAAAAATGCAAAAGAGAATCCATCTGGGCCGGGGCTACTACTTCCATCGCAACTCCAGATTGCCTCTTTAACTTCATTCACAGAAAAATCAGCCGACAAGAAAGCATTGTCCGCCTCCTCTAGACGTCTCGAGAACATATGGGCTGGAAGCCTTGGCCTAGGACCCGGCTTTGATTCGAAGTGTTTGTTGAAGAACGCGTGCACTTCTCTTTTGACCCCTGAAACCGTTTCCACCCATCTGCCATCGACCCACAGCCCCATTATTCCATTCTGCTTCAATCGACTTTTAATCATAGCATGAAAGAACCGCGAGTTCACGTCACCCTCCATCACCCATCTTGAGTTTGCCTTTTGAAATAGGATTGAGTCCCTGTCTTTTAAGGCTAACTGTAGGTCAGTGAAAGCTTGGGCCCTATTATCAGCCTCTGAAGGCTCCAGCCCGAAAACTTCATCCAAAATGTCGAGTTTCTCTATAATCTGCTTCTTAGAGTTGATGTTCGAGTCAATCTGGCCAAATACTAACTGGTTCCACTCTTTAATATCCATTTTAAGCATCTTGAGTTTCTCTTTCAGGACGTATCCACCCCATCCGAAGACCTGGTATTGTTGCCATTTGCTACTCACGAGTGGTTTGAAGCTCTCGTGTTGAAGCCAACAATTTAGGAACCGGAAAGGGCGAGGCCCCCAATCCAGTTTACCTGCCTCCGCGGACACCGGACAATGATCTGAGACTGACCGATTCAAGGTCCTTAGCTTCGACTCTGGCCATCTATCTAACCACGTGCTATTCACCAGCATTCTATCGAGGCGACTCTTGCAAGACCCGTCTGGCCTAAACCAAGTATACTGTCTCCCAACTAGGGGTAAATCCACCAATTTGCTTTTTGCCAAGAATTCATTGAACATATCCATATCTCTTCTGTCATTCCCATCTCCCCTTCCAATTCTTTCGCTGTTTGTTTTGATAGAATTAAAATCACCTATTACACATAGGCACTCCTCTTCTGATTGTTCTGCTACAACTGAGATCAGTTCCCACAATTCCCGTTTGGCCTCTAAGGTGGACGGCCCATATACATTCAACACGGAGCATCTCGTACCATCCTCTTTCAAGTTACCATTAACAACCAGAACCCCTCTCGCGTGCCAGCAACTCCTTTCCTGGAAAACATCTGAGTTCCATATTGATATTATCCCTCCTGACCTCCCTTCGGATCCTCTACTTGCCCATCCAAAATTCTCACCACCTCTCCATAAACTTTTGCATAACTTTATGTCCGAATTTTCCACTTTTGATTCTTGAATACACAGAAAATCTATTCTTAATTTGTTCCCCATTTCTCTTATCTCCCTTCTCTTTTCGTTAGCCCCCACCCCCCTTGAATTAAAACTTAGGAGCTTCATTTACTAACCTTGTGCGATCTCCTCTTCCCATTAACCTGGCTAGCCCCACGAATTGCCTTGTCTTTGCTTACAAGAATTGCTAATTGTCGTTTGATTCCTGCCTCGGAGCCCCCATCTACCAACCCGAGCGCTGCTCCCACTTCCCAGGCTTCGTTCACCTCCTCCATAATCTCTTCATTCTCTGCGATTTCTGCCCATCTTGCTTCTTCCACGTTTTCCTCCATTTCGCCTCTCTTCTTCAATTTCCTATGTTTCGAGTTCCTTGGAGTTTTTTTATTTTTCGAGCTTGTCTGCCGTTGTTCGGTGCTTTCGCCCTCAATACTAGAATATTCTGAAGGTTTCTCGCCCACCTCTGAGCTTTCCACTAGGGATTGGGATAAGTCCATTGGGCCTGGGTCCAGAGGTTGATTTGCTGGGTTGCAAGAATTTGGGACATAGGAGCTGGTACTTTCTGGTCCACTTGAAGCCTGTACGCTTGGTTGGGCTGGTCTATTTAAATCCAAACTCAAATTAGGTGTTGAGTTGGGCTTTTTTAATTTTCCTTTTCCTCCATCTGGGTCGGGCCTCCCTTGTTGGCCCAAAATTGACTTACCAGCCCTAGAGTCCTCCGCGTGATTGCTACTCGCCTGTCTATTCTCATTTACTTCGGCCGCCTTTTCACGAGTATCGAAGGTTGCACGCTTTGTTCCACCCCCCTTGGGAGCTGGCCCCATTGATTCTATCGCACGATATTTTGCATTTTCTGTCTCCTCGGGTGAAGGAAATAACGGCTGGTGATTATTACTCGTGGGTTCCTGTGCATGCAACTCTTCAACTTCTTCCTGAGTTTCGGCCACTTCCGATACGTCGCCGGCGAGCGATAGATTATTATCCTCTGCGTATTGACTGTCCGCTTCCGTCGATGAATAGAAATCCGAGAACATGTCATCAACATCTGAATCTCCTTCTTCATCTCCCCATTCCTCCGCCTCCTCATGCACTCGAATGTTGTAGACTATGCCGTCCACCTGGACTTTGAGGGCCTCACGAGGGATATCTGGGTATCCGGTGTTTATGAGTAATCTTGCTACATGTAAGTTCCGACGTGATACCGTTTGCTCGTCTATTTTGATGAGTGATCCAAACTTAACCGCCATGAGTTCGAAAAATCTGGGACACCATGCCTGTAGAGGCACGCCGTACCATCTTGTCCATATGGTCCATCGATTTTGGATCATTTCCTTGTCCCATTCCTCGATGAAGTCGAACCATTTCCAACCCATTCTTTGATCTGTGGAATCTCCAGATTCTGGTTTTCCGGATCGGTTGATCTAAAAAGCGTTAGATTCCCCCCTAGGTGTGTTATCGACATGTTTTCCGGAGCTCCCAGCCTAATTTCGCCCGCCCTCTCCGTCCATATTATATCTGTTTTTAAGGCCCCCACCAGGCTGTGTTTAAGCCATGATCTTTCCTCTTCTGACGGGCTGAAAGTGTATCCAATCTGATTCTCCACTCCCACAATTCCTTTTGGGTTTCTCGGGATTGTTTGCTGGTTTATCAATCTTTGCCCCCCTAGTGCTTCTGCAAAGGATTTATCTGGAGAAGCCTTTGCTGCCCTAGATAGCCTGTAAACTCTCGGATTGTGCATCTCTGTTGGTTTCTGGGGTTCTCTCCCATATGCAGCCTCCTTTGCCCGTAATTTAAAGGAGCCAAGCCATATTCCATTCAGCTTCCTCTCCGTAGACGTCACATTAATATCCTTGCTGAAGCGAACAAACCCGAAACGCCCTCCATCATTTCTGCGTTTAGTCGGGATGAAGATATCTCTAACTGTCTCTATCTCATTAATTTTTATTTTGAGATCTTCACTGTTGCATTGGTTTGGAAAATTCCAAACATAAAATGTCACCATGGGGTTTTTGGCCACGTTCGACCTCTCCCTGATTTCTGTCCACTTTGCCAATCCACGCCTAATCCTATTGTCTAGACCTGACGGCTTACGGTGCAAAAGGTACGGTTTTTGCCTCACCGGAATACACTCAAAATGGTTGCACACTCCCCCCTGCCGCCGGAGTGGGCATTCCCTCTCTCTCGCTCTCCCACTCATTCTATCTCCCCAATTTAATTCGTATATAAATTTCCGACTAAAATTTGATCAGTTTTCACTCGTCAATGTTTGTTAACTGATTTCACTCAAACATTAGTTTTTATCAAGAATTATGTTCTCCCCTCGTTAGTCTCTGATACAAAAGTCGGTCTAGGTGGTAGGTGTCCCTAACAAACTCGATTTTCGACTTCTGGACATACAGACAGAAAAATCGGCATATAGGCCGATCTAGGCAGCAAAAAAAATGGGCAAGTCATCGATTTAGGTGATCATGAAAAACATGGCTCTGAGCAATGTCATAATTTACAGTCTTTTTAATTTAATTTAATCATTTAAGAGTGAAAACTGAATTGAAAATGTAAAGAAAACAAGTGTTTTTTTTTTTTTTAAATACATTATATACCTTCCATTTTTTCTCCTAATGACTTGAACTCAAGAGCTAAATAATGATATTGTAACCCGTTAAACTATTTCACTTTATCATGTTAAAGAAAAAGTTGTGTGTTATTTTTCAACTTATATAATGTTACTGCTAATACAATAGTACGTACTAGTTCAGTCTAGATAAACATTAATCGAAATATTATTTTATAATAAAAAGAATCCACCGGTCCCATTTGAAAATTGGGAAAGTCGATGGAAGTTACTAATGATTCACCATTTATTTTCTCAACACAACACAGCGTTGCATTCGAGTTGACAAGTTCCGAGTATCTCCTATACAGCTGCCAAATGGACTCCACTATCAAGGAGACAAAGTCAACACTATGGTTTTATCTTTAAATATGCAAAATCAACACTTTCATCAAAATTATTGGCATTTGAGTTATTTAATGACGTAATGACAAGTGAAATATAAGGAAAATATCATATTCTTTGAGCTTTATAGTTGGGATAATATTAATATACATTATTTTTTATTTATTTGGTAAATAATGTATTAAGAATAAATTAAATAAAGACATTCCCTCATTCGTGGGCTGGATTAACACCTCTTACCTTTTTTGGAAGGCCATGAAAGAATTTCGTCTCATCTAAAAGTTCGAACTTGTAGAGAGATTGAGAATTAATTCTTGTATATTATTTTCTAACCGTTCGGCTTGATTTGGAGTGTGTTCAAAGATGAACAGCTTTGTGGAGAACCATTATCATTTACCGTTGGAGATTTGTTTTGTAATTGTTGGTACGTGTTATTTTGAAGTTTGAACGCAACAATTAAGTTTACATTGGTTCCTTGTAAAAAAAAAACACACACACACACTAAGAATCTTTAATATTAAATTAAATTTAAGCAGAGTTAAAGTGATATACAACTGTTCCTAAAAATCATGTAAAATGTAATTTACTAGTTAATTAAAACTAATAGAGAATAAATCTGATTATTAAAGGAATTTTAAATTGTTTGAAAAGCCTAAATTTAACATGATTTGACCAAAAATAAAATAAAATGATAATTTCTATCATGTGAGTTCAAAAGGAGGGACAAACAGAGCCTTAGTTGCGTAAGCATACAGACAGGGGACTGTTGTTTTAAAATGTGGTAATAATAAGATGAATTAAAGGATCAACTCAACCTGCACAAAATGGTGTAGACAAAATTCTTGGCTTACTCAGGACAAACAGCGTCTCAAATCGTTTTCATTTCTTTATACTCCCTCCGTCCTACTATAAAGTTTCCCACTTTCCTTTTTTGGATGTCCCACGATAAGTTTCCCATTCCATTTTTGGCAAATTATTTTCTCTCTCTCAATCACATCACTTATACTTTATCTATTATTTTATTATATTCCATCTCATACTAATTTATCATTTTCTCTCTCACCATCATATCACTTGTACTACATCTATTATTTTATCATATTCCTTAATCTAAACACCCAAAAGAAGTGGGAAACTTACTCTGGGACGGAGGGAGTACCATTTTTAATGGGTAAAGTCTAGTATGCACTCGAGTGCATGTTGTGCACCCTAGTCCATGTGCACTTTTCAGTTTACTGACTTACACTTTTTGGTAAATGGTGTTGCACTTTTCAATTATTAAACTGTATAATAATTTTAGTAATAATTGAAAAGTGCAACACCATTTACCAAAAAGTGTAAGTTAGTAAACTGAAAAGTGCAACATGGACTAGGGTGCACAACATGCACTCGAGTCCATAGCAGACCAACCCTTTTTAATGTTGGTATACTATATATTTTACAACTTTGATATTTAACAAGTGTTATATTTATTTTTATTAGGTGTTGATTTTTTTTTTTCACTTTATTTACACGTATCAGTAAATTAGATAGTAAAACATGAGTTAAAATACAAAAAAATGATACAAATGATTTCATTTCGTTCCAAATACTTTATTTTCATATTATAAAAAAACTCCTTATTTATACTTTACAGCTGGTTTATACATGTATTTACTACTTCGACTTCGAGGCGAATAAAAATAAGAGACACATACTTCTACTACATTGAAAATTTATTGAGTAATTAAAAAATAAATGGGCTTTTACCCCTACCAAAAAATAATCTCTCATTAGTCATTTATTTTTTGGGCGCGGCTAAAGGCACACACAGAAGTTTGTCGTTGCGCCGCCGCGCCCTTTTTTTTTTGGGCGAAGGGGTCTTTTTCAGGGATTTAGTTGGGATTAATGGGTGAATCTCCCCGTCGGAGCCACGGTGACCGATCGGGTGAGTCATCCGTTTGATCCCATTTTATTTTCGATTTTTCCTTTCTGCATGTTACTTTAGTCTGTTTCTTAGTTTAGATCTGGTGTTTTTTTAGGTTCGTTTTTTTAATTTCTTCTTCCTATGCCGTTATTTTATGATTTCGGTATTTTTCCCTTTCCCCGCTGGTTTGGTTTCTTCCCTGTTATGATGGGTTTTCTTCCCGTTTTCGGGTTTTCCCATGGTGGCACATTTTGGTGTCTGTTGGAGCTGGTAGGCCTTGAGTCCGTTTTTATGTGGTTTGGGAGGTTTGTAGCATAGCCGTTGCTATCTTCTTAGATCGCGGAGTTTCAAGGTATGCTGGTTGATCTTTGATCCTTCCACTCTCTCACGATTGAGTCTGGAATTTATGATCTTTTGGTAGAATTCTCTGTTTGGATAAGTGAGGGCAAATGAAATGTAACTTATTTCCTATATGTAATTCTACTACCTTCAAAAAAAAAAAAAGATCCTATGAGGACACCCACGCGATGAGGACACACACAAAATAGATGAGGACATCCATGTGAAAATCCCAAAATTACCCTCTTCTCAATTAAAACCTTCACTCTCTCTTTCTCAATTCAGACACCCACCTCCCACCTCAATTTCTCTCTTCACGTCGGCGCGGAGCAGCGCCACCTACCTCTCCACTTCATCGCGGCAGCCCACGACGACCACGCCGCCCACCTCGTCGCGGAGGCCCACCCACTGCACAGCACTCTCCCTCCCTTCGCGGCCATTTGCGGCCGCAGCCTCTCCCCCCTTCGTAGCCGTTCGTGGCCGCAACCTCCCCCCCTCTTCGCGGCCGCAGTCCCTCCCCTTCATCGCACCCACGCACGTCGCCGAAGGTAAGTTTTTTTTTTTTTTTTTACAATTTTACAGATAAAAAAATTAGGGTTTTGAAAATTTTAGAAAATTTAGGAAAATTAGGGTTTTTAGTAGTTCGGGAATTATTTTCGAACATATTGAGTTTGTTTTGGAAAAAATTTCGAACAAGATGTTCGATCTTTTTTTTCGGACAAATTTAAGTTGTTTTGAAATTTTTTTCGAACATATTGAGTTTGTTTTGGTAAAATTTTCGGACATCTCAACTTTGTTTTGGTAAAATTTTTGAACATATTAAGATTTTATTTTTGTTGTTGAAATTTTGAATTTTTAGGATTTTTGTTGTTTTGGTGGTGATGGTGGAGATCCGGATGATTCGGGTGTGAAATGGAATGGATGGGTGTACTCATCTGTCCTTTTTTTTAAAAAAAAGTGCAGAAGGAGTATAAACGTCATTTTGCATACCCTTGTGATAAAAAAAATTCAGGTGGGTGTCCTCATAGGATCCTTGGGTGCCTTTAGCCGCGCCCTTATTTTTTACTGATGGTTGGTCCAAAGTTGTAAAGCCCATAAGGCCCATACAATCATCCACTGAATACAAAAATAGGGCTCACGAGCCCTAATTAGGGCACGAATCAATCGATTGCGAAGGCGCGAACTGTGCACAAGCTTCTTCAAGGTAAAACTTTCATTTTTGTCATCTTTCCTCCGATTTCCGCTTCTTGTCGGAAGCTAGATTTCTGACGGAGTGCGCAAACTGACTACATCTGATTTCAGGGTAAGTATTGTTGAAGATGTATCTCCAATGCTACATCAATGAAAACGGTGACAAAGTTTACACGACGAAGGTATTCACCGGGCCTATTTCTTTTGACTATAATTGTTGCTTACAGTTCTGCAATGTATTCGACAATTGGTTAATTAGTTAGTTTGGCTATGTTCTGAAAACTGCCTAAAGGATGTCAGTTAGGTTAACATTTGAATTGAGAGTCAATTCTTGTGCTTTGTTGTTGTTTGAAGATTATCTTACCTGAATTTATTATCAATGCATCAACTTGTATTATAAACGTTTGAAGCTTGAATGATGATTAAAGGGTCACTTGCTAAGCCTCACTTTGTGATATCTGTCCGCAATCTATCATTGTTTCAAATGTTCCATTTTCACTTGGTTTCTATGTTGAACTTTGTTGATGTTTTGGAGCTTTTCTCTGTGCAGAAGGAGTCGCCGTTAGCTTTGGCCACACAATCTGCTCATCCTGGTAATTTTTAGATCAATGTTTCAATGTCTTGGTTGTAATGTACTCTAGTTTGCTTTGTTTGACAATTGATCATGTTAATCTGTGTGTGTTTTAACGTGTAGCTGACTACTAAAACTATGGGTGGTTCCCTGAGTTTTGAGAGAATTGGGGAATTTTCCAATGTCTTGAAAAATAGTTTATGGAATATTATTTCACCTTTGTGTTCTATGTATTGTGATAGAGAACATATTGTTAATTCCTTTATTGGACTTGTATAGTTATCAGTGATGTCATTGCTGTCTGTTCTTTGTTATATGTGTTTGTATTGTGGTCATTCATAAAATATGATAGGTTGGGGACTCACGTTTTTTTAGTTCAGGGTATAAACTAATGTATGTAGAGACCACGTACTCTGGAAATCAAGGTCATAGAAAAACATATCCTATGCATCCTCCTGCTAGTTTTGGCTATATTTTATGCAACATGTTGTAACATATTCGTTCATTTCACAAAAGTAGCAGTAGAGGGAACTGGTCAGTTACACCTATATGATGTGTGTGCAACTCATGTTAGAATATATTTCCTTTATGCATCTTTAAGAATGGGCAGTAATTTAATTTATGCGCTCTTTTGCTTAAAATGCAGCCCGATTCTCCCCTGATGATAAGTTTTCAAGGCAGAGGTTTCTTTTAAAGAAGCGCTTTGGTCTGCTTCCGACACAACAGCCACCTGTCAAGTACTGAGTTCGATTTTGGTTTCGTGCATTGGGATGAATGAGGACGCATTCCATTCTTTCCCGTTGCTTGCCATAAACTTTTAAGATTTGATTATGTTGTCTACCTGGTTATTTCAGTGTATTTGTTTGCTGAATGTAGTTCTTCAGTAGTTAAAGTTCTGATTTACTTCAATTCAACTCCCTGGATTTCACTGAATATTCAAGGAAAAACGAATGCCCAACTTCAAAATTCACACCATGCCTATAATCAAAGATGTATGGAACGGCTAAATAGTACACAATTATCAAGTAATCACCTATGGATTAAATACCCTGAATAAAAATTGTAAACTTTTAAGATCATGTCTTCTATACTTTTTAATTCTTTGACAATATTTTATAAATCACAATTCAAAGAAAAGAAATATATGTAGTATATTAGTTTCTTGTGAGTGGATAAAATAAGAAAATGAAGTAGAACTGAAAAAAATAGTTAGGTACATGTTACTCCTATTAAACAATGATTTAAACAATGAGATATCAAACGTGCCCCGCTGCCCTGGTTAAAAAAATTCTTGTGATTGTCGATGATATTGCCTACTTTAAAATTTTCACTAAATATATAAACTCCATTTTTTTTAATCTTTTGACCGATCTTGGATTTTTTTTATTGACCCAAGTCAACAGGTCAATTAATTTCCGATATTGACCAAAGTCAACAGTTCAATCAATTTTGAACTATTTTTTGACCTAAGTCAACGAGTCAATATATATATAATTGGCGGATGAAGAATATGACAAATTGATTACCAAGTTATTCCCTCAATTATCTCTCATTATACTAACAAGAGTTGATTATGTTAAATTTGGCGATGTGTTATTTTCTTAGCTGGTTACTATAATATTTATTTAGAGTAAAAAGTTTAATGGAGATAAGATACCTTTTCTTTTATTAATCATTTTTTGAAAATTACTCCTTCAAATTTATAGATTACTTTTTCAGTTTGAAATTTGTCAATGGCTATAATCTTTTTTATATGATATTGTATTTATATACTTCCTCCGTTCACGAAAAGTAGTCACATTTGCCCTATATTTTTTATCCACAAAATGTTGTCTCATGTCCTTTTTAGAAACTATCACCCTTCAACCCTCACTTAATTAACTTAAATTGCCATCAACTTTATTCACAAACAATCACTTTATTCACAATGGACCCACATTACCCTACAATACCCTTACTTTATCTACATTTTTCTTAAAACACGTGCCCCACCCTAATGGGACTACTTTTCATGGATGGAGTACTTAACAAATAAAAAAATAACTTTAAAATATACAAATCAGAAAAATACATTTATATACTAGTTTTATAATATAATTTTTACACGATAAACAAACGAAAGTGCATTTGTTAGAAATTAATTTTTGTATATTAATTCCGAACTTATAGAGAGGGTGGGAATTAATTCTTGTATATTAATTCCTAACATCATTATGTTGTAAAATTATTTTTTGTGAATATCCTGCGTTAATTTTGCACACTGAACATTCTTACAACAAAATCAGTTATATAGGTAAAGACAAACACCATATTTGAACATTCTTATTTCCAGGATAGTACATAACATAATATATATATATGTTCATGCACACTGACACTGCATCAAACATGATTTTTATTACACCATTAGTTAGGAATAGGAAGCATCACTACTCCTCTTACACAAGTTCTTCACCCTTTAACTTTGGGCTCCCAGCCTGCAATCACATATTTCTCCTCAGCCTTCGTTTTCTTGAAAGACTCCCGAGCAAAGAGCAGCTGTCAACGGTAAAAAACATCAGCCGATGAATCATGATCAATCATCAGTAGACATATAGAGAAGAACAATGCAACTAGAAATTCAAATATCATGATTTCGATGTTGTATTGTCACACTTATTGTTAAAGATTGATCCAAGAACCGAAAGCAAAATAGGTCGATATATACCTTCTTGTAGTTGTACACATGAGTCAAGCTTTCAGGTATAGTCCAACTCTTAAAATGACCAAGGGCGACAACCAGATGGTAAAGCTTCGGTGCCAAACTCAAATCAACGCCACAGATATTCCCACCATTCACATACGGCCCCTGATTATGGAAAACAAAACTTCATCACCAAAAACAGCCCATTTGGCAAAAGCTCCTTAATTATAAAAGTACTAAAATAACAGCTTGTAAAGTCTTAAAATAAGCTCTTTACAACTTTAGCAAAACATTTCTTTCAAATTATCAATCATGAATTTATAAGTTTTATTAGCAAACACTTTTGCAACTTATGAATTACATAAAACATTTTACAAGCTATTGAAACAACTTATAACAATGTTAGAGCTCACGAGACGTGTAATGTAATCATAATAAAAAAAGTTGAGACCTTAATTTTGAGGTGCTCATCCAACGCCTTCAATTCATGAAGCAGGGCTTGTTCTGTTCCATCACTAGGATCCTTGCTCTTCAGGAAATTGACAAACGAAGGAAATATATTCGATCCCCTATGATAAACATCAAACACGAAATCAACATACAAGATGATTCAATGAGTAAATAAACACTAGGGTAAAAGGGGGGAAAAAAACTTACACAGATGAAACCTCAGGAGGATAATAGAGAGAAGGTGAAGGGTATTTCTCTTCAATAATGCCAACAATCGCATCCGAATCACCGATCCACCTGTCATCAAACTTTATCACTGGCACCTTCCCTTCTGGGTACACCTCTAGAAACCTAATAACCACATCAACATAACGAATGAACTTGTTACACCCTATTTCAATGAATAAATTCAAGACAACGAGCTCTTCCTAGTCATCACGACGATAGGAAGAGGACTACTCAGATTCAACAAAGACCGGCAAAGAGTCAAAATTTCAAAGACATAAAACATAGTCAACATTCTGATCGGCCACCTAGGTCGAACATCTCATCGATCTAGGTGGCCAATCAAGTCAACTACTCAAGCGAGAAGACCATATCATACTTAGTTGTTAAGTCATAAGGCCCATGTGTCACTTAATTGAACACTTGTCCATCTCTAAGGAAACCATCAATGTAAGAGCAACAGTTCATGTTATATGTAAATATAAATGACCTAATAATAAGGCAAGGTTCTGAATTTTGAGGAAAACACACACTCTCTCTCTCTCTCGAATTCTCCGTAGAACAGTCAACAAATCAACTAAATTAGCACATAAAACGACTATCAACAGAACTCTCTTTAAAACACACACACACAATTTACCATTGGGGTTTCGCAGCGATGTTGATTAAGTGCTTCTTGTAAGGTACATTCTTCTCTTCCAGAGTCAGCAAAGCCCTTTGGCTAAAGGGACCTATTTGTTAACAAAAAAAAAAACATGAGAAGACGGCACAAAACAAAGGATTGTTTTAGAGTAAGAAAATGTAGAGAAAAAAGTGGAAATTACAGTCTCCAAGTACATTGGGAGCGCCTACAGCAGCCTTGACACAGATCTCTACAGCCATGACCGGAATTTTGAGAGTGAAGTGGTAAAATTCACAAGTGAGTGAGTGAGACAAGATAAATGTGAGAGTTGGGTAGAAGCAAATAGCAACAATTGTACAATAAAATGCATCAAGTGTGATCAGATTCTAACGGCTTTGCTGCTGCCACGTGTAATCTTCATTAGCTGTAAAATATTGTTGAAAACTGTGCCTCACCCTATCACAAAACTGTAAATAAAATTACTGAAAAATGTCAATCACATAATTAAAATGTATGAAAAGTGTCGTTCACAATGACTTAAACATGTAAACAATATTACCTAAAAGTGAAGTATAATATCTTGCAAAAATGTGGTTCATTATAATTGAAAAATGCTACTATTATTTTTACTGAACAAAGAAAAATATTAATTACATAGAAGTGCTAGTATTATTAATTGAAAAATGCTAGTACAATTTACCGAAAGTGTTAATATAATCCTATTTTTTTTTTTGGCATTTTAATTTTTTTTTATAGCTTGGTGAGCATTTGGCACCTAAGATGTATATTTTCAATTTCTAAAAGAAGCACCCATTAGTGGGTGCATTTAAAACTTTAACTTTCATAGTATTATTCTTTTTCAGAAAATAAAACAAAGTTACTTTAATCAGGATGGTGGGGAATATCGGACTAGATGCCTCATGCCTCTTCACGAATATTTCCATGTACTAAATTTATTTCTCATTAAAAAAAATTAAGAGTAATGCGTCTATGGGCCCTTAGATAATACGAGCATTTATCTCGAAAGATCTCAACTTTTTTTGACCGTCTGTGAGTTGATTTGGACATTTTTTTTATTTCTTAATTCGAAATATTAATTAATCTACACGTCATTTAAAATACACATCATTCATACTAGTATAAGCGTGTATAACATTCGTTGAGACTTCAGAGACTGCCAAAAATAAAAATTACTAATACTTCGAGATTTTTTTTTTTAAATAAAAATTTAAAATACTTTCAAAATAAACCTTCATAGCCGACTATTAGATGCATTGTAAAAAAAAAAAAACTTAAAATAGGTTCATACGCACATAATTTAATTAAATTTTATGCAAACTTATATGTATAAATTCTTATTTTAGTACAAGTATGTTTAACACTAGTTGATATACTGCAAAAAAAGTGTTTTATAAAATAAAAATGAATACTTCAAAAAAAGTTTAAGGTGCTCAACCAAGCATCTCCTGAATATTTCAACAACTTGAGAGCACAAATCATTTATTAATATACTCAAGTCGAGTTTAAACTTTCAAACCGAGAGCTACCTAATTCGAGTAACGACCCTGGACGGTGCCATATATGAAAACAAAAGATGATCAATAAAGCTAATTTTGTACCAGAAATTCAACACTAAAATTCAACACAGCCCTCTCTCCATCTCCCAGAAATGGGTACAACCCACCCTCTTTCCCTCAATAAGTTTTCAGAGTATTTATGTCTCAATTTGTTTTGCAGGAAGCTGATACTGGATAAAATAGAATGACAGAGTCAAAATCAAAACAATATCAGGGATAGTTCATTATTGAGGGGCCATCACTTCACTTGGATACAATCTTGCTTAATTACACCACCAGTTGCACACTCTATGATATACTATGTAGATTGCAACAACTTCAAGCATTGAGTTTCGCTGCCCAGCCAGCAATCACGTACTTCGCTTCAGCCTTCGTTTTTTGGAAAGACTCCAGAGAGAAAACCAACTGTTTGGGGAGGAAATTAAACCACATCAGCTCAAATATATTTTGATGAGAACAGGATCTTCCACATTTCAATGGCATTCACCACAAGGAATATTCTAGATTGGAAGAAAATCTTTAAACGGTACAGTGTTTAAGTAGCTGGCCTTACTCGTAATGTTTGGAATAATCTTGTTTAGTTGCAAAACAACAGAATTACGCATCTATAAGATACTACCATAAATTTTAAGGCACACATCATGAACCAAATAACTAGTTTCAAAGGGGAGGATCAAAAACTTCTCAATATGATTCTTTTGGTAAATTGGAAAATCTAGAAGGAATCAGAAAAGACGAAGGTGTTAAAATCGGGGCCCAGCATAGCAACATATCATCACTCAGTAGGAAAGATTGCATTCATGAGACTACTAAACAAAAGCATGAGTTTCCTACTAAACTTGATCCACCAAATGATTTCATCATTCTCAAGGACAAGAATACCTAACATAGGAGGCGATACACTATCACAATTCATCCATTAAATAGTTAACAAGTAAACCATTTTCATACCAGATAACCAGAACTTCAAAACTCAGGGCAGAGTTTTAAACTAATGAAAGAAAGATAAATCTTATTCAGCGCTCAACATATATTGAATTTGAACAGGGAGACAAGCCAATCAAGATAACTACGGCTGAACTTTTTTAATCAAATTCCATAAACTACAGATCTTCTGTAGTTCATATTTTGGCATTCTATTTAAAAGATACAATTTCTTTCTAGGACTTGTATTGGTTCAAAATTGATCTCTAGTTCCAGTAGAAATAGGAGATTATTTGCGTCTACATCATACCAATTATGTAACTTCAATTGTCCCAACTATCAACTAAGTATTCTGTCAAAAAAACTATCAAGTAAGTATCAAATAACAAAGTATTAAGGAGGACGAAACAGATGGATGAGATTGATAATAAAACACCAGGATACCTTCTTGTAGTTGTGAACGTGAGTCAAGCTTTCAGGTATAGCCCAATTCTTAAAATGGCCAAGGGCCACATTGAGATGGTAAAGTTTCGGGGCCAAACTCAAATCAACAGCACAAATGTTTTCTCCATTGACATATGGCCCCTGATCATATACACAGAAGAAAACTTCATCAGCAAGGGCATATAAAGCAAATAATGAATACCTTGTTTTTCCCAAATAAATGTATTCTTAATACAGAAGTTGACACCTTATTCTTTAGGTGCTCATCCAATGCCTTCAATTCATCAAGTAGAGCTTGTTCTGATCCATCACTAGAATCCTTGCTCTTCAAGAATTTCACAAAACAGGGCAATATCTTGGAGCCACTAGAGTAAAAAATCAAGGACAGAGGAAATTAGTATCACAAACAAGGGACGATCTCCTATGAAACAGTCAAAATCACCCATTAGAAGGAGAAAACCACAAGGATTCATACGCCTATACCTAAATAAATATCAAACATAAACATGAAACTAATCAAAATCACCAAATACATCATCACTATTCACCATAATTTAAGTGTTTTAATTAAAAATAGAATAGATCATAAGAAAAGGAAATAAGATATACACTGATGAAACTTCAGGAGGAGGAGTGAGGGGAGGGTTGGGATATTTCTCCTCGATGATACCAACAATGACGTCAGAATCAGCAATCCATTTATCATCAAATTTAATTATTGGCACCTTCCCTTCGGGATTCACTTCCGAAAACCTAAAAACCCCATAAAAAGAAAAGCACAAAATAAGAGAGAAAGTTATACAAAACACCAATCGAAGCTGGCATCATTTACCATTGAGGTTTTGCGTCGAGATTGATCAAAAGCGGCTTATACGGTACTTTCTTCTCATCCAGAGTCATCAGAACCCTATGGCAAAAGGGACCTGATACATCGAATCAAATCATGAGAAAAAAATGACTTTGTTTTAAAGTGGGAAATGTAGAGTAAAGGGAGGGAAATTACAGTCTCCAAGAATGTCGGGAGCGCCTGTAGCAGCCTTGACGCAGATCTCGACAGCCATGGCCGGATTGTGAGTTATGTCGCAGGTGGAAGAGAGTAGTAGTAAATGATGAGCGGCAATAGATCAGTCAAGTAGAGAAATCTAGTCCCTTCTACGGAATACCGTGCGACTTTCTGGTTTTTTAGGAATGCATGAAATGCGACTTTCTACAGGATTGTCTTGTCAGAACCATGCATTTATTTTATAATTAATAGGAGTAACTTAATAATGTAAATAATCTTTTTTCATTCCTATAAAAGCTACTTATGACATAAGATTTTGACAGAGGGATTAAAAATGTGAGTTGTAACAGACGAAAATAAATGATATAGCTTTCACTAAGATAGGAAGTAATTTTTTAAAATTTAAATTAATAGCTTTTAATATAACTAATATTATAAAAAAACTACATATAAAATGATTACGTTGAAATCGATTCACACAAAATTCTCTAAATAGTAAGTCTTTACCAATATAAAAAAATGTACGAAAATTTGTTCTAATCTGTTAATCTCATCACACAGTTCTTAACCAACCGAAATACTCCGTAATCGTCACTAATTAACAAGCATGAGTCGTGACTAGTGCTGTCATGCCGGAACCAATTTCATTCCTAACCTAATACTGTAAATTATAAAAATTCATCCCCAACACAATTTTGATTTAATAACTCACTGAATCGTGGATATTTAATTCTAACCAAACAAAATCTGCAACTAAAACCTTTACTTAGTGCAACTAAACCACACTTTTAATTTAATTCTAACATGAATAATAAAAGTTCTAATTATATAATAAAAAATATATTCAAATCATTAAATACAATTGCACGTATATAAAAATTTAACACATGTATATATATAACCATTTCTTGAATTGCATCGCCCAAATGACACCATTTCTATCTTAAAAAACGTCTCACACAATTTTTGTATTAATATAGTACTAATAAATTTCAATAATACACATTATCAACGCAATTCATATATTAATATTGTAAGTTCATAATTACATATTCATATACATCAAAAGTATATTCGTGAACAGGACAGAGAGTTACAAAAGTGGATTTCTAAATATCAACGGGATGACAATGCTAATTCATGAATTGACAAAAAAAAAAAAAAAAAATCAAACAAATACTGTTAATCAATAAATATTTCAAATTAATTTAAAGCCATGAAAAAATTAAAACCCATTTCCAGGAAAATACAAAAAAGAAAAAATGTGGTCACGTGCTACAGAAATAAATAAATGGGTTGCTAGAAAAGTGAAGTCAAACCCACAAAAAACAAAATTGGACTACACACCTGCATTCTTGAGCTCTTGAATCTAGTGAGAGGCTTTTAAGCAATTAATTAATGGCAAAAAAGAAAAAAAGGGACAATCTACTTGAGCACCAAAAATCACATCACCAACAACAAAATATATGTACAAATGATGCTTCCAAAACCCAGAGACTGAAGCTGGAAGATGATGTTATGTACAATCTACTCTTGTGCATCAAGATGGTCGATCCTTCAGATAATGTACCATCAAAGAGAGAACTGAGACCTCCGCCGCCCATTCAGATGAATAATTACAACAACCAAAAAAAGATCACCAGTTCAAAGACTTACTGGTGTTCCTGAGACGTAATTTCCCCATAACTGCAAGTACATAAATAAAGATAATGAAAAGATCAAAATGGTCATCTTGAAAAGGAGTAAGAACAGACTTGCATGGATTAGGAAATTTTCATAAAGTACAGCTGATATTAAAAACAATGTTTCATAGAACCAATGGTTTATGAATCAAAATGTTGAGTGGCTAAATTTCAAATTGAAATAAAAATGAGGGTAGTAATCATGAAGAGTACCTGAAGATGGGTGGAAAACCGTATCTTTTATGCATTTCTGCATAAAGAAGCAGCTGCTGCTGAGTAAACATGCTGCCATTTTAAAAACCATCAGGAACAAACAAAGCTTTACTTTGTTTAGTGGCCTTTCTAGGAAGTTGTCTGAGCTCCAAGGGCATTTTTCAAGGACATTATCTCTCAGTTCTTAGCTCGACTTTAACTTCATTTGAACCATGATAAAATAGAGGCATCAGTTATTTCATAGCTTCACCATGAATTGCTACCATAACCAAAATTAGTAGTAATGAACCGTAATTTCTTTGATCACAGCATTCACGCAAAATGGTAGCTATTCATTTATCAGCTGAAATGTGAAAATGTAGCTACTCATTTGACAGCTGAAGCAAGCCACGCATTTGGAGGTATGGGTTTTCCAATAGCTTTTCATTGTTGCTCTGTAAATACAAGGGTTCACCAGAATATGTTAGAGAAGATAATCTATCACAAAAGCTAGGTCAACGGCATCCCTGATTCAATTTGATATTCTGCCCCCAAAGGAGCACAAAACAGAGTAAGGCCTAATGCTTCAACTTTTGAAACAGAGACTAGATTAGCATGGTGTTTTTCAAGTCCGGTAGATTGATATATTAAGACTCGTAAAACCATATCGTGAGTGGCAAGGCTAAACTGATAGGAATGACTTTATTTTTGCCCGACTGTATAAGAGAGCTTAAGCATTCACCGAATGCCAACAGACATTGAAATGAATCATCCTCATATATTCAAAGTGAAAGAGCGTGCTAATGTGACAACTAGTGAATCCATATGAGGTTAAAAGTAACAGCTCAACCGACTAAGCCGTCAACTTGAGTTTATTAAGCATCATAAAGGACTTGCCAAAAGAAGCCAAAGGTTTATACGAAACATTTGAACAAAAATTATGTACCTGTTGAGCCCTTGAAACAAGACAATGAAGCATGCGCTGGTAACTCTCTGGTTCCTCTGTCATCATTCTCTGTAATATATAAATGTTAATTAAAATATATATTGTAGTGTTTCAATGTCAAACATCAGTAATGGAGATCCAATACTTGCCTTCAAAAGAAAGGTTGAAGAGTAGTATGCCACTCTTGCATCTGTATCATCCAACAGTTCCCTAGCAGAGATGTACATAAAAGCATTAAAAAACAATTGAATATAAACACAATGAACAGTGAGTTTAAGCTGAAAAGATACCGGAAGAATTCTTCTCCACCAACTTCTCCGAAAGCAGCGGGATCTGCCGTACATTTGCCAATCAAAAGAAGGAGAAGAGTAGCTCTAATATCTGATGTGCCACCAGGAAGATTTCCTCTTCCTTTGCTACCTACAGAGACTCCCAATGCAATATTATCTGTCGCAGCACCAGCAAGCTGGATCAAAGGCCAATAAAATAATGCAGCAGGAACACGAGCAACCAACTGCAAAGGAACAATGGCTTGTCCATGAAGAAGCAGCGCCGCCATGGATGCAGTATCACGAATTGGAATGTGTACATTCATTCCAACTTTAGTGTTAGAATTTCCAACAAAATCACCACGGTCAATGTTATCTGTTAAGGAGAGTCGTTCTGCTCCATCTGCCTTACGAAACCTTTCTGATTTACTAGAATCCTTAAAGTGTGTCGTATCTCCAAATGGCATCGCAACAGTATGTGCAACTTTCAAACACAGTTGAGACAATAGAATATCGCACAACTGCACGCATATGCAAGGAAAATAATACTGTTAGAAGATAAAGAAGTAGAAACAGTTCTATCCATAGGGTGTCACTTGCATATGTAAAAGAATACACAAGAGACAAACATTGAAGCAAGTAATCAAGTAGCAAGAGAGAGAACCAAATCAAATCTCTTTGCTGCTGTTCCCTTTCCTAACAGTAGTATGGACAGGACGGAGACAAAGTATTGCAAGCTAATCAGAGAATTGCATCAGCAGTATGCATAGTGACAGCAATGCCATGAGGAACAGCAAAGTTGTACTCGCTTCCAGGCTTACAGCCTAACATTTGTCAAGATTTCTATCTACTTAAGAACACATATCTACTAAATATGAAATGCTACCATGATATCTATATAACTAGCCATTCTGCTAAAGTTTACAACATCCAATGATATTGAACCTTCAGAGAAAAGGTAGCAAGTATATAGTGTCCAAAGATAAAATTGGCTAATGATCATGAACAAGCAAATATAAGAACCCTTGAGGTTTGACCTATTTATTATGGTTATAATACCCTCTCGAGGTTTGTATCTTTCTTACAGGTACCCCATCAATAGATGCCAATTTGTAAAAATTGAAGCAGAATTTTAAAAATTCACACATTTTGCATAAATAGGTTGAAGGGTAGTTTCTGAAATTATTCCTATAAGAATTTTTCCCATCATTGCTGTCAGATTATGCAGAATACAGACTAGGACACATATCATGAATGAACATTAGAAGTTTTATGCCCTTCATGTCAGAAACATATGTTTAAATTAAACAAACCTGAAAAACAGAAATACTCTCCTCCGTCCATTTTTATTATTCCCATTGGAGTTGGACACGGGTTTTAAGGAAAACTGATTGTTTATGTAAAAAGTGTGTGTGAGAAGTATTTTCTTTTTAGGAAATGACTAACGAGAATTACAAAAATGGACAGACAAAGAAGGAACGTGGGAATTATAAAAATGGACAGAGGGAGTATATAACACAATGTCATAATTACCTTTAAAATATTCATTCGATCAGTTTCATTAATTTGAGCCATCAAGGATAAGGCACAACTCATGATATCTATTACTGCGTTCGCTTTCTCGAGACGGCTCTTTCCCTGTGCATGTGCTGCAGATTGACTGTGCATTACCTGTTGTGCTTCATTCTCATCTAGCAAAAATTTGCACTGGATCAGTTGCCTCTCCAGAACAAAGAGAAAGCCCCACCTGATATGGCTATTTTTTGACTTGAGAAGCCCACACATTAGCCAAATTGGTAAAGAAACATTTAACGAAGAAGAATATTCATTAACACCGACAAGCTTAATTTTCTGCTGCAAAGTTTTAATGCTTGAGAGGATATCCCCTTCCCTTCCGATTTCTGCAATCAGCAAGTCCCCTAACCACAAATACCCGTTGTGGCGATTGGCTTTTCTTTCAGAATGAAGAAGAGAATGTAAAGTTGTCCAAAAAAACTTTGAGTTCATAGCCGCGGTGTTCCCAGGCACTTCACCGATGCTTTCAATAGATTTGAGTGATTTTGTTGTTTGAATCATTTGGGCGAACTCTTTGTCTACATGAGTAAATGATCCAACGAGCACATCAAACTTTTCGACTATCTTCTCCAATAACTGCAAGAGGAGCACAGTTAAAATTTATGTGCTTCTACCGAATTCTTCTTTTTTTCCTCCATGCATGTTGTCTAATTATTGCTTCTACCAAATTCTTCTTTTCCCTCTATACGACTTAAATATTTGAATTTTTTGTTTTTCTCCAACACACACACTTTCAAATTTCAGAATATCTAATGCAAAACACAACCTAATTCCAATGCTTTGATAGTCATGAGCTAACATTTTTCCTTATTTGTCTCGTCTGTAGTTCCTTAATCTACATTATCTATTAGTAAATTCCCGTTTAACTATCAAGATGCACATTCCCTTTCCACCAGTTATTCCCTACCTTGTATTTTGCAAATGCAACTGTAGAGATCCTCTAAAAGTAAGATATTAGTTAAACTCATCAAGTGCTTAACTAGAAATTCATGTATTTACATTTCAACATATGGAACTAATACAAATAAATACAATATCAATCAGGATTGTATAAACAAAATCAAGGACATTTGTGAAATGTACCGTTAAAAGCCGGTCATTATTTGGATATGTGGACAATGATGTAGAGATTGATCTCCTCAAAAGCTCCACAATACCTTCAACTCCCAACTTGACAGAAATATGCAGAGCTTCGGGTGCATCTGCAAGCACAAGCAAGGTAGCAATAGGTCGAACCTCATCATCACTATACTCGGAAACTCCAGAAGCTATACATGTCTCATTTATTTTATGCAATACATAGTCGAAAAGCACCATATATAAATTCTTTCTCTCTTCCCTTGAGTTTGAAGCCACCAGCTGCATTTAAAAACGAACGGGCAAACAATGGTTCAGTGTATCTCAAGCCAAAAAAAGACTATAGTCAAGTAGCATTTCAATTCTTACAATATCATTCATATTCATCCAAGAAAATAGCACATGGTCACAGTAGGGAGCAATTCAATGTAGCCAAATAACATAACTAAAATACTCTCGTAAGGAGGAGAAATTTTAGCTTATAATGGGAAAGTTTCAGCTAGGAAAAAAATTTCCTCCTTACATGTATTGGCATAGATCATTCTTCTAGACAATATCTATCTTACAGGAACTGATTAGATTAATACCTCTCCAAATATAACTTCAATTCCTCCAATCAGATCAACTTGGTCAACAAGAAACAAAGGAGTAGATGAAACAATTTTATCAGGTCCCTCAGGCACTTGATAGAACATGTTTGTCATCATGCAGATGAGATTGGAATGGACAATTTCTGCCCAAGAGTTTCTTCTACTAATCTGCATCAGTACTTTAATAACCTGTACACAAACAAAAAGCAAGCAGAAATTTGTTATGAGAGAATCTATAAAAAGAAAAGAGTCAAGTCAAGTTATAACATGAAAAAAGTAGTTAATATTGGAAGACATAGTTTAAGAACAATTTTTTTTTCACTATGAACTCTCATTGTACTGTAATCTATCACGAGATCCTTTAGACCTAAAGACAGTCAGATAACAGCAATTAAGGGATCCAGCTTGGATAGCCAGAATTTTCAGAGTTATTATTTTAATTTTGTTGTTTCTAGCTGTTAGGATGTGATTTTATATTGAATTTAAGTTCCATTAGATTCAGCTTGTGAACTGCATGATTTTTCTTGACCTTGATAGTTTTCCACAGGTGTTTACTGTAAATTGTTTGTCTGTTTAAGTACATTTTCTGCAATTGAGTACAATAAAATAATAGTAGTATTCATTAGATGCTGAATAACAAAAAATGTGTCTGTGTGCAACTTACTATTTATTGATTGACAAAAACTTGTATTAAACGGTCTCATACATGAGACTAGTTTTCCTCACACATGCTATATGCTCTGTGGGCTAACACGGGAAAAGAAAATATTTAGAGAAGCCATCGAGTGAGAGAAAAATGTATTGATTCATTTATCTCCTGGTATCCTATATCTAAACAGCTCTTGCATGATTGGATCAGTGTATGTAGGTAAATAACTGTAAGTGTACAGCAACTAGTGGATACAAAAAACCAGGTTGTTGAAATACTCACTCTAATATCAAGACCTTTTAATCTGCTACGTCGAATTTTTCCTCTATCACAGATGAAATACAGTAAACAGCTCAGGGAAGAAGACCAGACAGCCTCCTCTTCCTCTTCTATCTGTGAAATAGCATGTATTAAACAGGAACTCCATAAAAGAACAATAATAATACAAACTTATAGAACCAATTTTGATCTAAACAAAATTAAAATAAAGGTTTAACATAATCGAACAGGAAACAAAAAAAAAAGAAATTGGATTGAGCATAGCCTAAGATTATTAAAAGAGTTCCACCAATTATTGAAGTATATTCTTACACCATCGAATGACTGGTGACTGGTGTGATGCCTAACAGATTCTAGGACAGCTTCTCAAGAGTTTCTTGTTCTTCATATCATGCTTTAAATTTTCTGCAAGATTTTTGTTTAAACTACACAAGACTTTTTAAATTATTACTGATAATTGGCTTATATATGATTGTTGCTGTTGCAATTGACCTAATAAGTTGTTATTGCAATTGGCCTAATATATATCAACAAATAGACTTCTTTTTATGCTTTGGTTGCAAAACAAGCATGAAGTGTGGCACAACAAATATTCAAAAAGGAGATAAGGGTAGGCGATAATTTCACTTCATTAACTTTCATATAGACTATATCCCAACTCTAGTTAATTAATTTTCTAGTTCTGATATAGCATATAGGCACACCACAACAAACACCCACCCACCCCACAAAAAAAATACTCCCTCCGTCCAATTTCATTATTCCCACTTTCCTTTTTTGGTTGTCCAATTTTATTATGCACATACCCTTTATCTCTACCCAATACTATTCATACTACTTTATCTCTACCCACCTATCATCACTTATTTACCCACTTTGCCATTCACTTTATTCATAAACAATCATTTATTTATAAATGGACCCCACAATACCCCATCATACCCTCAACTTATCTACTTTATGAATAAACTAATCAATATTCATTAAAACCCGTGCCCGAAGAAGTGGGCATAGTAAAATTGGACGGAGGGAGTATAAAAAATTGCCAACTCCAAGGAGAAACAGAATATATAAAACAGGCAGTGATAACCTCAGAGAACAAAAGGAATACATATAGAAATTTTCAGCCATTGCAAAACTTTTCAGTTATACTAGATAGGACATACCTGAACAAGATGAAGAAGAACCTCAAAGAGAATACCCAAAATCCAACACTCAAACTTATCAATAGCTGAGGAGTACCCCGTTTGCTTAAGAATGTCAGATTTGATCCCATTTGACGCAACTTGAGGTCCATTGTCAAAATATGCTTCCTGGGAGTACTGTTCCTCAATTATACTGGAGCCATCAGGTGCTGGAGGCTCCAGTAAATGTGCATGCACTCCAAGGTTAATAATTAAATCAAAAGCTCGAGACTTTGACATCACATTCGGAGAATTTAGCATGTCCTACAATGTTATAAAAAAAAAAAAAAATTAGGCTTAGCTACATGGTAAACATAAAATCCTTTGACAAGCAAGGAGGACCTGTAGCAAGGATAGGGCGAGAGGAGCAGCAGTCTCTGAATCCAAAAAATACCTGCATACAGATTAGCACTGAAATAAGGTTGAGAAGCTGAATACATGACAGTCAGTTTTGGTTACCACGTACCCTCCTTAGAAGAGTTTCGGCATCTATCAAGTGAATTCATGTCACTGTTAGTCAAAATTACAAAAATAAGCTGATGCCTAAAACCACCCCAGTCAACACTCATGCCTTAGCAGAATCCATCCATCACACACATACATATATAATATCCAGTAACATATAGATAAGACTTAAGAGAGTGTCTGTGTATGCTGGTGTGTGTTATTGTAGAGTCGGAAGATATAAGAAAATGCATGAGAACGTACATGTCAATTACAAGTTTGACAAGAACGCTAACAGCCACATCCATTGATGGCCTTCCACTGTGTCTTAATTTAGATGAAACTGTCATGTGATTGAGACTGACAGAAGATGTCTCAGAGCAAACCGCAGCAATAACCTCGCATACCTCCACAGGATTCAATCGCAAGGGTTGTTGTTCACTGGCACAAATCAAAATGTCGATACAGAGAAGAAGAAAGAGAATCACAAACTCAATAATTATCAGAGGAGAGGATGCAGGACATAATCTCAAAGTGATAATGCAACAAACAAATGATTTGGCACACAAATATACTAGTGAGTGAAAGTGAATTAACAACACAGAAGAGACATACTCATCAACAAGCAGTTGATGGGTCTGACTATGGGCACCACAAGAACAACTCGTTCTTTTACCTGTAATGACGATATTGAAAAAGTGGTCTTGCACGTGGGCGAAAGGTATTCACGGTCACAGGTGAATCTTCCCTGAGAAAAAAAGCAACATCCTCATGTCATTACCAGAGACAGATGAAATTCGTATAGCATATTATCTCACAAAATATGGGTAATAACAAAAATGTTCACAGCTGGAAAAGATCTATAAAAAATTTAGGTCCGTGATGAGGCAGATGAATATGTAGTCACAGAACATGGTGATCTTATAACCATCCAGAAAACAACATAAAAAACAGAAGTTCCCAGACCTTTTGATAGTTCTTTTTTTTTTCTGTCTCTAAAATACATGTCAAGTTCGAAAGAAGAGAAGCATTGATCATAGCATCCCCCAGGAGCCGGATCTGAAGGTTGCTACCGATACTAAATATAATTTTCTTCTCTCTTACTCCAACATCAACAACTTAATAATTTCAACTTCCACCTGGTTCCTTATTGAACGTGTAATACCTACTTCATGCATCAAAAGCCTAGATTATAAAAGTGCTCCACTATGCTTTTTCTTAAAAAAATTATTAGCAATATATTACTCCCTCCGTCCCGTGATTACTTGCACATTTTCCTTATTGGAACGTCTCAAGATTACTTGCACACTCCTAATATGGAAATAACTCACAAAATTAATACCCTCACAACATCATTTTATTTTCAAAATTGTCACTCATTTTTTGCCAACATTCTACTTTACAGGTAATCTTGGGACGGAGGGAGCATTAGATAAAAAAAGTCCTTAAAGTATTATTTTTTCCTTGTGCCAGGAACACAAGAGATGAACAAGAGAAGTTGCAAGCAAAATATTTTCAGTATGTAACAACCTAAAATAAATCATATGGTCTAAATTTGGCAAGCCATATGCAGCAAACCACCATTCTCACTGTTCTACAAGATAAGCTCTTGTCAATAAGTTTGCGAAACAAATCAAACTGTCAACAAGAACACCATGCAGACTCACCAAGTACTGAAAGAAAAATGCAGTGGCAAGAAAATAGGTAAGCAAACCACATTTGAATAACGAAAGGTTTAAGCAAGAACATGCCAAATTTGATTAGCTCCTGGTTTGGAGCGTTTCAGCGCTGTTATTGCTCTCAAATGGGCAAAAGCTGAAGTTGAATTGGTAACAGTAGTCAACAATGAAGGTTGTAATAGTTGATCAAGATAAGGCAAATCTGCACTCCCGGGGATTCTCCAAGCTTCACCCTTCATTTTGGCTTCCATGTCCCCGACAAGAAGAGCTGCAGCACCTAGTTCTAGGAAATTATGAGTGCGCAGGTCTTGGAGATTCAGAATCTGGTCGCTGTAAGCAAGAATTGTCAGGAACCGAGACATACAAAAATGGTTAAGAGGTAATTACTGAATAACAGTAGCTTGAACAGAAGAAGACCTCTTGGGCAAGAGAAGTGATGATTGTTGGTCTCCACACCAGCGCCATCTGAAAACATCATGTGCCATAAACTCTAGATCTCCAAGTTCATCAACTTCTTCAGCAATTGGAGAGTCAGAAACAGATGCAATCGATGTGTCTTTGCTCTCCAAGGACTCTTTGGCATTCGCATGATTAAGTTGGGAATTGAATGATCTGCTCAATAAAGATGACAGAGTTGGAAGTGATTGTCTTGATGTGGGTGCAGCTCCTGTAAAGGCAGCTGGCTGGAATGAACGTTTTGGGATATATTGAGCCACCAAAGAGCGAACATAATTTAAGGATTTCACAAGAGCTCCTGATGCAAAACTTGTCACGGGCAAAGGATTTACATAGGTAGATGGTACTGGACTCCCAGATCGTTGACTTAAGGAACGTGACCATGGTGTCAATTTCCGACGGGGGCTCATATCACACTCAGCAATTATACTCATGCAAAACCGATCAATCTGCAATAATGTCTCCTCACTGGGCTTGTATCTGCTAAGCATAAACATGCTTATGGATTAGATTTTCAGACAAAGTAGATTCATGAGAAACATTCTTAGAGCCCTACTTGTACAGTCTATAGATATTAAAAAAAAAAAATCACTCCCCTGTTCGCACCATGTTAGAGAGAATATTGAAGAACTGCATAAAATCAGTTCTTGGCAATAAGTTAAGGACAGAATGAATTAACATTTGATTAATCACAATAACACAATTGATTAAAAATAAAAATAATAACCCCCAATTACTACTTACTAATAAGAGCTCAATTAGTGTCTAACCAGTAAATATGGGCTTCTTGTTACAACAACGACCAGAAATATGATGATAACGGCTGTTAGCCTGCACTCCTATTACTATTTTCAGATGAATAATCATTGAAGATCCAACAACCATTGAAGGATATACAAAACAGAGGCAATGGAGAAGAAATTGATTGAGGAGCCACAAAAGAAATGGTGATCCAGCAATAAGAGAGGCAAATGGGAAGTGATGACAAAATTAAATGAATATTGAATACACATCAGCATTATCTTTTTTTCACTTGAATAAACCCTTGTGTTCACTTATCTTTTGCTTTTATTAAACTAACAAAGCTTAATATTCAAACATATATTTAAGAAGCCCAACTAACCTTCAGCGGCACAACATATATTATTAGCCAACTTATATTGTTTCTCAAAATGAGGCTTATGCCTGCACCACAGATACTCATTATAATATCATGCAATTGGGGTGTATAATCTTATGATAAACCCCTTTGTTTATCTTATATATAATGGGAAGCAAAGAACTTACCATATGATAATTTTTTTGACACTTGACATCTTAAATGTAAAATATGCCTGAAATCAAGCAAACACGACTCAATATCCTATCTCTTGTGTGGGAACGTAATCTAAGATTGTAACATCTCATGCATTAACAGTGGAAGCTGTTGATGAACATCCTATGTGTATCTTATTAGGCAAGGGAATAAAAGAACATAACATATGAGAATTTTATTCACAGATAAAATCTTAAATGTAACATAAGTCTGAAATCAAGCAAACATGGTAAAATATTCCAGCTCTTGTGTGAAGTTAATTTCTAAACTTTAATGTCCAATGCATCAACAGTGAGATCTGTTGGCAAATACCCAGAGTTGTAGTGCTAAGAGCCTAAGAGATGGACAGAGTGCAGGACAAAAGGCAGAACAATAAGCCCAAGCTTACATCATATCATTTGTGAGTTAGAACACCTATAAGGCAGACGTAACACCAAATCATCAACATCTGAAAGTCAATTTTTTAGTATTGCAAGCACGGAAATCATCAAGGTTGGGAAGTAAACACTAAACAGACATAATTGAGTTTAGCAATGAATACTAGGATGTGGTGCACAGTTCTGGAATCCTGTATGCCAGTCCAACAAAATTTTACAAATTTGGAACATAGGTTGCACAGTTTTAAACCACCAGAAACTATTTTTATTTATTTAAGCAAGAAGTCAATGTATATGACTGGATGAAAGTCAAAATCTGAAAATTAAATTTTAAGACAGGACGGACTCATGCAAGGGTGGGAAAACGAGGATGTAATAAAGGTAACTAAAACTAGTATCTGAATGTTAGTTCATTTCTTGAGATATTCAATTTCAAAATAGATTGCTCTTTCTAAAGCAAAAAATACAAAAGGAAAAAGAACAAAATAAAGATTCTTCTGTTTCCAGGAATATTCTGTCCCCTAAAAATTTACTTAACTACAAACACACCCTTTCTTGATCATCATATCGTAAAAACTATTTAACAGGGTGTCATAATGAAGAGAGACATCACAAGTTATCAATGTCACTTTTTTAAACAACATTATGAATAACTGTAGCATGACCCAGATGTGTTGCACTTGAATTTATATGTAAACCTATATGGAGTGGTCTTGCCAAGCTGTAACCACTCAGCCAACATACAACTGGTGCACTCATTTATCAATCTTTCCAACTTTTAATAACATAAAAATGACAATTTCGCCTTATACTAATAATTTGACTGACCTAATGTAGCAAATTGATTATATTATCCCGTGCACTCTAACGTAATTGGTTATTATTATCTATCTCCAATGTGAACCAGCGTGCTGGCATCACATAATATCGTGTGTGCCCAATTTTCATGCATAAAGCTTCAAAAAAAGAAAGATAATACTCTGATGACAGGATGAGATTACCTTAAAAGATATCGCTTCAAAAGTGCCACACACCTTCCAACAACAGCAGGACTGTTTATACAGAGAGACGTAAGGCTTACATTAATAGCACAAATAAATGAAAGGAGGAATCATCTAGAAGCATAAAAGGAATATAATAACTGACAAACATTTTACCAACAAGCCTTTAAAGTACCTTCGTTCCCTCTCTGCAAGTGTGTGTTCTAGTATCATACCATATGCCAAGTCAATTGTACCACTTGTTGCCAAATAATCCTGTGAATAAAGAACAAAACCATATCATCTGACATGCAAATCTCCCTCTCGCAGACACCCCTCTAGAAAGGTACATTTTATAGGATGAATAAGAGGTTAACTCAAAGAGAATCCATGCTACTGCATTTAAGGCAGGAGAAAAGCAATTTCATACAATTAGAATGATATAAAGAGGAACTTAGTTGTTCAAAACAAATGTTTACACCATATATTAAGTTAAAAGAAAAACATTCATGGCAATTTAACAGTGCTCCAGAGACATTTAAGTTTTTCAGAAACAGCACTATAATTTGCAGTGGCATATAATGTATATCCATTATCTTAAAGATTTAATGTCGAACATCCCTTGTGCATTTGCATATTCTTCCGAACCAAGAGGATAAATTTTTCAATCACTAGCAAACACACAGAGATGAATCAAATAAACCAACAGAAATGTTTTTTTTTTTTAAATATAAATTAAAACAATCAGCAGCACTAAAAACTTTCCTCGTTTGCTAAATCCACTATCCGCGTGAATTCGTATAATGTAATACAGAAATTGAAATACAGACCAGTAGAACCCGAAATCCAGATGGACGCTCGGGCGGGGGGTAAATCACGAGACAATAATGCCAACAGTAGAAAACAATAAAAAGTTAAAACATAAAGCAAAAGGGATGGTGATTATCCATACCCGCAATGTCCTAGACGCTTCGACCTGCGAGGGAGCTGCGGCGGACAAGCAATCAGCGACAGCTCGGCGGAGGGGCTCGGGCGGTTTCTTCATAGAGGAAGATCTCAGGCGGGAGACGGAGGCGCCGCCCAATTGCATCCGTGCGATCGAGGGACTATAAGTGGTGGACATCGCGTGAGAATTCGGGTATGTCTAAAAGCAAAGCCTCCGGATTTGGATTGTGAAAGCAGTGTTGGTCATTCAGTAGAGACCATTAGCGCCAGCAGCGCGAGTGAAAACAGAAAAGAGGGGTTGAAGATACAGCTGGCCTGGCCCTGGCCTAGACAGGGACAAAGTGAATTCTAGAGAGAGAAAAAGACGACGTCAACAAACAAACTCATTGATTGCCAATAAATTGAAATTTTGCACACAATCGCGCCTATCTTGGATCCTTTTTTTTCTTTTTCCTCCAGTTTTTTTAATAAATTTTCCTCTAGTTCTGATAGAATGAATTACATGGTTTCTTTTGTTAGATACTCATAATCATATGTTTGCAAACTTAAAAATTACTTTCAAAATCACTTATTTTTAAATTTTATTTCACACTTTTTAAATTATTGAACAGTTATGCCCATTCGTTTTAAATTTTCATTTATTTTTTTGAAATATAAAAAGGTCATATACAATATATTTATGGCAAATTCAAAGTGAAATTGATAGCTATCATTTTTATTTGACTCCACATAAGATACTTTATGGCTCCGTTATTGAGTGTTATGATTTATTGATCTTTTGAATTTGAATTGTAAAGTGTCAGAATAGTTAACTTTCATGCACAATGTTAGGGCATATGTTTAATTGTTCATAACTAGGAATGTGACCGTGAATAGTAGATTTATTATTAATATCATGCAAGTTTAATTTAAAAATATGATAAATATGAATAGTTCCTTTTTTTTTTTGGAATGTTTTTTCCTTTAAGGAGTATGAGAGTATCCATTGTTGAACTTTTTGCTTCTAAACATTTAACAGGGATTATTGAAATTTCTTGTCAACAACAAGTTACATGTATGGTGCATCTTAAATTGGTGGGGGACTGGGGGAAAGAAAATAAATTCTTTAAAATAAAGAGAGTTTTTTTTAATAAAAAAAAACTAGCACTTTGAAAAAGAAAATATTAAAATACTAAAAAGTGCAAATATCGAAATTATAGAGTCGCGTTTCATAGCCATTCAAAAAGATCCTCCATCCATCCATCCATAACAAGCAAGAAGATAGAGAGGAGAGCCACAGAGCTCAGCTCAGCTCAGCTGTTAATGTTATGGCGCTCTCACTCACCTTCCTCTCCAAACCCTTTACAAACAATGTGACCCCCCAACTATTAATCTTACATTCATTCAATCTTGTAAATATTTGTGAAATGCTATATTTTTTCATATGTTGATTAATTACACATTTTGATCTGTTCCTCAGTTAGGCGTGCGGAGCCCGGCAGTTTCGATTACAAAGTGTTCCAACAGTTGTTCTTCTGATGAACAAAGTATGAACTCATGCTCTCTACTAATCCTTTATATATTCCACTCAATTATTGTCAATTCAAGTAATATTGTTAGTGCTAATTTGATGCAAAATTAAAGACATATTTCTTGTTATTCTGTAGTAGTATTCAATGTTGTAATTCAGTAACGGGAATGATTGTTTGGACAGCTCAATTGAGTGGCAGTGTTTCTGGAAACTGCAAAAGGAGAGCACTTATACTTGGAATAGGAGGAGCACTCACTGTAAATCCATTCAGTGTAAGCCCCCTTCTGGCAGAAGGTACTTAATCAATCCTGAATTGGTTATTCGTATTATTATCTTTCGTTTCATCATCGAAGAAGAGACGAATAATCTGTGACTGATGCAGGAAAGCCAGATAATTATTCATTGTTTGTTGACAAAGCTGATGGCTATTCGTATTATTATCCTTCAGATTGGAGAGTAAGTTGTTTTAGTAGTTAGTAGACGACTGTGATCGTGTACAGCATTTTAGCTAGCCTTCTCATCTCGACGATTTTGATCACAGGACTTCGATTTCAGAGGCCATGATTCGGCATTTAAGGACAGATACTTGCAACTGCAGAATGTGAGATTGAGTTTCATACCAACGGAGAAAACTGATATCCGTGAACTTGGACCAATGGAGGAGGTGAATATCATCATACATCGTCTTTACATACAATATTTTACAAACTAATGAAATTTTAGTTTATTGGTTTAAGGTTATAGAAAATCTTGTAAATAACGTCTACTCTGCACCAAATCAAATTGGAGATATATTGAGTGTGCAAGAGGTAATTTTCCCTCCATGCATCTCTCTCTCTCTTTCTCTATATATATAGAGAACCGTATGTGTGTAAAGTGATATGATTGTGAATATATGCAGAAAAATATTGATGGTAGAAACTACTGGACATTTGAATACATACTGACGTCCCCAAATTTTGCTCGAGCAGCTTTTGCAACCATAGCAATTGGGAATGGTACGATCATTATTTTTCTTAAACCAAGATTGTGATTATGTATACTCCATAAACTGGTTGTTTTACTGGGATAAATGAGTGCAGGGAGATACTACACGTTGATTGTCGGAGCAAATAATAGACGGTGGAGAAGATTCAGGGACAGGCTCAAAGTGGTGGCCGACTCCTTTACAGTAATGGACATCTGAATGCCTCTTGTAACTAAAAAATGATTCTGTATTATAATATGCTGCTTCTCTTTTAAAAATGATGTGTATATCTTGATATTACAATGTAGTATATTTAATTTTATAATTAATTAAAATGAAAAGAGTAAGTACTGAAGAAAGCTCATGATTGACGAAGGAGGGGAGTATTAAAGTAAACAAAATAGGGAACAAATAATCTCATCTCTTTATGTACAAATAGGTTACAAAGAATGCCTCTTTTACAGTCGAAAATATCTCTAGAGGACAAAAGATGTACAGCAAGAAACGAGGCGAGCATAGGAAGACACAGAGCGAAATATGATACAAAACTAAAGCTGGTTAAACTCACACGAAAACACCCCGAAAAAGTAAGAGAAAGAATGCTAATACAACCACCAACATAAAAAGGGAAAAAAAAAATTACTGCTAAGCTCCATACACTCCCCTAACAAATCAATATACCACGGAGAATCAGGTGGAAATTTCAATTCTCCCCGCCCTCCAAAAGAATACGTCCCTAACCTTGCAAAATATATCCTTTCTTGGGATAACACGACCAACAAATTCTACATACCTCATCAAACGCGTATCACAGAAGGCCATATTGAACATTCCAACCGGGGCACTTTTGTATTTTCCCACCAGCCCAGAAAAACCATCAATATCTCAATGCTTGGCTTCTTAATCCACAAAAAAATGGCATAGTGGAAATAAGCAAGCATGTTAGCCATTAGAGAACGGCATAGAGCTAATCTAAACGAGCCTATGTTGGCGCATTCCCTTGCCAAAGTGAGGTTGCATCAGACGAACATATAAGCTATTCTTGGCCATCAGTGTATCATGGGTCCCTTCCTCTACAATTCGCCCACCATTAAGCACAACTATATTGTCAACATGTCTCATCATAGCTGCTCGATGTGCAATTAGAATGGTGGTTTTGTTCCCCATAACAAGAGTATCCAGAGCCTCTTGTACCACTCGGCTCGACTCAGATTCTATAGACGAGCTAGCTTCGTCCAACAACAAAATAGGTGCATTCTTTAAAATAACACGAGCAATCACGATTCTTTGCTTTTGCCCAGGAGTCAAATCTACGCCCCTCATCCCAACATGAGTGTCGTAACCGTGAGGTAAGCTGCTAATGAAATGATGAGCATTTGCTATTCTTGCAGCTTCTTTCATCTCTGCTTCACTTGCATTATGCCTTGCGTATATGATGTTTTCTCTGATGGTTGTTGAGAATATGATGGGCTCCTGTTGAACGAGACCTAAGTGGTTCCTCAACCATCTCAAGTTGTAAGATTTCAAATCTCGACCGTCTAATAATATCTGACCAGCAACTGGGTCGTAGAATCTTTCTATCAAAGATATAATGGTGCTCTTTCCAGACCCTGAAACGCCAACCACTGCTACAGTTTGACCCCCATTAACTCTGAGACTGAAATTGCTGAGTACCAAGACTTCAGGACGAGTTGGATACGAAAAGTCAACATTTTTCAATTCAATGCTTCCATAAACATTTGCTGGTTTCAATGCTGTATTATCATCAGGGTCAATCGTAGGTGTTCGGTCAATTATTTCAAAGACAGAAATCAAAGACTTTCTTCTTTTAAGAATATATGGAGCCAAACCAAAAGGTTCTACGAGTGCAAATGTTGCAAAAGAGAATACCATGTATTCTTTCAGAGCAGTAGACAAATTCAAGTTTCCATTCTTCACAGAGAGAGCAGTGTACCAAAGGAGGAGAGCGTTGCAGGCAAAAAGAAGAAACTGAGAAAAGCCAAATGCAAAACCAATAGCCATTCCTTGGAGAAAGCTTCTCTTGAATATTTTCCCAAGTTGCACCCTGTAGAGCTCCATGACCTTGTTGCCAGCACAAAATGCTACAACCGTATATATATTTCTTACAGCATCCTCCAAGACTAAAGATGCCTTTCTATGCATCTCCTGGATACCCTTTGAAAATCCAGCAAGCCATAGTTTCTGCAGATTATAGTGGAAATTCAGTTAAATTCAGGTGAAAATGATAAATGAAGATTATGCTCATTATAAATGTTTGTAAAACAGTGTGAAGTCAATTCTTGGTGCAAATTAATGAGCTTAGCATCACAAGTCAGACTCCAAGATAATGGTAAAATCCAGTTAGGTTTCAGGTTGAAATGGAACTGAATATAATATTTGACATGACAACATATAGCCAAACAAATGTACAGATGAACAAGGAAGAAAAAACAAAATAAAGAATCTTGGTCAACTTCCAGACAGAACTTCCAACATATACATTCACGCTGCACATGAACATGCTAGGTCAAGGTAGGGTACTACGGTTACCTTAAACCATTGCGCAAGGGACTAAAATTTAGACACGTCAGAAACCATTGAGAAGCCCTAATTTTTTTCACTCATGTTCTTGTTACTCAGATGTTGCAAGAGAGCAAAACACAGTTTCACAAGCCCTTAAGAACACACACACACACACACACATATGTATTCAAGAGTGTGGGCAACTTGAATCTATTTGGCACTAGATGAGATCCGGCGTAGAATGTTAGTAAAAAAAAAATTACAAAGTATATAAAACATCACACGCACGCAGACACACACACACACACACACACATATATATATATTAATTTGTTCATTGTATTAATATAAATATATAAATTATGTTAGTGTACACTTTTAAAATATATATTTATAATTTATGTGCTTAATTTCTTATTTTTCAAATATATTAAATTTTCAACCCATACGGTGATGAAAATAAGGACTACAAAATTTCTTGTTATACAAAATTATAAACTTAATGCCTACCTGTGCTATGGCAGAAACCATAAGAATGGGCAGAGTAGCTAAGGCCACAAGTGCCAATCGCCACTCCAGAAGCATCCCTATAAGGACTGCAACTACAACAGCTGCACTATCTTGAATGAAGATTGACAGACGGTTGCTGAAAGCAGCTCTCACAAAAGTAGCATCATTAGCCAATCGCATGGACAGGTTATCGGCACTGTTCTCCTCCTCATCAAACCATCCAACTTCATTTCGAAGCATTGCTGTTGGAAAAAGGCCATCGGAATTAGTGTTCCGATAAATGGTCAGACAAAAACACAAGTTATTTTCCCATTCAACACAACAAAATATCATTGAATAGATCCCAAATTTGAAGGCACTCACATACCTGAGAACATCATTCTTCGGACACGCTCCGTCATTTTTTCTCCCATTATACCAAAGTAGAAGTGTTGCAAAAAATTAGCAACCACGGTCACAACTCCCATGCCAGTTATGATTAAGCACCACCTGTCTATTTCTTGACGTCTATGATGTTTATGATCCTCTGTTTTATAATATGCTGTTACTACAAGTGCAATAACATAAGCAAGAATTGGGTTAAAAGAGCCAAAGATTGCAGCACCAGTGCTTCCTAAAACAGCATAAAGCCATTCTGCAAGACTAAGTTCTACAAGCCTCCAGAAGGATGGCTCCTTTTGTGATAGGGTCCCCTTTGTTTCTTTCATTGTCATAGGAACATCATCATATTGACTAAGTGGTCGACTAAAGGTTTGGGAATGTGAACGTTCATTTTTGGGGTCAGATGTCAAAAGAGGGGAAACAGGAGACTCGGGATCAGAAGAGCTCTTTTGTCGCTGTGCAGAATGGACATCAATCTTGGGCAATTCTGGTAGTCTCATCTCAAAACTATCCTGCCTCTGAATTGTTGGTTCCTTATCTGTTGCATCCATGGATACACCATTTTCAATCATTTCTTCGGGGGGTGGGCTAAGAACTTGGGGAGATTCGTGAGAGTTAAAAGTGGAGTCAGTCGGCCTAAACAAGTGGACAGCAGAAACTCTCTGGAGAGATGGTGACTTTGCCATTCTAGGGGATGACGGATCTTGGAAGATGCGGCTTCCAGAAGAATCTTTTTCAATCTGAAGAGCTGAAGTTTCCTTGTAGGTTCTCATTGGCATCCTGAATATAGATTACAGACACAATTAGTTATGTTAATATTCAACTAAGCAGAAATAATATCATGAATGATTTGAAATAGAGGTCATCACATTTAAAGTTCTTACATGTGCATCCTATTCATTTGACAACAAAAATCCAGATACAATTTGTCATATTGATAGGAGCATTAGTTAGCTTATCAACTTTACCTTCGTGGAAGTTTTGTAGCTTCTTCACATTTAAGCAATTCTGCATAAAGCCCATCCAGGTTCATTAATTCTTCATGTGTACCCATTTCAACAAGTTGACCTTCCTCCATTACAGCAATATAATCAGCATTTTTAATAAGACTTAACCGTCTAGCTATTATTATTGTTGATCTGCTCAACATAAGGACATCCAGAGCCTCCTGAACAGATCTTTCAGCTTCAAAATCAAGTCCACCAGTGACTTCATCCAGGAGCAGAATAGATGGATTTGACAGCACAGCCCTAGCAACAGAAAGTTTGATCTTTTGCTCCTCTGTCATCACTAGAGATGCCCTACCAACCTATAATAAAAAAGAATTCTGTTACAAGGCACACAAATTTAATTTCAAGGAACTAATGTGGAAATTTAGGTGGAATACCTGAGTATCATATCCTTTATCCAAAGAGCTGATAAAAGTGTGTGCATGTGCTATTTTAGCAGCTTCTTCAATTTGATCTAAAGAGGCATTTCGTCCATAAGCAATGTTTTCTTTGATGCTCAAACTCAACAAGGCAGGTTCCTGAGTGACTAAACCAATTTGGCTTCTAAGCCACTCCAGCTTTAGATTCTTAATATTTTCACCATCCAAAAGGACTTCTCCTGCAAAAGGGAATAGTAAAGATTAGGGAATACGTGAATGCGAAAAATGCACAATGAGAGTGAAATTAATATGAGACTGATACCTAAGGTAGGATCATAAAATCGCTCCATAAGTGGTATGATACTACTTTTTCCGGAGCCGTTTCTGCCAACAAGTGCTACAGCCTTTTTAGCAGGCACAGTGAGGTAAAAGCCACTCAAAATTGGAATTTCTGGGCGAGACAGATAGCTGAAGTATACATTTCGAAACTCTATGTTTCCTTGAACAGAAGGAAGAATGACTCCTTCATGATTAACTGTGGAGGACGACCGACTTATCATCTCATACAGTCTGTAGGCAGCAATTCTCCCTTGTTCAAAAGAATAGAAGTTTGTTGCAGCTTGATTCAGCCCACTATCAAGCACACGTCAATTCATAAGTACAGTCACAAACTACAGATCAAAAGAATTAGAAGTGATGAAATTTCTTACAGGCCACTTAATATAACAGCAAATAGGGCTGTTATAATCTCTCCTCCATGAGCTTTTCCTTTTGTAACAAGGGACCTTCCCACCCAAAGTTGCAAGGCACAAGAACAGATTGCAAGTCCGTATGTGAAACCAAGCCCAAGCCCTTGAACAAGACTTATCAATATACCATATCTAAGTGTAGCTTGAAGTGAAGTTGCATATGAATATTTTGCCAAGGTTTCATTGGTAAACGAATACAAGGTTCTAACATAAGATACTGCCTGTAGAATGAAACAGAAAAATGTTAAAAATTAAAACAAAAACATATACCAACCAATCAAGATGCAGTGGCCAGCATATAGATGCAAAGTATAATACTAAATTTTATGTTGAATACAAAACTTCAAGAACATTGCCCTGTAGGAACATACGTGAAAAGGACTAATCAAAATCAATATCAATGAGTTTTCTCCATCTCCTACATGGCCACATGATAACATGCAATAGAGGGGTTTTCATCAAGGAAAACCTTGTGGAAAATTTCTTCATGATTCTTAAAGCATCACATCATATTACTCTATTCTAGGAAAAAATGTAGAATTAGAATTGAGTTATGGACAACATAGCCTATAACGTTATTAGAAACATGCATTATAGAGCAGATGGGTGGACATTCATTCCCTTCAAGCAGGATAGTTAAGCCAGACTAGTCAATGAATCAATAATGACACGTAAACACTTAAAGCTGAACTTCTATGAACTAACTAATTTACATGTCTTAATTTTTACCCAGAGATACAACTTGAGCAAAAAATAATTGAACTGTTCAATAAATAAGGAGTTTTGCATGCAAACTCTCGGCAGCAAAGCGAAATGGAGATTAGAATCTGACCTGTTCTGCAATGCTTGCTGCTTCAGCATAAGCATCTTGAATATTTTCCGCAAGTCTATGCAGAAAGATGTTTGATATTCCTCCTGCAGCAACAATTAGTGGACCAGTGGCTAAAGTAATAAGGGCAATCTGCCAACAGTTGACAAATCCAATCACAAGACCACTAAAAAAAGTAGCCATATTATGAATATAGTTTCCAACCTGTCACATCAAATGCATACTTCTATCAGTAATAAAAAAAATTAAAAATTACTCATCTAGAAAAGCTAAAATACAGTAAATACGATGAAATTTATGGAGGCAAATATACTTTTTCACTGAGAGCGGATTGGATGAGCAATACGTCACTTAGTACTTGGCTTACAATGTCTCCATTGTTACCATAAGTATCAAAGAAACTCATGTCTTGATTAAGTAGAACTTGAACATAACTTGACCTAATCACAGCAGTCTGACGTTCCCCAGTAAGTATCCAACATGAGACCTCTGTAACCAAAAAAAAAAATTGAAAAGGTTAAAAGAATTGGCTAAAAAAGAGGCAGCAAAGGTAACAATAATTATATGAATATAGCAGGTGGCACATAGACATAAATAAATGTAAGCTTACCAATCCAAGCAGCAACAAAAACTCCCACAGCGATATAAACAATGGTTAATGCAAGCTGCAGGGATTCCAAAAGAATATTAGATTTGAAAAAAGGACTCCTCGATAAATAATTAATTTCCTTTCTCATCAATGCCATGTCTCAAGGTTAATATTGAAATCATTAATTTCACCCCTATACATCTGGCTGAAATATAAACTTCTGTAAGCAGAATAATATATAAAGGTAATCATTAAGATTATACATTCTCTTCTATTTTTATGATTTCCTATGAAGTATAAACAAATATTTGACTCATATCTAATTCTTCCAACTGATGTTAAATGCTACATCTCTTTCATTCCTTATTTAACAGACTTTTCCATCAGTATTCCTGAATAGTCCCCTCAAAGGTGGATATCAAAGAAAAAAAAATTCTTTCAAAGTGGTGGCAGAAAAGCAGTCTAGCCGAACCTCGAAGCAGCCACAGACCTAATGCCAATCCACTTCAGATAGGAAGGGACAATTAGTGAACTGGCATTAATAACAGGACACTGTCTTCATAATATTACCCTTACCCTGAGACTAAGATTTCCTTGATTTTTTTTAATTGTAAGTGAACTGTGGGACCATTAATGTCACGGTTTAACACACCAATATAACAGTAATCTTCTTATGTCATAAACTCTACAACCTAGATAGTATTTCACTGTTGAATAGGGTGACATTAGTTTTCAAGACATGCAAAGATTAGAAGGCAATCTCCTCAAAATTGGACTTCAATCCTCAAGAAGGACAACTATCTTCTACAAGCCAGCTCCAACACTTAATAGAGGAAAACTTAAAGAACAAACAAGTAAGCAGCACAAATACAACACACACACACAACTCATAGTTAATACTTAATACCGGGAGACATATGATAGATTCACATCAATTCGGAAGATAGACAGACACCTATAAAAGCCTTATGCAAATCAGATAAAAAACAAGATAACTACAATCCGATTAAAGAATATAGCTACTTGCACCTACTACCAAATAAAGCCATCCATTCCATTCTCTATGAGTCCCATGGCTAAAAAGACCAAACAATTCTGCCCGAAATTTCCATGACATCCTCCGTCACATACCACTCGTTAACAAGCATCAACTTAAATAGATGGGCACCGGCATAAGGCTCAACATAATTTTGGGAACAAATGGACAAAGTGGACTCGGCCTCAAATAAGCTTGCCGTCCAACTCTAACAATATTAATATATCATCTTCATCAGATGATTTATTTCCCTAGGGGGAGCTTCCATCATATAAAGATAAGACCAATATCCAGCGCCCTTGTAATCTTACTCATCAGATAACAAAAATTCAAACAACACTTCAGTAAAACAATTTCCAAAAGAAAAAATTGCTTAAAAAACCTTCACACACATCATCACAGTTTAATCCAAGAAAGATATACAGATAAGTACACCACTATCATCGAGAACAGTAAGATCAACAATTTACCCGCCAATAATCCTACATAAATTAGTCATGATAATGCCCATTATGCCAGCACGCATAAAACAGAACAATGGTTCTGGCTTACTCAATGAAACAAGAAGCTCTAAACTCCACTGTAGAACCCAATCAGCATAGCATACAAATTAGGGTTTTATGCAAGAAATGTATAGGTATTTATTTAGAAGTACCTCGGTGAATTTATCAAATTGCACATCAGGAGATTCTTTCTCCGAACCAAGCAGGTGTACAATTTTAGCGAAGTAATGCAAGTAGACAACGAGAGCAGTGCCGTGGGCGGCAGCCGCCAGAGATCCGACGAACATGAGAACCCAGTCGAGGCGGTCGGCACAAGCAAACAGCCTGGAGAAGGGCACGGCCGCCGGAGGAGGCTCCATCTCCTCATTCTCGGCGTCGATCTCCTCCTCCACCTCCACCGGCTCAGCTTCTCCGGTACCCATATCCGTGTACGGGGAGGGAGACTCCGGCGGCTCCGACACTTCAGACACCGGCGTCAGCGGCTGTATGTGCGGTGGAGACCACCCGAATAAACCCCTTGATATCATCATCTTGCTCAAATTGTTTATGTACTATCTACCTTACAAAACTTTTCAATTTTGCCGAAAACCCAGTAAATCAAAACCCTAGACTAGAGCATAGCAACGCAACGCAACTTCTTCCTTGAAGCCCAACTTGGTTTCATGTCACGAAACACAGGCTGAAACAAGATCAGAGAAGATCCAATTCCTCCCCTTCACTTTGTATGATACCAACCGTGGGACGAATTGACTGAGTCAAAGAAGGTGGGCTGAGTTGGTTTTGACTCAGAAAGAGTAGAGGAAAGGAGATTCCGCTTCTTGGTGGATACTCGGGCGATAAAAACGAAGCCGTTTTGGAGAATTTCTTCTCTTCTCCTACAACGTCAAATAGTGTCAAGACAGCGGTCGTCCGACCTCCGGAAGTTTAAAGGGGAAAGTGCAAAAAGCAGTGAAGATCCAGCTGTAGAACTGTGCATCGTTCGTATATCCAGGCAAATTTTATTGTCATGGTAATTCTTAATCGTTGGATACAATTCTTTTTAATTTTAGATAAATAAATTTCATCTCGTTATTTTTATTAAAGGCGTTTTAATGCTAATTTGCTTTGATAATATTGTCTGCCAAATGAAATGATGTTTAAAAAGTTACTATGTTTTCCTAATTTATAATATCACATGTCAGGTTTTGTTTTAATGAATTATTGAATATCTTAATAAAATAATATTATGAATCCTGCAGAGCATTAGTACTCCGTATAACAAATTCATTAACTTTTGTTCCAAAGCCAGCTAATCTTTAACTAAAGTTATTGAATTTGAGATTTTATGTGATAAATAAGTCATTAATTGATTCTAATAAAATAAGATTGCAAATTTTATATAAATTAGTTTTAATAGGGGACTAGTTTGTTTTCAAAAAAAAAAAAATATGGGACTAGTTTGCATTTTTTAAATAGTGTTAATTACAAAGCCACAGTAAAGTCGACACGTAAAACTCTATTTATTACTCCCTTCATTCATCAAATGTAGTCTCATTAGAATGAGTCATAAGTTTTAAGATAAAAGTAGATAAAGTAAGGGTATTATAGGATATTGTGGAGTCCATTGTGAATAAAGTTGATGTCAATTTGAGTAATTATGTGATGGTTGAAGGGTGATTGTTTTCATAAAGTGTATGAGACTACATTTTTTTTTTTGAAACGGCAAAAATTTATTCGTGGGTATCAAGAATACCTCAAAAATATAGCAATGAGTTACATTATGAAAAAATTGAGATGACACTACCTAGCTCAAACATAAAGAAGTTATCTAATCCACTCCTCGAACGAATTCCAATGATTTATCAGTTTATGAGCCTTGAACCATCTAAAAGTAACAAGCTTAATATCCTCTATGATCTTTGCTTCATTGACTTGCTCCCCTTTAAAATTTCGTTTGTTTCTGTTTAGCCAAATGCTCCAAATTGTTTTGTGTCAAATGATTTCCTACACCCGTTCCTTGTTATTCCCCACCAATTCCCTGTGCGTCTTGAGATGGCCCAATCTTGTATGAGACTACATTTAACGAACGAAAAATATAAGACAAATGAGATTACATTTCGTGGACGGAGGAAATAATATATAAGAGAATTATTATATAGGGGATATATTGAAAAGTGATGAACACACTCATCAATTTTCAACCCAAAAAGAAAAAATGCAGTAGTATATTAACTGTGATTTAAATTAAAAAAATATCTATTGTTATACTTTATATTAATAATTAAAAAAAAATCTTTTAAAATCAATGAATTAAATTTAATAATATATTTACTAATCTAATAGTATGATTTAATTCCTCAAATAATTTTTTTTTTAAATTATTAATGTTAAAGATAATAAATACTTACCACATATTTGACATATTTTCATAATTATTTAAAATCAATTTAATCTTGATGACAGATAGATAACACAATACATAATGACATTTAACTCTATTACTATGTAGTGGACTTGTTTCATTACATGATTTTAATTTATTGGTATTGATTGTTTAATTTAAAAGTATTTATGTGACGTTAAAATTACTTTCCACCAACTCAAATAAGATTGTAAACCTTATAAAATTTGATTCATTATAATGTCATAATATTCATTCACTAATATTATTGTTCTTATAAATTAATATCATAACATTTGCCTACACGCTAAATTATGTGAATAAATATTATGTTATTGATTTATTTGGGTGTTCACGACTTCACGGTATGATATAAATTGAATTTTTTAAAATATATATAGTTTACTGTATTTAGGTTATTTTAAAATTTGAGTGTTCGTGTTCTTACCAAAATCGGGTACGGATTGATACATATAGTTTATTTTTTTGGTACAATTCAAAACCAATTTTAAGTTGCAACAGATTATTTCGGAACAGAGAAACTCTAATATATTTTTTTTTTTTACTTTACTTTTTTTTTTTTAATTCACTCGTCCTTTTAAATCACAAAAAATAAAAATAAAAATAAAAATGTTGATGCACATTGCACAAGAATACACACATATCTTCAACCACATACAAGTATATACCCTTCTCATCGAAAAGATACAAAATAATTTATGGCTATAAAATGGTTGAATAGCAACCCCATTAATATGAGGTCTTTTTTAGAAACTAAAAAACAAAGTCGTGAGAATTTGGTTCCAACCATTCAACATAAATTTCATCTTAATTGAAATATTCTCTTAAAATATTCTTAATTTTATCTTTTTAATTTTACATTTTATCATATGATTATTATAATCATATGCATAATTCATATTTACATTTAAATTAAGTTAACTAAATAAAATAAAAATGTTACTAAATTGCATGTTTTCAATTTAAAAAAATTTCATAAATATATATATAAAATTTAAATATTAATTCATTGTATAATTTACTTAAAACAAATCATAAAACAATAAATCACCTAAGCACCTAATTTAAGTTGTCAAGTTTTAAAAACAATTTATAAAACTAAACAAGAAAAGGACAAAATGTTTTGACTTTTGAATTGGTTGCAAATTTGCACAAAAAAGTCATTTGTGTCAATTTGGCACTAGTTTTGGATTTGCATTGGAAAACTTTTTTATGGCAATTACAGTATTTACTTAAGGATTGATGCACTAATAGTTTAAATTTTATAAAATTAAAAAAGCCATACTACCATATAATCGTACTTGAATTTAGTAACATTATTAATTTATAGTACAATTTGACGAATACAAAATAAAATAATAATTTGATTTTAATACATATTTTTCAATATGACACGATTTTATTCAAATTTTTAGTATGTTTAATTCGATAATATTCATATCTATACAAAAGAAAAATGGTACGACTCGATAATATCTAACTAGAAAGACTAAAAAATGACCTAGCAACTCTAGGAGGAAGATATGCAACCACAATTAACTAAATTTAATGAATAATAAGGCATATAATCCAAAATACATAAACAACTAGCAATAAAATTGCCAAAGACAAAATCATCCCTTTTTTGGGGAGGTAACCACACCATTGAACTATTTTTGCATCCACTTCTGTTGTACTCTCTTCAAGTACAAATTTTTTATCCATGGCGTTTCCTGAAACCCAATTGCTTCGATTCATCCTCATCCACCTTATATTTTTCGGAAATAAGCACCGTTCAACAGCTTATGAAACTTCCATGCTCATCAAAAATCACCATCTCAAAACTCATAGACAAATGATCATTTCTCCATTTATCTGTGTCATCTTGCGCTGAGGTCGTGTTAATCTTCTTTGTATTGTTTCAATTTTATCAAATGTCCCGAAGGAACCATTAAAAATTAACAAGAAACCAAGAACGGGGGCAAAATGTAAATATAATTAAGTAAAAGTTAGCAGAGAAAATTGGATTGAAGTGATTTATGAATATCAACAAATAACCATTAAAAAAAATTGATTGATGTGAATCCATTAGGAAACAAAAAAAAAAAAAAAAAACTTTTATTACAGACCATTTATTTCAATCACACAACCTCTTAGAAACAGAACAAAACGCGGCTTCATCACGAATCTGTCTCGAGTTTTGAGACCTTTTACAATGAGCAATCGCCGCCTGAATCGGGCTATCAATCTCCGATCTCGTGCTCATACTCGTCTTACAAACACTCCTATTCAAATTCACAGCTTTCGAATTAGTCGACGCTGCTTTAGGCTTCGACAGCCTTTTAAAAGCCCCGGAAAACGACCTCCGATGCCCCCCTCCTAAATTATTAGTATTCTCTTTTCCTGCTGCACATTTTATCTGTGCATAATTCTTAGCGGCAGCAGAGTGTTCATCGGAGCAACCGGAAGATTTACCGAACAAGGATTTAATATAAGAAGTCCACTTCATCTTTGACGGTTGCTTGATCAGCTTTTTAGGACAAGTTTTCTTGTCCTTATAATCGTAGCCCGAATAGTATTCGGCTAAGTACCGGGTCGGGTCGAGCTCCATGCTGACGTGGCAGGACTCGGAAGGTGAGATGTTGCAGGACTGGAAAGGGGTGTTGGATGAGGGAGTGAAGAGGGGAGTGCTGTAGGGGTCGTCGACGTCGACTTTATGGACGTCGAAGGACGTGGCGTTTTCGAGGATTTTGTGGACCATTTCGAGGCGGGGTGGGAGGTGGAGAGGGAGGAGTTTTCCCATGTAGAAGAGCTCGTCGGCGGGGGAAGTGGTGGTGTGGTCGCGGTCGGAGGAGCTGGAGAAGCTTTGGAATTCGAATTCTTTGTTGGTGGATTGGGAGAAAATGCTGCTGCTGTCAAAAGATGAAGAATGATGATCAACTTCCATGTTGATGTAATCTTCATCTTCTGATGATGAAACGGAAACAGAGTCAAGGTTATGTTCCATTTTGTTCACAATGATTTGTTTGGTTTGGATTCTTGGTTTGTCTCTAGTATATAGTACTAGTATATAAAGGAAAGGGTGGAAAGAAGTTGTGGTTTTGTAATAGGGTGTTGGGTAGTGCTCATAAGTGAATGGAGTTGCTCGTGAGCTCGGTTCAACTCGACTCGTTAAGATTCGAGCTCAATTTGTTCGTATAAAGAAATGAGTTGAGCTTGAACTCGTTAAATATTCGATTTACTAAAGAGCCGGCTAGAACTCAATTTGTTAGACTCGATATAAAAAAATAAATAAATCCATTAGGCTCGTTAAGTTTACGAGTCGTGTCGAGCTCTTTTTTCTATTCGTTAGTCAAAGTCGAAGTTAAAGTACTCAACTAAAATAATAGCTCTAGTATTACAACTATGTGTTTTTCTCTAATTGATTGACTTGAAATAAAAAATTATAAGTTGATAAGTGATTACATTTGTAATACAAAAAGAGGTGTTGAACATTGTCGAACACTTTTGAGGTGCACAATGCACTTGTTTAATTTCACCAAGCAAATTCAAAAGAATAAATGAAATATTATAATTCCTTAATTAAATTAATTTAACTGAAATTAACAAAATGAATGATTCTGATAGTTGTTCTTTATTACCAACCAAACAACAAATTATAAGAAACAAAGTATTTCTCAGTACTCGTTATCATTCATATTCTCAAAAAATCACAAACCAATGGACCCCTAAATATTTTGTGCAATTTCACGAGTGCATCAAGTAATATTTGAGTTTGGGTGTCTGATTGGGTTTGCTTTGCATCTCAAATAATAAGTGATCTAATCATTTTTGTGCAGCTGCTTTAATTTGATCAAGAACCGTCGCTTTGATAATTATAATCACCTGGTATTATGATTTATGTGTAATGTTATTAATGTAGTTCATCAAATTTCACTTGAGTTGAAAGTCTCTGATATCCTCTCCTAAGTTAGGTTCAGAGTATCTGATTTCTCACCTGAATTAGGAGTCGTTTTGTTATTCTCCAATGTTTTATCTTGTGAATTCATATGTGTAAACCAATAAATTTAAACACCTGCAAAAATGTATAAAAGAAGGCGATAAAAATAAGGTAAACATATTTTTATTAAGAATGTGGGGTACAACTCTCGTTGATCTCTTGATTCCACTCTCTAAACATAATTTGATACCGAGGTCTCAGCGACGTATTCCGGATTTTAATTTGACCTACAATTTAGTAGTAGGGAGTTGATGCATGGAATCATTTGTGACTTATTCCATCATACTCAATTTGACCTACAATTTAGTAGTAGGGAGTTGATGGAGTCGTGACTGACTTATTCCATCTGAAACTACTACAATTCTATTTGCACTCTCTTATTTATAAAAGACGAACAACTTAGAGAGCAAGAAAATGATATTCGAAAATCCTAAAAATAAGGAAAGAGATAATCCTCAAATTTTGGAGATATTATTTTATATTCTTATCTCCAAAACTAGGATTTACAATATTAGACACGTTCAAAATTTAATAAAATTCCAGTGTCTACAATATGTTATGTTAAAGTATGAAGTTGATTTGTAAAAAAAATAAAAGATTACACAATATAGAGACTAGAAATTCGGGTATTTTCTAAATAAAAAAGAGAGAAGCAAATTGATGTCTCATTTATAATGACTCATAAAGTTATATTACGATAAACAAAAGATTACATAGTATGCCTTATTCGTAGATAAATAGTGGAGTACCTGATTTAGCTCATCATTTTATTAGGGCGTTTGTCTTTATTATTGGATCGAGACTTCAACTATTGTGAATGATTTTCTCGATAGTTATTTTTCTTGTATAATGTCATCTATATATTATTTACATTGTAATGATGATATTCCTATACACGTTGTATCACTTCAAATAATAAAAAAAAAAAATCAAGATTGAGCAATCTAACTATTTTATCCTTTAATGTACGTATTTTAATTTTGTGTTCCATTTTTTAATACGTGATGAAATCATCATCATTATTGATGAATAAAATACAAAGCTAAAACATAAAGTTATAGTCATAAGCAGCGTCTTGAAATTTAACCTAGAAAGTAACTTAAATGGCAGCAATAAACCAGAATTTAAGGAAAGCAAAAAAATCAACTTCAAATCATTCCAAGCAGAACAGTGTATGTGATATATTAACTGAGCATGCCAATTAATCATTAGTTTAGTATATTGGTATGTTTAATTTAATTCAAATAAAGGCATGAGGAAAAAAAAGAAACATACTTTTATTGGAAACAACTAGTGGTTCATTTGAAAAGAAAGCATAAAGAAATGGATGTCTTTATCTTTTTAAATGGTCGCCAAATTTGTATAACCTTACCTGGTTTTCTGCACCATCACTAATACTTATGGAAGAGCTCACAATGCCCTCATGAGGATTCGACGGTCTAACCCGCTTCACCTAAATTTATTTATTTAAAATCTATGACTATTTAAAACATAATTTCATTTTATACTAAAAAAAATTTATATGAAATATTTTTACACAATAATGTACATTAATATGTACATATGTTTATATAAACACACAATTACTAATATTTATGTATGACAGATTTAAAGACTGGTTAGCGGTACGAGTTCGGTAAAAATCAGTAAACCACGACCCATCCTATACCTGCTCGACCAAAACTAGATCCGGCCCATGTAAAATGGGTTCAATGCCATACCCGCCACATTATATATTCTTCCTACCTAGTAACATGCAAATCACATTAATCAAATTATAAACTTGTTATATAATTAGAGCTATGTTCAATAAATCTTAAATAAGAGATTTAAACTCGTAATTTGAGTTTTATCATTGTTCTTGATTTCTTTCTAGTTGAAGTACCCCTTGAGGAGCTCAACAATCAATCATTTTTAAAAGTAATACTCCACTATAACTCTCCAAAGTAAACCTAAAAAATGTTTCAAAATTATATAACTAAGCCTCTTTCCATAAACTTGACACATAGGGCCAAACAAATATTTACGTGTTATTAGATTAATATAATTATACAATTAAAATAATTATGCTTTGGAGATTGAGAAACCAAATTCAAGCTTACCTACTTCTTTTACTGGATTCCTGGACTAGTTTGTTTACCTTTTTCTTCACTATTATTTTATATATTTTGGTATGTAAAATTAAATAATTCATGTTGAGTTCGTGTGTGTGGCATCTTTATCAAGATTGCTTTCTTAAATTAACTTTATAAGCATTAGCATAAAGAGGCACATTCATGTGTTAATAAAAAGAAAATAATACTGTTGACTTGTTATAAACGTCTGCTAAAACGCACACAGAGACACAAACTATCCGACATTTTTTGGTGGAGGGATATGTCTGCGAAGCTCGAGACTTTTTGGTCCTATCTTCATATTTAATTAATTAATAAGTGTTTTAATTTGTCCTTATAATATTTTTTATTTATGTGCTAGCTTATCATGATATATAACGGTTGTTTAACATTAAATTATTTATGTGGGATTTTTTTACTTAAATTATTATTGTTTGTCGTCCTAGATTGATCAACTTTTGAATTCTTTTGTTAGAAAAATATATCTTTTAATAAATCTAGATAATCGAAATGAGAGATGATAAAACTGTTGATTAATATGTAAATTCAAATATTAACATTGTTTAGTTATATTAGTTAGTTTACACTTTTTAATTGAAACTAGTATTACGTTTTTATACAATGCGTACAAAAAAAATTTATTCTCAAAACAATTATTTCTCAAAATGGGGAGTACTATTAGAAAAATGTTAAGGTTAATCAATTGCTTGATAAGCCAATGTTAAGGTTAATCAAATGCATTCTTCTCGTAATATTTAGTTTAACTATAAAGCACATTATATAAAAAATGTTATTATTTAATTGGTGTTACAAAATTAAAGTAAATTGTTAAGTTCTGTTATAACATGTTTATATCAAGTTAAGTTATCTAAATCTTGCATGCCATATATATACTCCGTAGTAATTAGTACTAACACTTTAGCACATTAGTTGTGCACCGTTCACTTAGGTTGTGTTTGGATTTGGATGGAGGAATTTGATTTGAGAAAATATTTTAAATGAAAAGTTTTGAAAATAGATGGATTTCAAATAACATGGTTTTGGAGAGATTTAAATACTCTCAATTTTAACTAAAAAAATATGCTTAAAATTTTAAATCCATTCATTTCATTTTTAATCCAAACAAGGAGAGTGAATTTGAAATCTATAGATCAAATCCCTCCATCCAAACGAAGTCTTAGTGTAATCTTAACTATAATAAACCAACTCAATAGTTTTTTTAATATTTTTTCATGAATCATTAAAAAAAAGGTTGATAAATATTAGTCGTACATTGAAGAAGTTGTATAATATTATTCAACCTACACATTAATATTTTCTTTTTTCATATTAACAAATGTTTATCATTACACGAATGAGTCAAACTTTAGTCAAATTGAATTAAAATTGCACAAATTTTTCGGTGCACCTGATCCATAGACGGTATAAAAACTTTACTTTATAGATGAGACATAAAAAAAGACATACAATAACTACAACTGTATATTATCTCTAGTTGGCATCATATCGATCAATATCCCCAACTTGCAAAATCCCACACAACTCATGATTTTCATGAAATCAAATTAGTGTTTGAGAAAACCCCAAGATCTTTTCCAACTATGGAAAGAAGTGAACGTAGACCACACATAACCCTATACACCCTAACACAATTTGTGGATTATAACAACCTTTGTGCTCAGATAGCTAACATGTAGACCCTTCAATTTGCGACTTTAGTTCTATTATTGCCTCGGAATGCCGCAGCAATGTATAGTGGGAAAACGCGACTTCACAGAAGCTGAAGAATCGCAATTTCAGACACTCCTTTACAGATTTTAAGTCCACCACTGTTTGCATCCCATTTAAGAAAATTTAGTGGCCACACCATAATAACTATGCCCCTTCAAAGACAAACATAATTATAACTTCTATAACTGATTTTTTTCCATCAATTAATATCTTAGAAGTTACAATGCCCTACAACTGTGCAACCTTAGTGATTCAAATATACTAATAATATTTTTAAAAAGTTGCTTGGATGGAATATGTGAACATTATGGCATTATTTTTATCTCAATATTTCTATATTTGGGCGCACCATTGCACGATGTAATTATTAATATAACATTACTTATTAATTGTATGTATCACCACGTTTATAAACTAATATCGTAACATTTTGAACACATAAATGCGTTGAACTGTGTTGAAAAATGTTGTGATATTAGTTTATAAGCGACTAAACGCAGTGATATCAGTAGATGAGTGATTTAGTATTAAAAATTGCAAGAAGTTGCACCCCTTGAATGGAGTGCACCTTGTACCGGTCATACAACAAAAAAAAAAGGAAGTTTTTTTTAGTAATACTTGCACGCACCAGTTGCACCGTAAAACTAATACAATTTGTAATAGCACACCATTTATTAAATGACACAACTACGCACAAAATATGTGAGCAGTGTGAAAAATGTTATGATATTGGTTTATGGATATAATAATATTACTTTGATGTGTTATTACACATTTAAAAAACTGAATCAGTTGCATGGTGTGAATTCAATCATTTGCCTTATTAATTATTAAGTCTATTTAATTTACTCAAGACTGATGCAGTACAACTGAGTAGAAAGATATATTTGGTCTTGTATTCCTTCTGAGGTGGGTTAATTACCTATAGATTATAATTGGGCCTTTATGGGCCATCTCAACATGATGGGCCACAATTATAATTTGGCGTGGGTTAATAGCCCCTCCAACAAGGGCGCGGCTAAAGGCACCCGGGTTTCCTATGAGTACACTCAGGGGATGAGAACACACACAAATTGAATGAGGACACCCACCTGGAAAATCCAAAATTACCCCTCTCTCCATTAAAACCCTAAACTCATTCTTTCTCTTCTCATTCAACAGGACACCCACCTTCCACCTCCCACCTCCATTTTCGCCACCTCCGGCGCGGCCCACGCCGCCCACCTCCCACCTCCATTTTTGCCACCCCGTCGCGCCACCTTCCCCGTCTCCACCGCCCCTCGTTCGCGGCCGCGCCCACCGCTGAAAGAAGGCGAAGCCATAGCCGCCGCCGATCTGCTTCGTTTGCAAGGTGTGGGCCACCGTCGCGACCCCCTTGAAGAAGACGAAGTCGCCGCCGTCCGACGCCGCGCCTCCCACCGCTGGAAGAAGGCGAAGCCATGGCCGCCGTGAAGAAGACGGCGTTGAGTTTTCCATAGAGGCGACGACTGAGGCGGGTTTCCACGGCGGCGCTCCCTTCTCCCCACAGATGCGGCCGCCGCCCACCCCCTCCTCCCCTTCGCCGCGGCCGTCGTGCTCCTCCCCTCGCCGCCGGCGCCGCTACACAGGTAAGTTTATTCTGAAATTAGAAAAATTAGGGTTTCTTGAAAAAATTAGGGTTTTCTGGGAAAAAAATTAGAATTTTTTTTTAAGTTTGAGAATTATTTTCGAACATAGTGCATTTGTTTTGGAAAAAATTTCGAACAACTTGAGTTTGTTTTGGAAAAAATTTCAAACAAGATGTTAGATTTTTTTTTTCGGACAAATTTAAGTTGTTTTGAAATTTTTTTCGAACATATTGTGTTTGTTTTGAAAACAATTTCGAACAACTTGAGCTTGTTTTGGAAAAAAATTTGAACAAGATGTTCGATCTTTTTTTTCGAACAAATTTGAGTTGTTTTGTAAATTTTTTCGAACATATTGAGTTTGTTTTGAAAAAAATTTCGAACATGTTGAGTTTGTTTTGTAAAAAATTTCGAACACGTTTGTTTTGGAATTTTTTTCGAAAAGTTTGTGTTTTGGATTAATTTTTGTTGCAATTTTGGAGTTTTTTTTGTTGAATGATGGTGGAGGTGGTGGTGAAATAGAATGGGTGGGTGTACTCATCTTAATTTTTTTCATAAATTTTACCCTAGGGGTATATAGGACATTTCACATGTTCTGGAAAATTAAAAAAATGTTTGGTGGGTGTACTCATAGGAAACCCGGGTGCCTTTAGCCTCGCCCCTCCAACAATACTCCCCAAAAGAACATATTACCTATAATACCCTCCTTTCTTAAAAAAAACTCCCTTTCATATATAAATACACTTCATTCTTCCTCCTTTTAAAATTGCCTCCATCCCACCCGCCGTCACACCCCACCACCGCTGGCTGCGCCGCCCTTCTTCTTCTTCTTCCTACAATCCCCTCCCCCCACCACACACACGGGGCCGTTCGCAGGCCACAAGTCTGTGTTTCCGTTCTTTTTCTAAATTATTTTCGAAAATAGTGTATATATTAATTTTAAAAAAAATTCAACAAAATATTGTTGACAATTATGTATTTTTTCGACAAACTATTGGCAAAAGCATACCTTATTGTCTACGTACAAACCAGTGTCGAAAATAATGTTAATCTTCAACACTGGTTTATCGAAAAAATGAGATTATTTTTTTTTAGATTTCTTAGAATTTTTTATTTTTTTTGAATTTCTGAAATTTTTGGTACTGTTTGGTTGGAGGTATTGACGGCCGTCGGAGGTGGCAGTGAGCCGGTGACGGCTGCTACTGTTACAATTAGAGTTAGTTATAAGATTTTAATTTTAAAAAGATGAGTGTATCTATTAAAAAATATTTTACAAGAAGGATAAATTTAATATTTTACATAAATATTTAATTAATAAATGAATGGGAAGAGTGCATTTAACATTGTTGAAGGGGCAAATAACCCATGCCTTATAAATTAATTTATCACGCCTATCTAAATGTGTTGGGCCTTGTTAAGTGTTCCTGTGATATTAACTGAAAATCCAGGCTTTTTCTGAATGTGCTAGGCATTGTAACAAAGTACATATTTATATATCAGAAAACAATATATGAGTGCCTTTGAAAAAAATAAGCTATGAAGGCTAATTCATGTATATCTCATTTGACAATTTGTTTAATTTGTCTCCGTTCATGAAATGTTTTATTGATTTCAAGCTTAATTTTTGAGCCATAATATATGAAGAATATAAATTCAGTTTTAAATAATAAATTGTACTCCCTCCTTTCCGAGAGATTAAAAAAAATACACGGTATAATAAAATAAATAAATACATTAAATGTAATGTGCTTGAAAGATAAAATAATATAATGAAAAATGTAAAAGAGAAAAAAGTTTCTATCAACCAATTATATTTCTCTTTTAATTCTTGTTTAAGAATATTTCACAAGGAGAAATTGATAAATATTAACAAAAAATTGAAAAGTAGTTATTGGAGTGAGCAAATTATAACTTAATCATTAATTCTTCTATATACAGAGTATATAATGAAACGGAAGGGCGCCCTTGGTTACAATGGGAGACTCGATGAGAATTTGTACTTTTTCAAATTTGTAGATGCATGATAAGATCAATATATATATTAGTATGAAGAAAATTGCATCTTAGTAAAATAAAGTACTCAAGATACCATAAGATGTATAAGGGTTAACTCAACAAACAAAAAATATAAGGGTTACCAACTAATAACTCATTACCTCAAATTTCACTAAATCACTCTTACATCTCACCAAATCTCCTTACATTTTATTAAATTACTTAAAATAATCCTCTGTTATTTGTCTCATACCTTCACTCATTTTTAAATTTTTTTTTTTTTTTTAATTTGTGTATCATTGCATGCGATATAATCGTATAATGGAGGGAGTATTAACATGCGCAATTGACATGCACACCACTCTTTAAATTAAATCATTAAATTGACATCCACGCGCGACTCTAACTACGCAATATTATAGTCAACTACTTGACATGCACACCACTCTTCAAAATCAATTCCGAATTTCTTGTTAAGTCATTGACTCGAATTTGAATTTTTATAACACAACTTGGAATTGGAACACAATCTAGTTGGTATATCTGAATAGCGAAATAAATTTGAAAATTCTTGAGAAGGTTGATTAAGGTAAAGATAAACCAATATGTAGGGATAATTTCAAGTAATTGAGTTGTCATATCGTGAATGTACATGTATCATCGAAAAAGCTCTAGTCTAGACAACAGACTGTATACATACTTGTGGTTCATCAGATGTAATAGGTTTTCAATACTCAAATATTTAAAGTAAAATAATAGCACCAACTTTACTTTAAAAAAAAAAAAAAAAAGAATAATTTCAAGTTTCAACATGCCCTCGTCCGACAAATTGGGATAACTCAAGTGGTTAGAGCACCACTACCAAGGCCTTAGGTCCTGGGTTCGAGTTATGGGGAGGGGAAAAAGGGATGGGTATTTAACTTCTAATAAAAAAAAAAAAAAAACATGCCCTCGTCCTGGCCTTATGACCCATGTACTAATATTAGGTCATCCCGAATCGTGCCCGCGGTGAAATGACGGGTTTGGGTATCAATTTTTTTTAGTTAGAATATCATGTTGTATTTCATAATTCATCACTATTATATACTATGTTTTATTAAAAATAAATTACAGTAATAAACATGTTTCTAAAGATTTGCAGTAGATCGTCTCATACCTCATAGTGGGTCGCCCCACTCCGTTGATATATCAATTAACGGGTCCGGGTATACCCGCTCCATTGTGATCCCTATCAATGTGGCAAAAAACTAGGAGTAATACTTTGATGATTTGAGGTGACTCTACTTTTTTTTTTTTTTGAGGAGACTCTACTCCTCATCGAGGAGTGAGCTAAATGTCTAGTTATACGTGCTAGGTCAACTGTCTTAATGAGCAAATTTGGACATTAATTTAAGAAGTCTCACTTGGGACGTCTGATTTAATTGTCCTCAATGTACGAAAAAGTATTATCTTAAGATGCCAAAATTAATAGAATGCCTTCAATTTACTAAATTAATCCCTACAATTACACGTTAAGTAAAATAATATTCCCAATAATAGTCAAACATATGAGTGGGGTGGTCTCCCTAACAAATTGAAGCCAATTAAATATGATTGGGTGTGAGATCACGTTATCTAGTTTATTGATGAGTATAATGTTAAAAAAAATCAAAATAAAAAATCAAAATTTCATAAAAATGAGAACGATATGTGTTAAAAATTCAATAAATTGAGTTTAACATAAAAGTGAACTGAGCTAAGTCATTAAGAGAATGTTTGTTTTGAGATTTTGAGAATCTAAATTTCAAAATTCTATGTTTTTTATGTTTTGTATTTTTTTAGTGATTTAAGTAGGATATAATTTAACTTTATAGTATACAATATAGATATTTATATAGGTTTTATGCATCTGGTTTGTATGTATTTATATGGTTGACTTTGGTAGTATTTATGTTTACTTTGGTAGTATTTATAGATATTTGTAATGTATAGTATTTTAAAATTTTGAATCTAAATTTCAAATTGAAACATGGATAAAATTTCAAAATCTTTTAAGTCCGAATTCACTAGTGTTTTTTTCGTAATAGAGAATTCCAAAGGGACATTGCTTGCGGGTTCAATGCTGCATAACTCTATATATTAAACCTTGGTTCATCTTCTTCACCTTATTATAATTCCCTCCATTCAACCAGCTTCTGATGTACATCGGCAACGATACTCCGGTGCAGCAACTGAGCAACAATGGAACCATCCCTTTCGTTCTCTCTTTCACTAATCTCACATACAACGTCAAAATCCGCCGCAAATTCAGCCGAAGCCCCGCCGTTGACCCGATCACCGGCGAACCGGTTCTGTCCGGTAGCAAAACCGTCCTCGATGACATTTCCGGCACGGCACGTGACAGCGAAATCATGGCCGTGCTGGGCGCTTCAGGATCGGGAAAGTCGACTCTAATCGACGCACTCGCGAATCGAATCGCGAAAGGAAGCATCAAGGGCGAAATCAAACTCAACGGCGAGCAATTAAATTCAAAATTGTTGAAAGTCATATCAGCGTATGTAATGCAGGACGATCTCCTATTCCCCATGTTAACCGTCGAAGAAACACTCATGTTCGCAGCAGAGTTTCGCCTCCCGCGAACTCTCACCAAATCAATGAAGAAACACCGCGTGCAAAACTTAATCGATCAGCTCGGGCTGCGGAACGCAGCCCGAACAGTAATCGGAGACGAAGGCCACCGCGGCATCTCCGGTGGAGAACGGCGGCGCGTGTCTATCGGAACCGACATAATTCACGATCCGATCTTACTGTTCCTCGATGAACCGACATCCGGCCTCGATTCCACTAGCGCTTTTATGGTGGTGAAGGTGTTACAGAGAATTGCAAGGAGTGGCAGTGTGGTAATTATGTCAATTCATCAGCCTAGTTCCAGAATTTTGGGACTAATAGACCGAATGCTCTTCTTATCACGAGGTCAAATTATCTTCAATGGACCTCCTTCAAATCTCCCGCTCTTCTTCTCCGATTTCGGGCATTCAATACCCGAAGACGAGAGTCAAACGGAATTCGCCATCGATCTGATTCGTCAGCTCGAAGGCTCCCCTGGCGGAACACAAAGCCTAGTCGAATTCTACAAGTCATGGCAAGTTTTAAACAGAGGCGATTCAATTTCAGAAAACAGGACAAATTTGCCACTCAAAGAAGCAATAAGATGGAGCGTTTCTCGGGGAAAGCTAGTTTCGGGCGGTGGCATTACCGGCCCTGCATCAATGGTTCCAACGTTCGCCAACTCTCTATGGACAGAAGTAGCAGTGCTATCGAAACGATCATTCATCAACTCGCGGCGGATGCCAGAAATTTTCAGCATCCGTCTCATCGTCATATTAACCACCGGTTTCATCCTCGCCACAGTTTTCTGGAAGCTCAATGAATCCCCCAAAGGAGTTCAGGAACGGTTAGGTTTCTTCGTCTTCGCCATGTCCACGTTGTTCTACTCGTGCTCAGACGCACTGCCCGTCTTTCTACAAGAGAGGTATACTATAATATAACAGTCTCTTATTATTGTTTTTCTAGCTAAAAGTTTTTGTGATAGAAATTTGACTCTCTATAAAAATCAATTACTGTCACTAAAGCTCAATTATTTTCACAAAATGTCATGATATTGTGATGTACAAACAGGTACATCTACATGAGAGAAACGGCTTACAACGCGTATAGAAGATCCTCATACGTGTTATCGGACACACTAACTTCAATTCCAACTCAGCTATTGGTGTGCATTGGGTTCGCGGCGGTAACTTTCTGGACGGTAGGACTTGAGGGGAGCTTCCTCTTCTATTTCCTGATAATTTTAGCCTCGTTCTGGACGGGATCATCATTCGTGACATTCCTCTCGGGCGTGGTTCCACACGTGATGATCGGATACGTAATCATCGTGGCCGTGCTAGCTTACTTCCTTCTGTTCAGCGGTTTCATCATCACCCGTGATCGGATTCCGCCCTACTGGATTTGGTTCCACTACATGTCGCTGATGAAGTATCCGTACGAGGCGCTTATGCACAACGAATTCGGAGATCCAACAAAGTGTTTTGTTAGAGGGATTCAGGTTTTCGATGGTACGATGATTGACGCGGTGCCGGAGGCTATGAAGGAGAAGCTTCTAGAGGCCATTAGCGGGACGTTGGGGATGACGATTGGGAGAGACACGTGTGTGACGACGGGGCCGGATATATTGAAGCAGAAAGGGGTGAATGGCCTGAGTAAGTGGAATTGTCTGTGGGTGACGGTCGCTTCGGGTGTGTTTTTCAGGATTCTCTTCTATATTGTTCTGTTAATCGGAACCAAGAACAAGAGAAGTTGATGAATGAATGCAGGCCTTATCTCAATGTGTTGGGCCTTATTAATATTAGCTCTAATAGGGATAATTTAGAATTATAAATTGATTGTGTAGATATTTTCTCTTATTTAGATTTATTTTATGTTGACCAAATCTTCCCACAATTATGGGAGTTTGTTTGTAATCTCACTTGTATATATATATGAATATACACGCTCACAGCAGTGATTTTCTCTCAATTCTTTCTTTATGTGTTATTCACATTCTGTCATGGTATCAACCTTATAACCGATCCAAACCCTAATTCTTTCTTCCGCAATTTAATCTATTTCCTTTCTTCTTCGCCGGAAACAGTCTCTTCTCCTCCATCCAGCGCCTGTTCCTTCTCGGTGAGTGATATCAAAGGACCGGTACCCTCCTTTCTTCTCTCGATCGACAAGATGTCCACATCTTCTGCCATCGATCCCCTTCCGGTGACCACTATGATCAATATGATGCAAATAAAACTTGACTCGTCCACGTATCTTATGTGGTGTCGTCAAACGATTCACATGGCCGAATGCTACATCTCCATCTCCTCCCTCCACCATTCCACCTGTTACGCCTGCTGGTGCGCCCGCTACTGCTGCTACTGCCGAACCGACTCTGAATCCGGAATATCAGACATGGCGTTTGAAGGACAAACGTTTGCTCAGTGTTCTGTTTACCTCCCTCTCTCCCGATGCAGCGTCTGAAGTTATTGATTGCACATCTGCACATCAAGCGTGGGAGGCACTTGAATCTGTGTATGCTTCTACTTCTCGCTCACATCAACTACGTGAGGAGTTATTATCTCTTAGACGCGACGACTTATCCGTGGAAGATTATGGGCGAAAATTCAAACACCTTTGTGATCAGTTACATGCTATTGGTCGCCCGATTGACTCCTCTGATAAAAGCCATTGGTTCCTTCGTGGATTGGGAATCCAGTTTGCGGGTTTCGCCGATACCCGTATGGCCATCTCTCCGATCCCGGCGTTTCGGGATCTCTTGCATTAGGCGGTGCAATTTGACATGATGTTACGATCCATGGAGGGTCCCTCTCCTACGCCTGCTGCTTTCTCTGTTGTTCGCGATGGGCCTTCACAATCGAGTAATCCCCGGCAGCCTATTCGTTCGCAAAACCGCAGCCAATAGCAGCCCCAACACTCCTCTCTCTCTTCTGGTTTTTCTGGAGGTAATGGACATTCTGGTGGTAATGGAAATTCTGGCAGGAGGGATGGCAACTCTACTGGTGGTGGATTTCATCGACCTCTTAGGTGTCAGTTGTGTCGTGGGGAACACTACGCCGATAAATGCTCCAAATATCTGAATGCTCTTAATTCCAACTCCGCTGCACACCTTGCTCAGGCATTTACTTCAACATGCAATGTCTCGGATCCCACACCTGACTAGTATCTCGATTCGGGCGCCTCAGCACATATGACGAACCAGTTATCCGCTCTTGACACTCATGAGTCCTATTCTGGTAACGATTCTGTTATAGTTGGTAATGGTAATGTTTTGAATATTTCACATATTGGTAACACTAATTTATCTGAGGATGTTAAGTTGTTAGATGTGCTTGTCGTACCCCATATTACCAAGAATTTACTGTCTATCAGCAAATTAACTACGGATTATCCTGTCGATGTCATATTTTCTGATAAGTTCTTTGCGATTCAGAATCGGGTCACAAAGAAAATCCTGGCTCAGGGAAGGTGTAATCAGGGGCTTTATCTGCTTGATCGGGGTATTCCAGCTTTGGTTGCAGCGATTCGGGTCAAGAGGTTGAAAGCGAGTTTTGATTTATGGCATTTACGTTTGGGGTATGTCCCGTTTTCAGTTATTTCATTATTAAATAAACAGGGTTGTTTATCTGTTACTTCAGTTTTACCAAACCCTAGTCTTTGTGGATCTTGCCAGTTGGCAAAGAGTAAACGTTTACCTTTTTCGTTGAATGAAAAACGTTCTACTGCTGTTCTTGATTTAATCCATTGTGATTTATGGGGTCCTGCGCCTGTTTCTACTTCTGATGGTTTTAGGTACTATGTCGCCTTTGTTGATGACTTTTCTCGCTTCTCATGGATATACCCGTTGCGTGCTAAATCGGATTTCTATGATGTCTTTGTTCGTTTTCATGCCTTTGTCGGCAATCAATTTTCTCGAACTGTAAAGATATTTCAATCTGATGGTGGAACTGAGTTTTTGAATGGGAAGGTTCGTGATTTTATGCACTTACATGGTATTCATCATCGAACTTCGTGTCCTTATACCCCACAGTAAAATGGCAGAGTTGAACGTAAACATCGTCATATCTCTGAGACTGGCCTATCCATGCTCATGCTCCCACCTCTCTATGGTTTGATTCCTTTGCTACTGCCGTGTATGTCATAAATAGGCTTCCGTCTGTCGTTCTCGATAACTCTTCTCCATTTCAGGTATTATTTGGATATTCCTCCAGTTACGATACTTTCAAGCCTTTTGGCTGTCGTGTGTATCCTTATCTTCAGGATTTTACTGCACATAAGTTGGAACCTCGTAGTCGACTGTGTATTTTCCTTGGGTATAGCAGTGTTCAGAAGGGTTTTCGTTGTTTTGATCCGGAGTCTTCTCGAGTCTTTATCACTCGACATGCTCAGTTTGATGAGCTCTACTTTCCCTTCTCACGGGCCACATCTCTCACGAAGGTTACTGACTTGGATATCTCCACATTTCTTGATATCGCGTCTGATTCTTCTCTGGCTCCTGCATCGGCACCTATCCGTCCTCCACACCGCTTCTCTGTTGATCACGATACTCGTTCATCATCGTTGCTTCCTGATGACCCTATTATACAGACACCTCCGTCAAATCCCGTTGATCCTGTTATTCCCATTGACGGCACACATACTCCACCTCCGTCACCTGATCCTGTTGTTCATCCTCCGACTTCGACGTTGTCTGTTCACCCTATGACTACTCGAGCCCGTGCAGGTATATTCAAGCCCCGTTATCCAGTTGATTTGGCTTCTTCTGCTCTTCTATCGGCTCTCATCGCCACCTCTGAGCCCCGTGGTTTCAAGTCTGCCGTTTAACATCCTCATTGGCTTGCCGCTATGCAAGAAGAGATTGACGCCCTTCGTTCAAACTCCACTTAGGATTTGGTGCCTCGTCCCTCTGGTACTAACATTGTTGGTTCAAAGTGGGTGTTTCGTACGAAGTTTCTTGCTGATGGGTCGATCGATCGTCACAAAGCTCGTTTAGTGGCACAGGGGTTTACTCAGGTTCCTGGTACTGATTTTCACCATACTTTCAGTCCTGTTGTGAAGGCGGCTACGGTTCAGATTGTTTTGGCTCTCTCTGTTCGGCAAGGTTGGCCTCTTCATCAGCTTGATGTCAAGAATGCCTTCCTCAATGCGGTTCTTCAAAAACCTGTCTTCATGGCTCAGCCCCCTGGCTTTGTTGATCCTCGTTATCCAGATCATGTTTGTCGTCTGAAGAAGGCTTTGTATGGTCTTCATCGGGCTCCTCTTGCCTGGTACCAGCGTTTCAGTTCGTTTCTCTTCGGCTTGGGTTTCTCTCAGAGTCGTTCTGATTCATCTCTTTTTTATCTTCATCAGGGTAACTCTATTATTTACCTCCTCTTGTATGTTGATGATATTATTGTTACAAGCAATGAGTGATACACGTGTTATGCAACACTAAAATAAACAACCGCAAGTGTACGGTGTCTATCGTAGCGTGATAAGCACGAGGTCGATCCCACGAGGAGGTTAAGCGTAAAAGGGTAGTTTGCTAGTCGAGTTCTAAGTAGACGTGATCGAATAGATTGAGTGTTGAATTACCCCTAAGATTGCCTAACTATGTGTCACAAATAGACAACTAAAGAGTAATTATAAAATCGATCAACTAATCATGCAAAGTAAGAAAACGAAAGTAAAAACGGATGAAAACTCAAAGAGAAAAGGTGGGTTCCAAGGCAATTGTAATTCTTAGATGTCCGTTTATGAATGTTGTCTCGTTTAAAGGGCCATTAAGGTTATCCCGTATAAGGTGATCACACAAAAAGAACTAATCGATCTCCCGATACAAATTAATCCAAAGACGCAATGTAATATAAGCTCGTATGTCTACATCACAAACATTACACCATCTAAAATAGCTCCTAAGATCATTCGATTCCCTCTCCGATAATTAATCCTCTCCCGAGATCATAATAATACCGGGTTGCATATTCGCATACGATTAAATGGAATAAATCTCCTGATACTACCCCAATTAACAATAAATCAAGTAAATCATTATGGCCACTAACAACATGCTTTACAATGAATAATTGAATATGAAAATACGAGATAAACACCAATTAAAGCAAGAAATTACTCATAAACATCAATCCAAGTCTTACAATGCCTTAGAACCACAAAGTTGTTCAAATTACAAAATCCAAATGAAATAACTAAATAAAAAGAAAGGGAAAGAGAAAGCTTAGTCTAGAATGTGGTAGGGAATGGAATTCCCAAGCTAATGCCTCTTCTCTTCCTTGATTTGGTGAAGAGATGAAGAAGTTATGGCCAAAACACCTCCAAATATGTGTAACTATGTGTGGATTGGGGGAGGTTGTCTTGGGTTTCAAGAATGAGGCCTTATATAGTGTTGGGGTAGGGTTTAAGGATGAAAATTGCACTTAAGTCCTTGGAAATTGGACAAAATATGCAAAAGGCACCGAGAGCAGGGGTGACTCGGCCGAGTGAGACAGCTCGGCCGAGTTGGGGTGTTAAAATCGTGGCCAAAATCTTCAGGGCTCGGCCGAGTTGCCCCACTCGGCCGAGTGCAATTGATTCCAGCGTCCAAACTTTGTTCAGCAGCTCGGCCGGATCAGCTAGCTCGGCCGGATTGTCTCTCCAATCTTTTCCTCGCACTCGGCCGGATCAGCTAGCTCGGCCGGATGGAAGTTGATTCCAGAATCTGCCTTGATCAGGGGCTCGGCCGAGTTGGCTAGCTCGGCCGAGTTGCTGGGCACTCCAAACTTGTTTCGTGCATATCTTTCGCCTCGGTTGTCCGATTGTCTCGATTCTTTAGGCTATTCCACTCCGATTTTCGAGACGAATCCAACCGTGCACTCCTCTTCCTGATCCAGTGAGGTATGGTTGGTGTTTTGCTCCAAATTTCATCGTATTTCCTACAAAATCGACAAAACACAACCTTTCTCTCATTTCGGCTTAAACAATCATATTCCATGCATAAATCAATGAAATCCACATCAAAAAACGCTTCACATGTGCCTCTAAAACGTGTAAATTCCACCCGAATCAATGAGCAGGCCGCTCTTCGTCGCTTTATTCATCGCACTGGTGATGAATTTGCTATCAAGGATCTTGGTTCCTTGAGCTATTTTCTTGGCCTTGAAGTTTCCTCCACTAATACTGGCTTGTTTGTTGGGCAACCTAAATACGCGCTTGACATTCTTCAGCGTGCGGAATTGATGGATGCAAAACCTGTCTCGACTCCTTTGGCAACGGGTGAGTCACTTGTCAGCACTGGCCCTATTTTCAAGGATCCTACTTTGTACAGATCTCTAGTTGGTGCATTGCAGTATTTGACCATCACTAGACCAGCTCTGTCTTATGTTGTTAGTTTTGTGAGTCAGTTTCTTCAATCACCTACTAAAGATCATTTTTTGGCGGTTAAGCGTATTCTTCGCTATGTGAAAGGGACAATTCATTTTGGCCTCTCCTTCACTAACCGCTCAGACTCTTCTGTTCTGGGTTATTCTGATGCAGACTGGGCTCGTTGTGTTGAGACTTGTCGTTCGACATATGGGTACTCGATTTTTCTTGGGGGCAATCTTGTTTTCTGGAGTGCTAAGAAACAACCAACCGTTTCTCGCTCTAGCTGTGATACTTTCTTTATGTGTTATTCACATTCTGTCAAGCTCAAAGGGTATGGCAATCTCCACCTCCGACTTGTTTAAATGCACTTTCCCACGAACTTGATTAGTTTAATAATCATGTAAAAATCCTAAAATACCCTTGAAGTAAAATTATACTACTAAATTGCATCCCCACCACTAACTACACTTTTAGTTCAATCTTTAAACCCTAATCCTAATTGATGCAGCTGCCGTCAAATAAAAAAAAACTTTAATATCGACAAGAAGGTATACTATCAACACTAGTTTGTCGAAATTTATAAAAAGACAACCATTTTAGGTCAACCATATACACTCTCGTAAATAAATTGTTGTCAACAAGAGTGTATATGGTCAAACTAAAATGGTTGAAAATAAAAATTAAAAATAAAATTTGATCAAGTGGTGGCGGGTTGAACAAATTTGGGGTGAGAAATGAAGTGAGAGCAATGAGTCTTAGGTTATAATTTAGGTTTGGGGGAGTGTGGTTAGTAAAAACTTTTTGTAAAAAAAGGGTATTTAAAATAATTTGTGGTGCGTGCATCTATTCTAATTAAATTTGTTGGGGGAGTTCATTAATCAGGGATGTGCACTTAAACGGGTTGGACGTACAGATAGCCGTATCTAGCTGAAAATGTAGGCCTTCAGTTTATTAATTTAGTAAGAATGTATAAAGTGGGTACGGCTACTTGCACCTCCAACTTTATTAAGGACATCCCCTTCAGTTTATTAATTTAGTAATGGTGTAAAAAACTTAAAATATCACTTCTAACTACACCCCTCTTTCAAAATTTAAACCCTAGCCTAAATTGCCACCATCGCCACCTTCATTTTCGACCGCCACCTTCATTTCCGACCGCCGTCGTCACTACCACAAAAAAAAAAATCAAAGAAATAAAAAAAAAAAAAACTTTCGACAAACCAATGTGAAACATATACACTTTAGTCGATAACATTTTATCAACGAAAATGCATATTTTCAAATCTGATTTATCGAAAATAAATAAATAAATAAACGAACATACATGTGGGGATGGTGCACACTCATAGGCTGGGAGTCTTGGGTGGGTGGAAGGGAGATTTTTTTTATCTTCTTACGGGAAGCAGTGGGAGGGATGGTCGCGACAGGCTCCGGCAGGACGGCGGCGACACGACTGTAGGGGGTAGGGAGAAATGGTGGAGGAGATTTTTTTTTTTTGAAGTGACAAATTGTAAGGTAGAGAAAATGAGGAAGGAAAACGATGAAATTATGTTTTTTTGGAGTAGGGTGTAGTTAGTAAGTTATTTTTGAGAGAAAAAGGTAATTTAAACAATTTACGGGGTGCGCATATAGTATTCTTTTATTTAGGAGGGAGTGAGGTTAATAAAGATGGAGGTGCAAATAGCAGTTATAAATCAGAAAACAAGATAATGTATTGGGCCTTGTAAAAAAGTACAGTTATAAATAGGGTTGAGGTATATACCCCTCCATCTTTGTTTAATGCACTCCCCCTTCCATTTATTAATTCAAAAATATATATGAAATACCATATTTACCCTTTAATAAAATGTATAGATACATACACCCCCATTAACCCTAATTACTTCATCTTCCCCAACCTCTCTACCGCCTCTCTTCTATCCTCCCTTTTTTTTTTCGTTTTTCTACACTCCCCCTTGCCGGCGCTCTCCCCCTCCCCCCTCGCCGGCGATCTACCCCTCCCCCCTCGCCGGCGCACTCCCCCTCCCCCCTCGCCGGCGCACTCCCCCTTCCCCATCGCTGTCGCACTCCCCCCTCCCACTCGCCTCGTGCACTGCCGCTCTGCTCTTTTTTTTAAAAAAATCTGTAACAAGCGGCGGCGCCGCCCCTCTCGCCTAGCGACGCCGCCGTCCTCCTCCTTCGCCTCTAGCCGTCGCAGCCCGACGGCGTTCGCCCCCAGCAGTCGCGTCCCGCCAGCGCTCGCCCCCAACCGTCGCCGACGAAAAACAGGTTTGTTTTTTTTTTTTTTTTTTTTTTACCGACCATTATTGGTCGCTCAAGAACACTCTCGTCGATGATAGGTTGTCGATCAGAGTGTTTTTGAGCGATCAATAATAGTCGAAAATTTCAATTTTTAATTTTTTTTTTTTAATTTTCTTTCGAAATTTGGTCGACAAACCAGTGTCGACCAAAGTGTTTTTGGGCGACAAACCAGTGTCGATCGGAGTGTTTTTGGGCGATAAACCAGTGTCGACCGTAGTGTTTTTGATTGACTCTGGTTTGTTAAAAATACTAAGATTTTTTTTTAAAATTTTATTTGAGGCGGTGGTTATGGTGTCGATTTGAGTGTTATTGCTATTTTATTTTATCAAACATGTTCATTTTTGTGGGTGTTAGAATTTGTTTGTGGTTGTGGTGGTGGTGGCGGCGGTGAAATTCTAGGGTTAAGGTATTTAGGGTGCAGTGCAACGGAGATGGGGAGTGCAGAAAAAGAAAAAAAAATGGGGAGGGAAGAGAGAGGCGGCGAAAAGAAGTTTGGGAAGAAGATGAAATTTGGGTTATAGGGGGTGTATGTATCTATAACATTTATTAAAGGGGTAAATATGGTATTTCATATATATTTTTGAATTAATAAATAAAAGGGGGAGTGTATTAAACAAAGCTGGAGGGGTATATACCCCAACCCTTATAAATAGAAAACAATGTATGAATGTTTTAAAAAAAAGTTATGAAGGTGTCACGTGAATATGTCAGAGCTACAGGCTCTATTGTCGCCGTCGATCGGTCCGGTGTTCCCCTGTTTTTTTCTGTGTTAACTTCTTCTCTTTTGATCCCCCCTCCCCTTCTTTTTTCTTTGATACCGGTCTTCTCTTCTCCCCCAAAACTGTGAATCACCGTGATAGTGTGGCTCTCCCCTTCTTGTTGTCTTATTTTTTTTGCAGGTTTTCACAAATCTGATCGAATATCAATCATCTCAACCCGAGTCGGCTCGATGTCGTATTCGGAGGACGCGGGTGAAGAAATATTGGACTTAGGAAGGATTGAGGGATCAAATCGGGCTGCAAGGAAACCGATCTGTTTGGTGGGTCGATTATGCACGGAGAGACCATATAATATATACGCCCTGATGGATGTTATGCTCAAAGCCTTCAAATCTCGCACCAAAGTTACGGCTAGAGAGTGGGGCAAAAAACTATTGATATTTTCTTTCACTGATACGAAGGATCGCGAATGGGTCCTCCAAAATCAACCGTGGCATTTCGAGGGGTCCCTTTTTGCAGTATCAGCCCTTGAGGGGTCCGAACAACCGTCCACTGTCACGATTACTAAGGCATCTTTCTGGATTATAATCTATGATTTACCACTAGCATATCACACAGAGCCGGTACTGATCTCGGTGGCTAAAAAAGTTGGGTGTCTGGAGGTGTATGAAGTCCCAAATGAGAACAATATTGGAAACTATATCCGATTCAAATCTGAAATTGACATCACAAAGCCACTCCGTACGGGGCTAAAAGTTCGTGAAGGTGGGGAGGAACTATGGCTTCCAATGAAGTACGAATCTCTACCGATATATTGCTTCTGTTGTGGACTGGTGGGGCACAATTTTAGAATGTGTGATGAATACGACAGAAACGAATGCCCTAACCCGACTGATATGGAGTTTGGCCCCGCGATTAAAGCATCACCAGTGAAGAGGATAAGAGGTGTTAAAGTTGAATGCAAATCTGTTGGCAGAGCCCGATCACTTTCATTTGGCTCAAATAATTGGAATACTGAAGGAGGAGGCACCTCCACAGGCATGGTTGCACGAACACTGGAAAGCCAGAGCAATAAGGACAACCCACCAAACCACTTCTTACCCCCATCCACCCTATCACATCCCCCAGCTGAACACACACCCCTGAAACAACCAATACCAACCTATCCCAACACAAATTCAGATAACCCCAAACACACTCCCATACCCACTACCAGAATTTTCTCCAATATCCAAATGCGCTCACGGAGCAACCTTCAATCCAAACCCCATCGGAAAACCCCATAGTCGATGTAATAACCAATCACTTTGGTGAATCGATATCGGTAACCACCACCAAACAACCACCAGCCTCTAAACAATCCACACGTCCCCTGAAACTCAACCATGACTCCTCCCCAACCCTTACACCAAACAACACCCCATCTGATACCCCCATAACTACTGATCCACATAACCCACCATCAAACCAGGAACCAAATAACCTATCCAACCCAAAGAAAACCACGTGGAAGCGGAATGCTAGAAATAAGGGAAGAGAATACAGTGCTGAAATTCAAGAAGGGCAATATTCTGCGGTAAATAGATCTTCGGAAGAAGTGCTGGATATAATGGAGATTGATGAAGGCCAATCTGCCCCAAAGAAACTCAGAAACGAGCCTGGAAATAATACTGAGGGTGATGAGAATGAGTCAACCAATCCACAAACGGCGGTGAGTGCAAGGATGCACCACTGCCGAGCCCAATGAGTTGTATAGGATGGAACTGCCGGGGGCTTGGGAACCCCCGGAAAGTTCCGGTGCTTAAAAGAGAAATCAAGCTGAAGTGCCCCACGTTCATATTTTTGTCTGAAACTAAACTTTTAGCAAGAGAGTTGAACCTCATAAAATTAAAGTTAGGCTTTGACTCATGCTTTGGTGTAGATTGTGCACGGGAGGGAGGTGGCAGACGGGGTGGCTTGGCGCTCATGTGGAATAAAGAGGAAAGTGTGGAGCTGCTCACTTACTCCCAGAATCATATTGATGCATTGATAGGTGAGAATGGAGACGGAACGCAGTGGAGGTTTACGGGTATTTATGGCTGGCCTGAGGAAAACCTCAAGTGGAAAACGTGGGGTATAATGTAGAGAGCTTCCATGGCTTTGTCTTGGTGACTTTAACGAAATCCTGTTCAACTACGAAAAGAGAGGGGGCACTATCAGAAGGGAGCCCAAAATGATGGACTTCAAAAACTGCATGGACAGAAATGGCTTGACAGACCTAGGCTACCAAGGGAACCCTTTTACTTGGTCAAATCAACAGATGGGCTTTGACAACATCCAGGAAAGATTAGATAGAGGGATAGCTAATGCCAGTTGGACGTCTCTGTTTCCAGATTATGAGGTTACCAATTTACACAGAGTCCTTTCGGATCACTCACCAATACATGTCCGATGGGCACCAAAAAATGTAGACTCTGGGACACGGAGAAAAGAGAAGCTGTTTAGATTTGAAGAAAGGTGGCTTCAAGAAGAGGGTTGTGTGGATGTGATTGAACATGCCTGGGTATCTGGGAGGGATCCATCAATTGAAGGAGTATTGGAAAAGATTAATGCATGCAGCCTATCTTTACAGGCCTGGGATTCCATTGTTTTTGATGACATTCCAAAAGAAATAGAGAAACAATCCAAGGAATTAGCTAGGTTACAATCGGCAGCACCTACCGCCACCAACCTTGAAAAAGCCAAAACTCTCGAGAACAGGGTGGCGGCTTTACTGCGAAAGGAGGAACTATTTTGGCACCAGAGGTCCAGAATTACTTGGATGAGAGACGGAGACTGAAACACAAAATACTTCCATCGAACTGCTTCAGGAAGAAAAAAGAGAAATTCGATTAAGAAGATTAAGGACGGTGAAGGCCGTGAATGGACGAAGATGGAGGATTTAGAGAGGGTGTTCAAAGAATACTTCATGGGCTTGTTCTCGGGTAATGAGATGATTGATATGAGTGAAGCTGTGGAAGCTGTGGAACGGAAGGTGACAATCGATATGGAGGCGACCCTATCACAACCGTTCACGAGGGAAGAGATTACTACGACACTTTTTCAAATGTTCCCCTCTAAATCACCGGGCCCTGATGGTATGTGTGCTCTCTTTTATCAAAAATTTTGGAATATTGTTGGTTATGATATTATTAATTATTCTTTGAGTGTCTTGAATGCTGGTCTTAGTCCTGCTCCGCTGAACCACACCTTTCTCGCCCTTATCCCCAAAAAGAAAACCCCGATAACCCCAATGGATTTTCGCCCGATAAGCCTTTGCAACGTTACTTTGAAGATCATTATCAAGGCCATAGCAAACCGCCTAAAACCCCTACTCCCTGACATCATTGATCCTAGCCAATCGGCCTTTGTTCCGGGAAGGCTCATCACTGATAACGCCATCTTAGCCTACGAAATCTTCCACCACTTGAAAACAAACACTACTGTTAAGGTATCCTTTGCCTTCAAACTTGATATGAGTAAAGCCTATGATAGAGTTGAGTGGGATTTCTTGGAATGTGTAATGCTCAAGATAGGTTTTCCACCCAATATTGTGAGAGTCATCATGAGTTGTGTAAGGACAGTCTCATTCGCTGTCCTCATCAACGGAACCCCCTCCGATACTTTCTATCCTTCACGGGGCCTCCGACAAGGGGACCCCCTCTCACCCTTTTTATTCTTGCTGTGTGCTGAAGCCCTTTCAGGTCTATTCCGAAAAGCAGTAAACGAATGTAGTTTCCATGGCGTACGTATTTGCAGATCAGCCCCACCAATTTCACACTTGTTGTTCGCAGATGATAGCCTCATCTTCGGGCGTGCAACGGAGGCAGAGGTGGGTGTGATGAAACGAGCATTGGACGTATATGAGAGGGCCTCGGGTCAATGCATTAACCTTACAAAATCTGATATCAGTTTTAGTGGAGGGGTTCCAGCAGCCCACAGTCTACATTTGGCTGGACTTCTGGGGGTGAATCAGGTTGCCAAGCATGACACATACCTTGGCATCCCAACCAACTTGGGGAGATCTAAACGAAACGTGTTTGAGGCCTTGGTGAATAGGATTGAAAAGAAACTAAAAGATTGGAAGAGTATAATGATTTCTCAAGCGGGAAAGCTTACACTCCTTAAGTCGGTAGCCCAATCGATTCCCACCTACTTGATGAGTGTCTTTCGAATTCCTCAAGGGACCATCGACCGTATTGAAAGAGCAATGAGCCGGTTTTGGTGGGGACAACATGATGAACGCAGAATCCACTGGGTGGCATGGAAAAAATTATGTACGTCCAAAACGACGGGTGGCATTGGACTACGCGACATTGGTGCATTCAACAAAGCCATGCTTGCTAAGCAAGGCTGGAGAATCCTTCAAAATCCGAACAGTCTGCTCGCGCAATCCCTCAAGGCACGATACTTTAGACGGGGGACCTTTATGACGGCTCGAGAGGGATTTAATCCCAGCTACACTTGGAGGAGCATCATCGAGGGAAGAAATGTCCTCACGTTAGGCCTGGTGTGGAGGGTGGGAGATGGACAAACTATTCGAGTGTGGGATGATCCATGGATAAATGATGGGGGAAATCCATGGGCTACCCACCCCGGGACTGACCAACAGAGTGAGATGTGTGTAAGGGAGCTGCTGAACACTGAAGGAGATGCTTGGGACAATTCAACCTTATCCAATCTATTAGTCCCAGAGGAGGCAGGGCGAATTCAGAATCTACCTCTAAGGCGCATGGGATGCCCTGATATTTTGACTTGGAAGTTCTCTCCTAATGGCAAGTACTCTGTAAAAACAGGTTATCACCAGTGGCAAGTGAATAATGAGGGTGTCACCCAAGGCCAGGCGAACGGAACCCATAGCTGGAATCGAGTATGGAATCTGGAGGTTATGCCAAAAATCCAACTGTTTATTTGGAGATGCGTCAAAGGCATCCTACCGGTGAGCATTAACTTGATTGGGAGGTTTGTGGATGTTGACCCGTCTTGCAAAAGATGTGGCCGAGTGATCGAAACAATCGAACATGTTTTAAGGGACTGTGATGCAGCAAAAGCAGTCTGGATATTGTCACCAATTGGATCGAAGGTTGAGATGGACGGATCAGTTTCGAGGCCTGTGGAGGAATGGATAATGGCGTTGTTGGCTAGAATGGAAAAAGAAGAAATACAGCTGTTTGTCACGACTCTTTGGATGATCTGGTTTGCTAGAAACCAATTTTATTTCGAGATCAAGCAGTTGGACCCCCACTTCCTTGGTGAATCGGTGAGGAGCACGATAGCTGAATTTAAGAGAGCAGCCCGCAGAGCAAGCACTCGACAACAAGGCAATCCGAGATGCGATGGCAAATGGCAGAAACCGAATCAGGGATGGATAAAGATTAACACAGATGGTGCATTCAAAGCTGGGAACGTGACTGGAATCGGAGGTGTGGCTAGAGATGATGAAGGGCGAGTAGTATGGTGTTTTGCAGAAAAGACAGGGCTGGCACTGAATGCAGAAGAAGCAGAAGCTATGACTATCTTGAGAGGAACAAAACTAGCCATCCAACAGGGGTGTAACAGAGTGATCTTTGAAACTGACTCTCAACTATGCTTTAACTTGCTGCAAAGACCCACCGAAAATCTGACTAGACTTGGAGACCTTATTGAGGAGAGTCGGATAAATAGTAATTTACTTAGTGAACGTGTTTTTTCTTGGAAGAAACGTGAAGGAAATAATGTGGCTAATGCCTTAGCCAACCAAGATAGCAGAATCTTTTTTCTCTACTATTGCCCCTACTTTTTGTAGACAATTTGTTGAAGCCGATTTGGCTAATTAATACATTTATCTTCCCCGTCAAAAAAATTATCGCTGAAGCTACATGTTTCAATGAATTTCATCTACAATTTATGAGCAATATTTTACTTAGATTTTATTTTAGAATATTTAAATAAAAAACAAAAGAACACGATTTTGAAATTGGACGGGTTGTATCCGAGTTGTACCTCCAAATGTATTTATATGAACATTACCCTGATACTCTTTGCTTAGGATTTGAGAAATAATCATGAACACGACAGAAAATTTTTGGATTAATATTTGGATAACACTTGCGTACACTCGTATGCACCGTACCCCATAATTTTAATTTTAATTTTTTATTTATATTTTACCTGCACCTGCTAATTTAATGAGTTCACCCCTAAATTATATTTTTACTATGTTATCTATACTTGCTCATTTTATGAGTTCACCCCAAATAATTTTTTACTACAGTTGTCTGCACCCGCTTATTTTATGAGTTCACCCCCAAATCATTTTTTTACAACGGTTATCTACACCCGCTCATTTTATGAGTTCACCCCCAAATTTTTTTACTACAGTTATTTGCACCTGCTCATTTTATGAGTTCACCCCAAATCATATTTATACTACAGTTACCTACACCTGCTCATTTTATGAGTTCACCTCCAAATCATTTCTTTTTTACCACGGTTATCTACACCCGCTCATTTTATGATTTCACCCCAAATTATTTTTTTACCACAATTATCCGCACCCGCTCATTTTATGAGTTCACCCCCAAATATTTTTTAAAAATAATTACATTTAAAATATTATATTATCTTTTTATTAATTTACACAAAATATAATAATAAAACCAACCCTAATTTATACATTTACAATCTTGCAGTCGAGTCATTGCCGAGTTACCGTCGATTCACCACTAAATCACCCATATTTTTAGAAAAAAAATCGTAAAAACATAATTAAAAAAAACTATCGAAATTAGGCACGGATCTCTATTTTTTTTCTTCTCATTTTTCAGTTTTTATTCCATACTTTATATTTCTTCATTTTATTCCTGTTTTTTTTTCATTAGTTTTTTTTTAAAATTTTAATACAAAATAATATTATATGTATTATTTTATTATAGTCAGTAATACAATAAGTAATAACAAAGTAATACCAAAAACAGTAATCAGTAATATCATTAAAAATAATTAGTAATATCTTTACAATAACAAATAATTACACGCATCTAATTACAGTAAAATTTTATACAATAACAAATAATTCCACACATGTAATTATATTCAATAATACAAAAAGCAATCATCAGCAATACCATGAAAAATAATTAGTAATACCATGAACATTGATCAGTAATATCTTACACAATAACAAATAATTCCACAAATCTAATTATATTCAGTAATACAAAACATAATTATCAGTAATACCATAAACAATAATATGTAGTACCATAAACAATAATAATAATCAGTAATGTTTTAAGCAATAATAAATAATTCCACATAATCAGTAATATCGCAAACAATAACCAATAATATCACAATTAATAATCAATAATACCGTAATCAATAATCATTAATATTAATTCAATAACTAGTAATACCAGTACCACTAACAATAATACCATAAAAAAAATGGAGGGAGTACAGATCGACGTGTACTGAACAAAATAGGGGTGCACATTACCAAGCCCAATTGAATGGAACCTTAGCCCAATGGGAAGGCACCCTAGGTCAGCAGTTGCCGTCTGAGATTTCATTGGCAAGGTCACCGGCTCCGAGTGCCGGCCGATCAGAGATCCATCAGCAACATACTCACATTCCTCCATCGGACCGCTGTCAGCCGGAGGAAGAGGCTGTGCAGGATCAGGGTGAAGAAGACGAAGAAATGTAGCTTCGATTTGGACAGAGATGAACGACGAGAGCGAGGCGGCGTCGATCCGAGTGTTGTAGGCGAGCGCCATTGATGACGAAGAAGATCCTGGATCGCGAACACAAGGGATATTAATGGAAGCAGTCGCGTCGGTGGTCGAAATGAGTAGAGGTTTTCGGCCGAGATGGAAGATTATGTCAATTGTCATGGAAGTGAAAATTCGCCATTGCGATTCGAGGAGGGGGCTCGGGCTTCAATGGTCGCGACGGAAGCGTCGCCTCGCCGTCGAAGGGGTGGTCGGGCATGGTGGTGGCTGGGTCACCCGCCGAACGACATGGATTTCCGGCAGGTCCTTTACTCATCAAATTAAAATTGAAATTCAGGTGCACCTCCAATCGACTATAATAAAATCATACCTATAATATTATTTTGTATTAAAATTTAAAAAATACACATGAAAAAAATGGAAAAGAAAGGCATCAAAATAAAATAAAAAAAGTAAAAGGAAAAAAAATGAATAAATAAAAAAATTGAAAAATAAACTGAAAATGGGAAGAAATAAAGGAAAAGAGAAGGGGGAAGAAAAATTAAAAAGAAAAAAAATCGAGATTTGTGGCTAATTTCGATAGTTTTTTTATTAATTATATTTTTATGATTTTTTTTTAAAATATGGGTGAGTTGGTGGTGAATCAACGGTAACTCGGCTGCATATTGTAAATATATAAATTAGAGTTTGTTTTATTATATTTTATGTAAATTAATAAAATGATAATATAGATTTTTTTAATGTGATTATTTTTTTAAAAATATTTTGGGGTGAACTAATAAAATGAGTGGGTGCAAATAATCGTGGTAAAACAATAATTTGGGGGTGAACTCATAAGATAAGCGGGTGTAGATAACCGTGGTAAAAAATATTTGGTGGTGAACTCATAAAATGAGCGAGTGCAGATAACCGTAATAAAAAATAATTTGGGGGTGAACTCATTAAATGAGTGAGTGCAAATAATAATAGTAAAAAATAATTTGGCGGGTGAACTCATTAAATGAACGGGTGCAGATAAAATTAAAATTAATTGATGAATTAAAATTGAAGTATGCACCGTACATGCGAGTGCATACAAGTATTTGGCTTAATATTTAGTCTTATCATGTTCGCGTGTTATTGTGCCGACACAATAAAAATACGAAAAATTTATAACTATCGGTTAAGCACAATAAAATCAACATATAACACATTAACGTATTAACAACCAACTACTCCATACTTATTATTGATGTGATACGACACGATAATGATATGATATATTTTTATATTTAAATAAATATTATACTCCCTCCGTCCGCCTATAAGTGTTACGTTACTTTTTGGCACAAAGATTAAGAAAAGTGATTAAATAATAGATATAGTACAAGTGATGTGATTGAGAGAGGAGAGAGATAGAGGGAGAGAAAAAGTAAGATATAAAGTGAAGTTTAAGAAAAAGTACTTACCAAAAAAAGTATGGGAAACTTATAGGCGGACGAACCAAAATAGTAAAATGGAAAGCTTATAGGCGGACGGAGGGAGTACTATATACTCCGTATGTGTGTATAATTTTGATTTTTTTTTTATTGGGTTGTGTTTGTGTCATATCGACATGTATCTTTATCATATTCGTATATGATCTTATCACGATGTGCAAGTAACTATGTTGACATGACAACAAAGTTTGTCAGACCTAGTTACTTGTAATAAAAACACCATATAAATTTTATATACAAAGTCTCGTGAATTTGGATATATACCACACAATTCAATTTTTAAACGATTTAAATATATTTTTAATTGTTCAATTAAATTTTAACTATCAAATTAATATAAAATAAAATTGTAACACAAATGTACTAATTATACCATACAATTAAGTATAGGCAAATGTAACACAAGTTTACACCTAAGTCAGACAAAAAAAAGGGTCGGGAAAATGTTTTGTATTGACTATTGAGAAAGATACTACTAAGCACGAGTGTAGTTACCTTTGGACCTACAAGTAGGCTTATACATACATACATGTATACAAATTAAATGAAATTTATAGGTGTATTTATGAACACATTAGATTGCATTGACTATAGCCCATGCGTAGCGTTGGGTTGTAAATTGACTTTTTTAGACAAAGAAAGCAGCCACCCCAATTAATGGCTCGCTCCAATTCCAAGCATCTTACTTATATTGCCGTCCAAACATACGAATTCAATTCTGCACATGCAGCTAAGCGTTGTCCAATCATGGGCACCTAATTTCCAAACTTTCAGATACATTTTCCATTTCAGATTTTCTCAAATCTAATTTTAGATTTTAAAATTTTAAACACAAAATTACTATTGTAAATTTATCACTTTCACCAATAATTATTAAAACATCAAATAAAAAAGGGAAAAAAAATATACATAATACAAAGTCAGCTTAAAATTTCAAAACAAATACACTTCATTAAGAGTTAGTCTGCTATGGATTCGAGTGCATGTTGTTAGGGGTGTGCACCGGTCCAGAACCGGACCGGTTTGGACCGGGACCGGAATTTTAAAATTTTACGGATCGAAGACCGGACCATAATTAATCCGGTCCGGGTTTGGACCGGTTGGATCGGAATTTTTTTTTTTAAGTTAATGGAAGCAAGAACAAAATTGATGAATTTGTGTATGAAAATTAGAGTGTTTTGCTCTTCATTACGCCAATGTGAATTTTATTTACATTATTATTAATGATCTTTTGACCCTAAAATAAATTAAATATGTTTTGTTAAATTATATATTTACAAAAAATGTAATAGAACTCAACACATTTTCACCAATTACTTGGTTTTGAAAAATAATTGAGAGTGCATTAGTAAAAAAAAAAAAAAATTCCGGTCCGTCTTGGACCGGACCGGAAGACCGGAATCCAAAATTTGCCGGACCAGAGACCGGACCGGAATCTAACCAGTCGGTCCGGTTCCGATCATTTTTCCGGTCCGATTTTTTTTTGAACACTCCTACATGTTGTGCACCCTAGTCCATGTTGCACTTTTCAGTTTACTGATTTACACTTTTTGGTAAATGGTGTTGCACTTTTCAATTATTAAACTGTATAATAATATTTTTAGTAATAATTGAAAAGTGCAACACCGTTTACCAAAAAGTGTAAGTCAATAAACTGAAAAGTGCACATGAACTAGGGTGCACAACATGCAATCGAGTGCATACTACACTTTACCCTTCATTAATTAGATTGGTAAATTAATTACTATTTACCGAAATTTCAAATTAATTAGTTAACAAAATTCAGTTGAAAATCGAATGAAACATCATGAGCAAACGTGTCGATTTGGGATTACTTGTTAGGCGGTTTAGGTCACCCCGACCCCAAATTCAACCCTTTCTCATTTCCCATTAAAGCAGGCTACAGCAACCTTGATCTAATTTGGCAATTGATTTGACTCTTTTTATCTCATTTCCAGCTCAATTATTCAGCCATAAAATATAAATTTAGTTTTAAATAATAAATTGTAATTGAATAATGTTCATGAGGGACCATCTTCGGTACATGCATTTGTGTTTTACATTTTTTTTTTTTTTGCAAGACATTTGTGTTTTACATAGTTTTGTCATATATAATCTATTCATTTGATTAGTACATTGGTGAAGGACGAAATTAAATTAGATTACAACATGAAAGAGAAGCATTCCAAGGCTCAACACTCTCAATCGCTAATGGAATATTTGAGAAAGGAGCAACCATATTTTAACAATGGCCTTTTTAATGATGAGATTGTTTTGAGCGTTCCATATTTTGAAAACCACACATTATCGAATAAGACCGAAAAACTTTAGTTACAATATGTGGATAATCTCTTTACTACTATCAAAAATTCAAAATGGTACTCCAATATATATATGCTAGCTTTTTCCTTAATTAGCTATATTGGGAGAGTCGATCGAAGTCAATACTTGTTCAAATCGAGAGAGCTAGCTGCACATATTATCATATTAATTTTGTAGATGGATGATATGATAAATAGGGGAAATTTGTATCTTAGCAAAATAGAGTAGTTAAAATAGTTTAATAAACCAACGTATCAAAAAACTGGGGGAAACCTATACGTTCTGGGTCACCTATATATCTTAATGAGCAAATTTGGACACTAATTTAACAATTCTCACTTGAGCGTCTGATTTAATTAATTGTCCTCAATGAGCATTAACGTACTTCCTCCGTTTCATAAAGTTTGACAACTTTTTCGAATTTTACCAATGAATTCCCTAAATTACCCCTATTTTTTAGAAATATATTAATGATTTTTTTGGGGAGATCAAAGGAATGGTGGAGAAGGAATGTGGAAAAAAGAAAAGGAAAAAGGAAAAAATTAATAATGGATAAATGTGTCAAAAAATATGTTTCTCAGTTTTATAAAAAATGAGAAATGCAACATACTTCATGAAACGGAGGGAGTATTATATAATGCCTTCAATTTACTAAATTAATCACTATAATTACATGTTTAAGTATTGTTCATTAATGAGCTAAATTAGAATATTAATGAACTTTGCTAGTATTTGGGCTATATATCTAGAATGTTTGGATACATTTAAAAAAAAGGGTTGGATACGCATTTATGTTTCACATTCCGTATATATTTGAGCTGTCTAGTTTATTCACTACAGTAGTATTTACTATTTAACCCCTTCAAAAAAAAAAAAAAAAAGGTATTTACTACTCCGTATTTAGCAGTGTTGCGAAAGTCAGTATAGGCCCTGATAAACTTGAATTTTGAATTCTTAACGTTTAACTCATCTTCAACCCTTAGACTCAAATTGCTACAAAAATTTTCAATTTATCACTAAATTTGAATCAAACAGTAAAATCATCTCAAACCATTGAACTCAAATTTTAACTAAACTAAAAACTTTTCTTAAAACATTCTTAATCTTATCTTTTTTATTTTTTATTTTATCAAATATTTATTTATAATAAGATATATAATTTCATATTTACATTTAAATTATTAATTACAAATTTAAAAATTAATATACATAAAAAAAACTCATAAAACAGTAAATTACTTGAGTGTGAATTTCATAAAATAATAAATTTATAAAACAATTAGACAATAAAGAAGTTATAAAAAAAAAAAAAAAGATAAAAAATATTTGCCACCATATTTAAGTTGATGGCAAATTTACCACTAAAAATTGATTTGTGGCAATTTGCCACACAATTTGAGTTGACATTGAAGAGGAAAATGGAGACAAATTGTCATTTTACCTCTCCATTGGAGGAGTGAACAATTACGAAACATGTTATATATATATTTTTTTTTACAAACATACTCTTCAATTAATAAAGAAAAAAAAAGTCAACTTACCTCGTAAAGGTGAGAGGAAAAAAGAAAACATTAAGAACTGGAGTATAATTTTCAATTAAAATACAAAATCGTAAAAATATATGTAAAGGAATTTAAGGAAAAGGGTGAAAAAAAATAATCCAAAACGATAAATATTATGAAACAAATTAAAATAAAGACTAAAATCTAAATAATACTCCGTCCATTTCACTATAAGTCTCATTTCTTTTTTATGTTTTAATTAAAAAATATGATAAAATAATATATATACAAAAAATAGATGAGTATGAGATAAAATATAATAAAATAATAGAAAAAGTATAAATAAAGTTTTATATTAAAGAAGAAGAAAAAATACTTAAAGCCATAAGTTCACAGGTCGAATAAGAGGTCAAGGCGCATGTTAAAATCTTTCTCGAAAAAATCCTCCTTAAGGACAAAACTCGGTCAAGGAAAAATGTACATCTCTCTAAAGGACAATATTAGTGTAATAAAAATACTTTGTACTCATGTCACTATAAAGAAAATGTAGTACAAAATCCAGGCATTGCCCCATCCAAAGAGATGAGGTGACTCGGGTCTTCGCAATAGAGTTTGTTGCTTGGTTTGCCTCCCTATAAATTAATATGAGTGAAGCGAACATACATATCTCTCAATAGATGACGAGTGATGCTCTAGAGACCCCGATGCCTCTAAGAAATAAGTGGAATGAGCTTCTACCAAGTCTTGATTGTCAACTCCGATAGAAAAATTATAAATAATGTAATTGTGAGACATATATAAAAGAAAAAAGTGAGAAATTTATAGTGAACAATGTAGAAGGTATGAAACAAAGGAAATACTCCCTCTGTCTAGAAATAGGGTTAAAAAATAAAAATAAAAATGTTTGCAAAGTGTAATGTGAGAGTAGATACTTTAAAAAGGTCAAACATATTAAGTAATATTTTAGTAATGAATGAATTTCAAATCATGTACATGGTCCATGGGTGAGGTGGTCTCCCCTAATAAATAGAAGCCAATTAAATATGATTCGGTTTGTCATTAAAAGGGTTGCCCATTGAAAACGGAATTCATTCCAATTCTACATCACTCTATCTCTATATATTAAACCCTCTTTCATCTTCTTCACCTAATTCTCATTCCCTTTCTTCCATTCACATCCCATACATGTAATCATGTCCAGAATAGTAGCACACAACTCTTCACCCCTTCACGCCGCCGCCGATTCCCCAACGCTCGGCCAGCTTCTCAGCCACGATGCACCGGCACAGCAAGTTGTTGACGTCGACGACACCCAAGTGAACATCAACGTATCCACAATCCCTTTCGTCCTATCTTTCACTAATCTCACATACAGCGTCAAAATCCGCCGCAAATTCAGGCTAACCCCCGCCGTTGATTCCGTCACCGGAGAACCGCTTTTATCCGGCAGCAAAACCGTCCTCGATGACATTTCCGGCGCGGCGCGTGACGGCGAAATCATGGCTGTGATGGGCGCTTCCGGATCCGGAAAATCCACTCTCATCGACGCACTCGCGAATCGAATCGCGAAAGGAAGCATCAAGGGCGAAATCAAACTCAACGGGGAGCAATTAAATTCAAAATTACTGAAAGTCATATCAGCGTATGTAATGCAGGATGATCTCTTATTCCCCATGCTAACCGTCGAAGAAACTCTCATGTTCGCCGCAGAGTTTCGTCTCCCCAGAACTCTCTCCAAATCAGCAAAGAAACAACGCGTGCAAACTTTAATCGATCAGCTCGGGCTGCGTAACGCAGCCCAAACGGTTATCGGAGACGAAGGCCACCGCGGCGTCTCCGGTGGAGAACGGCGGCGCGTGTCTATCGGAACCGACATAATTCACGATCCGATCTTACTGTTCCTCGATGAACCGACATCCGGCCTCGATTCCACTAGTGCTTTTATGGTGGTGAAAGTTTTACAGAGAATTGCACAGAGTGGCAGTGTGGTAATTATGTCGATACATCAGCCTAGTTCCAGAATTTTGGGACTAATAGACCGAATGCTCTTCTTATCACGTGGTAAGATTATCTTCAATGGACCCCCTTCAAATCTCCCGCTCTTCTTCTCCGATTTCGGGCACTCGATACCCGAAGACGAGAGTCGAACGGAATTCGCCATCGATCTGATTCGTCAGCTCGAAGGCTCCCCCGGCGGAACACAAAGCCTAGTCGAATTCTACAAATCATGGCAAACTTTAAAGAGAGGCAATTCAATGTCAGAAAATTCCACAAATTTGTCACTCAAAGAAGCCATAAGTGCTAGCATTTCACGGGGGAAGTTAGTTTCAGGCGGCGGCGGCGTCGTGGCTCCTACAGCAATGGTTCCAACGTTCGCCAATCCTATATGGAAAGAAATAGCAGTTCTATCGAAACGATCATTCGTCAACTCACGGCGGTTGCCGGAGCTTTTCGGCGTCCGTCTCACCGCCGTATTAACCACCGGTTTCATCCTCGCCACAATCTTCTGGAAGCTCGATAACTCCCCGAAAGGAATTCAGGAACGGCTAGGTTTCTTCGTCTTCGCCATGTCCACCATGTACTACACGTGCGCTGACGCACTCCCCGTGTTTCTCCAGGAGAGGTAAAATATATATATTATTAAAACTATACTCTCTGGAAAATATCAATTTTGATACCCAAGTTTATCTCTTTTCATATTTGTTCACCCACATTTAGTCACTATCAAAATTGTTCACTCATTTATTATATTCTATCAAAATTGATCATTAATCTTCAATTTTATTCTAACATCAGGTACATCTTTATGAGAGAAACGGCTTACAATGCGTACAGGAGATCCTCGTACGTGTTATCCCACTCACTAGTTTCGATTCCATCACTGCTGTTTCTATCCACAGCGTTCGCTGTGGTAACTTTCTGGGCAGTGGGGCTCGACGGGAGCTTCCTCTTCTATTTCCTCATAATTTTAGCTTCGTTCTGGGCGGGATCCTCGTTTGTTACATTCATCTCGGGCGTGGTGTCACAAGTAATGATCGGATACGTAATCGTGGTAGCTATCCTAGCGTACTTCCTTCTATTCAGCGGCTTCTTCATCAACCGTGATCGAATCCCGCCCTACTGGATTTGGTTCCACTACATTTCCTTGGTGAAGTATCCGTACGAGGCGGTTATGCAGAACGAGTTCGGAGATCCAACAAAGTGTTTTGTACGAGGGATTCAGATGTTCGACGGTACGCCACTTGCTGTGGTGCCTGAGGCCTTGAAGGAGACGCTTCTGGGGAGCATTAGCGGGACGTTGGGGGTGCCGATTGGGATCGAGACGTGTGTGACGACGGGGCCGGATATATTGAGGCAGCAAGGGGTGAATGATCTGAGTAAGTGGAATTGTCTGTGGGTGACGGTTGCTTGGGGTTTCTTCTTCAGGTTTCTCTTCTATATTGCTCTCTTAGTCGGAAGCAAGAACAAGAGAAGTTAGAATTGCATGGCGGGAATTGGGAAAGCTTCTTTTCATTTTATTTTTTTAAAATGCAAAGTTCGAATTAAGTAACTATTAAATTAATTTCAGCATTGTCCTTCCCTTTGTGTTTTTTCTTTTATATCTAGGATTTAATGTGGTCACATGTATAATAATTAATGATGTACTATATATGCTGTAGTGAAATAAATATTTAATGGAAAAACATGGGTGTATGTGTGGTTATATAGTATACATTGTGTGCAAACTGGCATGAAATTAATTTTGTTCTTTTTAAGATTTGGTGTTGGATTTTATTTGTCAATTCACGTGTTTTCATAATTGAATTGGCTATTAAACCTAACTAGATACCTATTAACGTTGAATAAGCAATACCCATTGGAAAATTACAATAACTAGCTGAGATCAAAAAGGAAAAAAAATAAAAAAACTGAATCAAACTTAAAAACCAAAATCAGTCAACCAAAATCATATTTAAATGGGTCAAATCATAAAACAGTTTTTACCTATTGTAAAAACATTGGTCTATCCTACACGAGTATCGGGAGTATACATAGATATATTGCGTAATTCTTGGCATAGTATTTAATAGTACAATAAAATTTAATATTAGTAAATTAATACTTTTTCTCTGTAAAAAAAGTCAACATCAAAACACACCCTCTCTCTATATATGGAACGGTAAAAGTAACGCGTCTAATTAAATGTGAGTACTGGATTTGTAAATTGGTTAGATGAATCTAATAAATACATGCGTCGTAATTCGTAAATGCATGATCATTGTTCCCAATACTGATTGGCAACAGAAAAAAAAAAAAAAACCAATACCATAGGGAAGATAATATATTTTTTTTTATCCAAAATGATTATTTTACACTAATATAGGAGAACAAATATAATATTTTACTTTTCCCCTTATAATTATGACGTGCTCTAATCATTCCTGTATTTTCAGAATTTGATTTTGATAAATTTTTGTGTGCAGAAGTTGCACTTGTTTGCATATTTTTTGTTGTTTATAATACAACATCATTTATCAGTATACAATTGTAAATCTATCACATGCACAAAAACACTAAATTGTATGGAAAAATATTGTAGTACTCCATATTATTTTTCTAGCTAGCGTGCTGATATTACTTGACAAATTGAAAATAAAAAATTACATGGCGCAGTTAGGATGTGCAAGTGTGACTTTAACATTGATATTTTTTAAGGGATATCCGACTTTTTGTTTTTTTTTACTACACTTCATTTTTTTTTCTCTAACCAGTGAAAAGTTACATGAGCTGGAGTAATATATATATAGAGAGAGAGAGAAGAGACGTATTGAAATAAAACTAATTAAAAGTATGGGCTATTTATTTTCATAATATTGCATTAAATGTTTACATACGTTGATGTTTTATAGTAATTCATATTCATATAAAATGTCACTGCATTTGAGTATGGGATTGGGATTGTGATATATGTGTGTGACACACTACAAAATAATGGTCAGAAGGCAACGGCAGGCTACCGTTGCCAATTGGCAACGGCATTGATAACGGGAAGGAAAAAGGCGACGGGGGCGGGTGCCGTTGCCTTAAGGCAACGGATAAGGCAACGGGAGTGGGCCCCGTTGCAAAAAGGCGACGGCATATATGGCCCGTTGCCAAAAGGCGACGGCAATGGGCCCCGTTGCCATTTGGTAACGGGCCCCCACTCGCTAAAAGGCAACGGCAGTAGGCCCGTTGCCTTTGCCGTCGCCCTAATTTAATTAAAAAATTCATTTAATGTATCCAAGTCAAATGAGATATTGATTATTGAGTTGGCATATATTTAAATTAATCAAATTTTACAATAAAACTAACCACATAAATTAATTAAATCATGTCATAATTTTCTCATGTTCGATAATAAGAAAATGCAATAATTAGAAGAAAATTATATAGAAGTAAGGTAATTCTAAATAAAGAAATTTAAAATTTTATGTATATTTAAAAAATTATTTATTTAATTAATAAATTATAAGTTTACGCGTAAAATGCGGGTCTTACACTAGTTCATAATAAATATCACAAAATTGATTCTATGGATATAATATCTTAATTTTTGTTTTAAAAATAACGAAAATTTTAATAAAATCTTGAATTAAAATTTAACATGAAATTTTAGAAATTATTACTAACATACTATATATTATTGATATATTCAATTAAAAACACGATAAAATTCTATGTATAAAATGAACATATATAAATATTGGCTGACGAATAATAATTCATAACATAATACAATATAAAATAATTAAATATACATGAAAAATTAAAATTAATATCAAAATGATGATCTATAAGGTTCAAATATATTAGATCAATTTTTTTTTTCAAACAATTTTAATACTAACTTAATTATCACATTAATGTAATTTTTGATATAGTTATCCTTAGGGGTGTAAGTGAGTCGAGCCTACTTGCGAGCTACTCGTGCTCGACTCGAAAAAAGATCGAAATCGATTCGAAGTTAATCGAGTCGAGTCGAGTTTCGAGCTACTCAAGTAGCTACCGAGTTCGAGTTCGAGCTCATAAATACTCGGCTCGAAAGGCTCGCGAGCCTAATCGAGCTTGAACAATATTTACTATTTTGCCATTAATATATAATTTATATTTATATACGAGTAATCGAGTCGAGTCGAACCGAACCGAGTCGAGCTTGAGTTTATTTTACAAAAAAATATGTTTTAAAATTAATTTTGAAAATTAGATAGGTAATCGAGTCGAGTCGAGCCGAGCTCGAGTTTATCGAGTTTCTTATCGAGTCGAGCTCGATCTTCAAAATTTTAGGCTCGACCGAGTCGACTCGAGTATCGAGCTTCGAGTATAACAATCGAGTTGGATACACATATCATTCATATATTTAAAAAAATAATAACTCAGCACTTCTCGACTCGACTCGACTCGGCTCGTTTACACCCCTAGTTATACTTAATACACATATCATTCATATATTTAAAAAAATAATAACTAAATAAGTTGGGTGAATTGAGAAGAGAAAAAACTCTTACGTACGCATATAAATTTAAAATGAACTCGTTAATTATGGCACGGGATCTCCTGTTACACTACTCGGATGAAGGACACGTGTCATGAGAGAGAATATGAGGATGGAGAACACTAGGCATGTATTTTATATGAATGTATGTTTTAATTAATTAATTAAGTTATATGAATTTATTTGTTAATTAGGGTGTTAGAATTATATATATAATTGTGTTATGTCTATATATGAATTTATTTGTTAATTAGGGTGTTAGAATAATTATAATTAGATTATATTTGGAATTATATTAATTAATTTTAATAGAGTTGGAGGAATGAGACGTTGGTTGTTAATTTGTGTGTTGTAGACGTACGTCGATTGACATGATGAATTATTCAAGTCGTAGTTGGATGTAATTATAATGTTGTGAATTGAAAATTAGAATGAATTTAAATGATGTGATTAGAATAAATTTACATGTATAATCGAAAATAATTATACTCAATGTTGTATGTAATTATAATGTTGTGAATTGAAAATTAGAATGAATTTAAATGATGTGATTATAATAAATTTACATGTATAATAGAAAATAATTATACTCAATGTTGTATGTAATTATAATGTTGTGAATTGAAAATTAGAATGAATTTAAATGATGTGATTAGAATAAATTTACATGTATAATCGAAAATAATTATATTCAATGTTGTATGTAATTATAATGTTGTGAATTGAAAATTAGAATGAATTTAAATGTTGTATATTGAAGATTAGAATAAATTTAAATAGTGTAAATTAATTAATGATACCGTAATTAAATTATTTAATTTGAAACACATTATAATTTAGTTAATTCTCGTTTAGAAATAAATATGATATGCTTTGACAATTTAATAAGCAACAATTAAACTTAAAATGGATTGAAATAAAGAATTGAAACTAAAATTAAATTGAATATATATTAATTGTGTTCACAACATGACGACTAAAGCTCCTAGCCTAAACGGCACACAGGGGGCGCCCAAAACTCTACAGGACCGAGAGGTCCCGTGTTCGAAACCCAGCTGGAGCGAAAAATCGCGAATATTGGTGGCCTAATGGTGGGGGGTGTGTTGGTTGCTTAAAAGACCTGGGTTCGAAACCCAGGTTCTCATTTTTTTAAAGGTAACAAAAAGGCGACGGCCTTGGCAACGGCTGGGCCCCGTTGCGAAAAGGCGACGGCCTCCACGCCCTTGCCAAAAGGCGACGGCCATATACCGTTGCCAAAAGGCAACGGTTTTTCCAAATGCCGTTGCCTATAAAATAGCAATGCCCATATTGGCAACGGCGGAGTGCCGTTGCCTTCTTCATTAGTGAGGGGGAATCCGTTGCCTTCCCCCTCGCCATTTTCACTATTTTTTGTAGTGACAATATATAATGAAACTAAATATTTTTATGATGAAAAGGACTGAAGCTGCTGCAGTGGACAAAAGAGAGCGATTTAAAGGAAAATTGTGGACATGCACCCTGAATTTTTACGTATTACACTGTCTTAGCTATGCTTATTAGTTATTTTTAATTAGCTTAGGCAATTAATCATGCATGATGAAAAATATTTAACAAGCTAATATTGATAGTAATTAATTAGACCAATGTAATATATTTGATTTCTTAGATTCACCTCTCATTTGCGGCTGCCCTGGCCTCTAATTTCTAGCAAGGACGGCATGGCCCCGACGGTGTCGATGCTATAGGAGGTGGTGCAGTCTCCGGCTCAAGGCTCGTCGTCAATCTTGTCGCTGATGACGAGGGGGAAGAAGGCGGTGACAAAGACTTCTTCATTGATGATTTGTGAAGATCAATGTCGTCCGTTATATGTGTGTGCATAATTTAATCCTATTTTGCATCTGAACATTTTTTTTCTTTTGTATATGGATTCAATCGTATTTGTATATAATTTACATAGTTAGATTTAATTACATCTTTAATTACAAAATTTGTAAGAGTATAATAGATTTAATGGATGTAAAAAGAAATTAAAAGAAAATTCTTATGTAATATATTTAAATTGAAAGAAAAATAGGCCTTATATATAAAGTAAAAAATATATATGTACAATACACTATATGTATGAAAAGTACGTTAATGTCGTAAAAAAATTGAAAGAAAATTAAAATTTATAGGGTATAATGTAATTTAATTTATAAATATATGGAATTAGAATTTATAAAGTTTACATTTACAATATTTAAAATCTACTAATTAAATTAGAAATATGAAATAAATAAATTAAGTAAGATTTTTTTTTGAAGCATTTTAGATAATATTTTTTAAAAATTGTGTCATATATACACATATATATATAACCGAGCAAACTGCCCCATTGATTTTCTAAGTATTCTCACGTTCACCTTAACTAATGCGTCAACTGTTGAGTTCAATTGACAAGTCAAGTAGTTGAATTTCTCTGTCCCACAAAGGTAGTCATATTTTCTTTTTTTAGACTAGCTAGACTGTATTGAAACCATACAATATTGCATATAAATTTGTGTGCATAATTAAATGAATGATAATTAACATGAACATGCAAAATAATGTATCTAAATTTTCCATAACTTGCCACACGGAATATAGTAGTGGATTTGAAAAATGCAAAGCGTGTAAATTTCCATCACGTTGTTATGTTGATGTCATAAACTAGATTGCGATGTGTATATAGCTCGAATCGTGTATGATAATTTAAATTTAATAATAGGATCGATCTACAGTAGTTTAAATTTAATTGAAGTAGGATATATAATTCATTAATTAGGAAAGATGTAAAATTAAGGGATGGGTTTTAATTAATGAAATGTAGATACATATATACTAAATTAATGAAATAAAATTGATAATGATGGATTAATTTAAATACTCTATTAAAGAAGCAATTTGGATAACGTGGTGTTACGTAATTTGAACGACGAAGCTTTATCATCACGATTGTTTGGCAATATGAAATTAACTCATAAAAAACAAGAACATCCCCCAAATACACGAGGCAATGTATTGTATTTTTTTCCTTCAGGATTTACAAGATCGATCACTACAAAAGATTAATACGATTCTAAGTTCAAGACCTTCGACTAGAGACAGTACGTCAGACATGTCTACATGATATCGTAGCTTACTCCAATCGTGAGGAGGTGGAAATAGTGTATCATTTTTATATATAGACTAAGAAGTTTGATTTATCCGCATGAGAGCATTAAGTTCAAATTTAGAGAATAATTGTCAATTGTACTCTGCCAATTTTACGTGGAGTTTGATTTATTTTAGTAATGGTAGCTCTTACGTAAAATAAGGAACAATCACTCTAACAATTACATAACCGTCTATGAAAATGATTGGAATTGTTTAAATAAAAAAAGACGACATAAGTAAAATTAATGAATAATATTCCACATGAGAATTAATATTCCTGTATTTTAATATCAGACTACGTACATAGTATCATATACAATTAAATATGTTGAAATACAAGTGACGTACTAATTGGTATATACGGCTGACACTGAAACGCTATGTCTATAACTAATTAAGTTAGATATATATTTTGATGTGAGACCATTCACATACAACATATTCAACAATTAAAAAAAAATCTTAAATTTTTTTTTAAAAACATGGGAATGCAATTAATTGTAAGTCAAGCTTATAAGTCAGGCAAAATAAATTTAGGAAAAAAAGGAATTTTGAAAGCCACAACTCACAAGTGAAAGCTATGCTCATCAGCTAAAATCAAATTAAGTTAGGTTCGTTTATACATCTAATTCGACCAGCAAGACTTATCTTGTAGGAAACATAATTCACGTGATGACCTGGAAACTTGAATTTTGATCATATGTGAAATTTAATTAAAGCAATTTCCTAATTTGGCCAAGAGTTACACATGTAATATTATATCACAACGTGTGTCTATAACTTAATTAAATGACTTTAACTATAAAATCATCTTAAATGTCAATTAGATTGGAATGGTGAGAATTACAAATATCACAACATATATTAGTGAAGTTATATATCAAGAGAAAAAATCAATCTAGCTACGGTTTGTTGGATAGGGTCAATAGAGTTTTTTTTTTTTTTTTGTTAGTATTAAAGGAATTGACTAATTCCTTATAATACTTCAGAGTTGACAGATAGACAGCAGTTCTTACCGCTGTAAATAGGTATTTGCAACCGCTGTGGTATCCAGCGCTGTAAAAAAGAGAAGCTGATAAACAACAATTTTTAACCGCTGTCGTATCTATGTACAACAACATTTATTATTAACTGTTGTTCTCCCATATTTTACTTGACTATCCATTTGACTGGGACACTGATTTTAATATAAGAGTTGTTTAATAATATTTAAAATGATAAAGTGGATAATTTGTTTAATAATGTTTAAAGTAATAAAATTAAAAGGTAATCTAGTAAAAACGGGATCAAAGGGAAAACAAGTAATCAAAATATATATCCCACCAGGCACCAGTGCCACCGCCCATAATCACATCCCCCGTTCTCATGCAGCCATGTTTAGTTTTGCTTCACTTTTTCTACGACATTATTAAGGCCGTGTTTATTTTGGAATTTATTTAATTGAACGTGAAAGTTACGTCTTCCGTTTATTTTAATTCAGGATTTAAAGTTTAAATTTTACCATTCAACTATATCCACTCTTAACTAAAATCTATAAATTATATTATTATATCATTCACTCTAACACAATTGATTTAATATAAAATTATATCAAAATTTACAAAGATTTTCAAAAAATCATTTTCAAATAAACACAATGTGTAGTCTATGTGTGTGTACATTTGAACTCAATAACAATTATTTGGAAATTAAAAGAAGAAAGAAAACTGCCAAGAAAACAAAAAGGTCAAAGTAGTTGATAATAATTGCAACTTTTACCAAACTCATTAATGTTTGTAACCATATTATACTGTATTCGCAAACAATGTCTTTTTCAACTTCTGATTGTCGTGTTTCCATTCTAAATATCTGAAATTATTTCCTATACGTACAACTATACAACTGCTAATACAACACTCTTTTTTAATTAAAAACTTAATTTGGGATGTATAAACTATTTCTACTCTCATATTTACTATTTGATCAACACGCATAAATTTTATTAAGCACATATGCAAAATTTGATAAAAAACGTACCCAGATAAATTTTATTAAGCACATACATACATGAACTCTCCAACATATATTATACGTTTTGTAATTTTATGACTTTACCAGAATTATTTTTTTAAAGTGAGGCTTAAATGCTAATATAGAGTCTCGATTACTATCACCTGCTCATCGTAGTTAATATAAAATATTTTAATTGCAAATTAAATTACCACATCTCGCTGAACGACAATTTAATTCAAAACTTTAAATAATTGTAAATAAATTATTAATTTTGTATTGTTATAAATTAGATTTTCAGGCAATCAGCTGATGCAGATAAAGATAAAGTGACGTTTAATTATTTAGAAGCTTTGACCCAAAAACATAATTAAGAAAACATAATTAAGGAAGAGATGATGTTAATTTTGGTGTTGATGTTATTTTTGTTATGTTTTTAATTTTGACAACAATTTCCAATTTCAATCATTTTTATTTTTGGTATTAGCCCACGATAGTGTTGGGCCTCATTGTTAGGGTTTTTTAGATTTGCAAACTATTTATAGTCGTTGTTTAGGGTATCTCCTTTATGGTAAAGGGAGTTGAATTGATTAATAAAATATGAGAGTTGATTTCAGTATCTCCTTTATGGTAATCTTCATGAATCAACGTATTTGTGTTTTGTCACTTTTTCGGGTATTCGTAGAATCAACTGATAGTGTGGGTTCTTTGTGTGTTCTTCGTATCTTCTTATTTTATACGTTTTCGCCGCTGCATCAGTTGGTATTCAGAGTCCAGTCAACGCTCCTAATATGTTGATTCACGTGGATAAAGGCACTTATGGATGTCAATATCACCAACAATTTATTTTCTGATAACTTTGCAATTACATATGATGATGTCAATATGGGCTATGAGGGTCCACCGATTTTTTATGAAGATGTAGATGGTTTTTTCGCGAAAAATTATGTTTTTGATAATTTTGAAGATGTGATGTCTGCAGTTGGAGACTATGTTGGTTCTCCAATTTTTGATGAAGAGATCAATGTTAAATATGATGATTCTTCACTTTTTAACGTTGATGCAATATTTGTGTCTCATGGAGATTTTATCTCGATACATTTTGAACCCATAAAAGTGTCTTTTGTCGTGGTTGCTTCATTGGTGGATGTGTGTCCAACACCACGACTTTCTTTGGTGCTCGTGGCTTCTAAGAAGCAATATATTAATTATCTGAGGAGTCATACACCAATACACCAACTAAATATTGTTTATTCTAAAGATGTTGTAGATCAATCCCGACGCTCTTTTCAAACTTTCGATTCGAGGTGAATCTTTCCTACCCCGGGAGAGATGATGCAAATCAAGTGACATAGAATTATTTGGAAGCTTTGACCCGAAAACATAATTAAGGAAGAGATAGTGTTAATTTTGGTGTTGATGTTATTTTTGTTATGTTTTTTATTTTGACAACAATTTCTAATTTCAGTCATTTTATTTTTGGTATTAGCCCACGATAGTGTTGGACCTCATTGTTAGGGTTTTTTTGAGTTGTAAACTATTTATAGTCAGTGTTCTTCGTGAATAAACGTATTTGTGTTTTGTCACTTTTTCGAATATTCGTAGAATCAACGGATAGTGTGTGTTCTGCATCACAATCTCATTTGTGATCAAATCTGACGTGGTTTGCCCAAATAAACGTATAAATCAGGTGGAAATAAAGCTTAGGGGCTATGTGAAGCACAATCCAAATTTTTTTTTTTTTTTTTTTTGTTATGACATTTCTTAATTTCGCAACTTATCAAATAATTAAATTTTCTCATTCTAATAAAGTTCGTCACCAACACTAATGGGCGCCCCTAATTGCTTGCTTACCGACATACTTGTACTTTAATTTATTTATTTTTAATTTTCGCGCTTACATGATTTTCAACGAATTGGATTTTATCATCATTATTTGGTAGATTGATACTATTTCGTAGTATAAAACTAATAAATATGTGTAGTTGAAAGTACCATCAGAATGATCAAATGGAATTAGGATAACGAGATACATTATTTTTTTCAACTCAAATTTTCTACATTAGGAACAAGGACAAACCAGCTTGTATCATCTTTTAGCTTTAAAAACGTCATATCAACAAAAAGCAAGGAGATAATCTTCTACAATATATATACAACTTATCAACGTATTTAATGTTTAAGAGACAATGATACAACAGATGTGTACCAAACAATGGCAAGATACCAAAACTGATGGGTAACATCTGAATTTTTATTGGTCTACAATTATTTACGAACTTTCCTTTTCGGTCTATCAAAATTATTAAACACTCCTAACATAAAAATAACACACAAAATTAACAAACTCACAATATCATTTTATTTTTAAAATTATCATTCATTTTGGACCTACATTTTACCTTACACATCACTAAATCGACATATTAAATCATCCAAAATATATCTCCTTTATTTGACCACACCCCTCACTAAATTCAATTTGTGTGTTGTTACACAAGTGCAAATAATTACAAGACAAAGGAAGTAATTAAAATTTGATGCTATTGAATGACGCTTCAATACAATAGTAACATAGTGCATGCATCCTGTATTCAAGGGTAGCTCGAACGAGTTTGACTCTCGATCGAGTAACTTTAATTTTCCATCGAATGAAAAAATTATGCCAAACGAAATTGAAAATAAAAATACAAAAATAACTTGGAAGTTGAAACAATCGCAATATCCCAGCAGAAAATGGGGAAACAAGAAAAAAATAAAAAATTAAGCAGCAGTACAAAGTTGGTTATGGACAAACAACAAGAAAGTTATACATGTTAGATATACAGTTTAAAATACACGATATGTAGTAAAAAAAACTGTAGTTCAACAAAAAGAATGATAATTAGTTTGATACTATGAGATCAACGTACCTTTTAGAACATCACAACCTTCTGAATTAAATTGTACAGTCTTCTCTCAGGGGTCTCTTGGTCCTTTCATTGGCTTCCCCCAAAACTCTGGGTCATCGTTTTGAGTTGTCGTTCAATGATTGGGTTACCAGTTGATGTTTGAGCAAGAGGCCCTTGGGGCCCCATTGGTTTGATTGGCCTACGATAGACTCCGCGTCAAAAAATCATTAACTGCAAGACTTGCATCACCGTGTGAGACGGCATCCTCAGGCTCCGGCATAAAGAGATTCGGTGCAGAAGCCTGCACAAATAAAAACATTGCATGCATTTAGTAAAATATACAATCATCTGGTCCAAACATATAGCATACATGCATTCAATCTGCATACACAAAGCAGAAATATCTTACTTTTAAACAAAAGGCACTGAGGCATTGACAAATCCCTAAACTATCAATATTTGTTTCGATAGGTCCTTAAATTATTTTTTAAAATGTCTTTCAAGTATTGAAATTTTATTCATCCTGATTGTCTTGTTAAATAATATGGAGTATATGTTAATTTATTAATATCCAAATGTGTTTCGTGCAAGTTATTTCAATTCCAATTCTTCAGGTGATGGATACCTAAAATGGCTTGCAAAATATACTTATGCATATAATTAAATAAAGTTAGATGTATATTATTCAACGGCGCCATTAAGGTGAATGAAAAAATATCATTTTTAATCACGAGGGAGCACGTGAAATAAAATTTTGATACTAACAAACAAAAAATAGTTTAGGCACCTAATGAAAAAATAGTTGATAGTTTAGGGGCCTTTAGATGCATTATGATTATACCCAAAAAAATGGGTGCTTGGGTGGGGCTTAAGTAAAAAATCAAGCTAAAGGAGAGTTCTACGAGAATGTGGTTAAGCAGAGAACAATCAATGAAGCACCCAGAACCCACCCCTCAGCAGGTGGAGGTGGTAGTGGTTGAAAGACCAAAACACCGACAATGTTACAGCCAAGAACCACAGAGAGAGGAGATAGAGAAAGAAACGATAATCCTCAGACCAAGCAAATCATTCACTTTCGATGGCCGAACTACCCTAATTTTGCACACTAAAATTAGAGGAAAAAAAAATACCTTTGCGTCAAGTAATGTCTCCCCAGAGCTATCTGAAATAAGGATGGCACCATGAGCTTTTAACCATTCAATGCACTCTTCCACTCCATCTACTTCCTTCTCGTCACTTGCTTCATTTGAAGGCAATGCGCTTGTGAAGCCAAGAATTTGGGCAAGATGTAACACAGGAACTGTAGGCCGATATGAACGAGAAATGCACTTTACAGCAGCATATCGCATTTTTTCAACATAAAGATCTGCAATAAGAAATGTTTTCATCATGTATATTCAAGTCAATAATGGATATGTAGGGACTGGTCATTCATAAAACTCAATGAGTATGATGTACCCATAAGGAAGGTGTTAAGATTAGGTGCCATCTTATAGAGTCTGAAAAACAGCACATAATTTCCCGAAGTCACAGCCCTACGAACTGAAAGAGCATGCTTGACTGCTTTGTCGTTTTTAACATTCGCTGATAATCTGTGAAACATAACAACAACAAAAAACATGATGAAAATTCTTGAGTGCATCGATCATAAAACATAATGCTACAGCCACTCTAGAACCTAGGGTCCAGAAGCATTTCACCAGCTACCAAGCTAAAACTGAATAGACAGTAATTTAATTTGGAGCAAAACCATACACACATTCTATGGTAGTAAAATAAACCAAACAGCAACAACAAAAAATGTAAATCATTCGTTTATAAATGTTATTTTCATCCCTTTTCACTTTGGCCAGCTCAAATGGGGAGGCCAGATCATCAATATTCGAATAACAATACGCTAGTAATTGACAGGACAGACAATGGTCATAAAACCAAACTAATTGCAAATATGTTATTTATCATACATACTAAAGCACAATAAAATGATTTCTCAATATGACATCAAAAAAAGCAATCTTCAATAAGCTTGGCAAGCATGCATATATATATTCTGCAATATTAAGCTCGGAATTTTTTAATGGACAAACTTATTGCTTCAATGAGTTCTGATCAAAATATATCCAGAACTGTTCTTCCTTTACGCTTCCAAGTTCCAAGGAAATTTCATCATAACTGATCCGGAAGGAAGACTTGTTTTAATGCACCGTTCCCACATTCTTACTAACTAGAACAGCAACTGTCAATTCCCTCCCTCCCCACTCTTTTCTTTACACTACTCTCTTTTACTAATACTTCAATAACGCAAATAATGATTTGGGATAACTGATACTTGCAGTCTCTATGAAAGGACTAGATTGTTATTTTGATTTAAATTGTTGTGCAAAGTTTTGTCACATGTACAAAAACAATTGGGCCCGAAAATAGGAAGAGAGTGCCAAAAAACAAAGGACACAAAAATAGAAGGGCCCAAATGAAGAGAGTAGTTGAAGATTTCAAATGAAAATTAAGTGCTCTGTAAAAAGCTAAGGAGAATAGAGGAAGCTGAAGAGGCTATTGACACCAGAACTTGAATATTTTTTAAGATCATGAATAAATGTAATTGACTGGAAGAAATAAACAAGGCCAAACCCAGATATAGTCACAAACCTGGACATTGCAGACACGAGATCCCTGTTATTGTTTGAGTGCAATATCACAGATAGTAAATTGTACGCTGCAAATTCCATATGGCATCCCGGAATCCCTTCTGCGTACAGTGTTTTTAATTGTGATTGGCACTGCACATGCAAAAATGCAGAAGACTTGATAAAAATGTCTTAGAACAATAATCAAGCTTATTTATCTGAACACTATTCATCACATATATACTCAAGAGACATCATCTATCGGTTCAACATAAAATCAATTTTGCTAATTGTCCCGTAGATTCTACTTATAAATTTTGAAAATGAAAATAATTTAAGCTTCTATTTATATAGTAAAAATAAATGTATTTCCGGAGTTCTAAATAGTCAATTAGAGATAAAGAAGTTTCTGTTTACATGAAAGGGTGACCAAGTTCATTTTCACTACCTTTCCCTTTTTCATTTACAGAGAAGAAAATTGGATAAATGAGTGCAAATGAGTATCAACTCTAGCAAGTGATGTGTTTGTCAGAGGATTTTTGCATTCCACTACAGAAAAAAACTGTTTGCAAGCCAACTGTTTGCGAGAGGGCGCAAAGCTCATAGAACTAACCTGGTTGATCTCCGGCATGTCCCCAACTTCTATAGCCAATCGAGCATGAGTTTCATACACCTAAATCAGAACTCAACGTAAACGGAAATAAAGAAGTAAATAATCATGTCTACTTTCACACTGGAAAACAATAAAGAAGACAACAGAGCTATCAACAGAAAAGCACAACAGATCAACCACTCAGGGAAATGAATAGCATGCACTGATGACGAAGTCAAAAAGTTTATACCTTAACTGTAAGCTCATTACATATACGTTGTACAGTAAGATCTTGTCGTATTGATTTTAATTGATCGCATTTGTAAAGGTAATTCTTTTGAGAATTTTGAACCATTTGCAATGCTTTTTCCAACACCTCTTCAGGCCTCACCTGCAAATAGGCTTAATCTTAGAACACAACCTTTCATGATAACTGAATATATTATTAATCAAATCAATCCCTTATATCATAGCAAGAAGAGCTGAGAAAGTTTACTGTAGCCGGATCAGGTGCAGAAGTAAGGCGCAAGTAGCGTTTCTCAATGTCCTGACAGGTTCCCTTAACAGTAAGAGCATCCCAATCAATATCTTCCACAGCCCTGCTCCCACTTTCCTCAAAGGTTCTGATAAGAACTAAGGCACTAGCTCGTCTTGCATACAAATTACCAGTTCCAAGAGCTTTTGCTCTTGAGTTACCTTTCACCGCTCGTTGTCCATGTCCCTTGTCAAAACGTTTTGAACGGTTTTCACGTTTTTTCTTCTCCTCTGGTGTGTCTGCCAGTGCAAGTGCAGCTGAATAATATTTTGTCAAACTTTGTTCCTTGTCACTATCACTAGAAGTTTCACCATCAACAGCTGCATTCAGATCTTCACCTAGACGCTGCCTCTTAACAGGTCTAGTAATATTTTTATTGAAAGATTTCTGATCAGAGAAGGAAAATCTTGTCGAATTGGCCTTGATCTCTATTTTGCCACCAGAAAACTGCAATATGTATGAATATATTTGGTCACTTAGAAATCACATTTATGTGAGATATAGCACTCAATTAAGAAATCTGGGAACTTCAACTTCTTGTATCGAATTAAGAAAATCAAACTTGATATGTTCAGAGTAAATTTTGAGGATATGCATAACCAAAACAATGCTGGGATGAAAATTGTAGGGCATATGTCGAGAGAAATTCTATGCGATCCACGACCCCCACCCCACTATCACCCATTTTTTTCTCCAACAGACAACTTTTAAAAAATGCCATGATAAATTGTTCACGAGTACCTGTTTGCCATTCCAAGCACCATACTTCATAGTTCCATACGAAATATTAGGAGATTTATCAACCACCTTTTCCTCTGGAATAGGCTCCCACCTACTTTTAGCTCGCCGACTAGGACTCTTAGTCTTGGGCATCACAGAAGTTGTTACCGGAAACTGTATATTACTGCAGAAGAGGATTAGGAGGCAAAATCTATTCATTCTCATTTAATAAACAATCCATGCATGGGACTGGAAGAAACATACTCCTTATCAAGCACATCGGTATTTGGCATGGGGAACAGAGGCTCAATGTCCCAATCCCTTGAAAAAAGTGTACCATCAGCAGTCGCTTTTGTTATTACCTAGAAGATAAAATGAGCATAAGATCCCAGGGCATACTCAGTATGCATTTGTGCAACATGACCATCAACTAATATGTTACAGCAAAAGATTATTTAAGATCAGCTTTAATCAAGATATGCAGTAATCTGAAACTAAACCTGCAACAATTCAGAACAAACAATGATCTATCCCGGAATTATGATATATTCAATTGCCAAATTGTGATTTGAACCAGGAGAAACATTCGGCCCATTCCTCACTCAAGGATCTTACTAATAGTGCCTTTAGTTGCACTAGAAGTAACTATAGAATTGCCAGATACAGTCTCATGTATACTGCTCTGTTTATCATTTCCAGTAACCTGACACAATCCATACTTACAAAAATTCCAATAGAAGTATTTCTCAAACGGTACTTAATGGAACAATATAAGAGAAAACAATGCATGGCAGTAAAACTCATAAATAGGAACATGTCATGAATTTCACTAGAAACTCTTAGTGGGTACATCATTAGCCAAGAATTTACGAAAGTTGCTCTTTGTATAATAAAGGGTGACAAAGAGACAGTTCAAACTCTATGTTGCGATCAGACGATTCAATTATATTTCCCCTAATTATACCAATGCCCTCAGTATACAGACTATTCATCTACAGATAAATTTAAAATTATGGTGCCATCACATTGTTGAAGATACAATGCACACAATATGCATCAAATGTGCCTACAGTTAGATGCAAAAAATAACACCCTAGAGAGGAAGTCAGTGCAAGTGTTAAACAATGTTAGTGCTCCACTAATAACGTTGCAGCTATATAATTCATGATCTGCAATTCTAAAGCGAATAAACAAAATATAAACATGCTGCAATACATGTAAATTGTAAAATACTCAATCTCTGCTACTTGTGATGTTTGCATCATTTAAAAGAATATGTGTGACTTTCATTTAAACTCGATTGATGTTGCATAATCAAAATATAGTGCATGGATTATACCTCCTTCATGATTGCTTGGCAAGCTGCCTTTTGCTTATCATTTTTGCAACGAGCCAAAGCCCTCTCAACATAACCGCGCAATGACTTTGGAAACATACCAGGCTGCAAAAAAGGAAAGACAGTGACTTCAGTATACTATTTATATGTCGTGCTTTTCTGATTCAATCAATAGCCAAGATGATGGCATGCTTTAGCAATATATGCGGAAATTTTGAATGCAGTTTGAACTTCTGAATCTATTATTTCTATTGTTCATGACAAGTGATATGGATGTCTGAAAAATGCTCCCTCCGTCACAATGAAAGCTACCCAACTTTCCTTTTTCGTCTGTCCCAATGAAAGTTATACATTCTTTTTTTGGCAAACTGCTCTCTCTCACATTTCATATACTGTATTCTTCTCTCTTTCAATCACATCACATCTAATATATTTACTTATTCTATCATATTTTTTAACCTCCGTGCCCAAAGCTCATGGGTAGCTTTCACCGGAACGGAGGGAGTAACAAATAGTACAAAACAGCTTTTTCAAAAGAAATTGAGAAACTTCAATATTTCTAGTTGCAAAATTTGAATGATGAATTATTATAGGATACAAAGCCACATACTAAGAACTATGTGGCATAGACTACTTAACCAAATAAAGGTAAACTCGGTGCCTACAGGAACACAACAAATTCATTTTTAGACGCTAACCATGTGTGCATTCCAATTTAGCCAGATTAAGATCTGCACTCTCATAAGGCAACAACTGATTGCCTATCAATATTAATTTTTACCAAGAGGTAAATAAGACTGAAAAACTGCTTAAGCAAAGTGCGAAACCATCCAACTACATTTAATCCTTTTATGCTTAACATCTGATACTTGGCAGTCAATAATCATCAATAAACCCATATCTTTTATTGTCACAGAAACAGTCTCTTCACTCATTTAAAATTTTTTTAAAAAAAAAACCATTCAGTAATTGATTGATGTCATCAACATGTATGCATTAGATTCACTCTTTCAACTCTAGAATAAAACTTCATTCCAGCTTAACGGGGAAATTTTCAATTGGAGACATAAAAGAATTTGTTTCAATATCAAATGGTGGGCATTGGTAGTAATTGTGCCAGATATAGAACTTTGTTGGGATCAACATTTAGGCTGTCTTTTTACTCATTTACTAATTAAGCATTATTTTACGCTGTCTTTTTCCTCTAAAGTATCAAAAAATATTATATATATATCAATTCGCAAACAAATGCACCTAGTTGGTCTCTATGATAGAAAATGTTTTTAGTTAATACTCTTTACATTATTTACCTATATTCACCTCAAATCCAAGATTGCTTAAAAAGAAGGGAAAAACCTACTCTAATCATACAAGGAACTTTATATACTTGTTATAGCAAGTAAGCTAACTAAATGTGTAAAACAACAAGATGCGTTAATATGAAGACGAGTATATACTCCTTGATCCTGTTTGGAGTAAAAACTGAACAAAATGGCTTCATAACAAAAAATGCTAACCTTGAGCATGGACTCAGCTTCCTCCTTCTCATTTGGCTTCTGCACTGGGACACTGATATAGGCTGGCCTTGCAGCTGTGCTAGTCATAGAGTTATCTTTGGTGGTTTTTGATAGACCCGTGGATAGGTTTGAAGCAATTCTTGGATTGGTTGGAATTTGCATATTGCTTGCTTTACGTGGATCTATAAGTTCAGGAGGCTGTGAAATAGTTTGGAATGATGTCTGATGACTCTGAGAAACCTGGTAAGAAGTTGGATACAGTGCAGTCGAGACTTGGGAAAATGTAGAGTTCAATTGATTTTGAAAACTTTCAACTGCAGGAGTAACTTCTGATGGCTTTTGGGCATGTGAATGTATGGAATTAGGAGTTTCATTTTGGAAAGCAGAAGTCCCATGTTGCCAGTAACCATCAGATGTAGCGACACTTACTGCCACAGGCTGACAACAACACCACAGCATGAGTTCAGACTGAGATACAAACTTTGACTAAAAGGAATTTGGTAAAGTTTACCAGCATATCTGAAATAAGTTCAATCAAGCTTCAAACCTAGTAAATAACCCTTAAAATCATGTAAAAGTACAGGCGGCCATTAAAATGACTAAACAGAAGAATGCTATTACAGATGGAATCTGGAAACAGGGTATAGCCATCACATTATTAAAAAAATCAACTTGTACTTCAGGCTACATTCCACATGTTTGGGCAATGAGGACCAGATTAGCACATTGTAATGAAGCTTGCACTCACAATATTTTTAAAGCTTAATTGCCATAGATCAAATGACAAATAATTCAACTGCTGAATTGATAAATAAATGGATATCATATTAACTACATAAGCAACCAACCTCTGCTGGCTATTCTGGCCAAGACAACATAAAATAATCAAACCGCAAAGATAAAATGGGGGTAGGAGGTCTTCAGAATTTTTTTTACAACAAACTTGAGGGATCATGCACAACAAATATAAAATATAATTACTTGAAATGTGTCAATGCAATTTAAGTTATTTAAAAAACAAATATTTTGTATACTTTCTTGTTCAACTTCACATATTAATGAAAAAAATACTAACACGGACAAATCAATTAAATAGAGTTTGAGATATAACTACATTAATTACAACAATAGATAAACAAAAATCAATAATAAATATTACTCCAACGTACTCAAAATCTAGCGTAACTTATTAGAAAAGAAAATTTCATTATCATCATATACTGAGTTAATTATGAATAGATGAAACAATGCAGTAATATATAGTAAATTATCATTAAGGAACCAATTAGTCAATGACACTCTCAGAATACTTCAAAACTCAAGTTCAACTTTTTTTCTCACAAATAAAACTTTAGATTGATGCTTGCCAAGGTTTTTGAAATGTTTAGAGTCATCAAGTGTTTACCTGAAGAAAACTCAGGTTCATGAAATGTTTAGAGTCACAAAATACAACATCAGATTGATGTTTTCAAAATGTTTAGAGTCACCAAGTGTTTTTGAAATGTTTAGAGTCACCAAGATCTACTTTTGTTCTCATAATACTTCAAAACTCAAGTTCTACTTTAATTTTGTTACTCTTGCCTCTACAGCCTCGACATCAGAGAGGTACTATAGTTCTACATTAAAAACCACGATGAAAGGCTTAGGGCATCATGCTTCTCCTATAAAATGCGGAAGGAAATATTAATCAGAACACAGAACTTTAACCATATCTTAGAGCCTTGCCTTGAACTAAGTTACAAGAAAATGTATATCCAATCTATTAAGGAGATTGTTGTTAATATTTGGTTGGATCATTCTCAGGTAATATTATATGTTTGCCAGTTACAACTTGACATAAGGCAATATATCGTATTACTAATTCCACGTTCAGTAAATTTCTCTCTACTGGTCCAGCTAATTACGGGTCCCTATCACTTTTCTTACAGACATTGAGATGCCTTAATCTAATGGGCCCGAGCCATTTAATCAATTCTCCAGCAACTTATCTCCATAAGTGACAGTTTAGTAAAAATCATGAACACACCCACTCTTCTGCTGCTCTTATACTGAAAACCTGTTTTAACAATATAATACCCACCCAAGCTCCTATAGATATCAGCATTAATACCCAAACTTTGTCACATTAACTTACAGGCAAAAGCAGTATAATTTTGTGATTGTTAAGTTAGAGACTTCTATCTAACACTGCATGATAACTATAAGAATTTAATACTACCAAACCTGCACAGAAGTCAATTCAGATGAACTAGATTCTGGCCTCCACAAAGGTGCATAAGCTGCAGGCATCTGGTTGTTTGAATCAGTATATCCAATGCTTCCACTGGGAACAGAACTATTTACACTAGAAGAAATAGAGACAGGAATATTTTCCGTCCCAGGAGCACAGGTGACTTCAGTTTGATTTTGATTGTAATAGTCCTGCCATTGCTTATATTGTTGCTGGTACTGAGAAGTTGCAACTGCTGAGGTCGAACTATAGGCTGAATTTGAGTCCTGATTATAGTTTGGATACTGCTGAGCATTGTATGTTGCATATTGCGCTCCATGCCACGGGTTGGTCTGGGTACCATATGTGTCACTTGTGTAACTTCCAGACGTCTGATAATCACCAGGATTGTAATAAGTGCTCGAGTAACTTGCAGTTCCAGGATAAGACCCAGTATTTTGAAATGAGGAAAGAGGCTGATAAGGAGCACCTGTGTTTTGGTAAGCTCCTACTTGATGAGGATAAGACTGATTAGGCTGCTGCTGATACTGATTGGATTGTTGTTGATACTGACTCGATTGCTGTGTATACTGACTTGATTGCTGTGTATACTGACTCGGTTGCTGTGGATATTGACTCGGTTGCTGTGGATACTGACTTGGTTGCTGTGGATACTGACTCGGTTGCTGTGGATACTGACTCGGTTGCTGTGGATATTGACTCGGTTGCTGTGGATACTCACTCGGTTGCTGTGGATACTGACTTGGTTGCTGTGGATACTGATTCGGTTGCTGTGGATACTGGCTGGGTTGCTGTTGATAATGATTGGGAGGTTGTTGATACTGATTATAGTGAGCTGCAATACCTGTGTTGTTATACCCATAGGGATCACCATTTGGATAAGCAGCATAACCACTATAACCTTGTGCCACATTTGCAGGTTCTGAACTTGGTGTAGATACCGTAGGTGCCACATCCGTTCCATCTTGGACATTTCTTGCAGTTGGCTCCACTACCTGATTATGATTGTAGCCAGAATTCGAGACAACTCCATTCTCCCTCAAACTTTGATTCTCCCCTTGGGTGCTCCATGATCCCACAGCACCATTAGAAGAGAAATAAGATGATGTATGAACTTGGTGAGGATCATTTATCTGATGCTTCTGGCAAATGTGAAGGAGAAAAAAGAAAACCATTTAAATGAAATAAATAACTCTTAGATTAAATAACAAATCTTAAGCATATCAAATAAGCCAACATGTAAGGAGACATCAAATAATTATGTGAGGTAAATAAGGTAATCTACATCTTCAATAATGGAAGAGTATACCACAGAGTAGAGATTGAGAAATGAGTGTCATTACTAGGGCTTTGCGGGGTGCTGCATAATTCACTAGTGCCTACGACGCCAAGGCCCAAACGAGGGTTTTCTGGTAGCCTGATTTCGCGACTAATATGTTTTTTAATGATCTAGGGTTTTAAGCTATTTTTGGCATTTAACTGATATTTTCAAGTCTTTTTTATAGGTTGATGACAATCAAGGGATTCAAGCGCTCTAAAATATTTTATTGAATTGCACTATATAATGACTAGATTTATCTCTTAATATCTAAATCATAGCAAAAAAGTTACTAAATTTATTGCAATATTTACATACTGGTGTAGTTTTGGCCCTTTTGGTCCAGGTGAAGAAAAGCAGGAGGGGAGGGGGTGCAGTTAGGTATCTGCAAAGGTGCCTAGTAGTTCTTAGCTTCGATTTTTCCACACACAGAGTAAACTTATTTTTCAGACCATGGCATTTTCGCTAAGGTCTAGGGGAAACTAGTGCCTAGATGGTTCCACGTGTTGCGTGATGCCATAGAGGACAGTGGTTTTTAATGTGTTCAAATATTGGAATAATATAACGTCATTTTGAAATAAATAACCCCATGGCTCGTCCAAGGTTGAGATTTATTCCCACGTGCGATGAGTGATATTCAATTATTCAAAGAAAGCCTAACGTCTAACCTATAAGCATTATCCCAGTGGCAACTGCATAGACATTTGGAACTGTTTCCAGCTTATATTCATCAAATTTTGTAACAAAATTAATTTAAACTCCTACCAGGCTAATAGCATATTGCTAGAACAGCTTCATTCTCTTCCCACAGTATAAGACATATAAAAAAACAAAAAACCAACGTGCAAGGATTCGTTAAGTGCAAACACCCTACAATCAAACATTATTTCCACTCTAAAGATTAAAAGCTAATAATAATAACTAAACAACAAAGGCTGTTCGCCATCATGAATAATCAGCATATGGACAACGCATTAAACGAAAGAGTGATTACCTCAAGAGAAGCAACGGGCTCAGCGCTTTCTCCTTGATTCATCATCACCACATTAGAACCCTAATCATCAGGAAAAAAAAAATTGATTTAGATACCCGTACATAATTTTTCGCAAAATTAAACAATAAAAAACTCAAAACCCTAATCAGGATTGCTGTGGGCAAACCTACAACCTTTGAAACCCAAATTGAATTCGAATTTTCCAATCAGCCCCGCGAAAAATAAAAGGTTTTCTTCGAACTCAAAGCAACGCAGCGATCCAATAATTAGAAAGAAATTTGAAAGACAGGAAACAGGTATATGGGCGCGAACGGAGTTTGATGTTTGCTGACTTGGTAAAAAATCAGAAGAATTGACCAGAGGTCTTGCAAATCAAGAATAATTCGGCTGCAAATTACAGGTTTACAGAAAATATAGAAGGGTGGCGGGGGCTGTGGTTCCGAGTCGGTTGTCTGCGCAGGAACAGGGAGGAGGGCTCATGGTCATCAAATAGTAGAATACTTACTATTGACTTATTGAATTCAATGGAGGAATCATAGGGTGTGTTTGTTTGTGTTAATGCAATACTAATTTATGACAAATTAATATTTTGACTATATTTATTATTCTGAAAATTAAATTATTCCAAAACGTAGGTTAGATTAGAAATAATAAATATTTTCTATTTATTTTAATTAACTAATTGAAATATTGAATGGTTATAGAAGATGTTGAAAGATTTACATAATACATTATACTTGAAAAACTTTTTTATATAATTAAACCTTCAAAATAAATAATGTTGTAAAATTAGTAGTGACAAATAATTTAAAGTGTGTTCTATAAACTTTTTTTTTTTAAATGGTAGGTAAACATATTGATATTGATAACTATGTAATTGAAGTGGATGCAAAAATAGTTGTTGATAATATTATTTTTAATGAGGTACTACGCGTTTGAGAATTTTATTTTTACTTGTCACACCTTGAAGACTCAATTCACAAATGTTATGGTTGTCTTCGTCAGGGTGTATGCAAATATATTGACGCACATTTTAACTAGGAAAGCACGTCGATTTGATAATTCATTTTGTTAAACTATATTTATCGGGGTGCTGACAACCCCGTTGTCCAAAAAAAACCAAAAAAAAAAATTACATATTCTATGATGACCATGGTCATCCTACCACCAACAACAACCAATTTTTTGGTGGAGTTTTTTATTCCCAAAAAGTCTAACCATGTCGCCTGTCCAATTTTTATTCGTTAATTATATTTTATTTAGATTATTTTTTTTTATTTATCTATTTTAAAAAAATAAAAAATACCAAAATTCATAAAATTAAATTCTCAATAAATAGAGACCAATCTTTTGATATGTTTTAAATCACAATTTCAGACGCTCCCTTTTCTCTTCTCCTAATTGTGTTCTCTTCTAAATTGTGTTAATTATTCTTTATTATAGTTATGAATTTTTTCAATATTAAATAATTGTTCTAAATATTGTGAAAATGTTATAAAAAATTAATAATAGATATAATTATTATATTATAAAAGAAATAATTTATTAAATGTTGGTTGTGGTTGAGGTGGTTATGGATAAAGTGTGAAAAAAGATGTGTTTGAGTTGTGATGTAAAATGTGTAGGTGGAGGAGTGAGAAATTAATTTTATATTTGATGACCTGGTCATGACCGTGCATGAATAAACATGGTCTTAGAAGCCAAGTCGTTTATTATGGCGGCTTTCTTGTTTTAGTTTTAGACCACTTTTATACGCACACACAGACCTATTGAGGACACCCATCAGACATTTTTTTCATCCTAAAGGGCATGTGAAATGTCTCATGTACACTTCGTGTGGAATTTAAAAAAAAAAAAAAAAAAAGACGAGTACACCCACCTTGTTATCTATCGCGAGAAGGCAGAGGAGCGAAACTTTCCAAAAATTGAAAAATCGATTCCCATAAGTTCTTGGACGGTACGGACTCGAAAATGAGGCGATAACAACTAGTGAGGGTGTCAAATACTCATTTGTAAGTTGTTTGACATGTATTGATTTTTATTTTATTTTTTTAAGTTGAAGAGTTTTTATAGCTAGGGTTTTTGTGGGTTTATTTTAGTGTTTATGCTTGTTTTTTTTTTTTTTTTTTGCATTTTAGAACGGTGCAGAGGAATCTAATTTAAATAATACTCTGTATGCATTTAGAACATATGTTTTGACAATACGCATGCCATTTGGTCGTTTTACAAAAACTGCGACTTTCTCGATTGGTTCAGCGAAGAAGACGTTGTATTTCATTTTTTTTTTCCGGACAAATCATCATTGTCCGACAAAAAAAAACTCGGACAAATCAAAATTGTTCATTTAGTTTTTTCGAACATTGAAGTTATTTCGAAAGATATTTATTCGAAAAATAAAATGAACAAGCTCACTTTGTCAGAAAAAAATAAACATGACCATGAGCATATTATCATAATCCACGTCGATAATGCTTATTATCATAATCCACGTCACATTATCGTACATTATACACATTCCCATAATTATAATACAAAAAACCAATCTTAATCAATAAATTACATGAATATTAAAAATAATTAAAACCCTAAAACAATAAAATTAATGTCTTTCACTCAACAAAAATAATACATGTTCACAACACAGTAATTTTATAACAAAAAGAATAAATACAAGAGAAACTAACTAACCTTAACCCATAGTGTTGCAAAAAACTTTGTATTTGTTTTTTTTTTTTTTCAAAAAACTGTGACTGTCGTTCGATTGATCATTCTCAATTCAATTGCTCTCAATCCAAATACCAATTTATCATATAATACATATACATACTTATTTTTATAAAATCATATCACCATTTTTTTAATCTCATCCTATCTCCTACTTTTCTTTCTCATACTAATAAAATATTACAACAACAATTTTGATTCGATATAAAACTACATCTTACCATACTTCTCAATTTTTATCCAAACAAAATTAAACAAAATTATTAATCATAGATTACCCAAATCCAATTTTTTAATCTCAATTTCAATCCAATCCACCACAATCTCTAACCAAACAACACAATCTTAAAATAAATATAAAAAAAAAAAAGTGACCGATATGATAATTCGATCAATATTTGATTTTTAACTCAATTCAGCCAATTTCAGTTACCGAAAATCTATTCAAACCGATTATTATGCTCACCACCCTAGCCAAAAGAGTCGCTTTTCATGAAAAAAATAGTATTATTCACCCTGAAAATATTCATTTTTTCTTTCTAAAGTATTAGTGATTAACTCAAAAATATTGCAGCACTGTGAGTAAAAATAAGATATGCACCTAAAGATTATTCAGCAGTTAAATAACAGAATGATTGCAAACTCGTCCACATTCTGCAGATGCAAATCTAACTCAGTGGTTTTCTTACCAATCTGAAAAGCAAGAAGGATAATTATATTACCAGTAATCTGTCTATTTACACGAGTCAAACCCCCAAACCAGAGCAATGTAACAGAACATCATGGACACATGGTTGACAATAGCAGGTATCCGCCAACAACAATGGTGTGATATCAAGATCATTGAGTATAAACGATCACCTCTGAACCTTATCATTTACGAGATATACGCTTTCACCACTTCAGTGTATTCGCAAACCAAACCTGTCCTGGGACAAGTGATTTTCCCGTGGTTTTGCTTTGACATATCCTCAAGAGCCTGTAGATCAACCAATAAGATTTAAAAATAAATAAAAAATTGAACAAATATTAGCATGTCCAGATGAAGTTTTGAAAACCTTAGTGCTGTAAACGTAGCCATTTGGCAAGACAAGAGGTGGATTCTCGGTATCCATTAGCTCTTTCGTTATGAAACAAACAAGTTTCGAGTGATGCTGCTTCGAATATGGAAGTGGCTGTGCTAATTTACGGAATGCTTCCTGTGATAGAGGATCCTCCTTTGTGCAATCATCTTCATAACAGAATCTAAACCAAGTCAAGGCAAAAGTGAGGAATAAAGGGACATCACTCACTCAAACACATTGCTGTATCAATTAATTAGGAGGAAAAGAATTGGATTGTAGGAATAACATGGCATCGTTAGCATATTCAAAATAGAAAAAATCAGAAAAGAACAAGGCTAATCATAAGCTTGGATACGGGGTCTTCAACGCAGATAAGCCTGCTTGTAGATATATATTCAACAAAGGCTCAAGAGTCATGCCATACAATCTGCAGAATTCTTGTTTAAATTGGTCTACCAAAAACTCCCATTGCTTTTCTTCAAACAAGACCTGGAAGACAGCAATCATGAATGTCAAATTACCATTTTAGTTAATTTCATAATATCAATACAAGACATTAATTCTACCAAGAAATGTTAGTTCCAGCTCAAAAGTATTGAGTAGTTATTTCCACAATGCCTAATATTCCCAAAAAATAGGAGATAATGATTTGTGTGGAAGTTTTATTGATATTTACAACAGAAGAAAATTATAAGTTATATATAAGTCCTTTCGTTCCATGACTGATAAAATTATGCATCTGTTAACATAGATCAGAGGCCCGGCATTCACATAACGTTGGGATTACTCAATATTGGCCTGATCAGCATTTATAATTCTAAGGAGTAATATTATGAGAAGTTCATCGTAAACGCTAATTGCTATATCTCGGATAACACTTAGAAATCAATGGCATTATGGCATGATGAATTGACGACCCTAGAATGCCATTTCAAAAATGTTTTTGGGCCGAGGAAACCTGATACTCAACATATTTAATATAAACTCTAAATTTTTAATAAGAACAAAGATGCTGACATGCTGTCACTAGCAAGAACAAGATTTAAGGCAAGCAAATGATGGCAAGAAGAATTTTCCTTTGGGATAAAATGCATAAGAATTGAAAATCAAACATCAGACTTATCTACCAGTGTATCTCAGATAATCCAGTGTCATAAAAAATTTCAAGAGCTGAAGGAGGTGGAACCTTGTATATCGGACATTCTGTGTTACTCTTGAAAGCAAGGGTTGCGACAACACGCTGCAATTCTTTCATATGGGTAGCTCCCCAAGGTGCTAGATATTTACGAGCATATGTTATAGCTCGCATATTGAGTTCAGCTCTTACCAACTCAATGAATTCCTGCAGCCTCAATTGGAACTCAAATTTGCTCTGCAAAAGCAATCAGCATTGACATATTCAGTACAGCTAAAATATCAATAGTACCAGACCCCTTAGCTGAAATAGTACTAAAAAAAGTTGATAGTCTAGGAAAAATTCTGAGGAGGAGGTCAACCGAAGATGTAAAGGCAGAAACTTGCGAAAACTATGCAATTATGCAAATATTGAGAAGATAGTAGAAAGATATGTCTCCAGCTCATTTTTTTAAAGATTGGGCTACCACACTATAAGAAAAATCAATGTCAAACAGTGTTTCTTTCTGGTATGGTGTATGGTTAATGTTATAAACGGGTGCCCAGTGGGTGATAGACTGATAGACTTGTAGTAGTGCCTCAGGGGCCAAGGCAGGCCTTAAAATTTGCCAATGTGATTTGAGATATGTGGATAAGGTACAAATACTATCCAACTCAGACATGAGTTTACGCTATAAGAAAATAAAGATAAAGGAAAAAGACGGGCAGAACATAGTTTACCTTTGACTTCTTTAGCCTGGATTTGTTTTCAGCACACCAGGCTAGAGCAGGGGCCACCTCCTTCTTTTGAAGGGCATCAATAACCTTTTTTGCTTCAAGAAACACATCTATATCAACAAGATCCTGCTAAGATAGAACAAAGGTCATCTGGATGTAATCTGTATGTGACTCATTATAAATACAGCAATCAAATGCAACATGATAATAGGACTATGAGATACAGTAAGGAACTCACAAATGGCATCTTCTTTCTTTCTAATTTAAACCAGTTTTCAAAACCCAAATCGTCATAATGAAGCTGATACTTCTATTTAATCATTAACTTTCTAGATGCTTTTCAGCTAATGCTAGGGCATAAATCATCTCTAATCGCCCCATAATAAATGAAAAGGAATAAAAATGAATGCAGTAAAAATAGATTGACAACTGTGAGGTGAGATAACCAAGTCATATATTTAAATTGGAGAAAAAACTAGCATATGTCACTAACTGGACCACGGTAGGAAAAGGCCATACTACAAAAATCACCTGAATGTTGCTGCTCTCGGCAAGCTTTACAGCAGTGTCATAATATGACATCCGCAACATGTAATCAACAAGTATTCTCTTCAATCGTGTGCTATTCCACTTTGACATATTGTCCATCTCTGCAGATTCTAAATGTTCCAGCCTAGTTCGGCATCTTTGTGCTTGCAAGTGCTCTGTTTTACTTCCATCGTCCAACTGATTCATCAACCAGTTATATAAAAAAATGGCATATTATCCAAATGAGTTGAATGACTGACTAGATAAGTGAAGAATTAGAAAAGAATCAAAAGTACAGATGACAAAACGCCTAATTCAAAAGAAAGCCCCGAATACTAACCAACCTTCCTCCCTCCCCAGTTCAATTTCACCAATCCAATCAAGATTCAAGATTAAAAGCTTCAAGCTTCTTTATTTGAATCCATTTTAATTAAACAACGCTATTGAAAACTGAAGATGACTCTTTTTTATTGTTATATCGACATCCAGTGATTCCTTCTACTGAATTATTCTACAATTTATCCTTCACAAAAACTAAATCGAACCAATCTTCTTGAATCTGAATTACTGCGCAGAAAGACAAAAATAAAATAAAACAGGCATCGCGTGGTATCAATTCTGAAAAAAAAAATGCATAATATACTTTTCTTTTGAGGCCGTGCAATCGGTTGACAAGGGAATTGAGTTGATTAACAGCGTCATCCCGAGACAGGTCCGAATCGGCGGCTTCGGAGACACCGGAAATGACGGCGGATACCTCTTTCTCGACGGTGCGGTGGTTCGAGCGGATCGTCTTTTTGTAATGCTCGAAGGGGACACGGAGCAACTGGTGTTCGAGTTTCAGAGACTCCGCTAGCTTCCCCAACTTCGACGGCGGGGCGACGGCGGAGTTGCCGTTGGGGAGTGGCGCATCCACCTCCATTGGAGAAGACGACATTCTATTTCTTGTTTTTCTTTTTCGTTTTTATTTTCTAATAAGTGAGAAGTGAAAAAAGATGCGTGTAGAGCAGCAAGTTTCTTTATCATCCAAAAGCCGTGAACGGTGTCGTTTGGGTAGGATATTTCCGACGGGTAGGAATTAGGTTACAAACTACAAAGTGCACGGAACTTCGCGATCATCCCAATAAAATGTTGTTTTTTAAAACGAAAATTAAAAAATACAAAGTACGAAAAAAGAGTTATCAAGAAGATCGCCCACAATATTGATGTAAATATAATTTTGACAAAGTGGGATAGCTCAAGTGGTTAGAGCACCACTACCTAGGCCTTAGGTCCTGTTCGAGTCATGGGAAGAGAAAAAAAGGGATGGGTATTTAACTTCCATAAAAAAAAAAAAAAAAAGATCGCCCACAATAAATTGAGGTTCGAGTTAATAATGAGGAGTTATTAAAGACTCAAACGATGAGCTAATGACATTTCTATGAACAAGATACGTCATATTGTCATGATGTTGTAATATGACTTTATAAAATCTATCATATAACCACCATTTACAACATTGCGATATTGGACAATGATCAATACCTACTGACAATGTTCTGTTTACACACAATCTTTTAGATGATCGATGTGTTCTTCATGACTTTATACTCACGCCTTTCAATATCTCTGAAAATTGTGTCTTTTTTTTTTCTTCAAAATTATGTGATATGCATCTTATATTAGATGTCTATTTGAAATAACTACTCAATCGACAAGTACATCCTCGTAATCACGTAATAAGTAATATTGTCAATAAAGTTGAATGTGGTGTTACTCCTGGTATTTGTTCTTCAATATTATCATGTCCAACAAATGAACATCGTCATCAGATGAACACTTGTCAGTATATTCATCATAAACACATTCAGATGAACCTTAATCATCGTTATTCTCATAATATTCATCGGGTAAATCAGTTGGGATTATGTTGATCCTCTCGTGCATCTCATGCATTGTGAGGTGCTTGTGGAGCTTCGCTTGTAATCTAAAAAATTCTAACATTATAATCACAACCACATTTATGATTAGATCCTACAAATTGGTAATACTAACGTGTCAGTGCTTTATGAGGTGTTTGCGGTGGTAACAGAATGTCACGTTCCACTATAGCCCAATCGAAACGAGAAGGGCATTCCCTCTCAAAAAAAAAAACGAGAAGGGCATTCCCTCTCAAAAAAAAAAAAAAAAAGAAACGAGAAGGGCATTCAGATCGAAAAATAAATGAATGCCGTGGTTGTTCTTAATATAGCAAGTAGACGACACATCATCGTTGTTAATTATGGAAGACACGTTCAAGGGAATATATACTCAAATCCAACTTCGTGATTTCAGACAAGATTTTAAATATTAAAATAACTCTTTAAAATCATGACATATCATATCCCATTAATTTTATAATTAACACATCGTCTAAACTTAACATAAAGCAACACATCAGCACACAAAACTATATGTTAGCATATAGGAGATATATTGAAAAGTGATGCATAAACTCATCAATTTTCAACTTGAAAAGTAAAAATACAGTAGTAGATTAATTGTGATTTAGATTAAAAAAATCTATCGATATACTTTTTATAATTATTTATAATATGTACACTTTATATTCATAATTGAGTAACTACTCAAATAAGTCATTTTTTCCTTTAAAATTATTAATGTTAAAGATAGTAAATATTTACCATATATTTGACATATCATCATAATTATTTAAAATTAGTTCAACATTAATTATGATGATACCTATATAATACCATACACAATGACATTTAAATAGACACTTTATAGAAATATGACAAATTATACAAAATTAAGGAGAGAGCGACACATCAGTAAAATTAAAGAGAATACGACACGTTAACACAAAAAAAAAAAAAAAAAAAACTCTCTATTAGTATATAGCGGGATATTAATTTAAAACGACTTATCAGAAAAGAAAAAGAAAAAAGACCAATTTAAACCAATAATTAGAGGGAGGACGGGGTTTTTGCAACCTCTAAGCTTTCAACATAGCTCTTCTCGATATAATGGGATGGCGCCTTCTTACGGACTCTGAATCTTTGGTTTGCAAGGTTTTAAAGGCCGGCTACTTCCCCAACAATGATTTCCTCTCAGCCAGCCTAGGCTGGAATCCAAGTTACACCCGATCAAGCATTTAGGCCGCCCAGGATATTGTCAGGAGAGGGTCGAGATGGAAGGTTGGCTCAGGAAATAACATCAAGGTATGGGGATCACCATGGGTGCGCGACGAGGACAGCTTCGAAGTGTTCTTGCCTGCCATAGATGGACTAGAAGACCTTTGTGTTTCATCCATTATAGACACAGAAGCCAAAGCTTGGGATCTACCACTCATTCTGGAGCTCCTCCCCAAGGACGTAGACTTAATTGCCAATATTACTTTACCTCTGGAAGGTGCAAACGACTGTCTCACATGGCACTTTGAGAAAACGGACACTACACAGTGAAATACGCATACAGACAGACTGCACGCCTCCTACCATCTCCGCCTGCCCCATGTGAAGGCAAATGGGGTCGTATCTGGAGTCTGGTGACTCCACCAAAGGTAAAAGACATGATCTGGCGTGTTGGGAGAAATGTCCTTCCAAACAGAGCAAACCTGTTGAAGAGATTGTTGATGTTGATATAAGTGTTTTGTAAAATGACCCAACACTAACAACCGAGTGTTGTAATTAATGTTCCCAGACTTTTCTCACTAACTCCGATCTTACACTTGTTGTCTAATAATGTCCCCAGTGCAGTTAGAAGACGTGGGCAACACCAGGACATGCAACTGCGTGGGAGTGAGAAGTTATTGAGCATAAAATAACAAATCCTACATTCAAGGAGATGTGGAGAGAAGTTAATCATAACCGCTTGATCTCACGGCTGTGATGATCATAGGAGTTGAGAGCAGTTCGTATCTCATGCCTATAAATACTGTAGTCCGCAGCTGCCTCAACACAAGAAGAAAAACTATCTTTGATTACTAGACTATAGAACGCTTTATACGCTTCTAGTTAGGAAAACACTTGTTTCTTCTTGTAAATTCTCATACTATTGTAAAACCGAATAGTAGTATGTTAATCATGGTCTTATTTACTAGGTTATATACTTATATGCATAGATCTATGAGGGAGATAGTTTCGTAGGATCTAATAAATTATTTACACTCATTATAGTGTTATTGTACACCTCTAAGAGGTTGTAATTCGTTTCACATGTTTGTATATAGTGAACAACGTAGATTATCTTATAATCTACGCAAATTTTGAATACTTTCATTTTCACTACGTGCAATTTAATTTCCGCTGCATAGTGTTGTCTGGACAATGCCAACACGACAGACAACATCTCTGATTTCGCACGCACACACACTTTCAAAGACGAATCACCACAGATAATTCTTGTGTATTATGCAACCCAGGCACAAAGGACAATTTGCACTTATTTGTTGAATGCGCTTTCGCAAAAAGGTGTTGAGAAGCAACCAGTTTTCAATACAAAATAACAGAGATATCAGCACGGGCGGGTAATTTCCCAGCATTCTTGTTTGAAATGCTGAATAGCCCAACTAAATATCTAGCCACAAATGTTGCCATGATCTTATAACAACTTTGGAAAGAAATAAACAACAAATTATGGACCAATAATTGCAGATCCCCTGTTGAGGCAGTGCACATGTCCGCGTCGTTCTGGCTGGAATGGCGCGCGACTAACGAGAACAAAGGAATGAGTAAACAGGCTCAACGCCAAGCATCCGAGCTGAGGTGCGACGCGTGGCACCCCCCACCAACAAACCGAATTAAAATCAACGTTGACGCGAATTTCTTCATCGAAAATTGCCAAACAGGGGTGAGAATAGTCAGGGGCGGACCCAGGACTGAAAGTTAGGGGGGGCCAAAAATAAAACACAAAAAAAATTATATGAAATATTTTTCATATAAAATATAGTTAATTAAGATAGGATGAGATAAAAATTCACATGTAAATTTTAGAAACTGTCTTAATTATATACTCCATATTTTATGTGAAAAATATTTCACATGTGTTGCTCTTAACAAATTAATGATCCAAAAGTTTATTTATTTACCAAATTAATACATTTAAGAAAATATAATTGACAATTTAAATTTGGTAAAAAGAATTAATACATTAAATATATTGACAATATAATAAATAATTAATACATTAAATATATTGACAATATAAAAAATAATTAATACTTTATTTATTTATTTTGTTCAGTGATGTAAAATTGTTAATTATATTTTCTTCAACAATTTTTTTTAAGCGGCTAATTACTATTAATGAGTTAATTGTGTGTTTCAAAAATATTAAAATAATATATAGTTACCTCGTTTTTATAATTAAATAATTAATTTTAAGCGCTAATTATAGATTAAATATTTAAAAAATAGTTAAAATAATAAAATAAATATTAATTAAAATAACAAACCTCGGCTATACGTTTATGGAGATTTGTGGATGGGGCTTAGTTTATTGTTTAGCCCATTATTATTGTTTATGTTAATTTAAGGGGTGCCAACTTAAAAGAAAAAAATAAGTTAATATTAGTATATATATATAAAACTACGTGTGGAAAGAACTTTGAGGGACCATGGCCCTCCTCAACATATACATTCGTCCGCCCCTGAGAATAGTACAATAGTAGCTCGTGATGATCAGAGGACTTTCTTGAGAGTTAAAACGATGCTCTTTCCAACTCATGGAAGTGGATGAGGGAGAAGCAACATGGTTCATTGAGGCGCTATCCTGGACTAAATCCATCGGCTGGGACATCGTGCAGTTCGAGGGAGACGCAAAAACCGTAATGGATGCTATCAATTCGTCAACCTCTCACAACTCTGTCTTTGGAGATTACGTAAAAGCTTGCAAAACCCTCTTATCCTCATTTATGTACGCTTCAATTTATTTTGTTCGTAGGGGTGCTAATTCATTAGCCCACGAATTCGCACGGGCATCCCGCCACTATGGGGATTCTCATTGTTGGATTGACCCTCCAAATTTTGTGGAAGTTGATTTATGGTGAGATTGCACGAATTTGTAGTGTGATTGTGCTTTAATTGTCGTGTTTAAGTTGCAAAAGTTGTGTAAAAGTAGTTTGTTTATCGAATTATTAATACACGATTGTTTTGCATGATTTTTAGGGAAAAACAATGAATTTTGAAGCAAATCACACGGATATATCAATCTGAGGAAAAGGGTCAGATGAAACACGATGAAGAGAGTCGATATGCAAGAGGAATCGAGCCAATCGAAGTCCCAGATCGAAAATGATGCACAAAAGAAGAGTAAAGATTGAACTCGTCCGAGTTGGCCAAAACCGGTCGAGCTAGAAACAAAGCCCATAACTCGGCTGAACCGCCAGAATCGACCGAGCTCAAAAGAGGACCAGAGACTGGAAAATCGAGCAACTCGGTCGAGTGGAGGACGGAAGGCGAGTTGCAACTCGACCGAGCTATCAGAATCGGCCGAGTTGATCGAGGACCTGAAACTCTGGACTAAGGGCCCGACTCGGCCGAGCTACCTGACTCGACCGAGCTGCTGAATGGATGATTCGGTTGTAAATTGCATAAGATTTCATGTGTTTTAGTGATAAACTTTGAGGGGTTTTCATGCATTTTCACACTAATATGCTTGATTTGATTGAGAAAGGTGTTTGAGCTCGTTTTGTAGGAATACGATGTGAATTAGACATTAAAATCGCAAAAACAAATGTGCAATCATCATTTTCACTCACTGGACTGAAGATAGGATTGCACCATTGGATTCGTCTCGAAAAATGGAGTGGAATGAAAAAAAGAATAAAGTCAATCGGAGGTCGTAAGCTCGAGATATGAAGGGACGAAGACAGAGGACGAAATTTGGGCCGAAGTATCCGCCCGACCAGGCGACCCGACCGGGACGACCCGCCCGGCCAGTGATCTGCACCCACCTTTTTGATAAGTGCACTCCCTGCGCGTATTTTTGGCCAAAATCAACTTACGAAGTTTTGGCACGGCCGGGCCACCTGTTCCAGCCCATTTCGCGCACCCAACTTGTCCGCCCGGCCACGCCACTTACCCACCCGACCGGGTGGACCCATTTTTGGGGGTTTTTGGCCCATTTTCTCCATATTTCAAGGGCCTAATTGCAAAATTAATTCAAGACTTCTACCCCAACTATAAATAGATCAAATTTGAGTTTTAGATGGAGTCTTACTCCTTTTACAAGCTATTCTCACACACATTCACATAGTTGTAGGTGTTCTTCATTTTTAGTTTAGATTCTTCATTAGATTAGATAGAATAGTGGTTTTTACTTAGAATCAAGCTACGATTATTATCGGGCATCGTCTATTACCTCGTTTTGTAGCTACAATTTCACGATCAAGGTGATATTACTCTATTTTGCAATTCAATTTGGTATTTTCTTAAATTCTTATTTCTATTGCTATTATACTATGAGTTTGATGATAATTGTTGTTGTAGCCATGAGATTCTCTTCTAGAACCATGGGCTAAACTCTTATTGCATTGGGTGTGAATGTTTTGATGGGTGTTTAGTGTAATTATGGATGAATTGCATGATTAGCTTCGAATTTGGGTGTTTATGTTTCTAGTGTTGTAATTTCCATGATTCAATTGATTAATTCACCCTATTAGCTAGCATTGTTGGTTTTGTCGACTTCAACGACCGTATTGGGTTGCATGATTAAGAGTGTGTGTATGAGCTTGAATTAATCGATTAGAATTAACATAGTAATTAGCTACACCGACCGGGGGTTAACTGCTTAGATCGACAACACTAGACATTAATCGATTAGAGGTCGTCTATTAGATTAGTGAAAGGGCGTCTCATAAGCATTAGTAACCGTGTTGAACGTGTTTATGAGACACTATCTTAGGATCTTATGGTATTGATTGGACTATATAATTGCTAATTGATGCACGTGTTCACCTAAGCCTCACAAGGGATTGGTCGACACACACGAGTGATGGCCTTTAGCTTTGCCCAACACCTTAGTTTAATTCATGCAATTGGTTCGTTAACTCATTGAATTACCCATAAAATGGAAGCACCCGAGACAATACCCTTCTCTTGCACTTTCTATCGAAAGTTAGATAGTTTGTTATTTCTTTTGTTATACCCCTGTTATCTTAGTTAATTTAGTTTAATGCCTGCGTTTATAATTCCCGAAAATCCAACGTGTAGTTACTACAATACCATGCATACTCGTAACTTTAGGGATTCGCTTGCGCTCAATTAAATCCTTGGAACGAACAAACTACTTGGTCGTACTTACGTACTACAATCGAACCCATACGCTTGTGGGACTCGAATTGTAAAGTACTTAAAAAGTGTTGAAAAACGAGACAAGTCAATGGAAAAAGTGTTTTCACGTTTTTATTAAGACCCGACTCGGCCGAGTGAACCCAACTCGACCGTGTGACAGTGCAAAGTGGCCCAAACTCGTTTTTAACCTCGAGACACGTGCCAAATTGAATGAGGAGGGTATAAATAGACCTATTTTTTGTTTTAGAAGGGGTTCTCTCCCAATTATCAAGCTAGTTTCACATATTAGAGGGTTTTGTTGAGTTTTCTTGTGGGTTTCTTCATAGAATAACATAGATTAGTGGATAGTTTTCAATTTCAAGCAACAATTTACATTGGACTTTGTTAATTACTTCAAGTTCTAGCTTAATTTCAACAATCAAGGTGATATTTACTCTTATTGCAATTTCAATTTGGTTATTTCTCTTCCTTTGCTATTTCTCTATTAATTACCTATGAAATTGATGTTATATAGTGTTGTAGCCATGTGATTCTCTTCTAGAACCATGGGCTAATCTCCAATTGCATTGGGTGTGGATGTTTTGATGGGTGTTTAGTGTAATTGTAGATTAATTGCATGAATAGTTTAGAATTTGTGTGTTTATGTTTCTAGAGTTGTATGTTGATTGATTCATTTGGTTGATCAACCCTATTAGCGAGCTTGTTCGATTATGTTTATTGCAACAAGAGTTGGGTAGCATGATTGAGAGTGTGAGCTTTGGTCATTTGAATAGAAGTTAAGTAGTAATTAACTTAACCGAGAGAGGGTTAATTGCTAGACCGACAACTTTAGAGACTAAACGAATAGAGGTCGTCTAGGAGTTTGGTGAGAGGGCGTTTCATAAGCATTAGTAACCGTGTTGAAAGTGCTTATGAAACACTATCTTATAAGCTTATGGTATTTGGTTAGATTCTATAATTGCTAATCAATGCACGTTGTTCACCTAAGCCTTTAGAGAAGGTCTACACACATATGTGATAGTCTTTAGCTTAATCCAAATTCATAGCTAATTCATGTAATCGGTTCACTAGTTCACTTAATTGCTCATGAAACGGAAACACCCGAGACAATACCTTTCCCTTGAACTTTCCAAAAGAAAGTTAGTTCGTTTACTTCATTTTCCTCGTTATTCTTAATTGTGTTACATTTAGTATATTTCTATTAATTTCTTGCGACTAGTCTTCTTTAGTTAATTGTTTAATTCATTGATTTAGTTTAATATACTTAGTTGCTTCTTTTAAAATCCAAAAACAACAACATTTAGTTACTATAATAGCATGATAGCTTGCAACTTTAGTAATTCATTCTCACTCAATTAAATTCTTGGAACGAAAATTACTTGGTATACTTATAATACTACTATCGAACCCATACGCTTGTGGACATCGTATACTTATTTGAAAAATGCAAAATACGAACCAAGTCAGAAGTGCTCTTCGTTTTTTCGTGCCACTGCTTAAATAATACTCCCTCCGTTTTTTAATAAGTGTCACTTTAGTTTTTTAACCAATTTTAAAATAAGTGTCATTCTAGGGTTTTTTCTTTAATTTTGACTATTTTATCCTTATTCATTTATCATAAATATTTTTTATTGATAAACTCCACAAAAATTGTTTATACAAAATTAATTTGATTTATGAATACTAGCTACATTTTTAGCTACATTATTTATCAAGTAAAATTTTTATATTAAAATTAGTTATAATTAATGAAGGGTGATATCAACCACAATTTATAATCTTAATTTGTTGAAAAAAGTTAAAATGACACTTATTAAAAGATGGAGGGAGTACATAATTTGTCTTGGTGTCGCAAAAGTGGTTTAATTTTTTTTTTGAGAGCAAAAATGGTTTAATTTGGTTATGTTATTGGGCTTTGATTCTTCCTCCATCAATTTTAATTTGATTGATCATAACACCCTACATTATCCAATTACCTTTCCACAATTCTAATTTGTAATTAATGTCAAGCCTAATTCAATCAGCAACCTAAAAATTGACTTGATCATGCACTAACTGCGTGGACACAAAAGATTTATCTAGATTTAAAAAAAAAATGCATATAACAAGAAAAAGAAAAATAATAATAAAAAAAACTTTTTCCATAATACATAAAATCAATTTAAAGAAGATGCTTTGTAGGTAAAATGTGTTTTTAGATTAAATTATATTTTATAATCTCTCCACATTACGAAACACAGTCCACAAGAGCATAACTAAACAGTAATCCATACTCTCCATTTATTTTATAATTTTCATTTAAGTTGGACACAAATAAAAGAAAAAACTGACATAAAAAGTGCAAGTTAAAAAATAAATATATAATGGAAATAAAGCTTTGTGAGTAATATTTTCTTTTTTTAAAAAATTATTAAAATGAACAAATAAAAAAAAGTAGGTAAGAATTACTATAAAAACTGACAGAGGGAGTTCCAATATTTCATAGTGTGAAAATCCCGATTGAGAATTTTAGTATAAATGAGAATTTAATTTGGTATATATTTGGTTGACAAGATATAGTAAGATATAATTGATAAAAATATAAAGTTAAAGACTTAAAGTAAGTGATAAATTATTATACAGTAGTGTGCAAATAAAAGTGTGAGTTATTGTGGAAAGAAAAGTTTGAAAGAAAATGTAGACTTACTTGAATTATAGTCAATTTTAAAATCTAATTTGCATATTCATACAAACAAATATACTTTAATCTTTGAAATCCGTCAATCATTGAATCCTTTTAGAAATAAAAGAATGTATTAAAAAATATTTTGAATGATCATTTTAGAAATAAAAGGAGTATTACAAAAATATATTTCAAATCTTATGTCGAGAGAAGATAATTTTACTATTTAATGTTGTGACGTTACTATATTTATTGTTGACAGCAATATCTTAGTAATTAATACTGTCTATATATATTTTAATTAAAATTATAGTAGTAATTGCAGCTTGAATGGCACTGGGCCCACTCAAAAGACAAACAAATGAACGCTCCCCCCATCAAGATTTTGAACTTTCGGCGGTTGCCGATATTACCCCTCTACTTCTCCTTAATTACACTCGCCCAAGCCCAACTCACTGCTACTGAAGAAAATATTTCTTGCATTTAAAAAAATTTCAGATTAAAGCCCACGCTCTCAACGGCCGCCATTACAGCATTTGCTCTCTGAATTAACTTTCTCGGAGACTTTTGCGATTCTGTGAGCGTTTTTTCTGTAGATTGTGTTTTTAATCTCCTTCTCTCCTCTTGGATGTGCGAGGTTTTTGAATTAGGCGAGTTGTATTTGGTAAGTAGTCACCCTTGTGAATCTTTTGTATTATTGATTAATTTATGTTTTGAGTTATGAATCCTTTTCAAGTTTCAAAAAGTTTTGAAAAAGAAATGAACAGTCTCTTTAACGGTCGATTAATTGCTCGGAGGTTATGGCACATTGCTGATGGGGAGTAAAGCAATTTGTAGGTTTTTATTTTAAACTTGTAGAGTTATTTATGGTCTAAGTTGAATTCAATTAGGTCATATCTTTACTGATTCAAGAAACAAGAAGTATCTCTTCTCCTTCCTTTCTCCTTTTTGGTTTTAAGCCTGAGAGAGAATCCAAGAAAGTAGAAAACAGTATGGTCAATTGTAAGTTTACATCCTGTTTACTTCTTTTAGCAGATAAAATATACTGATTTGAATTGGGGGCAAGATCATCTATTTCTTTTTTGAAATTTGATTTTCTTGTCTTCTTATTGTTAATGTCAGTAAGTTTGAGTTAAAGCCATGAGTTTGAGGGTAGATTGGTCTTTATGAATGAAAAATGATCATGGTACTTATAAAGCTACAGGCACTAATATTTTTGTAATCATGGATCGGAAACATATTGATTAGTGCTTTTGTAAATTGCATGGGAGTCTCCATGATTCCTGCTAACGGTGAATGTGTTGTCTGAATCATTACTGAACTTTGCTGAAATTAGTTTATTTTGATTAAAATAAACTAATACTATAAGTGTACTGCTGAGTTATTAGAAAACTATTGTTGTAGCAGGGTTATCAGATGATGTGAATCTAAAGTTGTTTGTTTAAGTGATGGGTTTTCTTTTATTCATTTATTTAATTGGCCTTTTATTATTAGTCTGAGGTTGTAATTATCTGATGTATGGATTTGAAAAGCAGTCAAGGACATAGGTGATAGTTTAGACACTTTACTTTTTTCAGTGTTGCTGTTTATAAAGCTCTTTACAAATTAGACAGGTAAATTGAAATTCCCAAGAACACTTCTGCATTTTTTTGGCTGTGCTTTTCAGTACTAATCTGTTACTTTCTAATTTACTGATTTAGTTCAATCTTCTTTTAGTTATGAAATGTCTTTGTGCAATCTTCACCGTTTTGTAGTATACTGTTAATATTCAGACAATTTATTGATTTACAGTTCTAGTCGAGGTCATGATTTTTTTTTTTTTTTTTTTGTTGGATATTAATCCCTATGTCTATACCAAATCTATCAGGAAAACATGTTTAACAGATGAAGAATTCAAAGTGTAATGCCATCAATCCAGATTGATTCCGGATATACTTATTATATCATATGCTTCTCTACTGTCGCAAGCTCCCTAATACCATCTCATTATGTTCCTTTTGCCTTTTGGGTTAATTCTTGTACAGGTTTGTTGCCAAGTTCTATGATAAATTGTAAGAGTTGAAGCCACAGAGATGAAGAAGCTATTCTTTTTCAGATCAAATTCATCAAATAATGTTGACAATAATCAGATCTCCTCACCTACCACGGATAAACAAGTTTACTGGGAAAAACCAACGGAGAGAGTGGACAGTTCCACAAAATACAAGAATGGTTCTGATGATCAGGTATTCGGTAACACTGCCTGTTTAAGAAGGAGTCTCTCATTCTCATCTGGATCTCTTTATGACACTGGAGAAGTGCCAAGGAACAACATGGACGTAATTGGTTCTCCATGTAGTGCTAGTTATTATTCAAATAAGCAATCAGGGCATCGCTCCTCGAGGTAGGCAGTCTTTTTGTGTGTATTTGGCCTTAGTATTAGAAATATTGTATAATATTTTGGTCATTATGTTCCGTATAAATATGCTGCTTTTTGAGTTGTTATTCTCTTTGTTATCAGATCTCGTACTCTTACTCCTGAGAGGCTAACCAGGTCAAAATGCAATGATGCTGCTATGATTCAGAATGCTCACAGAGTGGAGAAATATGATTGTAATGTTCCAAGAGCACACTCTGATTTCTCCGAAATCTCATCTTATTGCTCTAGTAATGTCTCGAATAAAGTTTTGGATCGTTACATTGATGGAGAACAAATGGAAAGGTGTGATGCGAAAACCAAATTCTCAGTGAAAAATCAATTTGAAAATGGAAGTATGGTGAAGCGCCCGCCAAGATTTCAACTTTCTGCCCCTGTTTCACATGATGCTAGAAAACAAAAACCGAAACCTCAATCATTCAGAGAAACCAAAATATCAAAACTTCAGGTTCCCTCAAAGGATACGCGTGATAATGGATATTGCGATGAATCCCCGCGGAAAGTCGCCAGAAATGTGGTTGAGAGACTTACTCAGTCTCGGAAGAGGTCAAAAGAGTTTGACTCTGACAACCCAATCACCATTGAAGATGTCTATGGAAGGACCTTGAACAAGAGTTCCAATGCATATACTGATGAAGTATCTCCAAAACATTGTACAATGGATTGGTACACCGAGACTAGTGATGGGTCCCATCATGATGAATTTTCAGAGTTCTTGGAAAAGGAGTCTTCATCTGGTGATAAAGACACATATGGAGAAAATTTCGGTACTATGACAGATGCTGATTTGGAACTATTTAAAAAATTCAAGCAGGCTGAGGACAGGGCTGCAGTCCTCTCAGATGAACTCGAGAAGGGAGATTTTATTCAGTTTAGAGGGCTTTCTGTGCCAGCATTGATCCAAACAATCAGAAGCTTGACAGAAGAGAAAGCAAACATGGCCCAAGAGGTTATCTCAGTTTTAGAGGATAGGATTGCTGAAAGGGCTTTGTTCAGGGAGAAGCTTAAGCAAGGAAGGATAGAAACAGATGCTTTGCCTCGGAGGTTGGAGAAGGAAAAGAATGAGATACAGTTAACACTTGAAAAGGAATTGGATAGGAGATCGAGTGAGTGGTCACACAGGCTTGAGAAATTAAAGGCAGAAGAACAGAGGCTTAGGGAAAGGTTGAGGGAACTAGCAGAGCAGAATGTTTGCCTCCAAAGGGAAGTCTCTTCGTCTAGGGAAAGGGAAATGGAAATTGGAACCAAGATTACGAACTCTGATAAACAACTTGGGGATTTATCTATTCAAGTTGAGAAAGTTATGGAAGAGAATCATAATTTGCAGAAAACACTTTCTGCATTACAAGAGAGAACCAGGGCAGCAGAAGAAGACCGAGATTGCATTCGAAGGAACTATGAGGAGAAGGTTGCTGAGTGTAAGGATATGCACCATTCTATCAGTAGGATCCAAAGAACCTGCAATGATCAAGAAAAGACGATTGATGGACTACGAGGGCTTTGTGAGGAACTTGGAAGGAAAATTTCTCAGGAGACTTTTGACTTTGGGATTGCGAAGCTGCAAATTGAGCATATGAGACTGACGGGAGTGGAGCAAGCACTGAGGAAGGAGGTGGGATTGTATCGGGTTGAAATCGATTCACTGAGGAGTGAGAACATTGATCTACTCAATCGTCTGAAAAATAATGGGAAAGAGGGTGCATTTTCAACGTTTAAGCTGGATCGAGAACTTCAGATTCGTATTAGCTGCTTGCAAAATCAAATGCTTCCATTGCTCACCGAGGGCAGCCAACTTTCCAGGAAATTGATTGAGTATGTCAAAACCAATGGCTGCTTCCCTCCAAAAAATGGGCCTACATGTCTCGGTGGCCAAGTTCTTGTTGAATGTGAAGTGAAAATCCAAGGTCTAGAGCGGGCAGCTGAAAATTTAGCAACTAGTATGAAGACCATGCTCAATGTAATTCAAGAGAAATCAACATTGTTCCACGAGAAGTCTTCCCCAGTTGATGTGGATCCTCAAATATCCAAGGTAGATGAACTCTTTTGATATTTGTTTTGTTAATGGTATTTTTCTCTATTTTATGTTGTTTGAGCTTATGCAATATTTTTTGGTTTATTGTCCAGGATACGGTCAAATCAGCATTCAAAGCTGAGACTTTATTGACCGGCTTGTTGCGGGAGAAGCTCTATTCTAGGGAACTTGAAATGGAGCAGCTGCGAGCAGAGCTTGCTGCAGCTGTTAGAGGCAATGACATTCTCAAAAGTGAAGTGCAAAACGCAGTGGATGATTTCTCTTGCATAAATCATAAGATGAAAGATCTTGAGCTTCAGGTAAGTTTCAACACTGATTTGTTCTTCTCATAATAAAGAGGTGAAACCAACACAGAAGTAACATGTTGGGTGATAAATTTTTTAGGCTCAATTGCTGCTAAAATCACTAAGGTTGCGTTTGGTTGGGTGGATTTGGGCTTATGGATTTCAAATCCACAGTCCAAATCCATTCTACATGTTTGGATTATGAATGGATTTCAAATACTTAGATTTGTGTTAACACACTTTTTAGTTAAAACTGAGAGAGCTTTCAAATCCTCACTAAAACCATGTCATTTGAAATCCATACATTTTTAATTCCTTTCATTTGAAATGCCTCCTCAAATCAAATCCCCCCATCCAAACACAACCTAAGTTTTCACAAATTGCAATCTAATCTTAACTTCTGAGTTTTGTTAAATGAACTTCTGGGCAGATAGACTCTTTCCCGTTTCTGATGTGTCATCCTACTTGGAAACAATTACTACCAGTATGACGCTGTTCAACCTAAAAACTACCCAAAAGGGCACGAGTCAATCTGCCTGGAAGTTCGAATTGCAAATATTTTTTAAAATTGAGGTTTTGTTTGCCAAAACTCAAATCTTTTAATTAGATTGCAATTTGCGAAAAAATTGGTTTTCACAGCAATTAAGCCAATTTTTTAACATTAAGATTTATTACATTGAAAATAGGAGAACATGTATCATTTGTTTGCCTTTTCCTTCAAACTAAGCGATGCGATGTATGTAATTCCTCAGATATTATGAATATAATACTCGGCCATATTTCATCAATATTCCATCTTGTGTGCAGACGATGAAGAAGGATGAGACTATCAATCAGCTTCAGAGCGATCTGCAAGACTGCAAGAAAGAATTGGCTATAATGAGGGGAATATTACCGAAGGTGACAGAGGAGAGAGATATGATGTGGGAGGAGGTTAAGAGGCACACCGAGAATAACATGCTATTGAATTCCGAGATCAGTGCATTGAAAAAGAAAACAGAGTCCCTCGATGAAGAGATACTACTGAAAGAAGGCCAAATCACCATTTTGAAAGATAGTATCAGCAAACCTTTCGACCTTCTTGCAAGTCCAGATTCTGCAGACAACTTCTTTTGGACAGTTAAACGTTAATTGATGGTGATTTATATCTTTTCACGTTTCTTTTCTTTTTCGACTTGTTTATCTTGTGAAGTACAAGGGTATAAGTTTTTCTCCAACTTTATACTGCACAGTTGTGAAACTTTTGTGGTTAAAATAATTGTTTTGTGTGATTGCAGAATAGCAGTCTTTGACAAATATCATGTTCTATGAATTATAGAATAGAGAATTTGATAGTCGTGGATATGGTAGGTAATTTAATGGCATGTATATTGATGCTTTTGCTTGGCTGAGGTTGCTCTCTGTTCTAGGACTCTTTGCAATTTAACATCACTTTTTGTATACACTTCACTTTGCTAATACACCGTTAGCTTTATAAATCCAGGCCCCGTTTGGTAGGTATGTTGAGATATCTATGGTCGTGCTCGAATATCTCAACTAGTCAAGATTGAATAAAAAATGGTGTGTGTTTTTGCATATTGGATATGAATTTTCTAATTAAACATCTATTTTAAATTTGATTATTCATCTATTTTGAATTAATCTATTCTATCAAATTGGATAATAGTATTAAAAACTGAGTATGATACCATTTAAAAAATTGAAGAATTGTGTTAAGCACAAAAGTTTGATGATTATAAGTGTGTGGACTGTGGTGAAAGAAAGTGTAATGGTTATACCTTTTTTTGGAATTAAGAGAGTAATTATATGAAATTTTTTAGATGAATTAATGAATTATACCTTTTTTTTTTTTTTATAAAATAAAAATAGTAAAAAATGTTGATCTATTTTCATATAAATCCTTTAGTCCAAATACATTGGACCCTATTTTAAAATGATGATTTATAAAAAAACGTTAAGATTTTAATAGAAAATGATGCACATGATGTTGAAATCAACTTAATTCTCGAAGGGCATTAATGCAAAAAAACTACGTTTATAGGGATCTTTCAGGGGTTTAACATGACATTGGAGACCTAATCACAAATCTATAATATTTTAGGGGGCAAATCGTGAATATCAAAGATTATGGGGGAATCGCAGACGAAAAGAAGTGAAGATGAAAAGCACGCACACCCAGAGATAGAGTAGAGTAATTGTGTGAGAGAGATGTTGTTTCAGGTAGGAGGACAAGGGACGCGGCCGACATTTTTTGAGATGGCCGCCGCTCAGCAGCTGCCGTCGAGTCTACGCGCCGCCCTAACTTATTCACTCGGCGTATGTATCCCTTGCTTGAATTTTCCATTTTGTTCTGAAAAAATTGATATTATAGTGAAAAATCTGTAAAATATAATCCCTTGCTTGCAGCTGCTAGTATATTTACTAGGTGTAGTCACTCGCAGTCTTCATTTGTGGACTCTGATAATGTAAACGTATTTTTCTACCTCTTGCTTGCAGGTATTCGCTTTAAGAAGACCTTCCATTCATAAAATTTTGGACTACGAAGATGAATTTTTTGCGTTGCTTATGCTAGTCCTTGAAACTCACAGTTTGCGTACTACAGGTGAACGTCATCTGATATGGAGTATATGTTTCTCTAATAATTGTGGTTTGTAATATCTGTTAGGATCCATATTGAATGATCGGATCAATTGAAAAATAAACTAGTAGACTCTGCTGCAGAGATGAACCACTTTAACTGAGTGTAGTTTAATCTCTTGATGAGTGGTACTGATTATAAACACTTAGTTGTGTTTGGATGAGGGAATTTGATTTGAGGAGACATTTCAAATGAATGTTTTTAAAAATGACATGTTTATGTTTTAGTGAGGATTTAAAATTCTCTCAATCTTAACTAAAAAGAGATGGGCTTAAATCTAAGTATTTGAAATCCATTCATTTACTTTTTAATCAAAACAAGTGGAGTGGATTTGGATTGTGGATTTAAAATCCATAGACCTAAATCCCTCCATCCAATTGGAGCCTTACTGATTTCTTCATCTGTATGTTGTCAGATGCTTCGTTTGCTGAATCATTGTATGGATTGCGACGGAGAGGAGTTAATATTCGATTGAAAAAAAGCAATGTACTTACAGAGGCTGTTGATGAGGTCAATCACACGGGGTTGCATAAGCGTCAAAAAGTGCTCTCTGTTGTATTTCTGGTGAACAATCTTCTTAATTATTTGCTAGCTATTAAATTGGAGTTCCTTAAAATTCTAATATCTCATTACTAGGCCTATGTTCCTCATGGTATCTTCATGTGTAAACAGCTGTCAGAAGATGCACAGCAATAGTTCATATAGCATCAGTTACAGGCTTACAGCTGGAACTATAGTTCCTATTTATTTGTTATGATGCACAGTTCCATTCATAATGCTGTCTGAGATTTTTCTTAATGAAGAATTCCTTTTCTGCTCTTTTTCAGGTGGTGTTACCATATTTAAGGTCAAAACTGCAATCAATATACAACAGAGAAAGGGAAGCTACTCTTCAGGCAAGTCTATGGGGAGATAGTGATGAAAGGTTTGGTGATACTGAGTATGTTGGTGGAGGCAGTAATTCCTTTGGGTCAAGGGAGAGCTCTGATACTGAAGCCTCAGCTAGAACTCGCTTGGTCATGAGGCTACATAAGGCTATTGGTGCTTGCTACCCTTGGTTGCACGCTGGAAATGAAGGTCCATGTAGCATAAATTTACCCTAAATTATTCTTGGATTTTTTTTAGATTGTGTTTAGCCTTTAATATTTGAGGAGTGATGTTTGGATTTATTTCATTGTCGCGTTTACATTTTCTTTATTAAATCTTCTTAATCCTGTATGTGCTGAAATGATGTTATGGACATCAAATTTAGGGAGAGAAATGTTGTCAATAAAGGAAACTAATATATCTCATTTATTTAATATTGCTCTTGGCTGGGCATGTGAGAAGTTTGAGTAGAAGACGAAGATCTTAGATCTTTCGTTAACAAGCTTGTTACTTTTATGTCATTTTTCCAAATCCTTCTAGACAAGGCCTTGAATATCCTTTTACTTGTTTTCTACATAAAAAACTTTTTTTGTTTAAGCTTCTAGAAGGCTAGCTTTTTCGCTGGAGTCACTGGCCTAATTGGAAGCAGGGTTTATGTGTTTTCCAAATAAATCTATTTCATTTACTTGCATGCTTTGATAATTATGCTTATCAAATTATCCATCTTAGTAAGATAATGACCCCTTACTGCATGACTTCCTTGGCTTACTTTCTCCTATTTTCTTTACAAGTTTCTGTAGATGTTCTTCCATTTGATTTTCTTTTGATTCAAGAATAATATAATGTTACTTGACCTGGATTCCACAAATGATACTCTCTTGTATTTGTACTGAACTTAACCACAATCATTATACAAGCTCGTACAACCTGTACACCCATCAATCAGAATAAGATACAAATCATGAATCAAGCTGTCAGCATTTTCTGCTTGAATTTATTGCTACCAGTCTTCTGATGTGATCAAGTGTTGTGATGTGCAGGATCATCCTTTGCTTACCAGCTATTATATTTGTTGGATGCTACCGGGTTTTACTCTTTCGGGCTACATGCACTTGGCATTCAGGTTTGCCGAGCTACTGGGCAAGAACTGGTAAACTTTTCAAGATGATGTGCATTACAAGCTCTCTATACTTCCAATTCTTCTGAATTATATTTTCTTCAAATCTCAAATGGCATCTCATATACTCAATTAATTCTCCACATTTCATCTATTCAAAGAACTTTGAGTTAAATAAAATTGGAATTCCTTTATGCAGAGAAATTGTATATAAAGACCATGTCATAAATTCATTTGTTGTCTGTTTTTGTCTCTTGTATTTGTCAAATATTGGCAGTTGAGTTGTCTTGTAATTTGATAGTTCTACTTTTCAGGTTTGTGTTCTTTACACAGTTTTATGCTAATATCTACATCATGGCCTTGTAGGCAAGCCCATAAGCCATAATGCAATCTTTAAAAAAAATCAATTTTATGCCATTTTAATGTCATATAAACTGCTAATCCCTTTCTAGATTCCTCAAGTGTCTAATTGTTATGTGTTTTTATAGTCCTTGTATTATTTTTAGCTTTCTTTTTCTGATGTCAAGATAGATGGATACATCTTCCAGAATTTCAAAGATAAGAAGCCGTGAACGTGAGAGGCTCCGTGGTTCCCCTTGGCTAAAGGTGCATACATTAGACTTTGGCTTTATTGATTGTATATATTTTGTGCATAGACAATTCGGTTGTATTGCTATTTAATTTTTCACAACAAAGATATTTGGTCTGAGTTTGCATAGTACTTGCCCTGCCTTGAATAATTCAACTAAATCTTTCATTAACAGACTAGGTTAAACTGGACATAGGGAATCCATTGATGGGCCTTTTGAGCAGGATGTTTTTATTCTAGTTTTTATTATCATTTGATGTTTTAGGTTAAAGTCTGTTGTCCTGTTGTTGTTTGTGATTTCATTATCTGCTCGTAGTGGCTGCAGAATATTTATGGATTAGGGATATGATTAAGGATATGTTGTTTTGCATCTCTTCCTATCCAGTAAAACTACATTGTGTTGTGCTGTAGCTGGTTCTAAATTGAATCTGTCCCATCCAAATCTTCTTCTCAGGCACTACAAGGTGGCTTGCTCACTTGTGCATACGCAGTGCTTGACTATGCCCAGACTGGTTTAATTGCAGCTGTATTTTTCTTCAAAGTGAGTATCACAACTGCCTTGTTACTTTAATTCAAAGAGAGGCACAATGTATTGACATCATGAAATAACTTGGATTAAAAGTATCCTTCTTTACACAGACTACTTTAATCCATTCTTCAATTCCTAGTCGAGAAAATGAGTTTTTAAAACTTTAAACTGAGATCTGAAAATGAAATTTATGGATCTTTAGCTGGTTATCCAATAGGTTCCAATCAACAAGTCTTGTCTGAAAATGAAACTTATTTTCAGTTGGCAAATCTTCAACACCCTCTGCAAGCTACTACACAAGAATATCTAAGTTAATATTCCGTGTATTTTTTTGTGTCCTTCCAGGGCATACTGCCTGAGTTTCATCTCACACTCTTTACTTTGAAATTGTGTATTCTCCATCTTTTGGATTGCTTTAAAATATATATATGATTGCACAGATGATGGAGTGGTGGTACCAGTCTGCAGAAGAAAGAATGTCGGCCCCAACTGTATATCCCCCTCCTCCACCACCGCCTCCTCCAAAGGTAAAAAAATATCTTAGTTTCCTTATATTTATTGTTTATTTGTACATTAGTTTTTATTATTTTAATCTGAACGTCCCTGGAGAATTGGCCTTAATGGCATGTGTTCGATGAAGTAGTTCTCTGCCTACAGCTAATCTATATTTAGTCTCAAACTGATACATCTGTGTACAGTTTTCTTTTTCAAAATTTTATTTGATTGAATTGGAGAAGTTAACTGTAGTGAGAGTGGACAATTAGAAGACACGTTTGATCCAATTCCCATATTACATTATTGATTAAATATCAGATATGCAAAGTGCAAACACAAATGCTTCAATTGTTTTGTTTTATACATCCAATTCCATAATATATTCAACTTTCAAACAGGTGGCAAAGGAGGGGATTCCACTTCCCCCAGATAGGACACTATGCCCTTTGTGTTTGCAGAAGCGTACAAATCCATCAGTGATGGCTGTTTCAGGATTCGTTTTCTGCTACACATGCATATTTAAATATGCCAATCAGGTGAGAGCCTCTTCTATGGCATTACTTTACTATATTATGGATGACATTTTAACGTCTATCAGGTGAACAAAATATTTGCCTTATCGTTGTGGGATAGAAAATTTCGCAAGACTTAGTTCCAAGAAAATTCCACTTAAAGAATCAGTCTTCATTGTGGATGAAGTCATCACTAGTGTCCGAATAATACACTTAGGTTTCTTATGATTATTATTTCTCGTTCTATGGTATTCGTATTAAATTTCAGCAATAGTTCTAGTTTCTCATAAGTTACTAGAACTTTTGGATCTATTGAGTTATTCGAAAGTTAATTTTGTTTGTCTTTCTTCTAATAATGTAACCTTTTTTTGAATGGCCACAGTACAAACGCTGCCCGGTTACATTAATGCCTACGACAGTGGATCAAATCAGGAGGCTATTTCATGATGTATAAACACCCACACTCCCAACAATAAGTGTACATGCCATTTGTGTACCACAGTAGACTCAATAATTAGATGAAAAATACGCCCCAACCTACTCGATGTTATCGCTATCTTATAGAGCGATAGGATCGATTCATATGATCAATTCGCCATACCAAATGTGTAAACTGCCTTTGTGCGTTAAAGATGATCAAGTTCTTTTAGTGAATATTGAATACAGTTTGGAGTAATTGATGAGTAGAAGAAATTTGTAGCTCCCAAATACGAGGTTCAATTCCTATGGGTGTTGAAGCACTTTTCCCCTTATTTTGGTACTGTTTATTTTCTTGCTCAATTTGATAGATGTACTTACGACCAAGGATGAAAATATCGATATCGGTGGAAATATTGAGACCTTAAATTTATGGAAATATCGACGGATATATCGATATCGGTAAATTTTAAAAATTGTAAAAAATTAATAACAAGCCTTTAGTACATAAAATCAACAAAATAATTTGAATACATTTTATATCAATGATAAATTTATATAAAATGTAATATACAATGTTATTTCGTATGACATTTATCGATATTTTCGAAATTTATCGACATTTTCTCGATATTTTCCGATATTTTCTCGATATTTTACCGATATTAGGTTCGATATTGTTATTGTCTACCGATATTTATCGATATTTTCAATTTTTTTACAAATATCGTGGAAATATCGGTTCTTCCCAATATCGATATCGGTGACCCCGAAAAATGGATTGATTGTTGTGTAAAGTGACCCCGAAAAATGGATATATCGGGGATATTTCCGGATATTTTCATCCTTGCTTACGACCAAGGATGAAAATATCGTCGAAATATATTTCGGTTCTTTCGACCCTCCGATATCGATATGCACCGGAACGAGATATCTTCCAAAATATCGGTCAAATATCGGTATCGGTTATGTTTAGTACAAATTTATATTGATATTGCCGACATATCGACCAAAAATAGGAAATGTTGGAAAAAATCGTTAATATCAGTTTGAATTGTTTTGTTCTGTTTTTTCAGAGTTTTAATTGTTTTGTTCTATACAACGTTATTAAATCCACGGTAATTTTGAAATTTTCATTATGATAACGGTATGGTCGGTATACCGTATCGAACCACCTCTAACTACACAATCATGCAACACTATGACAAATATCTCTAACTACACAATCATGCAACACTATGACAAACATGTATATTCAAGTCTCATGGATTGCTTTAAAGATTCAATTTCTATTTTTTTTTGGATGATTTTTTTTATTTTTGGAAGGGAGAAAGAATATCTAAACTTTTTGTTTTTTTATTTGTAGGTGTGGAGTGAACTTATCACTCGAAATAATACAGTCTTTTTATCATACTTAAAAAAAAAATGTGAATAGAGATTAGAGAGTGAAAACATAATAGGAGGGGGACATTTAGTCGTAGGGTCTGACTATTTACACCTCCGTTTACGTTGAGAACACTCCCCTAAGATTTTAAATTTTTTACTTATTGGGTTGCAGACGTCTCTTAATTGAAAATGCATCACACTCCTTTGGCTCTTTCAACTTTTGTCTTCGGATTAATATTTATTCACTTGGCGAAAACTCATATTAATTTGTTGTTAAAAAAATTGTGAAACCTCATATAGTGGTGTGGTGTCTCCCGCAGCAAAAGATAAATACCTCCACTGATGTAGTAGGACATGATAAGAGTTTGTTGATTTAATACTAAAAATCAATGATAATAAAAAATATTGAGAATCAAATAATAACAGGTGTTATTATTATTATATTATGTGTCTGCTTAGTTATATCTTGAAGGTGTTAATAAATTTGTGTTAAATATTAGTTTATTTGATGATATACTAGTTCTTACTAAAATTTAATAATGAAAAAAAAAACGATAGTACTAGCTAAAAGATGGAGAAAAAGAAAAAAAAAATGAGGAAGAATAATGAACACAAATAAGATTGAGGTTTAATGGAATTTGCGTGGTGGTGACCGCAAATATTATTATTCATATAACATGACACAAACAATAACAAAAAAAAAAAAGAGAAATACATTAAAATAGATGACTCAACGACATGACGATAACGATAAACTACTTTATAAAGTAGTACCACCACCGAGATAGCTAGAGAATAGAAGATGAATTTCATGACATCCTCACCCCCGGCAAATAAGAACCTCTGCCGATTGAACAAGATGCCTCATTTATCTTCCATAGTGATGATTATTAAGTACGCGTCCACCTACACAATTAGAAAAGAAAATTAAAAGACAATATTTTATTAATACAAAATTCGAAAACTATTTTATGTTAGTTTCCAATGAATTGAAGTAGATTTATTTTAAACATTTACTCCGTGACTCTGTAGTTAAACACAAATATTAAGAAAGTAAATGAGTTAACTTGTGTATATGTTTGAATAAAAATAATTAAATTTGTATAAAATTGAGAATATTTTGAAAACTGAAAAGAAAATTATGAAAATTATTGTGAAGCGGTGAGAGAGTACTACATGATTGTAAGGGTAATTTATACATAAATTAAAAGAAATTGAATAAGAATTGAGAGTTAAAAAAATTTTTTACTTCAGTGGTCGAATCCGAATACTGATCAGATTGCCGAATGCAAACATGGTGAGGTGGGCGGAGTAAAAAAGATTATATATAGATGGGAATTGTAAAAAGGAAAGTAGCCGTGAGTGAAATAATGGTAGGAGGCTGGTTATATATAGGGTGCATTTAACATAGTAAGAAGCTAGCTAACTCTAGTTACATATCGAAACGTGTCACGCCCTTTATGTTTATCTTCCTTTTCTTTTTTAGATTTCTAACTAGCTAGTGATTCTTTCTATATATATTTATGGTTAATTTTAAACAAAAAAAATTACACTAAATGCATTTAGGGGTGTATTCAATTGAGATTCTGTTGAATTTTTTAAAAGTCAGTGAATTTAGAAAATCTATAGACTCTATGCAGAAGTTTGACTGACTTTTTTATTGATTTATATGAATTTTTATAGATTTATCAGATTCTGAAATACACATTTTTTTTAGTTAAAAAAAAAATATATTATTCTCATCTTCATTTATTATTCTCGTCTTCATTTCTATCACGTCATTTTACACGATCTTCTTTATATTCTACTGAAAATTCATCAGAGCGAACATTATTTTCGAAGAAAGTTATCTTTATATTCGACTGAAAATTCATCAAAGCTACCTTCTTTCCGAAGAAAGTTATCTTTATATTGGACTGGAAATTCATCAAAGCGACATTCTTTCCGAAGAAAGTTATGTAATCCAGCACAAGCCAATACTGATGATATCGAACACCACGGGGAATTGACGTCGATGAGATATTATTGTTAATTGTTAACCTAACGGTGTCCGATATACTATAATTTTTAAAGAAAAAACATAATTTTAAAATACAGAGATTTAATATTTTTCACGATAATAATGGTTCTGTGATGCTTATGGAAGAACATTTGTTAACAAAGTTTTTTTTTTCTTCTCTGTCAAGTCTTCTAAGAGAATCCGTTGAAATCTGTGCTTTTTATAAGAGATTTTGAATAGTGAAATTTATTTATATTTTTAAAGAGAATCCAAAGAAATCCATAGAGTATTAAAATCCATACGTTGTTGAATACCTAAAAATCTGTAAAGACTTTTTAAAATCCTAATTGAATACCTCAAAATTTTGAAAGACTTTTTAAAATCCGATTGAATATCCCCAGATTTTAAAAGTCCAAAAAAATCCAACAGAATCTCAATTGAATACACCCCTTAGTTTCAATATCAATTTAATCACGATTATTACAAAAAATTCCAATCTTTCATATACACATTTTTTTTTTTCAATTAGCAATTGATAACGTTATTTGTCGAATCTCGTCACGTTATATATATTACACTTTTTTTTCTACATCACATCACAAATTGAATAACACTTTATATAGCATCAGAGCCGGTCCTAGAAATATTTGGGTCTGAATCGAATTTTTTTTAAAAAAAAGGCTCCCATCCCTTTATATTTTTTTATTCTATACAAACTTATAAAATATAATGTAAAACAATTTTTAAAGGACTAATAACTTATAATTTTTTACACATTTTAGAATTTTTAAGATTTTAAGTTATTTAATTTTAAGAGATTTTTAATTTAATTATTATAATTTTTTTGAAAATTTAATGAGATATTTATAAAATTTTTTTAATTTTTTATACAAGTAATTTTTAATTTTAATGAGATTTTTATAAATTTTTAATATTAATTTTTAATTTTCAAATTAAAAAAATGTAAATTGAACTATTTGTCCAAAATCTCAATTTTCCGACGAAAAATGATGTAAATTGGACAAAAAAAATATATAAATTGGGCACTCTAAAACGTAAATTGAAAAAGTGAAAATAAAAAATATAAACTTTTTGAGAAGTAAAGGGTATAAACTGAATTGCCCTAATCGAGACTTTTTTCTCCGTCCCATTATTAATTGAACATTTACTGTTTACACGAATTTTAATGTAAAATTGTTTATAGTATTAAAAGTAATAAAATTGATTTTTTAAAGATATATTATAGGTATTTGATCTAGGGGTGTGCAAAGTATGATTCAAACCGACCGAACCAAACCATTAAATATAGTTCGATTTTTGGTTTACGGTTCGATTTACGGTTTTTAGAATTGATTTTTTTTAGTATGATTTGGTTTACGGTTTTCACTAATGAAAAACCGCAAAAAATCGAACCAAATCGAACTTGTTATATATATATATATAATATTATATAATATTATCTAAATAAATATTATAGATTTATAGTCTCTATATTATATAATCCCTAAACTAGTAAACTCAAGACATTTTTCAAGCTGACAAGCCCAATTGCCCAAAGTCAGAACCCTACTTATTCTCATCAATTTACTAGTATTTAGGCATGGCGCTCTCAGCCTCTCATAGTCTCACTCAATCTGATCAATCTGAAATCTCGAAAAAGACAAAAGTTTGTTGTTTCTTTTTGTCTTTTTGTGGTTATTTAGTTATTTTTTAACAACTAGTTACATTTTTATTAATTATTGTGTATAGGGAAAAAAATGAGCAAAACTACAATTCAGTCAAAACTGACCGAACCGCCCGAAATATTATGGTTTCAAACCGAACGGTTTTTATAAATACGGTTTGGTTTACCGTTTTGAAAAAAAAGAACGATTTATAGTTTGGTTTACGATTTACGGACGGTTTGGTTAACCAAACCAAACCATGCATACCCCTAGATATTTCTACTTTAATATTGGAGAGAAAATTATTTATTTGTGTGTAAATAAGTAGATGTTCCCATAAAAAAAAAAAGGTAGATGTTTAAAATTTATTTTTAAAGAAGTAAGAAATATGCAACAAATGTTCAAATAATAATGAAAGTTTTTTACAAATGTTTAAATAATAATAATACAAACACCCTATCCTGGAGACAATGCAGTTAATGCAATCTCAAAACAAGAAATGCATGATAAGGCATGGAAGCAGCGTGAATCAAATCCAACCCGACAAATCTGATTCTGTTTCAACCGCTCTTACCCAGTCAATGGGGCCCACATCATCCAATGAACACGGCAGGGAGGTAAGTAACCCTAATCTTATATTACTCCCTCCCAAACCCTGGCCCACATACCCACTGAGCCCACAACCACTGCCTTTGGGCCTGACTTTCCTAACCCCCCTTACCCCACAACCCCTCATCCGACACCCCCCCAATAAACTAGATACACCCTCCAACAAACCCTTACCCGCTGCACCCACCTTAACACCCGTTTCACCCCCAACAAAACCCTACCTGATACACCCCCATCAACCACGATACACCCCCCTACAAACTCTTACCTAGTACACCCCCTCTCAAACCCTTAACCGATACACCTCCTTACCCCCAAACCAGCGGGCCCAGTGATCTCGTATACACTCCACCCGACACACATCCCGACCCGAATCTCTCGGCCGACATCAACAACTTCCCATCGAACGCCCCCTACCCCCCCTAAATCCTACCACAAACGAAACTATCAAACCCACATATAAACCCCGCAAACCCCCCTGAAGAACAAAGTTAACAAAATGGAAATGCGGCAGATGGAGATCAAGAGATGGACTGAATTCTCAAAAGATTTTGAAACTGAGAGAGATAAGATCGCCGATCAAAACAAACAGCAAAACAAGGGGAAAGGGAATCGACGTCCGCCCACCCAGTCGACGCTTGATGCGGAACGGGAAGCCTAAAAAACATGGAGCTTGGGGAAAAGCTTAGGCCTCCAATCCAAAATTTCTGATGCTCAGGAAATCAGTAAGCTCGTTGAGATAGAGAAACAAGACTAGTCAAAGAAAACAAGAGCAGAAGGTGAGACGAATGAGAGTTATCCATGAAGATTCTCTCTATGAATATTCGTGGCTTGGGGAATCGAATCAAAAAAGATGAGTTACGGAGTCTCATTAAGATCCAAGGAGTGGACTTGTGCTGCATCCAAGAATCAAAATTGGAAAGCGTGGATGAAGCAACTTGTCGTGCAATATGGGGAGAGGGAAAGATGGAATGGTACTCAAGGGAAGCTACAGGAAGATCCGGGGGAATCATAACCATATGGAACTCAGAGGTTTTTAGGTGCTTTAGCTCCTGGCATATGGCGGGTGGAGTCATACTAAATGGTTATTGGGGCCAAAACAGTATACAATGCTGCATTATCAACATCTATGCCCCATGCAATCTACCCGAAAAGATTGAGCTATGGGATTGCTTAAGCACGATTGTGAGCCAAAACCCCGGAGCATGCATCTGTATCATTGGAGATTTTAACGCAATACGGTGTGGGTCGGAGAGGGATGGGAGAGGAGTACAACAACATAATCATAGGGACACACTGTCTTTCGATAGTTTCATCAAAGCTGCTAACCTGGTGGACCTCCCACTACACGGAAGGAAATACACTTGGTACAAGGCTGACGGATCATGCAAGATCAAGCTTGATAGAGCCCTGGTCAACCATCATTGGCTAAACCAGTGGCCTAACACACACTTAAGGGGCCTAAGACGCTCAATATCCGACCATTGCCCTATCCTCTTGGGGATCAAGGTAACGGATTGGGGCCAAAACCGTTCCGAAGTCTCAACGCCTGGCTAACACACCCAGATCTCAAGAGTTTCGTCAAGGAAAAGTGGGACGGCTATCAAATACAGGGCTGGGGTAGCTATGTTATCAAGGAAAAATTGAAGAGACTCAAGACAGACCTAAAGGAGTGGAACGCCAATACGTTCGGAATCATCGACCGCAATATTGAAACACAAAGAGCGGAAATTCAGAAGATAGACATACTCGACGAAGTTTTCGGGTTTGATGACACTGAGATCATTAATAGGAATAAGGCAGCCGCCTTATTGATCCAGGAACTGAAGAAGAAAAGCATGATCAACTACCAAAAATCAAGGTGTAGGTGGGTGAAAGAGGGAGACTGTAACACGCGTTTCTTCCATAACTACATAAACAGGAGAAGAAAAGGAAACGAAATCCTCGGTCTTATGGTAGGAGGTGAATGGAGTGAAGAAGTCTCAACGGTGAAAAAATGGGTTTTTGAACATTTTGAGAGCCACTTCAAGAAACAAGGGACCACTAGACCAATCCCTGCAGCAGGCTTTGCAAGAAAACAGATCTCAACCACAGAAAACAACATGCTTATAGCCCCATTCTCAAAAGAGGAAATCTGAGAAGCCATAAACGTCTGCGACAATACAAAAAGCCCTGGACCGGATGGTTTCAACTTTGGGTTCCTTAAGGAATTCTGGCACCTTATAGAACCTGATTTTGCCCGACTTATGGAGGAATTCTACACCCATGGAAGACTGGTGAAAGGCTGCAACCCAACATTCATTGTGCTCATCCCTAAAAAGGAGGTTAGCACGGATTTGAACGATTTCAGGCCAATCTCCCTTGTTGGGGGAATATACAAGATCATAGCAAAAATCCTGGCAAAAAGGCTCGATAATGTTCTACCTTCCATCATTTCTGATGCACAATCTGCCTTTGTTGGGAAGCGGAACATCCTGGACAGTGTGGCCGTGCTAAACGAAGCGATCTATGAAGAAAAAAGGGAGAGATTGGTACGAGCTTTTCTCAAAATTGACTTTGCAAAGGCCTACGACTCGGTCGACAGGGGTTACATGGATATAATGATGGAGAGATTCAATTTCAACCCCAAGTGGAGGAAGTGGGTAATGGAATGTGTGACGACAAAGCGGCAACAAATTTCTGATTGCTGCAGAAGGATTGAGTATCCTCATGGAGAAAGCAACCGAAGAAGGCCTGTACAAAGCGGCAGAAATTGGACGGGAAAAAATAAAAGTCTCACATTTACAGTTTGCGGATGACACAATTCTCATGGGGGACGCAAGCTTGGAGAATGTCTGGGTTATGCGACGAGTGCTGAGAAACATGGAACTGATGTCCGGATTAAAAATTAACTTCAACAAATGCTCGATTATTGGCGTGAATGTGGAAGGTAATACTCTCAGTGAAATGGCGGAGATCTTTGGGTGCAAAATCGACTCCATCCCCTTCATATACCTGGGAATGAAAGTAGGATCAAACCACATGAAAGCAATGGAGTGGGCTTCGATAATGGAGAAAATAAAAATCAGGTTAGCAAGATGGGACGACAAGAAAATCTCGATGGGAGGCAGGATCACGTTGTTGAACTCGGTTATCTCCTCTCTTTCGACAAACTATTTGTCTTTCTACTGCATACCAACGAAAACCTTGAGTGAGATTGTGAGCCTACAACGTAATTTTCTTTGGGGAGGGGGGGGGGAGCAATGGTAAGAGAGTGGCACGGGTCGACTGGAAAAGAATATGCAATATGAAACATTTAGGTGGGTTAGGGATAAGAGATATTTGAGTCTTTAACGAAACATTATTGGGAAAATGGGGTTGGGGATTTTTAAATGAGAGAAACAGTTTATGGGGGAGGGTTCTACGGTCTAGATATGGGGAAGCTTGGGGAGACGGCTTCGGCCTCTTCCCAACAGGAAGGGATGGGAGGGTCTCTTTATGGTGGAAGGATGTTCTAAAGGTGATAGGTGAGAGTAACGGAGGTTGGTTCCATAAAAATCTGACTAAGATTCTAGGGGATGGGAAAAATTATTTCTTTTGGGAGGAAAATTGGACAGGGGAGGCAACTCTTAAGGATAGATTTAAGAGACTATACCTGATTAGCGTAGACAAGGGGAAAACAGTGGGGGAAATGGGTGTTTGGGAGGGGAACACTTGGAGATGGACTTGGGGATGGAGAAGGGCACTCTTTGACAGGGAACTAATATCTTTTAACGAACTCTTATCTGTGATGAACAGGTTCCAACCAAAAGAAGGAATTGAAGACTCATGGAAATGAAGTGCATCGAACACAGGAAAGTTTTCCACAAAAGATACGTACTCGACCTTATTCAACCAAAACCAAGACAATCGACCGGAAGACAAACTGATCCAAGGGTTCAAAAACATATGGAAGAATTTTGCACTCTCAAAAGTCAAGGCTCATGCACGGAGGCTCTTATGTAGAAGGCTGCCTACACGATTCAACCTTAGGAGAAGAAACATCCTCAACCAAAATGACGATTTAAGGTGCTTACTATGTGGTGATAGTGAAGAAACCGAAAAACACATCTTTTTGGAATGCCCCAAAGCATACCAAGTATGGATGGAATGTCTGTCTTGGCTCAAGATCCCGTCAATACTTTCTCCCTCCTCTCTCCCTCTTTTATCTCTCTCCTCTCCTCTCTCCCTCTTTTATCGGTTCTTTACAGTTATTTTCTTAAATAATTTTTCTTTATTTTGTATTCAATTTTCTTTTCTCCTTTCTCTCTTTTTTCAACAGTATTCATAAATTATTTTCATAATTATTTTTTTAATTCTTAGAGTTTTTTTTATATTTTTTTAAATAATTGTTTTAAACTCTCTCTCTCTCTCTTTTTTTTTTTTTTACACAATTTTCCCGGATGTCGACCGTACGTACAACATTTTACCTAGTCTAGTTTCTCCATTCCCAAAAATAGATAGTAATATGTAGTAGTAATATATTTTGTAACATACTTTTTGGTACATATACCATCAAATGGTTGTTATTATCTATAATTTTGTAATCCACATGTAAATCAAATATATAAACCGATCCATGTTATCTTACATATAGACCTTAATGCAATTACTAATGCACAATGCACTGTCAACTGCATACCAATTAATCATATGCTTATCTTGCTGCATTATTTTAATTACGCTTGTATCTAATGTTGTATAGTCCACTATATGTACTACATACGTCACATGTGCATAAATGACTACATATACCAACTAATAATCAATATTATCCAACTAATAACCAATACTATTGCCCATTTCAGAAGATGCGTAATTATAATTTGAACTTTATCTTGTGCACCATTCTTCAAATTGTCTTCTTTAAACGACCTATTTTCTTCCTCGAGTTGTATACTCGTCTAACGAAAACACTCCAGTTTTTCTTTCGGTTCTCTTATCTTTGTACGCTCTTCGTTTAATTTATTTAACAGTCCAGGGATAATATTCCTTCCACTGCATCTTCTCTCCTAATTGGTATTTCTTTAGATTCCACAATGAAGCTTTCAGACTCCTCATCAAACAATCTTACAATGTCTCTTATATCATCCTCCATTTTTATGCAGTTCCGTATCATATGGTCATTACCATTACATAGAGTTGAACTGAGCAGCAGCCAGAATGACGTATTCCTCAACTCCTTATAATGCATATCTGTAAACCTAAGAAGACTTAACTCCTTAAATGTAGTACGAACGTTAGATCTGTAATAGCTCTGGTGTCAATGTGCACTCCTTCGCTTTTAGACAATAAACACATTAATTCATATAGTTTTTATTAATAATGGTTACATACTGAAAATTTAAACAACGTATGGATGTTGTATAATTTAAACAACTACATATACCAAATTTGTTCATATTCTTCATTATCATTTGTTGTATAGAACATTTAACAAATATTGAAGTCACATTTCATGTAAATAAAGCAGTATAAGGAAAAACCAGTGATGTATGCAGTAATTTTATTAAATTTAAATGCACATCTACCTTCAGTCTGAGATGTTGAATAACTACTGCTTCTTTTACTTGTTTCGAGATCACTTTCAAAATTCATAAATTAAAATTAAAACATATCAAATATATGTTCAATATTTAATTACAAGTACATGATCTTCTAAAAAAATTACCCGAATCAGACGGCACAACAACGTATCCCACAACTCGTTTCCCTGCATATAATTTAAGATTAAGTAGAAGTTGAAACCCTATCACGAGCAATACAAACCTTAATACAAAACATAACAAACCTTTATACTTTCCTCCTCTCTTATCCAAACACACTCTTTTGTCAATTGAACCTGTCAAAGACAATAAAGAAGTCAACAGTTTAAATAGATTCAATCTTTACTAATATACACAATTTCCATTTTACAGCTATTCAAAATCTTCTACACAAGATACACAAATATGCCAAAGTATGCTACAATTAACTACAATAGTAACTGCAAGCACACCAACATATTAGAACTACATGCAGCCACTTACATACTTTCAATGTCCATGTTTTACACATTTCACACATCAAATACTACAACTATGCAGTTGATATGGCATACAATAGATTCATATGAAACGTACTCGTACAGATGCAATCTAAGTGCACCTTTTACTGCATGTACTCATCCAGCTTACATATTTTACACAGTTACTTAGCTCATTTGTCTAACATATAGATAGTATGTCGGACTTTGTCAAGCTTGCTGAGGTTAGCTTGTATCACCCAACATTTATTGTATGACATATAATATAATATTACCCAACAATCTAATGTCAGATACGTTTCATTAACAAGTAACGATAAGTTAACCAAATCTCATATACTTATGCTGGCAAAAACATTATACTTTGTGTTTTTTGTAATAAACACAAACGATCATAACATTACCTCTATTTGTCCTCATTGATACTCGGACTTCCCTAGTTCTATTTATTTTGCCAATATTGGGTCGATCTTCTTTCTCAATATGGATCCCTCGTCTCTTGTCTCTAGACATTCCTGTATAAAACTGTTTTATACACAAATTAGAAATTAAAACAACATGTCGGATATTATACAAAATACCCATGAAGAATCTAAAATAAAACAAAGTTTTAACAACAAAAAAATCCAATACAAGCATAATACTAGGCATCGGAAAACAACACAACAGATAAAAAACTAAACAAATCACAAAATCTTGTATCATGCAACTCGAAATCCGAACAAATCAACATACATAATAAAATATACCTATATATTAAGTAATAAACTAGTTCAGAAATAACCTCCCTAGAACTTTCAGGTATCTAAACATTAGATACAAAATAGATGAAACCGATATAGGATTTTAGGGCTTCACCAATAAAATAAAATAAAGAATGTTCTGCACTCGAATAGAACTATATGCGCAACACATACCTTTAGTGCAGAGAAAAACTGATCAATTGAGTACGGAATATCGTCGCCGGCGAAAAAAAAACTCACAGCAGAATGCAGATTGGAAAAGAAAGTGGCTCGAATTTACTCTATTGGTGTTTTGGTAACTTCAAGAATGGAAATGTGTGAAAGATGGTATGTTTTTACCAATTATAGCGAGATTCATGGTGATTGTGATAAATTTAAAAAATTGCACACAGTTGTAGTTGACTATTGTATTATTAACATTAATTAAATTATGAGGTTAGAAATGTACTTTTGCATCTATAATTGATCTTTTTTATAAATAGAATAAAGAATATTTTTTTTTTTGTTAAAACACTAGGTGAAATGACCTATAGTGTTATTGCCCCTACAATAAATATTCAATTAAAACTTAACACGTCACTTAGTTCTGTCATAGACGATTTCACTTCATCATTAGATAAAGTATTTAATTTTTGTTAAAAAGGAATTCCTCCTTCAACAAAATATGGTCCCATTGAAATAAACACATGTTTTAGGGGAAAAAAAAGGTAAATTAAATAAAGTAAGGGTATTGTAGGTATTGTAGAGATATCGTGGAGTCAATTTTAAATAAAGTAATTGTTTGTGAGTAAGATTGAATGAAAATTTGAATAATTACGTGATGATTAAAGGGTGTGGATTAAGTGGTGATTTTTTATAAAATGTATGATACTAAATTTTGTGGATGAACAAATAAGACAAATGAGATTAGATTTTTTAAAACGGAGAGAATATAAAATAATCAAAATGTCCTTGCAGTATTTTTTTTTTTTTAATATTTAAAAAAAATTATTTTCCAAGGCAGGCAGGGCCAAAGATTTTGAGGCTCGATAGCAATCAACTTGGGCATGAGAGAAAGCCCAATGGATTCGACCCGTCCAAATTCAAGGGAAACACGTGCCCCCATGGACGGGCCAATCCAGCCCGATCCGACTTATTTGATATATATATGTCATTTTATAATTACATATTTTTATTTATTTTAAATTAAAAAGATATATATATTTCACAATTATTTATTTATTATTTTATTAGTAGGGCGATGCAGTGTGATTGCATTTTGCATAGAACAAACGCATTAATGCAATGTGCAATCATATAAAAGAAAATACATATATACATTGTACATGAGTTAGGCCTTATCGCCTCGTACAAGGGTCGATGGAGCGATGTTTTTGATCCCCATGAGTCATTTTTCTTGTTCACAAAAACTTGTATGCAATATTGTATATATTGACCAATTAAGATAATTTAGATCAAAATTCGTGGGTCAAACACGGGTCAACCTTAATTAAAATATTTTATTTCGCTCTAAAAAATTATTTTACTATATGATCGAAACTATGTTACTACAAGACCAAAATTATGTCACTACAAGACCAAAAGTGTATTACTTAAGTCCAAAAATATTCTGGACACTTGTTTTTTTTTTTTTTTTTGACGAAATTACTAGAATATTTTTTAAGTAAAAAATATTATCTTACTATATGAGTAAAACTATGTTACTACAAGAACAAAATTTTATAACTATAAGGTCAAACGTGTATTACTACATGTACAAAAATATTCTGGAAACTTAGTTTTGGCCTTTTGGGTGAATTTGTCAGAATATTTTTAGACATATAGTAGTAAACTTTCTGACCTTGTAGTGGTAATACTTTGGTATTGTAGTATCAATATTTTGATCATGTAATAAACCACCTGTTTGCGACCCGCAAATTTTTTGACCAATCCGGATCCAGACCTATGACCCACAAATTTTTGTGAAGTTTATTAACATAACTGATTGATACCCGCAAGGTTTAGCTTAAGATTTTGACTTTTGAACTAAATGAACTTATAATTTTAACTTTGAGTTAATTGAAGTGTCATGCATATATGTAATATTCCTCAACAGATCACCCTTTTTTTTGTTACGAACATTTTAAGTTTAATTAGTTTTACTTGTAATTGGTTTAGGGCTATACCTTCTATCCTTGGACCGTGCTTTGTCCCTACCAAAACAACAATTATATAAACATCAGCTAGGAAAAAAAAATTTAAAGAAAAAACTCAATACGCAAAAATTTGGTGAGATTCCAAAAAATGAATTATCAACCACAAAATGACACATCATCAATTTAAACTCCCTATTAATATATAAGGGATTATATACTATAGAAGTAGTGTATTATGTATATATAACAAATTTGTTAATCTTGTAAAATAATATAATTATTTATATAATAAACATTATGTATAAAATTATATAATAAGTTTTACATATATATTTTCGAGCTCTATTTTTTAAATGCATTAAACTTATAATAAATTTAAAATAATTGCAGAAAAAATTACTTGAGATATAAGATAAAAGTAATTATAAAATACAATTTAATAACTAATTAAATAAAGAATTGTACACCCCAATAAAAATAAATTTTAGATTGTATTTTACTTAGAAGAACATTAAGTAGTTCTAAAATAAATTAAACTAAAGAATAAAAAGAATACTACAATAAAGTTAAGTAAATAAAATAAAAATTAATTTAATTAGTCAGTGTTAAAATAATAAAAATATAATATTTGGAAAGAGTTTATGAATCATATCTTACTCAACCAATAACTTAATTACACATCATACTTTTTAAACTTAACAACTTCATTAAATTATGACACATAAGCCAAATCAACCACAAAATGACACATCATCAATTTAAACTCCCTATTAATATATAAGGGGATTATATACTATAGAAGTAGTGTATTATGTATATATAACAAATTTGTTAATCTTGTAAAATAATATAATTATTTATATAATAAACATTATGTATAAAATTATATAATAAGTTTTACATATATATTTTCGAGCTCTATTTTTTAAATGCATTAAACTTATAATAAATTTAAAATAATTGCAGAAAAAATTACTTGAGATATAAGATAAAAGTAATTATAAAATACAATTTAATAACTAATTAAATAAAGAATTGTACACCCCAATAAAAATAAATTTTAGATTGTATTTTACTTAGAAGAACATTAAGTAGTTCTAAAATAAATTAAACTAAAGAATAAAAAGAATACTACAATAAAGTTAAGTAAATAAAATAAAAATTAATTTAATTAGTCAATGTTAAAATAATAAAAATATAATATTTGGAAAGAGTTTATGAATCATATCTTACTCAACCAATAACTTAATTACACATCATACTTTTTAAACTTAACAACTTCATTAAATTATGACACATAAGCCAAATCAACCACAAAATGACACATCATCAATTTAAACTCCCTATTAGTATATAAGGGGATTATATACTATAGAAGTAGTGTATTATGTATATATAACAAATTTGTTAATCTTGTAAAATAATATAATTATTTATATAATAAACATTATGTATAAAATTATATAATAAGTTTTACATATATATTTTCGAGCTCTATTTTTTAAATGCATTAAACTTATAATAAATTTAAAATAATTGCAGAAAAAATTACTTGAGATATAAGATAAAAGTAATTATAAAATACAATTTAATAACTAATTAAATAAAGAATTGTACACCCCAATAAAAATAAAATTTAGATTGTATTTTACTCAGAAGAACATTAAGTAGTTCTAAAATAAATTAAACTAAAGAATAAAATGAATACTACAATAAAGTTAAGTAAATAAAATAAAAATTAATTTAATTAGTCAATGTTAAAATAATAAAAATATAATATTTGGAAAGAGTTTATAAATCATATCTTACTCAACCAATAACTTAATTACACATCATACTTTTTAAAATTAACAACTTCATTAAATTATGAAACATAAGTCAAATCAACCACAAAATGACACATAAGCCAAATTAACCACAAAATGACACATCATCAATTTAAACTCCCTATTAGTATATAAGGGGATTATATACTATAGAAGCAGTGTATTATGTATATATAACAAATTTGTTAATCTTGTAAAATAATATAATTATTTATATAATAAACATTATGTATAAAATTATATAATAAGTTTTACATATATATTTTCAAGCTCTATTTTTTAAATGCATTAAACTTATAATAAATTTAAAATAATTGCAGAAAAAATTACTTGAGATATAAGATAAAAGTAATTATAAAATACAATTTAATAACTAATTAAATAAATAATTTTACACCCCAATAAAAATAAATTTTAGATTGTATTTTACTCAGAAGAACATTAAGTAGTTCTAAAATAAATTAAACTAAAGAATAAAATGAATACTACAATAAAATTAAGTAAATAAAATAAAAATTAATTTAATTAGTCAATGTTAAAATAATAAAAATATAATATTTGGAAAGAGTTTATGAATCATATCTTACTCAACCAATAACTTAATTACACATCATACTTTTTAAAATTAACAACTTCATTAAATTATGACACATAAGCCAAATCAACCACAAAATGACACATAAGCCAAATTAACCACAAAATGACACATCATCAATTTAAACTCCCTATTAGTATATAAGGGGATTATTTAATTTGCTTTTTATTTTTTCACTGGGGGCGTTGCTTTTTATTTAATTTGGGCGTCAGAATGTAATTTTGTATTGAAAGGGGTAGGATAGTAATTTATTATTTTCTATAAATTTTACACTTTTTTAAAAATAATTTAATTTATATAAAAGAAGGGTAATATAGTAAATAATAATATAAAAATTAAAATATAATTAAATAACTTAAATCTGTATAACAGGTAGGAGGTCGTTACGATGTTTACGACGCCACGTGACGCGATTCGACAAAGTGACTATGTAGTCACTTTGTAAAATTTGACTCCAGTAAAAATTGCCCATGAAAGATTATGTCAAAACTAAGATGTATTATTCTAGACCGTAGTTATGCATATACTAATGTTGGGAACACCAAAATTTATTAATTAAAAAAGTTATTAATAATTATTCATTTATATATTAATTAATATTTTATTAATTTATAGTAACACCCTTTCAAACTTTCGTCTGTAATTAATTATTGTATATCAAATGAAAGGTTTAATTTGGAAGAATTCTTCAATCTTCCACATTATTATGTTTTTTGTGTTCGATCATTGTATCACTACTTTATGGACATTAAAAAATATATCAATATAAATATACAAGATTAAAATATGTTAACACAAACAAATCATACACACAACATAATAAGAAAAATTAGAGACGTGATTCAAGGTGAAATTGATTTCATTAAAAAATAAAAGACAATCTAGAGAGAGTAGTAGTATATAAGGAATTATTAATTTATATTTTATATGAAATTTATAGTAATTATAAAAAAATGTAGTATCTTATAATTTTAGCGAATTTCAAGCCTTTTAAATTGAATCACAAAATCTTAAACTATTTACTACCCCGTTCCTTAATACATGTAAATTAATTTAGCGATTTACAGATTGTTTTTAAAAGAAACTTCACATTTTGGCAATTTTAAACTTAAATCAGTATTTCTATCCATCCAATCTTCTCTCCCCATATTTATTCATGTTACAATTTTCAGTATAGCTTTTCTTCAAAAATAAATAAATTAAAATAGCTAAAAGAATAAAGAATCTAAAATAAAATTTAGAGTAACTGAATTTGTCACCAAATCGAGTCTCCATAAAAGAAAAATTGCATGGAGTTTCAGGCGAGCAAATTAAATTAAATATTTATAAACGGATAGGCATCAATCATCATCGAAATAAAAATAAATAATTATATATATATATATATAAAAGCGTTGACATTAGATGGAGTAATTAGCATTAGCAGGTGGAAAGATGACTAAAATGATTCCAAACAGATCACTATATTATCACGTGCTGACCTCAACCTTGGTCGGCTACCTCTAAATTATAAAATTAAACCCCAAATTATTTATCATTACAGACGCGATTACCATTAATTAATTATGCTCAACTTGTTTAAAAAACTATATAGATGGGGGCCACCTGTTTGGATTTATTCGTATACTCGTTGGCCTCACATTAGGACCGGATCTGATTGCCGACATATCGACGAAAATCGGGAAATGTCGAAAAAAAAAATCGGTTTGAAACTTTGAATTGTTTTGTTTCTTTTTTTTTTTAGAGTTTTAATTGTTTTGTTCTGTTTTTTCAGAAAAAGCAAGCATTTTATGTCTAGTCTATCATTTTGATACTAATTATCTAGTGTAAAATAATTATGAACAATTATTATATCGCTTTAGACTGATTTTGTATTTTGTTATTAATATGTTTGTCATTAAAAATCATGTTGTAGTGATTTTAGGCTAAATTTATGTATTAAAGTTAGTTTATTTCTCTAAAATTTCATCTTACATTTTCATCATTTTAATAAAATTTCCGTAAATTTTCTATTTTTTTACCGATATCGATATTTCTATCGATATATCCGTAAATTTAAGGTACCGATATTTCCACCGATATCGATAATTTCATTCTTGCTTACGACAACTATATACAACGTTTTTGAGCTTGCAAGCAACAATCGTGAGTTCTTGTGTAATAATATAGTTCTTGTTTATTTTACCCTTGATATTTCATAAATCTTGTGTAAATTTAAAAATAGTTGATTTCACGATAATTTTGAAATTTTCTTTATGATAACGGTATGATCTGTATACCGTACTGAACCACCTCTAACTACACAATCATGCAACACTATGATTAAATACAAATAAACATTATCGAATAAACAATAATAACATATAAAATAACTAAATAAACAAACATGTATATTCAAGTTCCTTGGAGTTCTATAGATTGCTTCAAAGATTCAATTTCTATTTAATTTTTTGGATGGTTTTTTTAATTTTTGGAAGGGAGAAAGAATATCGAAACTTTTTGTTTTTGTATTTGTGGGAATAATACAGTCTTTTTATCTTATACTTAAAAAATGAGGGCTTCTTATTTTTTTTATTTGTAGGTGTGGGGTGAACTCATCACTGAGATAATGCAGAGTGAAAACATAATAGGAGGGACATTTAGTCGAGGGGTCTGACTATTTACACCTCCATTTACGTTGAGAACACTCCCCTAAGATTTTAAAATTTTCACTTATTGGGTTGCAGACGTCTCTTAGCTTAATTGAAAATGCATCACACTCCTTTGGCTCTTTCAACTTTTGTCTTCGGATTAATATTTATTCACTTGGAGAAAACTTATATTAATTTGTTGTTAAAAGAATTGTGAAACATCATATATATATATATATATATATATATATATATATAGTGGTGTGGTGTCTCCTGCACCAAATGATAAATACCTCCACTGATGTAGTAGGATATGATAAGAGTTTGTTGATTTAATACTAAAAATCAATGATAATAAAAAATATTGAGAATCAAATATTAATAACAAGTGTTACTATTATATTATGGGTCTGCTTAGTTATATCTTGAAGGTGTTAATAAATTTTTGTTAAATATTACGTCGTTCTCTTTTGTTAATAATTTTTTGTTAAATATTAGTACGTCGTTCCCTTCCGGCTCATTTGATTATTTGATGATATACTAGTTCTTACTAAAATTTAATAATGAAAAAAAAAAACGATAGTACTAGCTAAAAGATGGAAGAAAAAGAAAAAAAAGAAATGTGGAAGAACAATGAACACAAATAAGATTGAGATTTTAATGAAATTTGCGTGATGGTGACCCGCAAATATTATTATTCAAATAACACAAACCATAATAAAAAAGAGGAAAATACATTAAAATAGATGACTCAACGACATGACGATAACAAAACAAACAAAAAATAGATAAACTACTTTATAAAGTAGTACCACCGCCGAGGTAGCTAGAGGACGACTTGGAAGATGAATTCCATGACATCCTCTCCCCCAGCAAAGAAGAACCTCTGCCGATTGAACAAGATTCCTCCTTTATTTTTCATAGTGATGATTATTAAGTACGTTTCCACCTGCACAATTAGAGAAGAAAATTAAAATTCGAAAACTATTTTATGTTAGTTTCCAATGAATTGAAGTGGATATATTTTAAACATTTACTCTCGTAAAAGACTATGTAATAATTTCATAAATCGTTATACATAAGTAAATAAATGAGTTGACTTGTGTGTGGATAGAAAATAATAACATTTATGTAAAATTGAAAATATTTTGAAAAAAATTACTCCGTATTATAAAACGTTCTGAAAAGAAAATTGTGAAAATTGAAACGGAGGGAGAGTACTACATGATTGTAAGGGTAAATTATACTATAAATTAAAAGAAATTGAATAAGAATTGAGAGTAAAAAAAAAGAATTACTTTAGTGGTCGAATCGGAATTTTGTAAGAGCCGAATGCAAACATGGTGAGATGGATGGAGTATAAAATGATTATATATGGATGGGAATTGTACGAAGGAAAGTAGCAGTGGGTGAAATAATGGTAGGAGGCTGGTTATATATATAGAGAGTTTTTTTTTTTTTTTGACAATAATTATATATATAGAGAGTAACATGCTTGAAAAAAATAAAATAAAAATAAATAACATGTCGACACGTGGAGTATGCGTCACGCCTTTATGTTTATCTTCCTTTTCTTTTTTAGATTTCTAACTAGCTAGTGATTCTTTCTATATATTTAAGACTTAATTCATGAAAGGGAAATAGGGAATTCATTGAAACCTCCACCAATGTGCCCCTCTAAAAAACACACAAACATGCACAAATGTGATTAATTGTGAACCTCCCCTAAGGCTTTTTAATTTTTAGGTCGATAATTAGAAGTGAATATATATATATATTTTTTTTGGCTTTAGAATGATTTGATGATTTTGATTTTTTTACCAAGAGAAGAAGCTTGATTTGAGAAGTGGAAAAGAACGGTGAGTTTTATTTTTATAAAGTGTTATTCAATTTGTATGATAATTCATATCATCGATTGTTGACCGAAAAATAAAATGTGTATTGGATTACAATACGATGAAATGTTGAATTTTTTTTACAATAATCATAAAGATCGTGATTAAATTGATATTGAAATTAAAGGTGGTGTATTTATTTAGAATTAACCCATACATTTATTTTTAAATATTTCAAGATTACTTACACATTTATAATCATTTACACAATTAATACTTTTTTAATATTATTTTATTTTACCATTTTGATTCGTTTATGTCTAAGATTTTCATATCTTTTAATTTAAAATTTTTACACTTCATTTTATATCTTATTTTTCATGTCTCTCAATTACATCACTTATACAGTTATACTAATTTGTCAAAAAAAAAACTTATAAACGGAGAAAGAAAATATTATTTATTGTTTTCTTACCTAATTAAAGATGTTATTCTCTCCATCCCATTATTAATTGAACATTTAATATTTACACGGATTTTAATGTAAAATTGTTTATAGTATTAAAAGTAATAAAATTGACTTTTTTAAAGATATATTATAGGTATTTCTACTTTAATATTGGAGAGAAAATTATTTATTTGTGTGTAAATAAGTAGATGTTTAAGGAATTTTTTTAAAGAAGTAAGAAATATGTTGTAAACTTTTACTTTGACACATGTCACAACCACACACCTTTTACTTCAACCTCTCTCCTCTAAATCCTTTCATTTCAAAAATCCTCCACCCTCGTTCATTTTACTTTTTTGTTTCAATTTTTACCGTTCATTTAAACAGTTAATCTTAACCGTTAGATCTTAATTCAATCTCCTATATAATAGGAGTCTATCTCTTTCATTTTTCTCAATTCATTCAATTTCTCCTCAAACATTCCTCAAGCCCATTTTCTTTTTTAGTGATTATGTAGATTATGTAGAATTAATGATTATGTAGAATTCTATGTTTGTATATTGTATGTATTGAATCTCATCATCTGTCTTTCTTCTTCAACCCACGAATTTCACTGTTTTTTTTTTCTCTATTGATTGATTATGTAATTTGATTTTGAAGGAAGGGGCTGTGATGATCGACTTATTGAATGTCATGCACCACTCTTACGTTTGCGAGTAATGAGAAATTCTCTTATGACTGTAATTCTTTAGTCATTCTCCTTGTCAATGTCGTATATGGTATGTATTTATGTTCTTATTTTCGATTTTATGTTTTTGCATAAATTCTCAAATAGTGAATTTGATTCTCATTTTCGTTTGTTCATTCGAGGCATCCTAAACAGTTCAAATAACGCGTCTCAAACCTAACGATCAGACGAATTCATGATCAATTTACAGATCTGTAAAGATGTAAATTATAGAGTCATATGCCTCTAAAATATATATATATATATATAATATATATATATATATATATATTCATATGTAATGCACATATTAATCAATCAAATTTAGCCTGTATTACTTCTTATTGAAAATATGCAGAAGTAAATGTGTAAAATTATTTCAATAAAGAAACACATAGAATTCCTTAATATTCCAATTTTAGGATGAAGTTCATACACGGCAATTCCAATTTTTACATATAAATTCAATTTTTTTTGATGGAATATAAATTCAATTTTTGATATTACATAAAATTCATCACTAGAAATTAGAGAGAATGTTCTAAATTTTTTACATATAAATTCAATTTGAATAAAATATTGAATTTGACATTACACGAAATTCCTTAATATTATTCAATTATGTACATTTGAAAATTGAGAATTGCTCATTTTTGTAGGCAATCTGAAATTAAAATGGTGATCATTTAATATGATATTAGTATGTCAACTATAACATTTAAAAATTAAAACTTTTTTTTATATTTATTATGTGCCAAATTTTACTCATAGCAATCCCCTAATTTAGCCAAAATAATTAATAATTATCATATAATTAATTTTACTAACTCATACTTTAATATACATTGATTATCATTTGTATTAGTCAACTACACTTAATTTTAGGCGATTAAATGATTTAACAAAATTAAGACCAATTAATATTTTATATTTACTACACTTATTATTTTATATTTATATGACAACTTTCATAGAATCATGGTCATAGTTATAGTATATTATCAATCTTTTAATTAATATGTATTGCATTATAATTATCGAATGTAACTTAGTATTTGTATAAAGTTTCAACAATGGTATATATATATCATGTGAGGATTTTAGTTTTTTTTTTTGGTAAATTCAATACATTTAATACTTTTTACTAATATTTATAAATTTACATATTAATATGTGTTAGGCTAACGAATTAAAGGGATATGATTCCAATTGAGGGATATCAAAATTTATGAAAATTATAAAACATGTGCTTAAAATGATCATTTGAACGGAGTATATAATTGGTGAATCGGTCTAATATCAATATGACATAAATATGGTAATAATTTTGGTCTTATGAGCAAAATTCGTCATTTTTTATTAAGATTAAAAAAAATTAACTACTTTTAATGATATTTTTCTGATTTTTTTAAGGAGATTTTTAGAATTTCTCAATTTTTGAATTTTAGGATTTTGAAATTTATAGAATCTTTATTTTACACTTTTTATAATTTTTAATTTTAAAGAGTTCTCATATTTTTAATGAGAATTTTAGATTTTTAGAATTTATTAATTTTTTGTTTTCAAACTTAAATGGCGTAAATTGAACTATTTGGCGGGACTCTCAATTCATTACACATGCGATCCGAATGCTCACACATTTCCGGTGAGTTTGAAAATTTATGGCCAAATGTATGTAAATTGGATAAAAAATAATGAAAATTTAAAATATATAAACTGAATTAGACATAAGTTACGTGGTGTACAATAAATTTTTTTTTTTAGAAAACCATGTGTCTCATGGCATGTACCAAATGTCCAATTCATTAAAGTGAATGGGGGTGGGTGTTATTATCCACGACTACGAGGGTAATTTCTTACGATGAGGTCATCTGTTATTTCGGGACTTTACCAAGTGAATGAGGTGAAGCCATGGGACTGGTCAAAGTCTTTTACTGGATAAAACGTTGTGGATTGGAGCGTGTAGAGGTTGAGATGGATGCTAAAGTAGTTGCGGATGCATTGAACTCAGAAGAGACATAATTTTCAATTTTTGGAAAATTTATTTGGGATTGTAAGGTTGTATTTGGATGAGTGAATTTGATTTGAGAAGACATTTCAAATGAAATGATTTAAAAACGCATGGATTTCAAATTATATGTTTTTAGTGAGGATTTAAAATTCTCACAATTTTAACTAAAAAAAGATGTTAAATATTTGAAATTTATTCATTTACTTTTTAAATTTGTGGATTTAAAATTCGTACTTAAATCCCTGTATCCAAATGGAGTTTAAGGGGATTTTACTTTCTATTTCATTTTGTAACGTGAAGTATGTCAACCGTGTGGCCAATACTAAGACACACAATCCGGTTAGAGTTGTAGGAACTTTTACAAGTCATCATGAATGGAATGACCCTCCGACTCTTGTGGTGGACATCCTTATTGGCATTTGCCGCTGTTAAATAATTTTCTTTAAAAAAAAGTGGATTGATTATATATAATCAATTATTGTGTGAAAATATTAAAGACAATATTTTATTTTATAGTAATAATTATAAAATTTATAGAAAAAATATATTTGTATTACATTTTGTACTCCATCTGTTCCATAATAATTTTCACATTTTCTTTTTGGGACATCCCATAATAACTTTTACAATTTTCTTTTCGGCCGAGACGTCTCATAATAACTCTCCACCAACTCTTAGGGGGTGTTTCTTTTGGGCTTTGGGTGGTTTTAAAAACCAGATTTTTGAAATCCTGGTTTTTGAAATCCCGATGAATAGTAATATGGGTGTTTCTTTTGGGTTTTGGAATAGTGAAGAATTTAACTTTATGTCAAATCAAGTTGTAAGATTGAATGAGTTTGTATTATTATATTATTGTTTGGTGAGATTATAATGATTAGTTGATTAAATGTATTATATTATTGTATTATTATATTATTATAGTATTATTATATTATTGTTGAAAAAGAATATAATGATTGGAGTAATATTATATAAATATAACTTTATGTCAAATCAATATGTTTGATAAGGGTGGTTTTGAGTGGATTTTGAAAACCGGTTTTTAAATCCCGAAGTAAAACGGGTTTTGGATCTTGAAATCTAAAACCTGGTTTTTAAAACCAAAAGGAAACATCCCCTTAATCTTTTATAAATTTTACTTTCACAATATTTTCAATTTTACACAAAAATGTTTATATTGCTACAACATTTTTTTTATCTTTTTTTAACAGCATAACATAAAATTTACAAATCTATACATGTTTAAAAGATTATTTTTAATTAATGAATTAGAATTAAAATATATTATAAAATTTATTTCAACCACGCGTAAAACGCGTTTAAAATATTATTTTTAATTAATAAATTAAAATATATTATAAAATTTATTTCAACCCGCGTAAAAACGCGGGTCTTAGACTAGTGTTTAAATAATAATGAAAGTTTTTTACAAATGTTTAAATAATAATAAAATGAAGAAACTAATAATAATACAAACACCTCATCCTTGCATGGGGAGACATCTACACGTACACATGCTATGCATCAAACGCGTGCCTTCCTTCTTTCATTAGTCATTACTTATCCAAACGATAGCATCGAAAACATGCATCTTCCATTAATTTCTTTTAAATTTTTGTCCCTTCCGTCTCATTTTACATACTCCATGTGTTTACTAAGCTCAAAATTTTGTGCAAAAAATACTTATTAGAATTAAAAACGTGATGGTTGAAGGGTGTGGATTAAGTGGTGTGTTTTTTAGACTAAATTTTGTAAATGGATGAATAAGACAATGAGATTAGATTTTTTTTGGACGGACAGAATATAAAATAATGAAAATGTCCTTGCAGTATTTTTTAAAAAAATATTTCAAAAATTCTTTTCCAAAGCAGGCTGGGCCAAAGATTTTGAAACTTGAGCATGAGAGAAAGCTCAATGGATTCGACCCGACCAAATTCGAGGGAAACATGTGCGCCCATGGATGGGTCGATCCAATCCGATCCGACTTATTTGATATATATATGTCATTTTATAATTAAATATTTTTTTTAAATTAAAAAAATATAGGAGTATATTTCACAATTTTTTATTTATTATTTTATTAATAGGGCGATGTAGTGTAATTGCATTTTGCATAGAACAAACGCATTAATACAATGTCCAATCATATAAAAGAAAATACATACTTGTACATGAGTTGGGTCTTGTCGCGTCGTACAAGGGTCGATGGGGCGATGCTTTTGATCCCCATGAGTCATTTTTCTTGTTCACAAAAATTTGTATGCAATATTGTATATATTGACCAATTAAGGTAATTTAGATCAAAATTTATGGGTCGAACACGGGGCAACCTTAATTAAAATATTTTCTTTCGCTCTCAAATATTATCTTACTACATGACCGAAACTATGTTACTACAAGACCAAAATTATGTCACTACAAGACCAAAAGTGTATTACTTAAGTCCAAAAATATTCTGGACACTTTTTTTTTTTTTTTGGCGAAATTACTAGAATATTTTTTAAGTAAAAAATATTATCTTACTATATGACTAAAACTATGTTATTATAAGAAAATAATTTTATAACTACAAGGTAACGTGTATTACTACATGTACAAAAATATTTTGGAAACTTAATTTTGGGTGAATTTGTCATAATATTTTTAGACATATAGTAGTAAGCTTTCTGGTCTTGTAGTGGTAATACTTTGGTATTGTAGTAGCAATATTTTGGTCATATAGTAATCCACTTGTTTGCGACCCGCAAATTTTCTGGCCAACCCGGATCCGAACTTATGACCTACAAATTTTTTGAAGTTTATTAACATAACTGACTGAGACCCACAAGGTTTAGCTTAAAAAATTGACTTTTGGACTAAATGAACTTATGATTTTGACTTAATTGGACTGAGATGCATATATGTAATATTGCTCAACAGATCGCCCCTTTCTTGTTACGATCATTTTGAGTTTGATTACTTTTTACAGGTTTACTTGTAATTGTTTTAGGGGGTGTACCTTCTTTCCTTGGTCCGAGCTTTGTCCCTAAAATAGATTTTTCTATACAAAATTTTAATGACGGCCCAACCTTTGATTTTACTTGTAAACTTATGACTCTATATCTTTCTTGGGAAATTCTCAAATGCACCATGTGCACCAAACCAGGTTTGGTGCACATGCTTTTGTCCTTATCCTCCTATTCTAACTTATTATCCTTTTTTCTCTACTTACTTATGGTTATAATTCTATTTTTTTCTATTAATTAATTAATTAATTTATAATCTATTACTTTATTAATTAATTAATAAATTACAGTCCTTTCAAACTTTTTTTTTTAGTTTTTTTTTTCGTTTTTTTTTTAGTTTTTTTTTTTAGTATTTTTTTTCGTTTTTTTTTTAGTATTTTTTTTCGTTTTTTTTTTTTAGTTTTTTTTTCCGTTTTTTTTTTCGTGTTTTTTTTTTCGTTTTCTTTTTTTCGTTACTCACCCCCACTTTTCAATAATAATAGTTGCTACTTTTCATTAATAAAATTTCCACTTTTCACTAATAACAGTTACCATTATTCAGTAACAAAATTTCCACTTTTCAATAATAATAGTTACCACTTTTCAGTAACAAAATTCTCACTTTTCAATAATAAGAATTACACTTTTCAATAATAATAGTTACCACTTTTCAGTAACAAAATTCCCACTTTTCAATAATAAGAATTACACTTTTCAGTTAAAATATTTATCACTTTTCAGTAACAAAATCTCCACTTTTCAATAATAAGAATTACACTTTTCAGTTAAAGTGTAATTATTATTATTGAAAATGGTAGATATTTTAACTTAAAAATGTAATTTTTATTATTGAAAAGTGATAAATATTTTAACTGAAAAGTGTAATTCTTATTATTGAAAAGTGGAAATTTTGTTACTGAAAAGTGGTAGATATTTTAACTGAAAAATGTAATTTTTATTATTGAAAAGTGGTAGATATTTTAACTGAAAAATGTAATTTTTATTATTGAAAAGTGGTAGATATTTTAACTGAAAAGTGTAATTCTTATTATTGAAAAGTGGTAACTATTATTATTGAAAAGTGGAAATTTTGTTACTGAAAAGTGGTAGCTATTATTAATGAAAAGTGGTAATTTTGTTATGAAAAGTGATAATTATTATTAGTGAAAAGTGGAAATATTAATTAATTAAAACGGGTATATTTAATTATAAATTGTACAGTTAAAATTATTATTAAAATTGAAAAAATGTTATTCTTATTATTGAAAAGTGGTAGATATTTGAACTGAAAAGTGTAATTATTATTATTGAAAAGTGGTAGATATTTTAACTGAAAAATGTAGTTTTTATTATTGAAAGTGATAGATATTTGAACTGAAAAGTGTAATTCTTATTATTGAAAAGTGGTAGATATTTGAACTGAAAAGTGTAATTCTTATTATTGAAAAGTGGTAGATATTTTAACTTAAAAATGTAATTTTTATTATTGAAAAGTGATAAATATTTTAACTGAAAAGTGTAATTCTTATTATTGAAAAGTGGAAATTTTGTTACTGAAAAGTGGTAGATATTTTAACTGAAAAATGTAATTTTTATTATTGAAAAGTGGTAGATATTTTAACTGAAAAGTGTAATTCTTATTATTGAAAAATGGTAACTATTATTATTGAAAAGTGGAAATTTTGTTACTGAAAAGTGGTAGCTATTATTAGTGAAAAGTGGTAATTTTGTTGTGAAAAGTGATAATTATTATTAGTGAAAAGTGGAAATTTTATTAATGAAAAGTAGAGACTATTATTATTAAAAAGTGGAAGTGAGTAACGAAAAAAAAAACAAATTTGAAAAAAAAAAGAAAAAAAAATCGAAAAAAAAAACAGAAAATAAAATGAAAAAATAAACAAGTTTGAAAAAAAAAATCGAAAAAAAAAAACAGAAAAAAATACGAAAAAAAAAAACAGAAAAAAAAAACAGAAAAAAAAAAAACAAAAAATAAAAAAAGTAATTTTTATTATTGAAAAGTGGTAGATATTTTAACTGAAAAGTGTAATTCTTATTATTGAAAAATGGTAACTATTATTATTGAAAAGTGGAAATTTTGTTACTCAAAAGTGGTAGCTAAAAAAACAGAAAAATAAACAAATTTTAAAAAAAAAAGAAAAAAAATCGAAAAAAAAAAACAGAAAATAAAATGAAAAAATAAACAAGTTTGAAAAAAAAATCGAAAAAAAAACAGAAAAAAAATGAAAAAAAAAAAAAAAAAAAAAAAAAAACAAGTTTGAAAGGATTTGAACCTGTGACCTCAAACTTTTAAAAAGGTATCTATAACCACTAGAACATTCATTACTTAATTATTTATATTTATCTTTATAAATAGATATAGGATTGGTCTGTGCATTAGTGTGCACGTGCACGCTGTGCACATGAGACCAACTCATCTTTCTTTTCTTTCTTTTTTAATATAAACTTTTTATTTACCTTAACAATTTTCTTAAGAATCTTAATTAGAATACAGTTAAGAATAATCAATCCTATAAACAAAACAACCAGTGACGGACCCATAAATTTTTGATAGGGAGACCCGATTAACATTATTATATAAAAAAAAATATGTACTCATTATTTCTATCAAAATTTTACATTATAAAATTGTCAATACGTCACATTTCATTAAATTAAATTGATCGGATAAGTTGACTTTTGCTATGTTTTGGTACAAGTTAATACTCCCTCCGTCCCATGATAACTTGCACATTTTAACCGATTCACTTTAAAAAACAATTGAATTTAGTGGTGTAGAGTCAAATAAGAAAGCGTATTTTGAGTGATTTGATAAGGTGTAAGGAGGATTTAGTAGGATATGTAAAATAGATTTAGTGAAATTTATAATAAAATGTAGACTCAAAATGAGTGACGATTTTAAAATAAAATAATGTTCGAATATATATTAATTTTATGAATTATTTTTATATCAGAAGTGTGTAAATAATTATAAAACAGAATATTAATTTTAATATGTGTGAAATTATCAGAATACCCCTAATCAATTTACAAAATTAGTGGGAGCCCACAGGTCCCCTGGGCATCACGTAGGTTCGTTACTGAAAACAACAATTATATAAACATCAACTAGGAATTTTTTTTAAAAGAAAAAACTCAATACGCAAAAATTTGGTGAGATTCCAAAAAAATGAATTATCAAATTATAGGATTAACCAAAAAAAAGGCCAAATACTTGTGTGCAATCGTATGCGGTGCATACCTCCTCAATTTCATTTTTTTTAATTCAAATTATCTGCACCCATTTATTTAATTAGTTCACCTTCCAAATTATTTTTTACTATAATTATCTGCACTTACACATTTAATGAGTTCACCCTCAAATCTTTTTTTACCACGTTATATGTACTCGTTCATTTTATGAGTTCACCCTCAAATCATTTTTTTACCACGGTTATCTATACCCGCTCATTTTATGAGTTCACTATCAAATTATTATTTTATCACGATTATATGTACCCACTCATTTTATGAGTTCACCCCAAAATAATTTTTAAAAAATAATCACATTTAAAAAAATTATATTATCTTTTTATTAATTTACATAAAATATAATAAAATAAACTCTAATTTATATATTTACAATATACAAACAAGTTATTGTCGAGTTACCGTCGATTCACCACCAAGTCACCCATACTTTTTTTAAAAAAATTGTAAAAATATAATTAATAAAAAACTATCGAAATTAGCCACAAATCTCGATTTTTTTCTTTTGAATTTTTTTCCCTCCTATTTTCCTTCTTTCTTCCCATTTTCAATTCTTTTTTACAAATTTTTTATTTCTTCATTTTTTTTTCTTTTACTTTTTTTTTCCTGTCTTTCTTTTTCATTTTTTTCATGTGTATTTTTTTAATCTTAATACAAAATAATATTATAGGTATGATTTTATTATAGTCGATCGGCGGTGCACCTGAATTTCAATTTTAATTTGATGAGTAAAGGACCTGCCGAAAATCCATGTCGGTCGGTGGGTGACCCAGCCACCACCATATCCGACCACCCCTTCGACGGCGACGGCAGCGCTTCCGTCCCGGTCGCTTAAGCCCGAGACCCCTCCTCAAATCACAATCATGATTCTTCAATTTCATGACAATCGACATCATCTTTCATCTCGGCCACGATCCATGGCGGTAAAAAACCTCTGTTCATTTCGACCACCGACACGACTTCTTCGATCAATCTCCTTTGTGTTCGCGATCCAGGAGCTTCTCCGGCATCAATGGCGCTCGCCTGCAACACTCACTTCCCTCTCGTTGTTCATATTTGTCCAAATCAAAGCTACATTGCTTCGTCTTCTTCACCATGCTCCTGCGCAGCCTCTTCCTCCGGTTGACGACGGCCCGACGGAGGACTGGGAGTATGTTGTCGATGGCTCTCTGATCAGTCGGCACTCGGAGCCGATGAGCTTGTCGATGAAATCTCAGGCGGCGACTGCTGACCTAGGGTGTCTTTCTATTTAGCTAGAGTTCTCTTCAATTGGGCTTGGTAATGTGCACCCCTAATTTTCTTCAGTACACCCCGGTCTGCACTCCCTCCACTTTTTTATGGTATTATTGTTAGTGGTATTGGTATTACTAGTTATTGATTGTGGTATTACTATTAATACACTATTAAATTAATATTAATAATGATTGATTACGGTATTATTGATTATTAATTGTGGTATTACTGGTTATTGTGTGTGGTATTACTGATTGTGTGGAATTATTTATTATTAATTAAGGCATTACTGATTATTATTATTGTTTATGGTATTACTGATAATTGTTTTTGGTATTACTAAATATAATTTGATTTGTGAAATTAGTTGTTATTGTATAAGATATTAATTATCAATGTTTATGGTATTACTAATTACTGTTCATTCCTTCATGGTATTACTGATAATTATTTTTTGGTATTACTTTATATAATTAGATGTGTGAAATTATTTGTTATTGTATACAATTTTACTAATTAATATTAATGGTATTACAGATTACTGTTCGTGGTATTACTAATAATTTTTCTTGGTATTATTGAATATAATTAGATATGTGCAATTATTTGTTATTGTATAAGATATTACTGATTATTATTAATGCTATTACTGATTATTACTTATTGTACTAGCGACTATAATAAAATTACACATATAATACTCCCTCCGTCCACCTATAAGTTTCTCATTTTACCATTTTGGTCCGTCCGCCTATAAGCTTCCCATACCTTTTTTGGTAAGTATTTTTTCTTACACTTCACTTTATATCTTACTTTTTCTCTCTATCTTTCTCCTCTCTCAATCACATCACTTGTACTATATCTATTATTTAATCACTTTTCTTAATCTTTGTGCCAAAAAGTAACGTAACACTTATAGGCGGACGGAGGGAGTATTATTTTATATAAAAAAATTTAAAAATACTAAACAAAAAAAAAAAAAAAGAAAAAAAAGGAGGAAAAAAATGAAGAAATAAAAAGTTTGAAATAAAAACTGAAAATTGAAAAAAAAAATTAAAAAGAAAATAAATTGAGATTTGTGACTAATTTCGATAGTTTTTTTTAATTATGTTTTTACGATTTTATTTTAAAAAATATGGGTGATTTAGTGGTGAATCGACGATAACTCGGCTGCAAATTGTAAATGTATAAATTAAGGTTGATTTTATTATATTTTGTGTAAATCAATAAAAAGATAATATAGTTTTTTAAATATAATTATTTTTTAAAAAAATATTTGGGGGTGAACTCATAAAATGAGCGGGTGCAGATAATTTGGGGGTGAACTCATAAAGTGAGTGGGTGCAGATAACTGCAGTATAAATATAATTTGGGGGGGTGAACTCCTAAAATGAGCGGGTGCAAATAATTGTGGTAAAAAAATAATTTGGGTGTGAACTCATAAAATGAGCGGATGTAGTTGTAAAAAAAATGATTTGGGGGTGAATTCATAAAATGAGTAGGTGCAGATAATAAATATATAATTTAAGGGTGAACTCATTAAATTAGTGGGTATAGATAAAATATAAATTGGGGTACGGTGCATTCGGATGCAGGTGTTACCAAAAAAAAACAGATACAAAGAGAATCGCGGATCATTGAAAATAGAAACCATAATTAATAACAAATCACCAATTTCAGCCTTTAATTAAGGCCTGATTTAGTATTAAAAGAGTGACAATTTTAAATTAATAATAGGGCATAACTATTACCCGTATATTTACTCAGTACACCCATTTTATAGTTGTATGAAATTTTATTTATTTAAGCCTTTGAACTGAAGAGGAGCTCGTAACTAACTCATTGAATGTAATGGTACATTGTGCTAAAACATATTGTACATATGAATATTTTCAACAAAAATCCAATTGTGAATAGTCACATCCTTACTAATATTATTCGTCCACCATAGGGGTGTGCATCTTCAAAATCGAACCGATTCGGACTGTATTAAAATCGAAACTAACTGAAACAAATAATTCGGTTTGATTTCGATAAAAAAAAAAAAACCTAAAAACCGAATTGCATCAATACAGAATACAGAGGAACAAAAATGAAACAGCAAAAACCAAAAAAGAAAGCAAACCCTCTTTGCATGAGAAACACCTGAAAATCCCAAAATTGGTAGAATCACACACATTTTTCCACATGAAAGGAAGATACAGTAGCAACAAAATTAACTCAACCAATTCCTCCACTCAACACAAAGTTACAGTAGGAGAGAAGAGAAGAAAAAACAAAATTGAAAAATTGGTAGAGAGAGAACGTTGGGGATGGACCGGCGCAAGGGACTGTGTTGTTGTGAATCGATCGCGATTGTGCGTTGGCTGTGGCCTGTGGGGGCGCGATTGTAATGGCATACCGGTGTGAATCACGACGTTTTTCGGTTTTTTTTTTCATTTTTTCCAGTAAATCTATTCTCACAGGGCATATTTGCTTCATGAGAAATTCTCAAATGCTTGTCCTTATCCTCCTATTATAACTTATTATCCTTTTTTTTCTACTTATGGTTATAATTCTAATTTTTTCTATTAATTAATTAATTTATAATCTATTACTTTATTAATTAATTAATAAATTACAATCCTTTCAAACTTTTTTTTTTGTTTTTTTTTTCGTTTTTTTTTTGTTTTTTTTTTCATTTTTTTGTTTTTCGTTTTTTTTTTTTAGTTTTTTTTTTCGTTTTTTTTTTTCGTTTTTTTTTTTGTTACTCACCCCCACTTTTCAATAATAATAGTTGCTACTTTTCATTAATAAAATTTCCACTTTTCACTAATAACAGTTACCACTATTCAGTAACAAAATTTCCACTTTTCACTAATAATAATTACCACTTTTCAGTAACAAAATTTCCACTTTTCAATAATAATAGTTACCACTTTTCAGTAACAAAATTCCCACTTTTCAATAATAAGAATTACACTTTTCAGTTAAAATATTTACCACTTTTCAGTAACAAAATCTCCACTTTTCAATAATAAGAATTACACTTTTACTGAAAAGTGTAATTCTTATTATTGAAAAGTGTAATCTTATTATTGAAAAGTGGTAGATATTTGAACTGAAAAGTGTAATTCTTATTATTGAAAATGGTAGATATTTTAACTTAAAAATGTAATTTTTATTATTGAAAAGTGATAAATATTTTAACTGAAAAGTGTAATTCTTATTATTGAAAAGTGGAAATTTTGTTACTGAAAAGTGGTAGATATTTTAACTGAAAAATGTAATTATTATTATTGAAAAGTGGTAGATATTTTAACTAAAAAGTGTAATTCTTATTATTGAAAAGTGGTAACTATTATTATTGAAAAGTGGAAATTTTGTTACTGAAAAGTGGTAGCTATTATTAGTGAAAAGTGGTAATTTTGTTATGAGGGTATATTTAATTATAAATTGTACAGTTAAAATTATTATTAAAATTGAAAAAATGTTATTCTTATTATTGAAAAGTGGTAGATATTTGAATTGAAAAGTGTAATTCTTATTATTGAAAAGTGGTAGATATTTTAACTGAAAAATGTAGTTTTTATTATTGAAAGTGGTAGATATTTGAACTGAAAAGTGTATTTCTTATTATTGAAAAGTGGTAGATATTTGAACTGAAAAGTGTAATTCTTATTATTGAAAAGTGGTAGATATTTTAACTTAAAAATGTAATTTTTATTATTGAAAAGTGATAAATATTTTAACTGAAAAGTGTAATTCTTATTATTGAAAAGTGGAAATTTTGTTTATTGAAAAGTGGTAGATATTTTAACTGAAAAATGTAATTTTTATTATTGAAAAGTGGTAGATATTTTAACTGAAAAGTGTAATTCTTATTATTGAAAAGTGGTAACTATTATTATTGAAAAGTGGAAATTTTGTTACTGAAAAGTGGTAGCTATTATTAGTGAAAAGTGGTAATTTTGTTATGAAAAGTGATAATTATTATTAGTGAAAAGTGGAAATTTTATTAATGAAAAGTAGAGACTATTATTATTAAAAAGTGGAAGTTAGTAACGAAAAAAAAAAAACTAAAAAAAATGAAAAAAAAAACAGAAAAATAAACAAATTTGAAAAAAAAAAGAAAAAAAAATCGAAAAAAAAAACAGAAAAAAAACGAAAAAAAAAACAGAAAAAAAATGAAAAAATAAACAAGTTTGAAAAAAAAAATCGAAAAAAAAACAGAAAAAAAAAACGAAAAAAAAAACAAAAAAAAAAGGACAAAAATAAAAAACAGAAAAAAAAAAGGAAAAAAAACAAAAAAAAAAAAGGAAAAAAAAAACAGAAAAAAAAAAACAAAAAATGAAAAAAAAACAAGTTAAAAGGATTTGAACCTGTGACCTCACACTTTTAAAAATGTATCTATAACCACTAGAACATTCATTACTTAATTATTTATGTTTATCTTTATAAATAGATATAGGATTGGTCTGTGCATTAGTGTGCATGTGCACGCTGTGCACAGGAGACCAACTCTTGCTTCATGGGTTGGGATAAGATGTGGGAAGGCTAGATAAACATAGGGGGAGAGGCTAGGTTGTCTAAACCCATGAAATCTAGTTTATAAAAATCGGGTCAAATTATAAACCCGCCCGTTAAGGTGTTTAAAGTTATGAGAAATCAAACATGGGAGAAGATGGGTCTATATATCAAACCCATCACTAAACCCCCCTAAACCCATTAAGCAAACATGCCCATACAGTTTGTTGGTCAATATAAACGAGTATGATGGGGAGAAAGTCTAGAGGGAGGGGATTGAATATACTTTCTTAATTTTAAACATTTTCTTGTGAGATCAGATGAAGTGATAGTGAAGTGTTATGTCGTTTGATGCAAATAAGATGGGAAAGATAATCAACCTACTGACTGTTTATTAGTTAATTAGTTTAACAACTATCTAACTCAGCTGTTAGTGCGGAATTGTGTAGGCCCTAAATATTTAGACTTGTGTGTTGAATGATTTTTTTTTCAAAGTACTCCCTCCGTCCCACTATAAGTTTCCCACTTTCCTTTTATGGATGTCCCACAATAAGTTTCTCATTTCATTTTTTACCATTTTTGGCATATTATTTTTTCTCTCTCAATCACATCATTTATACTTTATCTATTATTTTATCATACTTCATCTCACACTCATCTATTATTTTCTCTCTCAGCATCACATCACTTGTACTACATCTATTATTTAATGATATTCCTTAATCAAAACACCCAAAAGAAATGGGAAACTTATACCGGGACGGAGGGAGTATGATTTTATAAATCAACGAATGAACTATCAACTGATTATGAAAAACTTATTTAGTGTAATTTTGACTCTTTTAAAACTTATGGTCGATGAAAGATTATGTCAAAACAGCCCAGTTCTATGTCCAATCTCATAGTGCTGTACGTTTCAGGTGAGAGCATCTTCTATGGCATTCCTTTACTGTATTATGGTTATGGATGGCATTTTAACGCGTCTCAGGTGAAGAAGAAACAACCATGAAAAATTAATCAACTCTGTTGGTAACCATAAAATCTGCATTATTAATTAAAACTTACTCATCTTGATTCAAGTAGCAAAAGATTTTATAACAAGTACTTCTTAAATAAAAAATATTACTCAAATCAATTGATCGGACAAACAAGCCTCCATTCAAACAGTCAACACACCCTCTGCGGTTCCCATGTCTCGGCCTCTCCGCCGCCAATAACCGCCAACAGTGCCGATTCCGAGCTGATCATCAGCACTACAGCAAGGTGTTGATCCACCGGATAAAATCCCATTAAACTCTGTACCACGAGTGATTGCTCCTAAAATCTCCCTCCCTCCGTAGTTGTTCTCACTCTGTGGAGAGCTATCCATACTCGTCTTCTTATTCGATGCAACTAACCAGCTTGAAAGACTAGTAGTATCTACTGCTATTTCATTCAAAGATACATTCTCCTTATCTTCATCACACTTCAATGATGCTGCTGCAATCTCCCCTGTTTTTGCCAACAGTGGAAGTGGACTATTTACCTCTTTATCTAATTCCATATCTACTGCACAAACTTGTTTCCTAGAATCTATGGATAAAGAAAACAGTGAATCACAAGATTCTTCTTCAACAAATCTGATTTCTTTCTCCAACTTATCATCATCATTACTCACTTTATTGACGGCTGTTTCTCCGTTGCTTTTAATCAAAATAACCAAAGACACATGTTTGAAAACAGAGACATAAGACTAATAATTATGAGTTTCAGTTTAAGAAAGAGATGGTGGCTTACTCTGGATCTGGAACAAGATTTATGGGATTAACAATGTCCTCTTCTTTCACGGTAGCTGGTAAGAGCTTCGAAGATTCATCAATGGGAGACAAACACTAGAAACAAACAAGACAACGACAATTAAACATTAGCAAAGTGTAGCCAATTGAGAGAGAGAAGCCATATATACCTGTTGTTGGACATTTTTCTTGGTTTGTTTATTATTATGCCTCCAATGGCTAAAACAGGTAGGAAAACATCCCATCTTCAGCCACCTAAACTGGGTTCTTGTTTATTTATTTAAAATGTTTATAGAGCGAAATGAACAGTTTGAGAAAATGAGAGCATTTCAGAAAAGCAGTGAGGAGGCTCAAGATCTTGCAGGAGGTTCGAAAAATATGACCGTTGGGCTGCCTGTTGTGTTAGGGATAAAATGGAATTTAATTGTAAAACAATATCTGCATTATCTTATCTCTAATCAATTCTAACAATGGAGTAGCATTAACGCATATTTGGGCTGATGCCCCCAATTTAATGGCTAAACCCAATTATATAAGGGTATTTTTTTTATTGATAAATTCCACAAATCATATAATGGCTAAACCCAACTAGTTTTTTCTTCTTACAATTTTATATTTTAATTTTAGTTGAGTTGTTTCTAGTATTTTAACGTAATTTACAACTGTGTTTATTTTATTATGAATCTTATAAGTGTATATATATTTTTAATGTAATATAAATTTATTGTGAAATATATATAAATATCATTTTAACTGTTGGACAGTGAATTACTTATTCTAATCCAGTTGAGATGATTTTCGTTTCCCAGCACATAGATGGTCTAAATTTCCATGACCGATTCGTTCGGGCCCCTATGAATACATTTTTTTTACTGTATAAAGTGTGGGTGCCCACTAACGACCAAATCGTTCCTGGCTCGACTTCGATAACGCCAAGAGGAGTCAGTAGTTGGGCACGGACCCCTTTAGACCTAAGTTTGATGAACCAACTTGTCACTCCTCTAGTTGAAGTATCAAGCCTCTTTCTCGTTGCCTTCATTTTGGCGTACGTGATACGTCTACTACGAGTCTACTATGAAAGAATCCTTTTCAGGTTGCTGTCAACATGTTTACGTTTAATCGTCAGTTCCATTATGAAAACACTAAGAACAAGATATCTATGAAGTAGCTTTTTTTATTTTCAATTTTTTTATTACAGTACAAAGTTAGTCCATTACATCAAAACCCTACCCGAGAGTGATTTCACGCGACCCGTGCCCGAATTTCGCAGCTTGTCTCGTTCCAATCTGCAATCTCATCCACTTGTAAACAATATGCTACTCGATTCTTATCCCGCAGTTCAATCGACGGTCCTGATTCACCGTCGTTCCCCATCGTAAATCGCCGGCGATCGTTACCCCCAACTCATCGTTGAAATCATCTATACATATGCAGGAAGTCTGTTTTTCTAGTTCTTCAAAAAGTTACTAAAATTCCGGTAATCGAAATGGCTTCTGACGATGAAGATGCAAGCCTTGCTCAGTTCCTTGAATCCGAAGTCCTCTCCGGCCTTTCCGATTCGGTATAAATGCTTTGATTTTTTTTTTTTCTGTTTTTTGTTGGTACTTTTTTTTCCTAATACAAGTTGAACTCAGTTGTTTTTATCTGCGGGCTATTAAGATTCTTATAATTTTGTTTATAGTTTCCTCCAATTGCTTAATTGAATTAGTTTAACTCCTGGGTTTTTTCTTTCGGCAACAATTAAACGATTATTGAATCCACCGCTTCTCATTTTTTTTTTTTTGGTATTTAACTCTGTATAATTTTTTATTTTTCTTTGGGAGGGGGTTGGGCCGGGGGTCAGTTTTTTTTTCTTTTTTTTTTTTTTCACTCGTGTTTTTAAATAATTCAAAATTATCATATCTTATGTGCCTTGGCTATGTATTGATCTATGCACGGGATTATCAAATTAATTTTGTTTTTGAAAAGATCAAATGTCTCTGATTTCAGATTCTCTTCATCAATTTGTTATGTTTCCAGAGGTACATGTTTGTGTTAAAACAGTTATGTACACCAACTTCACATTTTATTAGCATTCAATACATGGTCGTGGTGAAAAAGTCATGCCCCTTGCAATTTTTTGTTAATGTACTTGATGTGAACTGTTAAGTGTGTGTGTGTATCCGTGTCTATGTTGCATTCTTTGTTATCTTTTAAAAGTTGGATTTGCATTATTTGATGTCTAATTTTTTAGATATTTGTGTGTTGCATGAAAAAGTTCTAGTACATGAAAATATAACTTGGATCCCTTTGGATGATGTGCTCCAGGAAGAGGAGGAAGGGAGAGATGCAAAGAGGTTGCGTGTTGAGGAGGGGGAACTAAGTGAATTGTGTGAAGAGGAGGAAATGGAACAGCAGGATGCAAAGAAAATCAGAATTGATGAGGGTGAAACTAGTAATGAGAAACTGTCAAGGATGAAAAGATCATTGTTGTCATCATCATCATCACTGTCATCGATTGAGCTGGAAACTAAAGTTGAAACTGCAGATTCACCTTCAAAAAGTAGAGACACCATCACTGTAGACAATAGCAATGGCCCTGTAAGACATACAACTGAAAACAAATCGATCCCAAAGCGGATAGACACGGGGATTTTCTGCCACGTCCCTCCTGAATTGTTGTATCACATCCTCAAATTTCTCTCCTCCGAGGTCTCAATATTATTTACTGTTATACTTGAACTTATTTTCTTGTGGATGTTGTTATCTCATTGTGATCCAATGTTCTTTTTTTATTGGTCAAGCTCTTACCATTTTCTGATAATTGAACTGCAGGATCTTGTTTCGTGCTCTTTGGTTTGTAGGTTCCTAAATCTTGCTGCTTCAGATGAGTCATTGTGGCGTCGCCTGTGAGTACTGCTTACCCATCCTCACCCCACCCCTTAAAATTTAAATGAATGAAGAAAGAAAAGAAACCCTTCACAGAAGGACTTGATAAATTTGGTCATGTTTGATTGTGCATATCTTTTTTACTTTTTCCCCCTGGGAACAGTCATGCCAGCAGTTCGACGTCAGCTAAAATATGTGCTTATGATTTAATCCTCAAAGAAATCATTATAGTCCATGTTTTTTGTAGATATTGCATGCGCTGGGGTCTACTGCCTCCAAAAAGGCCACGAGAATGTGCTTGGAAGAAGCTTTACATTCAGGTAAGTTTGGATCTCAACTTCATATTTTGCCAATTTGCACAACTTACAATCTGAAATTATGCTTGCCCATTTTTGCAGCGTGATGTAGAAGACATGGCAGAGTTTGTACGGAATTGCCCTTCTGAATTCAAAGAATATTACATTCAAATGCAGGTGGCTAAGAGAAGCCAAGCACCTAATCATTCTCAGGTAAACACGCTAAGTATTTGTTGATATGCCATTTTTATACTTGCAGATGAGTTTGATTGATGAATGTAAGGTTGAACTTCTCATGACAATATTAAGAATCAATAGAAATCTATGTTTAAGTGGGACAGAGTTATTCTAAATTCACACACACATACATAATTGCATACATGCTATACATACAAACACACACTTCTGACTTCTCATTGGAATATTCTCAGGTTGTCTTATCTGTATTCATTTCATTACTTTGTTCACCTACCTAGGGTATTTGTTTTATATTTTTTGTGATTGATTATTGCTGTTGATTGGACATTTTATTGATAATATCACGTAGTTTGTAGAAATGGTCCATTAACTTTCTTTATCTCTTTATTAGTATCTTTGTTATATGAAAATGCGTATGGGGTTGAAATTAAAACGACACAAAGAATGTTATTCAAAATGTGGTAACACTTCGAGGGACTAAAAACGTTTTTGCACAAGAATAAAATTTTCTAAACAAGGGTGAAAATATCACTAAATTGAAAATTGATTACAAAAATTCATTAGAGTATGGATCCAAACAATCTTGAATTCGACTCTTAAACAAAAACAAAATCTCACACTAGGTGTTCGATCTGAAGAGTAAGTGTATGAAAACATTGTCAAAATGACTCTCACAATGAAGTTAAAGACTGTCTGCCTACTAACTTACAAGCAAGAGTCTACTGTTACTGAGAATGCAATCACACTCACAGTAATGTACAAGAGACAATATATCTATCAACGTAATAACCTAATATCTGAAAGTGATACACTACAATCTCTATCTGCCTTGAGTTTTCAGTAGGCTTTATATAGACACTAGATGTCCAACTGAAATCTCTTCGCATATCCTACAAAGTAGGATCTACTTGCAACTTCTCTTCAACTTCCAACTCATCCCATGCATATAACTTCCTTCCTTTCAGTCTTCAACCACTCTCCATTAACTCAGAAGAATCTAGTCTTCAGTATCCTGGAACTTACAACATAGGAAGCAACACAAAGAACCACAAGAATTTAGATGTTAGAGAAAGGTTGAATTCCTGATGTGGTCACAATGTCAGTTACAATAGAATCAACATCAACATTATATAATCAGCATCATCATTATTAAATATTGTTGCTCTCCTTCCTGTAATATTCTCTTGGCATTAATGGGAGACATGGTAAATCTTGTAAAGAAGCTGAACTGAACTTCTAGCTCAAGTTCTTTGTGGTAATGATCCAATCGACGATTATCCTATGGTTATCTTCTTGCTAGTATTTTTGTTGTATAATCATCACCATCATTATTGTTGTTGTTTCTCTTCTTTCCCGTTCTTAACATACTTATTTTATTTTGGAGTGTTGGGAAAGGGGATATACGTGTACTATAGAGTTCTCCACTTCTCCTCTAACTAACAAGACTGTGTGTAAGAAGCTTGTTTCACTTATATGCTGTATTCTGCTTGATGTTAAGGTGAATGATGATCGTATAATTCTTGACAAAACACTCGCTGATCAAGTTTCAATGTGGAAGAGTAGCAGAGGCCTCGCTGAAACAGGGGTACTGAATCATGTGTGCTCTGGAGAAAATTGTGCATACTATCAAATTGGGGATGTATTTGTGTGTGAGAAAACTGGAAATGTTCATGGTAAGAGGAACCTCTCTTTATGTTCACAGAATATGTTAATATATTTATTGAATAAAATCTTCCAATCTGAATATTAGACAAAGATAATTGTACACCACTGATTTTTCGTTCTCTTTGAGCAGTCTGTGATGATACATGCAAAGAAGTTATTATGGATCCTACGCATGAACTCTTGGTCTGCACTATCTCAGGACGCTGTTTTGACAGAATACTAGTAGGAGATGAAATGGAACCTGATGCTGTAAGAATATTTTCCTTCTGTCTTTCAGTTTTTGAATATGTGCATAAACGAGGTTGTAAAAGGATTATTTTTTAATGGTTTTTTTCTTACTTCTACATCTTTATACCTTCCTTTCAGATTTAAAAGCTTCAGAGAAGGCATCATGTTGATGACATGTGTGCATAAATCTAAAATTATTTTAGCAAATTACCCATGACATATATGCTAAGAAAGAAAGAGACTTGTGCGTCACCTTGCTCCTCATGCATTGTAGTGTCATCGAAGTTAGATGCATGTAATACCCTTTCCTTAAAACGGTCTTATACAGTACTGACTACTTTGACATGACTCGAATAGATGAGAGGATATGTATTATTAGATATGGATAATAAGCATCTAGATACTAAATGAGAGTAGATATAAGAAGGGTCACAAGTCACAACTGAGTGATTTATGACTGGTTTAATAGAAGAAGGATATGTATTAGATATGTGTAATGAGAATCTAGAAATTAACAGAGAGAAAATTCAAGAAGGATCACAACTGAGTGATTTAAAGAAATTAAAACTCGATATCCGATTTCATTGCATTTAACATGTTTTATCTTTCATGATTGTTGTATTACTGTTTTGTCATTAGACAAAAAAGAGTGCCGTATGTGTAGAATAAAATTGTCAAAACGATTCTGGTTACCTATATTGCATCCTACTTTGCCGGTTGCATATGATTTCCTTACTCTGAAAAAAAGAAGTCATTTTTGGCATGGACTCTTTATAACATTTGTGACATTATCATTTCTTGAATTATTTGGATCTATGTGTTGAAAATTTAGGAACAACAGCAAGGTGGCGCACCAGATGAAGCAGAGCCTTTTATGGGATCGGGTCGTTTTGGTATGTAGTTACCCCCCTTCACACACACACACACATTATTGTCTCATTATTGCAAACCAGTTTATTGATTGTAATTGTGGTGTTTGTGTATCAGCACGGGCTTACCTACTTGGATATAATTGCCAAGATGAGGAAGAGCTGGAAGCTGCTTTGAGGTTTTGCTGATTTGGGTTAGGTAGTATGTATGTATGAACAGATGTCTGGGAATCTCTGTAATAAAATTTTGATATTGTCGTGTATCAAAGACTTTAGGTTATTTTAGTAAGCGATGGATGATTAATCAGATAAGAAAGGAGATTATATATATATGGTTACAGACTTCAAGCTACGCATGAATATTTATTTGTATGACCGGTTTTGGCAATTTCCAGATAATGTGAGCTTGAATGTAGCTTTCTTCATATTGTTCTCCACACAATGAATTTCCCCGATTGCATTGTCAACCTGTTTGTAACGTGTGTCACAATTGCTAGCTTCTTTTTCATGTTGAATTTCTGCACTTTAGGTTCTCTTGGGGTCTCAATGGGACTAAAGACAAGGTGATTCTCTATCATCATATTTATTCATCATTTGTTTGGAGGTTCTCTAGCATCTTGCTGGTTCTTTACAAAAAAAATCTATGGCATCATGGTTTCTTCAACGGCTTCGTGTATCTCTTATATTTTCGTTGTTAATGGTACCTTCCTCCTAGGACATGCTAGGACTGTAGGACAACGGATAAATTATGACAATGTAACTCATATTCAGCTCAAGAAGAGCTAGCCATGATCTTATCTTTCCTATCTCACAAGCTTTAGGCTTTAGAGATGCATCAAGTGGATTCTTCTTATTGTCAATACTTAGGGCTTCCATAATTATTGGAAAGAACATTCAATAGATCTTATCAAAGACAGGGCATGAGGAATCCTTCTCTCATGTCAGTAAGAAAATCCTCATTAAACCGGTTATTCAAGATATTCCAATGTATGCAAGCCATGTCTTTTTAAAAATTTCGGATGGAATTCTTGATGATATAACGGGGCGCTTGGTTTTTTCAATGGGAATAGTAATGAAAAAAAAAAAAATTCTCTATTCCCTCTATGCTCCCGTAATGAAAGACATAGGGTTGGAGGAAGGGTTGTCCCAATAGTGATTACATTGTTAGTGTGTTTTCATTTTGGAATGAAGTGCGCTACAAATGGTTATTGGTTAAGAAAGTGTGGAATGATTGGGAAGAAATGTATATATATACCAGGAAAGGTAGTTAATAAAAATGGAGTTGAAATGAACATCTTAATTATCCAAAACTCATTCTTGTTCCCTTTCCCATAGATATTTTTTTTTTAAAAAACCAAGCACACAATAAGGAAAAACAATGCTAGCATAACAATTTCCTGAGTATTATTCATGCCAAAATTAAAATAGGGTTGCCCAAAATCTGATGAGCAATTGGGAAATGAGGCCACTGTTTTGACTCCATATTACTATTACTCTCTAAGTCTCTCTATATATACACACGTGCGGTTACTTATTGCATGTAACTCATGTAAGGCAATGAGTCCTTTCATAGTCTTGTTACAGCAAGGCCTTTGATCAACACTAAATGCTTATTTCACAATATATTGCAAGAAAAGAAACAAACTATATATGCTAATTTCATGAGCAAAGAACTAAAATAGAAGTTGAATCATCAAAGAATCGATGCTTCGATGGTGTGTTGTATATAAGCAGAAACGCTTCATTTCAGAAGTGATCTTGTCAAATGTTCGCGTGCAGTGGCCAGAGCTTGAGATATTGTCTGCAATAATTGTCATATTTCAACATTGTGCACGAATCATGAATCACTAAATTGCATTTGAAATTTCTAGATTTTATCAATACAAAACAAAACTAGAAATGTGGAATGATAACATCACCTGCTCTGAGAGTGGTGCCCCATCATCCATACTATGGGTGGCAACTTTTCCGGCAATAACACTACCATCTGTTTCAAGAATAATCCTGCAAGATGTACACACACCATGGTCTCACTCTCGTAACAAAAGTTTCCAAAAGTGTCATTAAATATAACTCAGTAACATTGGAACAGAGATATTTACAATAAGAAGATGTCAAACAGACAGAGTATTACTATTGTTTGAAAATGCAATGTTAAAAATCATAGAAAATAAACAGCTAATAGGCACTAACATTTCACACAGATCTCACCTTTTCTAAGTCAGATAGGAATACAAATGGGATTATTTGTGTGAATATACAAGTGAGGGGTTGTATTAATTAGATGAGAGGATTTTACAACCTAACCTCCATCAACAATCTCATCAAGGCACAGAAGAATCAAGTCCATGTTCTCAAGTGCCTCTCTTTGGTCCACGTTGTTTCTAAGAACACAAATAGTCAATCAAACGAAGAATCAACCAACACGTCAAGATAACCAATAATAGGCAATTTCAACACATTCATTAATGAAACCTGAGGAGAAGGGTGGTTGCTTCAAAGAAGCCCTGTAAAACAGTAGCTAGGATCAATTCGTTTTCATCATCGCCTCCAGTCACAAAGAATTGCAGGTCCTGAACAAACTTATATACAATAATGTTGCTCTCCAACATGGTTATTTCCGCTGCACACAAATAACATTAAGCCCTTCAGCTCCAAACACAATAGAAATTCTATTTTTCTACCCACGAATGGAGAAATAGTTAAATGTACCTTCAGTGCGAGCATTTGTCTTTTGAGTCTTTGAAAAAATAGATTTTTCAAAAGCAAGCTTTGCACTATTTGTTGGCCATTCATCTGAATAGTACTTAACTGCCACGCGCTTCCCCTCAGAATCCAACAATAGTATGTTCTTTATAATTGGGGATGTTTCCTACAATTACATAATCCAATCACAACTTCAAAGCATTGCAAAACCGACTAAACTGATTATCCCCATTCCTAACTACATAATTGATCCAATATCGTCACTGCCAAAACTATAACATTTGTATAAACAGCTCATGAGCATTCATTCACCAAATCATGAAAGAAGGCACAAAAATAATTGCAATCACACAAGTTATCGCACACATCATCATTCACAGTAGAAAAACTCACAAATATAGAGATCATGACAATTGCATCCACTATCGAGTTATGTAGTATCTCTCGATATATATATACACTAAAAGGGATTCATAATCACATTTATGAATAATATCTGCCCACATTACACACACTAGAGTTGGATATAAACAGAATTCAAGTGTCCGATCCTACAAACCGACTCTTTTTAACTGGATTTAGAAATAACGCGGGAATCAAAGAGAATTATAATAAATCGGATCTCTAATTAAAAATGAGGAAGATAATAGATCTTTTAATGCATCAAGAATCCATAAACGAAACGAAACGAACGCATTGAAACATACATGACTGAGAAAATTGGCCATTGCGATCGGCTTATTTCTGAGAGAAATTTGTATAGTTTGCAGTGAAATGACTGAGTTTATTTATTGATTCGGTGAGTGGGTGAATCATCTAATGGTATGGGCCTGGTAGAGTTATATTGGCCCATCAATGATTTGAAACACACCATTTTTTCCCATGCAAACAGGTCACTAGGCTTCGAACTTGAGACTAGCACATTCTGAGTGAACAATTTAAATGAGTGGAGTTGCTTTCAGCAAGAATCGAACCCAAGATGTTTTCCGTCTCATCTAAAAGTTTGAACTTGTAGAAAAGTGGAAAATTAATTATTATATATTAATTCCTATTAGATTCGTGAAGGGGCGTGTTTACAACAGTTCCGAGCCAATACAATGTGGATGAGAGGAATGCTTTCGATCTGTTGGAGGCATTATCTTGGATAAAACGAATGGACTTGGAAAGTGTAAATTGTTGAAGTAGTGTTAAATTTGTGTATATTCAACTTAATTCACAATGTGTGTTATGTACACTATATATATATAGAGGAGACTCTCATTCTAGAGTCTTCCAACTAACAACTTATGGTTAGAGTAACTACTCTCCTTCTAGAAACTATTCTAGTGAGCATGTAAATGGCATGTGTACGTTGTATGTGTGTGTGTTTTACATATGCATTTCATGTACTAATGCTATTGTTAGCTTCGTTAGGGTTTGCATGCACTGTTTACACGAACTGCATGCCTTCTTATGCTTTTCTTCAACATGCCCCAGAAGAATTTGGATCACCCTTGTTAAGATAGGGCAAACCAGCTGCAGAGATGAGAGAATCGAGCTGGGGCAAGTGGTTTTGTTAAAAGGTCAGCTGGTTGATCATCAGAGGCAATGAAGCGAATGTCAAGAAATCCAGCCTGCACCTTTTCCCTTAGAAAATGAACATCAACTTCGATATGTTTCGTGCGAGAGTGAAATGCTGGGCTGAATGCAAGAGTAATGGCCTCTTGGTTGTCACACCACAGCAAGCCAGGAGTGGAGATGGGAATGTGTAGTTCTTTGCATAAACTAGCAATCCACATGATGTCCGTAGTGGCAAGAGCTAGAGCTCGATATTCAGCCTCAGTGCTGCTGCGGGCAACCACAGATTGTTTTCTAGAACTCAAAGAGATCAAGTTCTTGCCAAGTGTGATACAAAATCCAGAAGTACTCCGTCGATCATCAATGCTAGAAGCATAATCCGCATCCACGAACCCCTGCAACCTGTAATCTAAAACTGGAAAAAAAGATATATCATGAGTAAGGGAGCCTTTAAGATATCTAAGTACTCTCTTACAAGCTTTCCATTGGTTTTGTGTAGGATTTTGTAAAAACTGAGACAATTTGTTCACACTAAAGGATATATCAGGTCTTGTAAGTGTTAGATACTGTAGAGCTCCAACAATGCTTCTGTATAAGGTGGGATTATCAAAAGGAGGGCTGTCAGATGAAGAGAGTTTGGAGGAAGGACATATAGGAGAAGGACAGGGCTTGGAATCAGAAAGATTGGCTTTAGAGATGATGTCATTGGCATATTTAGATTGAGTGAGTTTGATATGTGAGGAGGTGGTATGAGCTTCAATGCCCAAGAAGTAGTTTATTTCTCCCAAATGTTTGAGAGAGAACTGAGAATGAAGATCATTGATGAGTGAGTGAACTAGAGCTGAGTCATCACCAGTGATAAGTATGTCATCTACATAGACAAGTAGAAGAGTAATCTTGCCATGTAGGAATCTGTGGAACAAGCAATGATCAGATGAGGAATGTGTGAAGCCTTACTGCATCAAGAAGGCACTGAGAGTGTCATACCAAGCCTTTGGTGCTTGTTTGAGGCCATACAATGCTTTTTGAAGTTTACAAACATAGTGAGGATGCTGTGAGTCAGTAAAACCTTCAGGTTGAGCAATGTAAACTGTTTCATGAAGGACACCTTTGAGGAATGCATTGTTAATGTCAACTTGTTGAATAGCCCACCCTTTGGAGACAGCAAGAGTGAAGACAATTCGAAGTGTTACAGGTTTTATCACTGGACTGAATGTGCTAAAGTAGTCTACACCAGCTTGTTGTTGAAATCCTCTAGCCACCAACCTAGCTTTGAATCTCTCAACAGAACCATCTTTGTTGTATTTTACCCTGAAAATCCACTTTGTAGTGATGGGATGAATGTCAGCAGATGGAGGTACTAGAGTCCAGGTGCCATTCTGAATTAAGGCATCATACTCCAACTGCATAGCAGATTTGCATTTGGGGCTTTGAATAGCTTCTGAGACACTGTGTGGTTCAGGAATAGGCATTGTAAATATGAGAGCTTTAGGTTTGTAAATCCCAGATTTTGATCTTGTTTGCATAGGATGAGATGAAGGGTGGGATGGAGGAATGTATGCTGGAACAATGACAGCTGGAGTGGGAGAGTGAGAGATATTAGATGGTGGAGGAAGCATGTATCTGGAAGAACTTGAAGAAGAAGTGTCAAACTCATGAGGAGATGTGTGGTTGTTGTGAACAGGAGTGGACTGATAAGAGGTGTTATGAAGAGAATCTGATATAGAGGGTGTGAAATTATGAGAAGATGAGTCATGTTCATGAAGGGAAGGCTGAGATGGAATGGGGGTGTGAGCTGTATGAGGAGTGTGATAGAGATTGGGTGGTATGTGAGCTGAGAATTGTGAGGGGGAGCTGCATGGTGAGTGTGCAGTAGAAGATGAGGAGAAGCAAGGAAACTCCTCTTCATTGAATTGGACAGAAGCTGAGATGAATATTTTCCCAGACTCATGAAGACATTTGTAGCCTTTATGTGAGGAGCTATACCCCAGAAAGATGCACTTAGAGCTCCTGAATTGGAGTTTTGATGAGTTGTATGGTCTGAGAAAAGGGAAACATGCACATCCAAACACCCTTAGAGAATGATAATCGGGTTTTCTGCTGTAGAGTGCTTCAAAAGGGGAGGTATCCTTCAAAACTGAGGATGGAAGCATGTTAATCACATGTGCTGCAGTGGAGAAAGCATGCCACCAAAATGCCATGGACAACTTAGATCTAGCAAGCATTGCCAACCCAAACTCAGTAATGTGCTGGTGTTTTCTCTCAATCAAACCATTTTGAGGATGAGTATATGCACAAGATAAACGAACTTGTATCCCCATAGGCTTAACTAGTTTGTCCACTGGGAGGAATTCAGTGCCCATATCATGATGAAGTGCTTTAATTGATACCCCAAAAACCCTTTCTACAGTTTTCATAAATTGTGTAAAAACAGTGATCACCTCAGACTTTGCCTTTAGAGGAAATATCCAAACAAATCTTGTATAGTCATCAACCAATGACAGATAGTATCTAAACCCCTCAACAGATAAACAAGAAGCAGGCCCCCAAACATCCATGTGTATTATCTCAAAAGCATGAGAAGTATGATGCTGAATAGAAGAGAAATGTTTCATATGTAGTTTCCCAAGCTTACACTCATCACAGAAAGTAACATGAGACTCCTTACAATGAATATTCAAGCTCTTCAATACATGAGAAAGAGCTGAATTACCAGGATGTCCCAACCTACAGTGCCATAATTTCCAAATGGACTTATTCTTACTATCAACAACAAAATTACATTTATTGACAGTAGCAGCTGATATAGTGTCTTTATTCCAAAGAGAGCTTGAAGTTTTATAAGAGTTCAGACATCCAAAGTCCAGAGTGTATAGGCCATCTTTAAGCACCCCTCTCAACAGTATCTTGTTGGACTTGAGATCCTTAACAAGGCAGCAATCAGTATAAAAGACAATAATAGCATCATTATCCTTAAGAAACTGTGAAATGCTCATAAGGTTTCTAGTAATTGCAGGCACATGTAAGACATTATTCATGACCAAAGAAGATGATGCACCATATACATGTATGGATAGAGAACCAGTATGAAGAATGGGAGTAGATTCACCATTGCCTACAAGAAGAGAACTCATACCGTGATATGGAGAGTTGAGTTGCAGATTGGCTAATTGAGATGTCACATGGTGAGTTGCACCACTATCAACACACCAAGTAGAGTTCTGAGGAAAGTGAGCAATGTTGGTAGAGGAAGCACCATGATCCATGTGATTGGTGAGAGCAACTGGAGTATATGGAGTGTAACGGGGAGGAGCAGTGTGGTATGAAGGATAGGAATTATATGGAGTGGAGGAGTTGATCTGAGTAAGATGAGCTTGAACTGGTGGAGAAGGACGAGGATTAGATGAGTGAGATCTGGATTGAGAGTTTTCAAGTCCATTGAAGGATTGATCAAAACGTTTGTAGCATTTAGCTGCTACATGATACTTTCTCCCACACAATTGACAGACAATTCGAGGTTTTGGATATGTCTTGCCTTTGAATGATTGTCTAGAGTTGGATCCATTATCTCGAGAGGCAATATGAGCTGATGGATTAGATATGTTACCTCCAGATAACTGAATGGAATGAGAGCTGTGATTGTGCAATCGCACCTCATACGCCTGTAAAATTGACTGCACCTCTGGTAATGAAGGAATGATGCCTCTAGTAGTGAGATTTACCACTACTGCATCATACTCAGCACATAAGCCACCAAGTATATACAAGACCAGCTCTGCATCAGTAATCATGTGTCCAGCATGATGAAGACCATCAACTATGGATCGCATCTTCAATATGAAAGCATCAATGCTTAGATCTCCTTTCTGTAGAGTCTGTAATTGCAGCCGAAGAATCATAGCCTTAGCACCAGATTGCGACTGGAACAAAGATTCAAACACCAACCACAGCTGAAACGAATGCTCACACCTACTTACATGACCAAGCATCGTTTCAGAAACCGAACTTAACAACCAGCTAAGGAGAAACTGATCCTTGCGCTGCTAGGATATGGAATCAGATGTCGATTCACTTGAATTAACTGGAACAGCCGTGCAGAGGAGTACATCCTCAAAACAATGAGCCCGAACAGAGGCAATAACTTGATTTCGCCAAAACGGATAGTTATCATTATCCAATTTGATGGATAGAGTGATGAATCTAGGAAGAGTAGGAGCTGAATTGGATGAGTTATCCATGAAATGATGAGGAATCGGAGCAGTTTAGAGCGGAAGAATAGGATCGGAAGCTGAATATGAATGAAAATACGGTAGTTGAGCGAAGAACAGAGCGGTTACAACATGAAGGTTTGAAGATGTGAATGAATTGCAGATGAAGATAAGCAGAGACGAAGCAGTTGTGTGAAGAAGAGTAGAATTTGCAAAATGCTAAACAAAAAACAGAGGAAGAGGCCTCATGATACCATGTTAAATTTGTGTATATTCAACTTAATTCACAATGTGTGTTATGTACACTATATATAGAGGAGACTCTCATTCTAGAATCTTATGGTTAGAGTAACTACTCTCCTTCTAGAAACTATTCTAGTGAGCATGTAAATGACATGTGTTGTATGTGTGTGTGTTTTACATATGCATTTCATGTACTAATGCTAATGTTAGCTTCGTTAGGGTTTGCATGCATTGTTTACACGAACTGCATGCCTTCTTATGCTTTTCTTCAACAAGTAGACACGAAGAACGTAGCGAACGCGATAAACTTGCCTTAGATTTTTGTGTCAGCCTTTGGAGATTTAATAAAAGATTGTAAATGGTTAATCATGTATATTCCTTTTTGTTATGCTTCACATATCTTTGAGTGGCTAATTCTTAAACTTGATAGAGATGCTAGGATTTTCACTATGCGTATACAATTTTTTGTCCTGTTAGTATGAAATATATTTTCACATCATAAAGATAAAAAGTGCAATACTTTGACAATTATTCTCGCCACGTAATAGATTCATGAGAAATAATTTAAATAGTAGTCATTTAAAAATAAATGTTCACATTATCAAAACAAAAATATACTTGGTTTCCCTTCAAACATAATGGGAAAAAGAGAGAGACATAATTCTTTATATCTTTCTCCAACCAAAACAAAAACGAAACAATAGAAAAGGGAAAAACCAAAGCTAGCCTAACAATTTCCTTCCGATCAGGCAAAATCAGATAGTGTTGCCCAAAATTTGACGAGCAATAGGGAAATCAGGCAATATATCCACTGGAACCTGCAATTAGCAATCAATCAGGAGCACCATAAGTTCATCCACTTTTACGTCTCGTTTTCATTTTCAGTATATTCCATAAGATTATGCAACACGAAACAAACAAACAAATACTGAAACATACCTTAACCCTCTCCAGATTTTCAAGCGCAGATTTGAGTGGCTGTGTCATCGTAGCATGCTTCAAAAGAAGAGCTTCCGCACCACCTTTGTCACCTCTTCCTTGTACTGTCAGAATCTCTCTACTTAAGCTCTCAACTGCATCTTCCACCTTGTTGCAAAACACAAGCGTGAATTTTCGCTATAACTACAAGGAAAAGCGTGTACATACATGGTCTTAATCATAATATCATACCTTATCAAAGTCAACCGAAAATGTTCCATCAGGGTGCAACACAAAGGCACCTTTCTCGAATAAATAATTAAACTGCAATGCTTGCCCTTTCCTACACATGTTTGACAGTGATCAGTATTTATGTGAATCTCCACCTTTAATTACAGTAAATGTACAAGCTTACCCATGAGCTTCCTCTAAGCCAAAACGTACAGAGCGGAAGCAACCAGCAAGAAAAGAAACATACATGGATTTGATCAAGGTCTTTGGTAGTACATTCTGTACACAACAAGAAAAATCCCGTTTTAAGAATGTCCCAAGAGCGATAACATAAACTACTGATAAACAAATGGCCTGCTATTTTGATCAAGTAAACTTGAATACATGCAAGAAACTTAATGGTACAAGAATGAGAAAAAAAAAGTCAAATATGCAGCACAAAAAGGAGCACCGTGTTGCTGATAGGCAAGGCCTGAGAGCCAGAGGCATTGTGCACAACCCAATCAATGCAAACAATGAACTATGCTTTATGAACCAATATTAAGATAGATAGGATAACTGATTCCATGGTTAACTATCTGGAACTCTTAGATTTTTTTTTAGAAAAATTATCCTACATCTGAACAATATAAAGCTGGATGATAATGATGAATAGTACATTCTAGGATCCAAGAACTGATAATGAACCTACAATTATCCAATAGCAGAGTTCTCTATCACAAACAAAGTGCAAGGGGAGAGAGATAGAACATGACTTAGTCAACCTTGTCAACAAGAAATCTTAGAGCCCAAAGGCCAACAATGTCAGCTTTAGCTTCTTCCAGGGCTGAGTGAAGTTCTTGCAACTCCTGTGCAATACAAAAGAATTTAAGCTGTCATCAACAAGAATAGCTTAAATAACACAAATTGCGACTAAAATATCTACCTAAATGTGTAAAAGAGATGGTTACGATTCTCTGAATCAGGAGCCATAGAAAATAAAGGGATTATGGGAAGGACATTTATCTGACGATTAATAATTAGAACCACTAAAATAGAGGAAAAAAGATGACAGTGTTGTTTGCCACCGTCAATTTTTTTCACATTTCCGTGTACAATGAAGTTGAAGGTGAAAGGGGAATGTATGGATTCAAATAGACATGTGTATCCGGTTAAAACCGCTGGTTTCTAACCGAAACCGGCGGTTACGGTTTTCCAAAAAGTGGAACCGAAACCGAACCATTAATAAGTAAAGTGATTGGAGAAAAAGGATTCATATGAAGAAAAGTAACTAGATAGAGTGATGCTAAGTAAATGAAATTACCAATCTCACAGTAGACTTTTGCCCATTCGGAAGTGTAATAGTATGAGGTCCAATACCATGGCAACACTCATGACAAATTGTATGAGTGAAGAAAGAGTTGAAGTCCACATATTTACGTTGTTCTTCCAGTATGCATACATCAGCTATTGGCTGAAGGATAAGTGTGAACCTGGTTAAGAAGAAGACCTGATATATTAAGGCTTCAGCTATAAAGGTATCTAGAAAGATCTAAAAACTCAGTCTGTGTGGAAAGAAAATGTACTTTGCTTCTGAAATATTCTTGAGCATAACCATAGAGGTTCCTCTGTCTTTTACTATCCGTTCATCATTGGGAAGATTAAATGCAGCAGTTTGTGGACCCTTTACATCCTGCAAAAACATGTATTTACATCTCAGCTCTACCACATACAAAATCAGTGTCCCTTAAAAAAAAAAAAAAAAACTCACCCCGGCATTATAAATAAGCTGCACAACTCGAATTGGAGCTGCAATCACATCTTCCGATTTATAAATATCGTCCATCGGAAGATTCCTCTCCAAAACCTAGCAAGACAACCCTTTGACAAGAATGTTGGGAATTTAAAGATGATTATAGATGAATATTACTCTGTACAGCACCTCTAGATTGTCACCAAAAAGTTTAACTTGAGCTGTTGCCTCATCATCCCGAACTCCAATGAATGCTTCAAAAGTGGCCTACATACAAATCAGGAGATAATGAACATAACAAAGAAAGAGGAACAATAATTAACAAGTTCTGTTTTTAATAATAGTTGTTTAGATGATATTTGGGATAGGATTAATATAAAGTTCCTCTATGGTCTGTGAGTCTGAATGTTTTCAAGGGACTGCTTCTATCTGATGTAAGTAGGAACTGGCGCTATGCTTTGTAATTTGCCCCATATTTTTGCAATAAAATTTCTGTTTCTTATAAAGAAAAAAAGTTATTTTTTTAAAAGTCTCAGTATCCGGTCCAAGGACCAACTAATCTGGGGGAAATCCCACCGTCCACTAGTGGGGGCCCCGCTTTAAGCTTGAGCTTGAGCATGGACTAGCCACTAACAGTTTGATTCTTTTCAGTACACCCAAAATGAGTAGCGCATGCCAGAAAAGATTGACTTGAATATATCATAAAATAAAGAGCTGAGGATGAGTAATTACCTTGTATCCAAAAATTGTGTCTTCATATGTCTCATATGGACCAATAGTAATATCAAGCTTTGAGTCCTTGAAGATGATAAATGACAACAAAAAAATATATAAATATTCTGCTCATGGCATGCATATTGAAATTTTATTTTCCGTCTCCAGTGCATTAAAATAGAACATATATGATGCCAAAGCAAATCATATCAAGGGTGAAATCATTATTAATGCAAAAAATGAACAAAGTCTTCACATACTTCACAATTAAAAAAGTAAATTTGTTCCATGTCTTCCCCTTCTCAGCTTATTGCAACTTTTTACTTCTTAAAATTGATGGATAAGAGCAATATCACTTAAACAGCAATAGAAACGAGGAGGATTGGCAGTTTTGGTTAACTCACATATTCTCCCCAGGCCTGTTAATCTCTAAATACATCACAACTAGTACATAAAAAATATCAAGATTTCAAATAGAGAATCTGAAACTCTAGATTCCAGAGTCACTTCTACTCAATAATAACCATCTAACTCCAAACTCCATGAAGCCACGTGTTTAAGTTAAAATCAGATTTTCACAACGAAAGGCAATAATTTTGCCAACTATCAATCATCTGTCAATAATCCTGAGTATTGAAAAAATAGGGTTCATATAGCAGCAATTTTGTTCATCAGCAACTAGGAATTTAATAACAAGTATTCAACGAACAATTGTATTAAAAGACGGAAGAATTGTAGACCATGTCTAACCTGTCAAAAGGAAACTACTACTAGAATTAATTTATTTCAGCATTTGAGAAATCAGAGAGTGTGAAACTAACCAATTCCATCCAGGCAATATCTGAATCATAGTATTCATTCGAAAGGAAGGCATCAGCCTTGCTATGCAGCAGCTTCTTCAAACTGCACCAATACCGTTTCACTTGTTTAAAGCTAAGTTCATTTTTTCCTGCTGATTCTGACTTAAATCTCAGGAACAAGCATACCTGGAAGAGCTGGCCACATCCCCAGCTTTGTGCAATAGATCGGAAGCTTGTGTAAGAAAAACATTATATTCTTCAGAATAGGGGACAATGTATAGATCATGAGCATCACTATTGCTGCTTGGGGGCATGGACAGTGAAAGTGACTCATCCAATATTCTTTCACTTTTCCTTTTAATTACATTGAAGAAGCCGGTTGCTTCTTCCTGTTTATCTTCTGGGAGACTATTTTTCCATAATTCAAATTCCTAAAACAGAAGAATAATAGAAATAAGATATGAAAAAGCCTAACATGCAATGAGCACAATTGCATGATGTTATATGTAAAAGTACATTGGGAATATGCCAAGTATGAGTATCTTTTATTTTTTCACATATAAAAGCTGAAATAAATACCTTTTTGTCCATATCTGGAGGATAAAAGTTTGCACCAGGTGGTTTAGCAACAGGAAATGCCGTCCTATATTCAATTCCCTTCCAACCCTTTACCGGTTTTGTAGCTTCAGAAAGCAGCTTCACGGCTGAATCTGCAGTGGTCAAAAATGCCTCATTTTCATCCAAGCTCGACCTGCCGAGGGAAAAATATAAGTGGAACTTAGAGGAGCTAAATATGCACAAACAAAGCATAGAAGGCAGAAGCAAAATATATCCAACCACACAATTTATAGCAAGCTTTATAATCTGTAATTATTGTTAATATCAAACCAATTGCACTTGTGAAATTCATTTCCGTTCTTAGAGAGATAGGATGCATGGACCAGAAAATACAGAAAGACATCTTATTTAAGTTGGTCGATAGATACCAGAAAAGTGTAAAGGGGAAACCAGTATTATGCTATGAAAATATACCATGGACACTTGTTGACAACGTAATACATCCATTTTAATTTGTTCAACTGAGATTCATCAGCATGCAGCTTCAGCCAATCTCTTAAAGAAGGATTACTGGACCAAACCTGTTTTGATGAAGAAAATCAGAACTCAAAGATAGACTTTTGAATCACCATATTTCAAAAGAACTGAATCAGAAGAAGGCATTATTATCAATGAAGCAGCATGTAAAAAGAAGACAAACGAATGATAAATTAGGATTATCATGAGCTTGACAAATTTTTTTTTGCAAAATATAAGCAAAGTACTATAACTATAGGCTCTCTGATTCTGGTATATAAATACAACTTGATTGGAATGCAACCTCCCTTTCCTCATCCCTCAAACGAAAATGGAAAACAAAGAAGAACCATTGAAGTATATATATCAAACCCTAAAATAGAATACAATAAACACAACCATTGATTAATTTACTTAGCAGTTGCATTGACCATTATCTCTACACCAGAATCATACACATTTAAGGATATCCTGTGTCAGGGGAGGTAGGGATACAACCTGAAGGAAGAAAATGTCGTCCATTATTCTTGCAGCTTTAACAATTAGTGCCAAGGCTTCATTGTCTGCATTGCTGAGTCCTGTCATCTGGTAGGCACATGTGAGAAAAGATTTAATTTGCGGACTTACTTCACTAGTGAGACGATATTTCTTTACTGAAATAAAACATCTCATTTGGTAATCTTTGCAAAAAGATAGAGGTGCTTTCAACAAATTTGCGATGACATGAATAATCTGTTCCTTTAATTTAAGTTTTTAATTTTCGTGTTTCATATTATGGTAAAGACTAAAGGGTTTTTTTTTTCACAAAAGACTAAAGGGTTAATTGCATTAAAAATCACCACCTTTCGGGTGTTCATCAATTACAGCATATTCTTTTTTTCTTTGCAATTCGATACACCACCTTCTTAAGTTTTGCAAATTGATACACCAATCCATTTTCCGGCTAAAGCCGCCGCTTTTCAAACATTTTTTTATAATTCAAGGAACGCTTTTTAAACAATGTGTCTTCATGCTTGCAATTTGAAAACGTTTTTTGAATCCCTATTGAAAACTACTACTTGCCTAATTCCAGCTACTGCTAGTCTATTGCAAGGAAAAAGGCCCTAGTTCTTTGAAGGGGAAGAGGGGTTGTGATTTGAAGAAGTGGTGTATAACACGATTTTTAAAAACATTTCATGAATTATAAACAATAAAAAAAATGCTGGCATCCTACGTAGAGCCAGTGTGGCAAAAGCGCCGGTTCCAGCATCCACGTCGGATTAAATTTGGCCGGAAAACGGGTGGTTGTATCAAATTGCAAAAATTAAAAAGGTGTTGTATTGAATTGAAAAGAAAAAAAAAGAATATGCTGTAATTGATAAACACCCTAAAGGTGGTGATTTTTTATGCAATTAGCCCAAGACTAAATTAAATTTACAAGGGAAGAACATGGAGTTTGGCAGCATATCTGTATATTGTGTGTGAGTGTAGGCATCAATTATTAAGATGCAACATATCAAGGGGAAAACAAGAAATTTGAAGTTAAACCTCTGCATCAAGGGAAACATGAGCATAACGATTTAGCTGCTTTTGTAGAATCAGGGAACGTGTTTCAGCATTTTGTTTGTACCTACACATATGAAGATCAGTGAATCAGCATAAACCACTATTTGTTAAATAGAATAGGACCAACATAGTGGATAGGGCAAAAGAACTCATAAATGATAGATAACTCTGTCAAAAAAATAACTTTGTGTTGTTCTTAATCATACTTTATCTTATAAAGATTTGATTTCTCAAACATATCTTATGGATAACCGAATCAAGAAGAAATTTAACAATTAACAAAGCTTCAATCAGGGAATGGAAGATAAAAGGAAAAGGCAGTCTACGAAACAGAGATAAAGTTAAAAAGAAATGTGAAAAACATCCAAAGAACTTACCTGCTTGACAAAATTTCAAACAGCTGGCCATATTTACTATTTACATCATAAGGCACACAACTAGGATCTTCTTTCACAAGCAAGCTTCTATACTCCTCATAATGCATGTACTTAACTGCTGAAACTTCAGATTCCTTCAAACAACCAATATCCAGTCTGAGATTTTAGTATGTTCAGAAGAATATAGAACAAATTATGAAAGAGAAGTGAAAAAAGATAACCATGATAGTCACTATTATTTAAACTGGATTCTTAGTAAAATGATAATAGCTGAGAGAAAAAAAAAAACAATTTCTTACCCATGAGACAAACTATATAATATAAACACGGTAAAAATATGTATGAGGTTTATAAGAGATTATTGTAATCCAACCAGAAAAATAGCATGGCCCAGTACTGTGCAACTGTACGAAGATTATGGCTCGTGGAATGTAAAAATATGTTTTATATATATCCAAATTTTAATTGACTTAAGAATAAATCTCCAATTACGAACTAGCAATAGCATGCCGAATAGTAGATGTTATGGTAATATGAACCGTGTTGAATGATAATAGGAAGCAGTTTAGTTGGGATATTACACGACCAAAAGTAAAGGTTCATTTATACTTCTAATATCATATCACAAATTCAGGTTTACAATTAAAGCATCAGAGTGGTCCTTCTTAGTTCTTATATCTTTTTTTTTTTTTTTCCAATTTTCATGTAAAGAAACCAGATAACAGGAATCACTATCTCACAACATGAGAGCAACAAGAATTTACTTCATTTTTTAAAATACAAAAATTAAAATAAGAGATATTGGTGTATAAGTAATTGAAGAAGCCTAAATTCTTTTGTTGACAGATATATAAGCATCAACACCTGCAAGGTGAAGGCCTCCAAAGGAATTGGGTCTATTGTCGTCACAAGATAGACATCATTGTACTCATTGTTAATGAATTTCCCGTCATTTAAGACACTACAAGAAAATGCAAAAAAATATTATATATTAGTTTGGGCTCAGAAGCATTATACATAGCTTATGCACAAAGATATCATCTTAGTGCTAGACATTTAAATACAAGGTAATACTTTGAAAACAAACTAGAAATAGTTATGCAATACGAGACGTGAACTTATTTGCGGACACAGCCTGGGATGAGTAATATCCCACGTTATTTCTATCAAGGGAATTATTTAGGTGTTGATAAAGGTTAAACAAAAATATATTATATACAAATTAACCACATCTAGAAACTTATCTTATAAGAAGCTAAATGTTTACCACTATGTGGGCTATACAGCCTCTCATTATAGTTTAAATGTGACGTGTCTTTCTATAGATTCAAAAAATGAGATTCCCCCACACTTTTTCTACAATGTTCCAAAATAATCCTTTTCTAATATCCTCTAAAAATACTCAATGTCCAAAGTGAGTTCATAGATACACCAACTTTAAGTAAGAACCATGAATACAACCGGCAACTAAATAAATTATTATCAGCAAGTGAAATATTCTAGATGCTATGGAAAAAGAAAGTGAAGCAAACATCTAAAAAATAGGGATCCAACTTCGTCAAGACTGTTAATGGTTCTGATCATTGCATGCAATAAGAAGGAAAGTCTAATGGAAACTAAAATTGCATTTTCATTGACCAACCCCTCTTCGAGGAAAACAAAAAGCAGTTCAAATGCATCCTTAGGAAGTGAAATTCCAAGCTCTTCGTGAAGCTCCCTCCTGAAAGCATAAAACATATTTTTTTTAAGATGTAAGCAAAATAACTACTGGAAACCAAAAGTTTATTTGGAGTATTGTGATTGAGAAAAAAACATTTAAGAAGAACACAAGAGCTACATGTTATCAGGTTTATAATAAAGGTTCAATCTGCAACATCACAAGATAATATATCCCATGACATGAAATAGAATCTGCTCTTCATGGAAAAATGCATTATTTTACATCCTAAAAATTAAGGTATTCATCAAACAACAATCATCTTGGCCATATATAGAAAAGAATGCTCAAACAATCTAATTAGCTTGCCTATGTATATACCAAGACAGGAAAAGAGGGCCTTTAATAGGAGAGTTAAACAATCAACAGTTAAATTTTAAGTACTAGAGCATAATTTTATATTTTTTGTTTCCAAATTTGCTGAACCTTTATACTCCCTGCATCCCTCGTTAAGTTACCTATTTTGCCATTTTAGGTGTCCCTTCTTAAGTTACACATTTCCATTTTTGTTAACACCCCACTATCTCTTTCTACCTTTTCCCTTTCCTATCTCTTTCTACCTCAATACCCCACTACACATTAAATATTATATTCCTTAAAACATGTGCAAACACTAAATTGGTAACTTAACGGGGGACGGAGGGAGTATTACACAGATACCTCCCAATTTGTGACACATGCAAACCTCATTTTCTTGACCAGTGACAGTGATCCTTTTCTGTATGAATATCAATTTGAATGAAGCAGAAGACATTTGACATCTAAAGGTACATAAGAGAACCCACTGACAAAAGAGACAACAAGAAATATGGAGAACCCATAAAGGTATTTCGATTTTTTGCTACTCTAAATTATATATGCAACACAATACTAGTTACTATATGCTACAAGACTGTAATTTTAGCAAAAAATATTATTAGTAGATTAGTTAGGAGCACTGTCTTTTTTGGACACTAATAAGTTTGAGATTCTGCATTCAGAAAAAAGAGATAACGTTAACATTCATTATATTCACTTTGTGCTCTAAGATGTTTTGTTCATTGTTATCAACAATGACAGTGCACGGCTTATACATTTGGCATCCATCAAATGATGATTCTTGATAAATTTCCAATCAACAGAAAAAAGAAATATTTAACTTGAAATGTTTGGGATTATAACCTAGGCTCATGCATGACCAGAAAGACTTCATAGGCTACAACCAAAGGATCATAAACAATATTATAGTAAAAACAAATATTCAAAAGTCACACACTTGTATGCTGGAACGTCCCTCCCAGCCATAAATTTCATTCGGTTAAAATCTAGACAAATAAAATGAATAACACCTTGCTGAGACAAGAGATGAATCCCCAGCTGAGATGTGACCAGCACTAGAAATGTCCCAATACCCAGGCCAGGAATCTTTACATTCAGCACGTAGCTGAAGAAGGAGTTCTTGTGTTCTCTCAGCAAATATCCATACATGAACAGCTCGATGATAATCACCATCTTTATGGACATCTCTCCTGTAAAAGCAAAATGGCACATGCATGACTACTTGAACAAGTTAATATTACTCCGTAGTTACGTATTCTCCATAATAAATCAAGGCTAGAAAAAGAAACAACTGTAAATGTGTGAGCATTGCAGTGACTGGTACTAGAGAAAGAAAAAAAGTGTAATAATTAGGAAATAAGGTCATTTCACAAACCTAGTTACTTCCTCACTGATGATGTTGTATGCACCATCAGTTTAAAAAGAATCAGGGCAACATCTCCAAACTAAAACAGGAAAAAACACAAAAATAATACTAATAAGTCTCGGCATCCGGCCCAAGGATTGACCAATCCCAACCCTAAACCAAGAGATCAGCTCTTTCACAGCATGGTGATACATAGATGCTGATCAGCTAAAAGACGTTCTTTCTCTTCATTTCTCCTTTGAATTCTTATGATTACAAAAGTTGGTCCATTAGATGTGGGCATAGTGTATTCTCATTTAGTAAGTCAACTAAAATAAATCTATGCAATTGGCCCTGCTAGGTATCAACAAATGTTTGATTAAATTCACAGGTTGAATTTTGGTTATTGGGGAGAACATACACACAGAGACAACATAATTAGCTATAAAACATAATTAGCCGTGTCCTGAAAAATCAACATGAATTCAATTATATTTCTGAAACTTGATATACTACCACTAAATAAAAATTACATCACTTGTTACAATTTCGACGCTAAATCATTTTAGGAAATGAAATACTATTATAAACCACTATAAATCACTGAATAGACAAGAAAGATGAGATAGTCAAAGCGTCCCATTCATCATTTGTGTTAATGGTTTTCTTTAATATTATAAGCTTAAGATTAAAGGGTTTCTCACCTGGGTTTAGAGATACCAGTTTTCTCTCCAGATTTGGTGAGAACATCAAGATACTCTTCTTTGATTACTTGATCAGCCATTAATTTGTGTGCACTTCACTGAGAACTCGGAAGAAGGGAGTTGCTGTTGTGGAATCAATGGAAAAATCAATAAATAGTTTTCTTTCCGGACAAAAGTTTCAACGTCGAATAAAATTTTGCCACCGCTAAATAGTAATGTACACACCTCAATTACTATATATATACCTCATATAAAATAATCTTATAATTTATTTTTAAATTTCAACTTACATCCTAATTTTAAGCAATTATATCAAATAAAAAAAAACACAAAAATTAAAACCTTATATTTTAATAAAAATTAATGAAATTGCTAAATATATATATATATATATATAAAAGATTAGACATACTAAATTTACTCATTTTATTCGATAAAAAACTCTAAATGGCAAATAAGTACAATTGCAACTCTTCCTTTCAACTTTAACTCAATTTTTTTTTCTTCTTAACCACGTTTCTTCATTATGGTGAAGAATAATTTTTTCGTTTTCTTTCTAAAATTGGATTATAATTACCTAAAATTGAAGTGACGTATGGTGTATAATAGAATCGCCCCCAAACCCCAATCAAATTAATTTATAAGTGCACCATATTTGCAAAAATAGAACAAATTTAGAATTTTATTCTCATGTTATTTATTGTTCTTGAGCTTCATACATTCATACATATTGCCATTTCATTTTAATCCTAAACAACCATTTTATTAATATATAAACTTCCTATCAACTCTATATATTTACGTATTACTCTTTCTTAAAAGTTTTTGTTTCATATACACTCGAGTGTACGACATACACTTGTGTGTTTTTTTTTTTTTAAGTTTCCAATTTTCGAAAGGAGTATGTGATTGACCAAACGTCTCAAGAAGTTCAACTGTCGAGAGATGTAAATACAATTTGAACTAGAGGTGATAATTTTTGACACAACACAATAACATGACACGAATCCGACACAAAAATTGTGAATTAATGTTTGGCCTTATCGAATTCGTGTCGAGTTCGTGTCAACCCGTTAAGCACGATAAAATTAATAGGTAACTCATTAACATGTTATTCAACTGATATGACACGACACGATAATGATACGTATTCAATAATAACACAATAATTTTTTATATATATATAAATACATTAATTTTTTTATATTTAAATGCAATTTTAAATTGATTTATTTCCTTATCGTGTTGTTATCGTGTCACATCGATACAAAAATTATCGTGTCGCGTCGATACGAAAATTATCGTGTTCATGTCGATACATATCCTTAACGTGTCGTGTTTGACCTTATCGTGTCATGTCACTATCGTATAGACACGAAACACTACACGATTTGTCAACCCTAGTTTGGACTACTAATCAAAGCACATGCCCAAACTTAATATTTTCAAAACATTATTCAAATAGAAATTGGTTTCTTATTTAAAAAAAAAAAAAACGTGATTCTTTTGTATTGAGATCATGCTTCTCAATTTGAATGAAAATGCTCTGGCATCTTAAAAAGACCTTTAATGGGGTGGCAAAAATGATAGTAACTCATTAATACTCCATTTTACTGAAATTGAGCTCAAAGAAGCTTTTAATCATAAATCTAGATACACATATAAGAAAATTATGTGAATTTCAGTGCAAGGACTTCAATAACAACAGGTAAATTATACTGCAACCCATTGTTTCATGAAGATGAAATGTGGCGTGGAGTTCTATCTTTCACCCAATTCAACCCATCCTTCCCTTTCATATCAATACGCTAACTCTACCAACTCTTGAACAATGAGTTGATTGCAATTATATTTATCTAGGGAAAAGTAGTTTTGGGATCTTAATACAACTAATGCATTTCTAAATTGCACCTCAAATTTCAACACGCTTGTCCAAACAGCACCCAAAACGCTTCCATTTCATGACCTATAAATTATAATCCATTTTAAAAGGTTTTACCTAATCAATCTGATGTAGCAGGGTGATGATGCCGGTGCCGATGCCGGTCCTGATGCCGGTGTCTTCTTTCCCTGGAATCAGAGGAACTTCTGTTTTTCCTTTTGTGATGCCTATTGTCATCTGAGCTTTCTGATGGGCTTGACTCGGAATGCTTGCGTTTCTTTCTCTTATGATGTCTCTTGTTAACTTTCCTTCTATCATCTTCTGACCCACTACTCGCCGAAGGAGACCTTCTCCTATGCTTGCTCTTATTCGGCTTCTTCTTCTTAGTCTTGGTTTTAGAAAAGTCAATTAGCAACTCAGGTATGCTGCTGGCGGCTTCACCTAGAAATCCTACATATATATAACATCACCATCATTGATTAAACTTCACATCTTATAAATAGCATTCATATAAGGAAGGGCACAACACAAAACTTCACCTCCATACTCATCAAATATGTCCTCAGCAACTATCTGCTGATTGGGATCATCAGGTTCAAAACCTCCACGAGGAGGGCTCATCCCAGGCTTCTGTTTCAGCTCCCACTTCAGAGGCTGCAGTAGGACAGACACATTAGCATACTTCAAAACATCCCTACTTCCACAACCTAATTTCATCATCTAAAATAAAAGGACCAAGCTAGGATAACATCTGCAGCATGACTTTCAATTTTCACAAGTTCTTAGCCTTAATATGTACAGAATTTGCAACTTATTATGCTTCTCAGAATTATTTCTTCTAGCTGCTGCTCATAAATGAAACAATATATATATATTTTTTTTTGATCGGTCAAATGTAAAGTTTTTATTAAATCGATTGGGATAAATGAAACAATATTATTCCTTCCTTTTTTTGTTAAGCCAGACCATTTGTGCACCATGGAAAGTAGATCCTCAGAGCACCCATTTTGCTCTCAGCCGTTCCTAGGGTAGAGGTGTAGTTAAACCAAACACACCAAATTCTGAAAACGCCCAAATTTAACAATGGGTTTTGTTCTACACAACTTACAATATCCACATGTTCTGTCTAATGGCTTCCATTCAAATTTAGCATTTATATCTAATCAAACTCTAGGAATAATCTAACTCTAGCAACGGGTTATTACAGTCTACAGTGTCTGCTAATACAAAAAACGAAAACAAGAATTCAATTATGATGGGCTATTCAAATGATTACCTCAGTAGGATCAGTTTGAGCTAGAATAGCTGTTAAAGGGTCATCCCGTTTTAGTCGACTCTCTTCATTAGGCATTATAGCATCTTTTAGAGGACATTCACGATCACCACTTTGATGACCATAGTTCCCACATCTGAGACATTTCACATTGCGAATCTCAACTCCAAATGGTTTTGCCCTCCCAGCAACACCAGTCTCTAACCTGGAAAAGAAGCACCATCAGGTGATTGAACATATCCATAAAAGAAGCTTAAATATTTTCCTCTTTAAAAAAAAAAAAAACTCATTCAGAAAATAAATAAGCAAAATTTTGGAACATTGAAATAGAGATGTCAGCCACAGAACAGATCTTCAATGAAGAGAAGTATTCCGACATACTTTGGAGCATTTTTAAGAACTTCAAACTGCTCTTCGGTTGGTAAAGTACGACCAAAAACATCTTTTGGCCTTGCTTTCTTTTTCTCCTCTTCCGGAGGCCTAGTTTCCGTCTTCCTAGAAAAATACCAGACAAGATATTAGTTGAGAAATGCAAGAATACCCACGAAATCACCTTCTTTATAGATAAAAAAAATTAATACTACTATTATATATATATATAGTACTCCGTATTAATGAACACATTTGACATAATATTTAACTGGATGTCTAATAAAGTATAAAATAAAAACATCAAGTAGAAGCAGATGTACATTGAAGATGTGGTCCCATCAAGAGATTGCTCCTGCGGATTTTTCTCGTCGTACTTCTTTTTTTTCTCATCGGCAACCTCCGCAGCTTTAGCACTTTCAGCATTGTATCCAGGAGGTTTTACGTACATAAAGCTTACAGCTTTCATCATTTCCAACTAAACATCACAAGAAATCATGGTTCAGGAAATAATTTCCACTGTACACTTCATCATGGTTCAAGAATTACCTTTTCTTTCTCTTTCTTTGAAAGAAGTGCAGCCTGCCGAAGATATTCCTGCTCCTGGGCATACTGTAAAAAAAATAAAAAATGAGGGAATTTATTTGATACTGGTAAATGAAAACTGAAAAGCATCAAAATCTGCAAAGTTTTTGGATATCAATTACAGAACATCTTTTAAGAACAAATATTTTGAAAGAAAAGGAACAAGGATATATGCGTTAATATATTTTGAACATGATTTTAGTTGTCAATTATGTATTCGTGGACGCTTATTGACGAGAAGAATGGCCATGGACTAATTGATACAGAGAATTTGTCAAGCAGCGTACGCAGACGGTACACATACTGATACCACACACTTTGAAACACCCAAAACTCTACTTAGGTAGGATTTAATTCTCTTTTGATAAGAACGCAAGGGAGAGGACTTCCGTACATGGCTAAACTCCTCAGATCAGTTCAAAGGGATGTTGAGCCTTGATTTATGCGCTTCTTTTGTTGATTAGTAACATTTTCTCAATATTTCCCTAGAATTTTTGTATTAATTATGATTAATGGTATTTTGATTTAGAACGTCAGGGACATTGATTTATCATCAAATCGATGGTTTAATCATGTGAAATCAGTTTCAGTATGCTGTAGGTTGGATAAATTTCTAGTGTCCCTTTTGTAAAACATGAAGTATTGCCAAGGGTAACATCAGATGATATGCCCATTATCCTAGATTCATGCACTATGAAATGGGGACCATTACCCTTCAGATTTGAGAATGTGTGGCTTCAACACCGAGGTTTTAAAAGTCAAGTAAAGGAATGGTGGGATGAAGATGATCGACCGGGCTGGGCTGGATACTCTTTCATGAATCAATTGAAAACAATCAAGCAAAAACTGAAGAGATCGATCAAATAAGGAAGTTTTTGGCAATGTTGATCTCAAGACTCAAGAGGATGGAGTTGAAGAGACGGATTCACCAAATTGATATTTTAGAGGGATCAGATGCTTGGTCTTCAGGGTTTTCAGGAGGAAAGGAAAGAATGCAGGGTTGCTGTGGAGGATATGAATATAAGGAAGGAAAATATGTTGAGACGAAAGATGAAAGCCAAAGTGGTTACGGAGGGAGAAGCCAACTCCAATTTTTTACATTCCAGCATGTGTTATCAGAAAAAAAAAATGCTGTTACTGAGTTGGAGTTAGATGGCGGATCTGTTGTGTGAAAGAAGTATGGACTGGTTGGGGCATTTAGCACTTTAGTGATGCCCTCAAACAACCTTTTTTTTTCTGAGGAATAAGTGTGTAGAGCTGTCTTTCAGTTTGATGTTAATAAAGCACGGGGCCAGATGGTTTTTCATTTTCTTTTTCAAAGAAGGCTGGGACATTATCAAAAGGGATTTAATAGAAGTTTTCGATGAATTTTACGAGAAAGGAATCATCAATGGTGTGACCAACGTCCGTCTTTGTTTATTTGGCATCTAGATAAATTCAACCAATTTCAACATGTAATGCATACATATTGCCATCATGAAATTTCAACAAAGTTTTACTACTTTGTTTATCAGCATAAATTAATGGAATTGGAGAACATCAAAGCAAATTAAACATGTATAACACATTCTGAGCAAACCAGAGCATAATTAAACAGCTGCACATCCCAAGATTTACGAAATCGAAAACCCCCAATTTCAATTTCAGGTGGATCAATACTAGAACAAGGATTGAAAAAGAAATTTGAGAGAGGGAAATACTACCTCACGAGCAACCTCATCGGCCCGGCGCGCCCTCTGGGCGTGGGTCTGCTCAGCAATCCATTTGCGGCGCTGGTTGGGATAAGAGAGAGGGTGCCATGGCTTCTGGTTCAGGAAGGAGTGCGACCACGCCGTTCCCGACTTTGTCCTGTAATCCACTTCGCCGCCGCCCTCCGATGACTTTTTCCCGACCCCGACCTTTTCTCCCCCCTCTTTCTCATCCATTGTTGTTAGGAAGATGGGATTTTCTTGCTACTCCCCCCTCCCTAATCCCCCTATGCTTTTGCCGTTTTGCGACTGCCCTCAAACTATTCCTTCTTTGTTCAGAAAACTGTAAAATAATAGGACTGGTAATATACAGTAGTTTTTTTTTTGTTTTTTTTTTGAGAAACATATATTGGATCTAATTTATTAAAATAAAATTAGACATACAGCTGTTAAAAAATCAAACCGTACCTTTAAAATGATGGTTCGGTTATGGTTACAGATTTTCAAAATCATCGATTTCGGTTAAATCGAGGGTTTGAAGTTTTTTTTTTTAATATTATATACAACTCCTTTTTTTTTTTTTACACATTTATTCTATTTTTTAAGTATAAATTTAAGTTCTATAATATGTATTAAATTTTAGCAATGTATTTTCTTTAAAAAAAAGTTAAAACGAGCGAAAACGGGCAAAGGAAAAATCGTTTGAATCATCGGTTCGAAAATCGTAATTGTCTCGGTTCAGTTTCGGTTAGGGTCTTTGACAAACCATAACCATCAAATTCGATTTGAAAACCGGCGGTTTGAACCGGTTGCACATGTTTAGGGTGGCAATGCTCTATCTGTCCATCGAACGGATGTGTTACAATGCATGAACTGTCAATCGAACGGATGTGTTACAGTGCATGAACTTTTGACCGAACGAATGTGTTACAGTGCATGAGTTTTCTACTGAATGAACGTGCATGTCATGCACTTAGCTTTACGTACGACCATGTACACGATCAAACACAATTTTATTAATCCATAACTTCTATTTTCAACATCTAAATTTCAATTTTATATACAATTGAATGACAATGTCTTGTATGATTTGTATGCACTCAAATTACCTCAGATAAATATATATAAAAAAAAATTACATACAAACGTAACAAACCCTAGAGATGTAGTAATTAAAGTGACTAAAAGAAGATGTGGGAAGATGTTTTTGTGTTTTAAGGGGAATGGGTAGAAGAATACGAAGAAAGTGAGAAAAAAGAAAGACAATTATAACCCCAAAAAAGAAATTTAAAACTCAAACTAACATAATTGAGAGTGAGAAAAAAGAAAGACAATTATAACCCCAAAAAAGAAATTTAAAACTCAAACTAACATAATTGAGAGATTTGAAGAAGCCACATCCGGAGGTGAAAAAAAGTCTATTGTACATTTGTACTCGATGATTAAGCCAGATATTTTCGGTATGGATCCCAATTAATATTACTATGAAGATAATATAATACGAACTCTGCATAATAAAATTATGAGAGGGAAAATATCACTTTTGGTCACCCACATTTAATCACTATCAAAATTGGTCACTAGCTTATTCTTTACTATCAAAATTGGTCACTCACTTATTCTTTTTTTATCAATTTTGATGTTGTTGTTAGTGAATCCTCATTTACTAACGGAGGAGAAGAGGTTTTGAGCGTGAACTTTTATTTTCCCTCTTTTAATTCCTTAACCCCTTAAATGACTCTACACTGTAAAAAGGAAAAGGGAGACTCTGAACTCATGATCCCTAAAATAGAATGTGCATATGCTTCCTTAAATGACTCTACTCTGTAAAAAGGGTGTACATAAGACTCTGGTGGCTCATCTCTACATCAGATGGCTGAAATAGCATATTTGGGGATCCCTGTTAAATCCCATCTCTTACAACTGCATGATTTTTGTGATATGATTCTAGGGCATATTTCATCATCCCATTTTTCTGCAGCATCTCTATTCACGTGCAGTCTCACCATGATAATGTTTCTGATTGTTTCAAGCATGGTGATGATTGGTTTGTCTCTTGCAGGAAGAATGAGTGAGTTGAAGCTCTCACGCATGTTATTTTATTGGTCAAGATATCACACTTTGGAAAAGCATTGAAGTATGCTCTGGACCACTGGGAATGATTTCTCTTTATAAGCCAGTCATATGCTTTTTCATCTAAGTCCTTCATTGCTTCCATTCTAGCATTGAAGCTTTGAATTGCTCTGAAAAATCATCTTTTTTTATGTTACTGGTGAAGGTGTTGTACACAAATTGCTTGTCACTCATGAAAAGTCCAAGCATACTGATTATCAAATCCAATATCATTAATATCCAGCAATGTTAGAAACCACTCCCAAGTATCTTTGGTTTCACTCTCCACTGCATATACATATGCAATTGTGAACAACAAACCACTCTCCACTACTGTGCATATACATATGCAATTGTGAACAAATTGATCCCAACTGCCGTTAAAAGCTGACCACCATAATGTCCTTTTTAGAAAACAATCATATATACAACCTCTGAAATTGAGATGCACTACCTTCACCATCAGTCAATTTCAACACCACAGATGACCCAAGATTAGTCCTTAACAACTCTTCACAATAATCCCAATTTTACCAAATTGTATCAAATTGTTCTTTCATTGTACCCTCTATTAGCTCCCATGCCTTCTTCCTTGCTCTATAGGCTTGTTGCATTGAGATATTGACTTTCAGTTTGGTGCATACCTCAACTCTAAACTCATTTGCTTTTAATTGGGATTATTTTTTAACTTCTTCACATAATGTTTCCCAACCCAATTTGACTTAATACTTTCATTCTTGTAATTCCAGGAGCATTTTGTGTGTTGTGGATTGTAAGCTTTAATCTGCCATGATCCGTTATTATGCATTGGAGATACCCACACATACCACTCACATCCCTCTTTTCTATATACACCTTGTAGTCTTTTTTTGTCATTATGGTTAAACCTGAACCCATTCCCCTCTTAATACAAAAAGTGGTAATGGCTTCCTTAGCTTTTTTTTTTTTTTTATGAAAAGATAAGTCCAACTTTCAACTCAGGCTTTCTAGATTCAGTTACTTCATTATATTTGGGGAATTTAGGCAAATCTTCTTCATCAGACCCTGAATACTCTCAAACTCATCACTACTATTATCAAATGTCTCATTTTCATCCTCTAGCGTAGCATAAACCTTCTCACTCACATACTTATTTTCCATCTTATCACCAGTAATTTTAACAGGATTAAACTCATCATCATGAACATACTTTTCATATAACATATCATCCTCATCCATATCATATTCACTATCAACTAAAACGTCACTATCTTCGGAATTTTCAGAATTGGAGGCCCCATGCTCATTTAAAATCACATTATCTAAAAAAGACATATCAACTTCAGGACCAAAATCACCACCATTTTGCTCAAAAAATCACCACCATCAACCACAGTCATTTCCCTCTCACTATCTAAATGTTGAAATTTTTTTTTTGATAAAAATGTAAACAAAACAAAACTAATTAACCCACATATATTTAAACGTAAAAGTTATAAAAATTTACCGTATTGGGGTGTAGAAGCATTCTGGTTCCTTTTAGACATCTTCAGTTCTTCGTACAAACTCAAAATCACTCTATTGTGGTTTGGGAGTAAAAGTTATAAAAACTTACCGTATTGGGATGTAGAAGCATTTTGATTCCTTTTAGACATCTTCAGTTCTTTGTACAAACTCAAAATCACTCTATTGTGGTTTGGGAGTTTAGGGTTAAGGAATTAAAAGAGGGAAAATAAAAGTTCGCGCTCAAAACCTCTTTTCCGTTAGTAAATGACGGATTCACTAACAACAGCATCAAAATTGATAAAAAAAAAGAATAAGTGATTGACCAATTTTGATAGTAAAGAATAAGTGAGTGGCCAATTTTGATATTGATTAAATGTGGGTGACCAAAACTGAAAAGTGGTATAGTTCAGTGACCAAAAAGTGATATTTTCCCAAACTCAAACTAACATAATTGAGAGATTTGAATAAGCCACATCCGGAGGTGAAAAAAAGTCTATTGTACATTTGTACTCGATGATTAAGCTAGATATTTTCGGTATGGATCCCAATTAATATTACTATGAAGATAATATAATACGAACTCTGCATAATAAAATTATGGGAGGGACTATCAACACCCCAAAATATGTTATACACACCCCACTAAAATTTAAAAATATATTTAAAATACTAAACACACCCCATTTTTTTCCTTTCATACCCTTCTTCATTCAAAATCTCTTTTTTACTGAACACACCACATTAACCTTTTCTCCTTTACAAACTAAACTAAAAAAAAAAATTGGAATTTATGGAATTTTTTATATTTAGGGTTTATAGAAATTTTGATACTTTTGAATTGTTTAGATGATTTGGAATGATAATATTGTAAACATCTCGTTGTTGAAGATATTGTGTAAAGATTGCATAAAGAAAATGAGTTGGATATGTTAAAATGTTGTTTTGAGTCTCGTTTTTGCGTCAATTTGCTGTTGTGTTTGTTGTTGTATCGAAAGTGTTTGCTCAGTAACTCATGTACAAACAAAGATGTGTTCGGCCAGTAACTCATGTACACTTAATGATCTTTTCGGCCAATAACTCATGTGCGCCTTTAGAGATGTTCGGCCACTCTGGCCGTACGCCACTTGACCAGAAAAAATTGAAAAAATTATGTTCGGCCGAAATTGGCCGTACACCCATTGATGTGTTCGGCCAGTAACTCATGTACACTCAACAATTTGTTTGGCCAATAACTCATGTGCGTCTTTAGAGATGTTCAGCCAGAGAGTGGCCGAACGCAACTTGACCAAAAAAATTTGGAAAATTTGTGTTCGGCCAAAATTGGTCGTACACCCATTGATGTGTTTGGCCATTCCGGCCGTACATACATTGATGTGTTGATAGCCCCTCCCTAAAATTATAAATACATCTCATTCCATTAAATTAAATTGATCAATCAATTATTTTATGTTTGGATATGTTTTGGTAAGAGTTAATATTCCCTCGTGTTCCACATTATTGAGTCATGACCGAGCACTAGTCTATCACATTCACGAGTTGATGACAAGTCAAACAATGAAGCGTAAACACCGCATTTTCAGAAAATCCAACCATTTCACAACATCTATCTTCATCTTCATACCTAAGCCAAGCAGGTGGGTGTTGGTGGAATGAGATTGCTGCTGCTATTGTGACTATGGAAGTCTCAACAAACGGCGGCGATGTATGGAGGGCCCATTCGGCGATGGCGGCGGTGCAGCTATTCAACGGTGTCTACCACGTCATCACCAAAGTCGCACTCAACGGCGGCGTCAACCAGTTCGTTTTCTGCGTCTTCCGCGACCTCCTTGCGCTTTCCATTCTCGCTCCCGTCGCCTATTTTCGCGAAAAGTCCGTACCCTTCACTCCCTGCCTCTTTCTAGCTTTGAATTTTATAGGTTTAACACCAAATGGGTGTTACAGTTTCTTGCTAGCCTGATTCTTCATTCTATTTACTTGATTTCAGTTGCTATGTATTTAATTACAGATAAATTTCGAATTAATTAATATCTGCAAAACAACACTAATTTGAGGCATTTGATTTCAGTTGCTATGTATTTAATTACAGATAAATTTCGAATTAATTAATATCTGCAAAACAACACTAATTTGAGGCATTTCATAGATGCATCATTGGTTGATTGTCATGAATCTGGATTATAATCTGTTGCGTGTGGAAAAATTAGCATCTATTTCTTCTGAAACAGAAACAGTCCTCAGGATTTTCTTCCTAGCAAATTGCATTTATCCTCATCCGATTTTCTTAAGGCAGGAGTTAGTTTTCAAAGTGAAATGATCAAAGTGCTCTTCTCCTGGAATGTTCTCTCGATGGTGAATATAAATATAATGTTTATTTTCTGTTTTGCAGAAGGCTAAGGCAGCCATTAGATAGACGCTTACTAGCAACATTCTTCTTTCTTGGTTTTACTGGGTATGTACAGGTGTTTTTTGCCTTCTCTTTCTGCTCTCTACTATGCTAGTGAATCTTTTCATCTTAACTTATTTATCTCTTTGCTGGATTAGGATATTTGGGAATCAACTTTTGTTTCTCCTTGGTCTTAGCTACACGAACCCAAGTTACGCTTCAGCCATACAGCCTGCTATCCCTGTCTTTACGTTCATACTGGCTGTAATAATCGGGTCAGTCTAATCTTTCAAGTAGGTTTCTTGGTATGTTGATTGCTTGCATGCATGTGAATCATATTTTTTTATTCCCAAATTAATTTCCATTGATTTCTGTTCAAACCAACACACTTTTTGTAGTTTTTTTTTAATTAATACATCTTGTTCTTTTTTCGATCTGCAGTACAGAAACAGTGAATCTACGCAGAGCTGAAGGTCAAACAAAGGTAGGAGGTACACTTGTTTGTGTTTCTGGTGCCATTTTAATGGCTATGTTCCGGGGTCCAGCTGTGTTTGGGTTTGATGAATCAGATGCAGCACATATTGAGAAAAGTGCCAAGGGTCAACCACTCCCTGCTGTTTGGTTAATGTCTAATTTTGTGGGGCTAGGGATTGACAGCTGGCACCTTGGTGTTCTATGTTTGATTGGAAACTGCATGTGCATGGCTGCTTATCTGGCTATTCAGGTAATTTATACGTCGTTGAGATGATATGAAATGCTGAAAATTCAGTTGCAATTATGCAGTACATAGTTCACTAATCTCAATTGATGGGGATCATCTAATTAGGTCAAATTCTAGAAATTATTTGTTAGCATGTCACTGGTCTTACCAGGTGTGTGAAACTCAAACAGCCTTTTCTGTTTTGTATTCGTTGAAATTATGCTTCTTCTCGTTGAATGTTGGATATATTTTGTAATGTTTTGCAGCTGACGAGTCTTGTAAAATATAAAATCAAATTTAAATGATTCTCAGTTTGTTCTCGGATTATCCAGATATTCTGAATCACTAGGTGTTCTTGTTGATGGCTTATAATTTGTTTACAAGTCATTACTTCGATATCCTAGGACAGCAGTCAGTTTCATAAATCCTCAGGAGCTGCAGTTCATGCTCTGTCTCATATTTTCCATATATGATTTGAATCTTTGATTAGTAAAGTAGCTAGATCTAAGAATAATTAACATTCGGAACTGAAGAAGTAGCATCTGATTAGTAAGATAAGTATAGTATGGCTCTGAAACACTTCAATGTTCTGGACATTGTGAAATAGTATGTACAAGAGTATTCCTACTTATATTCATACCCCAGTATTGTGGACCGGTCGTCTGAGTTTTGACATCTTTTTTGGTGGAAGTTTATTTCATGTAGACTCTCAAGTACCTTATTGCGAGTAGATATTCCAAGTTTTGAGATGAAATAGAAAGAATCTGAGCTATAAGTTCCTTATCAGCACATAGGAGCAAGAATGAGTTTTTCAGTTTCATACAATGAAGTGGTTACATTTAGGACTGTTTCATATAGCTCAACTTCTTTCTTCTAGTTAAAATTAAAGTTTTGGAACTGTATGGTTTACAATGGTCGTGCATTGTATCAACCAAGCATGTTACAAAATAACAATTGCTTGAACAATGTGTAGTAACATGTACCCTCCCACTCAAAGCTCGAGCAAGAAATCTTGGGTTTTATCACAAATAGATGTAGATTTAAGCTAGTTGTTTAGCTTCATGCATGCAATCATTTATTTGTTCCTGGAATTTTAGACTAAGAATTTCAAATTCACCAGATCTTATGTTAACTAACTAGGGATTTTTAGACAGTTCTTAGGCAATTTCTTGTTGCTATTTTTTATTCGTAAAGTTGGTATGTTCTGGTCATACTAGTGATTATTCTTATTTTTTCAAACTCTGCTTCCGTTCTTTCTACTCTTGTGCACTTATGCTCTGGAAATTTGTTGAATATTTGGAACTAAAATCATTATTTGGTTATCCAGAGTCTGAATAGGACTCATGTTATGCTTTAGTTATCGGTTCTGAAATGTTGCACAACCTTTGTCTTCCAACAAACATATTTACCAGACTGTGATATCTCCCGTGAGAAATTTATGTATGTAGCATTAATTATTGCATCTGTTTTACGTATCAATCAGGCTCCTCTTTTAGCCAAGTATCCTGCAAGTATATCGGTCACAGCCTATTCATACTTTTTTGGTACTCTGTTCATGGTGGTGACTGGATACCTTGTGACCAATGAATCAACGGACTGGAATCTCACCCAATCTGAGGTTTTTGCAGTTTGTTATGCAGTAAGTTATATTTTCTCTCTTAAACATTTTCGGCAAAAAATTAACAATACCCTTAAATCGACTTACTTAATTAGGACCAGTTTTAGCAAAGAAATACGGAAATATACATTGCATTCGACTATCTACCCTCCAATTTTTTATGCAGTCTTATTTCCTTTCACTTTACAGGGAGTTGTAACATCTGCGCTAAGCTACGGAATGGTGACGTGGTCAAATAAGATCCTTGGCCCTTCGTTGGTTGCTTTGTATAACCCACTTCAACCTCTACTTTCAGCTGTCTTATCAAAGGTTTTCCTTGGAAGCCCAATTTATTTGGGAAGGTTGGTTATCGTTTTCACACTCATTTAATATTCCTTTTGGTCACTTGAGTACTCTAATTTTACTCTTACTTCATAACAGTATTCTTGGCGGACTACTCATTATAGCTGGGCTTTATTTGGTCACTTGGGCATCATACTCAGAGAAACAGGCGAGTATTGCGATTTCTCATGTTTCGTCTCGATCACCAGAAGATTCAGAACCACTTATTGGCAGAGATTTGGCCGCCAATAAAATCTCGTAGTGGCATGTGAATGATCTATTTTTTCCTCCCAAAAAATGAATGTGAATGTGAAAAAAAACTGGGAATTTGCTATATCTTCTTCAACATTTTCTCAAGATTTATCTTTTCTACGAAACAACCTATATTATTTTCAGTATATATTATCAAACACTCATAATTTTTTTTATCTTACCTTCCCCATTCTAAATCATCTTACACTTTTAGTTCTATCAATTGTAGACTTGATTTTAGTCAAGTATGTTTCCGGAATTTCAATGTTTGGGCCATGATGATGATTAATGGTTGTACGTATGAACAGGTGTGATTGATTTATCTCTATGAATTAACATTTAATTTAATTAAAATATATATATTAAAAAAAAAAAAAATCCTTTTGGCTAAATAGATGTGCCTTACCATCTGTCTTACACTGACTGGAGTGCTTCAATCGAGGTCCATACTATTATTTATAGTATAGTATGGGTAAACAATTAAATTGGTTAAAGAATCTTAAATTATCATACAAATATATTGTCCACAAAAAATGTGCTTACTTTTTTTTATACATATTTTTAAAAAAATTATATTTTAATTATAAAAGATATATGTGGAAAAGAATACTCAAAAATTAATTATTTAAATAGAATAAGCATACTTTTTATGGACAAAAAAAAGAAATGAGCACACTTTTGATAGACGGAGGGAGTACTATATGTTTAAATAATGGAATACAAGTTGCAACATAACAAAATGTGAAACTATTACTCACTCTTTCAGATGACACTGATTTGGGCAAGAAAAAAAAAAGATAAATTAAGAGTATTAAAGTGTTAAAATGAGAATTTTGTGTAAGAAAAATAATGACATATAAAATAGGAGTTGTGATAAATTTTATTTTTTGGAGTGTGAAAATTAATGTTCGATGGAGTATAATTTCTAAGCTAACTAAATAATCGTCATTTCGATCATCATAATCCTCCAAAATCCCAAAAAGACAGAACACAAAGGAACAAGGTAAAGAAAGCAAACAAAATACCAATATGAAAATGAAAACAAAACGAAAATAAACTAAAAACTGAAAGATATAAAGTACCTTTAGCAATATACCATTCATTAGCATGACTAAAAAAGCAGCCAAAACCAACTTGACTCTCGGTAAATTATATGTTATTTTGCATCAACCATCAATTCCTTCAACTATAAATACCCCTCAATGTCCCTAAAGTTTTCTCAGAACATTTTGATATTCGTAGTTTTATTATACAAGTCATTACATACATAATTTCTTGGTGAAAAAAAGAAAAGAAAAATGAAGGTGGCTGCTTTGTTGCTAGTTTTAGTGGTGTTGACCTCTACCTTCCTTGAATCCACTGCTTATGAGGATATACCAATACCAGGCATGCATCATAATTACAAACACTTCTCCAATAAAATATTTGTTTGTTTTGATTTAGTCGGTTAACTTTGAAAATAGTCATTTATGTTTGTCAAGAAAAAAAAATGTTAATTGTATCTTGCCCTATTTTAATATAATCATCACTTATTCACTTGAACCTTATAGTAGCTTGCTAGTTAATTACGTAATTACATGAATTAATACATATATATGTCTTAATTAAGTTCTTAGATTGAATGTTAGTGTAGGTAGCTAATGTTCCCATGCATTTAAGGGTTGGTCTGCTATGGACTCGAGTGCATGTTGTGCACCCTAGTCCATGTTGCACTTTTCAGTTTACTACTGACTTACACTTTTTGGTAAATGGTGTTGCACTTTTCAATTATTAAATTGTATAATAATATTTTTAGTAATAATTGAAAAGTGCAACACCATTTATCAAAAAGTGTAAGTCAGTAAACTGAAAAGTGCAACATGGACTAGGGTGCACAGCATGCACTCGAGTGCATACTAGACTTTACCATTTGTTAATTATGATGTTATTGATTTTGAAAAAAGAATTATATATATAAATATAGGATTCTGCAAACGCAAGTGTGAGAAGAGGTGCTCGAAAACATTTCTAAAGAAGATGTGCATCAGGAAGTGTGGAGCGCGTTGTGTAGCATGCAAGTGTGTCCCTTCTCCAGAAGACGAATGCCCCTGCTTTAAGAAGGGCATGAACAAGAACAAGACCAACTGCCCTTAATTATATATATATATATATTAATGGTATGGATCGATCAATAATACTGTAATACACGAATTATGTATGCTATTTATGTTCTCAAGAAATTCCAATGGAAATATATATATATATATATATAATAAAAGTAATACTATTAATTTCAAATCTAGCTCTGTTCATTTTATCATCTTCTGGTAATTATATAGACTAATTTGTCAAGAATAATTCCTCCTTTATTTGTTTGTGTGTGATTCAAATTAATGTATGTACAAGGTTTGTGGGGTTCAAAGCATGCAAGTGTGAAATATGGCATACAATGTTATTTCATATGATATTTATCGACATTTCTCGATATTGGTATTGTATATCGATTTTTTCGATTTTTTTTACAAATATCGTGGAAATATCGTTTCTTCCCAATATCGATATCGGTGACTGCAAAAAATGAATATATCGAGGATATATCGGGGGAAATTTCCAGATATTTTCGTCCATGCTCTCAAGTACCTTATTGTGAGTAGATATTCCAAGTTTTGAGATGAAATAGAAAGAATCTGAGCTGTAAGTTCCTTATCAGCACATAGGAACAAGAATGAGCTTTTCAGTTGTTTCATACATGTAGATTTAAGCTAGTTGTTTAGCTTCATGCATGCAATCATTTAGACTAAGAATTTCAAATTCACCAGATCTAGTGTTAACTAACTAGGGATTTTTAGACAGTTATTAGGCAATTTCTTGTTGCTATTTTTTATTCGTAAAGTTGGTATGTTCTGGTCATACTAGTGATTATTCTTATTTTTTCAAACTCTGCTTCCGTTCTTTCTACTACTGTGCACTTATGCTTTGGAAATTTGTTGAATATTTGGAACTAAGATCATTATTTGGTTAGCCAGAGTTTGATAAATGGGTAAACAAGCAGGAGAAAATTTTATTGTAAAAACTTAAAAAAAATAAAAATTGGTTAAAGAATCTTAAATTATCATACAGATATATTATATATTTAAATAATGAAATACAAGTCGCAACATAATAAAATGTGAAACTATTACTCCCTCTCTCTTTCAGATGACACTGATTTGGGGAAAAAAAAAAGATAAATTAAGATTATTAAAGTGTTAAAATAAGAATCTTTTTGTAAGAAAAATAATGGTATATAGAATAAGAGTTGTGATAAACTTTATTTTTTGGAGTGTGAAAATTAACGTTCGATGGAGTATAATTTCTATGTCTACGCTAGCTAGATAATCGTCATTTTGATAATCATAATTGTCCAAAACCACCCTCCAAATTCCCAAAAAGAGAGAACACAAAGGAACAAGGTAAAAAAGCAAACAAAATACCAATATGAAAATGAAAACAAAACGAAACGAAAATAAAAGCTGAAAGATATAAAGTACCTTTAGCAATATGCAATTAATTAGCATGACTTAGAAAAGCAGCCAAAACCAACTTGACTCTCAGTAATTATATGTTATTTTGCATCAACCATTAATTCCTTCAACTATAAATACCCCTCAATGTCCCTAAAATTTTGTCAGAATATTTTGATTTTAGCTAGTTTTATACATGCATATATAATTTCTTGGTGAAAAGAAAAATGAAGGTGGCTGCTTTGTTGATAGTTTTAGTGGTGTTGAGCTCTAGCTTCCTTGAATCCACTGCTGTTGACGATCCACCAGGCATGCATCATAATTATACGTTTGTTTTTATTTTAGTCTTTTGTTAACTTTGCTAAATTCAATTATTTCGTCCTTTCACCAGCTCAAACAAGAAAACTAAAACAAAATTTTCGTCCTTTTATAAAGAAATTTTATCTTGCCCTATTTTAATATAATCATCACTTATTCACTCCAACCTTACAGTAGCTTGCTAGTTAATAGTAGTGTAGGGTTTACCACGTAATTACATGAATTAATTCATATATATATGTGTTAATTAAGTTCTTAGATTGAATGTTACGGTAGGTAGCTAATGTTCCCATGCATAGATAAATTAATTTTGAAAAATGAATTATATAAATATAGGATTCTGCAAAAGCAAGTGTGAGAAGAGGTGCTCCAAAAAACTTGTAAAGAAGAGATGCATCAGGAAGTGTGGAGTGCGTTGTGCAGCATGCAAGTGTGTCCCTTCTCCAAACAAAAACGACTGCCCCTGCTTTAACGACATGAACAAGAACAAGTGCCCTTAATTATATATATATATTAATTGTGGTGTTCAAATACTCTGCTTTTCCCATTTTAGTTAAGTGTATAATGGAATAAAATGAGTGCAACTTTGATTGCAGATTCATAATATAAATGGATTCTGGGTTTGGCTTTCTTTCATTTCATCCATTTTAATTACAACCATCAACTTAGGATTAAGAAAAAAAGCCTAAATTTCTTTACTTCCCTTCGGGCTATCTACAATAACAATCATGTTTGAAGTAACCAAGTATTTTTAATACAAAAAAAAAAAAGACAAGTGGTTGAATTCGTTTATAAGTAGCTTACACAGTTGAGTTAACCATCTTCAATACAAGAAATAAGAAACTGAAAAGTAACAAGGTAGGATATTAGAACAACATGCATGATGCATCCTTCCACTTATAGTCCCCCTTAAATTTATAAAAAAAAAAAAAGAAAAAAAAACTCAATAGGTGAATTCTATGAGCAATTCAAGAAGCTTCACCATCTCACTCTATTTCTACATACAAAAGTACCACTGATTTCACCGTAACACAGATGAAGTATTAACACCCATATCGTGACTGGTTTTAAAAGGCCAAATCATCATCTTAAGAAATCATAAATGAACGATTTAGCTGAGCAAGTCCTTGAACAAGTTGGGATTCTGACCTGATGGTGTCACCCCCAATTGCCTCACACGCGCATCCTTCTCCAACGCTTGCTTCAAATTCGGCCCCTTGCTTAATTGTTCCGATGCTGTACTCCCTCCAACACCATTTAGGTCAACTGGATTTCCAACACTATCATTAACAGACATATCTGCAAAGATAGACATAAAATTGGGTGCCTCAGCTGCATCAACCCCAGCACCTTTTATTGAGGAGGTTGAATCTTGATCTAATGTGATATCAAGAAGGCCTTCCAGTTGCTTGAAAGGATCTATGGCTGGTGCACTGCTCGTAACAGATGGTTCATCACCAAAGTCAAGCAAATCAGGAGGTGGTGGTTGGGATGCTTTTACAGCAGCAATATCAGATGTTGCAGCCTTCTGAGTTTTGGAAACCTTGTGGCCAGAAGTCGTCGGTCTTCTCTCGGATTTTGATGCACCCCCGAAAAGTGAAGCTGCCAGTTTTTGCTTTTCGGGTGAAATTTCTACTTGCTGCTTTTTTGATTCGTAAGATACATTTTTTGCTTTTGAGTTTGAACTGCTCACTGATTCGTGTTGAGTTGACTCGGTCTGAATCTTGAAGGTATCAGTGGTTGATGGAGATGGTGTGACAGATGAGTACGTAGGCTGGCCCCACTTCCTTTGAACCCCGTCAAGTCGTAGCTTGAGATCTGATGACGTGGCGGATGGAACAGATTGGGGGATATCTGCAATATAAGATGACTGAGGGACAGGAACAAGTTCAGTGGAGGATGCTAGTACAGGAGTAGGCAGTGAGGGTTTAGGTAACTCATACGCCTCAAACCGAAGAGCGTGGGTTGAGGACGATTCATGATTTTCCCGACTCTTGAAGTCGCTCATGTTTGACATTCCGGAGCGTTGACTCTCGGGAATGTATGGCTCAGCACCTTTCTCGAATGCTTGTTGGACATAATTATCAAGAAACGGAAGGTCTTTGTCTATCTGCAAAAATTAGACGAATATCACAATTGGTCATCTTAAATGACAACAAAGTGAACAACACATAACATGAACATATATGATGAATAATCAGAATAGCTCCAGAATAAAGCAGAACAATCCAATTTAGCAAATGGATTAATGCACAAAATCCCCTCGTGGTTTGGAAATGTTGCACGAAATCCCTTGTGGTTTGGATATTGCGCGAAACCCCCCATGTGGTTTATTAAATTAAGCGAATTGTCCTTTTTCAGAAATGAGTTGATGATTTTGCCTTTTTCCTCTATTTCACGTATTCTTTTTTTCCAAATATTGAAGTTTTGAGAGTGGGAGGGGTCCATGCTTCAAGCAATTCACAGTTCAACAATTATATGTACACAGGAGGGAAAAAAATCAAATGAAGCATCAGACTGGTTCGGAAAGATATCAGTTATTAAGTTCGCAACTCCTGTACGTCAAGCCAAAACTGAGTTAACAACTTTGAGCACGCAGTAAAAACTACAGAATTAAAATTTTATTCTGATGCTAAATATTACCTCGATATCCTCACAAGAAGAATCCCTTGGCATTATTATGGTAGTAGCATGAGCATCTAAACCAAGGATTGCTTGAAGCTCATAGGCTCGCTGTTGCAGGTCTGTTGAGTGTGAAGCAAGCATCTCTTCAATCAACGATTGGCACTGCATCAAGGTGTTACCAAATTGAAAATTGGACTACAAAGAAATTATAACGAAATACTCCCTTGTTACCAAATTGAAAATTGGACTACAAAGAAATTATAACGAAATACTCCCTCCGCTCCAATTTAACTGTTGTTTTTGGGTGTTTCACATAGATTAAGAAAGTCATTCAATACTTATAATTATTTGTATAGAATGACTAATGTACCCTTTACAGATTATCAATGAAGCATTAATTAACCTTTTCAAAGTTAAGAAGATTTTTTTTGGATTAACACGTAAGGTTATGAAACAATTTTTGTACTCCACTATAATTCGTAAGTATTATTCTGTCAGACAAAGCAACTTTAACAAGGATGAGAACACAAAAGTGACGTGTAACTTCAAGCATACATGTCCTAGTTTTTTTCTTTAAAAAAGAAATTTCCGTTATCATTATTTGTGAAAAGAAATTTCAAGGATTCAACTGCATTAAATTTAAAAAAATTAAAGGGGGAAAGAACTTGCACTTGGAGTGCAAGAGAGATAATATAACAAATAGCTGGTTCTAGGTGAGATAAAACAAAAGCATATGCATCAACTTAATTCGTTATGAAGGAAATATTTTATCTCTCATTAAATCCAAGCAGTTTATATGTACATATGAAAGCAAGCACAACACACACCTAAGATTTCAAATCACCATCACACAAGCACTTGCCATCCAGTAAATACAGCATTAAGTACTTTAGCACATAAGTAGTATTCAGAAGACACCTTAAATATTCGAAAATATCTACCTCAGGTAGTATGTCCACTTCTCTCCCAGCAGCTATTTCAAATGAATAAATCTTCACAAGCGCGGTCACTGCATAAGCCTTGACAGCAGGAAGGATAAAAGAATTTAAAAACACAGACCAAAAATTATGCAAGGCATAAACAGAATCAATTCATAAATTGCTAATAGGAAGAGATTGTGCACGTGCTAACTGGAAGCCGTTGGCAAGGAAGGTAGAGCATTTAATAAGTGTGGATGTCAATTATTAGTCAATTCTGCTCTTCATATCAGTTATTCATTTGAACACGTGAATACTCTTCTTGTCCTTATATTCCAGTGATTTATTTGGAATTCAATGTGTATTACTTATGTCTCCAACATTAGTCTTTACTCTTTATACAGGATGATTTACTTATTTTAAAGCACCAGAACAGCCAAGTTAGTAAAATACATATAGAATTAAACTTATTGACATGAAACTTAAATTTGGGACCTGAATGAACATCCAAACAAAGCCCAAACGTCTTTACTTTACAATTTTTTAAAAATATACTCCAAGGAAATTAGCCAAAAGGAATTGACAGACAGTTTATAAATGGTGACAAAATGAATACCTACTTTAACTGTGTCGTCGGTTGAGTGTGCCTCAGCCACGTCAAACAACTTCCCCGTGATATACGAGGCAGAATACTTCCCATCTGCAGTTCCATATTCCCCCAAGACCCAACAGATGACCTGCATAATAGAGGATATGAGGGGGAGAGAGAGAGAGAGAGAGAGAATAACATAAAACAGAGGCAAAAACATAAAGCTGAAATATCAGAGGAAATGAGTGAAGAAAAGTGAATGGAAAAACTTCCAGTGATTAAGTGATAAAATATAGAACAAAAAGGGAGAAAGGATGGAAGGTTACGCGATAGAACATACTTGTAGAAAGGCAGATGGAAGTTTTGGCTCGCCCATAATTCGAAGATACGACTCCACCTGCATCAAATAATATTTAATAACCCTAGTTTGAAATTACGGAAAGGGCATAACCATATTTTGATTAATCAAATCTAGCTCATTGACAGCCTATAGAAAACTTGGTCTGTACCAAACCTGTGAAATATACACTAGTGGAAACTGGAAAGGAAAAAGAACATATGACAATGTTAATATTCTAATAATCTCATAATATTATCCTGAAATCATGCATAACTAATATTTTTCAAACACATTAACATGCACTAAACTTGAGAACAAGAGAATACAGCATAAAATACAAAAGCTAAGTATTAGGCCAATATAGCAGGAATGACTTCAAAAGATGGATAGTAAATAATAATATAGATTGACAAGGAGTGCATCCACCAGAATCAAGTTCAGATTAAAAAATAAAACATACAGCAGATGATCTAAGCTGACTATCGGCTGCATCATCATCATCCTTAAATCCTTCTGCAATCAGCCGCATCAAGTTATGTGCAACTTTAGCATTCACCAGGTCCCCAGCATGCTCAAATACTCTATTCATGGTCTGAAAAATAATACACAAAAGAACAAGCGAAAAAAAAAAACTCTTTTAACGTAGAAGTAAAATCAAAAGAAACACGCACGAAAGAGTACATATCAGTAAGAAAACCTGAATAAACCATTGGTTGCTTGTTGCAAACTGTTCTGCAAGTTCAACGCATCTAGATGCTATTTCGGTTTTATTATGGCTATCATTGATGCTTATCATGTAGTCAATCATACGGTCCACAATCACTTCAACATTGGATGACTTTGTCATTTTATAGAGCAGCTCAAATGTCTTACGCTTCAGGGTATCATCACGGTCCTGCATCATGAATCAAGCCAGCCATTAGAATGAGGATAATGAAAAGCAAACTCAGCCGCACCATGCTTACTAGCACATCAAAACAAATTACAAGGGCACATGCACATCTAACTTCTCTTTACTTACAAAAGTTCGAACACAGATTTCAAAGAAGACAAAATTACATCTGAAAATAAATATGTAATTACTAAAAATAGACCACTTTTAGGCAGCAGGCTTGGGCCAACCATGCAAAGAGAAATCTATAAAAGATAAGGAGATATGCCATAAGCTGTTTTTGTTATTTTATCAGCTAATCAGGGTGATAAAATGTTATTTGACTCGCCAAAGAGCGGTGTTAACTAGCATATAATGCAAGGAGAGAAAAAAAAGGAGAATGAGTAACTAAATCGAATATGTTTAAAGGCATGTGACAGTCAACGTAAAACTTTGTCACATCAACATGTCATCAGCCAATTATCAAATTTCATTGGTGTGCTCCCTGCTCAGCAATGCGCTGCATTGAATTCATGCACGCAACCCAACATGATTCTATAATTGGTTCTTGTAGCATACCCCAATTATTTGAGATTACAGACTCAAGTTGTTTGTTTGCATGGCTATCAACAATAACATACAAAAAAAAAAAAAAAAAAGATAAGATGCAATTTTCAACTTCAACAAGCATCAGATATTTGAAGGATCCAAAATAGCAACAGCCTTATATGTATATATTCAAGTTTGAAAGGATCCAAAAATGTCATGTTTGAAAGGACTCAAAATTTAAGCTTCATTCTCCCACAGCTTACTCTAATTTCTGAAAGTGAGAAGGGGAATAAGCAAAAATCAGAATTTCAATTAACATTTAACCTTGTCACTGAGCAGAAGAAAACCACTAAAGTAACAAGGAGAATATTCATTTGCATTCAAGGGCAGCCAGATCTTTTACACCAAATGTTATAAGTTATAACAACCCCACCCCCCAAAGTAAGTTGTTATAAAAAAACCAACAAAATAACGAGAATATTCATTCGCATAAAAACAGTTACAGTATTACTTAAAGTAGGCATGTAACCTTGTCACTGAGCAGAAAAAACCAACAAAGTAACAAGGAGAATATTCATTTGCATTCAAGGGCAGCCAGATCTTTTACATCAAATGTTATAACAACCCCACCCCCCAAAGTAAGTTGTTATAAAAAACCAACAAAATAACGAGAATATTCATTCGCATAAAAACAGTTACAGTATTACTTAAAGGAGGCATGTAAAGCCACTAAGAGAAGAAAAAGTATGTTTTTAAGATACTGGAGCATGGCAGCCACATCATAATGAGTGATATTACAACAAAAGAATATCTCACCTCCAAGCAATCAATAACAGCCAGTTGGTGCTGTTCAGCTATATCTGGGTTTAACTTTATTAGTCGACTCAGAGCATCAATACCAAGATACTTCAGGTTGTGGCTGTCACTCTATCCATGGGAGATAATGCAGTGTTACGACATTAAAAAAAAAAAAGAATTCTTAAGTACTTAACAGAATGAAACTAAGTTGAACATACAAACCTTCAGAAATTTTGAAATGGCATCAGCAGCTGCTTCAAGCAACTTTGGGTTGGGATGTAATGCGGAAACACAGCAAATGGACTCATAAAGAATAGCATTTCCTATATTACTTGTTGAATCACATTTTCTCATTATGTCACCCACGATTGTATACATCTGTTCACTAGCCTTTTTGTCACCATTACCCAGTAGGGCCAGTATTTTCAGCAATTTAATCTTCAGCACAGAGAGAATAATTACGAATATATTAGTCGACAGATACAATAATGAAAATACTGATAAATTTTATAGAATACGGGCTCTGTCCAAACTAAAGGTCATTTTGTCAAAAGGTGCAATGCAAAGCAGACACTTGGATTCCTTCTACAATAGTTGTTTGGTTACACTTTTAAATACGTTGTGATTTCTTATCTGGAAAAGTAATTGGAAAAGGGGGACATCATGCAAATCCTTCATGTTGTTTTGCAATTTCCTTTACAATCAAACCCCTGGAAGGAAATGTCAGTATCCTGCATTTTGCTAAAACACCCACTGAATCAGTTAACTGCTTTCTTGTTTCCCTATTTCTAACTTATTTTACAAGATACAGATTGCAGACACCAATAATATAATTCTGATCCTTAATTGTAACATATTGACTTGAATAAAAGTACACTATCTTATAGTTGAATAAATATGTGACATGAAAATTAGGCTAACCTGAATGAATGGAGCTGGCATCTGATGATAATCATAACTCTTTGGTAGTCTGCGTTCAGCTACTTGCTTAAGAATGTTTACAAAACTAACCACCAGATCCTTATATGAGTCAACATCAATCATAATAAGGTCAAGCAGCGGGCAAAGTGCCGCACCCATAACACCGGGATCATTATCACAAAGCTTCTGCAACATCATTTGTTAAAAAAAAATGATTACTTCAGAAATCAAAATTGTTTAATGTCCTGATGGGCATACAGATTAATGAAGACTCCTACCTCACAGAATACCACTCACACCATCCATACAATTGTCATATATCTGAACATCTTTCTTATTGACATGAGACAACAAACAAATAAAGTGCTCTCGTCATCCTACAAACTTTCCACTTTGATTGTTTAAAATATTAATTGAAGGTATTAGCTCATTTTAGCAGAAAAGTAAACATATCAATAATGAGTTATTCGAGTCTATGACTTAATTGACAAAATTTTGAAATGTATAAAATGAAGAACTCTAGACAGCTGATAAGCAATCCAACCAGCCCGCATAAAAACCCATCTTTCATTTAATCGACAAGTAGGAGCTTCCAGATATATAACTAGTACCCTCATGTTATAAAATCCTTCCATCTGATCATATGGTCACCTAAAAATAACATATTCAATTTTCTAAACTTAGAAAGACTCAGTTTTTTTTGCACAAAGCATCTGCCCCACATAGACCATCAGACTCAAGATTCAACCAAAACCTAAATCTGATATCATCAACGTTTGATATATCAGACAGTAATTGCACTATAACACGCTTCAGAAGATACTATTATGCTTTCTGCGCTATAGTTCACTACAGCCCCAAACAAACCTAAATTTCTAAATGACAGAAGCAATTAAAAGAGCCTAAATACAGTAATTGCACTAACAAAACAGTTTGATATGCAAGGGAGAATGTGCACCTTGCGGAAGTTGGAGATGAGATGGGAAACCGAACCCGGTGCTCTCTGATTAAACCGGTGAAGTGCCATGACTGCTTTCTTCCTGACAGCCTCCTTTTGATGGGCCAATAACTCCACCACCTGAGGCAAAACAGCCGGAATTGTCTCCTCGTTAATCAACTTGCAAACCGCATTCAAAGCGGCGCAAACCACCAAATAGTTATCGCTCTTCAAGTCCTTCTGTATAGTATTCACAATCAAAATAATCAAATCATGGTCTTCATTGAGGAAGAGAGTGACGGCCAAATATCCTGTTTTCTTCAACTGCAAATTCTCATCGTGGGTCATCTTGACGGCGTGAATGTACCCAAAAGAGGCATCGTGGCCGAGCATATCGACATAGAGGAGGCGAATTATGTACTCTTTGAGCTTGAATTTGGGGGTATTCGGATCACTGAATCGAGCTTTGAGAGTTTCGACTTCGCGTAGTATAATGCGGTCTTCCTCCGATTTGGAGCGGGTCTCTCCGATGGACTTGATGAGGTCTAGGAACTCTTTCGATTGCCCGAATCCGCCCTGGGAGCCCATCGCTAACTCCCTGCCGATTGTTTTAAACTGCTCCATCGGATGGATTTCAGACCTAGATCAGGTTTAGGGTTCGGGGATTTAGTGGAATCAGCAAAGATTTAGATAGCTCACGATGATCTAGAGAGAGAGAGAGATATACGTGTCTGAATCAATCAATGTATGTATGTATGTGTCGGAGTAGCGCAGGCCCGCAGCTACGTGTTCGGAGAAAGAAGATTGGCGGAGTGAAGAGAACGATGGCCAGTTATGGTACAACTATTGCTGCGCAGTGTATAACTCATTTTATTTTATTTACTTTTTTTCTTTAATACTATGGATGACAATGGATCGGCCCGATACGAAATTGCATTAGATTTTAAAGCATTGTGTTTATTACGTTAATATGTTAAATTCTATTAATTTTAATAAATACATAGTTCAATTTATTTTTATTAGATGGAGTTTGAGCAAAAAATAATGTTATTAATTATTTCTTTAAAAGAAATGGCGGTTTACCCATCGAATTTAGTGGGTTTAATTTGAGGTGAGACGGGGCGGGTTCGTGTCCAAAAAAAATATGGCAGGCCTGTCTCAAATTTGTTTCTTTGTCATCCCTATTAACATTATCAATTGATATTTTTACTCTTACAATTTATATTTTATTTAATTAGTGATCAGTATGATCGCGTATTACGCGTGATTGTAAAAATAAATAAATATATATATATATATAATTTTTTAAAATGTATATATATGTAATTTTATGTATTTTTGGAGTAGAAATGGTAAAAATAATTGAAAGATATAAAATAAAAAAGTAAAATTGATACTATAAAACTAGGTTTTAAAATTTTAAACAGGTGAAGAAGAGAAAAAAAGGGAGGCAGTTGTTATAACCGATTTAGAAAAAAAAAATTATAACTCAAACTATCCGAATTTAAGGAATTTTAAAATTGAGACATTTAAAAAAGTCAAGTTAGTAGGAGAAGATTTATTTATAATTAGTACTCCGTATACAGGAAAGATTTCTAGTTGCATTGGTCTCACAAATATAGGGTTTTTACTACGTGAAAACGTGAGTATATGGTGACTTTTTAATAAGCCATGATTGTTTGATTATTGTGATAATTCACTGTACAAAATCCAACTTCTCCCCACAATTTAATACAACCACTTTTAAATGTGAAATGTTTGTTGGTAAATGTGAAATGTGAATGTGAAACATTTACACCTGTGAAATGTGAATGTGAAACACTTTTAAATGTGAAATGTTTATTGGTAAATGTGAAATGTGAATGTGAAACATTTACACCTGTGAAATGTGAATGTGAAACATTTGGTGTAAATGTGAAATGTACTAGAAAGTGATTGTACTACATTATAGTAAGAAATTTTTAAATGTATTAGAAAGTGATTTTCCCTTGATTATTTATAACATTATTACTTACATGATGTACCGTGCATACACATTCCATGCACAAATTTTAATTAATTTAAATTAGTGATTGTAGTCTATCTGTGCAAAACTATGTCTTTTGGGGCCTGTTTGGTAGCCCAAGATAACCCATGTTAGTTGGGTTATCTTGTTTAATTAATGTGATGTTTGGTTTAAATTTTGTGGGCCTATGTTAGTTTAAGGGCCCGCTTCTAACTACTGTTCCTCTATGGAAGAGTTAACTGCCCAAAATTGCCAAGTTAGGCTATCTCGTACGAACAGATACTTCATGGCTAGCTGCAATTACGTTTTTGCCCTTCATGTGTTTTGAGTAAAAAATTCATTTGCCCTAGTTTCTATCTCTTCAGCGCCGCAGATGGATTCAGAGGCGATTCTCAAACGGTGAATTTTCCTTTCGCTCTTCATCCCTTCCATGTTCCTGTTCTTCGTCCCTTTCATGTCCGATTCGTCGTCTCTTCCATGTCCGAATCATCTTCGATTTTAAGGGAATGGTATTTGTCGTACGCCGCGGTCGGGATTCATGTCTTCCCCGACGCCGATCTACAAGCTTTGTTTCTGATTTAGATCTACAACGTCTGAACATCCCTTGGAATTTTGTTTCTGGTTTACCACCACAACATTCCTTGAATGGCTGAACTCGTACTCTACAATATCGCCCAACAAATCCGTCATTATTTGTGCGATTTTAATATTGGACATTCATAAGATGAACCATCTTCTAGGGCATACATTACTTGGAGACTCTACAGATATTTGTTGAAATGGTCAGAGGACATGAATGTAATTTGCGAAAATGAGAGAGGATAATCTGGTAATTATAGTAGTCAACAGCGTAACCCATCGTACAACCAAAAAAACGTACCAAACACACAATAAATTATCGTACTTGGATCAAACTTGGCATGTTAAGTTAACCTAGGCTATCTTAAGATAATGTAACTGGGCAATCAAACAAGCCCTTGAAGGATTAGACACTATCACAAAATATCAAGCTATTAACTTATATTTGAATCATTAATACTTTTGTTAATTATTGTCAATTGAATAAGATTTCTATCTAATATCTTTTCAGGGATCATGGGTGATATTCTCTTACTCAGTGATCGAGATGAAATTGATGCTGCAATTTAGTTGTTTTCAATAGTACTTATATAATTATACGAGGAAGCAACGTAGTTCATGATGCATTTTGATTCTCCTAATGTTGTGTTTTCAATCTCTCAATTCTTTCAATATTTTTACAACAAAGGAGTAATTATTATGTAATGCATTTTACATTAGGTCATTTTGGAACAAATAGTCGAAACAAAGAGCCATATTCAAACTTCTCTCAAGTTTCTTTTTGGGATCACAAAATAATTATTGCAACAATTATTCGATTTGACTTGATAAATGTTACTCTCCGTCCAAATTATATATATATATATATATATATATATATATATTTTTTTTTTTATTGTTTGTGTATAAAATAATAGAGTATTGCAATATTTAATTATAAATAAAGTGATTATATATGAATAAATTGAATGACAATTTGATTAAATAAGTGATGGTTTGGAGGATGCAAATATTTTTTATTTTATTTTGAGACATACATACATATTATGTTTTTATGAACAAAGAAGAAATGTTTACATACAAAGTTTGAATGGGTGAAGTATGAAACTGTAAACTAGGTGTTTTCGTTATAAACTAGGTGTTTTCGTTATCTTTATTATTCAATTCACACTTCTCTGTTTCTTATTAGTGGTGTTCTAATCACTTGAAATGTTTCACTTCGTCTATATATTTATTGTTTAAAATGTAAAATTGAGGGGATTATATTTTTTTTAGTCCATTAAGTTACCACGATTTTGAATTTAGTCCATCAGATTACCACTTTTTGAATTTAGTCCACTAAGTTTCGATTTATTTTGATTTTAGTCCAGTTACCTGCTATATCAGGTTTAACAGGTCATTTTATAAAACACACCCCATAAAATGTTATACACACCCCAAATGTTAAACACACCACACTAAAATTTAAAAATTATTTTTTATTACTATAGACACTCCAATTCTTTCCTATTTAATAAATTTTCAAAAATAATTAAATTTAAAAAAATCAAATTAATATGAAAAATATAAATAAAACCTACAAAAATCGCCTAAATCTTCAAAAATTAAACAAAGCTAAAAAAATTAATTAATTTAATTAGTTTTGAAGATTCAGTTGATTTTCTACTATTTTTAAATTTTATTTAACCTTATTTTCGACGTTTTTTATAAAAATTAGAACGCAAATAAAACATTAATAAAGTAATGGAGTTTTAAATTTATTTTATTTTATTTTCCTTTTAAATATTTTTTTATATTATATGAACCTAATAACCCCATAAATATTATTTAATTAAAAAAAGTAAGAATTCAAATTAACATGAAAAATATAAATAAAAACTATAAAAAATATCAAAATCTTCAAAATTTTAATACAGCTAAAAAATTAATTAATTTAATTAGTTTTAAAATTTTAGTTGATTTTTTCAATACTTTCAAAGATTTTTATTTTTATTTAATTTAATAATTTTTTCAAGTTGATTTTTTAAAATTTATTAAAAATATTCAAAAATAGTAAAAAAATCAACTAAATCTTCAATTCTTTCCTATTTAATCTTTGTTTAATTTTTCAAGTTGATTTTTATTTTGTTTAATTTTTGAAGATTTTGGTGATTTTTTATATTAATTTGAATTCTTACTTTTTTAATTTAATTTTTTATAGCAATAATTAAATTATTTTTAAATATTTCCTTTTTTTTTGTTACAATACACACCCCAATTCTTTCATATTTAATAAATTGCTAAAAATAATTTAATTAAAAAAATAAAAATTTAAATAAAACCTATAAAAAATAACCAAAATTAAAAAAAGCTAAAACATTTATTAATTTTGAAGATTTAGTTGATTTTTTACTATTTTTGAAGATTTTAAATAAATTTTAAAAAAATCAACTTGAAAAAATTATTAAATTTAATAAAAATAATTTTTTTAAAAGTATTAAAAAATCAACTAAAATTTTAAAACTAATTAAATTAATAAATTTATTATCTTTATTAAAAATTTGAAGATTTAGGTATTTTTTATAGGTTTTATTTATATTTTTCATGTTAATTTAAATTATTATTTTTTAATTAAATTATTTTTGACAATTTATTAAATATGTTTATGATTTTATTTAACTATATTTGATTTTTGAATTTTTGAGTTTAACATTTGGAGTGTATATAATATTTATGGTGTGTTATTATGTTTATATAATATAAAAGAAATATTAAAAAGGAAAATAAAATAAACTTAAAACTCCATTACTTTATTAATGTTTTATTTGCGTTCTAATTTTATAAAAAACATAAAAAATAAGGCTAAATAAAATTTAAAAATAGTAGAAAATCAACAAAATCTTCAAAACTAATTAAATTAATTAATTTTTTTAGTTTGTTTAATTTTTGAAGATTTAGGCGATTTTTTATAGGTTTTATTTATATTTTTCATATTAATTTGACTTTTTTTTAATTTAATTATTTTTGCCAATTTATTAAATAGGAAAGAATTGGGGTGTGTATAGTAATAAAAAACCATTTTTAAATTTTAGTGTGGTGTGTTTAACATTTGGGGTGTGTATAACATTTTATGGGGTGTTTTAAAAAATGACTTGTTAAACCTGCTATAGCAGGTAACTGGACCAAAATCAAAATAAATCGAAACTTAGTGGACTAAATTCAAAAAGTGGTAATCTGATGGACTAAATTCAAAATCGTGGTAACTTAATGGACTAAAAAAAATATAATCCCTAAAATTGAGAGATTATGAAATTGTAAATATCAGTGTGTATATGCTGATAGTTGATATTACAACTCAATTGGCACAACATATATATATATATATATATATATGTCTTAATTTGTTTTCTTTATATATCAATGTAACTCTTTAATATTGCACTCGAGTTTTTTGTGGAGATGTGAATGCAAATTAAAGATATTAAATTTTGTGGGATTGAAACTCACCAAAAGAGACGCGAATATATAATTTAACACAATCTTTTATTCAACAATAGGAATGAATTAATTGGAATATAAGTTGAAACGTGAATCATGCAATTACAGAATGTACATCTCTTTTCTCAAAAAAAAAAAAAAAAAAAGAATAAACCAAATGTATTTAATTAAAATTGCATATATTGTCATGTATGTCATGGACAACTTGCGCATGAACCTTCCGATGTTGTTCGGCTCGCAAAGTAACCGCGGCTGAGCCGATGGTCGAGCCGAGAGCAAGCAACGCAAGAAGGGCTGAAGCGGCGTACACTCCATCTCTCACTAAGTAGCATTCTCCATCAAGCCATCCATCTCCAAACCCCTGGCTTCGGCTCATGCTCGTGGCTCCACTCACTACAATAATACCAACTCCAAAGCACACCCTGCATCATTTATTTTATTATAAATTGAATTAATTCCAGGCTAGGCTGTACACGTTACAAGGTTCTCGTTGCCTCTTCACCTTAATTCAAAACTCAACTACATTATTCAATTGTAGATCCAAAATCAAATAAAGTTATCCGATACTTGATTCGAGATCATTTGAGATAAAAAAAAAAAACTTGAATATGCATTTATAATTGACACAAAATAAAGCTCAGCTCGAGCTCAATAGGTGAAAAATGTCAATCTACTCAAACTCGACTCATGTTCAATTCAATTAATTATTAAATAAACTTAAATATGTATTCCAAAGCTTGAATTACATGATGTTTGAAATTAATTTGAAGTCCTACTTTAAAGTCATAAAAAATGGATAACGAATCACACATAAAATGAATGAATTGTAGGGTAAACTTTGTAACAAGAGTTTTAGTCATTTCACTCTAAAATGGATAGAAAACTTCTTATGGGGTGCGGACGCATTTTTTTTTCCCCTAAATGAAATACTTGTAGTAGTGAAATTATTATTTAAAACCTGGCAATTAAGATTATAAATGCGTAAGAGATTGAAATTTATTAGGGAACGTTTGTTTTGGGATTTTGAGAATTTTGAATAGATGTTTAAATAGGTTTTATAGTTATTTATATAAGATTCGTGGGTATTTTTATATGGTTAACTTTCGTAGAGTTTATAGGTATTTGTAGGATAAAATTTTAAAATCTAAATTCCAAATGTAGGATTTCAAAATCTCAAATTCAAAATTTTCATCCAAAAAACGAGGTGGAATTAGATTAAGGAGATACTTACCAAGAAAAAAAGAGCAAAAAAGATGAAAATGATGGCTTTGGGTTTTTGTTTGTCGTGGTGCATTTGCAAAGGAAGATTGTTCCGATGATCTGAGAGGTGGAAAGACAGATTAAGGCGCCGATTCCCAATCCAAATGCCCCGCTTTGACGGATATAACACACCTTTCCATCAAATCTCACATCTTTTTTCTGCAGAAACAAAAATCAATCTAGATTAATTATAAATATAATCACAATTAATTAATATGTTAAAAAAATATAGTAGCAAAGAAATTAAAGTAGTACGTTGGATTTGTTGAATTCAGCAGCAAGGCACAAGGCGGATGATATGAGGGCAGGGAGGGAGATTATGAAGAAGCTGTAGTATTGTTTAACGCTTTTCATTCCCATTCCTATTCCTATTCCTATTCCTATTCCGATCCTGATTATTGCAGCAAAATTAAATGATGAGATCGATCGATTCAAGCAGTTGAAACAAATTTATTTTATTCACTTTTTTAATTAATTAATCATTTCACTGGTTGAATTAAATATATATAGTCGACATTTGGTCAACTCTTAATTGCCTTTCCTTTTTCTTTTCTTTGTGGGCTTAATAGTTTTCTTAGATACAACTTTGCACACATTTAGGGGTGGGAATGCGCCAGGCTACCCGACAGGGGTCTACGGCTCGGCCTATTAAAGCTCGGCTCGGCTTGGCTCATTTATTAAACAAGCCGGGCTCAAGCTTTTTTGAAAGCCTATTTAGTTAAATAGGCCGGACTTGAGCTTTTTCGTAAGCCTTTCAAGCCCAACAGGCCGGCCTATTTAATTAATTTAATATAAAAATATATATATATATATAATATAAAAATATAATAAATATCTAATACTTATACTTAAATATAGAAAACATCTTAATTAAATGAGAGTGTCTAATATATATAATTTCTAACTAGTAAGCATTAAACAATACAATTCGTGGTTTTTTTACTATTTGATGAAATACAAGTGTTGAAGGATTTTTTTAAAAAAATGCACTAATAGAACTAAAGAGGCCTTTAAAAGGCTTTCAGGCCAGACCTATTTATTAAAAAGGCCAGGCCAAACCTTAAAAAAAAGCCTATAACAGGCAATGGGCCAGACGCGGGCCTAAAAAATATTTAACAGGCCAGACTTTTTTTCGTAAAGTCTACCTAGGCCTAACCCATTCCCACCCCTATCTAAAATCTTTCCATGTTTGATAAAATAAGAAAAACTCGCCCATTATATTTACTTTGCATTTTACTAATTGGTAATATATTATTTTTGTGATTTCCGTATTAAATAAAATATATTGCATGTAACATATATACATGTTGAAAAATATAAAATAAACAAATAAAATTGAAAATAATAATATAATAACATATATATTAATTGCAATCAAAATATAAGGAATGAAACTTTTTTGCCCAAATGACAACCCAATCGCGCATTGTCACGGTCGCAAGCTCATTAATCCTCCATGGCCACGAGAATATTGTGCATTATTATGGTCTAGTAGTAAGGGTGTCCCAGAACAAAGTGGGATAGCTCAAGTGGTTAGAGCACCACTACCTAGGCCTTAGGTCTGGGTTCGAGTCATGGGGAAGGGAAAAAAAGGGATGGAGGTTAGCCTCACATAGTCCCATGTTGTCTGAGTTTGAAACCGAAGTCACATATTTTTATTAAATTCAAGTCTATCGAGGCCCAATTAATTATCTTTAGCGAGGGTTTTTAAACTAGGAGGTTTTTCCCTAGTTATCCCCCTCGGTAAATGAACTTTTTTTTTTATAGTGTTTTCATTAATGAGAAAGTTTTATAATAACTAGTGATACAGAAGAATATTTGAGTTCTTACAAAATAAAGTATAGAACATGAAGTAATGGAGAGTTGTTCTCTAGTGATTTTTTGAACTCTATCAAGAGTGCAGTCTAAGTTGTGCAACCGAGATTGATTGTTACCTTATTCTTATTTTACAGTGTGTATATACAGTATATAATTTGAAAGAAATCTTGCAATTCCTTTTATAGTTGTTTTAAGGTGATCGAGGATTAACTACACAACGCTCTTTTATTCGACTACAATATAGTAGATGCAAAACGAAAGATCTTGAATTACAAATAATTTGGGTCTGTCGGCTACAAAATGGCTGAAGCACAATATTTTTATTTTGGGTACAAGAGTAAAAAGTGACATTAAATTTAATTGAAATATTAAATTAATTTTAACTAAAACGTGTAAGTTAATATAACTAAAAAAATATTAGTTTATATATATAGTATAAAACAATGGTAAGTAAAAATGAAACATGCTAGCTTTAAATTTTAATGGAAATGTGACGATACTTTAACTAAAATGAGATGAGTACAAGCTAAAAGTTTGTACGGAGCAAATGTACAAGCTAAAAATTTGTACTTCCCCATCCCTAATTAATACTCCCTCCTATTCTTTTTATATGTCGTTATGTATTTTTTTTTTTTTGTATTTTAATTGTCGTTCTACCTTTTAATACCAGAGATACCCCTATTTACTCGCATTTTTTTATAAATTTCAGTGTCAAATCAAATTCTTTAATTCTCTCATTCTTCTCTCTCTTTTTAGTTTTTATACCGCAAATTTGTGAGTTTTCTCTAGTATTTTAATTAATAATTATTTTCTCTAATTTATTTTTTTCTCGACTAAATCTATTTTTTGTGTTATGATGACTTTATTTTTTAATTTTAATTTTAAGGTGAGATTTATTTTTATCATGAGGGGTTTGTTAGAGTAAAATAAGGGATTTGTTACAGTAAAATGAGGCTAAAATTAAATCTCACAGCAAAAAAAATTGAGGAAGACGAAGAGTATTTTTTCTCTTTCTCAATTAGATTTGCGTAGTTAAAATTTTGATAATAATCATTTAATAAGGTTAATTTAGGTATAATTTTTTTTATTAAAATTTGTGCAAATGGCTAGAACGACATATAAAAAGAATAGTAGGGAGTAATCCATTTTATCATTTTTTGTGTTTATTACTTTATGATCCACATTTAAAATAGTAAAAAAAATATTTTAAACATCTTAATATTACATTAAATTAGTATCACTTTATTCACACTAAAAATCATCTTTATTATTAATAAAGTTAAAAAAAATTTACTATCCCACTTTTATTTTTTATAATATTAATAAATAATTCATACATGCTTTAAAACTTGTGTCCAAAAAAAATTATGGATTCCAGACTTAAAAATAAAAAATAAAAATCTTTTGACACAAGGCATTCTTGTAGTGAGTATATATAATATATGTGCTCTAGAATAGAATGAAGTGGACGTTTACAATATACAATCTTAAAAATTAAATACCTCTTATACTTAAGCTTAATCTAATCAGAATTGATCCTCTCATAACTTGACAGACAAGTGCTGATCATATATATATTACGATATTTAAAAATAATAAAATGAATATGTGTGGTCACTGGTCAGCCGTTAATCTACGAGTTGATCATGCGGCAGTCATATTCATGTACAGCAGTGACAAATATTTTTTTTTTAATAAAATAATTAATAATTTCTGGTAAAATAATTAATTATGGATACTAAGTGAGTGACGGGGGAGCATGTTCAATTGAAACAATAAATCATTTTTAAAAACACACTTATTGCACCTAAATTTTAGTCATTTTTAAAAATACACACTCATTGTGCCTAAATTTTAGTCATATCTGAAATATATGTTGGTGTTACGTTAAATTTAAATTCATGTTAAATTTAAATTCATGTTTCACGTTCATTCGAAGTTCGGGGCCCAGCTAACATGTATTCAAATTCATGTCCCACGTTCATTCGAAGTTCGGGGCTTGTGCAACATATGGTTTAATTCGATATTCAAGATCCACAAACCATGAGCGCATATGGTTTGATTCAATATTCAAGATCCACAAACCATGAGCTAATAAAGTTGCTCTTTAGCCACTGGAGTATAATTTAATCTATTATGATTACTTTTAATAAGTAATTAGTCTCACAAATTATTCAATGTTTCAATGTGGGACAATCAAACATTCAAATGTAACACCTCTTATTTCATAAAGTGTATGATCACTTCACGTTCTCAACTTCATTAATTAATTTTTCATTCATCGAAATCGAAATACAATTAATTTTGAAATTTTAATTACATTTAATTTTAAGTCATTTAATTTTTTTAAAATTACATTTATAACCCTAAAAATTTTGGTCAAAGACTAGTGACCTACACTTTTTTTTTGAACGTTCAAATAATGTTAAACGAGTATTAAAAATACCCCAAGAACGAAAGTTACAAAATGCTACAAACAAAATTAAAATCAACAAATATACATAATATCGGTTCCCTAATCCAATCGTCAAGGGTCGTCCAAGAGTATAACATCTGGTTACCTTTCAACCATCTGAATACCAACAATTTTATGCCACTTTCATTTAAAATCAATTAATTTATAACCTATTGTAATTGATTAGGGATAAAATGTGCTTTTAGAAGAGATTTTATAGTGTCATTATAGGATTATCGAAAAAAGAAGCTTATCTGCATCGTGAAGCACATATATATGCTTGTCTAACGCACACCAAAAAGTGGTGCACTACACATATTAAACAAACTAAATAATAACCACCTCTTTCTTGTCCTACAAATTAAATTAATAATAATTAAAGTTGTAAAAGACAGTGGCAATTACCTCACACGAGATCTTTTATTTTATATCATGTTCTCGATCATTTAAGGTTTATTTTGAAAATGGACACATGGGACCATAATATTAGAATATATAATAAAATTAAATTGTAGCATGTAAATAGATTATATATATTTACAGTTGCCCCTTATAACATTGTTAATTAGCTAGCCATTTTTCCAGCGAATCCCCAATTTCACTTTAGTGCTTTATTAATATCACTTTTAAACTTGGGTTTACATAATTTAATTTATCGAATGTTATGTAATTTTTCAACATTCTAGTTTAAAATGTAAATAGTTTATCGGTCTTAAATAAAATGTGGTAATGCATTCATATTTAATACGGAGTATGTTGTATGTTTAGTTGTATTTTACGTAATTTTTTATTGGTAAAAATAAGAGACAAAAAAAGAATTATTACACCACAAAAAAAAAGTCATATTATAATTTTATACAACAAAATGGAGTATGCATTGGAGATGGGCGCTTAAAATCAAATCAAACCATTTAATATTCGATTCATATTGATCCGTAAAAGTTCGTTTAACTTCAATTCGACATAAGCATCAAATAAGTTTGAACATACATTTATGGTAAGTACAATTTAAAGCCATGCTCAAGCTCAAATTCGATAAGTAAAGTCTATTTAACTCGATTAATTATCAAACAAGCTTAACATTAATTTCAAAGTTGGATAATATTTAAAACAAACTTGAACTACAAGATGTTCAATCCGGTTCAGCTTATTTACGGCCCCAATTGGGATCAGAGACATATAGAAGAGGACCCGAATAATAATCATAAGTAGCGAGCTAGGATTAAATTTTTAAAAACAATGGTCCACTTAACATTGATCGATCAATCGATCCTAAAAAAACCTTTGTTTGATCGAGATGAGATGTTAGAGAAGCATATATAGTGATCATGAATCCAAGATATCTTTGGAGAATCAAATTAAGAAAAAACCTCACCAATTAACACAAGAAAACAATAATCCTAATTAACAAATCTTAATTTTACAAAAGACCAATTAAAGAAATCAAGTGGTGCATGCATGCAATGAAATAATCAAACTAGCTAGATCATGACCAATCAAGGCTTGTTGATAACTCCGGGGGGATTGCTATGTCCCATACCAGGGCTATTTCCAGGAGTGGTGGGCCTATAAGCATCCTCCATCTTCATATACCGACGGTTGAACCGAATTGCTGGAGGGTTCGACTTGATTAAAGCTCGTACTGGGTTCTGCTCAATTAAAGCTCGTCGATTGGCAAACACAAGGCCAAAATTGTTGTGTAAAAGCAAAAGAACCATACAAAGACCAATTACAACATAATTGTTGCTATATGACTTCATAAGATCAAAATTGAAAATTTGGGGTTTCTAATTTGTTGGTTTTGAAATTGATGAATTATATGATGATGTGAGATAGTGGTATTTAAGAGGGATGATGAAGGTCCCATTGAAGGACATGTTGGTTATAAACAAGATTAATTAGCTAGGTTAGTGAAGATTGTTATATGCACATGGTAGTGCCATTTTTGGAAAAATTAATGTAATTACACAAGTGAACATGCGAATATTTCTAAACATGGTAAGGATAACATTTTCTTGAAATTTATTTAAAATGGGGCCTCCCACGACCACTGGTTAATCTTGACGAGCCCTTAATAATATTATTAAATATTTTCAGGTTAATTGCTTTAATTTGGTGAGAACATTATGATTAGACACCACGAGTTATTATAAAGAAAAATCTACTTTATCATTAGTTTTAATTTTGTTGTACAATTCTGCCTGGTTGTTTGGAGAGGACAGAATTAATTCTCAATAGAATTAATCATGGAAATTAAAGAACTTAACAAAATGCTTCTTCCACTAAGCAGTTTTCTATGTCATCTTAATTAGTTACTGCTGTTTCCTATATATTAAGTTCTACGCAGTGACGGACCCAAACATTTTAGATTGGGAGGCCCGATTTACATTACTGTGTTAAAAATTTTAACTTGCAACTCCGTGGAGATATTAGTTACTAGTATTAGATAAATGTTTTGAGTGATTTAGTGAAGTGTAAAATATAATTTAATGATGTGTAGAGAAAAATGTGGATAAAAAATGAGTATTAATTTTGAAAATAAAATAATATAGTGATAGGGTATTAATTTTGTGAATTATTTCCGTATTATAAGAGTGTGCAAGTAATTTTGAAATATCTCAATAAAAAAAATACATAAATAATCACGAAAAAAAAAAAAATATATATATATAAAAAGTGGAGAGCCCATTGTCCCAGCTGAACCTTTAGTAGGTCTGTCACTGGTTCTACCATTAACTTTAATAGTGATTCCATAAAATAAAAATATATATATATATATACTCTCTCCGTCCGTCTATAAGTTTCACGTTACTTTTTGGCACAAAGATTAAAAAAAGTGATTAAACAATAGATATAGTACAAGTGGTGTGATTGAGAGAGGAGAGAGATAGTGAGAAAAAGTAAGATAGAAAGTGAAGTGTAAGAAAAAGTACTTACCAAAAAAGGTATGGAAAGCTTATAGACGGACAGACAAAAATAGTAAAATAGGAAACTTATAAGCGGACGGAGGGAGTATATCTTATTTAAAAGTTTTAAGTTGAAGAGTGGTGTGAAATTAATTTATGTATAGTAATTCACTAATACTTTTCTTAGTCGGGGCTAAATTCTCGACTCTAACTTGCGGGAAGATGACTTATCGAGTGAACAATTTAATACTCTCCCGTCTTTCGTTAAGTTGCTCATTTTGTCATTTTGAGCGATCATATTTAAGTTTTATTTCAATTTTTGTCAACACCTTATCTCTTTACATTTTATTTTTCTCTATCTTTTTCATTTCATTAATCTATCTCTACAAACAGTAAATAAAAACCGGCGCTATGAATGAAGGGTAAGTTTGTAGAATTAATCCATTTGTATACTATTTATATACATGCGTGCATTATAATATGTAGAATTAATCCCATAAGGCCATTATAATTTATATTCAATGGAGAGAAAGAGAGACAAGGGCTCGTGGAAAGGCCATCATATTCCTTACTTTTAGTTTTAAGCACTAACCAAAACTTTTAAAATTAAGGTTTGAAACCTATGCCTAGTCGATCGTACAAAGATTCTGTAAATTAACAAAACACTTCAACCTCTTTTTAATTGCCCATAGGACCCCAATTCCATATAATTAAACAACTTGCATAAAATGAAGAAATTGATTCTCATTACTTATTCAACGACCGAATTTCTCCGCCAATCTCTCAAATTTATAATTTCGTTATACATTCATTTCATTTTCAAATTCAATAAGTTAATACTCTATTATTTAATACTCTCTAAAATAATATTTTTGATCAGTCTCAATTCGAAGATAGAGTGCTAAATTAATAATTTGCTAAAATGATAAGATATATAATACATTTTTTTACAATTTCTATAGACCTCACGTAAAATATAAATTACTAATTCCTTGTATATTAGACATATTACATCAATGTCATTTATGAAAGTTTTTTGAAAAAATGACTCAATTGTTTTTATTTTTTTTGTTGAAATCAATTTCATTTTAAATCTCGTCTCTAATATTTTTTTTCTTATCATTATAAGAACGATTGATGTTTTTTGATAACTGAACAAAAAATTATTCAATGTGATTGACGCTTCATTTAATATACGTACATGCATTATACAATAATTAAATAGAAGAAGTTTGAAAAGTGTTTGTAAATTGAGTATTTCATCATAAATTAATAATACATTAATTAACAATTTAACATATACATTAATAATTAATAATTAATTAACATATACATTAATAATTAATTAATACTCTCTTTTAATTAATTAATTTATGGAGTTTATACTGTATAAAAATACGATGATCATGAACAGAAACCCCACTAGCTCGATTGCCAAGTTTTAGTATCTTGTTGATCAAATATCTAAAACTTTTATCTCCTTGATCACTTTTACATATATGTATTTATATAATTCTAATTGCTAGCTAGTGAGTGCCCCTCCTAGTAACATTTAATTAATTTTGAATGACTCATCCTTCCTCCATTTTTTATTTTATACGAATTTAAAATTAATATAATATAAAATTATTTCTTAAAAATTAAAGTATAACGTATAAAATATTTTACTACACTTAATTTAATTAAATAGATGTCTTCCAAATGAAACAGATCTGAAAAAAAAAAAACTTATGATTTATTTTTTTAAATCAGGGTTTCCAGAATTGACCATATCGATTATGCCTCTATACACCAGTTACACAGTTGCAATTTTAATTCATTTCAATGTGTTTGAAAATAATATTTTCAACTTATCATTGAAGGAGTGATATTTACAATATATATAGAAGACACATATTCTAGAGTCTTCTTCCTAACTATAGATGTAACAAACATGTAACTACTTCATCTTCTAGAGTATTCTTATTTACATGTGTGTGTTTACAAGAATGAAGCATGTGCATGGGAGCATGCATGTTGTGCATGCTTGCACGAGGGTATTGTTATGCATGCTTGTACGGTGGTATTTTATTTACTCCAACATGCCCCGGAAGAAACCAAGCCACTTGTAGCTAAGCAAGATTGAACCAGGTGCTTAAGTGATTAAAGCGAGTCAGAGCGAGGGGCTTAGTTAGAAGATCAGCAGGCTGATGCTGATCTTCTGAAGAGATGAACCTTACGTCCAGCATGCCTGATTGAACCTTCTCCCGAAGAAAGTGGACATCGACCTCAATATGTTTAGTGCGTGAATGAAAGGCCGGGCTGAAAGCTAGAGTAATAGCACCTTGATTATCACACCAAAGAAGACCTGGAGTAGTGATCGGGATGTGGAGCTCTTTGCATAAACTGGATATCCACATGATTTCAGTTGTTGCAAGAGCTAGTGCCCTGTACTCAGCCTTTGTGCTGCTTCGTGCCACCACCTGTTGTTTCCTAGAACTCCATGAGAGTAAGTTCTGATCCAAGGTAATGCAAAAACCTGATGTGCTGCGTCTGTCATCTACACTTGAAGCATAGTCGGCATCAACAAACCCTTGTAACCTGAAATAAAAAATTGGAGAAAACAAGATACCATGAGATAGTGACCCTTTAAGATATCTAAGGACACGTTTGCAAGCTTTCCAATGATTTTGTGTTGGTCTTTTGCAAAAACTGAGAAAGCTTGTTTACACTGAAGGAAATGTCAGGTCTGGTGAGAGTAAGATATTGGAGAGCTCCAACAATGCTACGATAGAGTGTAGGATTGTCAAAGACAGGACTATCAGAGATGGAAAGTTTGGAAGAAGGACAAAGAGGTGTAGAACAAGGTTTTGAGTTCTCAAGATGAGCTTTGAGAATAATGTCATTGGCATACTTTGATTGGGTAAGTTTGATGGAATGAGAAGTGGAATGAGCTTCAATACCAAGAAAGTAATTGATTTCTCCTAGATGCTTAAGAGAAAATTTAGAGTGAAGAGCATCAATGAGGGATTGAACAATGATAGAATCATCTCCAGTGATTAGAATGTCATCTACATAGACCAAGAGAAGTGTAGTTTTGCCATGTATAAAACGATGGAAGAGGCAGTGATCTGAATTGGAGTGAGTAAAGCCTTGTTGAACCAGAAAAGCCTTCAATGTGTCATACCAAGCCTTGGGGGCCTGTTTCAAGCCATACAGAGCTTTGTGCAGCTTGCACACATGAGAAGGGTGTTGAGGATCTACAAAACCCTCAGGTTGAGCAACATAAACTGTTTCATGCAACAAGCCCTTTAGAAAGGCATTGTTTATATCCACTTGCTGAATTGGCCATCCATGAGATATAACAAGAGTGAACACTATTCTGAGAGTTACAGGCTTAATGACAGGACTAAAGGTGTTGAAATAGTCCACTCTAGCCTGTTGTTGAAAACCTCGAGCTACCAATCGAGCCTTATACCTTTCAACAGATCCATCTTTCTTATATTTGACCCTGAAAATCCATTTAGTTGTGATTGGCTGAATATCAGATGAAGGGGGAACCAAAGACCAAGTTTCATTCTGTAGCAAGGCATCATATTCCTGCTGCATGACTTGCTTCCAATCTGAGCTTAATAGAGCTTCTGAAACTGAGGTAGGTTCAGGAATGAGAACAGTGGAGAGAAGAGCCTTTAGTTTATAGATGCCAGATTTGGATCTTGTCTACATTGGATGAGATTGGATGGGAAGAGGTATGACAGAAGTTTGCGAGCTTATGGAATTCTGAGAGTTGATGGAATTTTGTGAGCTAATGGAAGGGAAGGGTGAATTTTCAGGTGGAGGTAGCATGTATCTTGTAGAACTTGAAGAGGAAGAGATGAGAGTATGATGTGATGTGGGAGGAGAGGACATTGGTGAGGGAGAGAGTTTGGGGGGTAATGTAACAACAGGTTGAGGAATTTGAGCTGAGAAGTGTGGAGGTGGAGAGGCATGAGATGATGTAGAGGAGCAAGATGAGAGTGATTTGAAGGAGTTAAACTCATCTTCATTGAACTGTACTGAGGCAGAAATGTATATTCTACCAGATTCATGCAAGCAAATGTACCCTTTGTGACTAGAACTATACCCCAGAAAAATGCATTTAGAGCTTCTGAACTGAAGTTTTGAGGAATTATAAGGTCTGAGAAAGGGAAAACAAGCACGACCAAAGATTCTGAGGGACATGTAATCAGGTTCTTTGTGATGAAGAGCTTCAAAGGGAGATATATGTTGTAATATGGGTGTGGGGAGTAGATTAATAACATGAGCTGCAGTAGAAAAGGCATGCCACCAAAATGCCATGGACAAATTAGATTTAGCAAGCATAGCAAGACCAAGTTCTGTGATGTGTTGATGTTTTCTCTCAACTAAACCATTCTGAGGGTGAGTGTATGCACAAGACAACCTTACTTGTACTCCAAGAGTTCTTACTATTTTATCTACATGAAGGAATTCAGAGCCAATATCATGCTGTAATGCTTTAATTGACACACCAAATGCTCTTTCAACAGTTTTCATGAACTGAGTAAACACAGCAGCTACTTCAGATTTGGCCATAAGAGGGAACACCCATACAAACCGAGTAAAATCATCAACAATGGACAAGTAGTATTTGTATCCTTCCAAAGAAACCACCAGAGGCAGGTCCCTATACATCCATATGTAAGAGTTCAAAAGGTGAAGAAGTATGATGCACTACAGAGGAAAAATGTTTAAGATGCATCTTGCCTAGCTTACATTCATCACAGAACACAACATCAGACTTCATACAAGAGATATTCAACTTATTTAAAACAAAAGACAAAGTAGCATCTCCAGCATGTCCAAGTCTACAATGCCACAACCTCCATGTAGGCATATCCTTATTCAAATGAGCAACAGAAACACTTGAATCAAAAGCATTATTGAGGTCTCTTAAAGCTTTAAGAGACTTCAAGCATCCAAAATCCAAGACATATAGACCATCTTCAAGCACCCCTCTCAACAGTGTCTTTCGAGTTGTCAGATCCTTGACAAAACAACAATCAACATAGAACTCAATAACAACATTATTATCTTTGAGAAACCGAGAGATACTCATAAGGTTTTTGGTGATTGCAGGCACATGTAGAATATTATCCATAACAATAGGTTTTGTAGCATCAAATGAAGGAAAAGAGAATGATCCAGTATGTGAAATAGGAATGGACTCACCATTGCCAACAACCAAAGAATCCATACCTGGGCAAGGATTATAGATTTGAAGATTGGCCAGTTGAGAGGTTACATGATGTGTAGCTCCACTGTCAACATACCACAAGGGAGTAGGAGTAGTGGATGAAGATCCAGAAGAGGAGGCACCAGAATCCATGTAACCAGTGAAGGCTTGAGCAGGATATGAGTGAGATGGAAGAGCAGGAGCATAAGCAGGCTGTTGTTGAGCAAAGTGAGCTTGATAGGAAGGTATAGGAGGACGAGGGAAAGCATGTGCAGGTGCACGAGACTGAGAACTTCAAGGCCATGAAATGAGTGATCAAATCTCTTATAACACTTGGCTGCAACATGATAAGTACGACCACATAACTGACAAACAATTTTAGGTTTAGTAAAAACCCTGCCCTTGCCAGTAGGTTTTCCAGATCCAGCTGCATTTCTGGAAACAACATGAACTGATGGAGGAGATGGAGAGGTGATGGATCTACCAGCAAGATGAATAGATTGAGTGTTATGACCAAGTGTACGAATCTCATAAGCTTGAAGAATGGACTGAACCTCTGGCAATGATGGAATGGCACCCCTGGTTGTTAAAGAGACTACAACAGCATCAAATTTAGCTCCTAAACCACCAAGTACAGTAAAACCTCTAAAAAAGAATACTCTATTAAGGAATAAACTCTCTTTAGAAATAAAAATTCATGGTCCCAACTTGGGACCAGTTATAATTTGGAATAAACTCCATATTGTCATAATTCATATTTTTTTCAAGTCCCAACATAAAGAAATACACCTCCATTTAGGAATAAATCATAATAATATATATAATTTTACAATAGATTTAAGTTGATTTAAAATACTTGTTCAAAGTTGATTGTGACAATGATTTAATCTTTTGTGTTGTAACCTTATCCTTCAACTTACGTGTGCGCATTAGCTCGTCCACATGACCACCTTCTTGTTGAACCCAAAACATTTCCAACTTGTCGAGTAAGCTTAAAGCTTCTTCACATGAAACTTTTTGTACTCCTATGCTATCATCCTCTGGATTATCATGTACATGTATCTACTAATTATACCATTATATAATATACATGCATTAAAAAAAAAAAAAAAACCTTATAACTCTATTTAGGAATAACCCCCATTTAGGAATATTTTTTTGTGGTCCCAAGGATATGACTTTTTTTTTTTTTTTTGATGGAAAGTTAAATACCCATCCCTTTTTTTTCCCCTCCCCATGACTCGAACCCAGGACCTAAGGCCTAGGTAGTTATGCTCTAACCACTTGAGCTATCCCACTTTGTCCCCAAGGATATGACTATAGAGAGATTTTATTGTATATACAACACCAATTCACTATCAGTGATTGGTTGGCCAGCATGATGGAGGCCATCAGCAACAGAACGCATCTTAAGAATATAAGCACCAATGCTTAAATCTCCTTTCCTCGGAGTTTGCAATTGTAATCGAAGAATCATCGCCTTTGCACTGGATTGCGATTGAAAGAGTGATTCAAAAACTGACCAAAGTTGAAATGAATGGTCGCATCGACTCACATGACCAAGCATAGAATCTGAAACTGAGCTTAGTAGCCAGCTCAAAAGAAACTGATCCTTCCTCTGCCAAGAGATAGAATCTGAAGTCGAGGCAGTTGGATCAGCAGGTACAGCTGTGCATAAGAGCACATCCTCAAAGCAATGAGCACGAACTGAGGCTAAGACTTGATTTCGCCAAAACGGATAATTGTCATTATCCAATCGAATGGAAAGAGTTATGAATCTAGGAAGGGAAGTAGAAGTAACAGATTGAGAATCCATGAATAGAGGTAACAGAGTGTAGCGGAAGAGATTGAAAAAAAAAGGATCAAGAAGCTGGAAATTGGAAGAAGAAAAGTAGTTACAAGAAGAACATGACGGTTTCTGAAATGAAATGAAATGAAAATGAAATGGATGAAGATACACAGAAAAGATGAAGAACAGATGAAGATACACACACATAAACGAGAAGAGAAACGTGATTGCAAAGATCAAACACTAGTCATGAGAAAACCCTGATTTCATGATACCATGTTTGAAAATAATATTTTCAGCTTATCATTGAATGAATGATATTTACAATATATATAGAAGACACGTATTCTAGAGTTTTCTTCCTAACTATAGTTTGTTAGATGTAACAAACATGTAACTACTTCATCTTCTAGAGTATTCTTATTTACATGTGTGTGTTTACAAGAATGAAGCATGTGCATAGGAGCATGCATGCTGTGCATGCTTGCACGAGGGTATTGCTATGCATGCTTGTACGATGGTATTTTATTTACTCCAACACAATGGATCATAAAATCAACAAAATAAACACAAATTGAAGGGTATTAGTTCTTATATGAAAATATTAATCCACATAAAATAAAAAAACATGGATATATATATAAAAAAGAAATTAGTTTGCATGGTAGATAGCATTGATTCTTTTCAATTACGACATTATCAAACTTGAAGCCTTCAGATGGCTCAAGGCTAGGAATATGATTTATGCTCGGATTTCGTTTTACAAGTGAAGGAGGGAACCGATGCATTGTATTAGCTAGTTTTCCATTTAGTCTTTTGTATATAATCTCCCTTATACTCGATATTTTTTGGTATTAATTCCTAATACCCCGCAATATTAGTTTTACCGTTTCCAAAAAAATTCGGACCAAAAATAAAAACTAATACTCTAGGTTGAAAATATATGGATCAAAATTGTATATTTATCGGACCGTTCAATTTGTACAGAAATATTATTCTTCGAATTAAGCTCAACGTCGTCTTTTTTTTTTTTTAAGATAGTTAGTATTATGAATTAATATATAAGAATTAATTTTCAACCTCTTTATAAGTTCGAACTTTTAGATGAGACGGAATTCCTTCAGTTAGTAATATTATACTATACAACTGTACATAGTGACTTTTATACCTTTAGTTGAATTTTCAAAAAAAAAAAAAAAAAAACCATTTTATAAATTTGATTTACAATATTTACAATTTTACTCAAAATATTGGAGTATTAATTTTAAACTTTTACAAATTCAATTTTTTTAATATACGTATACATGTACCTACATATAAAAATAGTACGAAATAGAAAATAGTACGAAATAGGGGAGGTGTATGTATATATATAAAATGATGAACAGAAAGCACACTCGTATATGTAATGTAAGGCTGTCCATGGCTTAGTATCTTTGCCAAATATCTAAAACTCGATCATGTCTCCTTCACTTTCGCTTTACAACAAGCCATATGATTCATATATATTGCGACCAGTAACTAATATTTTATTTCATTTACAATTCTAAATTTTATTTTGCTAAATTGCTTTTACTATAATAATATATTGAAATTATAACAGTTGATTTTTTTTTTTTAAAAGAAGGCGTGTGTACGTATTTAATACAAGAAATTGCAGAATGATTTTTACATAAAAATATAGATATTCTCTTGTGTAATTGAGCGTATATATACACTTAAATTTTAATTTTTTCAATTTTTTTTATTTTTTTTATATCAACTCAATTTAATCTTTGATTCGACATTTGACTCAATTTATTAAAGCTCAATTTTAATTATATAGGTGAAACCAATTGCATCCAAGTATATTTTTTTTATTATGAGAACAAAGTAAGATAAAATTTGGTATACAATTAAATACATACGTACAATTGAATTTTAAGTGATTTAAATATTTTATTAATTGTATAATTAAAATTTTGTGTCATCAAATTAGAAATGGTAAAGTCTAGTATGCACTCGAGTGCATGTTGTGCACCCTAATCCATGTTGCACTTTTCAGTTTACTCACTTACACTTTTTTATAAATGATGTTCCATTTTTCAATTATTACTAAAAATATTATTATAAAGTTTAATAATTGAAAAGTGCAACACCATTTACCAAAAAATATAAGTCAATAAACTGCAAAGTGAAACATAGACTAGGGTTCACAACATGCACTCGAGTCCATAGCAGACCAACCCATTAGAAATAAGTCGAAATTGTTGCTCAAAGAGCTAGTTTAAAATTTTAAACAAAACATGGGATGCGATTGTAAAGTCTTTGGCGAATCTGAAAAGTGAAAATGTTTTTTTTTTTAAAACTTTTGTCTTGTATTTCTCTTTTACTTTTTCAATATTCTAAAAAAAATAAAAAATTATATTTCTCTACCTACTTAGTACTCCCTCTGTTCCTCTCACTTTTCTTTTAGAAATGTCTCCTCGAATAAGTTTTTCATTCTAATTTTTTTTTTCATATTATTTTCTTCTATCTCTCCCAATCATATCAATTATCATATTTCATCTCATACTCATTTATTATTTTTTTTCTCATCATCATATTATTTAAGTATATTGTACTTCCTCCGTCCAATTTTATTATGCCCACTTCTTTCAAACACGAGTTTTAATGAATATTGATTAGTTTATTAATAAAGTAGATAAGTTGAGGATATGGTAGTGTGTAGTGGGGTCAATTTGTAAATAAAGTGAATGACAAAGTGGATAAATAAGTGATGATAGAAGGATGAAAATAAAGTAGTATGAATAGTATTGTTTTCAAAAAAAGAAATGAACATAATAAAATTGGACAACCAAAAAAAAGAAGGTGGTAATAATAAAATTGGACGGAGGGAGTATTTATTATTTTATCACATTTCATAATTAAAACTAGGAGGGGGTAAATATACCGAAATTTCGGTATATCGAGCTTTTCATAACGAAAAATATCCAAATTATCGAAACATTCGGTATACCGAAATTTTCGGTACGGTATGATATCGTACCGAAATTTTCGGTACGGTAACGGTATGAAAAATGATCATACCGCGGTATTTCGGTATACCGAAAAAATTTCAGTATTAGGTATGAAACGGTATATCAATATACCGAAATATCGAAACCTTAATAAAATAAACCTTAAATATTTTATTTCGTTATAAAACAATGCTTCAATATTTTCGGTATGAATTGATATGTATTATGATATGAAATGATGGTTCAATATTTTCGATATGAATCAGTATAACGATATGGTACGGTATATCGATATACCGTACCGAAAATTCGGTATACCGAAATTACGGTACGGTATCGGTATGAATTTTTACATACCGAAAATTTTGGTATACTGAGATTACGGTATACCGAATTTTCGGTATGATAACGGTATGAATTTTTTCAATATCGAAATTTTCGGTATGGTTCAATATTTTCGGTATACCATACCGAACCACCCCTAATTAAAACAACTAAAAGAAATTGAAAACGGGACGGGGTATATTCCCTAAAAAGAAAAGGATCATTTCTAGTGTAATTTCAATCATGTCCTGATACTTAGATCCACGTGTCATCACTGAGTGAGTCTCCTCCATTTCAACCTTCAAACTTCAACTTCAACCCCACACACCTGCTCTTTCTCCATTGCTTTTCCACTTCTCTCTCTCTATTATAAACTAATATACAAAAATTAATTTCCATCCTTTCTACAAGTTCGGACTTTTAGATGAGACGAAATTCTTTTATGGTATCAGAGCAAATCGGGCAAAACGACCGGGCCTCCTCCCCAAAAAGGTAAGAGGTGTTAATCCGGCCCACGAGTGAGGGGGAGTGTTAGAAATTAAATATACAAGAATTAATTCTCCACCTCTCTACAAGTTCGAACTTTTAGATGAGACGGAATTCTTTCACTCTCTTAATTTTTGTACAAACAAGTATCCTAATGCTGATTTGGTAGGGATAATATATATATATATATATATATATATTAAATATATTCTTTTTCTGTTTTTTATTTTAAAGTTGAGAGATTTTTCTTGTTCCATCTGTTCTGTTCTAGGAAATAAAGGGCTAAAATTACAAGATATGATCTTAATTGGCATTTTTTGTTTATAATTTAACATTCCCTGGCCTAAATACACTTAAATTTAAGGGTCGGGTCGTATCAAATATAACTAGCCAATTTCCTATACACAGTAACATTCTAATATCCTCTCATGTATTTAGTGCTATTTCAAGCAAAAGTATCAGATCACATTCCACTCAATCTCCAAAACAATAAACCACAAAAAAATAACACTAATTACTTTATACTTTATATCTCATGCATTAATTAATAAGCATCTACACAAGACACATACGAATACACCCAGTTTCATTGATTCTACACAAACAAAACTACATTTATTCATTGATTCTACACAAACAAAACTACATTTATTCATAAAAAATAATGTTAAAGAGATAGGGTGGGGCTATTAACATCCCATAAAAATCTCAAATCTGCTATCAGTGGTTGCAAAAACACATCAAGTTTGTCCTTCGGACTTTTAGGTCCGGGTACGAGAATCGAAAGAAACATGAATTGATCCTTCATGCATAACCACGGGGGTAGATTGTACGGAGTAAGTATAACTGGCCATGACGAATATTGTTTTCCCGTCATTCCAAACGGTGCAAAACCGTCTGTGGTCAAGCCCAACCTCACATTCCTAATTTCAGATGCAAAATTAGGATACGAACGGTCCAAATGCTTCCAAGCCAGCGAGTCTGCCGGGTGACGCATAACACCAGAATCATCAGAAGCGCACGAGGCATGCCATGTCATATCCTTCGCAGTGGCCTTGGACATGTACAATCTTTGCAAACGAGGAATTATCGGAAAGTAGAACATCTCCTTAACCGGGCGTTTCTTTTTCAACCGACCATCTACATCAACCCTACTCGGCTTATACCGTGATCGACCACAAATCTTACAAAAATCTAGTTCGCTGTCTGCACCCCAAAATAACATGCAATTCTGTGCACAACAATCAATCCTTTCTACCGGAAGACCCATCCCACTCATCAAATGTTTGGTGTCGTTAAATTTCTTGGGAACCTTATTTTCGGGAGGACAAATCTCACGAATCAACTCAACAACCTGATTGTATCCCCTTTCAGACAATCTGTTTTCCGTTTTAATGTTCAACAATCTGGAATTGAATGACAACTGCGAATGAGATTCACAACCAGGATACAAGTCTTGGTCCGCTGCACGAAGCATGTCGTAAAACTGTGCCGCATTCTCGTTAGGGGGTTCTTCATTAAGTGCCTCCTCTTCCACGTCGATTCCAAAATCAATGTTTGGGCCACCCATTAACTCTTCTACCATAGTGTGGTACGAACTAGGTCCAGCTGGGTCAACGTCGTTTGAAGTTGACGCATATTCATTAGTGTTTTGATACGGACGTGGACCCCAAATCTCTTCCCCGTGATAAATCCAATTATAATAATTCAGTGTAAAACTATTTCGATATAAATGAGATTTCACTTCATTAGGATCTCTAGAAGTTTGATTTCGACATCTAGCTTTCGAACAAGGACACCTAATTTTTCCTTCCCACATCGAATTCGGATTACTAGTAGCAAATTCAATAAATCCATTTATTCCACTAACAAATCCAGGGTTCATAATCCCATTCACTAATCTTGGACTATACATCCAACTACGAATTGAATAATCCATGTCAATCGACGTCTACAAACACACAAACAACCAACGTCTCATTTCCAACTCTATTAAAATCAATTAATATAATTCTAATTATATTCTAATAATTATTCTAACACCCTAATTAACAAATAAATTCATATAGACATATAACACAAATATAATTCTAACACTCTAATTAACAAATAAATTCATATAACTTAATTATTAAAACATACGTACATATAAATACATGCTTATAAACACAACATAATTAATTAACAATTTATAAATTCTTACAATTAACACATGCATGCATAAAAATTAACAATTCTAACAATTTTATATATACATACAACATATATGCATATATATACATATATATACTAAAACTATATATACACATATAACTTCAAATTTAACCAATGAAAACGAAAAAAATTACCGTAGAAATGCTCCCGTCGAAATGTAGAACCCAAATGGCCAAAAACCGAGTTCAATCCGCAAACGAAGGTGATTTTTGAGTGGGGATGGCCAAAAACTCGAAGCTTCAATTTGGGGGAGGAGGGCAGCGGCTGTAACGTTCTGGAAGAGGGGGGTTTTATATTTAATTAGGGCATCGGGGAAGGCATCGGGCCCACTGCCGATGCCATTTTGCATCGGGGGGCCGTTACCAAATGGCATCGGGGCCCACTGCCGATGCCATTTTGCATCGGGCATTAAATGCCGATGCCATTTCGCATCGGGGCCCACTGCCGATGCCATTTTGCATCGGGCATTAAATGCCGTCCCCTTTTCGCATCGGCCGGCCTGCCGATGCCATTTGCCGATGCCTTTTGGGCAATATTTTGTAGTGTTTACACACTCCATTAAAAAATATTACTAAACACAACCTAATTCTTTCATATTTACCATTTATCATTCAAAATAAATACAAATTGAATAAAAATTAAAAAAAATATTATCAAAAATTAACTTTTTTTTTCAATAATACGAAAAAACTAAATAAAATTTGAATATATTTTAAAAAATCAACTAAATATTAAAAAATATTTGAATGGAAAAATCATTTAAATCTAACTAAAATCTGAAAGATATTAAATAAAATTTATAAAATAAATAAATAATATCAATTAATGATTCAATATTTTTTAAACTAAACTAAATAAAATAAAAATAAACTCGATTATAAATAAATATTTAATTAAAAAATAAAATCGTATTTTATTGATTTTTTTAATTTTATTTTTTTAATTGATTTTTTTAATTTAATTATTTTTTGATGATTTTTTTTTTATTTTTTTAATTATCATATTCTATTTAATTTTCTCAGATTTTTTTTTTAAATAATTATTTTTAAAGATTTAGTTAATTTTTTAAAATACTTTTAAAGTTTAATTACATTTTTTTTTCAGATTTTTTTTAAATTAATTTTTTTAATTACTTTACACATGTAAAAGTTATTTAGTCATTTTATACTCGAGTGTGTATAGAGTGATTTGGGATGTTATTAGCCCCAACCAATGAGATATTTAACAGAAAACCTTCATTTTTTCAATAATAAAAAAACCTACCATTTAAAACAAAAACAAGAACACATATTTAAAATACTGAAACAAATGTAGAATCTTAAATACATTGATCCAGACATCAGTAAGCTTTCACTTTTCCAAAATAGTGAACTTACTGACTCTAACTCTGATCAAATTATGGATTAAGGATATACCAACAGGAGAGGGACCAACCTCATGCAGAGCTAAAATAACAAGCACTACATCGGAATGCATCCTTCGATGTTGAGAGCCCGAAGCGGGTGAGATTGATAAAAAAAATTACATCAACTCTAACAATTCTCTTATCAAAATAGAAATTATGTGACTTGATTGCACTAATTGCATCATATAATAAGATACACAAGGTTGCTCGAAAAATAAATTTTAATATGTAATTGAGTATATAATATACCATTGAATTTTATGTGAAATTGATATATCTCCACCATAGAAGCGTGACTCTTGTGTTGTTGTGGTTATTATTATTTTTTTATTTTTTATTATTATTATAATAGAAACTCAATTTAAGTCGAGTGATCTTCTGGTTTTCTACTTCAAAAGAATTTCCATTTCTGAAGATGATTCCAACCAAAGTGAAACCAGATGAAGTTTTAAACACACGAGACACAGAATTTCAATTGGCTCTGCGATTCCTCTTATTCTAGCCTTCTCGCTGATAATTTTGGGCAAAAATTTCTACAACTTACTGTTATTCTTGGCGAACTATCTGTCTTTAAATTCCTGTAACACATTAAAGGTGAGCTTGACAAAATCTTGGAAATCAATTATAAGAGAATAGATTCGATCTTCACTCGCACTAGGAAGAAGTGGTTTTGGATCGTTTTCTCTGGTTGCATGTTAACTGTTCGATGAAATGACTCTTATATAACTAGTGTTGCTCTTAGATTCCCATTTGTCTAATAATGAAAATATGTCGATTTCTTGTGGTTTTAGTCAGTGAAGGAAGTAGAATGGATTGGAGTGTTGTGCGAAGAATTTGGGAGAAGTGGGCATCTAACAATGTGGCCTCTTCAGGTGATCTTTGCAGTTAGTTCTCTTGTTCGAAAATATACAACTTTTTTCTTCATTTACTGTTGATAATAGACTGATGATATACAAATTTGTAGGCCAACCTTTGAAAGCAGCTTTATTAATTAACTACGATCCGACAGGACCTTCTCGTCTAGTATCCACCATGTAAGCTATTATGCATTTCTGTTTCTTTTTCTTAGATTTTGGGTGTTTTTCTTGGCTTGCTTGGGTGTGTCCAAATGCACAACTTAATGAGAAACTCTCTTAGTTTCCATTACCCGTAGTTGTTTTCATAATAAGATTGGGCATGGCTATTAACGCCCAACCTTCTGCTCAATACACTCACTTGATACTTTATAGTAGTATGTTATTGTACATGATGCAACAAAATGTTGTACATACGGGTGTATTGAACAAAAATATGGGTGTGAATAGCCGCACCCTCTAAGATTATCTGTTCTGTGCTTAGCTTCTTTTTAAGCTCTGGCGATAGGGGCAATCCACGGTTTTATTTGCTAGTTACTCTGTTTCTTTACTCTCTTCACTCTGACAGTCTTCCTTGGTTTCTATGCGTTCGTTTTTTGGGATAAATGTAACTTGCTTCCTGAATTAGGTTGCTTAGCAGAGGTGGCTGTGTTGATGAATTGTGGACTATTAAGAAAAGATAATAAGGGTGTGTTTGCAAACTCTATTAGAATCACTTTTTTACAAAAGCTGTGAGGAGTAGCTTTTTGAAAAAAAGTGATTCTACTCTGATTTTTAGAGTTTGCAAACACAACCTTTGAATTTTATTTAGCGAGTCAGGGTGATGCTTTTTTACTCCCTGTGTAGTTGTGGTGAAATTACACCAAGACTCGCAGTTTCTAGCTGTTGAGGGTCAAACAGTGATGAGGAGAGGTTGTACATGGCTTGAACATAATGCCATCAACCTCATTTCTATGCAAATACTCACTGTCCTTTTTATGTTTGATTTATTTCTTTTATTAATCTTGGATGTTGATTAATTTAAATGGTGATGTTGATAGCCTACCACACATATCATTGCTTCTTTACAAGAGCATTAGTTCTTAGGCCTGATTTCGTTACATGCAGTGCCGAGCAAGAGGGTATAAAAGCTGATCCGATTGAAATGAGTCAATTTGTCAGTCTTGTTAAGAGAAACAAACTCCAAACGGAGTACTTCTTTATCGGGCCAAACCAATGTAAGACGTTATTTCTTGATAATAATGTTGTTGAATAATGTACAAGTGATGTATCTTTATATGAAGAACTCATGGGAGCATTCAGTTTTAATAGGGTGTGTCCAATTACAGCAACTCTAATGGCGTTTTACAGATCTAGTCACCTCGATTCATGAGAGTTGGTTTTGCGCGAGGTGTACCAACAGTTCAAAGCATGGTGGTGAAGGTGCTATTGTGATGCAGACATCGGCCTTCCTCGTGGTTGGACTGTAAGTCGGAAAATTAAATGACAGTCCTTTTTATTAGTTAATTAGTGTTTGATTCTGGAAATAAAACATTTATATGTGATATTGCAGATATGAGGGGTCAATTGGATCAGCATCTTGTGCTATGCTGGCTATCGATCAACTTGCAGGGCAGCTAGGTCGAAGAAACTACTGATTTTGTTCAAACATCCATATTCCCTTCTTTTTTTCTTTCAACTCTTGAATTCTTGGTTCTAAATTTTTTTTTTTTTTGTCCATCTGCACTTTGACTCTTTATTTTTCTTCTTTACCAATATACCTGTATGATTTTTTAAAGATATTATACAGTGTATATGTTTATCTCATAATTATTAAATTAATTATACAAAAAAAATCAACATGCATATAATCAAATCAATTATAAGTCATATTTTAAATCTGATTTCTTTTTATATGCAATATGTATGTCAAATTAAAGAACGATTAATTTGATACATAATACGTTAAAGATGATTGTTGATGAAAAATTGGTACATTTTACATTAAAAATGAAAAAAAAAAAAATAGTTCACTCCTTCAACATAAAGCAAGACTTGCTCTAATAGACATTCAAGAAAATTTCACAAACATGTATAAAGCTTATTATGTATAGACGTGAAGAAAATGGAGGCATAAACCTCTTGTTTCATTCATCTGCACTGATTTTACATTATTTAGAAGCCTTGATAAATAAATCGCCAATTCTCTCTTGAATGGTACTATATCTTTCAAGATATCCTTTCCTGATCACTCTGTATGTCTAGATTAGAATAAATGGTCTTGTGAATCAAAAACGCGGTTGTGACAAGTTTTGTCGCAAGGATAAGGACAGTCGATCTTCTGGAATGGACTTCTGTCGTAAAACCAATCTCCAACTGCCTTTGCAATTGTCTGCACAACGAAACGAAAGCAGGTCCTGTTATATCAGAAAATCAAGTAAAGAAACAATGTAAGCAGAATAGAAAACCTTGTTGCTCAGCACGGGAGAATCGCTTCTAAGCCATGTTTCCTGCGTTTCTGTCTGGCAATGTGCATAGCAAGAGTTGATGTAGTATCCTTTTGATGATGACGACGAACTTAATCCACTTATCGCGTTCAAAAACTGTGACCTGAACTCTGCATTCACTTTGTATTAAAAACCTTTTCTAATAATTAGCCTAGTATTTAGTCTTGAGAATTTAGTGCAGATGTGAATATAACCTTGCATGGTTTGCAGTTGGGTGGCGGAGCACTTGTTTATGTCTGTCTTGCAGTCGTGCCACGTCCCGTGTGGATCAGCAACTCCAGGTGCCAAAATATTCTTGATCTGTACATAAAAGAGTGACCATGACATGAGAACTAATCTCTCTCTCGTTGTCGATTCAATAAAAACTGATAGACTAACCAACCTGCCATGAATCATAGGCAGCATTCACAAGGAAAAGAGGCGTTTGAATCCCTTGTGCCATGTTTTCAGGGAAAAAGCACTGCAATATTCAACATCCATCACATTACTTTTTTACTCACTTTGACAATAAAAAAACCATCAAACTGCAGCTCTAACTAACCAGGCCTGGTTTCATTCTCGACGTGCATGATTCAGGCAAATGCTTCGCTGACCCCTGACCAAAAAAGTTACAACAAATTCAGCTTCAAACACTCAAATCTCCAACATAATAAAATCTCACATCTTACTGACATGCGTTGTAACAACATCGTCGTAGAATTGTTGGATATGTTGTGCTCCAGAGAGGTCCTTCCTGTCAGGATCATAAAATAACTCTTAAGCCAAATTGCAATATATAGTTGGAATATCTAATGTGAGGGAGGGAATCATCAGCAGCAGCAGCAGCAAGCGAAGCTTACGCGTTGATGAAATAGCCAGCATCAGCAAAGCATTTGACATTAGCAGTTGCAGGAACAAGAGCCTTGAAGCGATCACAGTTAAGAATCGACGTCAACCCACCAGCAGAACATCCCGATAGAACAGCCTGCACACCACAACCATGAGCCAACACAACACAGCACGAAAAAAACTAATTGTGAAATTAACTTGAGGAAACAGAACACACTACATTTTGAGCATTCTTCATTCCTTTTCCTAATAGGTCCTCTATAACAGCAGCAAACACTCTGGCCCCTCTGAAGTAAAGATTCGTGGCCTGATCATCATACATGAATTAATAAAAAAACACTATGATGTCAACGCGATACAACAAGTAGATTAGTAACGACTTACAGGATCCACAGCTTCTACATCACCAGTAAAGGACGCACCATCGCAGTATCTAACCTTGACACGGTTCCAATCATAGAAATCTGCAACAAATTAAGCATTCCAATCTAAAATTGCATCTCAATTAACTGCTACATGTAAACAAAGTGAAGCATATATAATAGTAATACCAGGATTAAACTGTGGCTTGTTGCTGAAAATCCCAGAAAAAGCAACCTGTTTAACCATCAGCTTAGACGAGCCTAATCGAGTTTTCGTACGTGCAAGGCAATTCGTAACATTGTTACACCATCCCCCTCCCTACTTTCACACAACACAAATCAGCTATGAACAAATCTTGTAACAATTAATATAAACTAACCAATTGCATCTTGTTAACAATTATACCTCGAAATGAACTAACCAATTGTTAATTCCAGCTCCAGATCCTTTATGAATATGGTAAGCAGGTGGACTCCCATCCAAACAAACTATATAAAAATTAATTCATCATACTAATATATACTCCATAACAAACAATTACTAGTAATTATTGAGACAAATTACCTGCTCCTTTAGGCACAGCAGTGTCAACATAAGTAATATCAACAAAGAAGCTCTCAGTTCTAAGCATAATCATTATGTAAACCAGAATGTGCAGCCATTGTTGCAACCTTCTCCCCATTTTCAATCCAAATAGGTACACTAGTTAGAAAGAAACACAATGCTACTTCAGTTCCTAACTTACTTAAACAAGTACTGCCGGTAAGTAAACTATCAAGATTAAAATTAAAAAGACATTAAAGAAATGAAATCTGATATAGAAAATTATACTACTCCACTAGCTAGTATATAAAGTTGCATAGTGAACTTTTTTCCATGTAACAAGAATGATTATATTAGTTTGGTTGAATCTGCAGAGTTAGTCTAGATCAGTAAATAAAATTACATTTGATAAATGCGTATATACCTTTGATATAATGAAAAAGGTTGAGCAAGAAAGAAGCTTTCCGGGCGACAGTTATTCTTGAGTAAGAAATGAGATTAATTTTATTATATAATGAGAAAGAAGCTGATCAGACATAATAATAATAATAATGGGGTAACGCGTTCTGCATTGCATTAAATGTGATGTGACGTCGGGGACGGATGGTTAGTAATAGTTATAGTGTAACGTACATTGAATTTATTGTGAAAAATCACTCTACCATGCAACCATTTATTCTTTTATTTTTCTGCAATAACACAACACACATGCACTTACTACTAAGAATATACTCCACTATATAGGAGTACAAGTTTAAATATATCGAAATCAAATTTGTTAATTAATTGATCAAATACATAGGATAGGATGAGTAGTTTCCTTAATAAGCAAGAAAAAAAAAAAAGAAGTATAGAAGTATTATTATTATTATGTAATAAAAGTGGAGTAATTATTAGTGGGTGGTGGATGGCGGTGGTTTATTTAGGCATTGTGGTGGGTCTCATCCATCTGTATTTGCACTTATTCGAATTTGTCAATTATAAAAAGAACTAATTAATGGTCTATTTAATTAATAGTAACATGTGAATTTCAGACAGACTGATCATGTATTCAATTTTGATATATATAATCAATACTACTAAAACTCAGAGAATTCGAATGTTGTTTATTCCTATTAAAATTGGAAATAGACTCATATTTTTTCAAGTATGAATTTTGTTGTTGAATTTGAGTGGCTAGCACCACATTAATTATCCTTGTAATTTCATTTCAATTTGTATACAACGCGCGTCATATTTTGTTTTGTGCCGATCGATCGATCTCCCGGTCAATTCTAAGTCGTTTCTAGCGAAAAGAAAAAAAAAATCTGGATGATTGATTTCAGCCGACATCAAGGATATGACTTTAGATTTTTATTTTTTTTTTGATATACAACTTTTATTCACAAGTAATTTTTTTTTAATATACCGTCTTTATTCGCAGGTAGGGTATGGCTATGCTCGAGGATATTGGATATGATATATCCCATTTATTAATGGACGAATATCACATCACATTTCATTTTTTTAATATAATAATTTTCTATACTTGGCAAATATTCATTGTTCTTTTATTACTTTCTCACAATTTTGTCAAAACATACACATATGTTGATTATGATTAATTAGATCGACCGAGCAACGTACAATCACAATTTAATTTGTCCATCATCTAATTTATTATTATTTCATTAACTATATATAAACATATATCGACTGTCGGCCTGATAAATTGTTATCATTCTTTATTGGGCCTACTATTATTCAAACACGATATTGAAAATATTATTATTTCATCCCCAATAAGTCTTCAATATCTCAAAGTCATCAGTACTGTGTATTTATATTAATTTTTTGTCATATATCAAAATTATATTGAAATCATAAAAAAAAAAAAAAAAAAACTATTATAATCAAATTAATTATATTTATGTTAGTAATTACTTAAAAATGAGATACATTATTTATTCCCTTCTTAGTGTATTGTTCGTTAAGTTAACTATATATGCAAGAACGAATTTGTACAAACATTTGCATTTCGATGGGCCTATATATATATATTGTATACCTTGAAAGAAATTAATTAAGTTGATGCATAATCCATATAGGCATGCAATTCAATTAGGTAAGTAATACGACTTTGGCTTCTTTATTCGAAAATAAAGAGCTTAAAAACACGTATACATTTGCATTAAAATAAAAATGTAAATTAAAGCAATTAACTTAATTTATAGTAAGACGTTTGTTCACAAATAACACCAAACACAAACTTCTTCTTCTTCTTCTTTAATGCATGCGTGTAGAGACGAGAGAGAGAGAGAGATCATTTAGGGGCAATATAACCGGGAGGGTACTGGCCGCCGAGTGGATACGTTGGAGCAACGGCGGGGCCCGCCGGCATAACCGCAGCACCAACCGGTCCATGGTGGTGGTGCTTTCCGTACACCTTCTCCTGTGCGTGCTCGGCTTTTGCTTCATGCATCTTCATTTTCGCCTCCGCTTCTTTCGCTTTTCTCCGCTCATGGACTATCTCTTTCTCTCCCTCCGTCCTTGCCATACCTTTCTCCGCCTACAATAGAATAAACTAATAAAAAAAAAGTGCAAACAATTATGGAATAGAGGTAGTATAAGCGAAGAAAATACCTTCTCTCCGGCTTTGGCTTTAAAGATTTCAGCGTGTTCCTTCACCACCGCCGCCGCATCTGCTGCTTTCTGTTTTGCTGAATACATCTTTGATTTTTCTTTTAGTTCTCTTGCACTAACTGGTACGTAGATTTAGATACCTACTGTCAATAAACATATATATATAGGACGCAGAGACCATTTGTGAGAGCGCCGCGTGTCTCATGCATGCACACCTAACCACTTATCCAATATTCTCGATATATGTGTAGATGATGATAATAATAACAATGATTATCTTTTTTTTTTTTTTTTTTTCATTTATTAAAAAAATTGTTATGGAGGGGGCCACCTCCCCTAATGATTCTAATTTATAGCTCGATGCCTCGATTTTTACCCAAAAAAAACTAATAATGAAAGTACTAATTAAATTCAACTTACATCATCCACATTAGAAATATTTATATGCGGCATAGTGCTATTTTATACCATAACAAATTGTGAGACAATATATTCACTTAACACTAATATCTACTCTTTCAAAAAAATAAAAAAATCGTCTACAATTATATCATAAGACAGTGGTGCTCTAACCACTTGAGCTAAAACAGTAGACAGTGGTGCTCTAACCACTTGAACTAAGACAACTTCCATTCCATTTCATAGTAGACCCACCGCCACGAATGGTTTAGAAGCAACAACGACTAGTGGCGCACTCTCCTCTCTCTCACTCTCTTGCCATTGGATTGCATTTTCCTCTCACTATGCCTCCCCACCCCATGATCTCATTTCTCAAATAATTCAGTTTCAACGGCCCCAATTTTTTCACAATTCTTATCTGAAAAAACAGGTTGAATAAATCGCAAGTAATTTGGACTAAAAAACGCACTTCAATTCAAAGTGGAAAAAACCTCATAATTTTCTCTTGAAATGGTGACAAGATGAAGTGGAAGAATGTACCATCATCAAGTGCCACCGGAATGGTTTTTTTGGAGATTATAAAACCACAGCAAGGCAGGGTCCTTTGTAGATCCCATCAAACCATCTTTCCTAATTCGTATCCTAAATGGCAAAATTTGAGGTCAATGTGGTGAGAAAAACCATTGTTAACGCAGCAGGCCCTTTGCCCCAAACCAACATTCTGTCTCTTTCCAATCTTGATCTCCTATCAGGTCGATTTCCCGTCACCTATATATACTTGTATAAAACAACACCACAACCCATTGACTCCATCCATAACACCCTAATCAACTCCCTTTCTCAGTGCCTCCAACTTTTTTACCCATTTTCAGGTACAATTTCTGACAACTCAAAATCTAGCGAGCCCGAGATCATCTGCAACAATAGTGGAGCTCTTGTGGTGGAAGCACGAGCAAGCATTCCTCTCAACGAGCTCGATTTTTACGATCTCAATCAATCTCTTAAGGGGATGGTGATCTCTATCGACCCCCACTTTCCAGTACAAGTCCAAATCACGTCTTTCATCTGTGGAAGTTTATCAATAACATTCACATTCGATCATGCACTAGGTGATGCAACTGCCTTCAGCAAGTTCCTTATTACTTGGTCTGAAACAGCCACGAACAAACCAATATCTTGCACTCCAAATCACACAAGGAACCTCCCGCCTAGGTTTCCTCCCCATTACAACTCGTCTTTTGATGAAGAATTCACCACCTGCACAATGGAAGAAATAAGAAACATGCCCATGATTAGTATATTGCTCAAACGTCTCTATTATATAGACAACTCGAGCATTGAAAGATTGCAGAGACTTGCTAACTCCAATGGTAACAAAAGAACGAAAATTGAGGCTTTCTCAGCTTTTCTTTGGAAGGTTATGGCAGATGTAGTTGAAAAAAAACATAAAAACTGCAAGATAGGGTGGCTAATCGATGGAAGAACGAGATTATCCAACTCTATGTCCAACTACATAGGCAATGTGTTATCTCTAGCTTTTGCAGAATCAAATGTCACAGATATAAAGCAAGGATCAATTGCAGATATAGCAGAGATAGTTCACAAAACAATAACTACGAAAAGTGATGAAAAACATTTCAGGGATCTGATTGATTGGGTGGAGTGCCACAGACCAGGACTGATGCTATCGAAGAATGTTCTTGGTTGCAAGGGGCCCACCCTTGTAATATCTTCAGGGAGAAGATTTCCAGTAGCTGAATTAGACTTCGGTTTTGGAAGACCAGTGCTGGGAACAGTGTGTTCAACGATAGAAAGACTTGGAGTTGGTTACATTAATCAAAGGGAAAGTGCTAGAAATGATGGGTCTTGGACTATCTCGGCAATCCTATGGCCAGAAATGGTTGAGGCACTTGAATCAGACCCTAATCATGTATTTCAGCCAATGAATCTTACCCATATTCCACTTTAATTGTAATAGTTGGTACATATGGCAGCTCTATGTAGTTTTTCATTTTATATGAAGTAAAAAGCTTATTTTCCCATCTAATTGTCCATGTGATGTCCTTATTGTATCATTCATGTCCATAACATGTAAAAGATTTGTTTGCAACGTTGCCTTCGACAGACATAGCACTTCTTAAACTTGAGAAGTGGGTAGTCTATATCATTGGCATGTGCAATTATTGAGAACTTAGCTACTATAAACCCAATTCCAGTTTCAGAGAGACATCATATTTATAGCATATAAAGAACCTGTGCAAGCAGACCACCGTCAATTAAAAAAAATAAAGCCACACCCTGGTTCAAATATGTGACAAAACATTTGACATCAAACAAGATGGTCCTAAATTCCTACTTTGGTTGTAAGTGTCCATCAGATTACCATTTCCAAATGAACTTTAACCAGAAGAGTCTATGACCCACCAATTGAGGGTGATTAATTTATGAACTCTGTTAATAAACTTCAGCATTTGATTCATCAATTGTCGCTTAGATATAAATCTGCCAACAGTGTGAAGGCGACACTAATTTAATAGACCAATGAGTAAGGAATTAACCACATTTATCCAAGTCACGAGTTTTTTTTGTTTTGATTACCTTCTGCCCTTATCCCAATCTTATGATCTAGTTCTGGTCTTATCCAAATTTCATGAATTCCGGTCATATTACCACTAGCTCCTCAAGAGTCAAGACAGCCATCTATACATTAGTGGTTTGAAACCATTTAACATTTGCCACTACAATTCTGTGAATTAGTAAGCAAAAATCCTTAAATCTGGACTGCCCACTGCAAAGCCACCTAACTCACAGCCCCACCCACAGGCAAGCAACTCAATTCGCAAAACATCTCCAAGACAAGAAGTTATTACATTACTTAACATCCTTAGAAGCAATATGCTATTGAAGATTTCGGTCATCTTGCTGACATTTTCTTTAGGTTTTTTCCAATTGATTAATTTTTTTATCCTTTCACATTTCATACATGATTTAGAGTGCAACAGGAATAAAAACAATGGATGAGTGTTAACTAATTTTATTTACAAGTTTTTTGAGATGCCAGGAACAACATATGCAGAGTAAAGCATATATCGGCAGAACGAAATTTCTCTAAATGTAGCAGGCAGTTTGTTCAGGCCAAAAGTTATTCTTTCATTAACCTTTATCCTATTCGTGTTGTAGATATATGGTGACGATAATATAGTCACCATTCACATAACTTGTACATGCATAAAGGTTGATATCACCAAAATTTGATCTAATTGAATATGAAACCAAGCATATGTCTCATGGAGAAGCTTTCAATTTAATGTGCTAGAATAGAAAAAACACTTTTGAGGGGAAAAACCATAGCCAGGTTCCAAGGTGAACTATAAATGAATTAAATAATAACGAGTAACACCTTAAAGACTCCAAAAGAAATAGTGACGTAAAAAGTAATGAAGATCAGTGCAAGTAGCATACCTTCCACGTAAAATTACAAAACAGCTAGCACTTCCCAATGGAAGATCCTGCAAATGTAAAATTAGATCAACAAATAGCTATACAATTACTACATAAAGCAGGTAATAATTTCAAACTATCTATAAACTACATACAAATATGCCAACTAATGGAAAACCTTCCAATTAGTGGAACGAAGTACTTTTAATAAAGTTATAAGGGAAGTGGTCCACTCTTAGTTTCAGAAAATTAAAAAGAGACCCCCTCCGTCCAAATTTTGTATGTATGATTCCCTTTACACGGATTTAAAGGAATATTGATTGTTTATGTATAAAGTAGATTAGTTGGAGGTTATTATAGGGTATTGCAGAGTCCACTTATAAATAAAGTGATTGTGTATGAATTAAGTTAATGGCAATTTAAGTAAATAAGTGATGATTTGAAGAGTGATGATAAAAAAATATTACTTCCAATTTGAGACATACATATTAAGTTTGAACGGACCAAAAAAGAATACTTGCATACAAAGTTTGGATTACCATGACATGTGGATAATAGCATTACAACTGGAATTACTTTAGTTCTGTACTTCTATATTATTATATATATGTGAGAGTGTGTGTTCGAGTCTGTTTGAAGTGTCAATCAGGCATAAACAGATATCTCAAGAGTCAAAGGTAGATAGCACTCAAAAGTTGTCCTATAATCCCAAGGAAGAAGATAGCCATATTAATAGCAAAAATTCAAATTAAGCACTTCAATAAAGATTATATTCAGTGAGTATTTAAAGCAGTTCAGAATGGAGAAACAGGCAGCATTTCAAGAAAAATACCTTGAAGTCCATATCGTCCGAGACTTGATCATATACCGCACATTCAAGGCCAGCCATGCAAAAGTCAGGCTAACAAATTATTCTTAGATTTTGCTGGACCATCCAATCTTCAGGTTAATTCATGTAGGAGAGATCTGACAAATAAATAAATAATTAAGTGTAGAAAGCCACAAGTACACAAATGATTTTGGCAAGATCAGGAGAAAGAAAGCATACAGGAATGCCAATACAGGAACTAAAAATTTAATACGTGTAGCTTTTTAAAAGAATGTAATATCAATCTATTTCTTATTTGCACGAAGTATAGTGTAAAAGCCTACCATGTCAGAGTTAGTCGTTTTCAGTCCTTGCGTTCTGGGACATGCAGTGAACCAATGATGTGCATGCAGTGTCATCTAAATTTATTTCTTGATCGGCCATGAGATCCGAGAGAGTGAAGGCTTCTCCCACTTCCCCTTCCTTGCAGAATCCATGACTAAGTGCATTGTATGTTACTAAATCAGGAGTAATTCCCTTGCTTATCATTTCCCTAAAAATCTCAGAAGCATCTTTTGTACTGCCCAACTTGCAATAACCATTGATTAGGACAGTATATGTAACCTTATTAGGCTGAATATTAAATGAAGACATTTCCTGCAAGAGACTCTTTGCTTCATCCATCTGGCCTAGCTTACAGTAACCACCAATTAGTGCAGTGTAACATACTACATTAGGCAGCAAACCGTCGCTTCTCATTTCATCAAGCAGATACTTTGACTCATCTACTTGTCCAGCATTGCTCATGCCATGCATTACAGAAGAATATGTAGGAAGAGTACGTGGAATACCTTTGCTTCTCATGTCATCTAAGAGTTTGAGGGCCTCTGGCACTTTTCCCATCCTAGAGTATGCTCTAATGAGTATGTTATATACAACAGAATTTGGTTTAATATTCTGCTCAACCAACATATTAAAGAAATGCTCAGCTTCTTGAAATTTACCAGCATTGCAATACCAACCTATCATAGCCCCATACGAATGAACATTAGGAACAAGAGAATTCCCTTGGCATTCATGCCAAAGCATCAGAGCTTCATCCATTTTACCCTTATTACATAAAGCATGTATCAACAAGTTGTAAGTCACAACGTCGGGGAATATTCCTTTCTCAGCCATTTCTCCCTTTAGCTTAAAGCCAACATCCAGCTTGTCCTCTTTGCAACATCCATATATGAGAGCATTGTAAGTAAAAGTATCCAGCCCAACACCACCATCCAACATGCTCTTGATAATAGATCTAGCCTCTTGCATTTTACCCACTTCACACAGTCCAAAAATAAGAGCATTTGAGGTCACAGTATTAGCTGCAAATCCTTTATGCTGCAGCATATGATATAGACTCAAGGCTTCTGAATGCTTGTTGATCCGGCAAAGTCCCCTTGCCAAAGTTGTCAACAACCCATCATTAGGCCTCATGTTCTTTAAGATCATTAAGGCAGTGAACTTTAGTGCAGAGTCATATCTTAAGGTTTTACATAAACCCTGAATAACAGAATTTATAGTGCCTGTGTTTATACTTAAACCTCCACTAATCATCTTATTTAAGAACTGCTCTGCTAAATCAAATTGATTGTCTTTGCAGAGTCCTTTTACAAGGGTATTATAAGTAACTGAATTCGGAAAAAGTCCTTCTAATGACATATCATCCATTAATTTCAGTGCATTTTTCACATTTCCCATCTTGCAATATCCATCAATCAATGTGTTAAAAATAATAACATTGGCAACAAGCCCCCTTGCCAACATTTCTCTCAAAACACAATCTGCTTCAGCATATTTCTCAAGTTTCATCAGACCATTAATCAGCACGCCATAAGTTACAAGAGTCGGTTTCAACCCACTATCTACCATCCTATCCTTGAGCTGAAACGCCTCTTCCAAACTCCCCATTTTGCACTGTCCACTCATAAGGTTATTATAAGTAACAACATTAGGCGCTACACCCAAACCCTCCATTTCCTTAAACAACTCTACTGCCTCCTCCAACTTACCTCCTTTACACAGTGCATTTATTGCAGTACTATATAGGTAAACATCTGGCAAAGCTCCCCTCGAAACCATAACAAAAACCTCATAGCTTTTTTCAGGTTCGTTTGCCTTAACAAGCGAGCTCATCAAAAAATTGCAAGTCTTAAAGGACGGAACCAACCCTTTATCCGCTAATAACCTAAACGCATCCATCACCACATCAAAACCCACACTCTTCAAATCACTAGCATAAACATGAACCAAAATATCAAAACCTCTGGTCTCATTCCTTAATTTCTCTGAACCAAAATAAGTATCTGCCAAATTAATGGCAATATCTTTATGCACATTCAAAACATCACCACTAATCGTCACAGGCAACTTCCCATCAATCAATCTTATTAAGAGCAACCGTGCAGCTGAACTAAGGTTCCTAGATACTAGCAAGTGGAATAAAAGACAATACGATCTAAGAGTGAACCTAAATGAGCAAGAAACGCAAGCAAAGTTAAAGAACTTCAATGCAGTCGAGGGATCAACAAACTTATGGATTTCCCAAAAAATGGAATCAAAGTGATACGGAGTCAATTTGGATAGCAAATCTCTGCAGTGGTGTGAATTTAAATTAGGGGTGGAGAGAATAGAAGATACGCTTTTCTTGTAATGAAAGCTCTGATCAAGTGCAGCTGAAGCAGGTGGCGTCGGCTGACATTTAGATTGACACGCTTCTTTTGATCTGGATTTTGGATTTTCAGGTCTCTGCCAGGGGTGTGGTGAGACAGTTAATGGTCGTTTGATCGGAAAGAAGAGGATTGCGGCGGTGTTGGTCGCGGCGGCGGCGCTGTGGTGGGCAGTCAATCTTCTCATTTCCATATAAGATTCGGATATGTTTTGCAAATCAAGCAGAATGTGAGTGGTGTGAGGTGAAAAGCGAGTCCTAGAGAGACGATGGTTTAGGGGAGAGAGGGGGCGCCATGAGAATAGGAAGAAGGTTAGGGGAAGAGAAGTGGCCACGAAGAAAAAAGTGGTTCGTTGGGTAAACGGGTCGGGTTTCAGACTGACTGGTAAATCAGGGGTTTAGGAATAGGAATTTGAAAGAGAGGAGGATTTTGGGCCCACATTTTTAATTGGGCTACATTTAGGTCAGTGGACAAGGCCTGTAATTGCTAAGTTGACTTGTTATCTATTTCTTTTTTTTTTTTTTTTTTTTTTGATGAAAAGTTAAATACCCATCCATTTTTTTGCCTCCCTATTATTTGAAAATAATTTTTTTTTTTTTGATATATCATTATTGCAAATGCACGGGGAATGGGATAGTCCAACCACAAATTTCGATGAGTCTATCCAAACACTGCTATTATTGTATCGACAAAACTCCCTAACCAAGGTATGTGCTATAACATTTGCAATTCCAGCCCTTCTAGCGAAATCGACTGTCGCATTATCTAATTGGACCAATATGGCTCGACAAGCGGAAACATAATCACCAAAACACGAAACTATAAGTTCCGTAGAGTTAATTGCATCCACCACAATTTTTGCATCTCCCTCAACTTCACAATTAGTCAATCTTGCGGTTTGATTCAAGAAAGAGCTTCATAAAAGTCTAAAGATTCCCCTACTTCAACTTCAATGCATTCACGGACCACCATTGATTTACACATTTTAATATAACCCTGGATGTTTCGTAGCACCATTCCCACTCCGGTCTATCCAGTATACCGATAAATAGCAGTGTCTACATTTAACTTGCAAAATCCAGGTTGGGCGCGTCCAAAAAAAAAAAAATGCATGGTTTGATAAAATGAAATGGCATGACCATTTTCCGATTTTGTATGATGTATCATGCAAGAATCATGCTGATTTACTTTGTATCATTTCAATTTCATGGGATGTCCCACCCGACAATTGAAATGGCATGAGCCATTCAAACTACAATATTTTCCTATTATTTAATTACAATAGTAATTATTTGACCAATGGTTATTTTGCTTATTACAAAAGCAAATTTTGATGATCTATCTCTGGAAAATCCACATTCATTAATGCTTAAAAAAAAGAAAAAAAGAGGAGGTTTGTCTATTTACACCTCCATTATGAAGGGATGCATACCATTGATCCATCCCCGAAATTTTATCCTTAATTGTCATAAATACTTTATTTTTTCTCTATAAAATACACATTTACTAACCATACCCTCCCCAAACCCTAATTTATAACCCTCATCACTCTTCCATTTTCCACCCTCCACCTGCCGCCACTCCTCGTCTGCAGTCGCCCCCGCCATCGCGGCCCCTTTACTCTCCCTCTCTTCACCGAAGTGGTCCCCTCCATCGGCCGTCGCTGCTGCTCCCCATCCCCTCCCCCTCTCTGTAAAAAAAAAAAAAAAAACACCCCCACTCCGCCTATGCCAGCGGCCGTCGCCCCCTCCTTCTCCCCCCACCTCCCCATCCATCGGCGTCGCCTCCCATCCACTCGCCGCCAACCTCGATTTGGATGTTTAACTTTTTTTCATGTTCTTTATTTTTATGTTTTTTTTTTTATTTTTGACCATTTTAAGTCGACCAAATACACCCTCGTCGAAACAATTTATCGACGAGAGTTTATTGGTCGACCTAAAATTGTCGATTTTTTTTTCAACCAACTAGTGTCGACCATATACACTTTCGTCGACCATATACAACTGGTTGGTCGAAAATTATAAAGAAACATATTGTAATTTTTCTAAGTATTTTTTGTTTGTTTGTTGGTCACAAAAAATGGCGGCGACGCGATCGAAAATGATGGTTTAAAGGAAAAGTGAAAGGAACGATAATAGGGGGTGCGTTCAGTACCCGGAGCGCATCTAGTATGATACATTTTACTGAAATGTATTTTTTATTTTTTGCATAATTATTACTCCGTATATTAATAAATTAAAGGGGTGGTGCATCCACTCCTAAATGGAGGTGTATATAGTCAGACCCAAAAATAAACTAAGTCCATAAAGAAAACTACAACTCCAATTACTCCAAGGCTTCCACAAGTGGGCTTCATTTAAAGTTTGGCCACGATTGTTTGCACTCACCGTTTTAGTTAGCACACTCATCGGATTAGAACACCCATCGTATAATGAATACACCCATGACAAACTCAAAATGTCATTTTTCTTATTAACCTTTACCTTCATCCACGTTTTTTTCAGAACATTTTCATCGTGTACATATATTATTTAAGCAAACTAAAAGAAAAACATAAAAATATTATAAATGAGTATTTAGCACCATCGAATAGCACCATCAAAATACGGCATTACATCAATATACGACTAAAATCAAGGCCACCACCTGACGAAACTTAAATTTGTGCAACTTTTATAAAAACTTTCGTTTCGAGTGAAATAAATATAAATGCATATGTATAATAAATACTACACCCTCCATCTCAAATTAGATCCATAATTTCTTAATTTGATAACACATTTTCACTTTAAACTATACTCTTCAAACATCTTAAAATTACACCAAATGTCATTACTTTATTACTCTATTTTATTATTTACAATATTATTATTACTATATTTTATTACTTATAAACTTTTGTATCCCTTCTTTTATTCTCTCTCAATCCACCAAAGTGTCCTTACAATTTTTATACCTATTTTATAAAAAAAATCATATTTTAATTATAAAATAGATATGTAATTAGTAAAGAATATTGGTAATTTGTTAATAAAGTAGAAAATATACACAATAGTTAACCATTTAAATAGAATGAGCATATTCTTTAGAGATAACAAAATAAAACTGAACACACTTTTATTTTATTTAAAGGTAAAGTCTAGTATGCACTCGAGTGCATGTTGTGCACCCTAGTCCATGTGCACTTTTTCAGTTTTACTAACTTACACTTTTTGGTAAATGGTGTTGCACTTTTTAATTATTATTAAAAATATTATTATACAGTTTAATAATTAGAACTTGAAAGAAAATCGATATTGAGAGAGTATAATACATGAAGAGGTTCCCCGAATTTTGAGGTCCAGTCGCCCTCGCTCGCTCGCACCCCACCCACCAGGACCACCCTGAGCCAAACCACGACAAATATTGAGATTAAAAATGAAGACTTGAAAAGAATTTAACTGAAAAATATATGTGGCGTCTATAAATTATCTCACGAATAAGCCAACTACCCCACTTCCACACACTACACATTCCGTCACAATGGCGGACCAATCGCGAAAGTGGATGATTCTGGTGGCCTCGATTTGGATTCAGGCCTTTACGGGGACGAATTTCGACTTCTCCGCCTACTCCTGTGAGCTCAAATCGGTTCTCGGGATATCTCAGGTGCAGCTCAATTACCTCGCCACCGCGTCGGACCTTGGGAAGGCGGTCGGCTGGTCGTCCGGACTCGCGTTGAAATGGCTTCCACTATGGGCGGTGATGTTCACGGCGGCGGTTATGGGATTGATTGGGTACGGCGCGCAGTGGCTCGTGATTATGAACGTGATTACGTTGCCCTATTTTGTGGTTAGTTATTCTCCCCCTCTCAAAATTCTCACCCAAATGATTAAAATATTAATTTCTGAATGTTCTCAAACTAGACTAATTTTTTTATTTTAATTTAAATCACAGTGTAGAATAGAATAACCCCATTGGTGAATTTTCCTGTTCAAATAAGAATCAGAAGAGATTTGTGGTGGGGCCGATAACCCCTCAAGTGGGTGCTGTTATTTGTTGAGTGATAATGGATACATACTGATGGAATTTGCAGGTATTTCTACTCTGTTTGTTAGCTGGATGCAGCATCTGTTGGTTCAACACAGTTTGCTTCGTTCTGTGCATAAAGAATTTCCCATCCATTAGGCCACTTGCTCTTTCTCTTTCTGTAAGCTTCAATGGCGTAAGTGCAGCTCTGTACAACCTTGCTGTAAAATCACTCACCCCTTCATCACCCACTCTCTATCTTCTCCTCAATGCTTTGGTTCCTCTCTTGACATCCATTGTTGCATTAATCCCCATCCTTTTCCAACCTCCCATTGACATTAATCCTCCTCCCCTTGATGTTGTTAAGCGCGACCAATTAACATTCCTTAAGTTAAACCTCTTAGCTGTCATTACCGGCCTCTATCTTCTCTTCCTCCATCCATCTAGTTCATCAATGGCTTCTTATCTCTTTCTGGGTGCCATTTTTCTTCTCGTTCTCCCTTTAGGTATCCCTGGGATTATCTACGCTAGAGACTGGTTCAACCACAATATTTACTCGAGTTTCAGCTTCGATAGCATCCTTGTTCCTCCCCAAGATTTGGAACTACACAAAGAGCTCCTTAGTCGTGCTAATAGTGAAGTGAATGGGCTTAGCTATGCGTCCAGTCATGGTATTGGTGCTGATAAAGGTTGTTGTTCGTGTATTGAGAAAGAGCAGCTAGGAATGCTTGGGGAAGAACATGAAGCAGGGAGGCTCCTCCGTAGGGTCGACTTTTGGCTATACTTTGTTGCATACTTGTGTGGAGGCACTGTTGGTCTGGTGTATAGTAATAATCTTGGGCAGATAGCGCAATCACTTGGACATGGTTTGATGAATTCAAAGCTCATTACGGTGTATTCGTCCTTCTCCTTCTTTGGCCGCCTGCTTTCAGCTGCTCCCGATTTCATTCCAACTAAAGGGTAAAAAGAAATGTAGTCACCTTTCTGTGAAATGACCAAGTTTTATCTTCTCTCCACATGCTGAACACAATCATAATATTTTGGGGAAAATAGTTTTTTTAGTCCTGAAATTTACCCTTATTTTCATTTTATTCCTGTTGACTTCCACGAATTTTAGGAGATGAAACATTTGGTTGACCAATCAGACATTGCCACGTGACAAACCAAACTCTTGCACGTCAGTGTCGTAGTTTCATCTCCTATAGGCTGGTTACCAGACCAAAATATCAAATATTGGAAGTTATTGGACTATTTTCAATTTGTGAAAGTCGACCGGACTAGAGTGGTAACTTAAGTGTAACTTAAAAAACTTATTTTACCTAATGTTTTTTTATAATGCCAATGGACTATTTGGACTCCCATTTTTGCACATTGCAGGAAAATCGGCTCTGCAAGGACTGGATGGCTGACAATAGCTCTCTTGCCTACTCCAATGGCCTTGTTACTTCTGAGTGCATTCGGAGGAAATGCATTTGTAGTCCAAGTTGGAACGGCCTTGATAGGGCTCAGCTCGGGGTTCATATTCGCAGCTGCAGTTTCAATAACATCAGAGCTCTTTGGCCCAGAAAGCGTCGGCGTGAACCACAACATTCTCATCACCAACATCCCCATCGGATCCCTTGTCTATGGCTTTCTAGCAGCATCGGTTTATGATTTCAACGCCATGCCCGGTGCAGGCCTCATGGCCAATTCATTGGTGTGCATGGGAAGAAAATGCTACTTCTTGACCTTTGTGTTGTGGGGGTGTATTTCTCTTCTGGGATTAACATGTAGTGTGATGTTGTTCGTAAGAACTAGGCCCGCTTATCTCAAATATGAACAAACTCGACCAAGATCGATTATATTGGATTAGTGAGTATAGAGCTAGGGATCACATATATAATTATGATCATGTAAATCATTCAAGAAAAGCAAAAGATTCAATGAAATGTAACCAACATATTAGTATTATTTGTGTATCATGTTCTTACATAGTTACATACAATATATAAGAAACAAAATGTTTGTGTTTGAACCTCTAAAATAGAAAAATAATTAAGAAAGAAAGAGGAGATCGTCTAAGGGTACATACAGTATGTTTGATTCTTGATACAAAGAAACAATCTTTCATAAGCCATTGCCATCTTCCGAGCTGTAAACATGGAAGCTGCATATTCCCTACATGCCTTTCCTCTCTCCGACAGCCTCTTCGCCCCTTCCCCGACAACCACTTCCAACGCCTCGTACAACGATTCTACATTCGGAGAAAACATGAAACCAAACTCATCATCAACCACAATGGTACCTTTAATACTGGGAAACCTTGATGCCATCACAGGTTTCCCACTCATCATAGCTTCCATTAGTGTAAGATCAAGCCCTTGTGGCCTCAAAGTCGGATTAACAAAAGCATCGATCGCGTTGTAAAAGGCACGCAACTCTCGTGGATTCATCGACCCCAAAACTATAACTTGAGACCCCATTTCTTTGTATCTATTTTGCCACGGACCCGACCCTGCTACGATCAAGTAGACGTCCGGGTGTTTAACGATCAGCTTGGAGAATGCCTCGTAAAGCAACGGATGCCCTTTATCTTTCACTAATCTCCCTGCTACACCAAGAACTAAACTAGCATTTTTCGGGACACCAATTTTGGATCTAAACTCTTGTCCCAACAATGAATCTTGAACAAAATCCTCTTCATTTACACCATTCACAATCACATGAACTCTTCTGGAGGGAATTTGGTACACATCTCTAAGCATTTCTCCACAGCTATCACTTATAGCTATATGGTGTGCGTAGTGTGAGAAGAATCTAATTTCATTCAAAACTTTAGGAATCATATTTTGAAAACTTTGATTAAAAGCAGGGGAAATTGGCTCATCTGATTTCCGTGTCAAGTCCTGATAGATGCTTGATTGAACGCTTTCAAGCGCAATCCCATGCCAGGAAACAACTAGGTTTTCAACTCCTCTCGCAAGCCAAAAAGGAAGCGCCACGCTTTCAGAATGGATCACATCGAACGGTTGTTTTTTACCCTCTTCTTCGAACTGCTCCCACGCTTTATTGTACCGCCATTTCTCCGGCTCCCCGTCGTGCCAGTGCACAAACGGCGAGTTTTGGAGCAGCGGTTTTTCTCCAGCTTGAGGAGACGTGAAAACGTGGATCTGATGGCCGCGATGAGCGAGAGCTGTATGGAGAGTATGCGCGTGGCGCTCCATGCCGCCGGAGACGGCGGTGGTGGGCCATTTTCTGGTGAAGACGGCGATCTTGAGAGAGGTCTTGGGCGGAGCTAGGTCGTCGAATCGAAGCTTGTTCCAGGAGAATTGTGCGTAGCGGAGGTCTCCTGACCATGATTTGTGGTTGGGTGAGAGATTTGTGCAAATGTTATTGGAAGGGGTGTGGAGGAGAAGCAGGGCAGGGATTGTGAAGACTACGATGAAGAAGAGGGTGATTGCGAGATTGGAATGAAGATTGAGTGAGGGTTTTTTGGGTTTAGGGTTAGTGGGCATCGCCATTGTTGTTGCAGAAATGGAGCTGCTGCAACCAACTGATTTTTGCAGGGAAAAAAAGGTAAAAGTAAAGGCCTGTTTTGGCGGGCAAGTTAGGCCACAACGTGTTTTGTAAGTTGATAGTGCGTTTCTCACCCCCATGTGAGAACAAAAACGTGACTTCTCTCCCAACGTTTTGACTTTCTCTAGTATAAAAATAAAGATTGAAAATTTAATTGCAAGCTTACATTTATTTATTTATTTCATAAGTTAAATAGAAGTGTAATCAGTTGTCCCGGGTTAAAATTGGATACTTTCACGTTTTTTAATGCAAGAGAAACACTCATTTTTCTTATTCTCATGATTGAAGGGGACAACGACACCATTTTATTTTGTTTGTCATGATCTTGTAAACCTTTTTTTTTTTCTTTTTTTTTTAAAACTAGGTAGATTAAGGTGCAGTCTTGAAGGAATTAATATTAATGCAAAATGGATGGGAGATAGATGACATTTGCTTCATAAGTTGGCGTAATTTTGACCAACTTTTACTTTAACTTATTTGGGAGCATTGCATTTTATATATTTATTGACTTTTTAAAAATTTCTATTCTCCTTTACTGCATGCATAAGCTAGCTAAGTTTGAATTAATGGTTAAATATATAAATTTAAATAACATGCATTTTACAGCTGAGAACTTAGGTTTTATCAAACAAAATTCATGAACCCGCGGGCCGGGATTATCTCACGAGTATCAGGATACTAGAGTAGCCAAGGGCGCGCGGATGCAGTCTATGCAATTCAACTCATGACCTCTATAAAATAAAATTCAAAAGAATCCTTATCATCTACCTATCCTGACTTTAGTTTAAGAATATGTAAAATAAATATATTTAAGACTTAACATAATTTAAATTTTTATTTAATTAATAAATCCTAAACTAAATCTTCAATTTTAAACCCGTAGAAAAAAATATATATATGCCATTGACGGTCGCATCTTGTTCACCGGATCACCGCTCCCGGCGCTCCGTTTTTACCTCTAGGTACTTGAATATGTTTGATGTTTTTTGAAAAAAAAAAATAGATTTATAGGTTTTTAAATTTTGAGAGCTTTTTTTTTTTTTTTTTTTAGAGGTTGTGAGTATGTTAATGTGATTCTGTTTTTTAAAATAAAGTTTTTGTATACTTGTATGTTTTGTCTTCTCAATATATAGCCTCAATATGCGATATTCGATATTCACCTAGTATGAACTATCCACTATTTTATTAAATATTAGACAAGTATACAGACATCTAGCATTATCTTAAAATATAAAATCACATTAACATACTCACATCCTTTAAAAAAATTCTCAAAATTTGTAGAACCTATAAATTTATTTCTTTTTTGTCAAAAAACATCAAACATATTCAATTACCTAGAGGTAAGGGCGGAGCGCTGGGAGCGGTGAGCCAGTGAACGGGTGGTGGCGATTGGGACGGGCCCATCGACGGTGGGATGTGGGCAGAAGGGAGGTAGAGAAGGAGGAAGAAGAAATTAGGGTTTTATGTGTGGGGTGCATTTATTCAATGAAGATTTTGAGGGGAAATGATAATTTAGATAATTTAAAGGGTGTGTATCTATAATATGTCTATTTTGAAGGAATTGTGTGTATCAGGAAAAGTGCATCTAGCATTGTTGGAGGGGCAAATAACCCACGCCTTTCATAGCATCCCATAAACGGGCCGGATACAGTTTGAACCTGTTTCAAAACTGAGCACTTTCTGGACCAAAACATTTGGGCCTTAGATTTGTATAGAACGCTTCATAGGCCATAGCCCAATGGGACTGCTTTTCCAGGGTAATATAACTAAGTACGGTATTTTCTAAACTGTTTGCACTATTTTCTTATTCGTCGATTCTATAATTATTTATATATCCAAAAAAAGAACATTTTTCATAAATGACACGTTCACAATATTTACACTGTACTAATCTTGTTAATCGCTAATGTGGTAGTTCTAGTTCATTGTCTTATTAGAGCTGCTAAGTCTTTCCTAATATCGAATCCAAATATTTCTACATAAACCTGATATTTTTAATAGTCGAAATCTGATTTTTTTTTTCTAGGCTTGTAATATTTGATTGCATTATTTATTTTAATTTATTACTGATTAAATTTTCTCAATTTAATTTAGGAAATTACCCCAATTAAATTAAGCAGGGGTAAAAAATGCAGATTGACCAAAAATTAAGGCATGCGAAATGGTAGTTTAGTATGTAATTTATCCCACTGACTTTTGTACACAAAGGGGTGGGGGCGCAGTTGGCTAGCGCGTAGGTCTCATAGCTTCGAGTAATCCTGAGGTCGAGAGTTCGAGCCTCTCTCACCCCATATTTTTATTTATTTTACCTTAAAAAACTTTTTTATTTATTTTACCTTAAAAAACTTTTTTATTTATTTTACCTTAAAAAACTTTTTATTTTACAAACATTTAACTTTTTTATTTATTTTACAAACATTTAACTTTTTTATTTATTTTACGTACATTTAACTTTTTTATTTATTTTACGTACATTTAAAAAAATTCTTTTAGATTCTTAATTAATTCCCACAATTATTTGCACTCTTTTTTTATTTGTTTCGTCCCACACTCATAAAAGAAAATCTTTTTATAAATCTTACCCTCACAATATTCACATATTTACACAAAATTCCACTATTTTTATCCTCAATCCATTCATTTACTTTACTTTATTCATAAAAAAATTACAAAATTACCCTTCAACACCTCACTCATTACACATTTTTCTTAAAAATTACCCTTCAACACCTCACTCATTACACATTTTTCTTAATGCGTGTGCTCATAAAGTGGTGCAAACAGTTCCGGAGAGTATACTTTTACCCTCTTTCAATCTACATTATTTCTTATTTTTATATATTAATCCATCAATTCAATAATAATGACTACACTTATTACCATTTTACAATACTATCATTCTCATTTTCATTTCAATTTCCATGGACCAAAGACCCTGGTGTTCTAGGGAAAAAAAGACTTTAACGGTCATTAGCGGCCTAATTTGGTAGCAAACATTTAAATTAGGGGTTAAATTGATATTAAACAAAACTTTCGTGCAAAAAGCAGAAAAGAGGTGGAGCGCAATAAAAAAGAGAGAGGGCCCACATGATTCATCAGCTAGCCGTTTGAGACTCCATACAAATTCTCTGCACAGAAATGAAACCGTAAGACTATTATTTCATAAAAAAAATGGCTGATTTCTTCACAGATAGCGACGATGACAAGGCGGTTGAAGAGCTCTTATCTCAGGCTATGGACTCCACTGTTCTTGAGCAGGTGTCGGCCATTAATTGCGCTGGTTTCACCGATTCTGATCTCCCTTCTCACCTCGAAACTCGCTTTCAAAAGCTCAAATCTTTCCCATCATCCACGGTTAAGCCCACTTCTTTATCTTCAAACTCAAAGAGCTTCAATTATTCACACCCACCTGTAAATGAGGTCAAAGATAGCGAAAAAAATAATGGAGAGGAGAATAGTGTGAAGGTGCCCACCACGTGTTTGACAAAAAGCCCAGAAGCTAAGAGTTGCTTATCTGACAGTGGGAGCCTTTCCCCTTTCAAGAAAATCCCAGAGGAGAAATTTGAGAAGAAGAAGAAGGTTGCAAAATCGCCTTCGTTTTCTTCTAGCGAGGGATCGGTTTCTCCCCCTGTGAAAAGTGGTTGCTTTTTGTGTTCTCCAAAAAAAGTGTCAAGGAAAAAGAATAAAAAAAACAGGGGTTTGGATTTGGGGAATCATGATGAGTTTTTATCTGATGTGAGTAACTTTTCAGTGAATCAGAGGAAGTTGATAAAGAAGGCTATGGAGGAAGAGGAGAAGATCTGTAGGGAGGCTGAGAAAATTGTGAAATGGGCTAAGCAAGCTTCTGCAAGACTGGAGGTTTCAGGTATTGAAGATGAGCTAAGTGATGATGAGAATCTTAAATTTCACTAATCTGTTTGAATTTATTTCCAATATACTACAGTGTCAGTATATCTTGTTTCTTATAATCATCCTGGATATGGTTTCTGGTCTTCTTTGAGAGGCTTTGTCACAATTATACGTATATAGGAGTATAGAGTAAGGATTCAGTTATACTTTTTGCAAAGATTAATGATGATTCTGGTGTGATTTGATTTGTTGATGCCTGAAGAATTCTCAATTATTTTGGAATTCAGAATTGAAGAATTGCTTGTTTCTTCTTTTCCTTTTCCTGAGGCAATTTCACTTCATTTAAATATCATCTTTGTTGCTACATTGATTCCACTCCTTAGATGTGTAATTAGGGCTGAAAATCAAACCTAGTTATTCGATACTTGATTCGAGATCGTTCGATAAAAGCTCGTTTGTGCTCAGTTCAACATAGATATCTTTTTTTTTTTGGGTCTGTTCGACTAGATATCAAACAAGCTTGAACATATATTTATGTTCGGTATAAGTAAAAAAAAAAAAAAGTGTAAAAATGACAATTTACACGAGCTCAGCTCGTTTAATTATTAAACAAGCTTAAACAAGTAATTTCAAAGCTCTATAATATTTCAGCTTGAACGATATTGCTTTCGGCGGGATTCATTTACAGCCTATGTGTAATAGTTTTTCTATTTTCTTGGTAGATTCAAAAACTCAATCATCAGATTCTTCTTATACACTAGTACTGAAAGAATCTGGAAAATGCCTTCCTGCAACATCAATCAATCTGCATTCTAAATTTCTAATCATTCAATTTGATTAATTTTATCTCAGCACTCTCTAGTGATAAGCTGGTACTCTGTGTACACAAACAAACCCATTTTGTAATAAAAGGGGGAGAGGGTTACTTTCGAAATTTTTTAATTAATTGAGGAAGGATATGATCGAATACTTCAACAATAAACTCAAATTAAACCTAAAAGAAAGCTGGGAGATTAACTCTAAAGTTTGAAACTTATAGTACAATATTTCATTTTTCTGTCAATTAGGAGTAATATTTTTGGTTACTCTGAAAATTTTACATGTGAGATGATCGTTAGTAAAACTATTTGACAGTGCAAAATAACCCAACTAACATACAAAACTCCAATGGATTGGCCTGGTGTAATCTTGATTCTCTCTCTAGGTCTCAGATTCAAAACTCCTAAGACAAACAATTTATATAGGGCTCATGTTTATACAGAGTGCAAAATTCTAGCTTTAAACGGGGCCCCGCAAATGGACGGTGGAATTGATCCCCGAATTAGTTGATCCTTGGATCGGATACCGTGGCATAAAAAAATAATTGAAATACAAATTAAAATAGAATAATTAATCAAATTTGAGGATAAGAGAAAAGGCATAGGACATCATAGTCGCTTTGGCCGAGTGGTTAAGGCGTGTGCCTGCTAAGTACATGGGGTTTCCCCGCGAGAGTTCGAATCTCTCAGGCGACGATTTTTTTAATTAATTTTACTTTCATTTACTATTTAATAAGTGGGTTGATTCTAAATTCATTATATCTATTTTTTTGTTACAAGTTTAATGAATATTGTTTAATTTATTTACTATAAGTTTAATGAATATTGTTTAATTTAAGTATATAGTAAATAAATTAGGGGTATTGTACTCATGAATAAAGTAATTTTTTCTTAATAAAGTAAATGTCCATTATATTTATTTTTTTGTTACAAGTTTTAATGATTTTTGTTTAATTTATGTATAGAATAAGTAAATTAGGGGTATTATGAGGTATATTGTGTGGTTCATTCATAAATAATTTTTTTTTTTTTTAATAAAGTGAATATCAATTACTTTTGTGTTATTTAATACTCCGTAAGTGGGTTGATTCCTTTTTTTTTTTTATATCAGTAAAGGATTTTATTTCCAACTCAAGTATGGGCATAAGATATACCCATACCTGCCATTCACGTTACAGAAGAAAAACATAAAAGTAAGTGGGTTGATTCTAACTTTACTATATCTATTTTTTATTATAATTTTTATTAAAAATTGTTTAAGTTATGTATAAAATAAATAGATTAGGGGTATTGTGAGGTATATTATGTGATCCATTTATGGATAAAGTAATTTTTAAAAAAAGTGAATGTCAATTGCTTTGTACTATTTAATTGGTGGGTTGATTCTAAATTCACTATATCTAAAAAAAAATTGTTACAAACTTTAGTGAATATTGTTTAATTTATATATAAAGTAAATAGATTATAAATATTATGAAGTATATTGTGCGGTCCAATATTAATAACATATAAGCAAAAATAATTAAACTGGATAAAAGAGGGTGAGTACCTTTTTGTTCGCTTTCAAAAATATACGGAGTAATTTTTTATCAATAAATAAAATAAAATAAATTATAGTCAAGCTTACATTTTTAACTAAGGGTTGGTCTGCTATGGACTCGAGTGCATGCTGTGCACCCTAGTCCATGTGCACTTTTCAGTTTACTAACTTACACTTTTTGGTAAATAAGTAATAATTGAAAAGTGCAACACCATTACCAAAAAGTGTAAGTCAGTACACTGAAAAGTGCACATGGACTAGGGTGCACAGCATGCACTCGAGTGCATACTAGACTTTACCTTTAACTAATACACACAAATAAGATAAAATATGTACTCCTTCTGTCCCTTAATTAATTGAACATTTACTGATTGCACGAGTTTTAATGTAAGAATTGTTTATTAGTATTAAAAGTGATAAAGTTGATTTTTATGGGAATATTATGGGTAATTCAACTTTATTGGAGAGAATATTTAGTTAATGTGTAAAAAGTAATGACATGTGGTGTAAATAAGAGATGTTTGAGGGTGTTTTTTAAAGAAGCAATTTTATTTTTTTTCAAATAAAAAAATGTTCAATTAATAATGAGACGAATGTTTTTGACAAATATTCAATTAATAATGGGATGAAGGGAATATTCAATATGACATTAAGGTGGTGTTTGGTTTGGGATTGTGGTGGATTGAATTGAGATTTGGGTAATCCATGAATAGTAAATTGTGAGTAAGTTGTGTTTGGTTAAGGATTGAAAAGTAGAGGCAGATTTAACTTTATGTCACATCAAAAGTGATGTTATAATATTTTATTATGGTTAGTAGTGAAAGAAAAGTAAGATATACCTTTCTCGGCCTTTTGGCTAAGATCAAGTGAAAGAAAAGTAAGAGAGAGAAGAAAGTAGGACAGAGAATGAGTGTCTGAAAGAAAAGTAAGAGAAATAGTGATTTGATGGTATAAAAATAGGTGTGTAGGTGTATTATAGGGGTGAATTGGTATTTGGATTGAGATGGATCGAGAGAGATTGAATTGAGATTTGACCAATCCAAATCCGGATTGGCCAATCCCAAAACAAACACCTCCTAAAGTAAATTATAACAATAAATGACACTCATACAGTGCACCTTTGACTTTAAATATGACCCGCTCAAATTAATTAATTATTAAATCTGATATTGAATTTTTTAAAAAATAAACAAATTTAATATTTAATTGTCTCATATATAATATATATAAAAGTGTTGATTTCAAAATGAGACAACATGTGGCATTTAATGTTTAAAAAATCGACACATGTAGTAGACACACCAAAAATCTTTGAATGGAGAAGGTAAAAAATACACCCAATAAAATTAAGTTTGACTACTAATTTATTGTAATTATACTAATAATACTTCCTCTAAATCAAGGTATAATAATTCTTTTGATATCCTAATTGAAATATTGATTTGAGTGAAAATTAGACAGATAATTAAAACGATGGGAATATTAATTCATATGATAAATGTGTGTGTGCAGATCTTAAGCAGTACAGCAAACAGGGAAAAACTGACTGAAATGCCCCTGCCGTTTTTTAAAAAACCAAACAATTATTTGGCCAAAACCTCAAAAAGGACCACAAATCCAGAGATTACATATTGTTACTAAGGACGCTTTTTTAGGATATTGTTACTCCTTGCAATGGAGAAACACCTCTTCAATAGAAAAGTTTATAATCAAGAAAAATAATATTCCCTTGGTTTTTTATTGTTTTGTCCCGTTGTTGATATTTTTCGTCAATTTTCTTTACATCTTTAACGATAAAGGAGGATAAATTTGTAAAACAATAAAACAGAGAAGCCACAAAAAGAAAAAGAAAATCAACCAAAACATGCTAAATAAAAACAACAAAATTCATAACAAAGCAGAGAATTGAAAAAACTTGCATTACTATGAAAACGTATTAACACACCCTAAAACAAGGAAGGAAAATTAGCAGGAACAGCAAGGAAAGGAACATTATTCAAATCCGGAATGAACATCAGATTCAACGGGGCTTGCTGCAACCTGTCTGCAGAAAGTTGAGTTGCTTGTTGACTATATCATACCCGATGAGGTAACCAACCTGATGTAAATTCCCAAAAATGGCCATATCTTGAGACGGAAGCAACGTCAAACAAACGAGCCCTTTCTCCACTTCAAGAAAAGTAGACTCCTTTGGCAACACCACATCTGCCCCTTCAAAATGTGCAGTAATTGGTGGTGAACTAAATTGACCCCCACTCGGCAGTTCATAGCACAAGTTGAACGTCCCTTGCGTGTCGTTCACTCTGTTACCCTTGATCGCGTTCACCAAAGACTCCTCAATTCCCTCGTAAAGCTCAGCAGGGACAAACGTTAGGGTGGTACCAGAGTCGATAATAATGTTGCCTTTTTCAACCTCTTGCTTCGAATTCAACAACTTGTAGTCGAACCTCTTTGTCCCGATGGACAAACCTTGTAATGTGACATAGTAAAAAATATCAGGAATCTTGCTGACTAACGGCGTTGACACAACATTAGGCCCTGTCACAACAGCATCGCTACCAAAACTTATCTTGCTCGCTACTTTGGAATCAAGAGACGTCAAACAATAGGAGAATCTTCCGCGAACAAAGTTGGCCTGTTGGTTAACTATCGACACGGCCCCATTTCCTAGGCCAAAAATTCCAGATCCAGTTTCCCTGAATGCAAAAAAACTCTGATTTTAAACAGACCCCACAAGTGAACGATGAAATACATATACTGATTCAAAATAGTTACCTGAAAGTACCGCCGTTTTTGTTCCCACAACCGAAGATGAACTTGGGGATAGTAGCATTTTGTCCAAGCGTAAGTGTGTCGGCAGCAAGTTCACCCTGACTGAAAGATCTGTCTCCGTAGTTAACTGCATATAGACATTTATCACTGGCACAACCAGTATATGCTCCTGAATAGGCGCATTGATTGGTCTGACAGGCAACAGGCCTGTAGGAATTAGTTGCGGAGGGATCAAAGAGAGGGTAGTTCTGCTTGTAGCACGAGGTACATGGTTTGCACTGTATCCACGTCAGGTCACTACCCGTGTCAACAATGCTGAGCTGACGAACAGGTGGAGTACCGATTTGGTACTCTATTAAGTACTCACCTCCGTCAGTGGAGATAGGAGCTTCCTTGGTTTCGTCTAGGGACTTGGTTGAAGTCAACACGAGGGAAGATTTACGAGAAAATGAACGATCAAACGCGTTTCTTAGACGTTGGAATCGTGTTTGGGTGACATCGTGAGAAGGGGAGATAGGGGAGTCACGGTGGATCAAGTCAATTGTGACACCACCACTGTTGAAGGATTGAACCAAGGAAACTAAACAGATTAAGGAAACAACAAACAAGGAGTTGTAGTAAGAAGCCATGATTAATTAACAAGAAATTGTGATGAAAATTAAGATTTTTTTTCTACATTTTATAGGCGATAATTAGATTAAGGAAGTATTTAATTAATTAAAAATCGAAAGGTAAAAACGTCAAAATGAAGTATTTAATTAATTACACCATTAATATTATGACTGTAAAAATTAATATTATTTGCTCAAATTAATTACATTTTTTTTCTTAAATTACCCTCAAACTAATTAATAATCCTTCCTTCTAAAAAAAAATATTCCACTATTCTTTTTTATTTGTTTCAAATTATAGTACAATTTCCTTTTATTTCAATATTTTTTTCTAAAATATTCTTATTTAATGATTGTTGAGATTAGTTATTAATAGTGTTCAATAACATTAAATAAAGGTATAAAAAGAATGTAGGAACAAATTTTATATGCAAAAAATGTTTGTATTGATTTATGTGAAAAATGAAAGTGGACTATATTTTTAAGATAGAGGGAGTAATAATTTAGATAGTAATAATTTTTAATGTATAGTGTAGAATTCTATAACAATTAATTAGAAGTATAGTAAAAAAATTATTAATTTTTTTAATATGTGTACATAAATTTAAAGTGATATAACTTTTGAATGATAGAACTTTCTCATCTCAAATTGCATGGGATGGTCAACCCTCTCTTTTTTTTCCATATTACACCTCAATTAAATATTAACCTATCTTAGTATAATTATTCTTCTTTAACCATCAAGCAATATTAAATAAGGTATAATTAATAATTCTTTTGATATTCTAATTAATAAAAAGCTTTTGTGTGATTGGATAAAGTTACACATATAATTAAGGATAAGAGGAACATTAGTTTCATAATTACAATTAATAGTACTCTCTCCATTTTTTAATAAGTGTACTTTCACATTTTCAACGAATTAAAATATTAAATTGTAATCAATATAACCCTTCATTAATGATAAATAATTTTAATATTAAATTTTTGTTTAGAAAAAAAACGCGGTCAACAATATATGTGATATTCATATATACAATATTTATGATTTTTTCATGATTTATACTACTATATTAATTGAAATTGGAGGCAAATGTGTTTATAAGGGTAAAATTGTTAAAATTAAAGAAAAAAAACACAGAATGAAACTTATTTTAAAAATACTTAAAAAGATAAAGTGACACTTATTAAAAAATAGAGGAAATATTAATTTTAGAAGAGATCTTGGGTGACGTAATCTAACTGTGAGACGGAATATAATTTGGTCATGATGCTTTAACATTTAAAAAAAATGAATATTATTTTTTGTTAATTAAATTATAAACAATCTCACTTTAATATTGCTTGATGGTTAAAATAGTATAAAATTTTTGGCTTAGGTCAATTGAACAAATAATATTAAATACTTAGATGATGTTTCCTTTGGGCTTTATCAATCTTTTAAATTATGGGTTTTTGAAATCACATGAAAAATAATATGTGTGTTTCTCTTAAGTTTTAAAATAGTATAAAATTTTATCTTTATGTTAAATCAATGTTTTAAGGTTGAATGAAATTGTATTATTATATTGCTGTTGAGTTAGGTTATAATGATTAGTTGATTGTTGATAAAGATTATAATGATTGAAATGATATTATATAGATATAACTTTATGTCAAATCAATATGTTTAATCGATAAGGGTGGTTTTGAGAATCTACGAGTGTAGAATCTTAAAATTCAAAATCTAATTTTTAAAATCAAAAGTAAACATCACCTCACTTATCTCAAATTGAATGGATAGTCAATCCTTTAAATGATTTTCCACATTAGTATCACTAGTGTAAATACATTATCCGAATGAGATCACATGTTTCAATTTTAATGTTTCACATTTTATTTTACAATATGAATAATTGATATGTATTTTATTAAAAAATAATCAATGTCCTATAATATTGGGAGTAACACGTGTTAGATGAAATACCAATTAAATACAAAAAGTGGAATAAGGAAATCAAACTTTACTTTATCATATGAAATTACAAAGTGCGGTCAACCCATTAAATGATTCTCCGCGCTCCTTAATCTAAATTCTGCCTATAAATAAAATGTAGAAAACATTCTTACATATTCATTCATCATCACAAAAATTAATCACCATATATCGATCATGTCTTGTTACTACAAGTCCTTGCTTGTTCTTGTTTTCATAATTTGTTTAATCTCGTTGGTTCAATCCCTCAATAATGGTGGTGTCACCATTGATCTGATTCATCGTGACTCGCCAACCTCCCCATCTTACGACCCCACGAAAACACGATTCGAACGACTAAAAAGCGCGTTCGATCGCTCATTTGCCCGTAAATCCTACATCTTGTCAACTTTAGATGGAACCACATCAGCTCCTGTGACTTTCAATGGAGGTGAGTACTTAATGGAATACAAAATTGGAACGCCACCCGTCCGCCAGCTCAGTGTTGCTGACACGGGCAGCGATCTGACGTGGATACAATGCAAACCATGTACCTCGTGCTACACCCAAGACTACCCTTTCTTCGACCCCACCTCAACAAAGACTTATAGGCCCCTTTCGTGTCAGGCCAATCAATGCACCAACTCCGAATTAAACACGGGTTGTGGCAATAGTCGAGAATGTTTGTACGAAGCAAATTACGGAGACAGGTCTTTCAGCCACGGCCAACTAGCTACCGACACACTTACACTCGGAGAAGGCGCCTCTTTCCCCAAATTTGTCTTCGGTTGTGGCACCGAAAACGCCGGGACTTTCATGAAGGACGGCTCGGGCATTTTTGGACTGGGAGGCGGGCCCGTGTCGTTTGTCAATCAACAGGGGAGTTTCATCAATGGGAAATTCTCTTACTGTTTGACAATCGATTCCAAAGTTGCAAGCAAGATAAGCTTTGGGAGCAATGCTGTTGTGGCAGGGCCTAATGTTGTGTCAACTCCATTAGTGAGTAAAGCTCCTGCCACATATTACTATCTTACATTACAAGGTTTATCCGTGGGGACGAAGAGGTTCGACGTGGACTACAAGTCTGATTATGAGTCTGATTCACAACAAGGCAACATTATAATTGACTCTGGCACCACATTGACGTACGTCCCTGATGAGTTGTGCAAGAGAGTGGAGAGGGCGTTAGCGAATGTGATTAGAGGGAAACGAGTGAAAGACGCGCAGGGGATGTTCAATTTGTGCTACAAATTACCAAGGGGAGGAGGTGGATTGAATCCACCAGCAATTATAACACATTTTGAAGGAGCAGATGTGGTGTTGCTAAAGAGGAACACTTTTATTGAAGTGGAGGAAGGGGTTGTATGTTTGTCAGTGGTTCCCTCTGATAGTTTGGCTATTTTCGGGAATTTACATCAGGCAGGTTACCTTATAGGGTATGATCTAGTGAATAAGCAAGTCAGCTTTCAACAAACTGATTGCACCAATTGAATAATATAATTATATGGTTGTCGTTTCAGATCCAACTTGGGTCTTGTATTGTAATATGTAATGCAAGCAAATAACACAGGAAATTAATCAAGATTGTTGTGTCAAGGAGATTAATCCAGGGAAGAAATTAATCAAGATTGTTGTGTCAAGGAGATTAATCCAGGAAAGAAATTAATCAAGATTGTTGTGTCAAGGAGATTAATCCAGGGAAGCTAATTCTCTTTAATCGTTTTCTCACTTTTAGAGCTTACAAGGAACTCAATTGCATTTATGAAACATTTTTTTCCCAAAAGCCAACTTTTTTTAAAAGTTTTATGTTACTAATAAAAAAATATTTTTTCTACAATAAATTATTAAAAATTTAATTATAACAATCTAAAAGAAAAGATGACCATTTTCTCAAATTTAAATTATTCTTGATATAAGTCAATTCACATAACTGAAACAGTTCTGGAAATAAAGTACTATCTTTTTTATTTTCAATTTTAATGAATATTGTTTAATTTATGTATAAAATAAATAGATTAGAGGTATTATGATGTATATTGTGTGGTCCACTTATTAAAGTATTTTTTTTAATATAGTGAATATTATTTTGAGTAAAATATTGATGTTTGAAGAATGAAAATAATTAATTTTGTGTGAATTATTTTTAAAAAATAAGAATAATGAAATTTGACAATCCAAATGTAAAAATGGAAATAATGAAACTGATTAAAGTAGGGAAAGTACATTTTTGTTGCTTTCAAAAAATGATTTTTTTATCAATAAATTAAATACAATAAAGGATAGTCAAGATTACATTTTTTCATTAATACGTACAAATAATATAAAATATATTCAATATGACATTAAAGGTAAATTATAAAAATAAATGACACTCATTAAGAGTAGCTTTGACTTTATCCCTTTAAAATAGACTAAGTAAGTGAACAATGAGATTGATTATACAAATTAGTTAATTCTAGATTTAAAAAAATACACAAATTCAATATTTAATTGTCACATAGACAATATAATCTCTAAATTAATATATATTCTCAGGATATAAATATTATTTTATTTTCAACACTTCATCATCTTTTGTTTATTCAAATTGTCATTTAATTTTATTTTTACACCAACATTTCAATGTCCTCCAGTCAATTTAGTTCATATAAAACAATCAATATTTTTTTAAATATGTATCAAATGAATCTTTGGATGAAGAGGGTACACCCAATAAAACTAAGTTTGACTACTCATTTATTATAATTATATCAGGTAAATAATATTTAATCGAATCTTAAAGAATGTATTAGGTACACCTAAGAAGAAGACTAATAATACTTCCACGGTTCCTAATTGCAGTATTTGTATGATTCCATTCAAAATGAATTTACTAATTATTTGTCACTTTTTTAATATCAATAAAAATTCGTCATTTTTTCTCATCAAAACAGCTCTAAAATAGGGAAAAATAGTCCTTTTTTGATATCCTAACTAATGAAATATTGATTTGGGTAAAAATTAAACAGATAATTAATAACAACGGAAACATTAATTCATACCATCAACATTGCCTCTTTTGAGCAAATAATATTCATTTCTATTCAAAATATACGCCACTTTAAATTTATGTACATATATTACAAAATTTAATGACATTCTTAATATATTCACAATTAATTGCTCTAAAATTCTATACTATACATAAAATATTATTATTACTATATAAGTTATTGGAGTATTAATTAGTTTGAGGATAATTTTAAAAAAAAATTAATTAATTATATTAAAAAGTGTAAATTAAACGTCATAAATTAGTAAAGAAAACAAAAAGTCAAAATGTCATATATATATTTTTTTTTTTTGCAAATAAAATGTCATATATTTTGAATATGAATAGAAAGGAGTATTAATTTTTACCGTCCTAATATTAGTACATGGTGTAATAATATTCATTCCTATTCAAAATGTACGCCACTTTAAATTTATGCACATATATTAAAAAAAATTAATGACATTCTTAATATATCCACAATTAATTGCTCTAAAATTTTATACTATACATAAAATATTGTTATTACTATATAAGTTATTGAAGTATTAATTAATTTGAGGATAATTTTTTTTTTAAAATGTAATTAATTATATTAAAAAGTGTAAATTAAACGTCATAAATTTGTAAGGAAAACAAAAAGTCGAGGAATAGGAAGGAGTATTAATTTTTACAGTTCTAATATTAGTACATGGTGTAATAATATTCATTACGCCACTTTAAATTTATGCAAATATATTAAAAAAAATTAATAACATTCTTAATATATCCACAATTAATTACTCTAAAATTCTATACTATACATAAAATATTATTATTACATACTATATAAGTTATTGAAGTATTAATTGGTTTGAGGATAATTACTTTTAAAAAAAATGTAATTAACTATATTAAAAAGTGTAAATTAAATGTCATAAATTTGTAAGGAAAACAAAAGTTCAAGGAATATGAAGGAGTATTAATTTTTACAGTAATATTAGTACATGGTGCAATTAAATATTTTGTAATCTCAAATTGCAGGGGATGGTCAACCCTTTTTTCCCCATCTAAGACCTCAATTAAATATTAACCATGTTAGTATAATTATTCTTTTAACCATCAAGCAATATTAAATAATGTATAATAATTCTTTTGATATTCTAATTAATAAAAAGTTTTTGTGTGATTGGATAAAGTTAAGACAGATAATTAAGAATAAAGGGAATATCAGTTCTTAATTACAATTAATAGTATTCATTTTAGGGGAGATTTTGCGTGAAGTCATCTTATTGTAAGATGGAACATAATTTGGTCATGATACTTAACATTTTAAAAATAATGAGTACGAAGTATTAATTTGTGTTAATTAATCTTACGGTGAGACGGAACATAATTTGGTCATGATGCTTTAACATTTTAAAAATAATGAGTATTAATTTGTGTTAATTAAAGTGAAAGGATCTCACCCAAAAACAGTGTGAGGCAAATTTTTGGCTTAGTTCAATTGAACAAATAGTATTAATTCTTACCCTATGTAGTATTATGGTGGTGTAAATACTTTGTTATCTCAAATTGCATAAATTGCATGGGTGGTCAACCCTTTAAATGATTTTTCACAATACTTTCATAGTATAAAATTATAAAGTGTGGTCAACCCATTAAATGATTATTCACGCTACTTAATCTAAATTCCGACTATAAATAAAATGGAGAAAACATCCTTACATATTCATTCATCATCACAAAAATTAGTCACCATACATCAATCATGTCTTGTTACTACAAATCCTTGTTTGTTCTTGTTTCCGTAATTTATTTAATCTCCTTGGTTCAATCCCTCAACAATGGTGGTATTACCATTGATCTGATTCATCGTGACTCACCACTCTCCCCGTCATACGACCCCACAAAAACACGATTCGAACGACTAAGAAGCGCGTTCGATCGCTCATTTACCCGTAAATCCTCCATCCTGTCAACTTTAAATGGAACCACATCAGCTCCTGTGACTGTCAATGGAGGTGAGTACTTAATGGAATACAAAATCGGGACGCCACCCGTCCGCCAGCTCAGTGTTGCTGACACGGGCAGCGATCTGACGTGGATACAGTGCAAACCATGTACCTCGTGCTACACCCAAGACTACCCTCTCTTCGACCCCACATCAACAAAGACTTACAAGCGCCTTTCGTGCAAGGCCAATCAATGTACCACCTCTGAATTAAACATGGGTTGTGGCAATAGTCAAGAATGTCTCTACGAAGCAAATTACGGAGACAATTCTTTCAGCCACGGCCAACTAGCTACTGACATACTTACACTTGGAGAAGGCGCCTCTTTCCCCAAATTTGTCTTCGGTTGTGGCACCAAAAACGCCGGGACTTTCACGAAGGATGGCTCAGGCATTTTTGGGCTGGGAGGCGGGTCCGTGTCGTTTGTCAAGCAACATGGGAGTTTCATCAATGGGAAATTCTCTTACTGTTTAACATTCGATTCCAAAGTTGCAAGCAAGATAAGCTTTGGGAGCAATGCTGTTGTGGCAGGGCCTAATGTTGTGTCAACTCCATTAGTGAGTAAAGATCCTGCCACATATTACTATCTTACATTAAAAGGTTTATCTGTGGGGACGAAGAGGTTCGACGTGGACTACAAGTCTGATTCACAACAAGGCAACATTATAATTGACTCTGGCACCACATTGACGTACGTCCCTGATAAGTTGTGCAAGAGTGTGGAGAGGGTGTTAGCAAAGGCAATTAGAGGGAAACGAGTGAAAGACACACAGGGGTTGTTCAACTTGTGCTACAAATTACCAAGGGGAGGAGGTAGATTGAATCCACCAACAATTACAACACATTTTGAAGGAGCGGATGTGGTGTTGCCAAAGAGGAACACTTTTATTGAAGTAGAGGAAGGGGTTGTATGTTTGTCAGTGGTCCCCTCTGATAGTTTGGCTATTTTCGGGAATTTACATCAGGCAGGTTACCTCATAGGGTATGATTTAGTGAAGAAGCAAGTCAGCTTCCAACAAACTGATTGCACCCATTGAATAATATAATTATAAGGTTGTCGTTTCAGATCCAACTTGGGTCTTGTATTGTAATATGTTATGCAAGCAAATAACACAAGAAATTAATCAAGATTGTTGTGTCAAGGAGATTAATCCAGGGAAGCTAATTCTCTTTAATCGTTTTTTCACTTTTAGGGTATGATTGGTATGAAAAAATTGTGATTGGTATAATTTATGGAATATAATCACCATCACATAAGGAATTGTGATTCTTTCTCAGTTCTCACCCCATGGGTTTAACTCTGTTGAGGTTCTTTACGCACTGTGGATGGAACTCGACGCTAGAGAGTATTTGGTGTGGTGTTTCTATGATTTGTTATTCAATTTGATTTGAGATTTATCCCCCAAATTAGTCAATCCTAGATTTAAAAAAATAAACAAATTCAATATTTAATTGTCACATATATATACATAAGTGTTAATTTCAAATTGAGATAATATACAGTTGATGTTTCAAAAATCGACACACGGTAGTAGATACACCAAAAATCGACACATAAACAATATAATCTCCAAATTAATATATATGTTCAGGATAGAAATATTATTTTATTTTCAACCCTTCATCATCTTTTATTTACTCAAATTGTCATTTTATTTTATTTTTACACAATCACTTTATTAATAAGTGAACCCACAATGTCCTCCAATCAATTTATTTCATATAAAAATAATCAATTTTTTTTTTTAAATGTGCATCAAATGAATCTTTGGATAGATGAATAGGGTAAACAATACACCCAATAAAATTAAGTTTGACTACTCATTTATTGTAATTATATCAAGTAAATAATATTTAATCAAATCTTAAGAATGTATTATGTACACCTAAGAAGACTAATAATACTTCCTCGGTTCCTAATTATTTGTATGATTCTGCTTTGAAAAAAAAAATTATTTGTATGATTCCATTCAAAATGAATTTACTAATTATTTGTCACTTTTTTAATATCAATACAGCTCTAAATTAGGTCAAAATAGTCCTTTTGATATCCTAATTAATGAAATATTGATTTGGGTAAAAATTAAACAGATAATTAATAACAATGGAAACATTAATTCATACCATCAATAGCATTGCCTCTTTTGAGCAAATAATACTCATTCATTTACGACACTTTAAATTTATGCACATATATTAAAAACATTAATGACATTCTTAATATATTCATAATTAATTGTTTTAAAATTTTATATATTATACAAAATATTAATTATATTATTAATTAGTTTGAGGATAATTTTTAAAATAATTAATTAATTTCATTGAAAAGTGTAAAATGTTACTCTGTATTAATTTATAAAGAAATTAAAAGGTCAAAATGTTATATATTTTGAATAGAAAGGAGTATTAATTTTTACAGTCCTAATATTAGTACGTGGTGTAATTAAATACTCCGTATTTTGTAATCTCAAATTGCATGGGATGGTCAACCCTTTTTTTTTCCATCTAACACCTCAATTAAATATTAACCATCTTAGTATAATTCTTCTTCTTAACCATCAAGCAATATTAAATAATGTATAATAATTCTTTTGACATTCTAATTAATAAAAAGTTTTTTGTGTGATTGGATAAAGTTAAGACAGATAATTAAGAATAAGGGGAATATTAGTTCTTAATTACAATTAATAGTATTCATTTTAGGGGAGATTTTGAGACATAATTTGGTCACAACGTTTAACAATTTAAAAATAACGAGTACTATTAATTTATGCTAATTAAAGTATGAAGGATCTCACCCCAAAACATTGTGAGGCAAATTTTTGGATTAGTTCAATTGAACAAATAGTATTAATTCTTACCAAATACTTTGTTATCTCAAATTGCCTGGTTAACCCTTTAAATGTTTTTCCACATTAGTGTTAGTGGTGTAAATACTTTATTATAGGAGTATCAAATTACAAAGTGTGGTCAACACATTAAATGATTATTCAAGCACCTTACTCTAAATTCCGCCAATAAATAAAATGTAGAAAACATCCTTACATAGTTACATATTCATTCATCATCACAAAAATTAAAAATTAATCGACAAAGTGAGATAGTTCAAGTGGTTAGAGCACCACTACCTAGGCCTTAGGTCCTGGGTTCGAGTCATGGGGAGGGGAAAAAGGGATGGGTATTTAACTTCCATAAAAAAAAAAAATCACAAAAATTAATCACCATATATCGATCATGTCTTATTACTACAAGCTCTTGTTTGTTCTTTTTTTCGTAATTTGTTTAATCTCGATGGTTCAATCCCTCAACAATGGTGGTATCACCATTGATCTGATTCATCGTGACTCGCCACTCTCCCCGTCATACGACCTCACGAAAACACGATTCGAACGACTAAGAAGCGCGTTTGATCGCTCATTTGCCCGGAGAAGATAAGTTCCCGAATAAAATGGCAATCAATGTCAATGTGTTTGGCATGTTTGTGAGCAACATGATTTTGGCTTAAGAATAGAGCACTAGTGTTGTCACATAATAACAGGGGACGAGAGGACGGCAAAACACGAAGTTCCCTTAGCAAATGAGTGCCACACCATTTCTTGAGCAGTATTAGCAAAAGCACGGTACTCAGATTCACAACTAGAACGAGATACAATAGGTTGTTTCTTTGCACTTCAAGAAACCAAATTATCCCCCAAAAATATAGAGTATCCATACGTAGATCGTCGAGTTTCAATACACCGAGCCCAATCGGCATCAGAATATCCTACAATATCGACAGCTGGAGAGTGTGAAAATTGCAAACCAAATTGCAGCGTACCTTTGACGTATCTAAGTATACGCTTAATGACCATGAAATGATCGATTGTCGGGGATTGTAGGAACTGACTGACGTGACTAACTGCGAAGGATAAATCCGGGCGTGTTATAGTGAGATATTGCAAAGTACCAACCAGTGACCGATAGAGCGTAGGATCATCGAACAGTTCCCCATGACTGACGAGAGTAACACCAGCAGCTAAGGGAGTGGAAACTGGTTTGGATTCCAAAAGAGATGCCCGAGTGAGTATATCGTGGGCATATTTTGCTTGTCCCAAAAATAAACCTGAGTCCGTGTGTGTTATTTCGAGCCCAAGAAAGTAGGTGAGCTGCCCCAAATCCTTAGTTGCAAATTCAGCATTGACATAGGTAATAAAATTCCGAAGGGCAACGGCATTGCTTCCGGTGACAATTATGTCATCAACATAAAGAAGTAAAAATATCGTGCATGATGGGCTATGGGAATAGAACAAGGATGTGTCTGCCCTGCTGCATGAGAATCCTTGTCCTATTAGGAAGTTACTAAATCGGGTGAACCAGGCCCGTGGGGCTTGCCGCAGCCCATAAAGTGCCCGTTTTAATCGACAAACATGATTTGGATATCGTGGATCAATGAATCTGGGCGGTTGAGACATAAGAACCGGCTTGTCAAGAAATCCATTTAGAAAAGCATTCTTGACGTCTAATTGGTGCAAGGGCCATTTGCGTTGAACGACAAGAGATAGAATAACTCGAATCGTAGCTGCTCGGACAACGGGACTGAATGTATGAGAGAAATCAAACCCAGGGATTTGAGTAAATCCTTGAGCCACCAAACGAGCCTTGAAGCGATCAATGGAGCCATCGGGCTTATACTTTGTGCGAAAGACCCATTTCGAACCAACCACATTTCCATTAGGAGGACGGGGAATTAATTCCCAAGTGTTATTATTGTGTAATGCGGCCATCTTCTCGCGCATGGCCGTGTACCAATGAGGCTGCTTTAGGGCCAAGCGAAAGCCCTTCGGTTCAGATGCGGCGATTAAAGCAGAAAGCAAGGCTGTGGTGGCAATGTCGAGAGAATGTCGTGGTTTAAATATGCCTGATTTAGCACGGGTCTGCATCGGGTGTGTAGAGACATGCTGCGGAACGGCTGGAGCTGGCACAACGTGATCGGCAGGAGGAGCAGGCAAAGGGTGCTCGACAATTGGAATAGGCAAAGGTTGTTCGGCAGTGGGGTTATGTTGGGCGAACGCAAGAGGTGGATCGCTTGGGCACATCGAACAGGTTTTAATTGATGGAGCAACCGGATTAAATGGGGGCAGTGGGCATGGTGGCGATGGGGTGTGCCGAGGAGTGATCTGGGGTTCAAGAAAGGTTGAAACATCCAAATCATTAGTAGCAGATGTATCAGTAATACCAGTAAATGGAAAAGTTGATTCATCGAATTGTGCATGCCGTGTAATATATAGTTTAGAGGAGACAGGATCGAAACACCGAAAACCCTTGTGAATGCTATTGTATCCCAAAAAAATACACGGTTGGCTTCGAGGTGCTAGTTTATGAGCTGCATAATCACGAAGATAAGGGTAAACTCGACACCCAAAAGATTTGAAGTTGGCAAAATTCGGCTCTACTCCGAACAAGATCTGATAAGGGGATTTGTTCTCCAAAATAACTGATGGTATGCGATTAATTATATACACAGCCGTAGAAAAAGCATCAAGCCAGAGTGAAGCAGGAGCATGTGCATGAAATAATAGAGATAACCCAGTTTCAGTAATATGTCGATGTTTACGCTCAACACGCCCGTTTTGCTGTGGTGTATAAGGGCTAGAAAATTGATGAAATATGCCACGAGAGCTCAAAAACTCACGAACTCGATTGTTCGTGAACTCTGTTCACCCATCACTTTGGAAATTCTTAATCATGCAAGAAAATTGATTGCTCACAAGAGTTGTAAACTTTACCAACACGTCATAGAATTCAGATTTCACATACAATGGATACAGCCACGTGAACCGTGAAAAATCATCAATAAAAACAGCATAATAACGAAAACCATCAGTCTAGGGAACAGGGGCAGGTCCCCATAAATCGCAATGAATTAAATCCAAAACTCGTAGAGCATGCTTTTCATTAATAGTAAAAGACAATCGTTTACTCTTGGCCAATTGGCAAGAGGAGCAAGTATTAGGTTTAAGCAATAAAGACGTAACAGCTAAACAACCCATCTTTTGCAAAAATTGAATAACAGAAAATGACACATGACCCAAGCGAGAGTGCCACAACTCAAAGAAAGCTTTTAAGCGTTGGACCGGAGTGAAGCCATCAGCGCCGAAGATCCATGCTCCAAAATGTAGAGACCATTACTGCATCTTCCCCGAGCCAGAATCTCCCTTGTCAACCGATTCTGAATTTCAAAAGACTGATTAGAAAATTTAACGTCCACTGGCAAATCTGACGTCAATTTGCTAATAGAGAGCAAATTTTTAGTAATATGTGGCACCACTAAGACATTGGATAAAGGCAATGTATTATTGATATAACATGAACCCAAATGGGAAATATTGAGAGAATCACCGTTACCAACGATGACATGATTATTACCGTTATATGACCCAAACGTGTCAAGAGTAGTTGTAGCATTGGTCATGTGAGCAGAGGGCCCTGAATCAACATACCAATCCGACTGAGATGGAGAGGCAACCGTACATGATTCGGGTGGAATTTGCATATTTTTATGGCACGTTTTGAGCTCAATTTTCCTAGGATTTCAAGTTTTTATTGGTTAATTTGGTCTAATTGCAATTGATAGAGAAAAAGATGGTGTTTTGTGTATTTTGTAGGAAAAATGGTTATTTTGAAGGCAAAAACACTCACCTAAATTTTGTGGAGCCAACGAAGGAAGACTTGAGATCGAGAGAAAAACGAGAAGAGTGGAAGTTAAAAATTAATTGGGCCAAACCATTTTTGAAGGCCCATTAACCATTAAAAGGAGCTGAAATTCAGGGCCCATTTAAATTTTAATTAGGCCCAACTCTTTCCAATTAAAGAAAGGGATGGGGTATATACCCCTCCAGCTTTGTTTAATACACTCCCCCGATTCGCACACTCCCCCCTTTATACAAAAAAGATACATGCACTCCCCCCAAATTACCTTTTATACCCTCTTCACTTAAATTTTTTTAAGATAAATACACTTCCCCACTAAAGCCCTAATTTTTTCTAAACCCTAATTTTTTTCCTTTAATTTCTCCCCCACACTCATTCTTCTCCTCCCTTCTTCATCCGCCACCGTCGCCGCCGCACATCCGCCCACCGTCGCTGCCGCCATCCGTCCACCGTCGCCGCCGCACGAAGACGCAGCAGGTAAGCTTTTTTTTTCTTTTTTCTCTATTGCCCAAGATGCCGCCGCCGCCTCTCCAGCTATCTAGCGCCGCCGCCCCCAAGATGCGCCGCTCGTCCTCCCCTTCGTCCAGCCTCCGCCACTCGTCCACCCCAGGTAAGTCTCTTTTTTTGTTTTCTGTTGAGTTTCTCCCGTCCCGTCTCCTCTGTTTTTTTTTTTAATTTTCGACAATATGGAGTCGACCAAAATCACTCCCAATGACAAAATATTGTCGACGGGAGTGTTTTTGATCGACTCAATATTGTCGATCGAAAAAATCTTATTGACCAAAGTGTTTTTGGTCGACAAACCAGAGTCGACCGGAGTGTATTTGGTCGACAAACTAGTGTCGACGGGAGAAATTTTAATCGACTCTGGTTTGTCGAAAATAAGTTTTTTTTTTTAATTTCTAAGTTGTGTTTTTTAACTTCTGAATTTTTATTTGCGGCGGCGGTGGATGCCGGAGGGTGGGCTGCGGCGGCGGCGGCGACGGATGCCGGAGGTTGGGCGGCTAAATACATCTCAAATAAATTAGGGTTAGGGTTATAATTAGAGTTAGGCTTAGTTTAATTGTATTTTATTAAAAGGGTAAAACAGATATTTTACATGAATATTTAATTAATAAAAGTGAAGGGGGAGTGTATTAAACAAAGCTGGAGGGGTATATACCCCATCCCATGAAAAGGGCCCATCACTCCATGTGTTAGCCTTCACGTGTTCAGCCAGGAAATTGAATTGGGCCAGCATTATTTTAATTTTTCGAAGCCCAAACATTTATTAAAAGTCCATTTTAATTAGTTGGTGGGGGAATTTGGTCAGCAGAAGAGGCAGTAGCAGATTGGCGAAAACAGAGCAGCTGCACGCGAATTCACACACAATCACACCTACTAGAAGGTGTTATCCAATTGAAGCTGTGGATTAGCTTGGAATTTCACACTCCATCACCTACACCATCTAAACTTTCTCTTCCCCTTTTATTAATTTTAGTTATTTCTCCTTTTATTATGTTTGAAATTATGTAAAACACTTTAGGGTTTCAAGGCTTATAATTATTTAGATTGAAGTTTATGGATTAATATTTTACTTTAATTGGTGTTTGTCTTTTATTTGTGTGTTTAATTATTATTTGAAAGCATGTTATTAGTGGTCATGATAATATGTCTTATTTATTGTTAACTAGAGTAGTATCAAGAGATTTATTCCATTAATCGTACATAAACATGCAACCCAATATTATTATAATCTCGAGAGAGGATTAATTATTGGGAGGGTATTGATGATCTTAGGAGCTATTTAGGGTTATATTGATGCATGCTTAGTAGAAATACATGCTTGTGTGACATTTCCTTTGAATTAATTGGATTGAAAAATCTTTTAATTCATTATTTCAGGGATCAACCCTATAAAGACAAACTTAATTTCCATTTGAATGAGTCATTTTTCATAAATGGATTTCTAAATATTGCATATGCCTTGGAACTACATTTTTCCTTTATTAGTTTTGTTATTTTCATTTCATTAGCTTGTTATTGATTTGGATTTGACTAGTTTTATTTGCTTTCTTAGTGACATTTATAGATAGCATTAGAATTAGTCTTAGTTTTTAAACCTTTCTTGCAAATCAATCGTGTCTAGATAGAATCGTGCCAACAAATATCACTTTTACACTAACCATTCCATGTGGGATCGACCTCGTACTTACTTCGCTACAATATACACCGTATACTTGCGATCATGTATTTTAGAGTTGTAAAATGCGTGAATCAGTACACTGATTTCTAAAGGCTTACGCGAGATTAGCAGCGGCTGGAGTAGAATCACGAATGTAGCACTGCGAGCAGTTTTTGGCGTAGTGGCCTGGCTCACGACAAATCTGGCATTTTGGAGTATAGGGTTTTCTGCTATCAGTGCCAGAAGAAAGGGGCCGCGTCCCCCTCGGTGATTACTGCCAAATGGGCGAGAAGATCCGCGACTGTGGCGAAAAGAACCACGACCACCAGGGGAAGGAGATGAGCGATTGTGTGCAAAGAACGCAACAGGGGCAGAGTTGGCGGACTGAACTTCCATAGCCTTGTCATAAAGTTCATAATTTCGAGCCTGGTGAACAAGATCAAGGAAGGAAGAAGTTGTATTAAGGGCCATCCGGACATCAGTGAACCCACGAAACTAAGGATCAAGACCACGCATAAACCAATGACATTTATCTGTCTCATCAATAGGTCGATCAATTGCAGCAAGTTGATCGCAAAGGGATTTAAATTTGCGGTTGTATTCAACAACCGGAGATGAGCCCCGTTTAAGGAATTGAAGCTCGTCACGCAGCAGATGTGCCCTAGAATCAGAAGAGTGACTAAAGGCGGATTCCAGCGCGAGCCACACATCGCGCGCAGAGTCAAGGTTAACGACCTCGACCATAGATTCTTCGGTGAGGGAAGAGAGAAGAAGGCTGAGAACTCTGTGATTTTTCGTGCACCAAACAACATGATCTGGATTACGGATGTCGTTGTTCTCGACATCTTTCGAGGTGGCAGGGGTTCGACAGTTGTTCCATCAATAAAGGGGAGGAGGTTATCGCATCGCAACATAGGCATGACCTGATTACACCATAGAAGATAGTTTGAAGACGATAATTTAATAGTAACCATGTGAATTAGAGTGGTAAGAGGAACGGAGTTAGAGGCGACCATGATGAATTACGTGAGAAGAGAGAAATTTAGGGTGTGGGAAGAAATTAGGGTTTAGGGTGGAAGGCTAATACCATGTGATGATTATTATTCAATCACCTTAAGTTTTAGGTGAGGGACGTGATTCATATATATAAGAATTGGATATACACGAGTTACAACAGAATGCATAAATGAAGAGACAGAATAATATTCAAAATATTTATCCCTATTTAGGAGGCTTGGCTTTATCCTTGACTTCTTCAACAATATCTCGTTTACTCGTGCTACACCCAAGACTACCCTCTCTTCGACCCCACCTCAACAAAGACTTACAAGCCCCTTTCGTGCAAGTCCAATCAATGTATCAACTCTGAATTAAACACAGGTTGTGGCATAAGTCAAGAATGTCTCTATGAAGCAAATTACGGAGACAGTTCTTTAAACCACGGTCAACTAGCTATCGACACACTTACACACGGAAAAGGCGCCTCTTTCCCTAAATTTATCTTCGGTTGTGGCACCACAAACGACGGGACTTTCATGAAGGACGGCTCAGGCATTTTTGGGCTGGGAAGCGGACCCGTGTTGTTTGTCAATCAACAGAGGAGTTTCATCAATGGGAAATTCTCTTACTGTTTGACATTCGATTCTAAAGTTGCAAGCAAGATAAGTTTTGGGAGCAATGTTGTTGTGGCAGGGCCTAATGTTGTGTCAACTCCATTAGTGAGTAAAGCTCCTGACACATATTATTATCTTACATTACAAGGTTTATCTATGGGGACGAAGAGGTTCGACTTGGACTACAAGTCTGATTCACAACAAGGCAACATTATAATTTACTCTGGCACCACATTGACCTGATAAGTTGTGCAAGAGAGTGGAGAGGGCGTTAGCGAAGGCGATTAGAGGGAAACGAGTGAAAGACGCGCATGGATTGTTCAACTTGTGCTACAAATTACCAAGGGGAGGAGGTGGATTGAATCCACCAACAATTACAACACATTTTGAAGGAGCGGCTATGGTGTTGCCAAAGAGGAACACTTTTATTGAAGTAGAGAAAGGGGTTGTGTGTTTGTCAGCGGTTCCCTCTAAAAGTTTGGCTATTTTCGAAAATTTACATCAGGCAGGTTACCTCATAGGGTATGATCTAGCGAAGAAACAAGTCAGCTTCCAACAAACTGATTGCACCAATTGAATAATATAATTATAAGGTTGTCGTTTCAGATCCAACTTGGGTCTTGTATTGTAATATGTAATGCAAGCAAATAACACAAGAAATTAATCAAGATTGTGGTGTTGAGAGATTAATCCAGGAAAGCTAATTCTCTTTAATTGTTTTTTCACTTTTAGAGCTTACAAGAAACTTAATTGCAGTTATGAAAGAACTTTGTTTTGATATGAAATTAATTATGTAATAACTTCCTATGTCGTGTGAGATTATTTTTGGGCTAGCTATAGCCTATAGGTCAACACAAAAAATTGGCGGGGCATATACATTAGAATGAATTTGGGGCATAATACATTAAAATGGATTCCATTCAAAATGAATTTACTAATTATTTAATATCAATAAAAATCGTCATTTTTTCTCATCAAAACAGCTCTAAATTAGGGCAAAATAATCCTTTTTTGATATCTTAACTAATGGAATATTGATTTGGGTAAAAGATAAACCGATAATTAATAACAATGGAAACATTAATTCACGACAAATACTTATGTGTACCAGTTACATACATGTAACTAGCTATTTACACTCCTTTTTTAATAAGTCCACACTCCCTTCTTTTAGCCACTTTATATGTACAAGTTACATGTAACTAAATCCAAATTTTTACATGGGTTATTAGTTATTACCCTCTTTTTTATTAATTTCACCCCCAATTTTTTTAAAAGAAAAAATACATGTAAAATATTATATTACCATTTTATCAATTAAATTAAAATACAATTCATTAAAATTATAATTATACACCAACTATCGAGTCACCCATGAATCACCACGAGTCAAATATTATTCTATTTTTTTAACTTTAAAAAAATAAATATAAAAAATAACGAATATAAAAAAAATATTGAAAAATATGAGACTCAAAATAAAATTATGAAATAAAAATTTCAGTATTATTTTTTCAAAAAATGACCAAAATTTAGGAAAAAAATCGAAAAAAAAAAAATTAAACTAAAAAATTTCAATTTTTTTCTAATTTGGGTATAAATGTATGAATATGACATGCTCACTTTATAGCTTTAATCTGATTTATAATAACTAAGATTATTTTGTTGTGTCTTCATTATTTCTATAATGATATATGGTTTGTTACAAGTTTTTTTAAAGTTGTAGATTATTTTTTAAGAATAATTAATAACATAATCTAATTGAAAAATAAAATTTATATTTAGAAACTTAAATGAGTGGAGAATTGAGAAAGAAACCAACATAATATTGCATCAGATTTATTATTTTCTTTGTGGTCATCGCAGTGTTGATGCATTCATATGTTTATTGAATGTGAATGTATCTATTAATTGAATTGTGTGTTCAGTGTGATTCATTCTCACTTTTGTTCTTCTTACTAGTTAGTTAATATCAATCTTTTAATATTGATGTATTAATTTGCATGGTATGCTTGAAATTATGAATGTGTTAAGTTATGTATTTTTTGTTAAATATAATATTAGTTTAAATACGATATAGTATTAGTACGCTTATGGTATAGTACTAGTTAATATATTGTAGGGGATTTCACATAAAAAGTCATTTCACCTAGTGTTTTTTTAAATAAAGACATGATTCAAAATAGTTTCAGAATAAGGACAAAATGGCACATAAATGTACCATCATGCCCTTAATACATAAAATTCGAAATTAATATGGATAAATTCTTTAAATGTTTGAAATTTAAAGCTGACTCTATCAGCTCATTAATTTCAAGAATTACGCAATTAATTAAAACCTTATGTTTGAAATTTAAAGCTGACTCTATCAGCTCATTAATTCCAAGAATTACGCAATTAATTAAAACCTTCCTAAAATTAATTAACACCGGTCAGAAGAGCTTAATTTTGTGCAGAATTTTGGGGTTTTTCAATTTGTGAAGAAAGGAAACCGTGAAGTACGGAAGAAGACGAAGTGAGAAGTGAGAAGAACATTTTGCTCCCTAGACCATGGTTGGAAAGTAATATAAAAGTTAAATCTGCATAATAAAATGAATAATGCAGAACAATGAAATCTAAAACTGCATAATAAAATGAATAATGCAGAAAAAATAGTACGGTGTCTTCATATTAGAATGTGATTATGCAAAAATACGTATACATATGCAAAATAAGATCTGCATTATCCCTTGACCAAACCAATAACAAATAATCATGAACTACATTTCAGCAACGCGCACGTAAATCATCACAATTACACGAAAACGGAGCAAATTGAACCTAAATTAAAATCATCTCAAAAAATCCTAAATTCTTTGCAAATTATGTGTGTACGTGTGGAATTAAAAATCATACCCTTGGCAAAACTCTCCATCTGACCCTTGGAATTAAAAGTTTCTACTGTATCTCCGGCGGCTTCGCGTCCGTCATCCATAATGAAGAAATCGATGAAGTTTGAATCCCCTAGTAATATAAAGAAACGATCGCGTGGAAAGTCTCTTGATCATGTGCAGTCGAAAGAACAGATCGAGGAAACAATTATGGAAGAGCAAAGGAGACGAGACCTTATAGCCATGGCCGTCGTTGAAAGAGAGGAACAAGCCTCTAAGCAGCAGAAACTTTGAGAATCATCGGAAATCAGTTTTTGGGCGTGAGGGGTCACCCAAAACTGAAACAGAAACTAAAAGAAGAAAAAGATCCCTCGATTTCAAGAGGAAATCGAGGATTGTTGCTTCACCAATCTGAAATCTATGGCCAATCGTTTGTAGATGCAGCGGGATTATGTTTGATTCATCATGGATTAACCAAAAAGCTTGAAGATTTGAGTTTTCCGGCCAAGAAACCCGTATGGGATTCTAGCAGAAACTATGAGCGCCTGGATCAGGTAACATTTGCCAATGTTGATAATCAATTGAAGAGGTATGTGGTTGAATCTATGGCGACAAATAAGGAAGATGAAGACTTGTTATTTAATTATTAAATTAATAAATTAATTTCCATATTTAAATATAAGGGTATAATGGGTTATTAACATGCGTTTTTGTCCTTTATTAAGAAGCTAGGTGTCTAAATGGCTTTTTTTATAAATTTTCTCTATAGGATTGTATAGTACTAGAGATTAATGTGGGTATAAAAATATTATTTTATATATGAACTAATACTATACAATATGTGAATTAATTCTATACTATATTTGAACTAGTACCATAGAGTATATGAACTAATATTATATAATATGTGAACTAATACTATACTATATTTGAACTAGTACCATAAAATATGTGAACTCGAAATTCGAAAACATTATAATTTGTATCAATATAAACTAATATTATACTGTATATGAACTAATACATACAGTACTGCATATTAACTAATAATATACCATAAATACTTATCAACTGTTATCATAACACTTATAAACTAAAAATTATATTTATAAAAAATTAAAATAAAGTGATTAAAAAATGAAAGTTCGAATGAAAAAAATAATTAAACAAATGTAAAACGAAGTAAAATTTGTAAGGAATGAAGTAAAATTTTGAAAGGATAAGGTGAAAATTATACCCCAATTAATTAAAGTAAAATAGTACAAATAGAATTGAACACTTGCGGCTAAGAGAGATGAGAGTTTTATTTTCTAAAACAAATTATTATTATACTACTCCATTTAATACTTAAAAAAACAATTAATATTATTTTTTAAATTTTCTTATTAGACTTTAAATTTTAGAATAATTATTTGTGGCATAAAAAGAAAGTATGTGAAAAAAATTATCATTTGAATGATAATTAAGAAGAAAAATAAATTAAAAAAATAATATTAAAAAGAAAAATATAAATATTAATTGGAGTAAAATAAAAAATAAAATTTTAAAAAAATAATGGAGTATTATTTTTTAATGATAAAATAAAAAAAATTAATTGAAGTAAAATAAAGGCCATGAAAAAATCTATGTGCTAAATTGATATATTAAATGAGTCATGTGTTATTTGTAATGGGTTATTGGATTGGATATAGTAAATGGGTCATGTGTTATTTGTAATGGGTTATTGGAATATTGGATATAGTAAATATGAGTGCAACCCTTAATTCACACCATCAATAGCAATTATAGCATTGCCTCTTTTGAGCAAATAATATCCATTCCTATTAAAAAATGTACGATACTATAAATTTATGCACATATATTAAAAAAATTAATGACATTCTTAATATATTCACAATTAATTGCTCTAAAATTCTATACTATACATAAAATATTATTATTACTATATAAGTTAGTGAAGTATATTAATTAGTTTGAGGATAATTTTTAAAAAAAATTGTAAATTAAACTGTCATAAATTTGTAAAGAAAACAAAAAGTCATATATTTTGATCAGGAATAGAAAAGAGTATTAATTTTTACAATCCTTTTTTTTTTTTATGAAATTTTTACAATCCTAATATTAGTACATGGTGTAATAATATTAATTTCTATTCAAAATATACATCACTTTAAATTTATGACATATATTAAAAAAATTAATGACATTCTTAATATATCTACAATTAATTGCTCTAAAATTCTATACTATACATAAAATATATATTATTATTACTATATAAATTATTGAAGTATTAATTCGTTTGACAATAGTTTTTTTTTTAAATGTAGTAATTAATTATATTAAAAAGTGTAAATTAAACGTCATAAATTTGTAAAAAAAACAAAAGGTCAAGAAATAGGAAGGAGTATTAATTTTTACGGTCCTAATATTAGTACATGGTGTAATTAAATATTTTGTAATCTCAAATTGCAGGGGATGGTACACCTCAATTAAATATTAACCATGTTAGTATAATTATTCTTTTAACCATCAAGCAATATTAAATAATGTATAAAAATTCTTTTGATATTTTAATTAATAAAAGGTTTTTGTGTGATTGGATAAAGTTAAGACAGATAATTAAGAATAAAGGGAATATCAGTTCTTAATTACAATTAATAGTATTCATTTTAGGGGAGATTTTGCGTGAAATGATCTCACGGTGAGACGGAACATAATTTGGTCACGACGCTTAACAATTTAAAAATAATGAGTACTATTAATTTATGCTAATTAAAGTGTGAAGGGTCTCACCCAAAAACAGTGAGGCAAATTATTTTGGATTAGTTCAATTGAACAAATAGTATTAAGGGGTTTTCTATGGTAAAAAAGGGTGATCGCCCTTCACCAATAAAAAATTGACACCTTGTTTACATCATGTAATAAAATAATTGATTTTTAAAATAAAATATATAAATTACCAGATTTCAATAACACGAAATTTCTGGATTCAACAACAAATCCCCAAATTTCAATAACACGAAATTCAATTATACAAACTCTGTAAAAAAAAATCCATTATACAAATCAAAGACTATATATATAGGTAACAACGGACAACCACACCACAATATAATTGTTTCAGCCCATTCAGCAAACTTAATTCAGAAATCATTAACAATTGTTTCCTAATTTCATAATACTAAAATCTTGTTTCAAAATTCAATCCCTAAATTTCAATTGCTAGCCATTGTTTTCTTGTTAAGGAATTACATATTCCGGCCTTCAAATTAAAAAAAATCCAATCTCTAAATTTCAAAATCTCCCTTCTCGTTTTCAATTGCTATAGTAGTCAAACATAAATGAATTAATTACATCAATCTTTCTGCGGTGTGCGGCGGTTTCAAGCGGAAGCGGTTTGCATAAAAATGTGTATGAGGAGGGACGGCGGCTCATTTCTAGGAGGAAGACGAACAATTTTTTCCTTCTTAAATTGATATTTTAATTATTTTGTTAAAAGTGTTAATTGAAAAATGAAAGGTTAGAAATGATATCTTTTTGGGCTAGTCTTGGGTAGTGATACTGTTTAAGTAAAACGTGATAGTCACTTTTATTAAAAACTAGTGTAGAATTCGTGTATTACACGAAATTTTAAATATATTTTTAAATATTTAATAATAAATTTTTATTTATTTACTTAATTTAATTTTTCATATTTTTATAATTATATTTTTAAAAAAATGATTTCGCAGAATTATAATTATTTTGTTAAAAAAATTTAACATTTTTTTAATTATATTTATTATAACATTGTATTATAATATAAAAGTTTAATTAACATAATATTTTGAATTATACAAAATAATTACACTTATGTTATGTTAGTTAATTTTATAAAGCAAATTTCTAAGAAAATTTGTGAGAATCAAACGAAATGTGACATTGAAATTTAATAAATATGAAAACAACTTTAAAAAAAAAATTATAAAATTTCGGAAACAAACAATTTAAGTAATATTAAAATATCTCTTAATAAATTGTAAGTCAACCTTCAATATCAACCACAACACCTTACATTTAATAAATATGAAAATAACTTTTAAAAAATTATAAAAGTTCGGAAACAAATAATTTAAATAATATTAAAATAACTCTTAATAAATTGTAAGTAAACATTCCATATCAACTATTACACAATTAAATAAATAAATATTTTAGTTAATTGCAAATTAAATCATAACCTTTATCTCATTTGCAATCTAATCTAAACTTTAAGGTAATTGCAAATAAATCACAAACTTTAAATATAGTTGCAATTTAGTCTTTTTGACAATTTTAATTGTGTTCGAATCTAACAAAATTTAGACTTCTTAATGACATAACAACACCTTAATAAAACAATATTGTTTTTCAATCAAACCAAATATCAAAAGTTATGATTTAGGGACAAAGTAAACTTGTAAGAAATCTAATTTGCAATAATATTTAAAGTTTGTGATTTATTTGCAATTCTTTTAAGGTTTAGATTAGATTGCAAATGAGCGAAAGGTCGTGATTTAATTTGCAATTACCTCTTTTTAAAATTAACAACTTCATTAAATTATGACACATAAGCCAAATCAACCACAAAATGACACATAAGCCAAATTAACCACAAAATGACACATCATCAATTTAAACTCCCTATTAGTATATAAGGAGATTATATACTATAAAAGTAGTGTATTATGTATATATAACAAATTTGGTAATCTTGTAAAATAATATAATTATTTATATAATAAATATTATGTATAAAATTATATAATAAGTTTTACATATATATTTTTTAGCTCTATTTTTTAAATGCATTAAACTTATAATAAATTTAAAATAATTGCAGAAAAAATTACTTGAAATATAAGATAAAAGTAATTATAAAATACAATTGAATAACTAATTAAATAAAGAATTGTACACCCCAATAAAAATAAATTTTAGATTAATGTATTTTACTCAGAAAAATATTAAATAGTTCTAAAATAAATTAAACTAAAGAATAAAATGAATACTAAAATAAAGTTAAGTAAATAAAATAAAATTTAATTAGTCAATGTTAAAATAATAAGAATATAATATTTGGAAAGAGTTTATTAATCATATCTTACTCAACCAATAACTTAATTACACATCATACTTTTTAAAATTAACAACTTCATTAAATTATGACACATAAGCCAAATCAACCACAAAATGACACATAAGCCAAATTAACCACAAAATGACACATCATCAATTTAAACTCCCTATTAGTATATAAGGGGATTATATACTATAAAAGTAGTGTATTATGTATATATAACAAATTTGGTAATCTTGTAAAATAATATAATTATTTATATAATAAATATTATGTATAAAATTATATAATAATTTTTACATATATATTTTCGAGCTCTATTTTTTAAATGCATTAAACTTATAATAAATTTAAAATAATTGCAGAAAAAATTACTTGAAATATAAGATAAAAGTAATTATAAAATACAATTGAATAACTAATTAAATAAAGAATTGTACACCCCAATAAAAATAAATTTTAGATTAATGTATTTTACTCAGAAAAACATTAAATAGTTCTAAAATAAATTAAACTAAAGAATAAAATGAATACTAAAATAAAGTTAAGTAAATAAAATTTAATTTAATTAGTCAATGTTAAAATAATAAGAATATAATATTTGGAAAGAGTTTATTAATCATATCTTACTCAACCAATAACTTAATTACACATCATACTTTTTAAAATTAACAACTTCATTAAATTATGACACATAAGCCAAATCAACCACAAAATGACACATAAGCCAAATTAACCACAAAATGACACATCATCAATTTAAACTCTCTATTAGTATATAAGGGGATTATATACTATAAAAGTAGTGTATTATGTATATATAACAAATTTGGTAATCTTGTAAAATAATATAATTATTTATATAATAAATATTATGTATAAAATTATATAATAAGTTTTACATATATATTTTCGAGCTCTATTTTTTAAATGCATTAAACTTATAATAAATTTAAAATAATTGCAGAAAAAATTACTTGAAATATAAGATAAAAGTAATTATAAAATACAATTGAATAAATAATTAAATAAAGAATTGTACACCCCAATAAAAATAAATTTTAGATTAATGTATTTTACTCAGAAAAACATTAAATAGTTCTAAAATAAATTAAACTAAAGAATAAAATGAATACTAAAATAAAGTTAAGTAAATAAAATTTAATTTAATTAGTCAATGTTAAAATAATAAGAATATAATATTTGGAAAGAGTTTATTAATCATATCTTACTCAACCAATAACTTAATTACACATCATACTTTTTAAAATTAACAACTTCATTAAATTATGACACATAAGCCAAATCAACCACAAAATGACACATAAGCCAAATTAACCACAAAATGACACATCATCAATTTAAACTCTCTATTGGAGTAGTATATAAGGGGATTATATACTATAAAAGTAGTGTATTATGTATATATAACAAATTTGGTAATCTTGTAAAATAATATAATTATTTATATAATAAATATTATGTATAAAATTATATAATAAGTTTTACATATATATTTTCGAGCTCTATTTTTTAAATGCATTAAACTTATAATAAATTTAAAATAATTGCAGAAAAAATTACTTGAAATATAAGATAAAACTAATTATAAAATACAATTGAATAACTAATTAAATAAAGAATGGTACACCCGAATAAAAATAAATTTTAGATTAATGTATTTTACTCAGAAAACATTAAATAGTTCTAAAATAAATTAAACTAAAGAATAAAATGAATACTAAAATAAAGTTAAGTAAATAAAATTTAATTTAATTAGTCAATGTTAAAATAATAAGAATATAATATTTGGAAAGAGCTTATTAATCATATCTTACTCAACCAATAACTTAATTACACATCATACTTTTTAAAATTAACAACTTCATTAAATTATGACACATAAGCCAAATCAACCACAAAATGACACATAAGCCAAATTAACCACAAAATGACACATCATCAATTTAAACTCTCTATCAGTATATAAGGGGATATTATCACTTTTTACTTAAACATTATCACTTTTTTTTACAAACCAAAATCAGAAAAAAAAAAAGGGTTATTCTACCCAAAATTTTGAAATATGGGTTAAAAAGATCCGTCTCACAGAAAAAGATCTGTGAGACGGTCTCACACAAGTTTTTGTCTATCTTTTGTTTATTTAAATTTAAAAGGATATTTTTGTCATTTTATATTTATTAATTTAATTTATTATTAAGGCAAAGCATTGTGACTGTAAATTGCATAGTGCAAACGCATTATTGCGAAGTACAATCATATTAAAACAATTTTATATGTTGGATCAACGATATAATTGTGTTTAATAGATTTTCGGTTGTCACTATAGAAAGACCCTAGTATTAATTCTTACCAAATCCTTTGTTATCTCAAATTGCATGGGTGGTCGACTCTTCAAATGATTTTCCACATTAGTATTAGTGGTGTAAATACTTTATTACAGTATATCAAATTATTCACGCTCCTTAATCTAAATTCCACCTATAAATAAAATGTAGAAAACATCCTTACATAGTTACATATTCATTCGTCATCACAAAAATTAATAACCATATATCCATCATGTATTGTACTACAAGCTCTTATTTGTTCTTTTTTTTCGTAATTTGTTTAATCTCGCTCGTTCAATTCCTCAACAATGGTGGTATCACCATTGATCTGATTCATCGTGACTCGCCACTCTCCCTGTCATACGACCCCACGAAAACACGATTCGAACGACTAAGAAGCGCGTTATAATTGACTCTGGCACCACATTAACGTACGTCCCTGATAAGTTGTGCAAGAGAGTGGAGAGGGCGTTAGCGAAGGCGATTAGAGGGAAACGAGTGAAAGACGCACATGGATTGTTCAACTTGTGCTACAAATTACCAAGGGGAGGAGGTGGATTGAATCCACCAACAATTACAACACGTTTTGAAGGAGCAGATGTGGTGTTGCAAAATAGGAACACTTTTATTGAAGTAGAGGAAGGGGTTGTGTGTTTGTCAGTGGTTCCCTCTAAAAGTTTGGCTATTTTCGAAAATTTACATCAGGCAGGTTACCTCATAGGGTTTGATCTAGTGAAAAAGCAAGTCAGCTTCCAACAAATTGATTGCACCAATTGAATAATATAATTATAAGATTGTCGTTTCAAATCCAAGTTGAATCTTGTATTGTAATATGTAATGCAAGCAAATAACACAAGAAATTTATCGAGATTGTGGTGTTGAGGAGATTAATCCAGGAAAGCTAATTCTCTTTAATCGTTTTTTCACTTTTAGAGTTTACTAGAAACTTAATTGCAGTTATGAAAGAACTTAGTTTTGATATGAAATTAATTATGTAATAACTTCCTATGTTGGGTGTGATTATTTGTGGGCTAGCTATATAAGTCTACACAAAAAATTGGCCGGGGTATAATACATTAGAACGGGCCTGGGCAAATACATTAGAATGGGTCTGGGGCATGATACATTAGAACGAGCTAGGGTATATACAAGTGTGTTCTATATACATTTGCATCAATAGTTCCAGCATCGGAGCTTATGAAAATCTATGTAAATCAATAAAATTAAAGTATATTTCACAATCCTATCAAGTCTATAAAAATCCATGAAAAAAAGTCAGTCAACTCTACATGAACTTTATGAATTTTCTAAATTCATGAATTTTTTAAAATAATTTTTTTTTAATAGAATCTCAATTGAATATCCTGATTAAAGTGATTAAAGCCGGGAGAGTACCTTTTTGTTCGCTTTTGAAAAGATGAAATTTTATCAATAAATTAAATACAATAAAGGATAGTCAAGCTTACATTTTTAATTAATACTTACAAATAATATAAAATATACTCCGTATTCAATATGACATTAAAGGTAAATTATAAAAATAAATGACATTCATTAAGAGCAGTTTTGACTCTATCACTTTAAATAGGTTTATGTAAGTGAATGATTACGTTGATCCTTCAAATTAGTTGATTCTTAAATCAGATATTGAAACTTAAACAAAATACACAAATTCAATATTTAATTGTCACATATATATACATAAGTGTTGATTTCAAATTGAGACAACATATGGCCGTTGAGGGTTGATGTTTCAAAAATCGACACATGGTATATAGTAGATACATTACAAAATCGACACAAACAAAATATATATGTCCCATAATAGAAATATTATTTTATTTTCACCCTCTCATCATTTTTGTTTACTCAAATTGTCATTTATTTTTATTTTTAAACAATCATTTTATTAATAAGTAAACTAACAATGTCCTCCCATCAATTTATTTCATATAAAAACAATCAATATTTTTTTATATATGTATCAAATGAATCTTTGGATGAAATACACCCAAATAAAATTAAGTTTGACTACTCATTTATTATAATTATATCAGGTAAATAATATTTAATCGAATCTTAAAGAATGTATTAGGTACACCTAAGAAGACTAATAATACTTCCTAGTTCCTAATTATTTGTATGATTCCATTCAAAATGAATTTACTAATTATTTGTCACTTTTTTAATATCAATCAAAATTTATCATTTTTTCTCATCAAAACAGCTCTAAATTAGGGCAAAATATATAGTCCTTTTTTGATATCCTAACTAATGAAATATTGATTTGGGGTAAAAATTAAGCAGATATTAATTAATAACAATGGAAACATTAATTCATACCATCAACATTGCCTCTTTTTTTAGCAAATAATATTCATTCATATTCAAAATGTACGCCACTTTAAATTTATACATATATATTAAAAAAATTAATGACATTCTTAATATATCCACCATTAATTGCTCTAAAATTCTATACTATACATAAATTATTATTATTACTATATAAGTTATTGGAGTATTAATTAGTTTGAGGATAATTTTTTTTAAATGTAATTAATTATATTAAAAAGTGTAAATTAAACGTCATAAATTTGTTAAGAAAATAAAAGGTCAAAATGTCGTATATTTTGAATAGAAATAGGAAGGAATATTAATTTTTACAATCCTAATATTAGTACATGGTGTAATAATATTTATTCCTATTCAAAATGTACGCACTTTAAATTTATGTACATATATTAAAAAAAGTAATGACATTCTTAATATATCCACGATCAATTGCTCTAAAATTCTATACTATACATAAAATATTATTATTACTATATAAGTTATTGAAGTACGGAGTATTAGTTAGTTTGAGGATAATTTTTTTTTTAAAAAATAATTAATTATATTAAAAAGTTTAAATTAAACGTCATACATTTGTAAAGAAAACAAAAAGTCAAGGAATGGGAAGGAGTATTAATTTTTACAGTCCTAATATTAGTACATGGTGTAATTAAATATTTTGTAATCTCAAATTGCAGGGGATGGTCAACCCCTTTTTCCCCATTTAACACCTCAATTAAATATTAACCATGTTAGTATAATTATTCTTTTAACCATGAAGCAATATTAAATAATGTATAATAAACTTTTGATATTCTAATTAATAAAAAGTTTTTGTGTGATTGGATAAAGTTAAGACATATAATTAAGAATAAAGGGAATATCAGTTCTTAAATACAATTAATAGTATTCATTTTAGGGGAGATTTTGCGTGAGGTCACACTGAAACGGAACATAATTTATTCATGATGCTTAACATTTTAAAATAATGAGTATTAATTTGTGTTAATTAATCTCACGGTGAAACCGAATATAATTTGGTCATGATGCTTAACATTTTAAAAATAATGAGTATTAATTTGTGTTAATTAAAGTGGAAGGATCTCACCAAAAAAAACAGTGTGAGGCAAATTTTTGAATTAATTCAATTGAACAAATAGTATTAATTCTTACCCTTTGTAGTATTATGGTGTAAATACTTTGTTATCATGGGTGGTCAACCCTTTAAATGATTTTCCACAATACTTTCATATAAAATTACAAAGTATGGTCAACCTATTAAAGGATTATTCACGCTACTTAATCTAAATTCCGCCTATAAATAAAATGGAGAAAACATCCTTACATATTCATTCATCATCACAAAAATTAATCACCATACATCGATCATGTCTTGTTACTACAAGTCCTTGTTTGTTCTTGTTTCCGTAATTTATTTAATCTCGTTGGTTCAATCCCTCAACAATGGTGGTATCACCATCGATCTGATTCATCGTGACTCACCACTCTCCCCGTCATACGACCCCACGAAAACACGATTCGAACGACTAAGAAGCGCTATCGATCGCTCATTTGCCCGTAAATCCTCCATCTTGTCAACTTTAGATGGAACCACATCAGCTCCTGTGACTGCCAATGGAGGTGAGTACTTAATGGAATACAAAATCGGAACTCCACCCGTCCGCCAGCTCAGTATTGTTGACACGGGTAGCGATCTAACGTGGATACAGTGCAAACCATGTACCTCGTGCTACACCCAAGACTACCCTCTCTTCAACCCCACCTCAACAAAGACTTACAAGCCCCTTTTGTGCAAGGCCAATCAATGTACCACCTCTGGATTAAACACGGGTTGTGGCAAAAGTCAAGAATGTCTCTACGAAGCAAATTACGGAGACAGTTCTTTCAGTCACGGCCAACTAGCTACCGACACACTTACACTCAGAGAAGGCGCCTCTTTCCCCAAATTTGTCTTCGGTTGTGGAATCGAAAATGGCGGGACTTTCATGAAGGACGGCTCAGGCATTTTTGGGTTGGGAGGGGGGCCTGTGTCGTTTGTCAAGCAACAAGGGAGTTTCATCAATGGAAAATTCTCTTACTGTTTGACATTCGATTCCAAAGTTGCAAGCAAGATAAGCTTTGGCAGCAATGCTGTTGTGGCAGGGCCTAATGTTGTGTCAACTCCATTAGTGAGTAAAGCTCCTGACACATATTACTATCTTACATTAAAAGGTTTATCTGTGGGGATGAAGAGGTTCAACGTGGAGTACAAGTCTGATTCAGAACAAGTTGGCAACATTATAATCGACTCTGGCACCACGTTGACGTACCTCCCTGCTGAGCTGTGCAAGGGAGTGGAAAGTGCGTTGGCGAAGGTGATCAGAGGAAAACGAGTGAAAGACGCGGATGGGACGTTCAACTTGTGCTACGAAGTTCCAAGGGGAGGAGGTAAATTGAATCCACCAGCAATTACAACACATTTTGAAGGAGCGGATGTGGTGTTGCCAAAGGAGAACACTTTTGTTGAAGTGAAGGAAGGGGTTGTATGTTTGTCATTAGTTCCCTCTCAAAGTTTGGCTATTTTCGGAAATTTACATCAGGAAGGTTACCTCATAGGATATGATCTAGTGAAGAAGCAAGTCAGTTTTAAGCAAACTGATTGCACCAAATGAATAATATTATAAGGTTATTGTTTCAGATCCAATTTGGGTCTTGTATTGTAATAGGTAATGCAAGCAAATAACACAAGAAATTAATCAAAATTGTTGTGTCAAGGAGATTAATCTAGGGAAGCTAATTCTTTGAAATTAATTATGTAATAACTTCCTATGTTGTGTGAGATTATTTTTGGACTAGCTACTTATACACAAAAAATTGATCACTAATTCACTAATATGTTTTCCCTATTTATAAAACTCACTGTCAAATTGTAGGTTGTTGACTATCAAGATTATTGCATGATTAAAAATTAGCTGTAAAACTTTGAAAAATTAAAAACACTAATTACAAAGCTTTTCAAAATGAAATTTTTATTTAACCAACCTTTTTTCCCCAAAGCCTAACTATTGGAGTTTTTTTATTTTTTTTGTTTTAAGTTTTAGGTCACTATTCAAAAAAAAAAAATTTCCTACAATAAAGTATTAAAAATTTAATTATAACAATCTAAAAGAAAAGATGACCATTCTCAAGTTCAAATTATTCTTGATACTGTATAAGTCAATTCACAAAACTGAAAGACAATCCTGGAAATCCATTAATCGAATTTCTTTATAAAAAAAAGTCAAAAAAGAAGGAAACAAATTAGATTGCAGAATAAATATACTGGAATGTTATTTTTTCAAACAAGAAATTGTCATTTATTATATGTATTATTTCAATACAAGTATTAATATAATTTTTATTATAGAGTAGTTTAAATTCAAATACTAACTCCGAAAATAGAACACATGAATGATTGATTTCACAAATCACAATTTTTACGGAATGTTGGCAGGTAATACTTACCATAAAACATAAAGGAAAATTTATTCATAAAATATAATAATGAGAAATGATACATTTTATATTTCCCTTTTTCTTTTGATTGAGAAATTTATGTAAGAACTAATTTAAACATATACTATATTTTAATGATTAATTCCATGCACCGAATTTATGCAATTATTGCCTTGTATTTTGTAGGTTTATTTCACTTGGCTCATTTTTAAAGTTAACCTTTTCAAATTACGTTTAAACGAATAAATAAATTATCGTTACTTACTCTTAATAGTCATAATTTATTATCCATAATTCGAAATAATCATTGAGGAGGAATACTAAAACTTTTAAACTGGGGTTTGTAATTTGATTGAGTATTATTTTAATTAAAGTTTTTTGAATAATTATAAAATTGTAAAATAGTAGTAATACAGTACTATGTATTAGGAATGACTTTATTCCTATTAAAAATGTTATTTTAAGAATGATTAATCAGCGGATAATAAATATTTATTATAATTATAAGTGTGAGGTTAATTGTATTTGAAAAAGTACTTTCGTATGATCGACCCATAGATTCGCTAATTCAAATATGTATGAAATTAAAAAATATATATATTGGAATTAATTCGATCTGATTGATGGATTTCCGATTGCAAATTAATTAACATTAACATAATGGATTAATTATATTTCCGGTTTACCATAAAATTGTTACCAAAAGATCAAATTAATCAAGTGAACGTACATGAATGTATATAATATGCAACCAATCAAATCTCAAAAATTAATGATTTTCCACCTTCCTTAATCTAATTATCGCCTATAAAATGTAGAAAAAAAAACTTAATTTTCATCACAAATTCTTGCTAATTAGTCATGGCTTCTTACTACAAGTCCTTGTTTGTTGTTTCCTTAATCTGTTTAGTCTCCTTAGTTCAATCCCTCAACAATGGTGTAACAATCGACCTTATCCACCGTGACTCGCCTCTCTCCCCTTCGCACGACGTCACCAAAACACGATTCCAACGTCTAAGAAATGCGTTTGATCGTTCATTTTCCCGTAAATTTTCCCTTGTGTTAACTTCAACCAAGTCCCTAGACGAAACCACGGAAGCTCCTATCTCCGCTGACGGAGGGGAGTACTTAATGGAGTACCAAATTGGTACTCCACCTGTTCGTCAGCTCAGCATTGCTGACACTGGCAGTGACCTGACGTGGATACAGTGCAAACCATGTACCTCGTGCTACAAGCAGAACTACCCTCTCTTTGATCCCTCCGCAACTAATTCCTACAGGCCTGTTGCCTGTCAGACCAATCAATGCGCTTATTCAGGATCAAATACTGGTTGTGCCAGTGATAAATGTCTATATGCAGTTAATTACGGAGACAGGTCTTTCAGCCAGGGTGAACTTGCTGCTGACACACTTACGCTTGGACAAAATGTTACTATCCCCAAGTTCATCTTCGGTTGTGGTAACAAAAACGGCGGTACTTTCAGGTAACTATTTTAAATCAGTATTTGTATTTCATTGTTCACTTGTGGGGACGTTTAAAATCAGAGTTTTTTTGCATTCAGGGAAACTGGATCTGGAATTTTTGGTCTAGGAAACGGGGCCGTGTCAATAGTTAACCAACAGGCCAACTATGTTCGCGGAAGATTCTCCTACTGTTTGACGTCTCTTGATTCCAAAGTAGCGAGCAAGATAAGTTTTGGCAGCGATGCTGTTGTGACAGGGCCTAATGTTGTGTCAACTCCGTTAGTCAACAAGACTCCTAATACTTTTTACTACCTCACATTACAAGGTTTGTCCGTTGGGACAAAGAGGTTCGACTACAAGTTGTTGAATTCGAAGCAGGAGGTTGAAAAGGGCAACATTATTATCGACTCTGGTACCACCTTGACGTTCGTCCCTGCTGAGCTCTACGAGGGAATTGAGGAGTCTTTGGTGAATGCGATCAAGGGTAACAGAGTGAACGACACGCAAGGGACGTTCAACTTGTGCTACGAACTGCCAAGTGGGGGTCGATTCAGTTCACCACCGGTTACTGTGGTGTTGCCACAGGAGTCTGTTTTTCTTGAAGTGGAGAAAGGCCTTGCTTGTTTGACAGTGCTTCCGTCTCAAGATATGGCTATTTTTGGGAATTTACATCAGATTGGCTACCTCATCGGGTATGATATAGTCAACAAGCAACTCAACTTTCTGCAGACTGATTGCACAAAGCCCCGTTGAATATGGTGTTCAATCCTGATTTAAATAATGTTCCTTTCCTTGCTGTTTCTGCTAATTTTCCTTGCTTGTTTTAGGGTCTGTTAATACCTTTTTTCAGTAATGCAAGTTTTTCAATTCTGGAACAACTTCCCGTTACAATTCTCTGCTTTGTTATGAATTTTGTTGTTTTGATTTATCATGTTTTTCTGTTTCTTGGTGTGGCTTCTCTGTTTTATTGTTTTGTATAAAATTAATAATGAAATTAATTTTTTTACAAATTTACCCTCCATTATCGTGGAAGATGGACAGAAAATTGAGGAAAAATGAACAACTCTTCAATTCTCAAGAAACGAGATGAAGGAAGTGTATTAGAGGAAAATTCTGGAGATTTACATACAGTTTATTTAGGAAAAAATGTGGTAAAAGACGGCGAACTTGAGAAATTTAACACCAAAAGCAACAAAACAATAAGAAACAAAGGGAATGTTATTTTTCTTGATTATAAACTTTTCTGTTGAGGTGTGTTCTTTAGCACTTGTGAGTTTTTCTTTTCTAACAAAGCTTTTCTTATTAAAATTATGTAGTAATCTCTGGATTTGTGGTCCCTTTTGAGTTTTTGGCCAGATAAATTGTTTGATGCATGCGCTTGACTTGCCTTTCATGCTTCTATTCTAGAGCTATCTAGAATGAGTTTGTTACAACAAAATAACTGACTTTCCTAACTCATTAGTAACTTATCTATACGGTTGTATCCAAACGTGATGATGAAGCTGAGAGTAATTGACGACGTAAGTACTGAAATCGCAAGGGAGAGAGTGGTTTAGTCAGGAGATCAGCAACTTGATCTTCAGAAGGAACATATCGTACATATAATTGTTGAGATTGAACCTTTTCCCTGATAAAGTGGACGTCAATTTCTACATGTTTCATCCGAGAATGGAAGGCAGGGTTGAATGCAAGAGTAATGGCCCTTGAATTATCACACCACAAAATCGACAGTTGGAGCAACTGAAGGTGAAGTTCAGTGAATAGTGACACAATCCAAATAAAATCCGTAGTTGTCATTGCTAACACACGGTATTCAGCTTCCGTGATGCTTCTGGCAACAACAGGCTGTTTTTTTTAGCACCATGCCGCTGGTACTGCGATGATCATCATGTGAGGAAGCAAAATCTGCATCCACGAACCCCTGCAACTTAAATTTTGAAACTGGAGAAAAAATAATGCCATGAAGTGAAGTGTACCCTTTAAGTATCGAAGAACTCTTTCACATGCTTGCCAATGATTTTGAGTGGGAGCTTGAAGAAATTGACTCAACTTGTTCACACTATAGGCAATTTCAGGGCCGAGTAAGAAGGAGATACTGAAGTGCTCCAACAGTGTTGAGATACAAAGTAGGATTTTCGTATTTAGCACTATCGAAATTTGATAACTTCAGACTAGAGTATCTCACCTGGATCCGCTCTGATACCATGTTAAGAATTCAAAAGGTATTTCATATGGAATGTATATTTACAAGTAGACTGGTGGTATATATAGGCATAGCTTCACCCAGTTGGCTTGTCTTTCATGCTTCTATTCTAAAGCTATCTAGAATGAGTTTGTTACAACAAAATAACTGACTTTCCTAACTCATTAGTCATTAGTAACTGATATATACAGCTGTGTCAAGACTTGTTTTGAGCTCATTCAATATAGACTCTCCGCTATCGCCGATGCTAAATTCATATGGCGTAATCGCTATCTGCTCGAGTGTAGTTGCAGAGGCTAATAGAAACTTGATGAATTCCATTTCTGAATCCACGCCACAGAAACGTTGCATCTTTACAGCTTTCAGTTTATTCATCCACTTGTATGTTTTCTGTGATCGGAGGAAATGTGCAACAGCTTCGATCATTTCGCAGGTGAAAGCCTGGATAAAAAGTTGCACTTTTATTAGTTTTGGTTCTTGATAAATTTCTTGCACTTAAACCGAATAGAGATAGACTTACTGTGATTCTAAGCCTCTCTAAATTTGAACAGCTTCTAATGAAGCAAATAGCAGAAGAAATCTCTGTAGTCTTTTTGTTGAAATACATATCTGTGAGGTGAAGATTCTTCAATGACTTTAAATCAACGGCTAGTTTCTCCGGTGCACCATACTCAACGAGGTCCTATACACACAAAAATATTTAGTTCCAAATACAAGCATTGCATCATTATTACAAATTTCATTACCTCCAATGCAGCAACTTCCAATTTCAGATCCTCAAGTGCAGGAAGGCAGCTTAGGGACTTCACCAAATTTAACGAGAATCCATTTGTTACGAAATCCAGGGGATAAAAAGCTAATCTGACATCTGTAAGAACGGGGCAATTCTTGAAAGAAACTGATCTAAATTGCCCATGAAAATCAAAAAAATTCATTTTAGGACCAGTTATTTCGAGGCAATCAAAGGGGGTGCAGTGAAGCATCCTCAATCGTTCAACTGCAGTGCAAGAAGCAACGAATTCCCCGAAACTTTCAGGAACAAGGCTAACACTCTCAAGCTTCAAGTAAACTAGTTTATCGAATCCCTTAAATCCACGAGGAGGATCAAACACACAATTGTTAAGCCTCAAGTTTCTGAGATGTTGGAAATTACACACACGAGAAGTCAGCTTGTGCTTTGCTCCGATAGCTACGTTGAGAGTTAGATCCTGGAGAGTGTTTGGTAACAGATGAACACATTCATCGATTTCTGGACAGCTTTTGAGGTCAGGGACAAAGATTGAAAACTTCAGCAGAGGGCCTTGATGATGCCTCAGAATATTGAGCACAAGTGATTCAAATTTTTGACCCTTGAGGTACATTCGATCAAACCAAAAATCAAACACCATTTCTGAGCATTTCAACCATTTGTACCTCCATTCTTTCGATAAAATGCTTGTTCATACGAGATCAGTCATGGGTAAACGTCGAAAAACGTTGTCGATTATGTCACAAGGAAGATTGCTGATGAAATCAACCCCATCCCTACTGTCAATCTCTTGATGAATACAACTAAAAAATAACCCCAAAAAAAACATTAACATGAACATCCTGAGAAGGTAATTCTCATAATAAATTGTATAGGAGGAGGCTAAATTTTCACCTAATTGAACAACGGTTGATTAATCCAAATAAGCAAAGTAGTTTTTAGTCATTTTATTAACCGATGTAGCATAAATACATTCTAAATTGTTCAGAAGTGCTAATTAATCAACTAACTGATAAAGTAGCATGAATTCTCATCTAAAATAAACCTAGGTAGCCAGGAATCACAGAATCGCAGAGTCTCGCAAAGTTGTAAACTAATATTTTCACAAATTCGTAAATCTAATCTGGATTTTTTTTTTAAACAGCTGTGAATTTCAAACTTACCGGGAAATTCCTCTCTTGAGACCAGGAATTTTGTGTCTCCTCAGAGACTTTTCTTCGGGTGACGACTTTGAACATCTTGAAGATGACGGCGGGAAAAACGAAGCCATTTAGCGTGAAGAAGCAAAGACCCATCGAATTCAGCGAAGCGGCAAAGTGAAATTGTCAAAAGTATGCAGAATTAGCAGATGAGTAAAGGGGCAAATAATTTTTTTAAGTCCCATAATTTTTCAACTTTTTCAAAAATGTCCCAAACAAGTTAAATTTTCCAATTACGTCCCAAATAATTTTTTTAAGTCCCATAATCCGTTTGTGTTGATAAGTTTACACGTTTATCTTTCAAGGCACATTGAGTAATTACAAATGTCAAGAATAATGAACAAGATTAAATTGTGTTCTGCACCAATTACGATAAAATGAAATACGAAATTATGCTCAAACTAATTAATGATCATGTTGGATACATTGCAGATACTATGATGAAATTTGCCACTTTTGAGAACACTGTTGAAGCCATATACATAACTCCTAAAGACGAGTGCAGCAGGTTTCGCGAGAGGCTACATAGCGGGAGTATTCTGTGCTGTTATTTCCCACCCTGCCGATAACTTAGTTTCTTTCCTCAACAATGCCAAGGGCGCCACAGTCAGTGATTGTTCAAATTCTAAGAAAGACCTGATACTTTTAATGTCCAAGAAATGATGTCATAAACTTCTCCACAATGATGTCGGTGATCTTGAAACTGCATTAGACTCGTACTTTGCACTGGAGAGAATTATCTTACTTTTATTATCACTAATCATCAAAATACAACAATATGGTTCTGCCATATGTTTGAAGCCCACTTTCAAAAAGAGCAATACACTTGAACTCCATCACTCAAAAGAGTAAGATTCTGAATACATGTGGGTATGAAGTAATCAAAGACTACTTGAAAATAAAGACATGGGCTATTAATTGTCTAGCTTCCTGAGCATTATCTACGGCCTACACAATATCATCAGATAAAACCTATACAACCGGATCAACAGAGAAATGATGGCCTTCAAGCATCTTAGAGATCTATTCCAAGTTCACTCAGACTCCTCATCAGCAATTGGAGTTTTATCATCACGAAAAATATGTTTTCTTAATTTTCATTTTTTCCTACTTGGCTACTTGGTACCAAACATTAGAATCATACTCAATTACCTCATAGCTTATGCTTTCTCTTCCAAATGTTCCTTTCCCCTAAAAATACATCATTACATTGCCTATAGAAATAGGATGGATAAGCATACATGCACCTCAAAGTTACGTTAAACATAAAATCGGGAAAAGTGACAAAGTGATAAACCAATTACAGTGGCAATGTATCATTACAACTTATATAATTTTCATTACAAGGTAACAATTCATAATGATCAGGCACATATACTGCTATTCATAAAGTTCGATCTCTTCAAACATATCCAAAAGAAGCCTATCATACAAGATGCAAACAAATTCATTACCACGACCAAAAAATTGCCATGTACTGAAAACTTGCATTTGATCTGATAATCAATTAGTAACCATTTATTCAAAAATAGTTATCTTCCCTGTCAAATTTTGCTTTCGAACATAATCATGAAATTGCAAATATCTTAAAAATCAAGCAGGGGATTGCCGATTATCTTTTCATACAATGATTAAAATAAAACCATATGTAGAGATCCAGAAGAATATATAACGAAGCAAAGCATAGAGATAAATACTCTACATTCAAATGAGAAGATAGATATTAGATCAAATCCCTCTTCTGTCTATTGTGCATCTGCATTCACATGAGAAGATTAGATCAAATTTACATGCCTTACCTCATCGTTTTTTTTGTTGCCATCTATTGTGCTGCACACCTGTTGTTTACCTCCATACCATCTATTACCCATACTACTTTTAAGGCTCCCTAACAACAGTCTGACACACAAATTGCAGATTGAAACTGAGATTAAAAGAAAAATAAATCATACTAATATAAGAGTAGCAAAACTTCTAAATCACTCAAACTAATTCACTATAATATCTTTTAGAAATTTATCAAATTGAGCTATATATATATACAGTATGAATTGCTCAAATAACCAATTACAATTACAGTGATGAAGTAAAACATACAATGTAATTAATTATCTCTTAACTTGTGTTTGTTAAAGTTAAATCCAACTTAATCACTCCCTCTGCCCCTTCCAGAGGAGAATCAATCAACCTAGTGCCAAAATCTTGGTATACCATCATTCATAAAGCACAAACATGTATTCATTCACAAATTTAGTTACTCTCATGAGAAATAAAATCTTGAAAGCACATTAGAGTAGAATTTCAACCATACTGCGTCTCTTTCTTCTTTATTTCGAGCGTTTCACTCTTGCAGAGTCTCTTTACCATGACGATTTAATGAGTGGAGGAGTTCAAGAGGCACTACTAACAAAGAATGAGCCGTGAATAACCTCATAAACGTTTCCATTGGTTTTCAAATGACACTAAAAAAAATAGTAAATTCACAAAACTGAAAGACAATTATGAAATCCATTAATTGAATTTCTTTATAAAAGAAAAAAAAAAAAAAAAGTCAAAAGAGATTTATTTAATCACACAGAATAAAAAGAAGGAAACAAATTAGATTGCAGAATAAATATACCATTATTTTTTTTATTATATGTATTATTATTTCAATACTAAGTATTAATATCATTTTTATTACTCCCTCCCTCTCCCTCCCTCTTATTATGATGATGGATGTCTTCCATTTCAAATTTCATTTTTGCATATAATTTATGGATTTTCACTTGTAATTAAAAATAAATGAATAGATTTCAAATCACTAAAACAATATCATTTGAAATTCATCTATTTTAAAATCTTTTCATTTAAATACCTCTCAAAATCAAATTCCTCCATCCAAACACAACCTTATTATACTTAATCTGATATTCCCTCCGTTTTTTTATAGGATGTTTTAGAGAAATTTATTAGAATTAAGAAAGGGTATGTTTTTGACAAATATACCCTTATATAATAAATAATGTTTTTAATTACATTAATTTCATTCCATAATACACAATAAAGTTAAGAGAGAGCATAATTGGAATAAACATGGTAAAAAATCTAAAACATCTTATATTTATGCAAAGAAAAAAAGTCTAAAACATTTTATAAAAAAAAATGAAGGAAAGTACTTATCTATTATCATCCCATCATAAAAAAAAACGGAGGAAGTACTTATCTATTATCATCCCATCAATCACATTTTTTAATCAAATAGCAGGATGGAGGAAGTATAATTTATAGGGTAGTCTAAATTCAAATACTAACTCCGAAAATAAAACACATCAATGATTGATTTCACAAATCACAATTTTTAAAGAAAATATAATAATGAGAAATGATTCGTTTTATAATTTTCTTTTTCTTTTGACCTGAGAAACAGTATTTAAGAACTAATTTAAACCTATATTTTAATGATTAATTCTATGCACCGAATTTATGCAATTATGCCTTGTATTTTGTTGGTTTATTTCGCTCATTTTTAGAGTCAACCTTTTCAAATCACAAACTTTAAATTATCGGTTACTTACTCTTAATAGTCATAATTTATTATACATAATTTCAAATAATCATTAAAGAGGAATACTAAAACTTTTGTAACGTACCTAATTATGAGGAATAATTTGTAACGTACATGAATGTATATATAATATGCAACCAATCAAATCTAAAAAATTAATGATTTTCCACCTTCCTTAATCTAATTATCGCCTATAAAATGTAGGAAAAAAAACTTAATTTTCATCACAAATTTTTCTTGCTAACTAATCATGGCTTCTTACTACAAGTCCTTTTTTGTTGTTTCATTAATCTGTTTAGTCTCCTTAGTTCAATCCCTCACCAATGGTGGTGTCACAATTGACTTGATCCATCGTGACTCGCCTCTTTCCCCTTCGCACGACATCACCAAAACACGATTCCAACGTCTAAGAAAAGCGTTTGATCGTTCATTTTCCCGTAAATCTTCCCTCGTGTTAACTTCAACCAAGTCCCTAGACGAAACCACGGAAGCTCCTATCTCTGCTGACGGGGGTGAGTACTTAATGGAGTACCAAATCGGTACTCCACCTGTTCGTCAGCTCAGCATTGCTGACACTGGTAGCGACCTGACGTGGATACAGTGCAAACCATGTACCTCGTGCTACAAGCAGAACTACCCTCTCTTTGATCCCTCCGCAACTCAATCCTACAGGCCTGTTGCCTGTCAGACCAATCAATGCGCCTATTCAGGATCAAATACTGGTTGTGCTGGCCCTGATAAATGCCTATATGAAGTTAATTACGGAGACAGGTCTTTCAGTCAGGGTGTACTTGCTGCCGATACACTTACACTCGGAGAAAATGCTACTTTCCCCAAGTTTATCTTCGGTTGTGGGAACAAAAACGGCGGTACTTTCAGGTAACTATTTGAATTAGTATTAGTATTTCTTCGTTCACTTGTGGGGCCCCGTTTAAAATTAGAGTTTTTTTGCATTCAGGGAAACTGGATCTGGAATTTTTGGCCTAGGGAACGGGGCCGTGTCTATAGTTAACCAACAGGCCAACTCTGTTCGCGGAAGATTCTCTTACTGTTTAACGTCTATTGATGCCAAAGTAGCAAGCAAGATAAGTTTTGGCAGCGATGCTGTTGTGGCAGGGCCTAATGTTGTGTCAACTCCATTGGTCAACAAGACTCCTAATACTTTTTACTACCTCACATTACAAGGTTTGTCCGTTGGGACAAAGAGGTTCGACTACAAGTTGTTGAATTCGAAGCAAGAGGTTGAAAAAGGCAACATTATTATCGACTCTGGTACTACCTTGACGTTCGTCCCTGCTGAGCTCTACGAGGGAATTGAGGAGTCGTTGGTGGATGCAATCAAGGGGGACAGAGTGAATGACACGCAAGGGACGTTCAACTTGTGCTATGAACTTCCAAGTGGGGGTCGATTCAGTTCACCACCGGTTACTGCACATTTTGAAGGGGCAGATGTGGTGTTGCCACAGGAGTCTATTTTTCTTGAAGTGGAGAAAGGCCTCGTTTGTTTGACAGTGCTTCCGTCTCAAGATATGGCAATTTTTGGGAATTTACATCAGATTGGCTACCTCATTGGGTATGATATAGTCAATAAGCAACTCAACTTTCTGCAGACTGATTGCACCAAGCCCCGTTGAATATGATGTTCATTCCGGATTTGAATAATGTTCCGTTTCTTGCTGTTTCTGCTAATTTTCCTTGCTTGTTTTAGGGGTCTGTTAATACCTTTTTTCAGTAATGCAAGTTTTTCAATTTTGGAACAACTTCTAGTTATAATTCTCTGCTTTGTTATGAGTTTTGTTGTTTTGGTTGATTTTCTTTATCTTGTTGTGGCTTCTCTGTTTTATTGTTTCTTATAAAATTAATTAAATTGTTTTTTTATAACAAATTTACCCTCCTCCATCGTTGAAGATTGAAAGAAAATTGATGGAAAATAACAACAAAGGGACATAACAATAAAAAAATGAAGTGAATATTATTTTTCTTGATTATAAACTTTTTTATTGAAGAGGTGTTTCTTCATTGCAAGGAGTGGCGGCTGATTATAAACTTTTTTATTGAAGAGGTGTTTCTTGATTATAAATATGTAACCTCTGGATTTGTGGTCCTTTCTGAGGTTTTGGCCAAATAATTGTTTAGTTTTTTAAAAAACGGCAGGGGCATTTCAGTCAGTTTTTCCCTGTTTGTTGTGCTGCTTAAGATCTGCTCACACACATTTATCATATAAACTAGTTATGTACATGCGCTTGATGTTAATTACTGGCTGCAAATAGTAAAATTGCAATTACAATTGTTTAAAATCTGGGTAACCACTTCAACTTATTAGTATAATGCTTCTCTATCTGATCTAATGATTTTCACATTTGGAGATGCTTGAAGATGATTTTTGAGCTCGTTCAATATAGACTCTCCGCCATCGCCGATGCTAAATTCGTATGGCGTAATCAAAGGTGAACACCCTTCCAGACGGATGTAGACATAAGTAACCCTTGTGCAAAGGGATGTATCCAATAAAAATACATTTCGAAAACCGGAACTGAAGTTTTGATTTGTTATATGGATGAAGGGAGGAAAAACACGTGCAGCTGAAAACTCGGAGATGAGACATTGGTGGTGGCGTATTGAACAGCCTGAAGTATGGGGAATGGTGTTTCAAGACGACAGTAGGCAACATGCTTATCAAATACACAGCTGTAGAGAATGCATTCCACCAAAAACGCATATGAAGTTTGCTTCTAGCGAGCATAGATAGCCCCAACTCAATTATGTGTTGATGTTTCCATTCAACAAGACCGTTTTGTTGATGAGTTGCGGACATGAGTGTCGTAAAACAATCCCCATACTCTTGAACACATTGTGAAGGGCAACAAACTCTCCACCCATATCACATTGAAATGCTTTCACCTTTCGACTAAATTGTCTTTCGGCCATAGCGATGAAATTTACAATAATATTATGAAATTCAGATTCCAAGCAAAGTAGATATATCCTTGTGTAACGTGTAAATTCATCTACAATTGACCAAATAATATTTGTATCCATCCAATGATGACTCAGAAGTAGGACCCCAAACATCCATATGTAGAATATCAAGTGGATATTTCGAATGATGCACAACTGAATGAAATGAACTCTGATGCATTTTACCCAATTTGCCGTCATCACAAAATGAAAGTAATCTCGACACAACAGGAATATGTAAATCACGTAAAATCCGTGCAAGTGTATCACCACATGGATGTCTCAAACGATAATGCAACAGTTTACCAACATCCTTATTGAAACTAGTCACAGTTTACAAATCGACACATAGATTCCGCTAATTCAAATATTTCATTAATTCTAAAAAAAAAAAAAAAGGATTTTCGATTGCAAATTAATTAACATTAACATAATGGAGTAATTATATTTCCGGTTTACCATAAATTGTTACCAAAAATGATAAAATTAATCAAGTGAACGTAGCCATTATGAGGAATTATTTGTAACGTACATGAATGTATATAATATGCAACCAATCAAATCTCAAATTAATGATTTTCCACATTCCTTAATCTAATTATCGCCTATAAAATGTAGAAAAAAAAAACTTAATTTTCATCACAATTTGTTGCTAATTAATCATGGCTTCTTACTACAACTCCTTGTTTGTTGTTTCCTTAATCTGTTTAGTTTCCTTGGTTCAATCCTTCAACAATGGTGGTGTCACAATTGACTTGATCCACCGTGACTCCCCTATCTCCCCTTCTCACGATGTCACCAAAACACGATTCCAACGTCTAAGAAACGCGTTTGATCGTTCATTTTCCCGTAAATCTTCCCTCGTGTTGACTTCAACCAAGTCCCTAGACGAAACCACGGAAGCTCCTATCTCCGCTGACGGAGGTGAGTACTTAATGGAGTACCAAATTGGTACTCCACCCGTTCGTCAGCTCAGCATTGTTGACACTGGCAGTGACCTGACGTGGATACAGTGCAAACCATGTATCTCGTGCTACAAGCAGAACTACCCTCTCTTTGATCCCTCCGCAACTAATTCCTACAGGCTTGTTGCCTGCCAGACCAATCAATGCTTCTATTCAGGAGCAAATACTGGTTGTGCCGGTGATAAATGTCTATATGCAGTTAACTACGGAGACAAGTCTTTCAGCCAGGGTGAACTTGCTGCCGACACACTTACGCTTGGACAAAATGCTACTATCCCCAAGTTCATCTTCGGTTGTGGTAACAAAAACGGCGGTACTTTCAGGTAACTATTTTAATGAGTATTTGTATTTTACCGTTCACTTGTGGGGTCTATTTAAAATCAGAACTTTGCACTCTGTATGAACTGACTCTGTATCTGATATCTTTGCATTCAGGGAAACTGGATCTGGAATTTTTGGCCTAGGAAATGGGGCCGTGTCAATTGTTAACCAACAGGCCAACTCTGTTCGCGGAAGATTCTCTTACTGTTTGACGTCTCTTGATTCCAAAGTAGCGAGCAAGATAAGTTTCGGTAGCGATGCTGTTGTGACAGGGCCTAATGTTTTGTCAACGCCGTTAGTCAGCAAGACTCCTAATATTTTTTACTATCTCACATTACAAGGTTTGTCCATCGGGACAAAGAGGTTCGACTACAAGTTGTTGAATTCGAAGCAAGAGGTTGAAAAAGGCAACATTATTATCGACTCTGGTACCACCCTGACGTTTGTCCCTGCTGAGCTCTACGAGGGAATTGAGGAGTCGTTGGTGAACGCGATCAAGGGTAAAAGAGTGAACGACACGCAAGGGACGTTCAACTTGTGCTACGAACTGCCAAGTGGGGGTCAATTCAGTTCACCACCAGTTACTGCACATTTTGAAGGGGCGGATGTGGTGTTGCCACAGGAGTCTACTTTTCTTGAAGTGGAGAAAGGGCTTGTTTGTTTGACGTTGCTTCCGTCTCAAGATATGGCCATTTTTGGGAATTTACATCAGGTTGGTTACCTCATCGGGTATGATATAGTCAACAAGCAACTCAACTTTCTGCAAACTGATTGCACCAAGCCCCGTTGAGTATGGTGTTCAATCCTGATTTAAATAATGTTCCTTTCCTTGCTGTTTCTGTTAATTTTCCTTGCTTGTTTTAGGGTCTGTTAATACCTTTTTTCAGTAATGGAAGTTTTTCAATTCTGAAACAACTTCCAGTTATAATTTTCTGCTTTGTTATGAATTTTGTTGTTTTTATTTAGCATGTTTTGGTTGATTTTCTTTTTCTTGTTGTGGCTTCTCTGTTTTATTGTTTTACAAATTTACCCTCCTTTATTGTTAAAGATGTAAAGAAAATTGACGAAAAATATCAACAACGGGATAAAACAATAAAAAACCAAGGGAATATTATTTTTCTTGATTATAAACTTTTCTATTGAAGAGGTGTTTCTCCATTGCAAGGAGTGGCGGCTGATGTTTTAACTTTAAAGGCATTATTCTAAAAAAGCGTCCTTAGTAACAATATGTAATCTCTGGATTTGTGGTCCTTTTTGAGGTTTTGGCCAAATAATTGTTTGGTTTTTCAAGAAACGGCAGGGGCATTTCAGTCAGTTTTTCCCTGTTTGTTGTACTGCTTGAGATCTGCACACACACACATTTATCATATAAACTAGTTATGTGCATGCGCTTGATGTTAATTACTGGCTGCAGATAGTAAAATTTCAATTACAATTTACAATTGTATAAAATCTGTGTAACCACTTCAAGTTATTAGTATAGTGCTTCTCTATCTGATCTAATGATTTTCACATTTGGAGATGCTTGAAGATAATTTTTGAGCTCGTTCAATATAGACTCTCCGTCATCGCCGATGCTAAATTCGTATGGCGTAATCACTATCTGCTCCAGTGTAGTTGCAGAGGCTAATAGAAACTTGATGAATTCCATTTCTGAATCCACGCCACAGAAGCGTTGCATCTTTACAGCTTTGAGTTTATTCATGCAATTGTATTTTTTCTGTGATCGGAGGAATTGTGCAACAGCTTCGACCATTTCGCAGGTGAAAGCCTGGATAAAAAGCCCACTTTTATTAGTTTTGGTTCTTGATAAATTTCTTGCAACTTAAACCAAATAGACATCGACTTACTGTGATTCTAAGCCTCTCTAAATTTGAACAGCTTCTAATGAAGCAAATAGCAGAAGAAATCTCTGTAGTCTTTTTGAAATACATATCTGTGAGGTGAAGATTCTTCAATGACTTCAAATCAACGGCTAGTTTCTCCGGTGCACCATACTCAACGAGGTCCTATATGCACAAAAAATTTAGTTAAAAATACAAGCATTGCATCATTATTACAAAAATTACAAATTTCATTACCTCCAATGCACCAACTTCCAATTTCAGATCCTCAAGTGCAGGAAGACAGCTTAGGGACTTCACCAAATTTAACGAGAATCCATTTGTTACGAAATCCAGGGGATAAAAGGCTAATCTGACATCTGTAAGAACGGGGCAATTCTTGAAAGAAACTGATCTAAATTGCCCATGAAAATCAAAAATTTTCATTTTAGGACCAGTTATTTCGAGGCAATCAAAGGGGGTGCAGTGAAGCATCCTCAATCGTTCAACTGCAGAGCAAGAAGCAACGAATTCCCCAAAACTTTCAGGAACAAAGCTAACACTCTCGAGCTTCAAGTAAACTAGTTTATCGAATCCCTTAAATCCACGAGGAGGATCAAATACACAATTGTTAAGCCTCAAGTTTCTGAGTTGTTGGAAATTACACACACAAGAAGTTAGCTTGTGCTTTGCTCCGATAGCTACGTTGAGAGTTAGATCCTGGAGAGTGTTTGGTAACAGGTGAACACATTCATCGATTTCTGGACAGCTTTTGAGATCAGGGACAAAGATTGAAAACTTCAGCAGAGGGCCTTGATGATGCCTCAGAATATTGAGGACAAGTGTTTCGAATTTTTGACCCTTGAGGTACATTCGATCAAACCAAAAATCAAACACCATTTCTGAGCATGTCAACCATTTGTACCTCCATTCTTTAGATAAAATGCTTGTTCTTACAAGATCAGTCATTGGTAAACGTAGAAAAACGTTGTCGATTATGTCACAAGGGAGATTGCTGATGAAATCAACCCCATCCCTACTGTCAATCTCTTGATGAATACAACTAAAACATAACCCAAAGATCATTAAACTAAGATTAGAATGATATTTAAACTTTATACATTTAAAAGCATAATCTACCATTAATCTAAGTTATCAAACAACCAATAAAAATGAGATGGGGTTAATCTAGATTTAATCTAAGCTATCAAACTTGTTTATAGGTTACGAAGTCCAGGGGATAAAAAGTTTTGGACATTTAACATGAACATCCTGGGAAGCTAATTCTCATCATAAATTGTACAGGAGGAGGCTAAATTTTCCCCTTATTGAACAACGGTTGATTAATCCAAATAAGCAACGCAGTTTTTAGTCATTTGATTAACCGATGTAGCAGAAATAGCATAAATACATTCTAAATCGTTCAGAAGTGCTAATTAATCAACTAATTGAGAAAGTAGCATGAATTCACATCTAAAAATAAGCCTATGTAGCCAGGAATCACAGAATCGCAAAGTCTCGCAGAGTTGTAAGCTAATATTTTCACAAATTCGTAAATCTAATCTGGATTTTTTTTTAACAGCTGTGAATTTCAAACTTACCGGGAAATTCCTCTCTCTTGAGACCAGGAATTTTGTGTCTCCTCATAGACTCTTGTTCTGGTGACGACTTTGAACATCTTGAAGATGACAGCGGGAAAAACGAAGCCATTTAGCGCGAAGGAACAAAGACCCATTGAATTCAGCGAAGCAGCAAGGTGAAATTGTCAAAAGTATGCAGAATTAGCAGATGAATAAATGCCTACAGCATCTCCATTTAATGAATTGAGAGTTTTTTATTATTAAGTTTTTAAATAATACGAGTAAGAATTTTTATTTAAAATAAATATTGAAAATTGAGTTTTTTTTAAAAAGTTAAATATGAAATTAATTATTGAGCATAAGATTACTCAATCCAATACAAGGTAGTCGAGATAATGAAATAAGACAAAAAATAAAAAATAATTGCAGTAGAGAGGGCAGACAAGTCAATGGGAATACACTCAATTCTCTGGAGAAAAAATGTGTGTACTCAATTACTCATCACTAAATTATTGGTGGGGAAACTAATTTAGAAGGTATATCTAACAAATTAACAATATTGTTGGAGGCGTATCGAACGTGTTAGCCCAATAGATTTTTTGGGCCCAGGAGGCGATAAAGCCCATTAAGTAATAAACGCCCCGGCCCCTCCCCCTATGATTAATTCACTCACCAATTTTGAGTTCACCCCATAAAATTCCATAAATACCCTCCCCACTTTTCCACTCTCTCGTAATCATAAAAAAATCCAATTTGACTTTACCCAATAAAAATCTATTTTAACTTCACTCCCAATTTAAAAACAAAACTCATTCATCCACATTGCCAAAAAAATTTACGGCCCCAACCGTGCCGCCCCACCGCTTGCAGCCTCGCCGTCCTACAAAGATAAGTTTAGTTTAATTTTTTTTGCCTTTAATTGTTTAATAATTGTTCTTGAGCATGATTTTGGTCGAATATCATTAAAAAAATGAGGTCTTTGAACAAAACATAAAGATTTGAATCGTGTCGAAATCGACACTAACTTTTTTCGAGAAAATACAAAATTCGTGGAATATTTTTCCTAGAATTCTCGGAAACAATAACCAAGAATTTTCGAAATGAAATACACAACATATATATATATATTCATTTCAAAAAAATAATCAAATACAAATAAAAAAAAGTATAAACTATGTTTTAGAAAATATAAAGAAAACTTACTTATATATATACCGAATACTCAATTTGTCAACCATTATAATTAAGTTCCTTTGAGCTGTCATCAAGGTTTCAAAAGTTTCAATTTTTTATTTTATTTTTTAAGTGTGGACGGTATTTTGGCATTTTGGAAGCAGAAAGAAATATATAGAAAGTCTGTTTATTTTTGTGTTGGGGGTGAACTCAACGCCAGGGTAATATTGTCATTTTAACAGTGGCCATGGAGTAATCGTTAATATCGGTTACGGGTGTCTCTGCAACTCCTCCATACCAAAATGGCAGTACTATCGTTACCTTCTTTACCGGGCCTCACATACTCCAGCCCGATCCGTCATAGCATCCGCGCTGATTCTCGCAACTCACGCCCACACTTCACAGTTAAACTCGCCGCCGCATCCAACGATAACCTATGGTCGCCGGCGGGAGACTTTCTCCGGCAGCTCTCCGTTTCTTCTGTTCTTCTTATAGGCCTGGGCGTTTGGGGCTTCTCTCACCCAGCTTCGGCCCGCATTTCTCCCTCAGTTCTTCCCCAACAAACTGAAGGTATAATGCCTTTCCTTTACTGCTTCAGATTGTTGTACTTTTCAGCTTCGCTAATTGCACGTTGAGACAAATTGCAATTCTTAATACTTTGTATTGCATCGGTTGAACGCTGCGATCGATTATGTTCCGTATTTGTCAAGTGATGTGTGAGCTTCCTTCGTGTTTCGGATCTACAAATATTACCTTTGCCTCATTGTGTTTGCTTGAGATTTTTTTTCATGTATAAATGGTGCAACAATGTAGCTATTAGCTTCTTGCTGATGTGAGAGTAGTAGAGTACTAATACACCTACACTTTGCCATTTACAGATACTGAGAATTTGGGAGAGGTGGAGAATTTTGAAGATGAGGATACAAAATTAGCATTTGAGCGCTGGAAATCTAAATCATACGCATTAACAGTCCCTCTCAGAGTAGTTGCTCTGGAGGGTTCACTTCCTCCTGTATGGATTCGGGTGAGTTTTTTAACTTTCAATTTGCAAATTTGGTTGAAAGAAATTTCCAACTTGTAAAATAAGTTTCATGTTAAAACAAAAGGCTAACATTCAAATGCTTTGTAGAGATACATCTGATGGTTTACTGCCAAATGCAGGAATTCTTGCGATCTCAAGGAAAAAGAGTGCGTTTCCGTCCAGAGTTTCGTAGAAGTATCCTAGACATATTTCATGAACTTTCTGATCCATTTAGTAAAGGTAAAATCAACCCTAAATCTGCGGTTTCAGCTGATCTTGTTACTCTTGGTGATTCCTGGCTAAACTTTGCCATTGGCAAAGGGTTAGTTGAGCCCGTGATAGGAGCCGAAGACCAAGACTGGTTTCAAGATTTAAGTGACAAATGGAAGGTGAGAATGCAGTATACTTTTTCATTTTCATTATCTGGCTTTTGTGAATCCACATCAAGATCAAAGAGTATTCCTGTCAGCTTTATATGCTGCTTCATAAAAGAATTGCATAGTACTTGGTATGTGAAAAAGAGAATTTCAGATACTACAAATAAAAAATCTACCAAAATTAGGATCACAGCGTGTTGATTGATTATGAGTGGTCATTTATTGCCTTAATAACTGAGCAAAAGTACTCAGAAGCATAAGTAGTTTCTTCACGTGATCTTCTCAAAGTAAATAATGAAAAAAGAAATTAGTGCTCAAGAGAAATATGGACGACAGATAAAATGGAAAGAATGTAAAGGCAAAATCATAACTGAACCAAAAGCATTTTATCGACAATAATCTAGTGAACGTTCATCTGAAGTATGCTATCCACTCTGAGCACATGGCCTTCATTCTTTGGTTTCATGCAGTCAATGTGTGTTATTACTACTCTTTTATTCTCATGGCTCCTTTTGACATACATGGAAGATCAGATTTTTTTTACTTTTTAAATAATCTCAGGTATATTTACGCAGGAGCTCTGAGGGGAATTTGGATCCTCAAGGCAGAATATGGGCTGTGCCATATCGTTGGGGCAGCATGGTGATTGCGTACAATAAAAAAGAATTTCAAAGGCATAAATTAGCTCCAGTTGAGGTGACTCTTTTGTCATTCATATATCTTTCTTGACTTCTGATCTTAGCTTGTGCATACCTAGTTGTAGATTCAACATTTCTTCTATTTAATCTTGCTAAATTAGTTATATAGTATGTTCTGTATTTGATTTAAATATACTACCAGGACTGGTCAGATTTATGGCGCCCTGAACTTGCTGGAAAGATTTCAATGGTTGATTCACCTCGGGAGATTGTTGGAGCAGTGTTGAAATATATGGGAGCATCATACAATACAACTAATATTGATTCTCAAGTAGTTGGTGGGAAAAATGCCGTGCTGCAGCAACTGGAGTTGCTTGCTCAACAGGTATATAGAGAAACTGTTTACAGTAAGGTTGATGGATAAGTGCAAATGTTTGAACACTTTTTAATGATGATAACAAACATGATACTATAAGATTTGTGGTGTGAAAGCCATTAAGTATATTTATCATATAACATCTTAAAAGTGTGCAGCCACATTCAAGCAAAGAAGTATAAAGGAATAGTTTCTAGAGTAATGCAATTTTCCTCAAACATAATTTTGTAGAAACTGGATAACATGTTTTTTTTTTCAAATCTCACATAATTCAGCGGTTCCTCGTATTTGTGATTAAAGAAAACTCTGTAAACGGCTGCAAGATTGTTTTGTTCTTTTCGATCCTTTTATATTTTCTAGTTTTGCAGGTAGTCTACATTAAGTTTTATATATACAATATATTTTCTGAAGATATGATCTATTTCAGAAAGCTGTTTATGGTTTACCATTTAAATACCTTTGAACAGTTCTTCATATTCAACTTATAGAATTACATGCTCCCCTCTAAATGAACTTTTGCCTACAATTACAAACCCATGCAGCATATTGAAAACATTGCTGCGCTATCGAATGTTATTAAGTGGACAACGGCGTACAGCATTTTTAGCCTTGCTTCTTTCAGCCATGCTAACCATAATGCTTAATTGAGTTTAGAGCCACTCGTTTTCATGCACTGATGGTTTTTTGCTCACCAGAGTATGTTGATTTCATGCTTCTTTATCTTTGATGGCAATTTTCTTATGGTGTCATAATATAGTAACATATCACTAAATGGCTATTTACAGGTACGTCTGTTTGATACTCAACACTACCTCAAAGCCTTCAGAGCCGGAGATGTATGGGTGGTTGTTGGATGGAGTAGTGATGTTCTTCCTGTTGCCAAAACCATGTCAAATGTTTCAGTAATGGTTCCCAAGTCCGGTGCTAGCTTGTGGGCAGATTTTTGGGTATGTCTTGAAGTCTTATTTCTTATCATTTCAAAATTTTCGGGTTCTGATATTTCAACTCTATTGCTGGCTTAGGATTTCCTTAATATCCATGAGTTTTAATTATACTATTGCTTGCAAGTTCACTCTCAACCATTTAGGTTGGTTGCTTTTTGGACATAGATTATTTCATGCAATAGGATTTTCATTATGGATTTAGCTCCCAAATTGTTCAATATAAGAATATAGCTGTCAAGGAATGATGATATAATATCAAGATCGATTGCAATCCATCAAACACATTTCGTTTCTTGGTGTTGCAGGCAATACCAGCCACCACAAGACTCGTTACAGAACAAATGGGAGGAAGAGTTAGAGGGGCATCACCACTAGTGCAGCAATGGATGGAGTTTTGTTTGCAGCGAGAACGAGTGTTGCCTTTCAACGAAGAGGTAATTCCTGGTGCATCACCGATTTCACTCAAAGCCTCGGTTGAACAGCCTCAAGAGCGTTCCCAGGGTAGACCGAAGCTGGAAACAAATCTCGTTGCTAACTTACCACCTACTGAGATATTGTCCCAGTGCGAACTCTTGGAGCCATTATCTGAAGACGCATTATCGGATTACAAGTGGCTGATAAGTAATTTGCAGGAACCTAAGCCTGGTATCATCAGGTCCTCCCTCACTTCTTTGGCTACTCTTTGGTCAAAACTGCAGTCTAAGGCTGCATAAAAAGACCACTTGTGTATATTTTCTTTCCAGGATTTAATAGGCTGCTTTATTTATGTAAACTAAATTGAAGGGTGTTCATATTCAAACACGAGTTGAAACAAAAATGACAGGAAATGGCAATGTCTACATTCATAAGTGCACCTCCTTAAATTCACAAATCTAATCCATAACTTAGTTTTGAATGCTGCAATGAAATGTTTGTAGTGTGTTACTTTACTAGAATGAGCCTGATTATGGAAGCCGTGGAAATCTGAGGACTAGAGAGAGCACGAACATCCATCTTCTGATCATGATATTGAGAAGAGAAACGAGGTTTTTCTTTCTTTAGGGTTCCCTGTCATGATCGAGAATGTCTTTTCGTCTAAATCTATCACAACTGTGCATAGGGTATGAAGCAATGGACCTAAAATACAAAAAAAGACAAACCCAGAAAAAGGTAAAGATTTGAGCTAGTTGCAACACTAGAGAAATTCTTGAAAGCACATTGTAATTGTGCATACATACCTGACATGTAAATCGGATACTTGGTGTCGTCGGTGTCACCGAGGAGTGAGAGAAAGTCTGTTGTTGATCCCCTGGGCAGCATAGCAGCTCTCTTTTGCCTGCTCAATGAATTTTCGTCTCGTTCCTTCACAAACCAGAGTAGAAAATGCATCCATCATCAACTGTTTGAGTTATTTGCCTTAAGTTTGATCTGAAACAAGATATTGAACTTGCCTGCTCAACTTTAAGATGAAGGTACATGTTGGCATGGAAGAATGGGACTGCCCCTACTTGATAAACCGAGTAACGGTTTCTTGATGCTGTTTCTACATTCACTATCCTTCGCGTGTTTACATCGATCAGATTGTAACAATGTCCGACAGAAGCTTCAGATGAACTAATCCTCTGAACCCATAATAATACTATTACAATCAGAGTGATGACTTTTGTGTGTGTTGTTAAACAGAAACAGACTTACTGCTACGGCATCATCAATGCTTTGCGCCTCAAGCAAATCCCTCGACACGAAGTTCCTACCTATCGCCCCAGCTTCAATCTCGTGCTTACAAGGCGGAACTGAATTCAGTGTGAATGCCTGCACAAACTTGCAATTCTTAGCAAAATAGAATCATTATGTGGTGAGTTATAATGAAGAAATACCAGTCCATAACTATTGAACCCAAATGCACAGCTTGGTAGCTCCCCTGCATATGTATAAGCGGTGAAGGATACTCCATTTCCCAAAATTCCCTTAATTAAATAACTGAACCAAAATTAAAAAATAGTGTCAATTCCACCAACATTCCATTCAAATGCAAATTAGGACAAACACATACTCCGTCCCACAAAGATAGCCAGAAGTCATTTTTTGCAACAATTTGAAAGTTCGGTTCTTGTAATTAGTGGCAAAGATAAGTCGTGTTTTTGCAAATTATAGAGAAAACGACGCACGTATGGCCGAGCAGGGCAATGTTTGCATCCTCATTGTGAGCTGCAAGAGCCATGGATTGAGTGACAACAAGAACACTAGAGCAATCATCATTAGTGTCAACCACTGATGAATTCTCTTCTACTTTGGGAATGAATGGAAGTATCTCTTTTCTGAAATTCAGAAGCATTATCTGCACAAACCCCATTTCCAATTCAGCAAATAAACGTACGAACAAATGGATGCATCTATCTATATATACCTCAAGAAAGGAGGCGCCACTTCCTTGTGCAATTCCTGTGAGTTCATCCCAAAATGTGGGGTACTTTTTCATATTGGTTTGGGAGAGAGATTTGAGGAGTGAGCTTGAATGTGGAGAAAGAGCAAATGGGAGGAGCTGCTTCTTCAAAATCAAATCTTTTTCCAACCTGCTTTTAATCTCTCTGCAAAATCTTTGCCCGATTAAGAAACCCATTTCGAATCCATTTTCACAAGGCCCAACTTCAAAGATTTCCAGATTTTTTGTTTCCATGTTAATAATGTTGCAATGCTGCTTTATCTGTATCTATATATGTTTGTGAGGAGTCTAGTCTTATCATCTTTAACGGCCTCGAATTGAGTTGAGACTTTGATACCTATAATTTAAAATCTATTTATATCCACAAGTTATTTAATTAATTAATATTAGTACTATATTTTGACTAATTAAATTGTTTGAGAGATTTGGACTGTGGTATTCTATTTTCTGTCGTGTCTGCAAAAAAAAATGTTTTTGACTTTTCTATAATAATTAGATTAAGCTTTTAGTTTGTATTCTGTTTGGATTTGGTCTAATTTATCAGAATTTTGTAATAGCATTTGACTTTAGTAGAAACAATAATAATGAATGTATGCATGAGCTATCGAGTGTTTTTAACAATCTGCTCCCTCATTTTCTTATTTGCATGGTTTGACCGGTATAATTTTTTAAAAAAATGAAATTTATTGATTGATGATATAAGATAAAGTGAGTATTTTAGATGATTTGATGAGGTGTAAAGTAAAATTAATGTAAAAAATGAATGACAATTTTGAAAATATAATGATGTTAAAAGGATAATAATTTTGTGAGAAAATTCATATTAAGAGTGTGCAAATAATTTTAAGACTGTCTCAATAAGAAAAATATGCAAATAGTCCTGAGACAGAAAGAGTATATGACAATGTGTGTGTGATATACTGATATAGTGAGTTTAACTATTGAAATAAATAAATTATTGTGTAGAGAAAAAGAGGGTTCCAAAGGTCACAATTTGAAGCGTTGTTTGATTCACCAATTCACCATTGTATAAAAATGAAATGCACTTACTGAAAAAATCAATAAATAAAATTTAACAAATTAGGATAAGGAACATCCAATCCAAGAAAATATGATAATTATTAATTGGACAGACAAAGTAGTAGAATCATCAGGTATTGCACTGTTTATGCCGAATGACGATGATACAAATACATCAACTCCCTACTATAAATTATAGTACAAAAATTCATTCACCCTAGCTAAGTATGTAGAGACCATATATCAAATTTATTCACATGAATTACAACAAGGAAAGGCAAAGGTATGGATGGAGAAATACTGACCAATACATTGCTGGTAACAGCAATCAGATCGACAATTTCATTTACAAGGACGATGAAATACCTCAAGTCGAATGATGCACGAGACACATTCTATCATAGTTTTGCATAAACAAGGAACAAATCACATTGGGAATACATTCAGACCGATTCTCACCTTTGCTGGCAACAAATGCAGCTAGCTAAAGCCAAATATATAACGCATTCAATCTGAGCTTGAGTCGTAGAAATCACTAGGGCATGGAGTCAACACTTCCGATTCAAGTATTTGAACTACCCTGTGCATGGTGGGACGGTCCTCCGGGACTGAAGAGATACATTGGATCGCAATTGAAAGCAGAGTGTCTAAGGTTTCTTCTTGCACTCTTTCACACTGTGGATCTACTATTTCTCGTTCCCTATCCTCCGTAACCAGATACTTTAACTGAAGGAAACAAATAATATCAAGTCAACAATCCTTGGGCAATAATAAATATTAAACTCATCTTTAGCAGTACAATATTTACCATCAAAACAAGCATAATGAATTATTTGAGCAAAAATCCCAGCAAAATTAAAATTTGAGGTCCTAAAAAAAACAAAAAATCTACTAATTAGGACTATTTTCATAGTCTCTTGCTCAAAAAATTTAACCAAACCCAATTTACATGCCTAAGATTTCATTGCATTGAAATAAAAAAAATTAGGCACGAATAAAAAATGTGACTCGCTATTACACTAAAATCTTTTACAGGACAGGAATAAGGGAGAAGTGTACCCATCCAACAATGTTGAGGCCCTTCTCAATGAAGGATGCATCAGTAGGCCGCTTTCCACTGATAATTTCAAGCACCAGAACACCAAAACTATAGACGTCAGTCTTCTCAGTAGCTCTCCCACTCTGCATATACTCTGCTCAATAATAAATTCACAAATGATTCAGATTCTCCACAAAAGCATGAAGCATTGACAAACTGAGGAACTATATTCAGGGCAGGAATTCAGAGAAGCCAAACAATATAAAAATTACTTGTGGAGCTCGATGAAACAAACTTCTACACCAAATGACTATAACATAACTTAAGCTACATACATCTTGAAGTAGCTGAATGAATCAAAGTATCCTTTTGAAAATACATAAAAGACCAATTATTTTGCATGTGGATGCACAAAATGGCATCACAAATTACAGTTGTAAGTCAAGCATGAAAGCAGATCAGCCCAATTTTCAGGTCAAATTTTGAAAACCATTCAAGTGTAAATGCCACTTATCCTCACTCAGGGATGCAAAATGATTAGTACGGAACCAAAAAAGTTATAAGGTATTCCCGAACCTGGAGCCAGATATCCAAATGTTCCAGCAACAATTGTTGTGATGTGGGATTCTTCATCCTGCAATAATTTAGCTAGTCCAAAGTCGGACACTCTAGCCTCAAAATTTCCATCAAGCAAAATGTTGCTTGACTTGATGTCGCGGTGGATAATTCGAGGAGAACAGTCATGATGCAGATAGGCCAGGCCCTTTGCAGCTCCCACAATAATATTTGTACGAGTCTCCCAATCCAATTGCTCTGCTCTATCTGCATAAATAAAGATGACCTTATGAATCAGAGTACAACGTGAGGAACAAGATACAGTCTACTCAGAGAGGACTTTAATCAGGGCCTTAAAAGTTTAAAGTAAGCATATAATACTTTTTGAAGGGTTATTAATTCTGTAGTATGGCATTGAGTATTTGTTGTTAAAAAATCTAGGGAGTGGTAAAAATTCTTGTTTGTAGAATAAGGTTCTTAAATGTACCAAAATTATTAATTTGCATTATGCACTTTATGAAATGCAACCAAGCATGTCTTCTAGTATAGCCGACTCAGTGCAATACCCAGATTAACAAAGTTTAAATCCTGAGAAGTAAAATAAAGAAGTACTAACCATATAGAGCATCATCAAGGCTACCTCCTGAGAGGTAATCATATATCAACAATTTTGAAGCCGGGGAATTGCAGTATCCTCGAAGGTTCACAAGGTATCTGTGTTTGATGCTTCCAAGAATTTCAAGCTCTCTTTCAAAAAAGCGATCAAAACCCTCATTAACCTTCACAATCCTTTTCAAGGCAAATAGATTGCCATCATCCATCGCAAGTTTGTAAACAGTTCCAAAGCCCCCAGCACCAATTATATGCTCTTCATTTAAAGTCTCTAATTTTTTTATGATGTCTTTTGAAGTGTAGGGGAGGTCCCCATGAAATATTACAACTGAGGCTCCTGAATCAATATCAACACGTAAGATTGGGTTGGTTACAATGATAAAAAAGCCAAGAGCAAGGCCAGATAAGATATGAATTTTCATGCATTGGTATCTCATCTGTACCTCCACTGACATCCACAGCAAAGCCATTCGAATCGTTTTTACCAAGCCTCTTATATAGGAAACAGCCCCAGAAACACATAAGTGCTACCAGAAGCAAGACACCCACAGTGGCCAGAGCACTGATAAGAAGCCTTCCTGAATATTTCTTCTTGGCTTGGGGTTGGGCTAAAAGAAGAATAAAAGACCATGGTCATGTGATACTTTGAAAAGGATAGATGGAAAAGATATAGCAAGTAAGCCAATAACAAATTGCCAACCAAAAAGTTTGCATGGCCTCATTCTAGTATCTCAAACAAGAACCCAGCATGATCATCAGCCATTGTACCTGAATCTTTAGGCTGTGAAAATGGTGAAGGACCACCACGATCGCTCTTGCATATTTGAATTTGCTTGCCACACAACCCACGGTTTCCAACAAAGCTGCCAAGATAATCAAATCATATAGGTAAAGCAGTAATTAAAGCACAGCAAAGAATGGAAAAGAAAAAGAAAGAGGAATAAACTATAAGACCTCACCAAGACCACATTGAAAAATAAAAGTAACTAATGCCAAAGTTATTCAAGCTAATTTGTCCATAAGATGGCAAAAGTAATTATTTGATTAGCCAAGCCTTCTAATATCATTAACAACTATCATGTGGTGTACTCCTTATCTTTGAATAAAAATACTGACGTCAGCCTTGAATTATTTGCTAGACTTCATGCACTTTACCCATTTGACTGCTCGTTATTGAAGGCGCTAAGATACCAGCAATCAAATCGGCTTGTTTTGGGGGAAAGAGAAGAGAATCTAACAAGAAATTAAATCAAATAGAGTGAAAGAGATGAATGGACTCCTTCATTTCATTTGGCTAGCAATAAGACATAGAGCAGTAGCTTAAATTATAATAATCATTCCTCTTTTGTTTTCTCCACTTCTAGAGTTTTCCAACATTGTCTTTTATTATTCCCACAGCAGTTATAACAAAAAGTAATAGTATAATCGTTGAAAAAGAAATGCTAATATTAAGTAGCAAGCAAATAGCACAAGCAATAGAGAGGGTGGAAAACTAGAAACTAATTATATTGAACTAGGAGTGGCAAAATAAGCACGGATGTAATGTACCGATATAGAGCGCAAAGAAAATTTTATCACTTACGAATCATTTCGGAAGTTTGCAAGAACACCATCAGAAGGTATAGGTCCCACCAGAAAATTTGTTGAAACATTGCTTCAATGATAACATGACATAATGAGAAAACAATATAAAACTAATACAACTAGAAAAATAAATATTTCACTCACAAACTTAAAAGCTTGATCAACGTCCCAAGTGAAACAGGAATGCTTCCACTCAGAGAGTTGCTTGAAACATCCCTGTGAAAAGCAGCACAACAAAAAGAGATTAACTTTCAGAGGATGCTGTCACTCAATATATGCATTTCTTTTAGAGACAAAGAGCCATATAGACATAGTTCAAGATTATCGTAGTGGTGCTCACACAACTGGAAAGAGATCCTTATTAAAAGGGCATAGAAAATATTAATTATTCATTTCAGTATAGTCACTTACAAATTCTGAAGCTGAGACAAGTTTCCAAGTTCACTTGGAATCACTCCACTTAAGTAGTTACCCTGCAAATATCTGTAGAAATAGGAAACCAAAATTATCACAAAACAAAAGTTGAAAGAAGACAACAATTCAAGTAGAAAAAGTTGCAGTGGTCTCTAGATCATACTCTGCTAGTCAATGATAATAGAGAAAGTAAGACAAGTATGCAGAGTCAAATTACAAACAAGCCTCTGGTCAGCCTACCTAGATTTCTTTAACAACCTAAGGAGCAAGGAGTTATCTATGTCCAAAGAATTTGTAAAAGAGATTGATCCAGAAACACCTCTCTCATCACGATTCAAGCACTTAATGTCTGCATATTACTGCGTGAAATTTGATCAATGTTCCTTTCTTTCTACCAAATGAATTGTGGAAAAGTCAACACTTAACTTTAAAAAGAGTTTTCAGTGTGGTACTACACATATGTGACATGCTTAGGCTTATTGAAGCTCTCACTCACTGCACACAAAATTCAATGCTTGGAAACTTTAAACTTCAGCATGGTCAGCAACCTATTTTTCAAGCAAATGATTTGTTGAGAAAAGACACAAGTAAGAAATGGATACACATTTTTCTTTAGATAAATTGATATAACCTTAGTTAAATGACATCATGTTAGAAATTTTTAAAAAAAAATTGTCAGTCAAAATTCTTACATTGATTGCAACTGCGTGCAGTTCCCAAGTGCTGGAGGTATTTCCCCATATAAATTGTTGCCTTGAAGAGCTCTATAAATAAGTACTTCATGTCATCACCAGCAGGTGTAATCAAGATTTAAAAGAAGAAGAAGAAAAGGATGCATACAGAATTTGTAGGCTTTCTAATTTTCCAATATCAGCTGATATGGGTCCACTCAACTTGTGATTATGAAGGATCCTGCAAGCAACATAAGTGTATCATTCACATTCTGGCCTAATTTATGCACAAAACATGACTTTCCATCAACCTAAAATGCACTTTGTTATTTTTTTAAGTGAAAACCAAGGGTCCACTTCAAGGAAGAACAATAAAAATTCTGCTATATAACCGGTGACAACTTATGGGTTTTTTTTCTAAAAAAATTATATTGAGCACAGGCCCTCATACTTCATACAAGAAAAAAAAGTGAGGAGAAAATTTCATTTTTAAAAAGATAATTTAGAAATGGACAATTAAAAGTGTGTACCATTAAACAAGAAGATATAAGTCGTTGGATAGGAAAAGACTCAAAGAAAGAAGCCTACTTGATGGCTAAGGTCAATACAAGTTTAAATTTGTGAGAGATAAGTATTAGTTTAAAATGAAGATATAGAACGAACGAGCAATTAGAGTTAAGTTCAGTATTTGTAGTTTGGCAGGTATCTAGTGTGATTCTCTGGTTGGATCACCAGATATCACATGACTTGATGTTTTAACTGTAAGCAATTTTCAACTTCGAGAAAATGAAAATGTTGTTAATACACATGCTGACTGCTGAGGGTGGTGAACTTCACAAAAAAAAAAAAAGAGTGATATGTGCATTTCAAAAAGAATTTGAGAAATCTGAAGTATCAAGGAGTTTACAAGGCTATAACTCTCTTCGATTTCATGTCGCATTTTACTCCTTTCCACCTACAAGGGTCCACGTCCTCTGGTCTCCACTGCTGCAATATACCATCTGAACTAATTATGGCTGCCCTAAAGTTGGTAAGAGCTTGACCTGCAAATCGAAAGCCAAAGTGTAAACCTTCTTACTTCACAATAATACTTCTGGGATGTACATCCATTGAAGCTTGACTATTGCTATTTATCTAGATATTATGCATAGGTGGCAACAACATGAGCACAAACCCCATGATCCTTCACACCTTAATTCTAAAACATAGTTCAACATAAATAATAATAACCTATGAATATGATATAGAAGCTCAATTACTTGAAAGGAGACATGTTCTATACGAAGAAAACATTGTAATATTCACCATTTTCTTTGAGATTATACTGTAAAAGCAAGTACATCTACACTTAGCAGATATATTTACACTCAACTAATGTCATGAAAAATACATGTTCAATGAAAAATTGACAAGCATACCATCGGGACTAAGAGCTTCAGGTCCTTCTGACAGACAGTAAAGCAATAGGATACATAAAAGAAACTGCCCAAAATTCACAGGGAAACTGCTCATTTTGGTGCTAGTCACACATAATAATGCATGCACAAATCCTCTGATGCATAAATTCCACAGGAAGTCCAGCAGTCAAGTTGGTAACCTCAGAAGGGCAATTTAAGAGATTCTGAGGAAAAACCACCTGGAAAACAAAACCAATACTCTTTATTTAGTACACAATGAGAAAACCCAAAAGTCAACAAAAAAATAACATTACTAGAATTTCTTTCATCTGGATTACAGTGTTCTAGCATATAAGAAAAAGTATTCACACGCATGACAGTGTTCAAATCTTCCAGAGTCGAAAGTCATAACCAGGGTCACCCAGTTTTCATCTAATGCAAGCTCAAGTTAAACTACCAACTAGTATTTGTACTGCGCGCTTTATATGGGCCGAAGAACTGGTTGAAGAGTCAGAATCCGAATGCAGGAAATTAACTATTACTTCTCTCACCAATCACACACAGAACTTAGCAGAAAGCAAGACAGTATAACCGATTGACACGTTTATATAATATTCATGACATAGCAAGTCTACTCGCTGAATATGAGATATCAGGGACTAACAAATGCTGACAACTCAGTACTTCTTACTTAATTTGCTTAGCATGTGATCTTCACAACAAATGTCAAACAACACACCATCAATATCAAGCAATGCCTCCTCCAAGAAATAATTAATCAAGTTACAAGTTTCCACTTTATTATGAGCCATCTACTGAATTGATTGGAAGAGGGTTATGCTACAATCTATGGTCTAGAATCAAGTCTTTTTCTTTGAAATACAGATTGTGAATGTTATAACATCCCTATATGAAAGCAATAAAACAATTTGATAGCCTCTTAAAAGTGATCTCTTCAACCACACCTGCTTGCCAATGTTAAACTAACTTCAGCGGAAGCAAGGCGTATTGAGTATTGGAAGCAAAATATAACAACAGGTGGCTGATTAAATGTTAATATTATTATGATAACAAATGCCAGCTCACAGTTCTTTTTTTAACATCTCACAATCTTTGATTCTTCAACAATGATGGCCAAAAAAAAATAACTCGTCAATGCTCCTCGAAAGATCTAATCCAAAATTCCGGTCAGAGCATGCTATGCCCTTTAGGAACTAGAATATCACACATTTCTGGACATAGAAGCTTCACTTTGAGTACTTATTCTTAAGTACTTACAAGTATCTTTCCACAGAAATATATATCCCTCAAGACTCTCTTTAACCAATATCACAATTACCAATCTTTCTTTATGTCATTTAACTTTCATGGGCAATCAAAGTACACCCCTTCCCCCTACTCCTTCAAATGTTTAAACGAAAGAATTTTCTAGAGTATAAAATACTTTTCACCCACATTTGCCCAACATTTTCCCCTAACACATAAAAATTCATCCATGAGGAACATATAAAGAGAGAAAGCAAGTCATACATTAATCTGCAAAAACTTGGGCGATGATAAATAACTGTAAGCGGCACAACATGCATTAGTCTGATATTGAAATAACGTGTGGGATCAAACCACCGCCTATTGATACTTCAATAAACAACATTAGCTGCATAATTCAGCCACACAACACAACAGTCGTTTCTAACATCAAGCGCCCTATTTTGCCAAAAGAAATTAAAAAAACCCAATTTAACCTATAAATACACAACCTTCACAAGCAAAAGGCACAATCAGCATACAACCAAAAATTAGTACGATATCCAAATGATCTCATAGCTATACTTTAGTCCATTAACTACAACAGAGTTAATATTAACCAATTGCAATCAATTACAACATATATGTACTAGATAGTACTCATAAAATACAAAATGCGAAACCAATTATTCACTAAAATTAAAATCAGCGAATAAATACTTTGGGTTGCAGTAGAAGTATCAATTGATCGGATGCAATTTCAGCTCAGCTAAAAGAGGGAGGAGGATGCCGACGAAATTGAGGATGGAGCTGTAAAGTTATGAAATGGCAACAAATAATTGTAGCCTCTTTCTCTCTCTCTCTAAAATCGAATTGAGTGCGAACAGCGTTTGCATGTAAGTGCAAGTGTTGGAGAGAGAGAGAGAGAGAGAGAGAGAGTGTGAAGAGTGTGCCCTGAAGTGTGAGGGAGGATAGATGCTCAGAATTCAAAGGGCAATGAGTAGAAGCCAATCACAAAACAATGGGGCGGCACGTGAGACTGCGATACCTTACACGTGTGGCCGACACCCCTGATGTGCTGTATGCAAATTACTCCATTTTTCTATTTTTTTTTCTTTTTTAGAAAATAAATTGTTTCCCCTCAAGTACACGGCGCTACTGTCAACTGACGGACTTTTCTCAATATATTCTTCTTTTTTTCTTTTTTTTTTTCTTTTTTGAGGAATTTTCTCAATATATTCGAATGTACTTAATACTCCTCCCACTTTAGTAAAACTCACCAAAAAAATTTCCTTTTAATACCCTCCGTCATTATTCCCACTTTTTTTTTGTTTTTTTTGTGTATTATATTCATACCCTTTTTTAAAACAATACTCCCTTCCCTTCGTCCTACAAAGATAGCCACTTTTTTTATGTCCCAAATTATAGTCATGTTTCCTCTTTTACTTTAGCATTAAATGTTTTATTGTCAATTTTACCCCTAATTAATAAGAGTAATTAATGCAGATTTTGGAGTATGAAATTCTAAGGCAAAATTGACACATTAGCTAAATTTATTGATTTTTCTTAATCTGTGTCTAAAGTCACTTAAATCCATGCGAGGAGAAGTAGGCATTTTAAAATTGGACGGAGGGAGCATTTATTTCTATTTTTTAATTAGTTACTCTTTCATATTTCAGTATATATTTTTTTCATATTTATATATTTTAATTAATGTGTCAAAAACTCATGAATAATTTTAATGACAACGAAAGGAGTAACACATTGTATCATCACACATAACTAAAATGGATGCATTGAAAAAAAATTGGGTGTTGATAGTCCTGGTCTATGTTTAATCACTTTTCGAATTTTGTTCATTTCATCCTCCATTTAGTCGTGTTTAATTTGAATTTTAAGTGACTTTTGAAATTGAGGAGACTTTTAAATTCTGATTAATAGTAATGTGTGTGTTTTTTTTTTTTTAGATTTTAATAGAGATAATTTAACTTTGTAACAAATAAATGTATAAAAGTAAATAATATTTTATTATTATATTATTGTTAAAGTATGATTGCAATAATTGAATTAGGATTTACACATATTAAAGTGTAAGAAAATATAGTTTATATTGGAAATCATGATAGTTAGTTTATAGATGTTGTAGAAGGGGTTTTTCAAAATTGATTTTTTAGATTCCAAAGTAAAATGGATTAGTGTAAAATTTTAAAAGTCAAAACTTTTAAAACCTGTAAACACTGTCTAAGTATATAAGTAATATAACACATATATCACTAATAAACTCAAGCCAAAAAAAAAAGCAAGTAAAACATATGAAAATGCTAAAAAAAACAATGATTCCCAACATCTGTCTATGATACATGTAGTTCTAAAGACAAGAATTACTCATCTTTTTACCTTCAAAAGTACTCCTACATTTTAGAAGTCACCACTGTTCTAAGAAGAAGATACAAAACAAGTCCCTACCACTAAATGGGAGGTTATGTTAGAGAAACATACACTAAATTATGTTAAGGACTTTGATCATGCTTCATGAATAAGCTTGTTCAAAAGAGTCGATAATAGGGCGTCCCTCTTCTCTGCTCGGCTCTCTTCTCTCAACCTGCGTTGCTCTTCTCTCTCTCTCCAAGCTCGTTCCATCATCAGCCTCTCCCTTTCCAGTCTCTCCATCTTTTGCCGCCATTCCTCCTCAAACGCCTCCCTTTCTTCAGCTTTCTTCTCCATCGACTCCCTCCATTGCATATCGATCCTCTCTTGCTGCGCCATGAAATTCCTCATCATCTCCTTCAAAACATCACCACTACCATTTTCTCCCATTGTTCGTCTCTTGTCTCTCCCCTCTTTTCGTTTTGGAACAACTGTAATCTCTTCTTCCTCTTCTTTAGTGTCCTCACAAACAGTTTTGAGCCTCTTATTTCCTTGCACGATACCACCACCCTGCATTCTGTTGGCCCTCATCATAAACAATGCATGCAGTTCGTTGAAAAACGGGCATGGTTGAACATTATCCACATCAGATGCTTCTTCGCCCTGCAAATTCATGTTAAACTATACAAAAATCAAAATCTTAAATAGTACAGTACTTGAATAACTTTGTCCCTCGATATTAATCGCAATGTTGTATTCGCATTCGATTCACTAACCAAGCTACGTGAAGTTCCAGTCCCATTCGATACACTAACCAAACTACTATATGCAATCAAGGGAAAAGGCTACGCTCATGAGAAGCTTAATCTGAGTATGTAAACTCACTTTCTTTCGATGGAGCAACAAACATCCAAATTTTATTAACAGATACGATGAAGTTTCATTACACCGGGTTAGTTTGAAAATGTAAAACCACTTTCTTTCAATGGAACAACAAGCATCCAAATGTTATTACAAGATGATAACCACATAGTTTTGATAAACCAGATTAGTTTGAAGTTGACCAAACACGCTATAGTCAATAATAACCGGACAACCATGACTACCGTTATCATAGATTCATAAGATCCAACCAGACAAACATGACTACCGTTATCATTAATGTAACCGGACAACCAAGTCTACGACTCTACAGCTATCATTATTGCAAGTCACTCAGAAATTCAACACAAGAAAATGCTGCAAACAAATTGTCAAATGCCATTTTTCCATGAGAATCACTCACACACAGTCGAAACAAATGTAACAAAAAACACAAGGGTTGAAATTATGAATATATGGCATTCAAAGATTCCCCTTCTCTCACATAATAAGGGCTAATAATAGAAACTAAACCTAGACAAATCAAAGACCAGAAAATTGATGATATGTAAAACTACCTGTGAATTCTTTACAATATGTTGGACATTCCATAAAAGAATCAACAAAATCCATACTCATTGTAACCTACATTGCATTCGAATTTTAACCTTGACAGAACCAGAAAAAATTAAAGCCATATGCACACACAGTAAGATTGTAAGACACACAAATGCATAATCTAATTGAAAACTGAATTCCTAATTCATCCCATCACATCACATACACAGGGATACAATAAAGCCCCAAAAGTTGCCACTTATATTAAAAATCCAAATGCATAAAAGAATCATGATAAGTGATAACAAATATATACCTTGTAACTTGCAACAAGATTTTGCCACTTGCATTTGCACTGATCAGCAGTTCTCCGGTACCCCTTTTCTCTCATTCTGCTAGCAATCATTTCCCACAAATTGATCGCTGCAGAAAATCCCAATTCAAGCTGAGCCCAGATTTCAATCAAGTCCCTCGTTTCTTGGTTGCCCCATTGAGGGAACCTCTCATCCCTCCTCGGAAATTCATCATCATCGCCGCCGCCGCCGGAGGGAGTGTAAGGTGGCGGAATTGGATGATGAGGAATGGGGATCATGGTTGAGTGGTCAGACTGGTGGTGGCGGAAGGGGTAGAGAATGTTGGGATTTATTGCGGCGGCGATGCTACTTTCCGGGAGGTGGCTGCTGATACTGCCGGTAGCAGGGTACATTTTTTTTTTATGTTGCGTGATTTTGAGGTTTTTATGTTGCGTGATTTTGATAACCGGTTTCAATTTAGAAGAAGGCTCCGCTTGTTTGTTTTTTCTTCAATAATGTCATTTTACAATAATCGGGTTTTTTCAAACAAGGTTTTAAATTTTAACTTGTTTATATACCATGTCTTTTATTGTTATTTTGTTATTGAATAATTTCACTTTGTGTTTTACATTCTAAAACTACGAAATATAAATGATGAAATAATTATCGAAGATAAAAAAAATGACAGGAATGATTGAACTTTTTCTTTTTACTATTTTTGGTTGAAGCAAGAATAAACAGAGTGAAATAAATAAATGATACAAATAAAATTGAATTGCTTTTTACCTTTTTTTTACTATTTTTGGACAAAGGCAATAATGTTGTTTAAATTGGCATATACTTATATAGGAACCGATTTGATATTCATCCCTAATTTCATAAAAAGGAAAATTAACATAACTCATCATATTAATTAGTACTCTCTAAATCATTATCACAATGTTGATATGGAATATCATTCCATCATATAATAGCAATTATTAGGAATTTTTTTTTAAAAAAAACTTTATTTTAAATCAACAAAAATAAATTTCACCGACATGTAATAAATTTTGTGTTGTAATATTGGAAATATAATTAACTAAATTTTGTGGAGTATTAATTATGTACCATTTGTGTTAGCATTTAATATAACGATGTGAGGAAGAAATAAATTCGTTCTAAAAGGAAGAAATAAGTGAATAGATTACGATTTGTATGGAATATGTTTCCAAATATTTTTTACTATGTTTTATTTAGGGGATTTTTAAAAATTTTGCTTATAATAAAACAAAAAATGCTACACATCACCAAAATATGAGTATTCTTTTTACTGTACTACATTTATTTACTGCGTTTGATTATATATTTTCTGATTAAAAAAATGAAGGAAAACGCAGTTATGTCTTGTGTTTCTCTATAATCTATTTTTCTTCCTTAAAATTCAATATTTTTTCTTCTTGTTTATTTTAATTAATAGATATTTATAGCTCCATTGTTGGTCTGGGCATCTTCTCAGGGTTACAATAACTTAAAAGGGCACGGTTATACACACCAATCTATTGAGTACACCCACTGAATGAATACCCTTCTTTTCATTAAAACTATTAAAACCCTGGATCCATTCCTCATTTGGTACACCCACCCCATTTTCACCTCCTCCCCTTTCCTTCCACGAGCGGCGTCGTCCATCATCCCCCTCCTCTCGTCGTCGGAAGTATCGTCGCCCTCCCTCTCTATGTATCCGCGGCACAAAGCCACCGCCCCTCCCCATGCAGCGACAGCGCCGCCGTCGTGTTCCACATCGCAGCGGCGCAGCGGCCCCCCACCCAACACGGCGACAGCGCCGCTCTCTCCCAACTTCGTTGCGACGCAGCTCCGCCTCCCCTCCCCACGCGGCGACAGCGCCGCCTCACTCCCCACGTCGACCCCTACAGATCGGAAAACAGGTTGGAAAAAACGTGCGGCCGCCCCCTCCCATGTTGCTCGCTGCCCTCTTTCTCCTTCGAACGGCAGCGCCGCTGGAGAAGGGCGAATCCTACGCCGCCGCCCCTGCCCTCGTCCGACACCGCCCGTTTCAAGGTAGGGTTTTTGAAAATTTTAGGAATTTTAGAAAAATTAGGGTTTTTAGAAGTTCGGGAATTATTTTCGAACATATTGAGTTTGTTTTGGAAAAATTTTCGAAAAATTTGTGTATGTTTTGGAAAAAAAATCGAACAACTTGTTCTATATTTTTTCGGACAAATTTAATTTGTTTTGAAATTTTTTTCGAACATATTGAGTTTGTTCATTAAAAACTTTCGAACATCTCAACTTTGTTTGGATAAAATTTTTGATAGTACTGATCTGATAGTACTGTGCTGAAGTACTGATCTTGGTACACTCTGCTGAAGTACTGGTCTTGGTACACTCTGCTGAAGTACTGATCTTGGTACACTCTGCTGAAGTACTGATCTGACCCAGTACTGTGCTGATCTGGCCAACTGTGCTGAAATCTAAGCATCATCTCCTCAGCTGATTGAAACCATTCCACTCATCTGATTTCGGCTTAAGTTATCTTATCTGATCCTATCAGCTCACTACTCACTTAGTGTGCTGATTATGAGATTATGAGATAACACTCACAATTCTCCACCTTTAGCTCATAATCGAACTAATCTCCACCAAAAACAAAACACCAACATTATTCTCCTCAAAGAATAGCCTCCACTACTGATCTTCTGCCACAAGAACAGTAGTCTTCTCCTCAGAGGAATTAATGCAGTCCAATAAGTCTAAGACACAAGCCAAACTTCTCTTTTGGCAATGTCTTAGTGAACGCATCAGCAGGGTTCTCCTCTGTAGCAATCTTCACTACCTGGACCACCCCCTTCTCTACAATATCTCTTACAAAGTACATCTTTACATCTATATGTTTAGTTCTCTCATGATACCCCTGATGCTCTGCAAGATGTATTGCACTTTGGTTATCACAGAAGACAGTCACACTTCTTTGTGATATACCAAACTCCTTCAAGATCCCCCTAAGCCACATGCTCTCCTTAACTGCCTCAGTCAAGGCTACATATTATGATTTTGTAGTAGATAATGCAACTACGGACTGATGTATTGACCTCCATGATATAGTTGTACCAAATAAGGTGAATACATACCCTGTCAAGGACTTTCTTGTGTCTACATTGGCTGCACAGTCGGCATCAACATATCCCACAAGTGCTTCTCCCTCATCTGCTATCTTCTGAAATTTCAGACCTTTCCCAGCTGATCCCAGAACATATCTCATAACCCACTTAACTGTCTCCCAATGACTTAAGCCTGGATCACTCATATATCTGTTGATTACACTCATTGCATGAGTTAAATCTGGTCTACAACACACCATAGCATACATTAAACTCCTTACTGCACTGGCATAAGGAACCTTACTCGTCTGAGCTCTTTCTTGGCTGTTCTTGGGACACATCTGATTTGATAGCTTCTGATGCTAACCAATTGGTGTAGAAACTGACTTAGCTTGATTCATCCTAAATCTCTCTAACACCTTCCTCAGATAGGTAGGCTGACTAAGCTGAATTGCTCCCTCAACTCTACTGATCTCCATCCCAAGAATCACTTTAGCTTCACCAAGATCTTTCATCTCAAACTCCCTTTTGAGAATCTCCTTAACTTGATTGATATTGTTAATAGACTCTCCTGCTATTAACATATCATCTACATACAGCAGAAGATAGGTAATTGAACTCCCAACTCTCCTGAAGTAAACACAGCTGTCATACAAGCTTCTTGCAAAACCAACTGAGCAAATGTACTCATCAAACCTCAAGTACCATTGTCTAGGGCTTTGTTTTAGGCCATAAAGTGATTTTCTGAGTAAGCACACTTTGTCTTCTCCATCTTCTATGTCCAACCCTTCTGGTATTTTCATGTAGATCTTCTCATCTAAAGTCCCATGAAGAAATGATGTGGTCACATCCATCTGATGCAGCTCCAATTCATATTGAGCAACCATAGCCAATAAGATTCTGATGCTACAATGCTTTACAACAGGTGAGAAGATTTCATTAAAGTCAATACCTTCTTTCTGTGTAAATCCTTTAGCTACAAGTCTTGCCTTGTACCTAATCTTGCCACCTCCCTGAGCCTCCACCTTCTTCTTGTAGATCCACTTACACCCAACAAGTTTCTTGTTCTTAGGCCTCTCAACAATCTCCCAAGTCTGGTTCTTGTTAAGAGATAACATTTCTTCCTCCATTGCAACTAACCACTTCTCTTTGTCATGGCAGTTGATGGCTTCTGTGTAAGTTTTAGGCTCCAAAGACTCCACCTCAAGAGCTGCACATAATGCAAATGATACTATGTCGGCTTGACCATACCTCTGAGGTGGGTGGACTTCTCTTCTGGTTCTATCCCTAGTGAGCTGATAGTCATGAAGCTCAGTATCACTATGAGTAGTCTCCTCCTCATCTGGATCAATCTGATCTTCAGTTAGTGTTCTGATGTCATCATGCTCCACCTCAACCTGTGTCACATCTGGTTTGTTGTGTGCTGTACTGGAGCTTGCCTCCTCTTTCATTGGCATTCTATTCTCATCAAAAGTTACATCTCTGCTGATAATGCACTTCTGCATTCCAGCTTCTAGGCACCAAAATCTGTATCCTTTCACACCTGAAAGATACCCTATGAACACACATGACACATTTCAAGGCTCGAGGCTCAAGCTTATCTTGCTTGACGTGGGCATATGCTGAACAACCATACACCTTCAAATTATTGTACTCAGCTGCATGGCCAGACCATAACTCTTATGGGGTTTTAAATTGCACAGCTGAGGAAGGGCTTATGTTTATCAAATAGGCTGCTGTTGACACTGCTTCCCCCCAAATACTTTAGGCAATCCAGAGCTGCTGAACATGCATCTAACTCTCTCAAGTAAAGTCCGGTTCATTCTCTCAACTACTCCATTCTGCTGAGGTGTACCTGGTACTGTTCTATGCCTCACTATACCCTTCTTCTTGCAGAAAACATTGAACTCTTCTGATATGAACTCCAGCCCATTATCAGTTCTCAAATGCTTGAGATTCTTTCCAAAAATGTTCTCCACCTCAGTGAGCCATTCTTTAAATTTTTCAAATGCTTCTGACTTGGATTTCAGGATAGTGATCCATACCTTTCTTGAGTAGTCATCTATGATAGACATGAAGTATCTCTCACCACTTCTGGTCTGATTCCTAGCTGGACCCCATAAATCTGAATGGACATAGTCCAAAATTCCTTTCGTAGAGTGTGAACTCTTCCCAAACTTCAATCTCTTGGATTTCCCGAGAATGCAGTGCTCACACAAATCAAGCTTTGTGATCTTGTCACCACATAGCAATCCTTGCTTACTTAGTTCAAGTATGCCCTTCTCTCCTACATGACCTAATCTTCCGTGCCACAACATTGAGTTGTCTTGCACTCTTGCCACATCTGATCTGCGTATAACTGTTCCTACCTTAAGAAAGTAGAGATCATTTCTTCTCTCACCTTTAAGAACAGTAAGCTTCCCCTTTGAAACTCTGAGCTCTCCATCTTCAGACTGGAATTTATAGCCCAATGAATCCAGCATACCAAGAGATATCAAATTTCTCTTGAGTTCAGGAACATACCTGACCCTCTTGAGAATCCTCACTACTCCATCATACATCTTCAAGTGTACTGTACCTTCACCTCTGACTTTGCAAGTGTGGTCATTCCCTAACAACACAGAACCTCCATTATGATGTTTAAAATCATGAAACCACTCTCTTCTTGGAGTCATGTGGAAAGAACACCCTGAATCTAAAATCCAATCTTGCTGCTCTTTAGTGGAAGTGATGGATAGGGACTGAGCTGACTCATAGCCTTTCTGCTCCTTATCATCTTGGGTTTGATTTGCTTGATTCTTATCAACAGGGTTCTTAGGACCAGATTTTCTAATAAGCTATTTGTACGTGTAACAAGTACTCTTAAAGTGCCCAGGTTTGTTGCAGTGGTGGCACACTACTTCCCCTTGATTTGACACTGTTGATTTACCCTTATCAGCTCCCTTGGGTTGACTAGACCCCTTCTTGGAGGCAGATTTCTTCTGTCCTCCCTTGATTGCCAATCTTTCCCCACTACTACTTTTATCTCCTTGAGATGTCTTATTATGCAACAGCTTGGACTTGACAGTCAAGATCACATCCTCCAATGTGATTGCTTCCTTTCTACCATAAAAGATGGTGTCCTTTAGGATTTCAAAGGACTTAGGCAGAGCACTCAACAAGATCAGAGCCTTATCCTCTTCTTTAAGCTTGACATCCAAATTCTCCAGATCATCAAGTATCTTGTTGAACTCATCTAGCTGCTCCGTTATGGGTTTGTCATCTCCCATTCTAAAGGCATACAGCTTCTGTTTCGAATAGAGTCGGTTAGCAAGAGTTTTCACCATATATAGCTTCTCAAGCTTATCCCAAACCTCCTTCGCTGACTTCTCTTTAGCAACCTCCCTCAAGACCTTATCTCGAAGGAAGAGTAGGATCGTGGTTCGAGCTTTTCTGAGCAACTTGCTCCTTTCAGCCGCAGCTGTTGCATATTCTTCTCCAAACTCTTCGGATTCTTCGAGAGCCTCGAATAATCCTTGTTGTTCAAGGAGGGCCTGCATCTTGACCTTCCACAGCCCAAAATCTCCAGTGCCTGTAAACTTCTCTATGTTGTACTTGGTAGAATTCCCCATCTTTAGATCTGCAGCTACTTCGGTTTCCCACAGACGGCGCCAATTGTCAAGTTGATTCCGATCGATTAGACGTCTCCAACTAATTAGAACACTTGAATATAGAAGAAATAACTGCTCTAGGATAGTAATTCAGAAAAGTAATCAACGAGACAAAACATCACACAAGAATTTAAGTGGTTCGATCAATGTGATCTACATCCACTGGACCAGACTAGTACTTCTTTGATTGATAAAGAATGTTTACACACTCATTCACTCGGAATAGGATATTTCCTCACTTCACTCGTGAACTCACACAACTCAAAGAATACAATAACGTACTAAATCTCTCAATCCAACCTTTACAATGTACACAAACAAGAGTATATAAAGACCAAAGGTAGTTGCTGCTGTTAGGAACTGTTTTGAGTAGTTATCAACCGTTTGCAACCGCTTGTAACAACCCATGTGCTCTGTTATTGCCCAACTGAAATGGTAGTTATGCCCTCAAGTTGTTGTAACTGTAATACAGTTAGTTAAACTAACTAACTTTCATATCAGAAGACTTGTCCATAAAGATCAGAACACTACTTAGTGATCTGATACTCAACTCTTCTGTTCTGTGATCAAAAGCTAACTCTGCTGATAGACTTCATACTGTGCTGAACTTTTACTGATCTGATGTACTGATCTGATAGTACTGATCTTATAGTACTGTGCTGAAGTACTGATCTTGGTACACTCTGCTGAAGTACTGATCTTGGTACACTCTGCTGAAGTACTGATCTGATCCAGTACTGCTGTACTACTGTGTTGATCTGGCCAACTGTGCTGAAATCTAAGCATCACCTCCTCAGCTGATTGAAACCATTCCACTCATCTGATTTCAGCATAAGTTATCTTATTTGATCCTATCAGCTCACTACTCACTTAGTGTGTTTATTCTGAGATTATGAGATAACACTCACAATTTTCGACCTATATGTGTCGATAGTATGCATTCTTGTCAACGAATTGTTGTCGATAGGAATGCATACTATCGACACTGGTTTGTCGAAAATGTGTTTTTAATTTTCTTGAAATTCCTGTTGGTAGGATTATTTTTGGAATTTGGGTGCAAAGTGTTTTAGGTGGAATTTCGGGTTTTGTGGACAAAATATTTTTGTGTGCAAAGAATTTATATTGATTTGTTGATAAAATATTTTTTTGGTTATGTTTGGGTGGAATTTGGGTGGTGGATGGCTGCCGGAGGTGGTGACGGCGCCGGAGGCGGTTGTCGGAGGGAGTGACGGCGCCGGAGGCGGTTGTCGGAGGGTGTGACGGTGCCGGAGGCGATGTAATAGGCGTGTAATTAGGGTTAAGGTTTTAAATGGTGAGGGACGTGTATTTAGTAGACCAAATTTATTAAAAGGGTAATTTGGGTATTTTATATATTTATTAAATTAATAAATGTGTGGGGGAGTAGACTTAACAACGCTGGAGGGGTATATAGCCAACGCCTAGATTCGTGTGTAGAACCGTGGCCTAAGTTAAACTGGGCTCTCAAAATTAAAGCCCAATACTTGGGAGTCTTGTTAGCCCATTTTCAATTGGGGTTTGACTATTTACATATACATTTCGGATGGATACTCACTATTGATGCACCCACCAAAATGTGGATACATTTTCCACTAATTATCAGTAAGACGCGCGTTTTACGCGGGATTGAAAGAAATAAATTTATAATATACTTTAATTTATTAATTAAAAAATAATTTTTAATATATATATAAAGTTTTAAATTTCTTTATTCTATTAAAAGATAAAGAAAATGTTGTAGAAATATAAATTAAATTTGTATAAAAAACAATAATATAAAAGTGAATTATAAATGAATTTATAAAAGTAATTAATATAATAAATTAAAATTTTATAATTATTATAATATTGATTTCAATTATTTGCACACGTGTCAATATTAAATCCAAATTTATAAGGTATTCCCATAAAATCAATTATTATTTGCATAATTAAATTCTTTTTTACTTTATATTAAATAAGAATATAGAATATTATATTAATATATATATATATATTGCATTTATTTTATTATCTCTAGAAATTATGTAGTTGTATAAGCACATTAAAGATTGTAACAACTAAGGTCATTATTATCTTGCATAATTTAATCAATTAAGTATAAGCATTAGTCAAATATTTAATAAATCTAAATTATAAACTCTATTTTTATTTTAAAAATTGCTAAATTATATGAATGGTAACAAATAGTTAATAAATATTTGACTTAATATTTGTGCTTAATTTCATCCCTTTATAATTGAAATCATATGTAATGTTTTTAAGTCAAATATACAATATTTGTTTTGCTTAATTTTAAGTCTTTTTTGTCTTGATAAGGTATGAGACATTGATGTTTGAAGGACTGAATAATATAATGTCGAAGTGCAGAAAAAACATGTAAAGTTTAAAAAAAAATTATTGCGATCTGAAGTTGAATTGAAGAAAATCAAAAGGCTAAGAACCTCACATGGAATGTATAAATAACGTGTGAAGCGAAGAAATATTTTTATGAAAAAAAAAACTTCAAATTAATGATTTTAATGTAATATATAATTTTATAATTATTTATTTTAAATATTGTGTGGGTTATTCAAGTCAACATCTCTTTAAAGTTTAAATTTAATATTTATGGTTATACTCTAAATTAATGATGAGTTTAAAGAAATCTAATTAATTCCACTATTAATATAATTAAATTTAAATTAAGTGGTTATCTAATTATATGAAAAATATAAATGTGTTGATTAAATGCATCATAATCAAAATTAAAGTTTAATTTATTAATTTCTTAAAAAATTGAATAAACTATATCATCGACATTTTTTTAATTATTTTTGTTGTTCTTCAAAGACATTAATTATAAATTTTATGATTTATAGATATTAATTTTTTGAAAGGAGAATACACTTTTGTACCTTATGTTATCTAAGACTAATTTATTATTAATAAAAAAATGAATATATGCAATTTTATAATATAATGTGTATTGATTACTTCCACAAATTATGGAATTTTAGAATCGAATTAATGAACCATTGATTGTTTCATCTCAAGAGTTAATTCTTTAATACAGTATTGTGAAGCTTTGTTCCAATGAATTCACATTTCGATTCCTTATTTGTAATTTTAACTTAAGAAATAACACACAATATACAATATTGTAAAACTTTGTATTAATAATTTTCTTATTTTAATTGAAGGAACTTTCGGTTGAAATTTCCACTTTTATTAAAAGTGAAGATAATACTCCTACTTCGAAAGCAACGGTAATAATATTTTTTTATCCATTTTTTTATATATCTTTTAATACAATTTTTTTTTAATGTTGTATGCTAATTTTATTTAATTACTTCTTATTTCAGTGTATTACTTCTTCGTAAATATGTGATAAGTAAAATGTCAATATATGGTGTAGAAGTAACTCCGAGAAATAACATTAATAAGGATTTTCAGATGTCATCTAATAAAAAGTTTAAGGTAATTAATGAAGGAAAGGAATAAAACTCTAATAATTTTCAAAAGAATGAAATTTATTGAAATTTTTTATTGTTTTTTATTACTGAACTGAGTAGTTTTTTGGTTTGTTTATATTTTTATTTGAATGTCTTATTGGTTTTTAATAGATTGTGATGTTAAACTTTTTTTTTTTTTTTTTGACAAACTGTTTTTTAATCTTATCGTATTTGAAAGAGGGGACTTTCATTTTCTACAAATATATTGAAACCACATGAGAAATGAAGAAAATGGAACAGTTGTAAAATTCAGTTGGTCCAAACTATAAATTCTAAGATTGGAAGAAAATTCTATTTGACCATTCAAAAAGACGAAGATGTCAACTTTAATTTGAATATTTTATACTCTTAAATCGAAATAAATCCTTTTCAATTTTCGTTTGGAATCCGTTTACATTCTAAAAGTGAACGCGTGATAAAAAGTCGACGGTGGGACGCGTGTTTAAAGGATTGGAACAGTGACGAAGGGACAATGGGGCAAGGGGGCCGGGGTGACGCCCCCCCCCCCACAAAATATTTAAGTTATTTACTATGTATACAATATAATGTTTACTATGTAATGTAATGTTGGTCCAGTGGTTGGTTATAATTAAATAAACTTGGTTTTTTGCTGAAAATAATTTTATGATGAAATTATTTGATAAATATAATATTATAACGTCGAGTAACACTTATGTGAACTTAAAACTTTTATCTACGTACATTTTTATAATAATGTTAAGTGCGTCTCAAACACAAAATTTCTGGTTCCGTCATTGGATTGGAATGTATGCAAGTTATTTTCAATTCAATTAATTACATTGTTTGTTTGATAAAACTAAGATAGTGACTAATTGTTTTTAATTCTAGGCGGGAGTAATAAATTATGCTACAAAAAAACTATTTAAAAAAAAATGATTTATCTATTATTGCAAGATTTGTTACCCTTATGAATTAATTTTATTTCATAATTATATGTTATTATGTATTAATGGATGTGATGGTAATTAATTTATAGTGTAATATCAAGGGTTATTTAGAGTACCATATATTTCATTTAACTTTGTGGTACTAAATCATTAACCGGTCTCTCTATAATGTTGTTTAGAAACATTGATCTGAAGTCCAGTTTGTGTAATGAAACTAAACTGGTTGTTACAATACTTGAAAATTATATAATTGAAGCACTAATTCTTTCGGAAAGGAGTGTTGATAGTAAGTTTTTATTTCGAGAATGACATTAACTATTTCAGATGACACTGTTCCTGTCAAGTTTTGAAGGAGACAATTTCCTATTCTATTGTTTTTTGCAATGACTATAAATAAAAGTCAAGAGCAGGCAATTTCAATGATATGTCTCTACCTTACGAAGCATATGTTTATACACAACAATTGTCTATATGTTGTTGCCTCTAAAGTGAAGAATAAAAGTGATATTTTTTTTTTAAATTCAAATGAAAAAATATGTAGACGTACCACGAATGTTATCTATAAGGAGGTTTTTTGAAATTTTAATTTATTATATTAATTACTTTTATAAATTTATTTATAATTCACTTTTATATTATTGTTTTTTATACAAATTTAATTTATATTTCTACAACATTTTTTTTATCTTTTAATAAAATAAAGAAATTTAAAACTTTATATATATATTAAAAATTATTTTTTAATTAATAAATTAAAGTATATTATAAATTTACATATGCATTTCGGATGGATACTCACTATTGATGCACCCACCAAAATGTGGATACATTTTCCCCTAATTATCATAAATACTTTGTTCTATGAAATACACATTTACTAATCACACTCTCCCCAAACCCTAATTTATAACCCTCACCTCTGTTCAATTTTCCACCCTCCACCTGTTGTCGCCGCATGCCACCCTCGTCGCGGGCAGCTGCCGCCACCTTACTCTTTCTCTCTCTCTCTTCACACGCGCGGCCCCAACCACTGCCCCCGCCGTTGCGACCCCCTCCCTCTCACCTCTTTTTTTCTGTGTTTTTTGTTCCCCTCGCCCCCGTTCGGTTGCCTGCCTCCCACTGACTTGTCTCGTTTTTCAACACTTTTTAAGCACTTGACAATTCGAGCCCCACAAGCGTATGGGTTCGATTGTAGTACGTAAGTACGACCAAGTAGTATTTTTCGTTCCAAGGATTTAATTGAGTGCAAGCAAATCCCTAAAGTTACGAGTATGCATGCTATTGTAGTAACTACACGTGTTTGTTTGGATTTTTGGAAATAAGAACAAAAATATTAAACTAGATTAACTAGAGTAATGAAAACTAGTGACAAAAATAAAAAGTTATCTAACTTTCGTTGGAAAGTGCAAGGGAAGGGTATTGCCTCGGGTGTTTCCGTTTTGTGGGTAATTCAATGAGTTAACGAACCAATTGCATGAATTAAACTATGGTTTTGGATTAAGCTAAAGGCTATCACTCGTGTGTGTAGACCAATCCCTTGTGAGGCTTAGGTGAACACGTGCATCGATTAGCAATTATATAGTCTAATCAATACCATAAGCTCCTAAGATAGTGTCTCATAAACACGTTCAACACGGTTACTAATGTTTATGAGACGCCCTCTCACTAATCTAATAGACGACCTCTAATCGACTAGTGTCTAGTGTCGTCGATCTAAGCAATCAACCCCCGGTCGGTGTAGCTAATTACTATGTTAATTCTCATTGATTAATTCAAGCTCATACACACACTCTTAATCATGCAACCCAATACGGTCGTTGAAGTCGACAAGACTAACAATGCTAGCTAATAGGGTGAATTAATCAATTGAATCATGAAAATTACAACACTAGAAACATATACACCCAATTCCTAAGTTAATCATGCAATTAATCTATAATTACACTAAACACCCATCAAAACATTCACACCCAAGGCAATAAGAGCTTAGCCCATGGTTCTAGAAGAGAATTCCATGGTTAAAACAACTAATAACATCAAACTCATAGTAGAATAACAAAAGATTGAAGAAATTAAGAAAATACTAAATTGAATTGCAAAATAGAATAATATCACCTTGATCATGAGAATTTAGCTACAAACCGATGTAATAGACGATGCCCGATGATAATCGTAGCTTGATTCGAAGTAAAAACCACTATTCTATCTAATCTAATTAAGAATCTAAACTAAAAATGAAGAACACCTACAACTATGTGAATGTGTGTGTGAATTGCTTGTAAAAGGAGTAAGAGACTCCTTTTAAAACTCAAATTTGGTCTATTTATAGTTGGGGTAGAAGTCTTGAATTAATTTTGCAATTAGGCCCTTGAAATATGGAGAAAATGGGCCAAAAACCCCGAAAATGATGTGACCCGGCCGGGTGGCTCCCACCCGGCCAAAAGACGAAGAAAATGCATTTTTAACCTTGCCCGGGTCGAAACCACCCGGCCGGGTGGGTTTCACCCGGGCAAAATTCGAACCTACACAAAATCTGCCCTTGCCCGGGTCGAAGTGACCCGCCCGGGTCGTTTCTACCCGGGTATGCTTTTTCGTCTCTTCGTATCTCGAGCTTCCGACCTCCGATTGACTCGATTCTTTTTTTCATTCCACTCCGTTTTTCGAGACGAATCCAACCGTGCACTCCTCTTCCTGATCCAGTAAAGTATGGTTGGTGTTTTGCTCCAAATTCCATCGTATTTCCTACAAAATCGACAAAACACAACCTTTCTCTCATTTCGGCTTAAACAATCATATTCAATGTATAATTCAATGAAATCAACATCAAATGAGCTTCAAATATGCATCCAAATAGTGTAAATTCCACCCGAATCAACTCCCCCAAACTTAAAGTGTTGCTCGTCCTCGAGCAACGAAAGAATTACAACGTGAGGGTGAAATTTACAACTAGATGATCAATGAAAGATCCCATGTATCAAATGACATGAAATGAATTCTTCTTCCTCAAGATACATTCTCAAAAATGATCACAAGTTCAATATTGAAAATCAAACTAATTACCTCACACATGCTCAACATACAATAACAAGTGATGGTGATGACAATATCCAAATGCTCAAGTTCAACTCACAAGATATAGTGTTTCTCTCAAACACTCAAACAAATTAAGGACAATAGACACTCATCAATCAAATCACGCATTGCAATTGCCATAAGCTTGCCCAAGCTCTACCATCTTTCCACCACAAACATGTTCAACTATGAGATCAATAGGTCTTAACCAAGGACGTAACGTTGGCTCTTTGGACGGGGTATGATGAATATGGAGGAAGTGACTCGTCTAGTGGAGAACGAAAGTTGTTTTTCAACACATCAAGCTTATGCTCATAAGGTTTACACACCTTCATTCTCACTTTTCATTCAAATTTCTCACATGCAATCATCTCCTCCTCTTTTTTAGCCAATCACTTCACCTTTCAATTTATTTTCTTCTCAAGCACTTGGGGCTCATTGTCCCTCTTTTCTTTCTCAATTTTTTATTTTCTCATTTTCTCATCACTTCCATTTTTTTCTTTCTTTTCACACCCTTGCCAATTTTTCTCTTCAAACTAAAGGCATTTAAGCATATGTTTTACCACTTTCTTTTTGTTCTCCACTAGAATTGGACATCAAAGGCTCACAAAGCTAAATGGTTAAACATGGTAGGTTGCCAAGAGAAAGGGAACTCAAGCTCAAACGGGCTAACTACGGAAGATTTCTTTGGTTATTGGAAAAATATGGCTAAGTGACTTGTAGTACGAAAGATGGCCTACATCATATCTCAAAGTATCACACAAGCATGATTTCAAGCAAGAACTTGGGCAAGTTCTAGAAAAGCAAGCAATGAATTGATTCACTCACAAATGAAATAAACCGGATTAATGCTCGGTTCGAAGCTCAACTCTCACCGGTTCATTCAAGACTCAAACATTCATCAATCACCACCACACATAACTCATTGTGCATGTAAAACATCCATAGGCAACAAGATGACAACAACACAAACAAGATGATTCATTCCAATCATGTACACATTCAAGGAATCAAATTCACAACAAATCACCATCAAATGTGTCTCAATGATCATTTAAGTTCAAATTACACACATACACAAGAATACACATTGGTGTCAATAGAAAATGTAAAAACGAACATGGAAAAATAGTGTTGCATTGATATTGCCACCAAGTGCTAACCATACAAATCTACACACATGGGCCACTATCCCATCAATTAACACTAAGAGTAGCTAAGCAATCAATGTCATGAACAAGAATATAAATTCCACTACCCCCCCCCAAACTTAGTAATTGCTATGCAATTCCTAAGAATTGGGGTGGGCGTACCTCTTACGATTGCTATAGCTACACCTTCTTTCTAGCACAAAGTTCCACTTTCAATCCACTAGTCCATTCGATCCAAGCTTCTCCAACTACATCAAAACTCACAAACACATCAAACTAAACTAACAAAGCAAATAAAATGAACAAAATTGAAATAAAGCAAGTAAAAATGGGTTGCCTCCCATTTAGCGCTAGGTTTAACGTCCTATGCCGGACGGAACTTAACAAGTTCATACTTCCCTTTCTTTGAATGGAGGATGATAGTACTTGACATTGTGCTCATCGGTGATGAACACTTCATCCTCCTCACTTTTCAACGCAATGCCTCCTCCATAGACCAATTTCTTCATGACCAACATTTTTCGTTCTTTGAGCTTCATCTTTCCAAGGACTTTCATCACTCCAAAGGTGCCCCATACCACCGTATCTCCAATTTCAAATCCCTTCTCAATCTTTCTCTCCTTTGAACTCTTCCTTCTTCCCTCTTCATCTTCACTACCCTCAAGGAACTTATCAAAACTCTTCTCCTTATAAAACTCCCCCAAACTTGAGTTTTGCTCAAGTTTGGGAGTTTGCTTCAATTTGTTATCATCTCCCGGATCTTTCAATGGGACTTTTGGTAATGGCTCTTGCACATAAATGTCACATTCTTGGATGGAGGGGGATTCCTTCTTTCTTGGGGAACTCTCAATTGAGCCATACTTGGAGAAAATCACTTTCTCTCCATTCACCTCCAATGTTACCTCTCCTTTTCTCAAATTTATGTTTGCTCCCCCCGTGGCAAGAAACGGCCTCCCAAGAATCAATGAGATATTTGCATCTTCTTTCATATCTAACACCACAAAGTCGGCCGGAATGATGAACTTGTCAATCTTCACCAATACATCTTCAATGATCCCTCTTGGTGTCTTCACCGATCGGTCGGCTAGATGTAAGGTCATGGTCGTTGGTAACAACTCCCCCATATCCAACCTCTTGTAAATCGAGTAAGGCATGAGGTTGATACTTGCCCCTAAGTCACATAGAGCCCAAATTGCATCGCTACCCCCAATTTCACAAGGAATTGTAAAACTCCCCGGATCTTTCAACTTGGTTGGTAGACTTCTTTGTAATAACGCACTACACTCCTCCGATAGATTGATCGCTTGATGAACTCCAAGTTTCTTCTTGTTTGCAATCAAATCCTTGAGAAACTTCATGTAGTGGGGCATTTGGTCCAACGCATCAAGAAGAGGAAGATTGATGTGAATCTTCTTAAAGATTTCCATGAACTTGCTAAACTTCTCGTTCAACCTCTTCTTCATATACCTTTGAGGAAAGGGAAGAGGTACATGAGTAATGGGAACACCCCATTTGTCACATGGTACATCATGCTTCTTTTCTCTTAGCTCCTTAGCAATCTTCCACTTTGGAGTCCTTGGACTCTTTGCTTCGTCGTCCCCACTTTCCTCCTCTTTCTTCTCTTTCTCTTCATCTTTATCCTCATTCCTTCCTTCAACTTCCACTTCCTCATCTTGCTTCCCTTCCTCAACTTCCTCAATCTCTTCATCGACTTTCTCATCATCATCATCCGTGGGCATTTTTGGTCCTTCATAAGAAGTGCCACTCCTCAACTTAATGGCTTTACAATGCTCTTTCGGATTCACTTCGGTTGTCGATGGAAATTTCCCTTTGTTAGGTTGAGATCCAATTGAAGTTGCCATTTGTCCCATTTGGAATTCCATTGATTTTTGATTACTCATAAGTTGGCCAATCATGGATTCCATTGATTTTTGGTTACTAGTGAGTTGAGCAAGCATCGATTCGGTAGATTTTTGGTTACTCACAAGTTGGGCAAGGATGGAGTCGGATGCTTCGGATTTCTTCTCACTTGTCTCCATTCTCTTCATGAGGAGTGCAAGAAGCTCATCCGTGGAGGACTTTCCTTCTCCACTTGGGAGTTTTGCTCCGGGATCAAATCCGGAAGGATATTGAATAGCACCTTTAGGATTCGAATATGACAAATTCTCATTCCTCAGAAAATTCGGGTTTTGAGGAGCTTGGTATTGAGGGGATGGTCCCCCTTGTCCTTGAGATGATGAAGATTGCCCTTGGAATCGGTTTTGAGGAGGAGCTTGATATCCTTGACCACGATTTTGATATGGTGGTTGGCCTTGATATTGTCGATTCCCTTGAAAATTTTGTGGATATCCTTGTTGACCCATGTATTGCACTTCTTCCATATGTCCCAATTGAGGATCTTCTTGCACAAAAGATAAATGATTATCTCTTGTTTGAGATAAAACATTTACCTTTTCAATGAGTGTAGACATCATTGCTCTTATGCTATCATTAGCATCCACTTGGGCTACCCGATTTTGTGCTCCACGGTCTACTCTCGTCTTGAAAGTATTGCTTGCTATCCCTTCTATGATGTCATTGATCTCCTCTACCGACTTCATCCAAATTGAACCCCCCGCACAAGCGTCAATGTGGTGTTGATCTTCCAATCGCAACCCACCAACGAACCAACAAGTTGTTTGTTCAATTGGGAAACCATGATGGGGGCACGTGATGAGAAGACTCGTAAATCTTTCCCATGCTTCTTTGATTCCCTCATTTGGACCTTGTTTAAACGTAGAGATCTTTTGCTTGGCTTCCATCGTCTTTGAAGGAGGGTAGTACTTCAATAGGAATCTTTTCTTCAAATCTTCCCACGTCCTCACTTCTCCGGCTGGAATGCTTGAATGTAGCCAAGCTTTTGCTTTCCCCGACAATGTAAACGGAAATAGCCTCATCTTTTTAGCATCTTCCGAAACTCCATTTTGCTTGAGAGTGTCTGCTATCTCCAAGAATTGAGCAAGATGTTCATTCGGGTCTTCCTCAAATCCTTCCTCCGTCCTTCCTTCAAATTGTCTCTCCCTCAACATCCTTAATAGAGAGGCACTAATCTCGAAGTTGTTCGCCTCCACCCTTGGTCTTGCCAACCCATCGTAATGCTCCCTAGGTTGAGGTTCAAAATATTCCCTCATTGGCCTTCCATGGTACACACGTTGAGGTTCTTCTATATGTGGAAGAGGGGGGACGTATTCCTCTTGAATTTGTTGAGGTGGAGGATATTGGTAAGGAGGAGGATATGGGTGTTGATGTAGTGGATATGGATGAGGTTGATGTGGTGGATAGTAGGCTTGTTGTGGAGGTGGATAGGGGTAAGGATTGTATCCTTGATATGGAAAGTGGTTTTGAGGTGGATATTGTGGATTGGGATTAATGAGGTTTTGTGGAGGGTTTTGAGGTGGATTCCCTCCAACTTGATGATTCTCTCTTTGAAGCTCATCTTCTCCATTCGGTGGAGGATTCATCTCTTCAATGTTTTCCATCTCAAGTGGTTCCTCTATGACTCTCTGACGGTTTCTACTTCGATTCCTTCTTCTTGCGTGTGCTTCGATCTCAAGGTCTAATGGTTCAAGGTTTCCTCCACGTGATCTTGTGATCATGCACCTACAAAAGAAAAGTGTCAAATCCCACAAAGAGAAACGAAAAACAAGATAACGAAAAAGAAATGCTACTATCAATAACACTCAACAAACTCTAAGTTTCACTAATAACACTCGCTTAAATCCCCGGCAGCGGCGCCATTGACTTGTCTCGTTTTTCAACACTTTTTAAGCACTTGACAATTCGAGCCCCACAAGCGTATGGGTTCGATTGTAGTACGTAAGTACGACCAAGTAGTATTTTTCGTTCCAAGGATTTAATTGAGTGCAAGCAAATCCCTAAAGTTACGAGTATGCATGCTATTGTAGTAACTACACGTGTTTGTTTGGATTTTTGGAAATAAGAACAAAAATATTAAACTAGATTAACTAGAGTAATGAAAACTAGTGACAAAAATAAAAAGTTATCTAACTTTCGTTGGAAAGTGCAAGGGAAGGGTATTGCCTCGGGTGTTTCCGTTTTGTGGGTAATTCAATGAGTTAACGAACCAATTGCATGAATTAAACTATGGTTTTGGATTAAGCTAAAGGCTATCACTCGTGTGTGTAGACCAATCCCTTGTGAGGCTTAGGTGAACACGTGCATCGATTAGCAATTATATAGTCTAATCAATACCATAAGCTCCTAAGATAGTGTCTCATAAACACGTTCAACACGGTTACTAATGTTTATGAGACGCCCTCTCACTAATCTAATAGACGACCTCTAATCGACTAGTGTCTAGTGTCGTCGATCTAAGCAATCAACCCCCGGTCGGTGTAGCTAATTACTATGTTAATTCTCATTGATTAATTCAAGCTCATACACACACTCTTAATCATGCAACCCAATACGGTCGTTGAAGTCGACAAGACTAACAATGCTAGCTAATAGGGTGAATTAATCAATTGAATCATGAAAATTACAACACTAGAAACATATACACCCAATTCCTAAGCTAATCATGCAATTAATCTATAATTACACTAAACACCCATCAAAACATTCACACCCAAGGCAATAAGAGCTTAGCCCATGGTTCTAGAAGAGAATTCCATGGTTAAAACAACTAATAACATCAAACTCATAGTAGAATAACAAAAGATTGAAGAAATTAAGAAAATACTAAATTGAATTGCAAAATAGAATAATATCACCTTGATCATGAGAATTTAGCTACAAACCGATGTAATAGACGATGCCCGATGATAATCGTAGCTTGATTCGAAGTAAAAACCACTATTCTATCTAATCTAATTAAGAATCTAAACTAAAAATGAAGAACACCTACAACTATGTGAATGTGTGTGTGAATTGCTTGTAAAAGGAGTAAGAGACTCCTTTTAAAACTCAAATTTGGTCTATTTATAGTTGGGGTAGAAGTCTTGAATTAATTTTGCAATTAGGCCCTTGAAATATGGAGAAAATGGGCCAAAAACCCCGAAAATGATGTGACCCGGCCGGGTGGCTCCCACCCGGCCAAAAGACGAAGAAAATGCATTTTTAACCTTGCCCGGGTCGAAACCACCCGGCCGGGTGGGTTTCACCCGGGCAAAATTCGAACCTACACAAAATCTGCCCTTGCCCGGGTCGAAGTGACCCGCCCGGGTCGTTTCTACCCGGGTATGCTTTTTCGTCTCTTCGTATCTCGAGCTTCCGACCTCCGATTGACTCGATTCTTTTTTTCATTCCACTCCGTTTTTCGAGACGAATCCAACCGTGCACTCCTCTTCCTGATCCAGTAAAGTATGGTTGGTGTTTTGCTCCAAATTCCATCGTATTTCCTACAAAATCGACAAAACACAACCTTTCTCTCATTTCGGCTTAAACAATCATATTCAATGTATAATTCAATGAAATCAACATCAAATGAGCTTCAAATATGCATCCAAATAGTGTAAATTCCACCCGAATCACCCACCCACTCGTCGGCTGTCGAATCCCGATCCAAGACGGTGGCCCAGGTTTGAATGTTTAGTTTTTTTGCTTTTTTCCCTGTTTTTTTCTTCGTTATCATTTTTTTTTTCCGACCATTTTAGGTCGACCAAATACACCCTCGCCATGTTGTCGACGAGAGTGTATTTGATCAACCTAAAACGGTCAAAAAAAATTATATATTTTTTTCAATCAATCAGTGTCGACCATATACACTTTCGTGGATAAATCGTTGTCGACGGAAGTGTATATGGTCGGCACTGGTTGATCGAAATTTATTAAAAAAATTGTGATTTTTCTAAGTTTTTTTTTTAATTTCTAATTTTTTTTGTATGGTGGTCACCGAAAATAGTGGTGGTTTAGGGAAAATGTGAAAGGAACAAAAACATGAGGGTGCATCTAGTATGATAAATTTTATTGGAGAGTATTTTTTATTTTTTAAATTATTGTTATATTAATAAATTGATTGGGAGTTTGCATCCTGCATCCTAAATGATGGTGTAAATACAAAAACCCTTTCAATTGTCCAATGTAGGTCCACGTAGCATTTTGGGTACATATACGACTTTAAATTAAATCTACAATCTCAAAAAAAAAAAAAAAAATCAAGCATCAAAGATACTCTTAACTCTTAAGAAAGCAGTATTACATCCATAAAACTCACATTCGGAGCAAAATCTATTTAAATTTAGAAGAAAAATAGTTTTACGGATTCAAGAATCAATGATGAGAAAAGTAGCAAAAATTAAAAGAATATTGCGCTTTGAATTATTTCTAAAAGTAACATTTGATGCAATTACATATTGTCAAATGAGATTGAATATCAACTTAGTCAACCTGTCAATGTCTAAAATCTAAATCGACAAAAGCTTCAAAGTATTCCAATAAATTAAGACTCCATTGATGGATTATCTCGAGTTTAGTAGTTGTGGAAATAGATTAGTTCAACACCCTTCATAATCATAACTATATATATACTCATGCATGCTATACTTAATTGGCTATTGGTGCAAATTAATTAATTATAAAAGTTTGACAATTTGTATGTATTAAATAATGAAACATAAATGCTCTCAAGAGAGGGACAGAGATAGATATATATTTTTATTTATATTAAAAATAATTTCATGAAAATTCATTTAAAGTAAATTATTGTGGCCGGCAAGTTCCTCTTGCAAAGGAATAAAAGGAACTAAATCATCATTTTTATGGGTAGGAAACCAGACAATTTTGTTTTAATAAATTTTGTTTTTAATTCTTATGAACACTTAATGCAAAGGTAATTAAGATAGGTAAAGAGAGAAATTTAAAATTCCCAACCATATTTAAAACAAAATTAGAAGTTATATTTTTAAAAAAAAAAGGTGTATACAAATGGCTTGTTGGAAATAAATAATAATGTGGTAACGCTGAGTAAATATTTATATATTTGCGTTTTTATACTCTTCTAAATTACAAAAATAGGCAATTCCATGTATATTAAAATTATCGAATGCATGGATGCGGGATTAAAAAAAAAAACTCCTACCTAAGTTTTCTTACCGTATTGCACCCAAAAAAATTTAAAACTACTATCCCCGCACCCGTATCATATCACTTATTTCACGAGTAATGTTTATGAATAAATATTAGTTTTTGTGTAGTTTTATATACTAGTACTCAGTTATTTTTTCTATATAGTTAGATCTAAATAAATCTTTTTTTTTAGATGTAAGATCAAGAAAAATGTAGATATGTAGAATGGAAGTGTGGATATGTAGATCCGCTGCCCAAGCTTGCCGTCGTTCAGATCTGTCATCGTTCAAGATCTACCGCTGTCGTTCATCTGATCTTTCTTTTCTGTGATCTTTACTAGTTTTATGTAGATTTTCTTAAATTTAGTTGGGATCAATTGGGCAGGATATCCTAACGGAGGCATGGTAATCGTTTGGGTGAGTATTTTGTTGATCCCATTTTTATTTTCCAGTTTTTAGTTTATGTTTTTCTTTGTAGTTTTTGTTGGCTTTTGCGTCTTGTGTCCCTTTGGGGAGTCTCTGGTAGGGGTGAGTATTCGGTTGGTTCAGTTCGGTTTTGAGTTTTTTTCAACCAAACCGAAAAAATCGAAAACGAACCGAAATTTGTTAGAACTGAACCGATTAAAAGTTCGGTTGGTTCGGTTTAAACTGAAATTCTTGTATAAAATATTATTTTTTGACAATAAAACATTTTTCAAGGATTTTTTACACTAAAAATAAAATTCAAATTATAAATTCAAGAGTTCACAGTCCAAACTAACAAGTTTCTCAAAGTTTAAAATTACAAATCATAAAAATATCACACAAAAAATCAATGGTTTTGTTACATTTTCCACAATGAAATTCATCTTCAAAGGAGATAATTACACTATATTTTTTAGTGGGGAAAGAAGACAACAAATGTCGAATTGAAAAATTGAGATTGAAAATTAATAAAGCAACATATTTCAAATAGAGTTTCTTTTTGTTAACGTATTGTTCCATATAATTTATTGATTTAAATATATCTTTTTTTAATTTATATAAAGAAATTCGGTTCAGTTTATTCGATTTTGTAAAATATAAATCGAACTGAACCGAAAAAATTGAAATTTAAAAAAAATTCAACCGAATCGAACAATCGAATAAACCGAACCAAATAAACCGAAAATCGTCGGTTCGTTTCAGAAATTCGATTTTTTCGGTTTTGTGCCCACCCCTAATCTCTGGTCCCTTTGTGGAATTATTTTTAGTAGGATCTTGGAATTTGGTGAAATTTTTTCTCCTTCTCCTTTTGATAGGAGAACATCTTAGTATGAGGTTGTCTCATATTGAAATTGAAAATTTGGACGTTTTTGTGAGATAAATGGTACACCCGTTTTCCTCTTCCTTACGATTGGAGGGGACAACAATATTGATTCGACTTGATTTGAAGATTATAAATTTGTATTGTATGGTGTATTGATCTTGTAGACCCTATATATATATATATATATATATATATATATATATATATATATATATATGTTATTTATTTTATGAGTGGGGAAAGGAGCATTTGATATATTTATTTCACGTCTTAGGACCCGAGGCTCCAATATGAGTGCGCCACCCTATCTTAACAAGTGGTACACATATTTTGCAGTGTAACGTAAATTAAATTTGATGCTTGGGCTAAGATAATGACATTTTTCTGATTTACAATTAAATTTTATATTAGTACTTCAATTGTCACCCTGAAATTATATATTTTTTTACTCTCGTATTTAATTATTAATATCACCTTTAATTTGCTCTCTACTGTCACCATATACATGACTGGTTATTGTCAACTAACCCCTCGTCCTTGCTACTTTTCAATTTTAGGACTACCTTTTTTCAAATTTATATTAAATAAAAACGTGTTAATGCAATGCAACATATATGTAAGCATTTTTCTGAGAATTTAGTAACACGATAAACAATCATTTTAAAAAAATTCACAATTAATTTATTTATTTTCATCGACCTTTTAAATATTCCAACAAAGTATTACTGTTTTAATTTAGAATAAAGATCCAATATTCAGTTAGTATCTTGGTCAGAGTCACATGGGTTGTGCTGGAAGGATAATTTACTTTATTTAATTATTACCTTATCAGAAAAGTTGTCTTTTGTCTTCTTGCTAATCTCTCAACTTTATTTAATTGAAATAAAAAGATTCTGCACTTAGTTTCAATTTCAAATATTGATATTCTCCACAAATGGAAAGGAAAATAAACACACACGCATTTTAAAATATGTGGACTATTTATTTCATACAGAATCCAATCCAAGAATATTTCGATTTTAAAAATAGAGTTTTAGATTTTAAGATCAGTTTAAATTGTGTTTGCAACTGATTTTGAAGGAGGCAGAATCATTTTTTTTTTTTTAAGTCATCCTTTCACAGATTTTGAATTTTAAAAATGATTCTCACTCTTAATTAGTGTCATTATTTTTCTTACATAATATCTTCACTTTAATAAATTAAAAAATTATTAAAACCCTTACATTTTCCTTAATTTTAATGTGAAAATATATGTAGAACAACGAATAAAGTAACATAATTTGTAGAGTCCTTATTGTATATACCAATTTTACCATACACTTCCACTTAATTTACCAATTACCATTAATATAATATCTCATAGTAACACACCTTATACAATCTAACAGAACAAACTAATATTATCAAACTATGTACTACAAATGAAGAATCATTCACATGGTTATGCATTTTGTTTGATAGAATAGAATCATTCAATATCAAAACAATCAACAAATTCCTAAAAAACAAAATAATTACAAATTCATCCATCAAATTGATGGAGTAGTATTAATTAACAATGTATAGGAGTATTAATGTATTATATTCACCATATATTTTACTCCATAAAAATAAAGGAAGCAAAAATGTTTTTTTACTCAGAATGAGTGGCTCTAGGCAGGATATGAAGGCCAAGAACTTGGAACCCAACCGGGACATCCACCACCCACATTCTAGGCGGCGCCGCCGCCACATCCACCACCGTGATACTTCCGCCGTCACCGCTTAAAACACACACTCTCCCACCCCCCGCCGCCACCTGTTGCGCCCCTTTAAAATTAGTACTCTCCACCACCTCTACCCACGCGTCGCTCACGTGATCATATTTCTTCAACGAACCCTTGGACTCATCCACCACGAACAAAGTTTCCTCACACATCGCCGCCGCCGGTCCTCTCCACCCCGCCAGCATCCCCTCCGGCATATCCCCCCAACAATCCCTCTCCACGTCATAGATTATGCCTTCTTTCGCCGCGGCCCCTTTCACATTCACCATGCACAATTTCCCCCTCCAACCAACGGCCTCAATCGCCTCACGGCTAAATTTCCCGTCCCTCAAATTCCCCATCCTCTGCCACCGCCGCCGCTGAGACAGAGTATGACTACCTATTTCCCATTTTTCAACCGATCTCGCCACGTCGGTGTTGAATCGAGCGCTAATTCCACTGGCGACGTAGACCGCACCGCGTAATACTCCGGCCGCGCACCACCGCCGCGGCACGGCGAGCGGTGGACCTAGATTCCATTTTTGTGACAAGGCGTCGAAAACCAGAGGCCGTGACAGGGCGGGGAGGAATCGGTCATCGGTTGCGGCGAGGAGGATGAGTTTTCCGGAGACGGAGACCGTTTGGATTGGAAGCTTCCGCGATATGAAGGATTTGTGGCGGAAAATGAAGCGCAGCGGCGGATCGTGCGGCGGAGGAGGCAGGGGCCTCCATTTGCGGGAGATCGGGTCAAATGAGTTGAAATTGAGTGAATTAGAGAGGAAATTTTGAGATTCAGAAGGTATAAGGAGAGCGCAGAGAGAGAGAAAGGGTGGGAATGACGGAGAGTATATGAAGCGGCGCCATGAGCGGCAGACGGAGTAGAGATTAGAAGGGGGAACCAGCGAGAGGCAGAGTTCGGCTATGTGGTCGGGAAGTCCGGGGAGGAGAGACTGTTTTTGGTGGTGCTCCGCCGCGTGATGGCGGTGTTTCGGCCTTTTGGCGGTGGAGAGAGAAGTCATTGGAGAGGCCAGAAGGGGCCTTTGAGAATGAAGGAGGGGGGAGTATTTTTATTTTATAGTGATGAAAAAGAGCATTTTTGTTTTTTATTTTAATTAATTGTTAGGCAAGTGGATGTTGAGATGAAAAGGCAAAAGTTGGATACTAGCACTCATTTATTTAAATCACCTCTAAACTTGGTCATTTTCAATTTTGCCATTACTCTTTTTGATCATCTACATATATATATTGAGACTATACTTTAGATCTTGTATTATCAAAATCAAACATGTGTATGGTAGTTGTGAGAGATAAGTATAAGTATTGATTTGTATTAGAATAATAATCAATGTAATTATTTCAATTTTACGTTAATCCAGTTTACCTTTATCAATCTTAATATGGTATTAGAGCGGGTTAATCATTGATTCAAGAATCGAAGCAATCTCATCGTTCTTGGTTCACTCTTGTATATTCGATTGAGCTATGAGCGGCGACAAGACAACTGAGGAGGCTGATGATAGCGGTAAAAAACCACATGTCGTGATCGACGCGATGTCACCATATTATCTCTACCCCTCTGATTAGCCCGAGGATGTATTAGTTGGAGCTCTTTTAAAAAATCGGTTTTGTTGATGGGGATATGCAAAATCCGATTGACAACGACCCATACTTACCATTTTGGAAACGAGCTAACGCCATGGTCAAGGGATGGCTACTGAACAACATGGAGTCTGAGATTAGACAAAGTGTCAAGTTTATAACTGCTAGAGATCCGGGTTGATCTTGAAGAAAGGTTCGGGGAGAAAAGTGTGTCGTGCGCTTATGAACCTCGTTGGGCACTCGGCTTATTCCTCAATGAAGCATGATTGTTTATGCGTATTATGTTGGAAAAATTGGGTTTTATTCAATTTCTTAATATTTAATTGATTAGTAATTAATCAATTATTTGAGGGTATGAATATTTAATTTTTGAAGAATTAAATGTTATAGGATCGTTCTACTCTCGGAGTAGATGATCGTAGTATAGTATTTAAAATCTCAAAATCGAATTTCGGTGAGTGAGAAATTAATGTACGAAGATTAAGACATAAAAGTGTTGTCTTGGGATTAGTGTTAATAACTATCTCACATTGAATGTGAGAATTAATCTCCTCCTCATTATTAGGAATTAGTTATGAGAGTTCAAATTGACTATTGAATGCCACACGCGCGCCGCCCCGCCGGCCGTGCCGAGTCCGAGTCCGAGTCCGTGGGCCCTGGCCTTGGCCTTGGATATTGGCAATTGGACTTTTGGTGAACTTTGGGCTTGGGCCTGGGGGCCCACCTATATTTTTAAGGCTCTAAAATTTGGGTTTTAGCCCACACGAACTTAGGGCAGCACAAGTCTGGTGGAAGTTAATTGATGACCAATTGACTTCTCGAATTTGAATCTGACTGGACCTGGAAACAGGGGCGTCCAGGTACACAATGTCTTAATGCGTGGAGGTTTCAGAAATGACAGTTACCATTCCTGAAACGGAAGCCTTAATGTGCTGGAGGTTACAAGAATGGAAGTTACCATTTCGGGAATAATGACTGGTGGCAGTTACTGCCATAAATACCCGCCTGCTCCCTACATGAGTGGCACTACCTATAAATAGGAGTGCATTGTTTTGGAAAAATTCAATTTTTGCAAGCAACAAAAGCGTCCAGGTACACAATGTCTTAATGCGTGGAGGTTTCATAAATGGCAGTTACCATTCCTGAAACTGAAGCCTTAATGTGCTGGAAGTTACAAGAATGGAAGTTACCATTCCGGGAATAATGACCAACCATGTGGTGGCAGTTATTGCCATAAATACATGCCTGCTCCCTACCTGAGTGTCACTACCTATAAATAGGAGTGCATTGTTTTGGAAAAATTCACTGTTTGCAAGCAACAAAAGCGTCCATGTACACAATGTCTTAATGCGTGGAGGTTTTAGAAATGACAGTTACCATTCCTGAAACTGAAGCCTTAATGTGCTGGAAGTTACAAGAATGGAAGTTACCATTCCGAGAATAATGACCAGCCATGTGGTGGCAGTTACTGCCATAAATACCCGCCTGCTCCCTACCTGAGTGGCACTACCTTTAAATAGGAGTGCATTGTTTTGGAAAAAATCACTTTTTGCAAGCAACAAAAATCACTTGAGTTTTCCATCAAAATTGCATCCTGTTTTCCAGCATTCTGCATAGCATTTTAGAGTGCAGTCCAGTTCAGGCGTGTATTCAGTTCGTCGGAGCTTTGTACACTACGGTGTGCTCGTGCAAAGACGAAGCCGTTTTACCTTTCGAAGCATCTCGTCACTCCGTGAACACTAGCCGAGACGTGTTTGTTTTACGAGGAAAGGTATCGCCTTGACTCGACTGTTTTTCCCTAGGTTTCTTTAAATTCCGAATCTGCCATTCCAATAAGTTGTTCAAAGAAGAAAGCTACCTTTTTTGAAAAGTTAAAAGAATTTGAAGACATTGTAATTTCTTATTTTCTGTCTTTTTATTTTCCTGGTTTATGAGGATGAACAACACTGATTAAATGTGTCCATAATTAATTATATTTAAATCTTCATAAATTACAATAATTTGAAATTAAAAATTATGTTGGTGTTCAACACACTAGTTGAAATAATAATCAATGTATTGATTATATATACACACGTATGTTCTTGGGCGTAAGTTTTCTTAATTGGCAGAATATAGAATTTTATTATCCTTAATTGATTGTGGGGAGAGAGTTGTAGCCTATAGGAGTAGAGATGTCCCAATATTTCAATTTATTATGAAGCTCCATTATTATGGGGGTAAAATTAGGAAAATATAGCAGGATAAATTATATTTTCCCATCTAATCTACTCCCTCCGTTTCACGATTACTTTTATACATAGACGGATACTTATATTAAAAAAGTATAATAATAAGTAGAGTTTTGAAAGATAGTTTTGTACTATATATATAAAGTAAATAAATGAGCTGACTTTTGTGTATATGTGAATTGTGGGAAAAAAATAATGATATTTGTGTAAAATTTGAAATATTGTGAGGGTGAAGTTTATAAATGATTTTTCATTTTAAGGGTGTGAAAGTTATTGTGGACGTTTTGAAAAGAAAAGTGTGAAAGTAATTGCGGAACGAGAGATTTTTTTTTTTTTTTTTCAATTTATCGTATGAATTATATTTATTTACATACCCTTGAATAATATGTTCACAATTTTCTAGCGAATTATTAATTATACAAGAATAATTTGGAAATAAATGGCTGCAATAAAAAGGTAAATCGAAATTTAATAATTACTCTAATAATAATAATGTTGTCTGATGGCTATTGTCTAACTTATGAATAACTAATCTGTCGCTATCATACACCTTTAAGCCTTAATCACATCAAAAATATTATTATTATAATATTATTATTTACGGGCTTAATCACATCAAAGAGTTGCCTGTTTTGCGTAAATACACGTGAGGGGGAACTTGGGGCAACCTCGTAATTTCAAGTGCATAGATTTTTGGTAAGGTTACTTGGAACTTTTGCAATTTACGAATATGGACAAAGGAAATGGACAAAAGGGCATACAGAGATTGGGCAGAAAGGATAAGTGAAGAATAATTAATTCTCGACCATGTATTATAAAAAAAAGAATAATATTTGAGTGAGGTCATAGTAGAATACACTAGATGAATAAGCACTTTTAAAAAAATTTTATTTTTTTAAGATAATGTTACATAGTCATGTATGTATTAATTTGTAAGTTAATGTACTTTAGGGGTATTTTTGTATTGCTTTTTGACAAAAATTTTAGAAAAAATTAGATAAATAATTTCACGGGAAAATGGTATTTGATATAAAAAAAAAAAAAAAAAAACTAATTAATGAAAACATGGAACCGTCCATAATAAATGGGCAACTACTGCTGCAACCAATGAACTTTTGAAAATAAAAAGAGATTGGCTACCACCATGCACAACCCATCACATGTTTCCTTATCCACTTTATTATTATTGTAAAGCATATTCAATTCTATCAATAAATAGTGTGTTCGTTAATTACAGTATTCAACTATACCATAACTTCTAATTTTATCATTTTAATCTGTTTGTTTATAAATTTTCTATACCATTTTTTATGGGAAAATATCACTTTTGGTTACTGAACTTTACCACTTTTCACATTTGGTCACCTACTTATTATTTACTATCAAAATTGGTCACTCACTTAGAGCATGTTTGTTTTGAGATTTTGAGGATTTTGAAATACAGATTTCAAAATCTAGTGGATTTTAAAATCCTAATGCTTTTTATTTTTTGTGTTTGTTTTGGGATTTATGTAGGATAGGATTTAACTTTATAGAATATGATTATATGTTTTATAGGTATTTATATAGAGTTTGTAGGTATTTATAGGGTTGGTTTTTATAGGGTTTATAGGTATTTATAGAGTGAGATTTTGAAATCCTTAAACAAAATCTCAAACTGTAACGGAGATGGAGTTTCGAAATCTCAAATCCGGATTTCCCATCCCAAAACAAACATGCCCTTATTCTTTTTTTATCAATTTTGATGTTGCTGTTAGTGAATCGGTTAGTGGATGACCAAATGTGAAAAGTGGTAAAGTTCACAAACATGCTCTTATTCTTTTTTTATCAATTTTGATGTTGCTGTTAGTGAATCCTTCATTTACTAGAGGTTTTGAGGCGAACTTTTATCCTTCATTTACTAGCGGTTAGTGGATGACCAAATGTGAAAAGTGGTACCAAAAGTGATATTTTATTGTTATACTTCACTTTATGTCTTACAGAGAGTAATAATAATTGTTGGATTCTAGTTCTGTAGGACCCTTCATAATAGTATTCCACTTGGTATGATATTGTCCACTTTGGACTAAATTCTCACTACTTTGCTTTTGAGTTTCTTCAAAAGGTCTTATATCAATTGAGATATTAGTCCCCCATTTATACTCTATGTTTCTTTAATATTTTTTCGATGTGAAACTTGTTTGACTCTAATAATAATAATATATATATAATCGGATAAAAGCAAAAGCGTGAGAGCGACGCAAAGCAGGTATAGGACATTTTGGACAAAAAGTAAAGACGATTATAGCAGAAAGAAAGAGAGGAGCGTGCAACCGTGTGCTAATAGTGTTAATTGCTTAGAAGGAATGTCCAAAAAGATGTTGGGCAACGGCTATACGAAGAAATGTTCCCTTTTCTCTAAAAGAATCAGTCCAAATTGCCGTTTCAAAAAATATTCAGATGTATACAGTGTATACTAAATATTCCGGTATAATGTTTTGCAGGAATATTGAAAAAAATGTTCGTCAACGGTTATTCGAAAAGTTCTCTTTAAATATTGTCCACTAAAATTAATGATCGAAAAAACTTATCTGAAACAGTCTCACCGTGAGACTGTTTACTAATTAGAGCATGGACGAGGAGGGTGTTACGAAAAAATAATACTCCCTCTCCGTTCACGAAAATTATGCTTATTTGACTAGACACATGTTTTAAGAAAAAATAGATAAAGTAAAAGTGTTTTAGAATTATTGTGAGTTAAAAATAAAGTAATTATTTCAATAAAAGAAAATGAACATACTTTTGATGTACAGACATATAAGGAAAGTGAGCATACTTTTAGTGGACAAAAAAATTATTATTTCCCAGTATCCGTCTAAATTGATACATATAGATAAATGCATCTTAGGTACGAGATCTTCAAATCGGTATCGCCACCCGTTCAATCGTGAGAAGTTTCGTGTAAAGATAAACAAAAGACAAAAAGTTTTATCAAACACCAAGAATAAAAACTTTCAAGCACCGCAATAGGGACAAAACAAACCTCACAAATGGATAAGAGGCTAGAGAAAGTGTATAAGAGCTAAAAGACAACAGAAATGAAAATGAAAATGCAAATTGAACTAATAAAATAGAAAAAATATAAACGGGATCAATAAGTCGCTCACTCGATCGATCATCATAGTTCCGTCCAGGAGGATTGACCCGTTGATCTCAACTAAATAAAAAAAAAACTTATAATCTTAATTGTCACGGTAGAACAAGAAATCACTGCACAAGAGACGACGAGCAAGTAACGGAAGGAGCGACGATAGTAAAAGAGTGAACAAATTCAAACAACAGTTGACAACGGCCAATCTACATTACTTCGGGATCGAAGAGAGTGTATTTGGATCGAAGGGGTTGGGGGATTAGGGTTGTAGAAAGAGAAGAGAGAGTCAAAGTTGCAAATAATATTTAGATGCACTAATATTAATGGATAAAAGAGAAAAATACCTAGAGGATGTCTTGTGAACTAGATTTATACAAATTATTTTCTTTTGTGACACTTCGTCTCTAGAATCTGAAAGTTCACTTCCAATTCTATGTAAAAAGTTGAATATACCCTAGTTAAATATTATAGTAATATTTTAATTAACGAAAGTATTATGATAAAAAAAAATTGTTTTTAATTAAATCTTTGTTTTAATAGATTCTCAACAGCCAAATTTTTCTTAACATGATGTTAATACAATTTAATAAACAATTACTGTATCAGGAGTATTATGTTTTTTTCTTTTCACAAAATTTCTAAAATGAATGTTTGCTTGTTTTGGAACTAAAACAAGTTTTTAAAATATCAGTCACTTTCAACTTTCTAAAAAATATTAATGATTTTTTTCATTTTCCCCCTTCGATATGTTTATTTTAATACTGAGATATAAGAATCAATTGAGTTGCTAAAAATCTAAAATACAGTTAACTCACAATCTTTTTCATATGAATGACATGCATGCATCTATTCAAATAACTTTATATAATTATTGGAGAGAGAGACAGAGACACATACACACTCCACGTGACATTCTCATACACTGCCTTTTCATAAAGATAAACTCATAATAACGCCACCTTCTAATGCACTTTTGTTTCATGGAATATACACTTTTTTTTAGATAATTAAATGATAAAAATAAATAATTAATTAATTATAAAGAACAAGTTCGTGAGAAAATTTGATATTTTACACAATTTTAATGAAGAATTGGTCCCATATCACACAAACAAGTATAAGAGGCACTTAATTTAAATTCTCAATTAAAATCCTTTAGGGGTGAATGAGTGAATCACAAAGAAAATAATTATTCGTCAATCAAAGTTCCAAATTGTCTCATGTAAACAAATGTTGAAATGTATTAAATAAAAGAAAAACCTAAAATTTACATATTAAAAAACATATTTATAAATATATATCACATCAAATATATTTCAGTACAATATATATTATACTTATTAATTTAATATATTAAATGGACGTATTTATATATGCAAATATATCAAATGTCATACATTGGAGTATATATAAATATATTAATTTATAATTAAAAGGTATTTTTCGAAAATTATTCAATACGGTGTGTGTATATCATTTTGGATTGGTGCACATTTCAATATAAGGGTTGGGGTATATACCCCTCCAGCTTTGTTAGATACACTCCCCCGATTCACGTACTCCCCTCAAAATACATTTAAGATAGATGCACTCCCCTCAAATTACCTATTATACTAATTTCTCTTAAAATTTTAAAGATAAATACACACCCCTTCTTTCTTTCCCACTTAAACCCTAACCCATTTTCTTCTCCCCAACAAAATTCCAGTCGCCGCCATCCAACGCCGCTCGATGCTCGACTCCCATCGCCCAACCTCCCTGTGCCGCCCTGCTCTCTACCCTCTCTTTCTCCCCTCTTCTTCTTCTTCTTAGTTTTTTTTTTCAGATCTGACGGGGAGGGCCATGGAAGTCGGCCACACAGCACCGTGCCGTGGCCACTGACTTGGATGTATTTTTGCACACTTTTTAAAAACTATATGATCCCCACAAGCGTATGGGTTCGTTAGTAGTAAGATAAGTGTCCCAAGTAGATTTTCGTTCCAAGGACCTAATTGAGTGCTAGTGAATCCCTAGAGTTACGAGTATGCATGCTATTGTAGTAACTACACGTGTTTGTTTGGATTTTTGGAAATAAGAACAAAAATATTAAACTAGATTAACTAAAGTAATGAAAACTAGTGACAAAAATAACAAGTTATCTAACTTTCGTTGGAAAGTGCAAGGGAAGGGTATTGCCTCGGGTGTTTCCGTTTTGTGGGTAATTCAATGAGTTAACGAACCAATTGCATGAATTAAACTATGGTTTTAGATTAAGCTAAAGGCTATCACTCGTGTGTGTAGACCAATCCCTTGTGAGGCTTAGGTGAACACGTGCATCGATTAGCAATTATATAGTCTAATCAATACCATAAGCTCCTAAGATAGTGTCTCATAAACACGTTCAACACGGTTACTAATGTTTATGAGATGCCCTCTCACTAATCTAATAGACGACCTCTAATCGACTAGTGTCTAGTGTCGTCGATCTAAGCAATCAACCCCCGGTCGGTGTAGCTAATTACTATGTTAATTCTCATTGATTAATTCAAGCTCATACACACACTCTTAATCATGCAACCCAATACGGTCGTTGAAGTCGACAAAACTAACAATGCTAGCTAATAGGGTGAATTAATCAATTGAATCATGAAAATTACAACACTAGAAACATATACACCCAATTCCTAAGCTAATCATGCAATTAATCTATAATTACACTAAACACCCATAAAAACATTCACACCCAAGGCAATAAGAGCTTAGCCCATGGTTCTAGAAGAGAATTCCATGGTTAAAACAACTAATAACATCAAACTCATAGTAGAATAACAAGAGATTGAAGAAATTAAGGAAATACCAAAATAAATTGCAAAATAGATTAATATCACCTTGATCATGAAAATGTAGCTACAAAACGATGTAATAGACGATGCCCGATGATAATCGTAGCTTGATTTGAAGTAAAAACCACTAATCTATCTAATTTAATGAATAATCTAAACTAAAAATGAAGAACACCTACAACTATGTGAATGTGTGTGTGGAATTGCTTGTAAAATGAGTAAGAGACTCCCTTTTAAAACTCAAATATGGTCTATTTATAGTTGGGGTAGAAGTCTTGAATTAATTTTGCAATTAGGCCCTTGAAATATGGAGAAAATGGGCCAGAAACCCCGAAAATGAAGTGACCCGGCCGGGTGGCTCCCAACCGGGCATGCCACCCGGCCAAAAGACGAAGCAATGCATGTTGGGGCCTTGCCCGGGTCGAAACCACCCGGCCGGGTGGGTTTCACCCGGGCGAAATTCGAAGCAACTTAAAATTCTGCCTTGCCCGGGTCGAAGTGACCCGCCCGGGTCGTTTCTACCCGGGTATGCTTTTTCGTCTCTTCGTATCTCGAGCTTCCGACCTCCGATTGACTCGATTCTTTTTTTCATTCCACTCCATTTTTCGAGACGAATCCAACCGTGCACTCCTCTTCCTGATACAGTAAAGTATGGTTGGTTTTTTGCTCCAAATTCCATCGTATTTCCTACAAAATCGACAAAACACAACCTTTCTCTCATTTCGGCTTAAACAATCATATTCAATGTATAATTCAATGAAATCAACATCAAATGAGCTTCAAATATGCATCCAAATAGTGTAAATTCCACCCGAATCAACTCCCCCAAACTTAAAGTGTTGCTCGTCCTCGAGCAACGAAAGAATTACAACGTGAGGGTGAAATTTACAACTAGATGATCAATGAAAGATCCCACGTATCAAATGACATGAAATGAATTCTTCTTCCTCAAGATACATTCTCAAAAATGATCACAAGTTCAATATTGAAAATCAAACTAATTACCTCACACATGCTCAACATACAATAACAAGTGATGGTGATGACAATATCCAAATGCTCAAGTTCAACTCACAAGATATAGTGTTTCTCTCAAACACTCAAACAAATTAAGGACAATAGACACTCATCAATCAAATCACGCATTGCAATTGCCATAAGCTTGCCCAAGCTCTACCATATTTCCACCACAAACATGTTCAACTATGAGATCAATAGGTCTTAACCAAGGACGTAACGTTGGCTCTTTGGACGGGGTATGATGAATATGGAGGAAGTGACTCGTCTAGTGGAGAACGAAAGTTGTTTTTCAACACATCAAGCTTATGCTCATAAGGTTTACACACCTTCATTCTCACTTTTCATTTAAATTTCTCACATGCAATCATCTCCTCCTCTTTTTTAGCCAATCACTTCACCTTTCAATTTATTTTCTTCTCAAGCACTTGGGGCTCATTGTCCCTCTTTTCTTTCTCAATTTTTTATTTTCTCATTTTCTCATCACTTCCATCTTTTTCTTTCGTTTCACACCCTTGCCAATTTTTCTCTTCAAACTAAAGGCATTTAAGCATATGTTTTACCACTTTCTTTTCGTTCTCCACTAGAATTGGACATCAAAGGCTCACAAAGCTAAATGGTTAAACATGGTTGGTTGCCAAGAGAATGGGAACTCAAGCTCAAACGGGCTAACTACGGAAGATTTCTTTGGTTATTGGAAAAATATGGCTAAGTGACTTGTAGTACGAAAGATGGCCTACATCATATCTCAAAGTATCACACAAGTATGATCTCAAGCAAGGACTTGGGCAAGTTCTAGAAAAACAAGCAATGAATTGATCCACTCAAGAATGAAATAAACCGGATTAATGTTCGGTTCAAAGCTCAACTCTCACCGGTTCATTCAATACTCAATCATTCATCAATCATCATCACACATAACTCATTGTGCATGCAAAACATCCATAGGCAACGAGATGACAACAACACAAACAAGATGATTCATTCCAATCATGTACACATTCAAGGAATCAAATTCACAACAAATCACCATCAAATGTGTCTCAATGATCATTTAAGTTCAAATTACACACATACACAAGAATACACATTGGTGTCAATAGAAAATGTAAAAACGAACATACCCCCCCAAACTTTTTCATTGCAAAGCAATTAAAAGTTTGGAAAAATAGTGTTGCATTGATATTGCCACCAAGTGCTAACCATACAAATCTACACACATGGGCCACTATCCCATCAATTAACACTAAGAGTAGCTAAGCAATCAATGTCATGAACAAGAATATAAATTCCACTACCCCCCCCCAAACTTAGTAATTGCTATGCAATTCCTAAGAATTGGGGTGGGCGTACCTCTTACGATTGCTATAGCTACACCTTCTTCTTAGCACAAAGTTCCACTTTCAATCCACTTGTCCATTCGATCCAAGCTTCTCCAACTACATCAAAACTCGCAAACACATCAAACTAAACTAACAAAGCAAATAAAATGAACAAAATTGAAATAAAGCAAGTAAAAATGGGTTGCCTCCCATTTAGCGCTAGGTTTAACGTCCTATGCCGGACGGAACTTAACAAGTTCATACTTCCCTTTCTTTGAATGGAGGATGATAGTGCTTGACATTGTGCTCATCGGTGATGAACACTTCATCCTCCTCACTTTCCAACGCAATGCCTCCTCCATAGACCAATTTCTTCATGACCAACATTTTTCGTTCTTTGAGCTTCATCTTTCCAAGGACTTCCATCACTCCCAAGGTGCCCCATACCACTGTATCTCCAATTTCAAATCCCTTCTCAATCTTTCTCTCCTTTGAACTCTTTCTTCTTCCCTCTTCATCTTCACTACCCTCAAGGAACTTATCAAAACTCTTCTCCTTATAAAACTCCCCCAAACTTGAGTTTTGCTCAAGTTTGGGAGTTTGCTTCAATTTGTTATCATTTCCCGGATCTTTCAATGGGACTTTTGGTAATGGCTCTTTCACATAAATGTCACATTCTTGGATGGAGGGGGGTTCCTTCTTTCTTGGGGACCTCTCAATTGAGCCATACTTGGAGAAAATCATTTTCTCTCCATTCACCTCCAATGTTACCTCCCCTTTTCTCAAATTGATGTTTGCTCCCCCCGTGGCAAGAAACGGCCTCCCAAGAATCAATTGAATATTTGCATCTTCTTTCATATCTAACACCACGAAGTCGGCCGGAATGATGAACTTGTCAATCTTCACCAATACATCTTCAATGATCCCTTTAGGATGGGTGATGGAACGATCCGCTAATTGGAGAGTAATTGATGTGGGCACTACTTCTCCAAGTCCCAAACGCTTGAAGATTGAAAGTGGCATCAAATTTATGCTAGCTCCCAAATCACAAAGAGCTTTCATCATGGGACCATCACCAATCTCACATGGGAGAGTGAAACTACCCGGATCCTTGAGTTTTTCGGGAGGAGTTCGTTGAAGGATAGCACTACATTCTTCGGTCAACTTGATCTTCTCATCATCCACTAGTTTCTTCTTGTTTGCTATTGCATCCTTTAGAAACTTCATGTAATGAGGTACTTGCTCTAAAGCATCCGAAAGTGGAAGATCAATGTGGATTTTCTTGAAGATATCCAAAAACTTCCCAAACTTCTCATCCATTTTCTTCATGTATCTTCCCGGGTATGGAAGTGGCTCATATGTAATGGGCACCCCCCATTTATCACAAGGTACCTCAAGCTTCTTCTTCTTCAAATCTTTTGCAATTCTCCACTTTGGAATTCTTGGAGCAACCTCTCCACTTCCAACTTTTTCTATCCTCTTCTTTTCCTCTTCCTCCCTTTCTTTTTCCTTCAACACTTCACCCTCTTCCAATTCAATTGAAGAAACTCCATAATGTTCACCACTTGAAATTGTAATAGCATTACAATGCTCACGTGGGTTTACCTCGGTGTTTGAGGGCAATTTACCCTTTGTATGTTGAGATCCAATGGAAGTTGCCAATTGTCCCATTTGGAATTCCATCGCTTTTTGATTACTCAAGAGTTGAGCAAGGATGGACTCGGTTGCTTCGACTTTCTTCTCAATTGTTTCAAATCTCTTATCACTCATATCCATCCTCTTCATGAGGTGTGCAAGAAGCTCATCCGTGGAGGATTTCCCTTCTCCACTTGGTAGTTTTGCTCCGGGATCAAATCCGGGAGGATATTGAATAGCACCTTTAGGATTCGAATATGACAAGTTCTCATTCCTCCGAAAATTCGGGTTTTGAGGGGCTTGGTATTGAGGGGATGGTCCCCCTTGTCCTTGAGATGATGAAGATTGCCCTTGGAATCGGTTTTGAGGAGGAGCTTGATATCCTTGGCCACGATTTTGATATGGTGGTTGGCCTTGATATTGTCGGTTCCCTTGAAAATTTTGTGGATACCCTTGTTGACCCATGTATTGCACTTCTTCCATATGTCCCAATTGAGGATCTTCTTGCACAAAGGATAAATGATTATCTCTTGTTTGAGATAAAACATTTACCTTTTCAATGAGTGTAGACATCATTGCTCTTATGCTATCATTAGCATCCACTTGGGCTACCCGATTTTGTGCTCCACGGTCTACTCTCATATTGAAAGTATTGCTTGATATCCCCTCTATTATGTCATTGATCTCTTCCACCGATTTCATCCAAATTGAACCCCCCGCACAAGCGTCAATGTGGTGTTGATCTTCCAATCGCAACCCACCAACGAACCAACAAGTTGTTTGTTCAATTGGGAAACCATGATGGGGGCATGTGATGAGAAGACTCGTAAATCTTTCCCATGCTTCTTTGATTCCCTCATTTGGACCTTGTTTGAACGTAGAGATCTTTTGCTTGGCTTCCATCGTCTTTGAAGGAGGGTAGTACTTCAATAGGAATCTTTTCTTCAAATCTTCCCACGTCCTCACTTCTCCGGCGGGAATGCTTGATTGTACCCAAGCTTTTGCTTTCTCCGACAATGTAAACGGAAATAGCCTCATCTTTTTAGCATCTTCCGACACTCCATTTTGCTTGAGAGTGTCGGCTATCTCCAAGAATTGAGCAAGATGTTCATTCGGGTCTTCCTCAAATCCTTCCTCCGTCCTTCCTTCAAATTGTCTCTCCCTCAACATCCTTAATAAAGAGGCACTAATCTCGAAGTTGTTTGCCTCCACCCTTGGTCTTGCCAACCCATCGTAATGCTCCCTAGGTTGAGGCTCAAAATATTCCCTCATTGGCCTTCCATGGTACACACGTTGAGGTTCTTCTATATGTTGAGGTGGAGGAACGTATTCTTCTTGGATTTGTTGAGGTGAAGGATATTGGTAAAGTGGAGGGTATGGGTGTTGATTGAGTGGATATGGATGAGGTGGAGGTGGTAGATAGTAGGCTTGTTGTGGAGGAGGATAAGGGTAAGGGTTGTATCCTTGATATGGAAAGTGGTTTTGGGGTGGATATTGTGGAACTTGGAGATTTGGTGGTGGGTTTGGGTTTTGAGGTGGATTCCCTCCAACTTGATTTCCAACTTGATGATTCTCCCTTTGAAGCTCATCTTCTCCATTCGGTGGAGGATTCATCTCTTCAATGTTTTCCATCTCAAGTGGTTCTTCTATGACTCTTTGACGGTTTCTACTTCGATTTCTTCTTCTTGCGTGTGCTTCGATCTCAAGGTCTAATGGTTCAAGGTTTCCTCCACGTGATCTTGTGATCATGCACCTACAAAAGGAAAATGTCAAAGCCCACAAAGATGAACAAAAACAAACTAAACAAAAAGAAATGCTACTACCAATAACACTTAACAAACTCTAAGTTTCACTAATAACACTCGCTTAAATTCCCGGCAGCGGCGCCATTGACTTGGATGTATTTTTGCACACTTCTTAAAAACTATATGATCCCCACAAGCGTATGGGTTCGTTAGTAGTAAGATAAGTGTCCCAAGTAGATTTTCGTTCCAAGGACCTAATTGAGTGCTAGTGAATCCCTAGAGTTACGAGTATGCATGCTATTGTAGTAACTACACGTGTTTGTTTGGATTTTTGGAAATAAGAACAAAAATATTAAACTAGATTAACTAAAGTAATGAAAACTAGTGACAAAAATAACAAGTTATCTAACTTTCGTTGGAAAGTGCAAGGGAAGGGTATTGCCTCGGGTGTTTCCGTTTTGTGGGTAATTCAATGAGTTAACGAACCAATTGCATGAATTAAACTATGGTTTTAGATTAAGCTAAAGGCTATCACTCGTGTGTGTAGACCAATCCCTTGTGAGGCTTAGGTGAACACGTGCATCGATTAGCAATTATATAGTCTAATCAATACCATAAGCTCCTAAGATAGTGTCTCATAAACACGTTCAACACGGTTACTAATGTTTATGAGACGCCCTCTCACTAATCTAATAGACGACCTCTAATCGACTAGTGTCTAGTGTCGTCGATCTAAGCAATCAACCCCCGGTCGGTGTAGCTAATTACTATGTTAATTCTCATTGATTAATTCAAGCTCATACACACACTCTTAATCATGCAACCCAATACGGTCGTTGAAGTCGACAAAACTAACAATGCTAGCTAATAGGGTGAATTAATCAATTGAATCATGAAAATTACAACACTAGAAACATATACACCCAATTCCTAAGCTAATCATGCAATTAATCTATAATTACACTAAACACCCATAAAAACATTCACACCCAAGGCAATAAGAGCTTAGCCCATGGTTCTAGAAGAGAATTCCATGGTTAAAACAACTAATAACATCAAACTCATAGTAGAATAACAAGAGATTGAAGAAATTAAGGAAATACCAAAATAAATTGCAAAATAGATTAATATCACCTTGATCATGAAAATGTAGCTACAAAACGATGTAATAGACGATGCCCGATGATAATCGTAGCTTGATTTGAAGTAAAAACCACTAATCTATCTAATTTAATGAAGAATCTAAACTAAAAATGAAGAACACCTACAACTATGTGAATGTGTGTGTGGAATTGCTTGTAAAAGGAGTAAGAGACTCCCTTTTAAAACTCAAATATGGTCTATTTATAGTTGGGGTAGAAGTCTTGAATTAATTTTGCAATTAGGCCCTTGAAATATGGAGAAAATGGGCCAAAAACCCCGAAAATGAAGTGACCCGGCCGGGTGGCTCCCACCCGGGCATGCCACCCGGCCAAAAGACGAAGCAATGCATGTTGGGGCCTTGCCCGGGTCGAAACCACCCGGCCGGGTGGGTTTCACCCGGGCGAAATTCGAAGCAACTTAAAATTCTGCCTTGCCCGGGTCGAAGTGACCCGCCCGGGTCGTTTCTACCCGGGTATGCTTTTTCGTCTCTTCGTATCTCGAGCTTCCGACCTCCGATTGACTCGATTCTTTTTTTCATTCCACTCCATTTTTCGAGACGAATCCAACCGTGCACTCCTCTTCCTGATCCAGTAAAGTATGGTTGGTGTTTTGCTCCAAATTCCATCGTATTTCCTACAAAATCGACAAAACACAACCTTTCTCTCATTTCGGCTTAAACAATCATATTCAATGTATAATTCAATGAAATCAACATCAAATGAGCTTCAAATATGCATCCAAATAGTGTAAATTCCACCCGAATCAGCCACCCCCGCCGCCCTCAGCGCTCCTTCCTCCCTCTCTTTCTCCCCAAATCTTTGTTTTTTTTTTTTAATTTCTGTTCTGCACATGGAGGTCGGCCACACAGCGCCGCCGTGGCCACCCATGCGATTCTTCAACTTCGCCGCCGCTGAGCCCAAGCCGTCGTGCCGCGCCGCACGTTTCTGCCCCCGACGTGCCGCGCGTTTATGGTAATTTTTTTTAAAATAATTTTCGGCAATAATGAATCTACCTAAAACACTCTCGTCGACAACAATTTGTCTACTAGAGGGTTTTTGTCGATTCATTATCATCGAAAATTTCATTTTTATTTTATTTTGATCGACAAACCAGAGTCAATCGGGATGTTCTTGGTCGACAAACCAGAGTCGACCGGGATGTTCTTGGTCAACAAATCAGTGTTGACCGAGGTGTTCTTGATCGACAAACCAGTGTCGATCTTGGTGTTCTTGGTCGACAAACAATTGTCGACTGATTTTTTTTTTAGAAAAATTCTAAGTTTGGTGGATGTTGTTGGTGGGGGGATGCGGCGGCTGCCGGAGGTGGGTGACGGTGGCTGCCGGTGGTGGTAGCGGCTACTACTTTTCCAATTAGGGTTAGGTTTAGATTTAGGGTTAGAAGGGTGGGGGAGTGCATTTATCTTGTATTTTAGTATATTTTTTATTAAAAGGATAAAATAGGAATTTTACTTGAATATTTAATTAATAAAAATGAAGGGGGAGTGCATCTAACAAAGCTGGAGGGTATATACCCCAACCCCAATATAATAGCCATACGTACATTTTGATAGAGAACCCGAGTGTTATGGGCCAATTAATATTGGTTATTTGTGAGGGCGCGGCTAAAGGCACCCGGCGATCCTATGAGTACACCCAGGAGATGAGGACACACGCCAATCGGATGAGGACACCCACCTGGAAAAACAAAAAATGTCCTCTTCAAATAAAACCTTCCTCTTCCTCTCCCTTTCTCATCCTCTCTCTTTCTCAACAATTGAGACACCCACAGTCGCACCGCCAACGCCGCCCTCCCGTCGCGCAACCCTCGTTCGCGGCCGCCCCCTCCTCCCCACAGTCGCGGCCGCCGCCCACCCCCTCCTCCCCTTCGTCGCGGCCGCCGCCCACCCCCTCCACCCCTTCGTCGCGGCCGCCACCCACCCCCTCCTCCCCTTCGTCGCGGCCGCCGCCCACCCCCTCCTCCCCTCGTTCGCGGCCGCCGCCCTCCCTCCTCCCCACAATCGCGGCCGCCGCCAACCTCCTCCTCCCCTCGCCGCCTCGCCGCCGCCGCTAACAACAGGTAAGTTTAGGTTTAGAAAAAATTAGGGTTTTTTGGGAAAAAAAAATTAGAATTTTTTTTTAAGTTTGGGAATTATTTTCGAACATAGCGCGTTTGTTTTGGAAAAAAATTCGAACAACTTGAGTTTGTTTTGGGAAAAATTTCGAACAAGATGTTCGATTTTTTTTTTCGGACAAATTTAAGTTGTTTTGAAATTTTTTTCGAACATATTGTGTTTGTTTTGGAAACAATTTCGAACAATTTGATTTTGTTTTGAAAAAATTTTCGAACAAAATGTTCAATCTTTTTTTTCGAACATATTGAGTTTGTTTTGAAATTTTTTTCGAACATGTTGAGTTTGTTTTGGAAAAAATTTCGAACATGTTTGTTTTGAATTTTTTTTCGAACATGTTTGTTTTGGAATTTTTTTCGAACAGTTGGTGTTTTGGATTAATTTTTGTTGCAATTTTGGAGTTTTTTTTGTTGAATGGTGGTGGTGGTATTGAGGTGGAGGTGGTGAAATAGAATGAGTGGGTGTACTCATCCTTATTTTTTTCATAAATTTTAACCTAGGGGTATATTGGACATTTTACAGGTTATGAAAGTTAAAAAAAATGGTTTGTGGGTGTACTCATAGGAAATCTGGGTGCCTTTAGCCGCGCCCTATTTGTGAAGCTCAATTTACTCCAAATTATTTGGGCCGAGTAGTATCCATTACACTTCATTTTTAGGCCTAGGCTATATACGCCTCCATACTTGTTAAATATACTCCCCACTTTCTATTTATTAATTAAACATACCTATAAAATACATAATTGATCCTTTTAGTAAAATATTATTAAATATATACACCCTAACCCTAAATTTAAAAACTAAACCTAACCCTAATTTTGTAGCGCCGCTGACACCCATCGACGTCGCCATCTCCGATAACACTAAAACTAGAAACCCAACAAAAATCTAAAAAAAATAAAAAAAATACTGAACTTATTTTCGAGATCGACACTGGTTTGTCAAAATTAAGGCATATGGTCGACAATCATATGTCGAATAAAAACACTTTCATCAACAAGATTTCATCGAGAGAAAAAATAAAATAAAAAATTGAAATATTTCAATAAAATGTGCTAAAAAATAAACATTATTGTCGAAAAATTGTTATCGAAGATAGTGTTTATTTTCAAGCGCATTATGTCGATTTTTATTTTTTTTGAAAAATGGTAAACTTGCGTTTAGGGTTCAGGTGACGACTGCTGGGCGAGAGAGGAGGGGCGCGACCTTGGGTGGAGGCGGAGCGACGACGGCTCGGGAGAGGAGGGAGGCGCCGCCGAATAGTTACAGAAAGGAAAAAAAAAAAAGATGGACAGTCGCGACTTGCGTGCGAAAGTGAGGGGCTTGCCGGAGACGGGCGGGGCAGGGGCAATACTTTGTGTATAAATAAAAAACATAGAAGAATAATAAGAGGGGGCGATGCGGCGACTGAGCTAAACGAGGACGACGACGGTGGCTTAGTGGAGGGCGACTGTGGAATGGTGGAGGGAAGAAGATGAAGAATGAGGAACGAGGAGGAAATTAAATTTAGGTTTTAGGGTGTATTTAACTGGGGGGAGTGTATCTATAATTTAAATTAAATGTGTAAAAATGTAAATTAAATATTTCGTGGAGAGTACATCTAACATATGTCATTTTAAGGGGGTCGAATAACAACCCTAATGACAGCCCACATCCAACACTACTTTGTTTTTCGATGATGATATGCCCAAAACCTATAACAATTTGTATGAGGCGATTTTATATATGCGACAATATTTTATAACATTTATATTATACGACTAATGAGCTTAAGGCGGTAAGATCCACCTGGACTATATTTTAAAGCCCATCCCTTTTTTCCCCTCCCCATGACTCGAACCCAGGACCTAAGGCCTATGTAGTGGTGCTCTAACCACTTGAGTTATCCCACTTTGTCAATCGAGTTCTGTCTTTATATATAGAGTGATAATTTTAACCGAAACCTTCACCTCTGAAACTTCGCACTCCCCATTCAACCTCGGTGACTATGCATCCAAAGCTTCTCGTTGTCAAGTTTTTAAAATTTAACACAATAAATATTGACATCACAAGTCAAATTGAGGAATACGAATGAAAGTAGTGATAAACGGATGAAAATAAATAAGAGAATTACAAACGAGAAATACAAAAAATACCTTCAATTGAATAACGTAGATTAATAGATCGGGTTGAGAAGAGTGAAGCAACGCGACTACCCCTTGAGCCAAAATTCAAAAAAAAAAATCGTCAACATCTAAAATTTAGATTTTTTTTTTTTTTAGAAACTTAACTTTTAATAGCATTTTTAGTTTGTAAAAATCTTATAAATTTATAATTTATGGCTTTAATATATTGAAATGTATATGACTATGATTATACTTGGGGGTATTTGAATTTGATGGAAACTTGGGGGTATTTGAATTTGATGGAAACTTGTATTCTACCGCTCCAGCTAACACGACTTTATTTTAATATATATATATAGAGTCGGACTTTACTTGAGCTGAAATTGAATTTGGGGGCAATCTCATAAATAAAGTGAGGAATTAGGGCACACCAGCTATATTCTTCGCTCACGCAATTTCCACTAATAATTCTCAGCGACACTGAATAACGCAATATGGCGGCGGCTACGGGGGTTCAGAGAGGTGGTGGAGGGCGGCGAATGATGGACGACGACGACTCGAAGCTCGTATTTGAAACGTCGAAAGGCGTGGAACCAATTATGAGCTTTGATGAGATGGGCATAAAGGACGAACTCCTCAGAGGAATCTACAATTACGGCTTCGAGAAGCCTTCCGCTATTCAACAACGTGCTGTTCTTCCTATTATTTCTGGACGCGATGTCATTGCTCAAGCGCAATCTGGTACGGGCAAGACTTCCATGATTGCCCTTACTGTTTGCCAGGTTGTCGATACCAAGTCATCAGAGTATGATTTTCGTGCCTTACCCCCTATTTGGTTGCTTTAATCATTCCTCTCTGCTAATGGATATAGTTGCTGGGATGATTTTGTGGGATTATTGCTGCATTTTTTTTTTAAATTTAGATTTTGGTTGAAAAATTTTAGCTTACGTTTTTGGATGGAGTCTAAATCCCTGAAGTTTCTTCGGTTGTCTAATACGTAGTTTAGAATGCAAATTACCTCTGGCTCTTGTGGAGTTTAATGCGGGTTCGAACTCTTTTCAAGACAACCCTATTTTGTGCTTTACAAGGAATTCATTTTACATGTTAGTTGAGGTTTCAGTTTGATGTAATTTCACGATGGTTGAATATATTAGTTGTCTTCTAATAGTTTTGCCCTAAAATTTATATGTTAAACTAATTTTTATTCATTTACCTTTTCCTTAATAAATAGGGTCCAAGCTTTGATTATGTCACCGACAAGGGAGTTGGCTTCCCAGACAGAGAAAGTAATACTGGCAATTGGTGACTATATAAATGTTCAAGCTCATGCTTGTATTGGAGGCAAGAGCGTGGGAGAGGATATAAGAAAACTAGAGCATGGAGTTCATGTCGTTTCAGGCACTCCTGGTAGAGTCTGCGACATGATCAAGAGGAGAACCTTGAGAACTAGATCAATCAAAATATTAATTCTGGTGAGTTTCGTTTTCTTTGTTTGATGGCTATTGATAGAGATGTTGGCTTCTTATGTTGCATTGTTCAACCTACTCTTGCTTTGTTATGATTCTTACTGCATTGTCTTGCCTTGAACTTCGTTAGGATGAATCTGATGAAATGTTGAGCAGAGGGTTTAAGGATCAGATCTATGATGTTTACCGGTACCTTCCACCTGAGCTGCAGGTATCCTCTCTCTCTCTCTCTCTCTCTCTCTCTCTCTCTCTCTCTCATGTGTTTTGCGAAGAATGATGTAGAACTATACATAGTGCCTAGTGCAGGCATGTGTCTAGGTGCAATGACTATGAACTTCTAAATTGGGATTCATGTACATGGAAATATTGAAGTTGTTAGTGAGGCTTTATTTTATCGTCTTTCTCATAATTCTGACAGGAGATTTTTTTTGAAAGATTTGAAACTTTAGAACTTGTTATTTACTGTGTACTTTGTCATTGCAGGTTGTCTTAATCTCTGCCACCCTCCCAAATGAAATATTGGAGATTACAAGTAAATTCATGACTGATCCAGTTCGGATCCTTGTAAAGCGTGATGAGTTGACTCTGGAGGTAAGCTACCTTTTGTATTCCAAGTTTTGCTTCTCTACCAGTAATCTGCTCAAAGAAAGGGCCTATTGAAAACTTTCTAGATTCATGGTCATCCATGACTTATGAGTTATGCCAATATGTTTTCTTCATTTAATGGAGAAACATAAGAAAAATGGCTTGTAATATAACTGCATATCGACTTGATGACCAAAAATTGTTGATATTCTGATTATTAATCGTCTCTGAATCCTGTTGTATCTTTCTCATGGGTCATGCCTATTCTTAAAGGGATATTTTTTCATTAAAAGAAATCTAATTGCACTTGAACAAATATTTTCTACTTATTCTTTTTCTCTATTTTTTTGTGTTCTGTTGTGACAGGGCATCAAACAATTCTTTGTTGCGGTAGAAAGAGAAGAATGGAAATTCGATACTCTATGTGATTTATATGACACCCTTACTATTACCCAGGCTGTTATATTTTGTAATACAAAGCGGAAGGTAATTGTTTCGCTCCGTTTTAGGTTCATATTCTTGCTAATAATACTACTATTACTAAGCACCATTCGGCTATGAGATAAAATTATACTATCTCTTAACTTAATTTAGTCTTTTGGTTTTCCTCGACTTTGGGAACTTACACAGTTACACTACTTTTTACATGAGTTATGTCTAATTGTGTACGTCCTGTGGATTTGATGATCATCTTCAGAGATTATCTTTTTCAATGATAACACAATAACACAATGACAGCTTATAGGATTTAGGCACAAATATAATTCGATAATGCGAGGATCTACTAATCAAAATAGAGAGTTAATTTATGCATGAGAATACTATGTGCCTTAAAACAATATGATGCATGTTAGTAAAAAAGTACCATGTATTAAGCTGTAGCTGAAACTGTGATTTGGCGGAGGGTTATTGTATTTCTAATGATGGGTGCTGCATTATCCTTTGTAAAATAACAGGTTGATTGGCTAACAGCAAAAATGCGTGAAAATAACTTTACCGTCTCATCCATGCATGGAGATATGCCACAAAAGGAGAGGGATGCAATTATGGTTGAATTTCGATCTGGTCAGACTCGAGTTCTCATCACAACAGATGTTTGGGCCAGGGGACTTGATGTTCAACAGGTACTAACTTTCTTTCTTTTCATACTTGTGCTGAATTGTTTCACTTGTTTTCTGAACATTGTTAGTTAAATGTGGAGTTTTAGAGAGTTGAATGATTACTAATAGGCTTTATGTGTGTCACCATAGGTTTCACTGGTGATTAATTATGATCTTCCCAACAACCGAGAGCTCTACATTCATCGAATTGGTCGGTCTGGTCGTTTTGGGAGAAAGGTATCATAACAGGCTTTAAGTTATTATTTCATTCTTTCGAAATGCTATCAACATGTCTAAAAAATTGAAAAGGGTGGATCCTACACAATCATGTGGTGTGTGCGTGCAAAATCTGTCATCAGGAACAAAAATATTGACTTACATTTTTAGGAATCATTGCTTAATATGGGTTCAATAATGGTGTGCAGGGTGTTGCGATAAATTTTGTCAAAAGTGACGACATCAAGATCCTTAGAGATATCGAGCAATATTACAGTACACAGATCGATGAAATGCCAATGAATGTGGCTGATTTGATTTAACATGTGAGACCAATATGCTGTGTGGGTTGGTAGAGTGGTGCTGGTGTGCAAAATCTCTCTCTTGAAGGTGTGAATCAATTGGAGTGACGATTTCGACGGGGTTACTGTAGCATGTCTTTCATCTGTGTGGATATCTTGATATTGCTATTTTATTTTCCTCCCCTTTTTTTTATATTACTTTTGTTGCCATTTCGTTCATCCCTCAATTGAGAAGTGACATGTTGAAGGGGAAAGTATCAAAAGTGACATAGATCAAAATACTAATTTGACAAGGGGAAGAGAGTTTCCAATGTGTTTTGTTCTCTCTCTGTATACGCCAGTTGTATGTGGAGTATATAATATATATTTAAAAATATTAATTGTTTCATTACATCAGTGATCATACTGTACAGTATTAATTTTGTTATTGTTAATTGTTTCACAAAAAAACATCAACTATTATGTTAAAAAGTGAAAGTTGTACACTAATGCCGACGAAATGATCATCTCCGATCCTTGAATTTAAATTCACAAAATTTGAGTCCGCCCAGGTATCTGATTAGGGTTTAGATGCATATCCGTTTAGGTTTAGGGTAAAAATCAAGATCTACTTTCACAATTTTATTTTCGAAAAAAATCGTTTTTTTTTTTGCGAAAATCTGTATTTTTTTTGGAAGATCTGTAATTTTTTTTTTTTTTTTTTTTGAGATTTAGGTCTTTTTTTAGATTTTTTTTGTTGTTTTCGACTCTGATTAATTGAATAGAAAATTTAAAAGAAAAAAAGTTGAATGAGACAGCTTGAGAATGATTTATTTTATTTGTTTTGAGTATTTTTTTAATTTTTTTGTTGTAACAAAATATTTCCAGCAATTTTTTTTTTTTTTTTTGTGATTTTATGGATTGTGGTGTGGTTGAGGTAGGCATGTGCAACGGTTTCAAACCGCCGGTTTCGGTTAGAAACCGGCGGTTACGGTTTTGGTTTTTCGGTAACCGTAACCGAACCGCGAACCGCCGGTTACGGTTACGGTTTTCAAACCGGCGGTTCGGTTTGAAAACCGCCGGTTTGGCGGTTTGTTCTTTTTTTTTTTTTTTAAATATTATCTCCGTTTTTGCTCGTTTTCACTCCGTTTTCGTTCGTATTTTATTCGTTTTAACTCATTTTTTAGAAAATACATTACTAGAATTGAATAAAAAGTATATAACTTAAATTTATACATTAAAAATAGAAGAATTGTGTATTAAAAAAATTAATTTTTTTTTTTTTTTTTTAATAAAAACCGGCAAACCGCCGGTTAACCGGCAAACCGGCGGTTAACCGCCAAAACCGGCCAAACCGGCGGTTTGCGGTTTGTCAAAATGACGAACCGTAACCGAACCGCCATTTTTCGGTTACGGTTCGGTTTTCAAACCGTAACCGGCGGTTTGGCCGGTTTGGCGGTTCGGTTTTGCGCGTGTCTAGGTTGAGGTGACTATTTTGTCTTGAAATTGGGGGTGGGTGTACTAATCACGTGAAATTTATTTAATTTTAGCAGAAGGTGGAATGGACATGTAACGTATAACAAATATATATATAAAAAGTCGGTGGGTGTCCTCAATAACTCCGTGTGTGCGTATAACCGTGGCCATAACTTTTTTTATGCATTATGTGGATCAGTGGATGATGATGATACATGACCACTAGTGCAATTATTTGAACTGAGTCTTAAGAGCATCACAAGGCTAGTGAGAATTTTTGAGTTTTAAGTTTGACATATATATGTCACCTCAAAATTTTCTTACTTCTATCTCAAGAAACCTCTACCTCCTTTAATGCATTTTACCTCAAAAAAACAATACAAATAAAAAATAGTTGGAAGTTGGAACCACATTAAAACCCACTCTCGCAAGTGAGTTACACTCTTCAAATTGTTCTATTTTTTTCTAATGTGTTGTACTCCCTCTATCATATTCTCTTTTTTCCTAACTTTTTACTTCTACTTTGGTAGAAGTATTCCTACCCCATTTATTCTCTTTCCTCCACATCACCACCTCCACAATGTGTTCTACACTTATTTTGAGTGAGGGTAGAAATCCAACTAGGATTCCTCACCCCCATTGGAGATGCTCTAATGAGACTCGACTCGTTTAGTTAAACGAGTTGAGTTCGAACTTGTTAAATATTTGATTTACTAACCAGTCAGCTCGAACTCGAATTGTTAGGCTCAATATTTAATTATTTGTAAAAAATTTCATTAGACTCGACTCTACTCGATAGGCTCGTTGACGAGTTGAACCAAACTCATTTTTTAACTCGTTAATGTTATCGAGCCAAACTCGAATTTCAAATATCCGACTCGACTAGAATAACAGCTATAATGACAACTTAGCAAAACTACATTATTGAAAATCATAGATATTAATATAAGGTAAAATACTTATTTTTTGTATTTCATCCTACTGCAATTGAATTAATTATTTTTAAAGATAAAAAAAAAAAAAAGATTGGTCCATTGATTGAGTAAGGTTGAATGGTACTTTACTTTTTATACATGGTGTTTTTAGATGAGATTGCTAAGTCGTTTGTTGATTATTTCGGTGAAAATGAATTGAATAACAATTAATTAAAAAATAAAACTAAAAGGGTTTAAGAACGTGAAAATAATTGTAATGTACCCAACAAAACCCTAATTCTGTATCACTACCTCACTTCACAGCAACAATGGAGAAACAAAACCAAGAGGACGATCAAATCATAACCCCATGGGAAGTTGCAGGTGAGAAGGGCGGCAAAATTGACTATGATAAGCTCATCGATAAGTTTGGCTGCCAGCGTCTCGACCAACTCCTTATCGACCGCGTTGCCCGCCTCACCGGACGCCCACCGCACGTTTTCCTCCGTCGCGGCGTCTTCTTTGCCCACCGAGATTTGACTGACCTCCTCGACTCCTATGAGAGGGGCGAAAAGTTTTATCTATACACCGGCCGAGGCCCCTCTTCTGAGTCCTTGCATTTGGGCCATCTCGTGCCCTTCATGTTCACCAAGTAGTGCGAATTTCCCCATTTTTGTTTTCCTCTTAATTCCTCATTGTTCTCTTAGTTCTTGATGTTTTATTACTGTATATTTGTAATTGCAATTGTCATTTACGAATGCCTTTTTCTTTCTTTGGTTTGATAGGTATCTTCAAGAGGCATTCAAGGTGCCGCTAGTGATACAACTTACCGATGATGAGAAGTGCATGTGGAAGAATTTGTCTGTGGAGGAGTGCCAGAGGCTTGCACGAGAAAATGCCAAAGATATAATTGCTTGTGGATTTGATATTTCGAAAACGTTTATTTTCTCAGACTTTGATTTTGTTGGAGGGTGAGTAACTTGTCTATTAGTCTCCTACTTTTTAAAAAAAAAATCTTTTTAATCTTAGTTCTTGATCTGTGATTAATAATATTGTCTTGGTGTATGATTTATTCTATGCTGAAAATATATTTTGGTTGGACCTGTGCAGAACTGCAAATGATATCTGCTTGTTGACTCATATTGTAACAAACTGATTAACTTGTTACTATGAGGTGCCTTTAGTTTAGGAACAATTTGTGTGGTAGCTATATATGTGAGATTATTTCCTGACAATCCTGTGCGGAGTTTAAATTTTGATTAGCTTATTTTTGTTTAACCCTATTTTGTTCACAAGTAGAAGCCAGAGGGGCACAAACATGATACCTTAAGTGATGAATCTGTCATATTTGTGTAAATACTTAAGATTCAATTTATGCCAAACATGATATAGATCTTAGAGCTATTTGATATTGCTGTTTTGGTTTACAAATCTCCTGTTTCTTGTCACTTTATAGCTATCCGTTCTTATTTGCAGTTCCTTCTACAAGAACATGGTCAGAATTGCTAAGTGTGTTACATACAATAAGGTGATTAGTCTACTGAGGAACGTTATGACAAGCTTTTTTTTCTTTTTCTCTCTCTCTCTTTGATTGCTTCTAATTACTCTTAGATATGAGATATCAAACCTAGAAATAATGACTTAGAGGTATGGCAGGTAGTTGGAATTTTTGGCTTCACTGGAGAAGATCACATTGGAAAAGTTAGCTTTCCACCTGTTCAGGTATCATTTTTTACCTCTTATGAAATACCTTATTTGAAGATTTGATATCTAATTTAATTAAAATAGTGTGCAATAAGCATGTTCTGCATAATTATTATCATTATGCTATAGGCCGGTATTTCAATTAATTTAAGTTATGGAACCTTTTGGGTATATTGGATTAAATTACTTGGTTTCCAATTAATTTTAGTTATTCCAGCATGTTTTTCACTTAGACTCTTGAGCCGTGAGTCAAATTTCTTCTTGAATCAATTTTGTTGAATGTCTATGGTCAAAATTGTTTGCGCGTGAAAATAGAAAGTGGCATGGTAGTTGAAGGTCATTCTACGAATGTCATATTCATTTAATTTTTGTGCTTTTGGATGTCTAGTTTCTTTGACAGCTTTGGCAATTATTTAATTTTCTGGATGTGATTCTTACTCTTTTTCTCTTATTCATGGCACTAACCATTCAGTAATTTCCACATTGTTAGGCAGCTCCATCCTTCCCAAGTTCTTTTCCGCATCTTTTCTCTGGTAAAGATAATCTCCGTTGCTTGATTCCTTGCGCTATTGATCAGGTTTTCCTCATTCTCATTCAGATTATTTTTATAGTTGTTATATGGTAGTTGCCAGACTAGTAATAGATAATTTGGCTAAGTAGACAACATAAACATGCAGCAATGAAGTAATTCCTGTTGATTTAATTTAATGGCCGATATGGTCTTTAAATGTTATCTGATTGCATGCTATTATGTGTTACTTACCTCATAATGATATTGTCGCTATATAATAATAGAAGGTGATGTATATACAAGAATGTTGCTCATATTCTTTAGTTATTGACCTGGTACGAATAGTACCGTTCCCTATTCATTTGTTTGGAAAGTTTGATTTCTGAACGTTACATAATACGGAGTAGTTTCTTGTGGATATAAATCTAATCTTTTGTTTTTCGCTAAAATATTGTGATGTTTTTTATACTGCCTTGCTAAAAATGGTACTATTAGTAAAAGCCTTGATATTTTGTTTTTCGCTAAAATACTATTAAGATGCTTACCAGCCTTGCTAAAAAGTTACAATTAGTAAGAGCTCTATATTTTGAAAGAATAATTTGTATTCTCATATAAGTGATATTAAAATCTCTTATATTTTTTGCTTTATTTTTACTCTGATAAGTTTGTTTCAGGATCCTTACTTCCGGATGACACGAGATGTTGCTCCCCGGCTAGGTTATCAGAAACCTGCTTTGATTGAATCATCTTTCTTTCCCGCTCTTCAGGTTCCCTAATTATTAGTGTGGTAGTATCTTCAATTTTGAAGTTGTACTAATTTTTGTTTTGAAAAAATGGGAGAAGGTACATTTAGGATCCTGAATTATTGCTAAAAGTTCATATACATCCTTTAAATTCTGAAATAATTTTATTAACCTACAAAACATTGATGATCCAATCCTCCCTAACCCCCACATAATTGGCGAATTTGACTGATGAGAGAACGAAGGGAGTCCTGATTGGTTTGATTTAGCTGGGTGTTAGATTGGAAGATATGGTGATAAGGGTTTTGCGGATGTTCTTGATGATGAACTCTGGTGCCGCCATTAAAGTTTTCTTGAGCTTGATTTTGTCGTTCAACGGGTGAGCTGAGGAGCACTCGGAGAAGGAGCTATCATTCTTTGGCTTGCTATTTCTCTACCCCCGTCCCCACCCCAACCAGAAGATGTAATTGATACAATTGACATTTAGGGTCAGCTGTGTTGTGAACGCCATGATTAGTACTCTTTATTAATTATAGAAGCTGTACGATTACAAGGCAAGAAAAGTAGTGTTTTGGCTTCATAGACAAACAAATTTAAATATTTTGGAGAGACAGGTCTTCAGGGAACTGTTCCGTGAAGGCTTAGTTGATATGATTGAAACTTTTGGGTTGGGGGCTGAGATTATATGGATAAATTAATGAAGAAGGATACAGAGTGTGTTGTGGTGTTGGAAAGAACATATTTTTGATACAATACACCCACTTGTTAACTTTTGACTGAAGTACCTCTTTGTTTACATTTTAATAGATAAGGGATTCATTTGAACCCAAAGTACATTAGGGATTCACTTGTACCTTGAACAATAGTTAGAGGGTCGTGGATGTACCTTTGCCTTTGAAAAATCCATCTACTTCAATTATTAGGTTCAGTTTCATGCCACATTTTCCTTGACTTACTCTTGCATAACTTTTATATGTTCAGGGAGAGACGGGGAAAATGTCCGCCAGTGATCCAAATTCAGCTATATATGTGACTGATTCTGCTAAGGATATAAAATCCAAGGTTCTGCTTCAGAAGTTCCCTGAATTATTTATTCTTGCCTTGCTTAGAGTTTCAACATCTTGGCTAATGCTGACTATCTTCTTATCTTGTTAACTAGTTTCTGATTACATTATTTTTGTGCAACAGATAAACAAATATGCATTTTCTGGTGGTCAAGATTCAATAGAGAATCACCGGAAGTATGGAGCAAACCTTGAGGTACTTGACACTGATGTTTTGGCTATAACTTTGGCACTATTTTCTTGGCTAATAAGTGGTTACTAGATGTGGAATTTCACTAACTCCCCACCCCCACCCCACCCAACCCAAAAATATCATTTTATCATTTGTAAACCCCTCATTGCCGTTCACTTGAGGTGGGCGGATGAGTTGGAACAATTGTATGCAGAGAGGTGGCGTGGAAGATAGGGAAGGACAAATACGCATTTTTATAGGGTAGAAGAGGCCATTTTTCCAAAAAAATAAGAAGGGGGCCAAAAATCGATTTTTTGGGTGGGTAAAGGGGCATCTTTGCAAATTTTCCCAAATTCTTTTAGAACTTGTCCGTTATAATATGAATTTTTGGTAACAGTGTATTGTAAATGTAATAACTAATTCTATGTAGGGCCATAACTGGGCATCCTTAGTCATACTGGAGCTATCTGGATTAGATCCAGCTGTTGTCCACCAATTATTATTTTTAATTCTTTCATATATTTGCACACTGATGTCATTAATCCCATCTCCCCCTCCCCTCTTTGTTCAGGTAGATATACCCATTAAATATCTTGGCTTTTTCTTGGATGACGATGCTGAACTTGAGCACATCAGAACAGTAAGTAGTTTTATACAATGTGTTCTTTTCGGGTGGTGCACACATCATTTTTTTTCTTTCTGTCTAAGTTAGACTATGTTCTTCCATGATCACTCCAATTTTATGATTGAGTAGGAATATGGAGCTGGCCGTATGCTAACTGGAGAAGTGAAGAAGCGGCTAACTGAAGTTTTGACTGAGATTGTTGAAAGACACCGCAGGGCCAGAGCTGCTGTGACTGATGAGGTATAGTGGTTGATGTTTTCACCTTTAATGTTGCTGTTCCAGTTAATAATGGAAGGTGTATTACAAATTTATTTTATACAATGAATTTATTCTCCTTTGTTCATTTCCTAAAACCTTTCAAGTGTCCGCATGTAAAATATACAAGTGGTCTATTATATTTAAAAGTTTCTATTATATTATCATTGAATGCCCAAGATTTTGAGCTAGAAACCACAAACAAATCTAACTTACAAAGATTGAGGCTTAGCTGCTTCATTTCTTTCTTTCTGAACACATTTTAAAACTTTTCTTTCAATGAGAGTCCCGAAGCATAGCATTATTCTTGTCTGCAGATTACATTTGTTGTAAGAAGGCATAGAAACAATATTTTCCACACGTTAATGATAACATTTGTTGTAATAATGACGTGATTCTGTAGCTGCATTTAGCCTAATTGTATTCATTGTTTGTCTGATGATAAATAATTATTTCTTTGCATTGGTGCAGATGGTTGATGCGTTCATGGCAGTGCGTCCACTCCCGAATATGTTCCGCTAAACTGACGTGCTTCATAACTATCTGGGTGCGTTAAGAGGAGCCAGGTCGACGCATTATACACATGTCCATTTTATCAAGATTTCATACTTTGGCGGAATTGAAGCCAATTTTTGTTTCATTTCTGTCATTGTTTAGAAAAGAAAATACAGCAAGTTTTGTGCCATTTCAGTCATTGATTTATGTGTGGAAAGTGTTATCTTTAAACAATGTATTTCATTACCATGACTTTAGTGTTGAATCAATTAAGTTGTATCATTATCTTATGAATCTAGGCCACCTTTCAGGTTATTTATTGTGGGACATCTCACATTTGGAATAAGAAAATGAAAAAAGTTATATTGGGAAGAATATTACTCCACTTTTTATAGGAATCTTTAAAAATCCTACCAAAATTTGATATTTAAAAATCACTTAAAATTCAAAACAAACATCACCTTCGTTTTCATTAACTCAAAACAAACATACTTATTTGTCGTGTCCACTATGAATAAAATTAAAGATTATTCCTTGTTTTGTGTCTTTTCGGACCACATTTCCATGAAGATCGACTGCTCCAAGACATGGTTTTTTTATCACGATAATTCTTCCAATCTTGAAGCACCAATTTGATATCATGGATTTTGTATTCCAAAACAATACAACAATTTGCATGCATTGCCACAACCACGTCAAGATCTTTGCTGGGAAAGCAAAGCCCTCCTACATAATTAGTATCCATGAACCTCATTTTCAATCCCATTTCTTCCACCAAGGGGTCAAATTTTATTTTGTCGAGCACCGGTTGATCGTGCCCTCCGGGAAAATCGTCCTTTTTAGCGTACCAAAATTTATAGAACTGGATACTCCGACTGTTGGATTTCGCATAGACGAAACCTGCATTTGGTGTGCTATCGAGGTTGGTGGTAGAGTTGCGTCTGTATATATCGCTTGCAAAATTCAAGTCTCCATCTGCCTCCAATCTTGTAAATGGATTCCTTAACCACATTATATCAGCATCCTGTAAAAAAAAAATTGGTCACATTCACCTGAAAACAACACTACAAGAAAATTGAATTTTAATAACGTACAGTAAATATGAAGTTGTATCCCATCTCAAAGAACTTGAGTTAGAAATTCAACTCTTCTCCAAATCATTTTGAAATAAATGTTGCTGCTAATGTGTGCGCTGCCGGAAAAATCGAAACCGGGGGTTGTTAGGGCAAAACAGTGTAGATGTACGTCTAAACAACGAGAATATGATCTTTGGTCCAAAGCCACAACCACCAGATGCTTCAGAAGAGCCTTTGTTCCAATCCCAATTTGGAAACTTTCTAAAAATAGATCAAATATGGAACCAACCTTCTTCTGTCCATGCAGCATTTAAGGTAGTTAAGATCACTGTTTTTTGATCTTTCATTGATGCCCTTTTCAATGTATTTTCCAAACTAGTCTCATCATCATTTTCCTGAGTAAATAAATTAAAAAAAACTCAATCTAATTATCTATCAAAATTATTATCATATTCAAGACCTGAAAAATGACTTACATGAGAAATTGTTAGATGTGCAGAATTGAACTTGTGTAATGCAGAAATATGAGGAGATTTTTGAAGAACATAATCGGATCGGTTTAGAGTAAAACAAAATATAGTGATGATGATCATGAATAGTAACATTATTTTCAAAATTTTGGGGGAGAAAAATTTGATGGAGTAAGGACGGTTGTTCTTGTGGCCTTTAAGGTTCAAGTTCAACCCAACACCTCTGAAACCCATTTTCAATTCTCCCTCAATGCTAAAAAAAACCCTTGATAAATATACATATATATACACATGGAAGATCTTTTTATTTCTATAACAAGCCTAACAAATCAATCTTCTTGATTTTTTGGCACATGGAGTTATGTGTTTGCCATAAAAATATCTTATTTTAAATTAAAAAAAATATCATAATCCCATCAAATAAAAAAAAAAGTTTAAAAATGAAATTTCGTTTAAGGGCCCAACCGGGATCGAACCGGTGACCTATTGATCTGCAGTCAATTGCTCTACCACTGAGCTATGGACCCTTTGTTATTTATTTTTATTTTATATTTTATATAATGATAAATTAAGGTATAAAAGCTGTCACAAATAAAAAGCTGAATCGTATTCGTAAGAAACAAAGCCCTTTACCTTCAAATCCAGCGTTTTCATCGTTTCTCCGCCGCGCCGCCACTGCTCCGCCATCGTTTCTCCGCCGCTCTACTCCAGGTACTCTTCCTTTTATAATTTCGACAGCCGCCGTCGCTTCTCCCTTGTTCGCGCTGCACGTTTACTGAATTTTGTGAATACAATTAGACCTATTCCTCTATTATTAGGGCTAGTATTCTTACAAATAAGATGCAAACTCTTTTCACCATCCATTGGACCTCTGTGTGTTCTTGCTTTTTTGTTGTTGTTGAGATGTTAGAAGTCAAATAGTTTTTTTTTTTTTTTTTATCAGACAAGAAACAATTTAATTAATGAGTAGAATTGGTACAGTAAATGATTTGGCAGTCATGAGTTTTGCCTTCCACAAAGTTGAGATAACACACGTTAGTTACAGCTTAATACATGCCCTTGGGTTCTTTTCGAGAAAAAAATTACTCCAGTTTATAGTTTCACTAACCTTTTCGCTTTGTATGTCTAATGTAAGTCAGTAAAACATACAGTAATGATTAAGAGAGTTCACTTTAATTGTTTTATTCAAATTTGGTTGTGCTCATCTCTGGAATAATTCAGGACATAATTTTTCTCCTTATAGTTCTAATTTGTATTTTGCTTTTTTAATGTGAAATTCTATTTGATGCTTCCCTAATATCTCATGCATATTATTAGGAAGAAAGTGAAATGTCAATGAAGAGAAAAGGAGAAGAAAAAAGAGATATGTCCATGAAGAGGAAAGGGGAGGAGAAAAATATGTTCATGAAGAGGAAAGGGGAGGAAAAAAATATGTTCACGAAGAGGAAAGAAGCCAACAAAGGACCCTCCTCATCTTCTGATGCTGTTGCGGAATCTGATGAACCGAGAATTGATATCAGGTCCATCCTAAAAGATATTGAGTTTTTGGGTAAGATGACTTTTCTCATACCTACTCTAATGAATTTCATGAAGTATTTGGTCTCAAGCATGTAAATTGACTACTGGTTAAGCTACTGCGGTAGAGAATTGATTGAATCTTGTATCCAATCCATTTCTTATTACTTTGCAAATATTCGTCTAGGTTGGAAACTGGATCACTTAGGAATTTAGGAGTAGTGCTTGTCGATGAAATTTGGTACTTTAGGGTTCAAAGAATGCTAATTTATGTTGTTTATCTTGTTTGTGTGTAGAAAAATCAGAATATATTTGACATTCTGAAAAGCTGCAAGTTTTGTTCAGGAATCATTACTATGATTTTGAATTGTTGATTGGACAGACTATATCTAAAGCACAGAAACTTGGAAGATATAGTCATTTTTGTGCTGATTACAGTTCAGGAATCATTTTTGTGCAAGTTTAAATTATCAAAATGGTAATCAGTTTAATAACTGAGTCAATTCTTATTCGTGTCCAAAGTCTGAAAGAATAAATTGATCATGGGATCATGATCTGGGAAGGAGAAGATGGGCTTTATGCCTATTGTTGTATACGTCAATTATTGCCTATAAAGAATGCCTGTCATTTATTTCATGCAGTTGCTATGTTTGGAGTAGAGGTCTAATTGTATGCTGATATAGGGTCGTCACATATGACATGGAAACAAAAAAAGGACTTGGAGAATAGGAAGGTTGTATCACTTGGTGGAAAGGTAATTTCTTATTTCATTTCTTGTTGCAGCACATTTTTAATCTCCAAAATGCCTTGTAATAACTGTTATTTACACTTGACAGCCTCCAAAGAAGCAGAGGTTACCTCTTAGCGTAGCACGAGTTGCAATGAAGAATCAAAAGGAGAGAGAAGAAAAAATGCTTCAAGAGGTCACTTACATACTTCACTTTTATCACTGTTTGCAATTATTCTTAGTTAAACATTAATAATCACTTTAAAATAATTGGTCTTTTCAGAGATTAATACTTGGAAGATTTGGAGCCTTTAGTAGCAGTGGTGGTGCTCAAAGGGTGTTCGAGAGGCGTAGGCCAGAGGATAGAGTTTTGAAGGCTACTGAAGGCAATTTCAGAAATGGTGTGCTCGATGTTAAACACTTGTTACAACCTTCTGCCGCCCCTCAAGTCTCTCACGATCAAGGTAGACAATCCTCCGGAAAAGGGAAGAAAAAGAAAGGCGGTAACAAGGGCCAAGGCAAGAGAAAGGGCGGTGGCGGTAAGAAACGTCACTAGAAATCTCGTACAATTTTGTCTTAAAAGAGAGGGAACAATTGAGTCTGCATCTTTAATGCTTATGAGCTTTCCTTTAGATCAATTAGTGGGTGAGTTGGAATTATGTCACTGCTTGGACCATATTATAATGGTTACAATTTACAAACATGATTTGTAGTCATTTACAGGATTGACATTTTTCATCGTGGCATAAAATTGGTATTCTTTTTGTATAATTAATGGGTAGTACTTTTTCGATATTAAACTAGTGAAATACGTATCATGCGATTTCTACAAAGATATATATTTGCGATTATACAAATTATATTGGGAGTAAATAAAATTTAGAAAAATTAAAAAATACATCTACAATCATTAGCCAATCGTTGCTGAGGACCAAACTGTACACTATGAACTGGTTCTGGAAGGTTTATAATGATTTTTTTTTTTTTAATTGTAATTTAATCATCGATTTTGCTCCATATAGGAGTAGTAAATACGGCCAATCAAGAAAAGGATGGCACGAAGCCTTAAAAAAAAAAAATCCAACAGCTGAAGTAGATGGAAATGCTAACCGGAGAGATTACCAAAATTCCTGTAATAATTTTTTAAAATTATTTATCCCGATAAGTATTACTCCAATGATTATTAAGGGGATAAAAGTAATTGTAGGAAATAGTATTATTTTTATCATTTTGGCAATTTGTGGTTATGTGTGTGTATATTAATACTCCAAAGAAATTTGCACCCTTGAGTGTAATGAATGATACTTTTAGAGGTAGTTTAGTAAATTTTTATGAATAAAGTAAAATAAAAAGTAGATTGAGTGAAAAAGTATTGACATATGGTAAATATGAGTATATTTTAAGAGTGAGGGTTATGAAGATATTTATAAAGTTTGCAAATTGATATGGAACATTCATATATAGAAAATGTGCAACGGAGTGAGGGAGTATATATTTATCAAATCTCTCTAAATTCCAAGGCATGTGAATTGATTTTCAATATCAAATAAATAGAATATGATGCTTCGGTTTTAAGGTACCAAGTGGAAAAACAGGAGAATTTTTCAGGTAGATTCAATATACCAAAAGGGCAATTGCTTGATTGCCTCTTATCATTTTACAAAATCAAAACATATTTTCTAAATCCACGAAGAACCATCCTGAAAAGATTGATACCAAATAAAGCCTAACAGAGTTAACAAGTGCAAGCAACAAAGCAAAACGAACATTCATATTTCATTGGAACCATCACAAAGAAATTTCACAACATTATATAAAGAAACAGTCAAAATGATATGAAGAACATACACACCATGTATATAACAAAAAAAGGGATGGTTGAAGGTCCTAGAGAGACTATCTCTCACTCACACAACATTTAAAAAAACACAGCTTTCACCAAAGCATAATCCAAACTCCTTGCAAAATAAGCCCCACCAACATCACCAAATATATCCTCGGATGAGCCAGCTCTCGCATGTAAGGAGGCACCAAGACACTGCAATAATTAAACGTATGGTGAGACGTACATATAGAACTTAAGTTCGATAAAAAAAATGGATTGCGTATAAAAGTACATAATAGTCTGAAGATAGAAAATTAGAAACTGGAGTGTTATCATAAAACTTGCACAATCGAAAGGCTAAAAACCAACAAATTTTTTTATATTTCAATGAATTGTAGAAGACTAACCGTCATCAAATTCAACTTGAAATAATCGACAGAATTATTTATCAACGGTGTCTGGACTTCCTATCACTGTCCCTGTCATCCTCGTATCTTCTTCCACTAGAACGTGGTTCATCATATCTAGCTCTCTTCGAGGCGAAATCCCCATCCTTCTCATCTTTATTACTCACATGCTTCTCTTCTGTCTCTCGAGGCTCACGATCTCTCTTGTTCGACTCTGCATCTCCATACCTTTCATGCTTTCTTCCATGGCGGTCTTCATCATCTCCTCTCTCTCTCCTACTTCGTCCATAACCTTCACGATCACGATCACCATCATCTCTCCTAGTCTCATGTCGAGACATGTCCTTGCCATCATCTCCTCTCTCTCTCCTGCTTCGTCCATAACCTTCACGATCCCCACTATCTTTCCTATTCTCATGTCGAGATACTTCCCTGTTACGAATCACATCATCATCGACATGAAGCACATCGTGTCTCAATTGCTTTGAATCTTCGTTCCCTTCAAGTACGGTTTCTTTTGATGAGCCACGCCTTCTTGACTTGCGCTCGGGATGTTCATCCCAATGTCCATCATCCGTTTTCCGCTTACTCCTTGTCCTGTCTTCACTTTTATCTCCAGTTTCATCTCCCTTCAACTTATTCAGTTGCTCCAATTTTCTTAATGTATCCAGGCTATCATCCTTATACTTCTGTTTCTCCCTATCATCAACTTCATGCACAAAATCCTTATCCCTGCCTCTGGCACCTGAATCGCGATTCAAATCCTTAACCCTTCTCTCAACAAAATCATCATTCTTTTGAATATCATCCTTTCCGGAATCAAGGTTCCGTTTTCTTCCATGATTTATGTCTTGTCTACCACTGCCAGATCTTAATTCACCCTTCTCTCTATCGTATCGTTCCCTTCTCTTCTTAGTTGCTTCATCAGAATCCGAGTGACTTTCTTGCCCATACTTTTGAGTCTGCAGTTGATTGATTTTCTCAGGTCGATTTCTGTCACCTTTCTCTAATCTATCAGCATATAATTCATCATCAGAATCATGTCGCTTGCTCCTGGTAGGCTCTTTCCCCCGCCGAGGCTTATTTCTGGGGCTTTCAACAAATTCATCATCCTGTGTTTTGTGAGTTACTCGTTGATTGATTTTCTCAGATCGGCTTCTTTCACCTTTCTCCAATCTATCAGCATTTAATTCATCGTCAGAATCATGTCGCCTGCTTCTTGTAGGCTCTTTCCCTCTCCTCTGCTTACTTCTGAGGCCTCCATCAGATTCATCACCCTCTGCTTCGTAAGTTTTTTGTTGATTGATTTTCTCAGATCTTCTTCTTTCACCTTTCCCTACTCTATCACCATTTAATTCATCGTCAGAATCATGTCGCCGGCTTCTGGAAGGCTCTTTCACCTTCCAAGACTTACTTCTGAGGCCTCCATCAGATTCATCACCCTCTGCTTCGTAAGTTTTTTGTTGATTGATTTTCTCAGATCTTCTTCTTTCACCTTTCTCTACTCTATCACCATTTAATTCATCGTCAGAATCATGTCGCCGGCTTCTGGAAGGCTCTTTCACCTTCCGAGACTCAGCCCTGAGGTCTTCATCATCAGAATTAAATTCCCCACTGTTTTGAGTTCGCTTTCCCTTATGATGGTCCTTATGGTCATCATCATCAGGGATATATCTATCATTGAACTCATGATGCTTACTCTTTGATTTACGAACATGGCCTGCATTAGAAATATCATCATCAGTGTGTGGTTTGCTTTTTGACTTTTTACTATGAGGAACACCACCATCATCAGAACTGCCATCATCAGAGTCATCTCGTTTGCTCTTTGAAGGCTTCTTTAGCTTTTTCTTTCTCTCATCAGAGCTGTAGTCATTGTCAGAATCATGACGGCGACGAGACATCTTATTCTTTTTGGCATCAGAATCAGAATCAGAATCAGAACCAGATTCTGAATCGGAGGAACTGTAATGCCTTTTCCTGTGTTCCTTAGATGGCACTTTCTTCTTCTTCCTCACATCAACATCAGAATCATCACTACTGTCAGTACTCCTGCTGTCTTTTTTCTGTTTTTCCTTAGTCCCACGCCTCACAATTTTATCTGAGTCGGATGAATCATCATGCCTTCTTTTGACTTTTCCCTTATCAGATTCATTTTTCTTTTCAATCTTTCGCAGATCATCTCTTGCAATAGCAATGTTTTCTAGTTCACCCTCCTCTAGACTCTCTTCAAAATATGACGCCTCTGCATCAGCAAAATTCTTTTCTTTATCAGCCTCAGATACTATTCCAAGAGCAGCTTTAAGTGTTTCCATCTGTCTTTCCTTCAACGCAGATATCTGATGGGTCTGCGTCTTTGAAACCCTGATCAAACACAAAAAATATTGAGTCACAATAACTCAATAATCTATAATCTCAATATACAAAAGCCAAGGGTACTTAATTTCTGTCAATCTAAACTGTGTATGAAGCCAGTGATTATGTCCAGAGCAAATTAAAACTATCTGATTGCAGTTGCAGCTACTCACGAATAAGTTAAAAGGTATTTCATCTTATTGTGTTAGGGTTACTCTAATATTGAGACTTTTCCATAGAAGGGGGAAAGTCAGTGTTAGTAACATATGCATAATACCACACACACACATATAATTTCCTTTAAGTCTCCACAGCCAAACTCTACGGCAAATATCCCGAAAAGCAGATTGATATGATAAAAGAAATTGGAAGTGACTCAAAATCAACATAAATGGCATCCAATGGACCAATGCTAACAGGACTACGAAGACTACTCGTAGTCATTTTGTTTATGTTCGTGCCCATTACATTTCTATGATACCTTTCAACAATACACACACATAGAGAGATACCTACATAAGGGTAGTTTTTTCTTTTATCTATTGCTAACGGTAACCAAATCTATACAAAACGGACGAATTTAAATAAAAAAAATAAATATCACATATTGAACTATGCGCATTCATTCAGAGAGATGTGTGAAAAAATGAAGTATTAAAAAAAACGTACTTCTCTGGTATGTTTCCTCCATCTTCACTCTCCAAATCCTTTGCCTCAAGCGCCTTCCTTGCATCATCAAGCTTCTCCGCTATCTCGGCATCTGTATACCCTTGGTCTATCAGCTTCTCCTCCAACACAAGCAGCTTGAGCTGAACTTGACGCTTGCGATCGTGCTCCAAAATGTCTTGGTTGGCTTTCCTGGTCACACCAGCAGTTCCTTGGTCCGATTCGAATCCCTTACTCGAATCCGTGACCTTGTTCGTCTTCGGCCTGACGAAGAACTTATTCGACTGGATGTAGCCATTCGTTCCGGATCCCCGAGGGGTCTGCAACCCTATTCCATTATACATGATTTCAAAACGAAATTCAACAAAATTTTGATAAGCGTCTGATCCCTAATCTGATTTGAACGGAGAAAAATCCCAAAACCAAGATCAATCTCGATCTATCAGCGTCTGCGACGAGTATATGAGATGAGAGAAACACTAGGGTTGCGATGGGAAGAGATAATTTTACAGTGGATGCTCATGAGATTTGTTGGTTTCACTATTTTGGGCCGGGCTGGGCCCACTAACTAGATTTCTCTCTAAATAATTTGAACTAGTAATTAGTTCAATGCTTTTCTTCACAAGAATATACTACTATAGTAATTTGAGAAAGTTTACCCATAAACTTTGATTAAGTTACTCATAAACTTTGATTAAGCTATGTTAAAAAATATTATAGAATAAGTAGATGTTTAAAGATAATGTGATTGAAATATAATAGAATGAGTGTGGACTAAGTCTATATTACTATATATATTATATATAAGAACTTGAGTTGAGTTGACTAAATAAATTATTTACTTTTTATTATTGTATTGTACTTTTCAATAATAGTGATTTACACTTTTTATTAAAAATTATGTTACATCTTTTCAGTAGTGTTGCACTTTTAAGTTATACTGATTTATCTTTTTTAATAATATTGTGATGCAATGACTTACATTTTTCATTAATATTGTGTTACATTTTTCAGTTATACTCATTTGCACTTTTTAATAAAAATTATGTTGCACTTTTCGATTATAGACACTTACACTTTTCGATTATAGACACTTACACTTTTCGGTTATAGTGACTTACCTTTTTTTTAGTAATATTGGATTGCATTTTTCAGTTATATATAAATTACACTTTTTATTAATATTGTGTTGCATTTTCAGTTATATTAACTTACACTCTTTAATAATATTGGGTCGAGCCGCCGTCATCTATTGTGGTTGGCCGATAGTTGTTGGTTTAAACTATTTTTACTCTAAACTAGGGATGGCAATTTCAACCCGCCCCGCCCCGTGCTATTTGGGTCGCCCGCCCCGGACCCGTATTGAAATGGGGCGGGTCCGGGTATCACCCGTGACCCGTTTTAATATTTATTTTATATATATATTATACATATAAATATAATATATATTCAATATTTTAATGTTTATTAATATATATATATATCAATAATTCACCTTAAAAAATGTCAAAATAAATTTATAAACATGCTTCTAAGCTATTTTATTTATTTTTCAATACAAATCTAAATTTTATGTTATATGTTTTTTTAAAAAATTATCATTTTTCAATTTTTTTTGTAATTTTTTTTATAATGGGTCGCCCCGTTTTACCCCGACCCGCCCCGTGACCCGAACGGGTCGGTCCGACCCGGGTCCGAATTAAAGCGGGTCAGGTCCGGGTACCGTGGTACCCGACCCAGCCCATTGCCATCCCTACTCTAAACACTCTCTCTATACACATATTATCCATCGTTATCTTCGTTAACTCTCGGAATCTTCACTTTCACTAACATCCACTTGTAACCAATAATTTTACGGTGTTTTGATAGTTTCCATTAAACTTCTAAACGGCTGGAGATTGTCAATTATATTCTACTAGGGTTAACTCTCGGAATCTTCACTTTCACTAACATCCACTTGTAACCAATAATTTTACGGTGTTTTGATAGTTTCCATTAAACTTCTAAACGGTTAGAGATTGTCAATTATATTCTACTAGTGTGAGACCCGCAAATTTTGCGGCATTGAATTTTTTTTTATCTAAATATGAAAGATTACTATAAAAAAGAAATTATGTAAAAAGAAAAAAGAAATTAAAAAAAATTTGAAAAGAGGGATAAATATTTAAGAATTTAAAAGTAAAATAATATTGAAGAAAATGTAAAAGAAAAACGTAAAGAATCTAGGAAGAGAGAGGAAATTGAAATAATTATTTAAAAAATATAGAAAAGAAAACGATATAAAACTGTATAAAGAAAACAATTATTAAAAAAATAAACTAACCACGAAAAAAGGGGATAAAGAGAAGAGAGGACAAAAAAAATGTAAATTAAAATGCAGAAAGTAAAAAGAGGGAAATGTGAGATGCACGTAAGAAAGAAAAGATTCAGATAGTAATTATAGGTAGATTAGAGAATTACTACTTAGGAGTATTTATTTGTGCCTATTTTTATTATTTGTGCTTTCTATTGTATTTTCTTAGTAGCTATTACAACTTGGTTTATTTTAACAGGTTATGAATTCTAGGTTTGCATCAACACATTTGAACTCTAGGCTCCAGTAGTGAGAGAAATTCATGTAGAGTCTAAATAAAAATAGGGTTAATTCTAAATAAATACACCACATTTATTTCAATATCAATTTAATCACAAAATTTACGATTTTTTTTAAAAACTCCAACCTTTGATCGTGTTACAATTAGTTACACTTTTTTTTTCTACGATCAACCATTGATGATGTGGTTTGTCGGAGCTCGCCACGTCATATTACACACATTTTTTTATGTTTCCTATAAAAATTACATTTTATAAAAATATAAAATTTTATAAAAATAAAAATAAAATTGCACGCGTCTCCTCCGCTTCTCAAACGACTTTTCTTCTACCATTCTCAAACTAAATCAAGTTATTCTCTCTTAACCATAAAATTTTATAAAAATAAAATTTCCGTCTCCTCTCTGCTTCTCAAACTAAATCAAGTTTTCTCTATCTCAAACTAAATGAAGTTATTCTCTTCTAACCATAAAAATCATATCAAAAAAAAAAAACTCACGCATCTAATCCATAATCATTGGTGATTTGGTGGTTTATTTCTTCAGGAATTCTTAAATTATTTAATAATTTTGTTGTTTTGTTCAACTAGTTCGAGAACTATAATTTTTTTCGGTGGACCTCAATTAATTATTGTATTTGGGTGTATGTTGAAGATAACCTGGTGGTTTTTTATTATTTTGTTTAACTAGTTCGAGAACTACAATTTATATGTTTTATGAGAGAGGAAAATATTCTAGGAATTAATGTGTTTAAACACTAATGATTATTGCAACAAAAATGTTATATCCCTTATGATTTTGATTTTTAGGATTTGAAGGGAATAACTTGATTGATTGAGTTTGAGAAGTGAGAGAGACGCACATAACAAGAACTCTGTTGAGTTGAGTTTGAGAAGTGAAGAAGCGCCGAAGATGCCGAGAGTTTTATTTTTATTTTTATTTAATTTTTATGGTTAGGAGAATAACTTGATTTAGTTTGAGAACAGTAGAAGAAAACTTGATTTAGTTTGAGGAGCGGAGGAGACACTGCAATTTTATTTTTATAAAAAATTATATTTTTATAAAGTGTAATCTTTATATAGAGAAAAAAAAAATATGTGTAATATGACGTGGCGAGCTCCGGCAACACAAATCATCAATTGTTAATCGGAGAAAAAAAATGTATATCTAATTGCAACACGATGAAAGGTTGGGGTTTTAAAAAAAAATCATAAAAATTGTGATTAAATTAATATTGAGATGAAAGGTGTGTATTTATTTAGAATTAACCCATAAAAATATGATTGGAATTTTTTTTGATTTGATTTGAATTGGAGATGGCGGTGGTTACAAGAGGGATTAAAAATATTCGTTTGGAAAATATTTAACGTAAGGACACATTTGGGGGCATCTGAGTCCAGGTGATATGGCTATGACCTGTTTGGTGCCAACAATAATAATGAAGAATTTGATCCGAAATGATATAGAGTCCACCAGTTGTGTCCACCGTCTATGTGTAGTATTACCACGTTAATAAATTCTTATTTATATTTAATTAAAATTTAATCTAATATCAACATTTTTTTTATCCATATCAAAATTATATAAAAAAAAAAAATTTAATATTATTAATCATTAATTTTTCTCAAATCTTTTCACCTGTCATTAATTTTTTTTCAGAATCTAATATCAATATTTTATTTACCACAACCTAATTTCATACCTATTACTCAACCACTCATTAGCAGCATACTCATCGATATAGAATTTCATACATATTACTCAACCACTCATTCATTTCTAGTTCAGTAGAATTCATCAACTCTAACAACCGATTTTCAAACTCATCACTCCTTACTAATATTTAGTTTGTGAAATACACGAGATATTAAATGTATCCTTTATTCTGAGAAAAAATCAATGGTGGTAGAAAGATTTCAGAAAAAGATTAATGGTTTGATAATTTTGATACCGATAAAATAAAATATTGATATGAGATTTTGAGAAAAAATTAATGGCAATGAAAAAAATTGAGAAAAATTAATGGCTAATAATATTAAATTAAATATAAAAAGATTTTTTTTATAATTTTGATATAGATAAAAAAAAATGTTGATATTAGATTAAATTTGAATTAAATATAAATAAGAAATTATCTCAAAAGATTATCGGGAGTCTCAAAGGATTCTAACGGATGGTCCATAACCCACAAGTGTCAATAATTTCCCACAAAGGAGATGGGGAATGTGGTCCCATAACAATTTTTCACAAAGGAGTTGGGACCACATTGTTGGAGGACTATTATTGGATATTGGAATAATTCCCATTGGTGGACTCTATATAGAATTAGATAAGATTTGAGACTTATGATGACGACCATTGGACGAACTTCTTGATGGACTTAAATTAAAGGATGAGGAAGCTTGGGAGAAATGCATGTTTATGGTACGTAACGATTTCATTTTTTAATTCATAGAGCCAGATTTTGGAGGATGATGGGGCAAGGATACTTACCACCACACCTTCTTCTTTGAAATTCTTTGAAATGCTTTGGGCATGTTTGTTTTGGGATAGGAAATCTGGATTTGGAATTTTGATTTAAGATTTTAAATTCCCACTCTATAATTCTATAAAAGTCAACTCTATAAATACCTATAAACCCTATATAAATACTTATAAAACCTATAATTCTATAATATAAAGTTAAATCAAACCCTACATAAATCCCAAAACAAACACAAAACATAAAAAGTATTAGGATTTTGAAATCCACTAGATTTTGAAATCTGGATTTCAAAATCCTCAAAATCCCAAAACAAACATGCCCAAAGGGTATTTTTACTTTTGGTTAAAAAAATCAGGTTTTGAATTTCAATATCCAAAACCCGTTTTACTTCGGGATTTAAAAATCGGTTTTCAAAATCCACTCAAAACCACCCCTATCAAACATATTGATTTGACGTAAAGTTATATCTATATAATATTACTCCAATCATTATATTTTTTCTCAACAATAATAGGAATACATTTAATCATTACACAATTAACTCATCATTATAATCTCACCAAACAATCTATATATATATATAAATAGGATAGTGCTTCTTCGACAAGCTCCCGCCCAAATCCTAAAATATTAAAATATTATTTATGTCAGTAAAAAATTAGTCACATCTCATTCCACAATTTTCGGTTGAAAAATACATTTCACTACTCTCTGTCCTTTGAACTCCTCTTTTCGATATCTAGGGTTTTTTAATGGCTGCTCTTCTTCTCATTGTTCTTAAAATAAAAATGGTGGATCCCATTTCTTTCTGCCTTATTTCTCTGTTTTGAAGATACAGTATATGCGTTATCCCATTTCTTTCCATTCATCATTTCTCCCACCTTCCTCGCCGTTTGCATAAGTCGGCAGACGCCACCGTTGAAGAAAAAGGCGGTCGACTTCGCCGCCGCCTTGAATAAGAAGGCGGCCGTCGTCCCACCCCTCCCAGCCTCGCCGCACGGTTTTGTTTGGATCTGTAGGAGAAACGGGTCGTGGCGGCCCGGCCGGATTTTTGGGCTGAATGAACTTCCGGAGGGTTGTATGCCCACGCCCAGATCAGGGACCCCTATAGAGCTCCTTGGCAGACAGTGTGTGAGTACCCCAACATGGTCAGTTGCTACAGTCACTACAATCATGGTTTTTGTCTATTTATTTGCTGAAAGATCAATTTACAGATTTGGGAAGGTGGGTAAAAAATGGTTCAATTTTTTAGCTGATTACTGTAACTTTTTTCTGATTTTTTTCATTTTTATGGATTCTTACAGTGGTTGAAGAAATAAAATAGGAAAGCCCTGTTTGCTTTCTTGAAGAAAATTAAAGAAGGAATAGTTAGTTCTTCACCCTCCCTGTTTGCTTTCTTGGAGAAAATTAAAGAAGGTATATTTAGTTTTTCACCTTCTCTATAATTTCTTGAATTTTAGTGAGCTGCAAATGCAAAGGGTCCGAATTTTCATTGAAATTATTCTTGGGGCTTTAATTAGGTTTAATTTATTGAGAAGAAGATATTTTTTTTTCTTTGGAGAAGAGTTGAAGTTTGAAGGTTATGGTTCTGCCCCTGCTCAAAAGTAACAGACGTTTCCTAGATTGTCACACATTTTCCTTCAATCCGATTTTTGTTTCAGTTTCTTCTTGGTTGGGGCTGTGTAATTTTTGTTTTGATTCCGTTTTTGCCACAGTAAAGGAGTTGTATATTCTATAAATGAAATGCATGTTGTAAATTTTACAGTTCTCAAAGTGTAGGCTCGAGTTGTATACACAAAATTTGGTGTTACTTGGAGCTGGAGTTATACTGGGTTCTGCTTCTACCTTTGCTATCTTCAAACTTCTCCCAAGGTACATCTCCCATCTCTCTCATTTTTGTTTTTGCCGAATTTAGTTTCTGATACAAAAAGGGTCACTGTTATGATTTGCCTCATAAGCTTGATATTCTTTTTGGTTTTTTTCTTTTATCATTTTTGTAGACGGTTTGGAAGGCATTGTGGTAATGTGGAGGCGATTGAACTGAACTGTACGCATTTAATTTGTAATCGAGTCCTAACTCCTAATCGAAATATACCTAATTTCATATTCTCTTTTCTTCTCTATAAATTCAAGACTATTTAAAAATATTTTTGGCAGTCTTAGTTGATTCTTTTTTTAATCTTTCGATTGAATTATATATGGAATATAATATTCAAATTGGCATGCAATAGAAGTCTATATATTTGAGATTTCAAGGATCACAAAAATATCAAATTTCAACCAATCAATTTTAGTTAGTGAAGTAGTTTAGTTTATTTATCTTCAAATAAATGTTGGTTATTATTATAAGCACTTATGCTTCAATGTAGAAGTGTGGTTGGTGATTGTTGGGATATGAATCCTATAAACAATGTTCTAGATGATGATTGTATGTTTTGATGGCCAAAAGCAACTTAAAGTTAGTGATATATGTGGTTCTAAGTCATCTTAACTAAGTCATCTGAATATAAGCTTACTAATCTGATGAGAAACTTAAATTGAGATTGCTGATCTTAATGCTAACTGAAGTAAGTTTACTGATCTTATTTAGTAATATTAAGAGTAAAATTACTGATCTTAACTGAGTCATTTGAAATAAGATTACTGATCTGAGTATGGAAACTGAGAATAATTTTAGTGATCTTATTAGTTACTGATCTGATATGCTTACTGATCTTATATGTAAGTTACTGATCTTAAGTGTTTACTAATCTTAGTATTTACTGATCTTATATGAAAGTTATTGAACTTACATGAGTTACTGATCTTATTGGTTACTGATCTGATATATGAACTGTTAGGAACTAAGCTGATGTTTTGAATTGTATAGACAGCTTATAGTATAGGACTTAGATATACTCATCTGTATATAGTTCAGTTGATGTATAGATAGGTTTTATATATGTAAAGTTGTATTTTATTGTATTCAGCATTGTAAAGTTTAGAACAGTAGATTAGAACTAGATTAGATGAAGATCAGAAGACTAAAGAAGACTCAGAGGACTACTTCAGAATAAGAAGACTTCAAAGGAGATTTGAAGATAAGCTCAGAAGAAATCTGGAGAAGTTTTGAACAGTTTTAAGTTACTGTGCTGATTGAATCAGAAGAGTAAAAATCAGCAGAGTAAAAATCCGAAGAGTAAAAATCAGAACAGTAAGTTACTGTGCTGATTTGGTGAAATTGAAGAATAAGTTTGGAAAGCTTATTTAAAGTGTAACTGAAGATATATTTGAAGATATGCTGACTTGGAAGTTGAAGGAAGTTACAAAGTCGGTTACAAAAAGAAGAAGTTACAAAAACAGTTTTAGAGTTAGTTGAGAGTTAGTTCACAAACTGCTAACTGTCATACTAAATTCTATAAATACTGTATGATCTCCTACTTGAAGAGACTACTGCTACTACTGAACAACTACTGATCTTAAAGCAAGCTAAGTCTACAGAGCACAAGAAGAACTCACAGAGTTGAAGGAGATTAAAGAAGAGAAGCCACAGATTTGAAGAGAAGAATCAAAGGCTAACACAGAGAAGTTTTACTTTTCAAGTTTAAGTTTGTATTTTGTAAAACAAGTGTGCTAGTTACTTGGAAAATTACTAGTAGATCGAAGATATACCTGGAGGTATAATCGATAAGATCAAAGTCTTAATCTTGGGACTTTAAGCCACAAGAAGCTCAAGAAGAGTAATAAAACTTCACAACTGGAGTTGTGAGAGTGGATGTAGACATTTGTCGAACCACTATAAAATTCTGTGTTCTTTACTTTACTGTTTGTTATTTGTTTGAATTGTTTAATCAAGAACATTAAGAATTAACAAAGATAAAGATCTATAGAAAAGTTGAGTATAAAGTTGTTTGGGCTCATTAGTAATCTGATTATTCCGCATTGTGTATTCTGATATATTGAAAGACTTTTGAAAAGTCTATTCACCCCTCCCCTCTAGACATTTTCACTAGCTTACTCAATATTATTAACTCAACTTTGGGACCAACAAGTGGTATCAGAGCAGTAGTTCTTTGGACTGCTGTTTCTTGATAACCTTACAGATCTTGAGGGATATTTTACTGATCTTGCTGTTATTTCTTGTTATTTTGTTACTATCTGAATACTTGAAATCTATCTGCTATACTACTGATCTTATTTGTCTAATCAAACATGGATGACACTAATGTGAACAAGCTGCCTAAGTTCAAGATTGCAGATTATGACTACTGGAAGCTTAGGATGGAGGCCATCTTTAGCTCAACCCATGATCTAATGGTGTCTGTGGTAACTGAAGGACCAATTGTCATCATGGTGGAAAACACTGCTGTTCTGGATCCATCAAAACCAGTTGGAGCACTGGTCCCTAAACCAAGGTCAGAACTGACTTCAGAAGAAATGAAACAAAACAATTTGGACAGTCTTGCCAAGAACTACATTTTACATACCTTACCAAATGAGTATCTTGGTAAAGTACTAAAATGTAAGACTGCAAAACAGACGTGGGACAAACTGGCTATTCTTTGTGAAGGTACTACACTGATCAAAGAAAGCAAGTTATCCACTGCTGTCCAAAGGTTTGAATCATTTAAGATGAAGCCAGGAGAATCAATTGATGAATTGGATACTCGATTTACCAAAATTATGAATGATCTTGATGTATTAGGAAAGACTTATACTGACAGAGAAGTTAACCTGAGAATCTTGAAAGCCTTGGATGAAAGGTGGAAAATGGTCAAGATGATCATTAAGACAACACAAGACATTGATTCTTGGCCCGCAGAAACTATGTTCCAAACACTTAAGGCACAAGAGTTTGAGTTAGATGAAGAAGATCCTATTACTGTGATTCATAAGGATAAGGATGCCTCTAAGGACATAGCTTTTAAAGCCTCTACCTCTAAGGGGTCTAGATCATCTAAGTCTAAGGCCTCAAGCATAAAAGATGAACTAGATAGTTCTGATCTTAGTCTGAAAGATCAGATGAGCCTTATGATCAAAAGATTTGATAAACTGAATAAGAGGTATGGTAGGTACAAAAGATTCTATAAGGAAAATAAGGGTTCTAATAACAGGGACTCTTCTGTGAACAGAAGGGATCAAAACTCTTCTGAAAGAAGGGATGAGATCTCTAATGAAAACAGGAGAGATAGGAACTCATCTGAAAAGAAAGACAGAAAGTATTCTGATAAGAAAGACAGGAACTCAATTGACAAGCATGACAGGAACAGAAAGCATTCTCCTCCTAAAAGAACTTCTAACAATCCTGTTTGCTATAATTGTGATAAGCCAGGTCATTATGCTTATGAATGTCCTGATCTGAGTTCTGAAGATCGAGAAGAAAGGAAAGCCAGAAGAGATCGAAAATATGCCAAGGGTAAGAAGGCAATGATGGCTTACAATGACTCTGATTCGGAATCAGAAGAGTTACCATCGTCTTCATCTGACTACCCCTCTAGCAATGAAGATGAAGCCTTCATAGCAGATGATGGACTGGTAATGATGGCCAAAATAAATGATGAGGTATCATCTGCTAACTCATTTCAATCTTGTGACAATTCTGACACTGATGAAAGTGATGCTGCTGTTAGCAGTGTAGGAAGTAGTCTTCATAATTCCCAAGGAGTGACTGAAGAAGACCTTCTACAAGCTAACAAAGCATTCATTGAAATTAGTGATGAGAATATATCTTTAAAGCAAGAAATCATTAAGCTAAAAGAAGCTCAGTCAAAAGTAGATCATAATATAGCTGTCATAAATGCAAGGCTATCAGAAGAGTTGTCCCAACTCCAAGAAAAGTATGCATCCATTGACAAACTATATCAGGGTATGCTTAAAACTCAAGCCAAAGAGACTAATGAATTCAATGATTTAAAGATTAAATGTGAAAAACTTGAAGAGCGCAATAGATTCTTAGAATCTGAAGTAGTAAGCCTAGATCGAAAGCTATCTGGGATGATTAACACTACTAAGATTAATCAAACTAT